>CM028129.1:952670000-953907500 GCA_016271365.2 Neoceratodus forsteri | reverse complement strand
CCACAAGCACCTGGTACATTGATTGTTTAGCGCAAGGGCCTTGCAGCATTCCCCAAGCCGACGATCAGGATTTTCCATCATGAGTGCCAAATGCTATAAGTTTGACCAGCTTTTCCGTGGTCTAATTTGTACCATTTGGGGGACCCTTTTTATGGAGCTTGAGTCAAATCTTTGGCGCAAGCTGCTCTAAATTGAGGAAACTGTTGCAACTGCACCCAATGTACTGAAATGGGGTGCAGCTGTGTCAATGAAGTTTGATGAATCTGTGCCAAAAAATGGGTTCAATGCAGGACTTCACTCAAGCCCTGCATTGCATTTTGAAAATAAGGATATTTTAACATGTATTATGTGATGTAGTTATCTGGACCTTATTGTTATGGGACCATGTGTGTGCGTCATAGAAATTTACAGATGATGTCAGACATTATACAATGGCAAAACAATTTCGTGGACTCTGATTGGTCAATGTGTCCCTGAGACAGTGATGTTATTACACAATAACATCGCTGTATGGATTTGCTTTAGGCTATTGATTAATTTTTTTCAGAAACAAAGATATTTTGCAACACTAAAAATCTACTAAAACCTTTTTTAAATATTTTTTTTATTTTGTATAACATTGAGCCATTGTATAATTGCAATAAGTCACTCCAAGGTGTGTGTAATTGTGTAATAACATCACTCCTGGGGTGGTGGAAGCACTTGGCTTTGTCTCGTGCTTCAACCCACCCCAGGAGTGACGTTATTACATGATAACACACACCTTGTCGTGCCTTATTGCTTAATCAACTGCCTATTCTGTTTTTTTCTCATTTTATAAAATCAGATGATATCCACAGGCAGATATCTAAGTGCCATTTGGAAGCAAGTAAGTGAATTATGATGAAATTCTCCCATTTTCTTCAATAGAACTCACATAGAGTTTAACGGTCACAGAAGAACTGCATACTCTGATGACAAAACTATGGAAAATCAATATATTCTGCAAGTGAATTCCACCATTCTACTTCTCTAGAAATTCCATATAATAAGTTGACATTTTCTGAACAGTGCTAGAAGTTCCACATGTTAAAAGAATTATAGTAAATGTACATAAAACACAACAGAGGATTCATGAAGAAGTTTGACTAGGGGGATTGTTTCAGCTCTGAAATGAGGGATATATCTGACTTCGCATGAGCTGAGTTTTGTAGATAATGAAATGCATCTTTACATCTGACACACACTGCAGGATCCTGTAATGGCTATATCAAGAGTGGCATTAAGGTAGCACAACAAAAGAAGCAGATTGCTGCTGACTACATGTACAGAAGCACTGGTGACTCATGCAGGTGGTGAAGAATGGATCTGGTTGAAACATGTACAGTATAAATCTCTCTCTCCCTTTCTCATCATTACATTTCTGTTGGTTCCTCAAACTGAGTCTATGGAAAGATGTTTCAGAAATGCGATTGTTTACTTAAGTTACAAAATGTTTTCCTCTGTATGACAGAAATTTCCAGGAAAGTAAGATTAAAAAATATCATAATCACAGGAATGTCAAGACATGGAATTCAAAGCTTGTTCCCAGGAGCACACTCAAACCATAACTGCCCAATAAACAGACACTCATGTTCTGTCCATATATGGGATATACTAGTGCTAAGCAGTCAAGAGAAGTTAGAAGTTAGATATATACACAAGCATAAAAGCTTGGATGAAATATGTTGTCCAAGGTCTGGTTGTTTTATATTAAATACAAACCCTGTCTCACACTTTTTTTGACCATCTTTATATCAGGGTGTTTGGGGGTTTACTGGCTAGAGAGTGTGGGCAGTCCCACTGTTCTCTATGATGACATATGCAGTTTGGTTTTGCATTTGTAACTTCAGGGATGTGGGAAGCATTGCAAAAGTACTTTGCTTGTTGTGTTTCCTGTACTGAAATTTTATACTGGCAGAATTTCTGCCAGTTTCTTTGCAGCAAAAATATACATTTCAGTTTAATCTGGCCTTGGACTTACTTCAGTGTATCCATTAGTAGAGGTGTGCAAAAGTTGCCATTTCCACCTTAACAGAACTTTTGCGGAATTTGGTAAATTTCGAGGAAAATTTCAAGCTTCAGCCTGTGATAGATCAGAAAACCTCCGAATGTTTGGGGCAACATTTCACCTTGTTCTGCCCTGCTCCACAAAGCTGGACATGTTAATAACACCCCCACCACTACTAGTGGCTAGCGGTCCTTCCCCCCACCAAATCACCCGCCAGCCCAACCTGTATTTCAAAACAACAACCCTGGTGGCTAGTTGTTCCTCCCCCACCCGATCACCTGCCAACCCAACCTGTATTTCAACTAAACAACCCTGGAGGCCAGTGGTCCCTCCCCCCACCCAATCAACCACCAGCCTGACCTGTATTAAAAAAAAAATCCCTGGTGCCTAGCGGTCCTTCCTCCTTCCCGATCACCCACCAGCCCAACCTGTATTAAAGAAATAAATCCTGGTAGCTAGTGGTCCTCCCCCACCCAGTCACCCAACTGTGTCCAAAAGTAGGTAGTCAATAGTTATCATCAGAGCTGTACCTCCATCCCTATCCTTCATATAGTTAAAATGTGTTTTGCCCTGGTGGTCTAGTGAACCCCCATCCTCCCTATCCCCAATCCCCAGCATGTTTATCTTTTTTGCTTGTTTTTAGTTATTCCTTGGTGGTCTAGTGGCCCCCTACCCCCCTCCCGGCAGGTGGTTCCCACCCCAGTTCCCCATTCTAAAATGGAGTCGGTGACCAGCACAGCCCTCCACTCTACTCCCACAACTGGAGCCACTGAGATGTCAAAGAATAAGTACTTGCATTACTCATTCATTGACATCAAGATCTCAGTGGACTGCTTATCGCTAATTGAAAGCAGAGGGCTGTGCCAATCGCCTGCTCTATTTTGGGATCGAGGGAGTGGGATGAGACACTACCTGCCAGGCTGAGGGCAGGGAGGCTACTAGACCACCAGAGAAAAACAAAAAAAAAAAAACAAGCAAAAAAAAAAAACTACATTTTGAGGATCAGGGGTAGGGAGGGACTGGGATGGAGGTTCACTAGACTACCAGGGCAAACCATATTTTTACTATATGGGGGATAGAGATGGGGAGGGGCATACATCTCTGATGATAACTATTGACTTACATAGTTCTTGACACAGGTGGGTGATCGGGTGGGAGGAGAGACCACTAGCCATCAGGGTTGTTTTGTTTTATAAATAATTGATAACCAATGGAAAGTGCATCTGGAAGAACGGGACAACCAATTTAATTGGGGTTGTAGGATGCAATGATGTTCATTCCATTTAGCGTTTAAAATAAAGTGTAGAAGCGGATAGTAAACAGTGTTTAATGAGAGAAGGTTAAAGACATTGGCATGACGGTAAATGGTTATCACCATGATACAGTATAGAAAGAATGCCTTTAGGAATAACATTCTTATGATCTATAATAGACAAGCAATGCCTGGCATGGTTTAAGTGACCTACCTATAGGCATTGTCAAACTTTTGAAACAGTTTTGTCACAACCCTCAAGCACATTGCCTTATCAGGTGGTCAAATTGTGCCCACCTGGACTTCATTTTATTATATTTGTCTGGGGGCAAATTGTCTAGGGACAAATTGATGTGGGAGTTGATTGACACCAGAGTTATTAATCAGATTCAGTTGTAGCAGAGCAAAATGACCCGGACAAATTGTGATATAGCAATCTTCCCAATATTCCTATATTTATATTTCCAAAATTCCATTATATAGCATATGAATGGGGAATTTCTTTGCAACTGTACTGTACTTGATTTTATTGGATTTTGCTGCATGATTTCTGCTTTGTGATTTTCTTGTAGTAGATCTTTCTCAACGTTTACTGTCAATACCATAGGATCCTTATCTTTCATCTTGAACGAGCCACCACAGGTAGAAAAAAGACCCTGGTTTAACATTTTATCTGAAGAATCGTACCTTAACATTGTGGTGAACTACCCCTTCCAAAGTGCTGTACTATACAGCATCAGGGCTGGGAAGTAGCAAAAGCTTCTGTTGCTGGACTAGAACTCATTGCTTTCAATCTTCCTGCTCCAAAGGTGAGCATGCAACCTGCTGAGCCATAGACAATAAAAACTAAAAGTGTTTTCCTGATCATGTTCCATGACAGTGAGTTGTGGGGAACCACTCTAGCATTCTTGTGATCCAGGGTCCCACCTCAGGTCAGGGACATCAGGGGCAAGTGATGCCAGGGAGTGTTAAGAGCATCTGTTTAAATTATCTCTTCCATGGGGGTGGGTGGGTGACTCAATGCATCACTCACTGAGCAACACCTACAGTAGGGCTGGCATGTTGGCAGTGCAATTAGAAGTTTGGTTGAAAACAAACGCCACTGACCACCCAAACAGGCAGTTCTAAGCATGCACATAATACAAAGAGATAGATGGTCCATAAGGAGAACAAACCTTCCTTCATTGGTATGGAACAGTGGCCAGAAATGATGGATGCCTCTCAGCCTGTAGACACATTATTATGACATCCCTATCCCTCACTGTGCTGCCACTGAATCTGACAACCTAATCTTGACTGCAGTGATTGCACAATAAGGAGAACCCTATCTCAGATGGTGGTGGGTGGGTGGGTGGGGAGGTAATCTGAGGCATGATAGCAGTTCAGATGGTGGTAGTTCTACTGGACAGGTCCTCAACAAGTAATGGAGATCAAGACTGAAATCTGCCAAAGAAAGCATGGGACCTGGAACCAGCCTGATGAGTGAGTGGATAAACTAAACAATGAATTTAAAAGTTGGATTTGATCTACATTGATGTACAGTATACCGATATGTACTGGCACCTTACAACTCTGTCAGTAAGATGTATTCATGTTGGCCTGATTCTGTGGTTAAATTTAAAAAATAGACTACAGCAAGTTTTTAGCCCACAAAACAGCTCCAGAGTTAGCCATATCTAAAAAATTCTAAAGATAATTTCTTTACAAAGTGCTATTTTTGGAACTATTAGGATTAGTAGTTTGACTTTTATGATTCTATAAAGGGCCCGATTCTAGAACGCATATGCCAAAATGTAATGCAGTTGCGACAAATAATATGTCGCAACCAGCAATTGCGACATTCAGATGCGACATGAGTGATACGAGAAAGTGGCTTGTGAAGACTTTCTGAAGACCTACAGAGTGCCACCAGTAGGGGGCACCCCATCCCTGTGGAATTGAAGGTCAATGCTGTACTGTGCTCCTTTCCATGGGAACATTCCATACAACCACAGACGACACTGTAGGACTCTCACAGCCTGCAATGTCCAGGTGCCTGTGGCAGTTCCTGGATGCAATGGTGAGTCAAATGTGGAAGTACATCGCCTTCCCCCAGGACACACAGCAACAGCAGGTAGTGAAGCAGTCCTTCTACAACATCGCACAGTACCCTTTATGCTTGGCACCATCAACTGCATGCATGTGGACATCAGGGCACCATCAGGCAAGGCGGATATGTATGTGAACTGTAAAGGCTTCCATTCCATGAATATGCAGGTAGTGTGTGACAGCCAGTGCTGCAAACTGGATGTGATAGCCCAGTACCCTGTTTCCACCCATGACTCATACATCCTCTGCAACTGCATCCTTCATGAGGCATTCCGGAGGGGACAGCTCCCAGGCAGATGGCTACTAGGCACATGCAAACAGTACAGAGCAGCACAGCCATGTACATTCACTGACCTCAGTGCCACATGTGTAACACATAACAAGCAGACTAATGGTGTGCCATACTTTCAGCAGGTGACAGTGGCTACCCACAAATACCCTGGGTCATGACACCACTACGCCACCAATGCACCCCTGCTGAGACCAGTTACAATGACACACACAACAGCACCAGTTGTGTCATTGAGTGTACATTTGGTGTCCTGAAGTCACGGTTCCGGTGCCTTTACAAATCGTGAGGTACACTCCAGTACAGACCTGAGACAACATGTAAGATATTTATGGCATGCTGCATGCTGCACAATATTTCAGTACAGAACCACGTGCCACCGCGAGACATCGATGTGGAAGAAGAGGAGGAGGAGGAGGACTATGTTCCACATGACCGTGGCAAACAGCAACAGGACCAGGCTGCACTGGATGAGGCTGTGCAATGTGCACATCGTAAGCTGACTGCCCAACACTTAAACTAATGGACAAGACAGGACTATTGGCAAACATCCACCTAGCCATGGTGAACATACCAACACAGAGCAATGCCACCTGGTGCTGGACACAGAACACGGTAACACTGTATAGTGGCAACAGTGCCCACGAGATGTGGCAGTGCCCAGTGGTACAACACACACACAGCTGTGACTGAAGGACAGATGTATGGAAGAAGACCAGGTGACAGTGCACCCAGCATGCACATAGACAGTATAGTGTGCCCAAGGAGTGGTTCAGGAGGTACACAACACCATGAATACCCCTGCATGTCATGGCAATTGTGTGCAGCTGATGGACCGTGAATGTACCACAGAGTGGCGAGGGTATGGGGACCATGCACAATCAGTATGGCAACCTGGCACAAAATCTGTAACACCACTGTGGTGGAGCCCATGGTGGCAGTTGTGTCATGTCACCACAGGCATGAACATGTATGACCTGTACCATGAGGTGCAGCGGTGGTGCGTGCAGGGTGGCATAATACATCTGAGGGGGCACCAGCACCAGTGTTGTGTGCTGTAGAGAATGTGGACCACACACATATGTGTGACACACACACACAGCAGGACATGGAACACCTACACCAGCACAACAGCTATGTGGTTGCAGGAACCTGACAGGGCAGTAGCACATGGGTGGGGGGGAAGCTATGTTGGGCACTGTACAGTATGTGGCCTGCACACATATGTGTGTGACACATAGTGCAGGACAACGAAACACCAACACTGTCTCAACGGGTGTGCGGTGGCATGTACTACACATATACTGTACAACATTGAGGCATGGCATGCCTCTTGTCGCATATGCATAGGTAATGCACCTCAGACACAGCCATAGAGAGCATGAAAATGTACTATGAAATGCACTGATAATGTCTGGCAATTGCATACAAAACACACCAGCATTTACATGAAAATATTGATGCATATGTGGCATGCAAGAAATCATATGCATATGCGGCATGAGACAAATCATATGCATGTGTGGCCTGCTTATGTCACACTCACAGCACATGCGATGTACACGTGCAACTGAAAAGTAACAATGCCACAGGCTTGAACAGGGGTAGGGGAGGCTGCACACAGCTGAAGGAGGACACAGACAGCCTGTATTGTGTGTGTGTGTGTGTGCACAGCAGTGTCAAGGCCACCAAAAGGAGCACATTGAGTGGAACAGCACCCAACTTCTGTGCAGCTGAAACTACACAATTGGTTAACCTGGTGCCGCAATAGCACACCACACTGCTACCACCATGGTGTAGGGGACACCCACCAAGGGAAAGTGACAGGGTGTGGAGTGCCATTAGTGCACGCCTGAAGGAATTCTCAGGTGTCAGGAGGCCACCCAGCCAGCTAAAGCACAAGTGGCGGACCTCTACAGGAGGGCTAGAGATTTACTGGTCCACCTCATGGACATGGCGGCAAGGCATGATGCAGACATGAGGGGTGGAGGCAGACCCAGGGAAGATGAGTATGACACCCTGCCTGTGCACTAACAGACACCACAGCTACATGTACACGTGTGTGTTCAATGATGACTGACATGTGTCACACCTTTCTTGTCACATGACGGAGCAGTACAGCAGGAGGATGGCAGGACCATGACCAGCCTGTTGGGCTGCAACAGGAACCACACAACAACACTGTCAAGGTAAGTGTGGGCCAGTGGACCATGTGATAATGCTTGCAGCATGGCACACTTACACCCTGCCAGCACATGCACCATCACAGAGTGAACACTCACAGTGGAGACTCACATGTGTCACAATCCCCTGAAACAGGTGAGCGCCCATCAGTACCCACATCGCACAGGGTCTTCCTCAGGGTCATGGCAGAGCAAAAGGATTGGAATGCCATCACATATGTCCAGTGAACAAGGCAGATGAGGAGGAGGGCCCACCCTCTGCCACCATAATCATCAGAGGAGGACGTGAAAGAGGGGGCACACCCACAGCCCATTGCGCTACAGGCTGAAGAGGCAGAGGAGGTGCACATGGAGGGCACAGAGGCTACAGACAACATGGGTGTCCAGGACCATGCTATTGCAGCTGTGGAGGCAGGCAGAGGAGAGACTGAAGGCCAAGATGGTGGCAGCCAGCGTGACATCACAGTGGAGGACATTGGTGACCTGTTGCTACATGGACAGGGGCAAGAGGAGGACACAGAGGGGCAAGAAGCACAGCAGCCTGAGGCAGAACTTGTGGCAGACAGGCCATCCAACAGCGCAGGTGTTGCTGTGGTGGCAGCAGCAGCAGCAGTGGATAATGTGGGGCGGCAGGCCTAGGTACAACAACCTGCCAACCAGGGCAGGCAACTGGCAGACTTTCTTGAGGCCATTATGTCGGATGTGTTCAGGCTGAATGGCTCATTCTGGGCCCTGCTCACTGCCCTCAGGAATAGGGACCAGTGTGTGTGTGTGCTTTGTGTGGGTGACCCACGCACACTGCTGGACTGGTGTCTGATGGGGGGCTGTTTGTGTGGGATTGTAAATATGTTTTCTGTTGAGTACTCTGGGGATTGGGCAAGGGAGGAATAAAGTTGTACCCATGCTAATGATGACCACGCCACCCATGTGGATGGTTGTTAAGTGTGTGTTGCAATGTGGAGAGGGGGGCATGCATATGTACTGAGCTTACATGTCCTGAGGGTGCAGGGTTTGTTATCTTTCTTTACTGTTGTGTGGGGGTGGGGAGCTCTTAGTACACTGTGCTGTTGTTGCCATGTACAGGGGGCTGTGTGGGTGGGGTTGTTTTATGCATGTGTAGGTTGTGTTTTGCAAGGAGGGGTTGTGGGTGGTCATGTTACCTGTTGTAATCATGTTCATTGTTGTACTGTGGGTTGGGGGAACATTTGCATGACTATTGTTGTTGCTGGCCTTTATTAAACTGTTTCATGTTTACTGCAACCACTGTGTCCCTGTCTGTTGTCTGACTGTCCATACTGTCTGTACTGCATGTGTGGCTGCTGTTGTACACATGTGGGCACATGCATGTGCACCGCAGTGCTGTTGTATGTGTTGCCACATCCCAAATATGGCAAATGTGTGCTGGCTATACAATACACAGCTGCTGACACTACATAATGCTACATTGCAACACACTGAAATGCACTGCCAACAGTGCACAGTGATGTGCTATGTACTCATGCTCTGTCAACAAGGGAAATGATACATTGCAGTACCCTTGAGGCTGCATGGCACCACAATACCTGTGTGCATTCATTGACCTGCAGGTGGCACTGGTGGCACCTTGTCATGGTGGTGCAGGCCACAGTCCAACAACAGAGATGTGCCTCCCAGTGCTGCACACCTGTTGTGGCAACACTATAAACATAAGCCATTGGCCATGGCTGGTGTGTGGTGCCTGGTGGCTACAGCATCAAGGTTTGCTGCTGCTACCAAGTGCATTGTACACACAGGAACCTGGGGTGGACTTGTTTTCCACCATCAATGGATGTCATGAACAACAGGGTCTGGGACTGGGCTTGTTCTGCCCCTGATAGTAGGTGTGGGTGGGTGGGAAGCAGACTGGTGGTGGTTCACAGTGTTATATCACTGTGACACAGTGCAACTGGGATGGGTGTGCTTTTATGTCCCTGCCCTTCGGTTTCCGTCTCACTGATGTATTCTGTGGATAGTGTTCCATTCACATTGTGTGGTGCATGTTCAAATATGTCTGGGTGTGTGGGGTTCAACAGTGACATTGTTCCTGTTGTTGTGTGGATGGTTAGTGATGGACATGGCTTTCACCACCATGCTACTAATGGCACATAAACAAATGCTGCCCCTGCAGTGGCCAGCATACTGGTGGTACACATGGATGCCCTTCCCCCTGTAAAGCGTCAGCTGTGTGCTGTGGCTCACATCTCCCTCCACCCCAACAACTTTACAGCACACGCCATACTGTTGCACGTGAATCAAACAGTCACCCCCACCAATGTTCAGTGGCAGGGTGTTGGACATGGTCCCTCCTGGTAGACCACATGATGTCAGGTGTCTGTGTGTTGTACAGTACAGTTTTGCCCACCACCCATGACCACCTCACAGCTCAGCATCCGGGTGATGCACACATGGCCATCTGTGCATGCTGTGGCATGCCCCATGATATTCCACAGCAAAGACCTGCCCATGCATTGGGCCATTGCTGTTGAGGTGCATATGTCCAATACTCACAACACAGAACAACAATGACTGAATAGTGCTATTTAATTCACAGTGCATCAAGGTAGGTGATGACAGTGGTATAATATACATAGTGAGAACCTGTGCTCCCCAGCTCACACATATAGACACATAACCACACACACAGACCAGTGAACACACCCTCAGTAGTGGAATGTGCATCCACCCCTTCCACCATACAGTACATAGTACACCATATGTCCCCCAGACAGATAGACAATAAGCCCTGCACATCAACAGTAGCATGTGGCACTGCACACCATTTCTGTTTATCACAGATGCGCCATGTCCTGCCACCATTGGTCTGTGGTGTTGTGAGTTCCTGTGCAGCCACTCCCATGGTGGTGTGCTGTCCATTCCCTGCCAGAGCCTCACTGGGGACACTGTGCTATGTTCTGGTGTCCATCCCCTCCCCAGACCCAGCCTCCTGCTTCCTCCCCCTCCTACTCTGCTTGTCACCATGGTCAGCTGTGGTGTGGACCCAACCATGCTCGGTCCACCATCCACAGGTGGGCCCATTATGGCTGGCTGTTCCTCTGTTGTGGCCATTGGCTCTGGATGTGTGCCCTGTTGAGCCTGCATGGGGCTTGGTACTGTGCTCTGGCCTCTTGGCCTGTGTGTGTGTTCCATGATGGGCACCTGTTGTTCAGCGACTGTAACAGTGGCAGTACAGGTGGTCATCACAATCTGTGTGCTGACAGGTCCTCTTGTTGCATGATCCAGGACCACTGTGCTGAGGCTAGCATGGTCAGCCATGTGTATGTGGGGTTCTGGCCCTGCTTGGGATGCTGCCATTGCACACATTGGCTGGAGGGGAGGGGTGTGCACACAGGTGTGTGGGTATATACCTGGCTGACATTCTGCAGGGCCAACCAATGTGTCATGGGTTATTGGTGGTGCAGCACATGCAGGCTGTCCACTATAGACAGCATGGCAGTGGCCATTGCCTCATTGTGGCTTTGTTGCTGTGCCACAAGATGTTCCAT
The DNA here is from genome assembly GCA_016271365.2 of Neoceratodus forsteri. Classification (NCBI taxonomy): domain Eukaryota; kingdom Metazoa; phylum Chordata; order Ceratodontiformes; family Ceratodontidae; genus Neoceratodus; species Neoceratodus forsteri. Next base: position 953,896,138 of record CM028129.1, on the reverse strand, counting down.
GGCATAAGTGCACCATTCCATGGCCCCCATCTGTCCCTGGGCACAGTCCCTTATGCCATGTAACACCTGTACCATGCTGGACATCACGGCCGTGGTATCCCCTACAGTGGCGAGCATGTTGTTGCTGATGGCTGACAGGTATACATCTAGGCTCTGATGGTGTTCCCAGAGGACCTGCCTTATGGCTGTCAGTTCCTGTGTCATGTCCCTCTGGACAACCACCACTGACTGGCAGTAGTCACCAATGTATGCAGGTGGGGACAGCTGGCCCTGCAACTCATGCACAGCTTCATCCAGCTGTGCCTCTCTCTCCACAACTTATGGGGCTTGTGTCCCCTGCCATGGTCCCCATTCCAGTGGCTGCCACAGTCCCAGTATCACCTTCTCCATGCACAGTCCCATCCCCACAATCTGCTGCTTGACTATCCATGTTGCCACTATCACCCTGGCTGGCCTGGGTTCTTTGTTCCTCGTTGTCTGTACCATTGTCGTTGTCACCCTCCATGCTCACTCTCTTGACACTGGCTTCACTGCCGTCTGATTCCTTCATGTCCACTGGTGTGTTTGGTGATGAGATGCTTGAGGCAGTGCTGCTGCTTGTTGAGGTAGTGTTGCTATCATCAATTGAGTCTGCATCATCCCTGCTGTGCTGCTGGCTTCTACTAGATCCTCCACCACTGGCCCCTCTATCATCTATCACTGCTGCAGTACCTGTAAGATGGACATGTTGTCAGTGATTATAGGAGACAACATGCCATTGTCAGCAGCCATCCCCCCGCACACAACAGGCATGTGTCTACATGTTGCAGAACCTTGACCCTTCCCCCCAACCAGGTGGTAATCTGCTTGTAGCACAGCCTTGCTCCCCCCCCCAGGTGGGCGACTACATGATGCAGGGCCCTGTTCCTCTCCAGGTTTCACTTTACTTGTACAACATACACTAGTACACTCACTTCACATGTTGCATGGCCTTGCACCCCCCCAAGGCTGGTGTCTGCATGTTGCAGAGCCTTGTCTCCCCGCCCGACCTGGTGGGTGTCTACATGATGCAGGGCCCTGTTCCTCCCCCAGGTTTCACTTTACTTGTACAACAGATACTAGTACACTCAATTCACTTGTTGCACAGCCTTGATACTCCCCTCCCACCTGGTGGATGTCTGCTTGTTGCACAGCCTTGCACCTCACCCCCAGTTGGAGCTTCTGCATGATACAGAGCTTTGTCCCCCGCCCCCGTGGGCATCCGCATGGTGGATAACCTTGTGTTGGTGTGTGTTGTCCACTACTGCACACATGGACGGCCACACATCACTCTTCAAATGCATGGACACTGTCCTGCATGGCTGTGCCATAATCAGCATTCCATGTGCACACTCACATTACATGCATTTCCCACCACTCTACCTACCTGTGCCACCCTGCCACTTGTATGTGTCCAGGTCATTGTCGCCGCTAATACTTTTCTGGCACAGATGCCTGGCTAACCTCTGCTTTATGCTGGTTAGTGTCTGTTGCTGACTTGGGCCACCACCCATGGCTAGGGCACAGTGGCAGTTGTGTGCCAGCTTTTGTTTCACAATCTGCTTCAGGTCATTGTATTTCTTCTGTAGATCCCTCACCATTCTTTTTTGGGGGGCCACAGCATTGACTTTCCTGGCCACGATGTCCCATGTTTTCTTCTGTTTGTCCCTTCTGGTCTTTTCCCCACCTCAGCTCAGCCGCAGGACATGATGCATGTCCATCTTCACTTACCAGGATGTCCCCTTCATCATGGGTGAAGTTCCTTTTCTGCCTCTGCCTCTCTGTTGCCGGTTGCACCATATTCTGGTTTGCTTGTGTTGCACAGTTCTGCACCATTGTGGTTGCTGTTATTTATGCCCATCTTGCAATTTGTGACCTTTTATAGGCTGCATATCATGGTCTGCGACATTTGGGAATTTTCTTGCCATAAGTCGCAATGTTTCTAAAATGGGGTGCAAGTCGTATGTTGCAACTTCTTGGGCGTAATTTCTGCATTTGTGTAACTTTTGCCAGATGTACCGCTCCCTTCTAGAATCTGGCCCAATGACTTTTTAAGTTGTAATCAGCAACAGTAAGGATGATTAAGAGTTTCCTTGAGGGGAGATTAATTCAACACAATTAAAGATTAAGATGAAGTTATGGAAGGTTTAAAAAGGCACATATTATAGTATCATAAAATAGGCTAAAGTGGAACCAAAATTAATAAAATGTTTAAAAATATGTTCTTAAAAAGTTGCATAGAAGCACACAAATTGATGGCAGAGAAGGACCGCTTGGCCAACCCTATCTACCTATCTTTCCAACTCACTTGAACACTCCAGACCCTACTTGATCTCTGTCTACCACCCTCTCTTTTTCTTACCACTAAGGTTCCCTTATGCCTATCCCATGTTATCTTGAATCCCACTACAGTTTTTGCCCTCACTGCCTCCGCTGGCTGGCTGTTTCAGGCATCCACCACTCTTTCTGTGAAGAAATATTTCCTCACATCTCCCCTGAGCCTACCTCCCTTCAACCTCTTAGCCTGATCACTTCTTCTTGAGGATCTTTTTCTCAGAAAAAGGCTTCCCTCCTGAGTCACATGATGACCGTCTCAGAGTAGCAGCTCCACAGACACGCTCCCATTACCCTGCCTAATTTTTCACCATATTGCTAACAAAAAACAATTTCTACTGCTGGCTTCAGTTTGCTAAAGGTATCTGCATCCTGATCACATCACCGGAGAAGAAACCACATACCAGAGCTCCACAACTGCTACAAAAAAATGGAGACCAAAAATGTGCCAGTCCCCACCACACCACACGCCTCCATAGACGATGGGAAAAAAAAACACAAAATGGTCCAAGGGACCCTCCACTAGCTCCAACAAATCTTCAGCTGCTTCTCAACAGTCCATCCCTCCCTCTTAATGGAGCAAAAATTCCTTGAGGAGCGTCGGCCATTTAAGGCTGGCACTCCAGGACCTGACATCAGAACTAAAATCCTTGTGGGCCATCCTCAGGAATGCCACGAAAGTGATTTCTGATGCGGCTGGGATGGTGCAACAGGATGGACCCTGACATTTTGGTGCTAAGGTAGAAGTTACACAAAATGGAAAACAAGCTCAAAGATCTGGAAGGCTGAAGTCACCATAATGATATTGTTATATTTGGCCTTCCAGAGGCAGCAAAAGAAGCTTCCCCAATCTTATTCATCCAGAAGCTACTAGCCAAGATTGCAGGGCCCTTTCCCAATAATAGCACCTACATTATAGGGAGGGCCCACAGATCCTAGTGGCCTAAACCATCTGCAGACGCTCCTCCCAGGATACTAATATTGAAGTTTCTTAACTATTTAGACAAGCTTTATGTTCTTGACAAAACACGTAACTGAAAAATATCCTTTGGGAAGGCCACAAGCTTCAATTTGCCCAGAACTTTCCTGTCGCTACAAGGAAGAAGCACACAGCCTACCATCCATTGGTATCCAAGTTCCTTGCAGTAGGGAGAACATTTAAAGTTGCTTACCCAGCTCACTTATCCTTTCACAATAGAAGCACCTGGTTTAACTATGACTCTGTGGAACAGGCTTCCTCTGTGGTGAAATCTGCATTCCCAGAAATGTTTAATGATTGTTGAGTAATAGAAAGGGGATTTGGAAGTCAGTAAGTTTCCTCCGCATGAATGTGCGCACTATCATCTGCACGAATGGTGTCTTTCTCATCTACACTACAAGAGGGCACTCCAGCTTATCATTTGTTCACCTAAGCTACTTCTCGCTCCTGCTTTCATGTTGGACTTTCTACTGGCTCCTTATGTACGGTCTTTTACAAGTCTCAGGTATTAATAATGGACTGATTGGCCTTTATCTTCCTTCTCAATATTTTTCTGAGCCAATCTCCCCTGCAGATTGTTCTATCTTCTCTGTATTTTGGTATGAGATCTCGATCGGAATCATATCAGCAGTACCTGGGACAACAATTGGTCATTCTCCTCTCCAGTAACATTTCTCTACACATTGATTCTGGGGTTCAAAGTCTCTGGACTAACCATATTCCCATGTTCAGGTTTGGATTATACAAAACTGTGTTCATGTTTGGACCTTGTAGCTAGCAGTGGAGCCTTCCTGTTGTACTGGCTCCTTTTTTTTCTTTTTATCTTGCAGCTCTCATTTAACACCCAGTGCAAATTAACAATGGGCAAGGGTAGAGAAGGGAGGTAGGTGGTTATCCTGCTTCACAAGTGGTGTGTTGCGAACTGGATCGAGGGGGGATTGCCCACACTTTTGTGTATGATGCTGCTGTTGCTTTCTATTTTATACACAGAGGGACTACAAAAAGTTTCATAGTTTCCTCATACACTAGAACTGGAATCGACATTCTTGGATAGACTTTTTTATATGGTTGCCATATTAATGCATGGGCCAGGGCCTATTTAAGGGGGGGAGTTACAAGGGGTTATGATTTGAGATATGTACTATAGTTAATCATACAGTGCTCAGACAAACTGAATCTGTATGTTTTTGTTGGGGACAGGGTGTGGATGGGGTTTTGGTTGAGGGCATCGTATTGGTTTGGGTCTATCTTCACATTCATAAATTACAGGTTTACAGGTTGCATATGTCCCTACGGATTCTCAATTTGTACATCATGTTTGGGTGTGAGGGTGGGGATATGCACTGCACCATCAGTTGGCTGAATTTCTTCATGTTTGGGACTTGAAATAATTCTGAAACAAGTTTATTTTACAGGATACTGGTTGAGACCTAACTGTATGATGACATTAAGCCTACGATTTTGCTCATGGAATGTAAAGGGTCCTCAATCCCTACCAAGAGGGCCAAGATGTTATTACATCTTAAACTTAATGTAGATGTCACCTTCCTCCAGGAAACCCATCTGCCCACCTTCCAGATCCTTCACCTTAGGAGAGCATGGGTAGGACAAGCCCTAGGGGGGCTAGATACCCGCAAGCGAGGAGGTGGCAATCCTGATAGCTCAAAGGGTGCCTTTCAGATTGCTGCAATCAAATAGTGGATGCCAAGGGGAAATATATACTTTTAAGGGCCTTACTAGGTCACGCGGAGTTAGTGTTGGGGTCAATTTACAGCCCCACTTGTGACTACCCACAAGTTTTCACCAGTCTCCTGTCATGCCTGGCTCCATGGTCCACTCTTCCCATTCTGCTCAGAGGGTGACTGGAACCTTGTTTCTTGTAATGGGTTAGATAGATCTGGACCCAGTCGCCACCCTCTAACACCAGCACAGCTGGCCCTTAGGGACTTGATGGACTCATTGTGCCTCATTGACCTGTGGAGGGTGTTCCTCCCCACTCTGAAGGAAAATTCCTTCCATTCACTTCCCCATAACTCATTTTCTAGGACAGACTACTTCTTGCTAGGAATTGAGCACCTTTTCACAGTTTAGACATGTAGTTATCTGTCTAAAGTGATCTCCGACCACCACCCAACATTATTGCACTGGAACCTCTCTTCCTCTATGGAGTAAGACAAGGTTTGGAGGTTTAATGCTCAACTATTAAAATCCACATCTCTAGTTACCCACCTTCAAACTTTTATCTCTAGCTTCCTCCAAATCAACTCCCTTCTATGATGAAACTCAATCTTCTTTTGGGGTGCCTTAAATGCTCTCTGAGAAGAGAGATTATCCATCTTGCCTGCATTTGGAAAAGACTATCTCCTGAGAATTGTCTTCTCTCCTGCAACAAATTCAGACACTGGAGCACTCTCTCCCTCACCAGCCTACTCCCTCCAAATTAGAAAGATTGGAAATTCTCTACTCCCAATACAATTCTCTCTCAGTCACAAAGCAGAAAATCTTTAGATCAAAAGTTACATATTTTGATGAAGGCGACAAAGCTGGTAAATTACTGGCCTTACGGCTAAGAGCTCAAGTTGCAGGCAGAATTGTAGCCTCTCTCTGTACCCCATCTGGCAGTTTAAGCACCTCCCCTCAGGAGATAGTCTTATGTTTCCAAGAATACTATTAATAGCTATACTCCCAACCCTCTCAAGCTTTTGACACTAATGCCCTTGATTTCTTTCTGCAAGATGTAACTCTTCCACATCTGGAACCACAATAGATTGCCCTTCTGCAAGCCCCGCTGACATTGCTGGAAGTCATTTCTGCTATTGACACATTACCTTTGGACAAGGCGCCGAGCCCAGACAGCTATACTTCAGATTTTTACAAAGCCTTTAAAACCCAGATAGGTCAGACTCTTCTGGATACTTATAATTTTACATATATATATATATATATATATATACATACTGTACATATATATATATATATATATATAGTCAAGCCTTTCAGATTTTACATTGACAGAAGCTACCATAGTAGTCCTTCCCAAACCTGGTAGAGACCCTTTGATGGTGTCGAATTTCTGGCCTATTTCCCTTATTAATGTCAACCTTAAAATACTCACAAAAGATTTAGCCAATATGATAGCTCACGTCTGGAACATTCCTCTAAGTCCGGAACAAGTAAGCTTTGTTGCAGTGCGGCTCTCAGCAGATCACTTGTGGAAGCTTAACATAGAAACATAGAAACATAGACTTTGATGGCAGATAAGGACCGCTTGACCCATCTAGTCTGCCCATTTCCCTACCTGCAGGATAGGCCGCAGATCCTAGTTAACCAACAGCCTATTTCTTCCTACCCCACAAAAATTGCCTTATGTCTGTCCCATGCATTCTCTAATTCTCCCACAGTTTTAGACCCCACAACCTCCTCAGGAAGGCTGTTCCATGCATCCACTACCCTCTCTGTGAAATAATACTTCCTCACATTGCCCCTGAACTGCCCCCCTTCTATCTTTAAATTGTGTCCCCTTGTTCTTGCACGTCTCTTTTTCTGAAAGATGCTACCCTCTTGGACTTTGTTGATTCCACTGAGGTACTTAAAAGCTTTTCTATCTAATCTCTACATCTAGGGACTCCCATATTCCATCGGTGCTGGTGTCACTAGATACAGAGAACGCTTTCAATAGAGTATTGTGGGATTACTTATTTAGTCTACTCCCCAAATATTATATTCCTGCTCAGTTTATTCACTGACTTAGAGTACTCTATACTCATTCCTCAGCACGTATACTATGTAATGGGATCCTATCTCCAGCATTCACCTTACAGCAAGGCACTAGACAAGGATGCCCCCTTTCCCCTTTCTTATCTAATTTATTTCTGGAATCCCTTATAAGGAAAATCAATAACTCCCCCTTAGTTTCTGGTATCTTTATCGGCTCACACCAGTTCAAGCTCTTGGTCTGCACCGATGACATTTTATTGCATATTACCCAACCTATTAGTTCTTTACCCACTACCCTGAACATTATTAAAAACTTTGGTCAGTTATTTAATTACAAATTGAATTTGTCCAAAACAGAGGTTATACCTTTCAATGCCTGAGTGCTACAGTCGGACATCCAGCATCTAGGGTTTCACAGGACCAGAGACAAAATGAAATATTTAGGTGTCTACTTATCCCAATCAGCATCAAAAAGGAAGCAATATAATCTAGACCAGTCTCTAACACAAATTAAAATCGACCTAATTCATTGGGCTCTACATCCCAGTTCCCTTTGGGGTTGGATAAGTGTGGTAAAAATGAACGTGCTACCCCACCTTTTATACCCTCTACAGATGTACAATTATCCCTTACCAAAATCTTGGTTAATCCAAGTTCACGGAGTCATCTCCAAGTTTATATGGCAGGGAAAACCTCCTTGTAGAGCTCTTTTTAAACTACAATGTACTAAAAACAGAGGGTGGGGTTCAGGTTCCCAACATATACTGTATCTATACAATCTCTCGATTAATTGCTCTATCCTCTCACATTGGTTCCAGCCTGTAAACAATTCCCATCCAGATTCGTACCTCCCATTATGGCTACAGATAGAAAACTCTTTGACCCAATGTGTGTGGACCCTCACTCGTTACTATATCTTCCCTCTATAAGCTTCCCCAGCAGCTAAGAGACACCTCACTTATGGCAGCCCTTCGCACGCATTCGCAACTATGTGCATCCACTCGGACCTCTATAGTTAAGGACATCTCACAGCCTATTTTGGGAAACCCAAATTTCAAGATTGGGGGTCAAATATTTACTTCATCTTTCTGGCCACATGGTGTGGATACAACCATAGCTGACCTGATTAAAGACCATAAACTGCTGGCTTTTCAAGAAGTAAGATTCAAATCTGGCATACCTCTCTCTCAGTGCTTTAAATATATCCAACTCGCATACCTGTTTCATCAACATTTTGGCATGGGCCCCTGTGATCAATATATGGCTGGCCCTATTCTGGCTACGGTTTTGGTTGTTCCCTCCTCCCACTTCATCTCCTTTTTCTATCACAATTTATGTACTTTGGTCAGGGAGTTGGAAGGTCAACCACATTATATCTGGGATCAGGTCCTGCTCCCTCCACCTCTCATTATCCATCAGTGGCATAAATCTGGGATCGTTTGTACAAAGATGTTAAATGGGACCATTACCACTTCCTTCAATTCCAAGTAGTACATGATCTGTATTACACTCTTGAGAAACTCCACAAAATGGGAAAGCTTCCGTCTAATCTTTGTACCAGGTGCGAAAAACAACCAGGCACATTATTTCATATTTTATTTGAATGTGAAAAGGTCTCTCCATTCTGGATAGCTGTCCAAAGAAGATTAGATCCCATACTTAACTTAACTGATGCTTTCCAGCCTTAAATATGCCTCCTGGGGGACTCTGGTGCTAGTTTGATTGGCAGTCAGTGTAAATATATGACCCTGATCTCACTATGTGCCAATAAGGTGATAATGCGTCATTGGCTGGACCCACACATTCCAACCAAGACTGACTGGTTCCAAGAAATTCTGTTTGCATTGCAAGCAGAACAACTGTTAGCTAGTATCTCAAACCATAGTGGTCTATACCAAAAGATTTGGGCACCCCTATACACCTTACTAACTCTCTAAAGGGCTAATCATTAAAGTCTAGCAATCCCTTAGTAGGTTTGTCCAAGCCTTGGCACAGATAATAAATAAATGTTAATATTCCCTATGTTTTTCATTCTTGTTTTTCCATTTAATTTGTAAGTTGTACTTGTCTTCTATGGTAGTGCATGGGGGCTCATTATGGGAGGGTGGGAGGAAATGGTTTACTGATGCTACATAGTGTTTATGGTAGACCATCTCTGTATTCCGATCGCATAGTAATCACATGTTTTCCTAGGAGCTCTTACTTTGTATATGTCTGACATTGTTGTTCAAATAAGCTGCTATAATACGCAGTATATGGTTGTATTGTATTGTATTTTTACCTTAAATTCAAATAAAGCATAGTAAATTTGAAAAAAAAGAAAAAAGGATTACCTCCTGAACTTTGTTTTACCTGTGAGGTATTTGAAATTCTCTGTCATATACTCTGTTTCCCTTCTTTCCTCCAGAGTGTACATATTAAGGTCCTTCAGTCTCTCTCTCCTCATAGGGCTTTTGATACAGACCCTGGACCATTTTAGTTTCCTTCCTCTAGATTGCTTCTATCCTGCATATATCCTTCCCGAGATGTGGTTTGCTGAACTGGACACAGCACTCCAAATGTGATCTCACCAGTAATTTGTACTGCAGAATCACTACTTCCCTCTTCCTGCTGGAGATACCTCTCCCAATTCACCCTAGCATCCCACTGGCTTTCCCCACTGCCTTGTCATACTGTTTGGGGCCATCTTCATGTCATCAGATATGATTACTCCCATGTTCCTTTCTTCTTTGGTGGTTGCCAGTACCAGTCCTCCCATTTTGTACTCCATCCCTGGGTTTCTATGATCAAGTGCATGATCTTGCATTTCTTTGCATTGAAACTTAGCTGCCATATCCATGACCAGTCTTCAAGCTTTATTAGATTCCTATTCATTTTTTCCACCACACCCTCAGAGCATCTGCCTTATTTGAGATCTAGTGTCATCTGCAAAAGGGCATACCTTACCTTCTATCACCTCCACAATGTTGCTAATAAAGACATTAAAGAGGACCAGTCCCAGCACTGATCCCTGTAGCACCCCACTGCTCAATCTTCCTTCCTCAGAGTACACTTTGTTTACCACCACCTTCTGTTGACTATCCCCCAACCAATTTGTTACCCAGTTAACCACTTTTAGACCCCCCTCCCAGGTTGCCCAGTGTGTTCATGAGTCTCCCGTGTGGTATGGTTTCAAAGGCCTTACTGAAATCTAGGAAGGTCACATCCACCGCACCACCCTTATCTAATTCCCTGGTCAGTCAGTCAAAGAAATCTATCAGATTTGTTTGACTTAACCTCTTCCCAGTGAATCCATGCTGTCTTGGATGGTGTAAGTCACAGAATTCAAGATATTCCACTATCCTTTCCTTCAATAATGATTCCATTAATTTCTCCACCATTGACCTCAGGCTGACTGGACAGTAATTGCCAGCCTCCTCTCTGTTTCTACTTTTGCTAAGCAGGACTACATCTACCCTCCTTCAGTCATCTGGGATCACGCCCGTCTCTGGTGACTGGTTGAATAGGACTGTCAGAGGTGTATCCAGCTCCTGTCTGAGTTTCCTCAATATCCTTGGGTGTATACTGTCAGGCACCATTGCCTTATCCACTTTCAGATTTGCAAGTGCCTTTAGGACTCTGTCCTCTGTAAATGGACTACTGACAACCTCCCTTCCAAATGATTCCCCTTCCACTTCTCTGTGACCCCTCTCCTTCACTTTCCTGAATGAACACTGAACAAAAGTATTCATTCAGGATTGCTGCTTTTCCCTTGTCCCCTTCCACACCTTCTTCCTCTTCTGTCCTTAGTCTTACAATACCTCCCCTGGTCTTTCTCCTTTTGCTTACATACCTGAAAAATGTCTTGTCCCCTTTCATTACTGCCTGAGCTATTTTCTCCTCTGTTTGCACTTTGCGCTCCTGACTGCTTTCCTTGTCTTCCTCTGCTTCTCCTTATACACATCCCTAGCCTCCTCTCTCTGTGTCTTCTTATACCTCTTGAATGCTAACATTTTTGCCCTTACCTTCCCAGTCATCTCCTTTGAGAACAATGGCAGTTTCTTTTTCCTCTTGGTTTTGCTCATTTGCCTAACACAGTGGTTTGTTGCCCTCAGTATCCCTGCTTTTAGTTTTGCCCACCATTCCTCCACTCCACCCAAGTCCTCTACCCCTGCCAGGGCATCCATGAGGCATCCCATCTTTTTGAAATTGGCCCTCCTGAAATTCAGGACCCTCACCTTTGTGTGGTTCACTTCTGCAACAGTTCTTATATTGAACCACACCTTACGGTGATCACTGGCCACCAGGTGGCCACCACTGCGATGTCTGCAATATTGTCCCCATTAGTGAGTACAAGGTCTAGTATTGCTCCCTCACAACTGGGCTCCTTTACTAATTGTCTGAGGAATGCCCCCTGCAGAGAGTCAAGGATGTCCTTGCTCCTAGCTGAAGCTGCAGTTGGGATGCTCCAATCTACATCTGACAGATTGAAGTCCCCTACCAGCAGCACCTCCCCTTTATTTGACATCTTTTAAATGTCTTCCACCATATCCCTACCCATCTACACCCCTCCCATGCTGGAGGTCTATACATCATGCCTGTGTGAATAGCAGTTCCATTCCCCATTCCCAGGGTGGTTCACAGTACCTCTGTCCCTCCATGTGTTTCTTGTAACTCTGTGGCTTTTATGCTACCCCTCATATACAGAGCTACTACTTCCCCTTTCTTACCTACCCTATGCTTCATGAACAAAGTATAGCCTAGTATGGCTATGTCCCAGTCATGGTTTTTATTTCACCATGACTCACTAATAGCAACAATGACCAGGTCAGCCTCTACCACAATGGCCAGTAGGTCAGGGATTTTGTTTCCCATACTTTGAGCATTTGTGCACATGGTCTTCCAAATACTGCTACCACCCTACTTGTTTGCCCCCCCCTTCTCCTTTGTCTTCCCTCCATACCTCCTCTTTCCTAATTCCAATTTCTTTTTATTTCAGGCTTTTTGTTTTTCTTATCAGGTACCTTTGGGGATTTGACTCCCTTCAGGATCTCCCTACTGACTACTTTAGCTTGTGGAGGGGGGGGGCAGTTAGTATGTATTTCTTCTTCCTTCCTTCCACCACCACCCTCAGCTATTTTAAATGCTTGCCAGTGAAAAATGTAAACTGCTCACTGAGGACCTGGATTCATCTCTTGGATGGATGCAGGCTATTTTTTCTTAAAAATAAAACTGTTTTACTTTTCTATACTTCATGCTGAAATACAGTATGAAAAAAAGCAATGACACAATGCTCAGTACCACTAGTAAAAATGTATACTGATATTTACACAATGTAGGGAAGAGTCAGGACTTACAGAACAATGGTTTCTTTAAGGTAGTGAAGCATTGTAAATGAAGATAACATTATTTGCCTTTACTTTAGTAATTTATCTTCACTTTAGATGGGCAACGAATGAACTATTAATCAAAAAGAGAGCAATCTGAATAATTCCTGATGACATCATAATGCCCACAAATTCACTCAAAACAGAACAATGACATCAAACAAAAATAGCTAAATCTTCAAAAAAATAATTAATTTGAAAGCTTTGCAATGTTATATGCATTGAATAAATTGGACACACAATGACCTGTCTCAGAATATGTCACTTATCCATTGTGAGGGTGCATGACTTACACATCTCACTCCTGGGTCAGTTATTTTTGAGTTATTTTCCTGCTACCTGATTTGTGAAGATAAATGGTGTATTCTGAGCCATCCTGTTGTTTATCCCCTATGGAGTTTCATTTTTATAAGTACTGATTAAAAAAAAGATATCAATAGTTGATACAATTTAAATATTATATTTCAATATCGTGTAAAATCTGGTCCTATTTATACAACAGGTGTAGAAAGAAATGTCACAGAATAAAGTATTTTTTTCACAACTGATATCTAACAAAGTTGAGTGCGTATAAATGGAATAAAAGACAAAGAGCCACTTTTGCAATGCTGATGACTGAGCAATAGCAAAGTGTAATATATCAGCACACAGTTGACATCAAAGAGAAGTATTCAAATCTGCATAAAAACTGAGGATTGAAAAACTATAGCAAGTAAAGAAATGTAGACAGTAAATTCAACATGCAAATGTTGACTCCAGTTAGGCAATTTATCATCACTTGTGAGAAGGGTGACTCTTAAAACTCACTTGTAGTGTCCCCCAGGAGTTATAGTCCTGCCCCCTCACTCACAAACATAAATTGCATACCATGAGTCAATCTATTGCATATACTTTATGTGACATTTAAGATTAAAAAGATACTAGCAGTTGTTTCCTTAAGGAGCAAACATACCCTATTCTAGTTCTTACATTTGAATTCAAACATACAATACAGAGTATAGATACACATTGCAGTATACAGATTATTCAAGCAACATCTAAAAATACTTTTCCCTGGATAATCATGTTACAAAAAAGGTATACTTAATAAGATTTATCCATATTTTTAGTGTACAAGAATTAAATTGTCTGGAGGCAAATTACCCCAGTGGTGAACTGACTGGAAGCAAATTGGAGGAAAATTGTTCAGGTGTAAATGGTCCCATTACTGGTTCACAGATGTGCTACATTATTAGAACTAAGCTAATTGGTGGAAGGACAAATTATCACATGGGATTCGTCTTGTAGTTTCACTGTAAGTAAATATTGGAAAAATAAATGCAACCACCTGTAAAGGAAAGCAGCATTTTACATGGTGTAGCAATAAAAATAAATGTGCCCCCACCCATTGATAAAAGTAACAGCCAGCAGTACACATGAACTAAAACAGCATGCATGGAGTCCCTGCAACGAAAAGAGGAAGCTATAAAATTAAACCTTCAAAACATTCTTCCAAAAAACAGATGCTGGCAATTTAGAATTCTATTTAGAGTGGGAACCTCATTGTGCATGATCCTTAAATCTGCAAATGTTTGATCCTTTTTGAAAAACCTTTTAGTGATATCACTGCCTATTTTGGTAATACAGGTTTTTGAAATTGTATACAAAAGGAAAAACAGACACAAAGTATTTTAAAACTTTAGTGTCTGTGAGATGTAATCTACAGATTGTAACAGCACAATGTTGCATACTTACTTTCGTATGGAGCTAGCCATCTTTAACAAAATGAATAATTTGATACTTAACCAGCAAGCTTTCAGATCTTCTTCAGGGACTAACCTGTTTCCCCTTCTCAAACCTCAAATCAACAAGTAGTATATTTGCAATGCAGAAAATGTACTTTAGATACATGTCATAATCTGCTGTTTTAATGAATGAATATGATGTGATATTTTCTCATGGAATTATGTGCATGAATTCCTTAATAATATGTGACAGGACAAGTTATATCATCAAACCTCAGGTGCACTTTGAGGCACGAATCAAAGCTGAGTGTCTTTAACTACACAAGAGGTGAAGATATCACAAGATACTTCCTTCCATAGTGTGTATTATTATGATCAAGAAAAGGGTCTCTGATTTTTTTTTTTAGAAAAAAATTGTATTTCATTTACATATTTTTTGTAGATAGTTTCATCTCCTCAAAAGTAGCAACTTCAAGGACTGCCACCCCAGACCCATAACCTTGATTTCTCCTAGGACGTACTCACTGTATTTTACTCCAGGACTTACTGCCTTTGGGGGTTGCAGGGCTCCCCAACCCATGCCATACAATGAATCCAGTTTCATGACAGGTTTAGGTCATCAGGTGTGGAACAACTAATGAAACAGGGGAGGCACTCTCAAAAAATCTCTCTTCACACTATGGTATTTTTTTCTTAAGTGGGTAATGTTTATTTAATTTTTGGGGTTGGCTTCAATACTTTCCCATAAATTAAATATTTCAAATGAACATATGAACATACTAAAATACCAGCAGAAAAAGTCTGTTCAAGTGTGCAACTCACAGTATACTTTTACTGCAGCTGCCCCCTTGTTCCCAAATCATCATCCCTACACTCTGACTTTTCCCTCCCTAGGTTCTTATCTCTACTTACCCTCCCTTTGACTCTATCCCACCCCCTTTAAATCTGTCTACTGTCTTCAATGCAATCAATTCTTCTGGCAGTTTGTTTCACCCAGCCACCACCCTATCTGTAAAGTAATGCCTCATCTTCTCCCTCCTGAATCTTCCCTTTCCAGCTCTAGAGCTGTGCCTCCTTGTGACGCTCCCTCCCTTTAAGCCAAACAATCCCCTCACCTTTACCCTGTTTATGCCTTTTAAGTATTTGAAGGTCTCAGTCATGTCCCCGTCTCCCTTCTATCTTCTAGGGAATACATGTTGAGCTCCCTCAATCTTTTCTCATAGGGTTTATCTACCCGACATAGGATCTTCTTTGGTGCCCTATGCTGCACCCACTCCAGTAGTCTTATGTCCATTTTTAGATATGGGCACCAGAATTGCAAACAATGAAATAAATGAAATCTTAGTATGTTATAAAAGTGTTACTGCCAAAGAGAGAGTATAGTACTATTCATAAGATATGTAACTTGAGTATTCACCAAGGTTTTCATAATTTATGTTATGTTAATTAAAAAAAAATAAGGTATGGTATTTAAGGTGACGTTGAAAGGTACTCTCTTGAAGAAGCCATTTAATTTATAGCAAAACATTGTATTTGGTGGTATTAATATTGGCACTTGTTGTGGGTGGGCAGAGTTGGGCCTTATTTATATTTAGGGGTGGCCAGGTGGCTAATTTCATTTTTTGTTTGCTTGGGGTTCTTTGTTTAGGAACAGTTGTGATAGGTGGATGAGGTTGAGCCTTGTTTGTACAGTATCACAAAACACTTAATGTTGGGCACTCATCACCTCCTAAGAAAGGAAGGAAACACCACTCTGGGTCCAGTTCTCAAAACTCGGCACAAGCCATGCCAAAGGCAGCTTGTGCAGATTGTTGGTGCACCAGGGACACTGTACCCAATTCTCTGTAGGGTAGGGTCTCTGCGGCAAAGTCCTGTAGCTTGTAACAATCATAACCATGTACCAGACAGAAAGTGCATCTTGACAGATTGCCGAAAGGCACAGGTGGCCATGCAGCAATGTAATGATGCATTACCTGGTAGTCTAGCAGCCCACCCACCTGATCCCCATATCATTACAATATAGGTTCCCTAGTGGTCTAGTGCCACCCCCGCCAAATCCATATATCATACAAATATTCCCTGGTGTAGAGGACCCCCCATTGCCCAAATCCCTATATCATACAAATATTCTCTGGTTGTCTAGTAGCCCCCTGCCCAATCCCCATATCAATACAATTTAGGTTCCCTGGTGGTCTACTGGCCCCCCCAACCGATCCCTGTATCAGAATAATATAGTTTCCTGCTGCTCTAGCAGACCCAACCCCAATATGCCTGCATATTAATAGAGTCATTCCATAGTGGTCTAGTGGATCCCACTACCTATCCCCGATCAGCTCATATAATTATATATCATTTTTCCCTGGTGGTATAGTGGAACCCCCAGACCAGCAGGCAGTGCCCAGAGTGTAGAGTGTGCACTCCTTGCAGTTCAGTCAGCAGCTGGCCACAGTGGGGAGAGGATGGCTGTGCCTGCCAGTTGCCAGCTCGGGAGTTGGGATGAGAGGGGTGTAGTGATGGGGCACTGCTTGCTGGACTGTAGGGGGGGTGGGGGTCCACTAGACCACCTTGGAAATATTATATATAATTATATGGGCCAATCAGGGAGAGGGAGGAGGGGTCTGCTAGACCACCAGGAAATTACTATATTAATATTCAGGCATATTGGGGCAGGGGATCCACTAGAACATGAGAGAACCTGTATTGTACTGATATGGGTATAGGACAGGGAGTCCATTAGACCACCAGGGAATATTTGTATGATACAAGGATTGGGTGGGGGGTCCACTAGACCACCAGAAGATATTTCTATGTAATGGGGATAGGGCAGCAGGGTCTGCTAAACCACCATGGAACAATTATATGATATGGGGATTGGGCAGGTGGGTCTGCAAGACCACCAGTGAATATTTGTATGATACCAGGATTGCAGAGGCTGTTAGACCACCAGGGACCTGTTGAATTCAATAAAAGGTGATCAGGGCTAGGAAGGGGGCCCATGGCACGTTGGCACAAGTTGATCAACACTCCCAGAGGGCACATTTCTAAGTACCCTTAAACAAATGCTTGCTGGTCTAATGGTACATAGACATTTGCCTTTTGAATGTGTTTTGAGAGTCCAATATTAAGGGATATGGCAGCCTGCACCATGCCACAGTCCATTTTGTGCTGCATGGACAGCGCAAGCTCCTTTTGGTGCATGCAGCCTGCGGTTGCCACAGGTTGCATTTGAGAGTCACTCCTGCTGCATCTTTCTGGCACAAGGGGCACTTTGCACCATTCCTTGTGGTGCAAGAACCTTGCGCCATGCCTGGAGTTTTGAGAATGCCTCTGTCTTTATGTTCCAAAATTGCTCAGAGAATTTTTTATTCAACTGCCAAAAAATAAAATATCTGCTAAACTGTCACCTGATACATTTTGGATTTAAGTAATTATTTGTCAAAGGTGTACTCAGTGTGTCCCTTTGTTTAAATAATAGATCTTACGGACGACATCAAAGGAGGCTTCATAGATAACACAAATCTCATAATGAGACACATATTCAGCTACTAACCACAGTTAAAAACAATGTGAATACATAAGTGAAAATTATTTGAAATAAATATGAAAGTAAACATTTACTATCCAAATTTGTTTTGTATAAGATCATGTACATCATTGTATTGTTTGAAATCTCCAGGACGTCCTTGTGAATGAGCTTGCTCAATGGAGTAATTCCTGTAATAATAAACTTGAACTTGAACTTACTAGCTAAAAACAATATTTACATGCATACACAACCAGTTCATTTTACTTGGATATCCTAAATATTAATTTCATAAAACCCTCATAAATTTGGATGCAAGTATTTCTGCTCATAATCCAACATTATTTACATTTAAATTGCATTTTTGATTTTGCAGTTGAGCATTGATTAGTTTCTTACTGTTCATGATAGCAAAAGGGTGCAGCCAAGAAGAGATAAGAATGCTGAAGAGCCACTGCAAAACAGGTTTGAATCCTAAACCCTGTGCATAGCCCATCAGAGAAATTCAATCTAAGAATAAAAAAGAGAGGAACAACTTATACAGTTAGTCAATCGGTTTTTCATACTATGCAGCATTATAGCAAAAATGCAGAGTCACATAAGAAAGTGTGTCAGTTCAAAGGAAGCATTAAGTACTGAGTATTTTGTAGTGTTTAAATTAAATGTCCAGAAGCATTCACAATTGAGAGCCAAGTTATTAAAATCTGCACCCCTTAAATGCTGGCACACTTTATCAATACTGTAGCTCTGAACATAAAAACAGGATTTTCTGGGCTTCTTGCTTGTTTAATAAGCAACACTGTAGCAGATTCAATGTTACCCCCAGTAATAACTTTACAGTCTTCCCCGTCTCACTTCTTAAAGTTTTGCCTATATAGAAAGCACTGTAGGAGTCTACTGTACTGCTTTATGTATTACCCCCAAGGTATCACAGTTAGCAAGTTGCCTGATTTCAAACTGTTTACCATTGTGGGGATTTGTGAAACTGTCCCCTTCTAGAATTGATTTGCAATACTGTAACGGCAATGTTTACATTTTTATAACAGCCTTGTAAACCTTTGTTTAAACAGGTTTGTGGTGTACTACTCCTGTGAAAGCTGTGCATTAGGTAATCCCTAAGCATACAAAAACCATAGCAACCATGATTACTAAGAACATCTTAATTGATCATTTAAACTAACTTCCAGGGGGAGAGGGAGACCTCAAAATGAAAATAAAAATGTACAAAAACAGAAACAAACCAACAAAAACCACTAAATGTAGACAGTATATACTGTTACTTATCAAAAATGCTAGGAGTTTAAGTAACAAAAAGATGAACTGGAAACACTATTAAAACCAAATGGAACGGCTGACATAGCCTTTGATACAGAGACTTGATGGACAGGGCAAGATGACTGGGGAAAAAAAGTTACTGAATATTACTTATATCACTTAGATAGCGTGAATAAATAGTGAGGGGGAGTTGCAGCATATATATCAAACCACATACAGTCCAAACTAATTTCTGCAAATATACAAATGAAGGTAGTACTACAGAATGCCTATGGATCAAGGTAGAAACAGCAACAGATAGTATTATCATATAGACCACCAAACAGCTAAAATGAGACATTGAAAGAAACAAACTGCAAACTTGAAAAGGCACATGAAATGGACAGAGCTGTTTGTCTAGGTGATTTGAACTTTCATGATATACAGTGAGATAAAATGACAGCTACGAAAGTAAATAGTATTTCATTTTTAAAAACTACAGAGCAACTGAGCCTAAAACAGCATACTGTTAAACTATCCCAACAGGAGGTGAAAATATCTTGGACATAGTCCTAAGTACAAATTATATAAATATAGCAGACTATGACACAACTGCACCACTTGGAAATAGCAACCCTAATATTGTATCCTTCCTACCCCAGGAATACATCCCAATAAATAAAGGATGCAGAGCAATGTATAATTTTAAATCTGCAAACCAAACAAAAATCCAGAGACCTGGCTAGAATAAATTGGAAAAGGGAACTAAGAAACAAATCCACCTCTGAAATGTGGAATATAACTAAGAAACATGCCTTAATATGTGATAATCATATAAAGATAATAAAACAGCAGAGGTATGAAGCCAAAGTGGCTTACAAACAGTCTAAAAAATTATTAAAGAAAAAAATATCAGCACTATTACAAATATAGCAAAAATAAAACAGAAAAAAACTGGGAAAGCTACTTAAAAGTTCCAAAACTATGCAAATATAAAATAACAAAAAAAATGGAGATAGGAATTTCATGAAAGGTCAATATGGATCACATGAAAATGTTCTACGAATATGTTTAGAAAAAACAACAGGCTATGCACCGTAACAGCCAATAATCAGCAAAGTAAAGAACCTAAAAATATGGCTGACTTATTTAATACTGATTTTGTGACTGTATTTGCAGACAATGACCCATACTTGTGGGATTTTACTGAAAATACAACATCAAAGATTATGATCAGCAAAGAATATATTAATGAAAAAATCAATGCTCTAAAAACAAAAAACTCAGCAGGACCAGACAACACCTCCTCAAAAATGTTAAAGTTATAAACACCAGAGACAGTGAAACAATTACGTATTCTGTATTTAAGAGCACTGTCAGCCTGGTGGCGCTGAGGGTTGAGGTGCTGGACTCCACACCTCGCTCCATGCTGGTGACCTGGGTTTGGGAACAGACTCCAGTAGCCAGGGGTTGGCAGGGGTGGAGAGGGATTGAGTGCCCAAAGGCTGCTGTCCCTCTCCGGGGAAGGGGGGTTTCAGTTGTCGGTGCATTGACGCCCCTAGCAGAGGCTGACGGGACATTGCACTGATGCTGTGCTAAAGGGGAGTGAGTTGGGTACGGCGCCAGGAAGGAGTGCATGTGGACGCATACGCGCTCCCCTCCTTGCCGTCATTGCATGCCCCACTCATACAAGCCACTAGTAAAGGAGGAAAAATGGTGACATCGTGGCTGCTTGATGGCCGTCCATGGGACGCTCGACCTTAGGAGCACCGCTACGATGTTGGATCCTGTGTCAGCAGGAGTAAGAAGGATTCTCTGCTGCCCTACTGTGGGGGTATTTGGCAGCGGGGGCTTCATAGGGGCTGAAATGGATCAGACGGTGGCTGGATGACTGGGGATGCCAAGACGTAATGGGTAGGAGCCAATAAGTTAAAAAGTACTAAGAAAAAAAAAGAGCACTGTCAAAAAATGAAATCCCAGCTGATGGGCTATTCACCACTATTCACCACAGTTATTCCCATCCATAAAAGGGAAGCAGATTGAACTATAAAAAATACAGGCTGATTAGTCTATCTTCAGTACCACCCCCTTCCAATTCCCCTTCAGGCCTCCCTCAATTTCCCCCTCTCCATGCACTTGTCCTCCTTCTACCCTCAGTTTTCCCTTCACACTGTCCCAGCCCCCTCTCGAAGCTGTCCACTGTTTTTAGGCATGCCACCTCCTCTGGCAAATCATTCAACTTGATCACCACTGTCTCAGTGAAAAAATGTATCTTCATCTCCCTTCTGAACCTTCTACCCCACCAGCTTTAGCAGTGCTGCCTAGTAGTCTTGTTCCTTCTAAGGTTGAAGAGGCCCTCAGTGCTCACCCTGTTAATACCCTTAAGGTACCTGACAGTCTCAAACATGGATTACTTCTCTCTTCTTTTCTCATGAGAGTACATGTTATGCTCCCTGAGCTTCTCCTCATAGGGGTTGCCCTGCTAGCCATGGATCATCTTGGTTGACCTTATCTGGACCATCTCCAGCAAGTTGATATCCTTCTTTAGATATGGACACAAAAACTGCACACTGAACTCCAGGTGTGGTCTTATCAGTGACCTGTACAGTGGCAGCATGACCTCTGCCTTCCTGGTGGTAATTCCTGGCTATGCAGCCCAGCATCTGATTTGCTTTGGCTGCTGCTCTCTTGCAGTTTGCAGAGTGTTTCAGGTCATTTGTGATTATTACTTCCAAGTCCTTTTCTGCCTCTGACTTGGTTATCTGCACATGACCCAATCAGTATTTGCTCCCTGGATTCTTCACCCCAAAGTGCATAACTTTACACTTTATAGCACTGAACCCCAGATGGCAAATTCCAGACCATTTTTTAGCCTAGTCAGGTAATCCCTGAGTTTCTGTCTTCCCTCCTCTATGTCCTCCCTCACATAGATCCTGGTGTTGTCCACGAACTGGTCAAAGGCCTCATATCTGACAATTGTCCCCTAACTACCACCTTTTGGTTTCTATCCTATAACCAGCTTCTGACCCTATCTCATGAACTTAGCCCCCACCCCTATGTCCTCTGGCTTCCTGACCAGTCTTCTAAGAGGCACCATGTCAAAGGCTTGCAAAAGTCCAGATACAGAACATGAACTGCCTGGACCTTGCCCACTGCCCTAGTGACCAAATCAAAAAAGTGAGTTAGGTTAGTTTTTTCAGTACCTCCCCAGCTCAAAGCCTTGCTGCCTCTCATCCTGGAGCCCATTATTCTCCAGAAAGCCAATCAGTCTCTTTCAAGATGGTATCCATCAGCTTACTCATTATGGAAGTCAGGCTGACAGTTCTGAAATTCTCTGGTTTGTTCCTATGCCCACCTTGATGGAGAGGCATCACAGGCACCATTCTCCAGTCATAGGACGTGTTTCCATACTCCACAGAGGTGATACAGAGGTCTAACAGGGGACCTGCCAGAATCTCTGCCAGTTCTGTAAGGATCCTCAGATGTTTGCCATCTGACCCTAGTAGTTCATCTACTTGTATGGCCTTTAGGCCCTTAAGAACCCTGCCAGCCTGAATTTCACTGTCTGTGATCCCCCCAATCACCACACTATTGCTCTCTTGTGGTACTGCTCCATCCTTTCATTGCAACAATCTCATCCTTAATGTCTTTTTTTCTCCCTTACATACTGAAAAAATGCCTTCTCACCTTATTTAACCCACTCACTTAGATGTACTTCTTTTGTGGCTTTTTCCTTCCTTACTGCCCTGCTCTCCTGTCTTGACTTAGCAGTGCAGTTCACCCAATCCTCCTCCTAATGAATATGCTTGTACCTTCTGAAGGCAGCAGTCTTGTCCCCTACCACTTTTACCTTAGCTTTCTTACTTGTGATTCTGGCACACTCAATAGTGGCCTTCATCAATCTCTTCTTTATTATGGCCCAGTTCTGTTCCACATCCATCCCCACTTTGATTCCAGCAAGGTGTCTTTTCAGAACTTCTCCCATCCTACCAAAGTCAGCCCTCCAAAATTGCATGACTCTCGTTTTGGTCATGACCATCTCTCTGCCCATGTTCAAGTAGAACCACACCATGCGTGGTAACTTTCTGCAAGTGGCATATCCAATTTTGCATCCTGGATATCTGCACATTTAGACAGGAACAGATCCAGGAGAGCTCTCTCCCTAGTGGGCTCCAAGACACCATGAGTCAGGAAAGCACTCAGGAAAGCATCCGTCAGTACTCTTTTTCTAGTGCATGAAGTAGCAGAGATTTTCCAGTCCACCACAGGTAGATTGAAATCCCCCATCCTTAATATTCCCCCTGTTGAATATATCAGTGATCTGGGACCCCAATACCCTGTCCAAATCCTTAATCCTGTGAAGACAGTCAATAGATGACCCACACCCTTAGTTTCCTCCCTCTATTGGATTGAAGCTGCATCCACAGATTGTCAATCTTGCCCTCTGTTTCTTTCTGTCTGGTACAATTCATCCCCTCCTTCACATGCAGTACAACTCTCCCCTTCCCATCCCCCTATCCTGTCTGTTCATTTTATATTGAGGAGCTGCTAGGTCTCAGTCTTGGTTTTGCATGGTCCAAGTCTCTGGGTTGGCCACTATTAGAGGTGGGTGAAGTGGCCAAAATTAACTCCATGAAGCAATTCATGAAGTAATGCGGAATCCTCTGCGTAATCCGCAACGCGAAATGGAGTAATTAGCATCATAATGAGCAATGTGAAATCCATTGATAACAATGACTTTGCGTTCCTCCGCCTTCCACCAACCACTTTTGCACCAATTTTAATGCAAAGTACATAGGAATCAATGTACAACACATTACTTCACCTTGTTATTGAGCTCCAAGGCAAATTTTGCAGTGATTCATGGGATTGCAGGTCACATGGGCTCTAGATTGTTCTGCACATTCTCAGTGCTGTGTAGTGTGTGTGTAGTGGTAGCCGGATACAGTTTGCTGTCAGAGCTCTGTGATTCAAACCCTCTAAAAGCTGTTAAAAAAGCCATTTTGAGCCATTTTACTTGCTCAAAATTTAGTACATCGACTGTAGGAAACCCTCTTGTGCGCATATCATTGAGTGCTTATTATCTGTGTGTGGATTCTGAATGTTAATTTAGAACATTCGGTTTGTGTACTGACAGACACTTGAAGTGTGCTTCGGGGAGGGGTGTATCTGTGGTGGAGGTAGATTAACTGGGAGAAAAAGACAGTCTTTCTGTTCTGGTTATATTTTTCTTGTATAACTGTGTTAATGTACACACAGTAATATTTTCAGTAATTCTTGACTTTTTTTACTGATTGTTATGGTGCAGCAGTGCATATTTTCAGTTTGTTTAAAATATTTGTTTATATTACTGAAGTTTTTAATTTGCTATACATTACTTGTAGTGTGTGTGTGTGTGTGAGTGTGTGTGCAAAACAGGCCATCAAATCAGACACACTTTATTGTGCCACAGAGTAATTGAAGCAGTGTGAACCTGCTATACAGTGCACCTGCATCATTTTGTACAGCTTTGAGTTATCTTGGTTTTGGACTGTTACTGCGGTGCACTGCACCCCTCCCCCCCAACCAGCAAAAGGTATTCTTTTTCCAGATTGGATTGTGACTTGTGAGCACTGGTCAAGGTGTTGTTGTGACTTTGCATCTGCATCTCTTCTTGATAGTACAGTGCAATCTTAAGTTGTCTGAGCTTTTGCATCTGTTTAGTGCCCATTCTCCATCTGAAAGCCACAGCTTTTTTTTTTTGGCTTCACATCCACTGGTGCAGACTGAAAGTTCAGAAATCTAAATTTGTTTAGAATTTTCTTGGTGATCCCCCAAAATGCCTGCAAAGAGATGTGCAAGCAAAGCTGTTTCTGGCCATGGCACTGCTGCCAGTGGCAAGACTGTCCATCAGTGTGGTAGTAAACAGAAGTGCATCGCTGATGTCAGTAAAGGGATTTCTCCATCAATGTTTTTTACAGCACAATCTGTAGCTTCACTCTTAGTTGGAGGAGATGATGTTGTCCCAGCTGGTGGTGTTAGTGCAGTTTCTGCTGGCATGAGTATTGGTGCCTCAAGTTCCTTTTCTGACCAGTTAACTGTTTCAAAAAATATAATTAAGTCTAAAGCTGTGACTGACAGTGTAGATGATGTCATACTCCCCATTAACATTCCCATAGTAGCTGAACATGATTCTGATCCTGGCAATAATAATTTACAATGTCACATTTCTTCCAGCACCGTTGAGGTAATGCCTTTGCCATGCAGTGATTCTAAGTGTGGTGCAAAAATATCAGTTGATGATGATGATGATGCTGTGGTTGGAACATGTTCACCACATGACAGCATTCAAGCTGAAAATGTGGATGTGGATAATGTTGATGAATATGATGATGATGATGTCAGACTAAGACACTGTTGGGAACTGGAGAAAAAGAAAGTCAAGGTGGCTGTGTCTGGGTCTGTTGGCATTAAATCCCCACTCCTCAAAAAAGTTGTGATTTAGTGGTTCCTGTTGATGATAATGATGATGATCCAGTAATAATCATAGGTAGTCATGGTGGTCAGTTGGAGTCCAAGTGTGTCCAGCCTGAAAAATCATGTAGCACAACCCCCATTTCAGGGGTTATAAAACCAGAGTCTAATAAGCAGCATCAGGGACATGCTAAAAGTAGGGGATCACAATCCCTTGTTTTAGAATGTTTTGTCCAAGTTGAAAATTATGAGTCAGTTGCAATCTACCAGCTTTGCCATGCATGTGAGTCGAGGTAAAAAGGGGAGCCGTCTTGGCATGGGGGGCAGCATACACATCTTAAGAACAGGCACGTGGCACTATGAACCTGGCACCAGATGGCAGCTAATGCCATAGTGGGGCATCAACCTTACTGAGCATGTTATCCCCTTCCATGAGTGTAAGACCAAGTACGAATGTCTGAAGTAGTGATGAAATAACACCAGAGGATTACTACAGGAATGATGAGAGGGAGGATTATGATTTAGAAATATTGTCAAGTGGTGGTCAGAGTAGCAGTGGTGGTGTGGTGATGGTCAATGCAGTATGTCTAGTGCAAGTGGTACATCAACCCCTGTACATAAAATAGGGAAAATAACTTCATTTGTGGACTTGTCACCTGTGCACCCCTCTTCATCACATGTCCACACCTCACCCCCAGCCATTCACAAAGCAGAGCCATTTGTCACACCCCATGCAAAAAGTGTATGTCAGCCCATGTTGGACAGTGTTTTTGCCCGTAACCTCCAGCCTGCCTGAAGAATGTGACCTACACTGTGTAAGTCATGTAATGTGTGTGGGCTGCCTATGAATTCTCACTCTGCCTTAAAGCAGAATAAGGTGGAGTGCACAATGTGAAGTCATAATTGCAATGTGAATTGGTGAAGTGAGTGTTTAAAATACGCACTTCACACAGCAGAATTCTAACACAAAGTGGAGTGGCCATGCCCACTCATCCCTTTGCTCCCATGCCTACTCATCACCTTTGAGACAATATGGGGAAGTGATCAAGAGCAGTGAGCTGAAAACCTGGAGATCTGGGTTTGGATCCCATCAGCCCCCACTTGCATACTGTGTGACCCAGACCAAATCATTTAACTTCTTTGTGCTCCCAGTTGCACCTGGATCAAGCTCCAGTTTCGTGTGCCTTTCCTGAGCAAACAATTTACACTCCCCCTTCTCTGCACCACCTGCCCTCCCCCTCCTGCCTAAACTCACATCCCACTTCTCCTTCTCCCTACTTACCCTGCTGTCCCCCCACAATCTCCAAACCTGCGCCTCCCACTTGACTCTTCACACATTGCCCCATTACATCAGTGCTTCCCCCTCATCTCCCAATATTCAAAAATCTTCATTCGCTACCACTGGATGAGAGAAATTTTCTTAAAGTAAGGGTGGCAGCAAAGAAAATCACTTTGGATA
This sequence comes from Neoceratodus forsteri, assembly GCA_016271365.2. Taxonomy (NCBI): domain Eukaryota; kingdom Metazoa; phylum Chordata; order Ceratodontiformes; family Ceratodontidae; genus Neoceratodus; species Neoceratodus forsteri. The sequence continues at coordinate 953,869,311 of CM028129.1, read as the reverse complement.
CTACAGTATTCCAGTGCTTTTGCATTCCATCTTTCAAAAACAAAAAAAACAAAACAACTGTCAATAAGCATCTCATTGCTACTTTCATCAACCCAGAATGAGGATCATCCTTGGACAAAAAAAAAACTGTTATATAGACTGCCTCAAGTTTTCAATACACTATTCAGTTTGCTCACAAATACTATCTCTACTATCAACAGTTTTAAACATGCATTGGAAAACAAAAGCTTCTAACAGATAACTACTGCAAATGGTTTTCTACATATACTGTAACTAAGTATTGTACTATGTTTGTGTAGCATGCCGTTACTGTATCTAACTCTACATTTTATCTGTTTTTATGTTCCAGTCACCCATGAAAACAAGCCTTGGATCACGGACTCACCAGATTTTAAAAAATCATAGCAAATCAAATCAGTGTGACACGCAGGTCCACTGAGTCTGTCTTGTCAAGCTCAGAGCAACAAAATTGTTGTGGGAGAAAGCAATCATCCAGAGAGGAACTGTAGGGTTGCAAACTGCTCCTCACAGCTACAGTAAATGGATTCAGTATGGATACATGCAATGTGAACGTTAAATTCCACAAGTGGCATTCTAGTGTCATTACCTATATGCATCCAAAACTTTTGAAAAAAAAGCCAGTTAATAAGTTCTGAAATGTCCACAGTAAAACTGAAACTACTAATCCACATTTTGTCAACGTTTTTAGACCACATGACCCACTGACATTGTGTATGAATGTCTAATTGTGGGTGTATACGTTCAATAGCAGTGGTGCTACAAATGCTCAAATATTTTAAACATTTTCAAAAATGTAGCAAATAATTAAATTGTGAATTTGTGAACCCATGTTCCTTACAGTTTACTTGACCAGCTACCTTTCCAATTAGCAGTTTTTAAACCATTCCAAGAAAGTATGTATATAAATTTTCAGTTTTCTAGCTCCAACAGTGTTGGAGTTGTAAACAGAGAAATATTTTCAGAAATTTTCACAAAAAAATGATTTGCCATAATATGAGCCTCTACACGTCCCACATCACTTAAACACATGTCATAAAATCTGGCTTCAAATTAGAACTCATTACAAAAAGTAACTATACCGAATTGCATACCTCTAGCTGCATAAATTGCTGAGTTCTAACTAATTAAAGAATTTAAAAAATTCACAAAATTTGAAATTTTTAGAAATTGAAGGAATTTCACAAAATATTATTTGAAAGCTAAATTTGCTAATCTTCATGATACTTCATGTCTGATGCAACTATTTTCTTTTCTTTTGTTATATCTGTGGACCACACTCACCACCAGCACAGCATCAGGCATTTCCCCCCGAGGTCACATTAGCACTTATTATGCCCCCGTGAAGAATGGAAGCTCCCGACTCACCACAGAGGTCACTAGTGAAGCAGAACCTGGAGCCATCCCTTTTACAGCTGTGAGCACTGTCACATTGACAGCTACCAGATCTGCTTCTGAGCATGTATCACAAGCATGTGATTATAATAGTGTATCCACTAGGCCATTGAGCATCCTATCATCCTCTTTTTTTAGAAAATGCAATAAAATGCTCTTACTTCTGTTTTTAGACATCATGACACTTTCTAAGAATGTGTAATTAAATAGGTTAGATTCCCTGTAGTGCACTGTGAAACCAGTATCCCTGATTAGGGGTTCCTGTATTTCTCATTTAATTACTCCTGACACCCTTTTAAAAACTGGGACAGGCAAGTTTTATTTGAGAAATTATTTTGGTAAAAGACTTTGTAGGTCAGGCTTGTACTCTGTAAGTTTTGGAATCTTGATATGTAGCCCCACAAGAAGAAAGGATTTTGATGATACTATGTAAAGACAATTTTACAACATGTTCAATATAACAAGTAGCAGAATTAGTCGAGTGGGATGTTTGTGTGACTTCACTCAAATTAGCAGGCCACCTTTCACTTTTGTGTAAAGTATCATGTTTGATACCTAACCCAAAACTGAGAGATGGTCTGCTAAGCTGTGCAAAATTTAAACGAACAGATGCTACACAATCTTCTACACAGTATGATAAACATGCTATAGCCCTGCCCCACTCTTTGCATTACCAAATTCTGTTTTGGGGAATACAATCCAGCCCTACAAAGGCTTTAGTAAAATTAACCATTCTTAGCATTATTTAACTGCATATTTAGACCTGAGGTACAGTAGAAAGCATCCTTCTGTGACTTGCTTGGACCGCTCATGTCAGCTGAACATTATATACCAGTAGTCAAAGTTTTTGGTTCAGTAAGTTGCCTGCTCACCTCTGGGACTGGAAGATCAGGCATCTATGGATCCTAGTCATTCACCAATAACGTGCTCTAACACCTGATACTAACATTGAAGTGCAACACTTGGAGTGCTGCTCTGTTGAGGTACCATCCTTTTGAGGAAACATTAAAACAAGATATATTTCCCCATCTGTGGTGGCTATCCATGAGGAAGTGAAAGAAGAAATCTGTCCAAAATTTCAAATATCAGTCAATTCAAAATTTGGATCAGCATATACCTAATCAACCTAATGCCAAAATGAGATCTCTAAGTTTCTTTGTTTAAAAGTTACAAGTCATTTTGCAACCCCTAACCTCACTGCCTGTTCAAAAAGCTAGTTAATGTGAAGAGCTACAGATGCTGTCATGACCAGAACTCACAGCCTAGTCCTCCCTGCAATCTACCTGATAGGGCCTATAGAAACATAGAATCTGTCAGAAGATAAGGAAAATATCTCTCATGATACACAAAGCTGCAGTTATAGCAAAGATTTAAAAATTGAATGCTGACACTGGGTGGGTGCATGGCACACATTTTCATAACATGCAGGTGCAAGGAATTTTGGAATGTAATGGGGGGTTGAATGCAGCTATAAACATGGTTTTGGTATGCCAAAGTTGTGTGCAATTTTTTAGAAATGTAAAATTATATTTCTGAATGCCACCAGGTTGCAATTGTGGAATGTGGAAATGACAATGTCAGTAAGTAACTGGGGACACACCATTTTGGAATGTTGCAGGGGCACTGATGTTCAGAATATGGCAGTGTCATATATTTTTAGAATGTGGTGGAGATATGCATTTTTTTAAAATGTGGAAGACACATACAGGTAGTTGTGGAATGTGGCAGAAATTTTTTTATGTGGTGGGTGTACACATTTTCAGAATGTGACAAAGATGAGCAGATTTGGAATGTAGCAATGATACACAATTTCAGAATGCTGCAGGAAGGTAACATTTCAGAATGTGTCTGGGGCACACTTTTAGAATGGTATCATTTTAAGATGGCGCCTCAATAATATTGCAGCAAAAATCTCAAAACCATTTACAGTGACAGGGGTGTAATATCATTAGGGAATTACAGCTACATCTGTTACTGTATTCACAGATAGGAAGGGGTTAAGGAGTTGTAGGTGTGATGCCTGGTTGAGCCGCTCCCATGGTGGAGTGGCTAAGTGACTAGCACCTTTAGTGGAGGAGACCTGGGGACCAGGGTTTGGTACCCAGTCTTCTGATATTGGACTTTTGTTTGTTTTTTTGTTGTTTTTTAATAAAGACATTTCTCCCCCCCCCAAGTTTCTCCCCATCCCCAAGGTCCACACCCCCTTGGAGATTATTATATTAATTTTGGGGTTCATGGAGTGTGGGGGGCCACAACCCCCCACAAAACAAAAATGTCCTTATGTTGCCCTGTTGTTTTGTATGTTGTGTCAGCATTTTGTGCTGATCAGTGTTTTCACTGACCATTTTATTTGATTCCAATGTTTTGGTTGTAGGATTTTGTGGCACAATGTTTGTCTATATGGTATTATTACCCTGTTCCTTTAAATGTTGTTGCAAAGTTTGATTTCAGATTGTGTTGGCAGCATACATTTTCAGAATGTTTCAGGGATCCACATTTTCAGAATGTCGTGGGATGCATTATTTTTGCAGCATTGTAAGGAAATGCATTTTCAGAATGTGTTGATTATGCACAGTTTTTGAATCTGGCCTGTGGAGATATATACTTTCAGAATGTGGCAGGGATGCACAATTTTAGAAGGTGGCTTGAAGATCTAGTTTCAGAATGTTGCAGGGACACACATTTTCAGAATATGATGGTGATGCACAATTTCAGAATTTGGTGGGGATGTTTCATTTCAGAAAGGGTGCTGGCATCATTCTGGCACTGGGCTGCAAGAAAGCAGGTTAACTTGTACTGACATTCCAATTAAATAACTACAGTTCAAGTCACATTAAACTGTTCCATCAACTCACTGGTGTAGAATAGTTTTTTTTGTGATGCTACTGGATTGGCAACTCAAACTCTTGAAGCATTCAATTCTTTTCCAGCCATCCTTCACTGCCTATTCAGCTCACATGTAACTGTTTAGTGAAATTGCAGTAGCTACATTTTCATGGCATTGTTTATAAATATCACAGCATTCCTTAAGAGTTGTTTAATCTGCCTTCTGAAATGAAACTCATAAGCACTCATTTGAAAATGAGCTTATTGTTCATAGCAGCTAGATGCAAACCAAGAGTAGACTTTTACTAATTCACTGAATTAAACCCTGCACAGATTAGGAAACTCATTCAACAATGCTACACCAGTGAGTTGAGGGAACAGTTTAATGTGACTTGTATTGTACAGTCCATATGTCCATACAAGGTTAAAGAAATGGTGAGATCCATTTAATGTTGAACCATAAAAACACTGCTCAATGGAGCAAGTCAATTCGTAGGGGTTCAGCAGCATATTTCAGACCAATATGGTCTTGCAGTTTAGGCAGCAGTCCCTGGACTGCTGTTGTCTCACAGTCTTTAGGCAGATTCGTTCTGGACCACTAAGGTCCCACTGTCTTTAAGCAGAATAGTTCTGGACTGCTGTAGTCTCATAGTCTTAAGGCAACACAGATCACTGATCTCACATATCTCTCTCCCCTCTGACAGCCTACACGGTGGGATGTGATTCAGGCATTCCCGGAACAACACTGGCACTTCTGCTCTGCCCTTTAAAGAGCAACTTACACCATCTGGCCAAAAGTGCTACATGGCAGAATTAAAATAAGCATACCTCCAGTAAATTTCATACCAAAAACTAGATTTCTACGTTACTTCATTTTAATCTTATGAGCTATTTTGTAACCTTGATTTCACTAGCTTTTCAAAAAAGCTTGTTTCAATGAAGAGCTGCTGCTGATATCATCTCATGGTCTCACAATCTAGTGTTCCCTGTCAGCAAGCTTATAGAACCTGATTCTCCAAAAGTTGTACAGATCATGTGCAATAGTTTTCACAAGTAAAACAGGCAATGCCAGTCAGTAAACATTGCTTTAAAAACAATGTGTGTTTCAGGTTTTGTAACAAAGCTAACAATATTTTGTTTGGGTGCCTTTTTGTTGTGGTCTTTTTTTCCAGGGTTGTTAGATGCTGGGTCATAGCACAGTGTTGTGAGTTTGCACACTGAATACGTTTCTGATGTGGTGAAAGGCTGAGATCATTCACACCTGTCATTCAGTTGAGGTGATTTCTAAGAACTGCCCCTTTTTTCTGAAATTGGCAGCTGAATTATTAGCACCTCATTTGACATATATTTTTACTTTTTCTTTGGATAGTTGTGAATTACCAATTGATTTGAAAACAGCTTTTGTCACTTCTATAGACAAGGGTGAGGTAGTACTGGTTGGAGACTTCAATATTCCAGATGTGGACTGGAGCATCCCAGCAGCAGCATCAACTAGGAGCAGATTTATCCTGGACTCCCTTCAGGGTGCCTTCCTCAAGCAACTGATCATGGAACCAACTCAGCAGAAGACAATACTGGACCTTGTGCTCGCAAACAGGGACAGTGTGATGGGGGTAACAGTGGGAGCACCTGAGGAACAGTGACCACCAGTCATTGTGGTTTGAAATTACAGAAAGAGCAGAACCAAACCGCACAAAAACATGTATCCTGGATTTTATGGGGGAAGACTTTGGGAAAATGGGGAGATACTTGAAAGAGGCATTAAGGAGAATGGGGCAGGAATCAGGGGTTGAGGAACAGTGGGCAGTATTTAAAATGGGGATTACAAGAACAACAGAATTATGCATTAAGCAGGTTAGCAAGAGGAAAAGGAAGAAGAGACCATTATGGTTTTCCAAAGAGGTAGCAAAGAAAGTGAAAGCCAAAAAGACTGCATTCAGGCAAAACAAAAAGACACAGGCAGAAGGGGATAGGGAGAAGTACCAGGAGAAGCAAAGGGAGGCAGGGAGGTCAGTAAGGGAAGCCAAAGCTCAGACAGAAGAACACATTGCAAAATCAGTGGGTAGAGGGGACAAAACCTTTTACAGGTACATAAGTGAAAAAAGAAAGACAAAGGGAGGGATAGTGAGACTGAAGGGGGAGGATGGGGGCCACGTTGAGGATGACAACAGTAAAGCTGACATATTGAACAGGTATTTCTACTCAGTCTTTACTGAGGAAGAGGAGGGTAATGAGTCTGAAGGGAGTACAAGGGGTGAGAATGGTGCAGAAATGGGCACAAGTCCCTTTACATGAGAAAGGGTCCTGAAGGAACTGGAAGTAATAAGAGTTGATAAAGCAATGGGGCCAGATGGGGTGCACCCCAGGGTCCTTAAAGAACTAAGAGAGGTGGTGGCTGAACCTCTGGCTATCCTATTTAGCCAATCACTGGAAACAGGAGAGGTAACCAAAGACTGGAGGACAGCAGATGTAGTCCCCTTATACAAAAGTGGCAACAAAGAGGAAGTGGGGAACTACAGACCAGTCAGCCTCACCTTGATAGTGGGGAAGATCATGGAAGCACTACTGAAGGAGAGATTGGTGGAACATCTGGTTGTCAATGGACTACAGGACCCAAGGCAGCATGGTTTCACCAGGGGGAGGTCATGTCAGACCAACCTCGTTGAATTTTTTGACTGGGTGACTAGGGAGGTTGGATCAGGGGAGTGCAGTGGACATGGCTCTGAACTTCAGCAAGGCCTTTGACACTGTGCCACATAGAAGACTATTTCACAAACTGGGGAATATGGGTGTGGGCAGGACAGTAGTGTGGTGGGTAGGTAACTGGCTGGGTGGCAGGACACAGAGTGTGGTGGTAAATGGCTGTCACTCCACAGAGGGAAGAGTGACCAGTGGGGTACCACAGGGATCAGTGCTGGGATCAGTCCTATTCAACATCTTCATCAGTGACATTGCGCAGGACCTAGAAGGCAGAATTTCACTGTTCGCTGATGACACAAAGTTCTGTAACAGAGTAGACACACCAGAGGGTGTAGACAGAATGAGAAGGGACCTGCAGAAACATGAAGAATGGTCAGCGGTTTGGCAGTTGAAATTCAATGCAAAGAAGTGCAAGATAATGCATATGGGGCACAAAACCCTGGCACAATATATCAGTTGGGGGCGAGGATATAGCATGCACCAAGCAGGAAAGGGATCTTGGTGTTATCATCTCTGATAACCTCAAGGTAGGGAAACAGTGTGACAAGGCAGCAGGTAAAGCAAATAGGATGCTGGGATGCATAGGCAGGGGCATCACCAGCAGGAAAAGGGAGGTCATGATTCCACTATACAAGACACTAGTGAGGCCCCACCTGGAGTACAGTGTACAGTTCTGGAGACCTTACCTACATAAGGACATAGACAGGGTACAGAACGTTCAGAGGAGGGCAACAAAGATGGTTCATGGATTGCATCACAAGTCCTATGAAGACAGGTTGAAGGAACTGAACATGTACTCCCTGGAGGAGAGGAGGGAGAGAGGGGATATGATAGAGACATACAAGTATCTTACAAGGAGGAACAGGGTGCAGGAATACACTATTTTTAAGCAAAAAAGATGTTCCAGGACTAGAGGGCATGGGATGAAGTTGGAGGGAGGACAATTCAGAGGAAACATGAGGAAGAATTTCTTCACAGAACGTGTGGTGGACAAGTGGAACACCCTGCCAGAGGAAGTGGTGGGGGCTGAAACAATCACGGGATTTAAGAATTCTTGGGATAGACATAAAGGAATTCTGGCGGTCAGGGGTAAGGGGCAACAGACTTCTAGGAAAACATAAACTGAACTTACAAGCTCAAATGGGCAGACTGGGTGGGCCATAGGCCCTTATCTGCCAACACTGTCTATGTATCTATGTATCTATATTTAAAGGGGATGACTTATCAAATCCAGGTTCTTATAGATCCATTTCAGTAATACCAATATGTGTAAAAATACTTGAAAAAGTTGTGAGTACTCAATTAAGAAACTTTCTTATTAAATATAATATAACAACGCATTTACAATCAGGTTTCACAAAAGGGCATAATACTATGTACACAATTTTAAAAGTAGTCGATGACATGTTGAATGCCTTCGACAAAAAACAGGAAGTTCCATCATTATTTCTTGATTTGTTGAAGGCATTCGACACTGTACATCATATTATATTGCTAAATCAATTAAAAAAGGTTGGCTTAGGTATTCCAGCATTAGGCTGGTTTTATAATTATCTAAATGGGAGATTACAATCTGTTAGGGTAGGAGGTGTGTGCTCTACATCAGCTACCCTATCAAATGGGGTACCTCAAGGGTCTGTGCTTGGCCCCCTCCTTTTTTTGTTATATATAAATGATTTACCAAATTATTGTTCATCTAAAACTTATATACAACTTTATGCGGATGATACTATTTTGTATACCAGATGTGATGATGTGGACACAGCAATGATTGTTTTGCAACAAGATTTTAATAAAATACAAAGGGAACTTGTTAATTTGAGATTGCTTTTGAACGAGCAAAAAACACAGTGGATGTTATTTGGAAAAAAGATCTTAGATTCAATCAATAAAGAACTTAGATTTTTGTCAGCAATTAACATAGTACGAGCAGACTCCTATAAATATTTAGGGGTTATACTAGACAAAAACGTGACTTTTGAAATGCATATAACATCTATATCTATGAGACCAAAGAGACTTCTGAGCTTCTTTTATAGAGATAGAACTCTCTTTAGTTTTAAGATTAGGAAATTATTGGTTTCTGCTTTGTTCTTATCAATATTGGATTATGGTGACATAATTTATAAAAATGCAAAAAAATCATTGCTGTGTTCTTTGGATGTCCTTTTTAATAGTGCATTAAGATTTGTAATAAACATTCTATATAGAACTTATTGCTGTGTGTTATATCAAAATTCAAGATTTTTTCATTGTTTGATAGGAGAGATTATCATTGGAACTTGTGTATAAGTTTGTACAACAATTACTGCCTGTTTTCTTGTTAAATTTAATACAAATAAGGATACAAAAACAGCATTTCTTAAGATCTTCTGCTTGAAAAAGTTTTTATAGACCTATATCAAGGACAAAATTTGGTGATAAAACTATATCAAATTTAGTGCCCAAAACATGGGAACGAGTATCTAAACAGTTAAAAAGTACAGTATTGCTACCATTTAAATGTTTTAAGTCTTTTTTAATGACTCTATACAGTAAACACTGTAATTGTTATGGATAAATTATTTACATTTAAGTTCGTATTATAACTTAAATTAGGTTATATCGAAACTGAAATTTTGTATGTATGTTTGTCTTTTTGTGATGTTATGTTATATGTCGGATTCAATTGCAAAAGAGATACTTCTATCTCAATTTGATATCCAATAAAGTTTGAAGTTTGAAGAATGGCACTTTAAAACAATTATTCCATCTCCTTGACAGTGGGGTGGTAGAGGTAATGCTGTTTTGAAAACTTACTAGGACTTTCTAATTTAGCCAGCAAAATGTGTTCTCCCTGTCAGGCAGTTTTAACCTACATTCAGGCTCATCTATGTTCTACTCTACATAGAAACATAGAAATTGTTAGCAGATAAGCACCACTAGTCCCACCAAGTCTTCCCATAAGTTCTGTACTTTATTACAGCTTTTGACCCCCCGCAATCTCTATGGTTCCCATATGCCTGTCACATGCATGTTTAAATCCAACCACAGTGCTCGCACCCACCACCTCCTGTGGCAGACCATTCCATGCATACATCACCCTCTCTATGAAGAAGAACTTCCTCACATTCCCTCTTAACCTGCTACCTTCCAGTTTCATGTGATGCCCCCTAGTTCTTGTACTCCTCTGGTATTGGAAGATTCTCCTGCACCCTGTTTATACCCATGAGGTACATGAATGTTTCTATCATGCCCCTCTCTTCCTCCTCTCCTCTAGTGAGTACATATTGAGGTCCCTTAATCTCTCCTCATAAGTCTTGTAGTGCAAGCCCTGTACCATCTTAGTCATCTTTCTCTGGACCACTTCCAGCCTGTTAATGTCATTTCAAAGGTGCAGCCTCCAGAACTGCACAAGGTACTCCATGTGAGGCCTGACCAGGGTTTTGTATAATGGCAACAATAACTCATACCTTCTGCTGGTGATATCCCTTGCTATGCACCCTAGCATGCCTCTGCCCCTTCCCTCCGCTGCTCTTGTACTCTGCTTTGACATTTTCAGGTCATCTAAAATAGTAACCCACAGGTCTCATTCTTCTTTGGTGACTTTCAGCAACTCTCCCCACCCCAATCCTTTAACTCTTCCACAGGATTACTGTGTCCCAGGTGCATAATTTTGCACTTTTTTAATTAAACCTTAGTTGCCACTCTGCAGACCCTTTCTCAAGCTTCCCCAGTTCCCTCCTCATTTTCTCCACCCCTTCAGGAATATCCACCCTGTTACAGATCGTTGTGTCATCTGCAAACAGGCAAACCTTTCCTTCCAGACCCTCTGCAATGTCACTGATGAAGACATTGAACAGAACTTGCCCAAGTACTGATCTCTGAGGTACTTTGCTGGTCACCCTCCTCTCCCCAGATTGAACTCCATTTAAAACCACCCTCTGTCTCCTGCCTGTTAGCTAGCTCCTAAACCAGTTTACCACCTTGTCTCCCATGCCCAGACTACCCGTCTTGTTAACCAGCCTCTTATGTGGGATGGTGCTGAAGGCTTTGCCGAAACTGAGGTAGGTGATGTCCATCACCCCCTGATTTACTTCCTTCATCACCCAGTCAAAGAAGGTTATGAGATTTGTCTGACATAACCTACCTGCTGTAAAGCCATGTTGCTCAGGGTCCTGGGCACCAATGGCTTCTAGATGTCCCCCTATCCTTTCCTTAAGCAGTGCCTCAATGATCTTCCCCACTACTGAGCTGAGGCTGACTAGCTTATAGTTGCCTGCCTCATCCCTACTGCATGATTTGTGTAGAGGGATGACATGTGCCCTCCTCCAATCCTCTGGCACCACTCCTGTGTTGAGTGACTTGGTGAACAATGCTACCAGAGGTTCTACTAACTCTCTTTGTAGCTTCTGTAGTATCCTTGGGTGTATGCCATCTGGTTCCATTGCTTTGTCCACCTTCACCTGCAGAACTCTCTCCCCTGTGAATGGACTGTTGTCCATCTCTTCCCCTCCTTGGCATCTGATGCTTGGCTGTGGTCCCTGTCCTTCTCCCTCTTCTGTGAGTACTGTGAATTAATATGATAATTTTTCCTGAGCCAACACTTCCACCCCTAGTAGGAATGAACACATATAGTAGAAGTCCCCATTAAAACATATTATAAAGCAGACACTAACAAACAGCAGTGAAGTTACCAACATTACACTACTAGCAGCAATACAACTTCCTAATAGGCACAGTAGAAAGCACTCCAAATGGCTTCAGCAGCCTGGAGGCATGCTGACTCAGCATCCAGCAACCCTTGAGAAATGGACCACAAAAGGCATTATTAAATACAATTGTTTCCACTTTGTTACAAAAGCTGAAACGTATATGCAGTGCATCCCATTTAAACGCACACCTGATAAACACATAACCTGCATAGATGCATAGATAGAATTTCCAAATCCTGATTTTTTTTCCTATACTTCTATGTTAAACAGACCTTTTAAAAGCAAACAAGGATCCCTTTTAAATGCATATTTTTTTCCTCAGTTTTGTTGTTCAAGTGTGGACTGACTAGTCCAATTTTACTGATGCTGCCTGTAGCTGCCTTACTAATTAGCAATTAATTGTCCGTAACGATGTGCTAATAAAAATGAGGTGTTAATCATCTACAGTACTTCAACCTTTTAACCATCAAACCCAAGTCACAGAAGCACTCTCCCTCACACTGAAATCAAGGCAAAGAACCCAAAAGAATGTGACAGAAGCACTTTATGAGTCCCAGAAGCACTTTCCCTCACATGGGAAATCAGACAAAATTATGTCACAGCATGTCACTTGTCACTTTATCGCAACCAAAGATGCACTTAAGTGCTACTGGCATTTCTTTTTCCTACCCAGCCTCCTGGCACATACTGCAAGTTGTGTTTACCTTTAAAAGAATATAAGATCTGATAAACGCATGCATAGTTTTTGCAGGTCCCAAGGGTATGCGTTTAAGAGGTCTGAACTGTAGTTTTATAGCAATGTTTTTTGAATGTTCTTACTGCACATGATCTTTAAAACTTTGGAGAAACAGGTCCTATAAGCTAGCTGACAGAGAATGCTAGACTGTGAGGCCCTAAGATGACATCAGCAACAACTTTTCACTGAAACAGGTTGTTTTGAACAGCTAGTAAAATCAGGGTTACAAAATAGCTCATACCATTAAAAGGAAGTAACACAGCAATTTAGTTTTTGGTATGAGATTTACTGGGGGTATGCTTATTCATATTCTGCACTATAGCACTTTTTTTTGCATCAGCAGCTCTTTAACTTGTGTTCCAAATGGTTTCCCCACAGGCATCCTTGGGAACCAGAAGACCTCAACATTAGAGGCTACTTGCTTCCTCTCAACCTCCCGGATGAAACTCCTCTGGCTCCAGTGGTGACTGTCCCTCAAAACAGTGGGAGACATGTCCCTTGGAGTCACAAGGCTCTGACACTGCTCCATTCTCTCCAGGCCTGCAATGATTTTTGAAGAAGCTTTCACTTTCTACTTACTTGCCAGCAGATCTTGTCTCTCAGCTTCCCCATTCTCTCTGGTGTCACTCTGCACAGCTGGTACTACCTCACGGCCATCCTCATGTGTCCCTGAGTACCTCTCTCTGAGTTCATCAAAGCTGATGGCCATGGGTCAGAGTGGGCAATCACCCTTTCATTCTCCCTGTGCCTCTCTCTCTCTTCCCCAGGGATGACTCTCCTCTTCTGCCAAAAACTCACAGTTAAATACCCCCTGTGCACTCGCAGTGACCTCCCAACCTTCAGCAGGTCCTGCCATTTGGCAGAGTGATTAACCATTTTTTCACTAAGCCAAAATAACTCCCCAAAGCCCTACAGTGCACAAAATATTATACATGCCCCAAAGGGGGGGGGGGTTACATGTTCACTGGACCTGTTTTATGTTTTTCATTTTTTTTCTTGCTGTTTATTTTTATAAACTTTAATAAAGATATTAACAACAACAAAGAAGGCCAACCAAGGGATGTGAGCTGGGTAGGTATTGGATATTCTCTTTAGGACTGCAGTGGAGGACAGCTATGTGAAGGGGCAGTGGTAGAACTAGGAGTGGAGGAGAATAACATGATAGAAGTCATAGAGAAGGGAGCATTATCTTCAGGAGCAAGTATCAGTGGAGATGTCATGATGTGGGACTTCAATGGATGGGGGAGGAGAAGGAGAAGTAGAGAACAACAGATAATTTGCTGCAGAGGTTGAAGAAAAGTGAGAAAGGGGAACACCCAACTGAAGATTTAAAGTGGGGGACAGAAAAAGTTGAGGAATCAGAGTGGAGAGTGGAAGACGGGAGGAGAAGAGGGAGATAGTACATTTTTATTTATTTATTTTACCCAGAGAAAGCTCCATTAAGCAAAGCACATTTGCAATGAGGTCCTAGTTAGGACAGAATGCAATAAGGTAAACAATTTGACAGAATTCAATAAAGTAAACAATTTGATAACATAGAAATACCAGCAAAACAGTAAGCAGTTTGATAGCATGGGAATAACAGCAAGTTAGTACAGTTCAAATAGCATATAGGAAACAAAATGGCAATGTATATATGTATGACAGGTATTGTAGTACTGAGCAATAAGAACTAGCTTAGCATAACATACAGTAGTAGACAATTACGCAATAATGCATGACAGGGTGTGGGTTGTGCTGGGAAAACTTCACGCCTGGGGTGGTTGGGCATGAGGCCGCAGGCCGAGTGCATCCAACATCCCAGGTGTGAGGTTATCCCAGCACAACCCACAACCTGGAGTACATTATTGCTATTATACAATAGCTTGTTGCTATTAATAAAAGAAAAAATTAAAAAAAGGTTTAAAATTGTATTTTTATATCATTTTTCAATGGGCAGGTATACTGAATAAAAAATAGGCCCACTGTAATTTTATTGTGTGTCTTCTGTCTCCTCCTGCACCCCCCCCCCCAAAGAAAAAGGCAGCAGTCCACACACACTAGCATTCCAATCTGGAACTGGCTAATATTGTTTTGCTTAGTATTTATGTTTTTTTAATGGCTTTAAAAGCACCACAGGGGAGTTGAGGAACCACAATCCCACTTCCGGGTTGTTTGGGCACTTACTGATTGGCAGCAATGACAGGTAATTTTTGTGGAGAGCCAATTTCAATGTGACTGTCATTTTATTGATTATTTTATTTTTAATGGTGGCCAAAGCCACTGCAGCTGTTTGAGGAAGCGAGCGGGAGTGTGGCAATCTGAAAGGGCTCACGCTACTGCTGATGGGGAAATTGAAATGCCATCTAAAATAATGTTTTTTTTTTATTTAAAAGATTTGTTTTCTATTTCAGGGAATACTGGTGGGGGTGTCAGAATGTTTGGTGGTCACGGCAGGCTAGTCGAGGATAATATCGGCAGGTATTAGTTTTGGTGGTTTTGGCTGGCAAGTTGTAGACACTAATCGCACTCATGCTCAAGCGGACAGGGAAATTTAAATGCCGTCTATAATGACGGCTTTTTTTTTAAATGGGAACACTGTGTGTGAGTGGGGGTGGTGTTGTTTCACTATATCTGGTGGGAACACAAGCAAGAAAGGGACAATTTGCACTTTGATGGTCAGTGGTCACTGGCAAGTGAGTCGGAAACACTCACAGTAGGTTGAAGGTGGGTTGAGAGCGCGAATGACAAACATGGGGGTTGCGCTGCTGAGGAGCTACGTGGAGTGATTTCTTGCTTTTCCTTAAGAACTGATGCAGTCATCTGGGTGCTGGGATGAGATCCATAATGTTGTACTGGGATAACATCATGGGTCCAGTCCCAGACTGACCGTTCAGAGCCCAAGATTTTTTCTTGCCATTGTATAATAAACAGTTTTACATGTGTATTGTCATAAAAAATATAGCAGTGACAAGGTTACATTTAACATTTTTGCACAGATAATTGCAATACAATAATGTAACAGTCTGTCAAGAATTACCATGTAGTCTGGGATGCAGGTATAATGCTAGTAGCAGGTGCATTTGTCTACAGAATGTTGATCAAGCAGTGTTTGGAAGAACTGAGGACTGACAAGTGAGGCCTATTTGAAAGTTTTTTTGGAGGGTATTCCAGGCCACGGGAGCAGCCCAGCTGAAGGATATCTTTCTATATTTTGAAAAATGCCTGGGAAAATTGAGCAGGAGGACCATGTGTTTTCTTAGGTTATATAACCAAAGGGATCTATAGATGAGTGTTTAAATATATTGAGAAAGGGAGTTAGTCAGTCAGTGCTTTTAATGACCAGGTTATAAGGTGCCTAAGCCTTTTGGTATCAAAAGAGGGCCATTATACTTCCTTGCAAAGGAGGCAATGGTGAGTGTTGAAAGGCAGGTCAGTAGTAAAGCTTAGTGCTGTATGGTACAGTGCATCTTGGCTGTCCAAATTAGAGGCAGTGATATTTATGTATATGTCTCCATAGACTAATAGGGAGAGAAATATGTCTTGGTAACAGAAAAGTATTTTCCTAGCTTCAAGTTTAAAACAATATTTGTTTCAGAAACAAAACCTACACCTCTGTCAGCGCTTTTTACAGAGGTTTTTTACATGTATTGTGAATGATAGTCTGTTATCCAGCCAAATACCCAAATATTTGAATGAGTCTACCAATTCCAGTGTTTCATTAGAACGCATGGTAATGCCTAGGGTGGGTTGGGGGACAGAGAGGTTTGTGGGGGAGAACCATTTACATAGTTTTTTTACATTTAACAGGAGCTTCAATGCATGTAGATTGACTTGAAGTTGATTGAATGTCTCCTGTAGGGAACGTATGACTAACTCTGTAGTTGGGCTTGCAGTGTAGAGAATGGTGTTGTCTAGATAAAAGTGCAGATTGGCATTAGCAATATTGTAACCTAGGTAAATAATATACACCATAAATAACTTTGGTACCAGTATGGAACCTTGCAGCACTCCTTTACCAATATGTACGCAGATGAAAGACAGATGCTCAGCCTTCAGCTGCTGTCATCTTTTGGTGAGGTAGTATCTGAACCTTGCCATGGCAGCTGGACCTAGACCAGCATTCATCATTCTATTCTGTAGAATGATATGGTCCACCATATCAAAAGTCTGGCTAATGTCTAAAAATATTGCTGCATTGGTGGGCTTGTGATTGAGGGCTGCAGACCAACCATTTGTAACCTTTGCTAATGTGGAGGCTGTGCTGTGTTTAGCTTGAAAGCCTGATTGCATGGAGGTAATTATGTTGTACATCTCAAGGTATTCTTTTAGTTGGTTATGTATCAGCTTCTCAACCAACTTGCCAACACTGATAAGATTGAGATGGGCCAGTAGTTATGTACTGAAGTTTTAACACCAGTCTTGAATAGCAGGATTTTACAGGCAGTTTTCCATAGTGAAGGAACTTTACAGCTTGTGACTGAAAGATTGAAAAAGGCAAGTTATATGTGCAGTCAGTGTGGGGTGACATAATTGTAGAAAGAGAGTTTCACTATTGTGAGCTCCAGCACTCTTTTTAGGATCAAGGGTCAGGAGGAGGTGCTCTACCTGTTTACAAGTGATCTTCTGAAAGTTGAAAAGTTTAAGAATATTGGGGGGTGAAGGGGGATAGATGATTTTGGAGTAGGTTGAGGGATTTGGGATGTGGTCAAATTGTCAAAACTGTTGCCTGCTGAAGCAAAATGTAGATTCAGTGCATCTAGGAGTATTTGTTTATCTGTGAGCAGTTGATCACCTACATGCAATTGCCTTGGTAATGATGGAGTAACAGCCACCTCTTCTAAATTCTTGATAGCATTCCAAAAGATAGAAGCTTGTGCCAGTTTTTGTTCGGTAAAGACATATTAGTTGATTTGGTTGTACGGATTAGTTTTGTACACTGATTTCCTTTTTGTCTTAAATGTATTCAGTCCTGTTCTGTTTTAGAAGATCTGGCTTTGGTCCATAATAGATCCTTGTCCCTTAGTGTTTGTTTAATTTCACTAGTGAACCAGGGGAGTTTCCTTTCCTGGTTCTTCATGTTATAGGAGAGGCAAGCCAGTTTATGATGCCTGTGACCTCTTGAATAAATAATTAATACATCATGAGTATTAATGGCATCAAATAGAAATACTGCCATTTAATAGCAGCCAGTGGGTGGAGATAATCCTGGACAGAGAAGGGGAAAAATTATCATTTATGAATTAGGGATGGTTTGCTATACTGCTATACTGCCCCTCTTGAGCATACCACTGTGTTTGTGGTCTCTGAAGCAATTATCGAATACTGATGACATCATGATCTTATTGGTCTATTGGTAAGTATGAGGTCTAGGATAAATAAGTTTAGTGGGTTTTGACTGTTAGGTCTAGTAGGTTCTGAGATAAGTTGGTAAAATCAAAAGTAATCACAAAACTTCTGTACATCATAAGATTAGCAAGAAAATAAGCACATTCAAATACTGGAGAGGAACATGGCACAGTGAGCTAGTTACTGGGGCTTAAGGAGAGGGAAATGGGAAGTACATCTAGAATATAGAGTGATGTGTACTGGGAGGGCAGATGTGATCAGAACAGCAGCATACATGGAAGAGGGAATCCAGGTTGGCAAGTAAAGATCTAGCACTATACCTCACATCCCCATAGTTTAACACCAGAAGGATTAACATTTGGATTGTCTTACAGCAGTCATTGAGTGAAAGGCAGGATTTTGTCCAACCACATGAGTCAGTAGCTCAGTGGTTAGAGCAGGAATGGTACCTGGGTATAATTCCCAGTAAGTCACATTATTTCTTTCTCACTACAATTTGTCATTTAAATTGCTTAGTAGTGGCTAATACTGCATCATAATCATCTAAATGTCATCCTGATTATTCTATGTTGCAGGACTTGCAATACCAGAGAAAGGAAGTGTGTCTGGGAATACCATGGTCCAGCCATGTGTGAGCCTATAGCTCAATGGTTAGAGAACCAGGACAATATTCTGGGGGCCTGTGTTCAATTCCAAGTATGTCACATTATTTCTTTCTCACTTCAATTTGTGATTTGAATTGCTTATCAATGGTTAATACTGCATAAGAAAACATCTAAATGTCATCTTGATTATTCCTTGTTGCAGGATATGCAATACCAGAGAAAGGAAGTGTGTCCATGTACCTCAGGTCCAACCACATGAGCCTATATCGCAGTTGTGAGAGCAACAGGATGGTATTCCAGGTGCCTGGGTTCAATTTCCAGTAGGTCACATTATTTATTTCTCACAACAATTTGTGAAATAATTAACAAACATTTATACATCAAGTAACCTTATTTTTGAGAAGTAGAGGGAGACTGACATAAATATTGAAGCACTTATAAAATTAGAGCAACACATTGAATATGCTAAATCTTTTGCAATCATGGGGTTACAAATTGTTCACAACTTTCAACAGCTATATCACCTACTTTTTCTCCCTGTTGTTTTATGCTGGGGAAGCTGCCACACAAGAAGACCTCTTACAAAGCCAAGAGTGCTTCACACTGAGTCAGTAGAACCTTGTGTATTTTTTGACTTGGTAAATCCAAATTAAAATTGTTATTTTTAATAGACACTTTTATTTTACATTTTCTAAAAATAACATTTTGAAACAGGGCTACTATAAATCCTGTTTGAAACCTGACTGCAATGATATTCCACTCTACTGATCCATTATTTAATACAAATTCAATATTCACAATAGCTTGCTTTGTATAGTATATAAATATGTTTTTTAACTATAGACCATTTAATTGAGATCCCCTAAAGACATTTTTTGAATCCCATAATTATATTCTTAATACTGTTTGAGATCCGTAAACAATAAGAGCCATATTGTTCTGAAAGATAAAACTGATTATGATAATGCTACTATTTCATAAAATGAGCAAAGTACTGGCATTACTTAAACAGCAAGGTTAGAACTATTGATTCAGTCTTTTTTCATGCAAATTTGAACATGCTTGTTACTCAATGTAACTGTTTTTAAGTCATGCTGTTTTGATGCCTCCTTTCCATATAGCAACTAGGAATACATAATGTGGTTGTTAAATTATTATTTTATCCCTGTAACCAGGCACCCTCAGAAGTCAACATTACATGTAGGTTTTTATCCAATTGTTTTTAACTGTATAAAAATAAACTTTTACTTCAAATAGCATAATCAAATATTTATAATCACATATTTTCTGTTCTTTTTACCTGATTCTCCTTGATGTGATTAATCCCTGATTTCTGTCTCTGAAGCCATCCTGACATTTTAGTTGCTGGAACTGTGCTGCAGATTTTAGATCCCAATTCTCTCATATGTGACAACTGGGTAGAATTATTTGGTTTGTACAATAATGGGTCAAAGGAATTGTGGCATGGGACAACAGTGCAGTCAAAAGACCACAAGTAATGCCTGCACCCAGCAACCATGCCGCAGATACAGAGGGTGCAACTGAAAATATTGTTGGGTTATGCGGGGGACTTCACCCCCCAGGACCCCTGCAACATTAATACAATCACCTCCATGGGCACATCAGGGAGTGGGAGGCAGAGTGACACCCTCTCCACACCATGCCCACAAGTTTCTGATGCCCACTTGAGGTGAATGCACATCATGATGCCCCTGTTCCTGCACCCTTCTTCCCATGCCCTTTTGATAGGATACCAAATTATTTTGCTGATGCCAACATAGATCATCTTTTTTTTATAATTTGATTCACCTCATTGGTAAGAGTAACCTTGTACATGAAGTGATCTCTCAATTATCCAACAAATGTTGTTTGTACAAAATGTTAGCTATTCTGTTGCCTTTATTATCTAACATCCCTGATTATCAGCCCAGTTTTGCTTGTACAAAAATGGGTGGATAATTAAGGGTGCACTGTAGATTATCAGATTGAAATCAAACAGTCTGTGACACTTGGAGGAAAAGATAGAGGAGAGGATGGTATTGCACTGTTGTTAATATGATTTTGAGAGAGGGGAACCAGAGGGTAAGAATTTTGATTTGTGTCCTATTGATGGCAGCTCTTTGCATACCAAATGTATCCTAACCTGGGATACAGTTTGTATTTAAATGGCATCTCAAGGTGCCATAAAGTCTGTGAGATTGTCCCTTTGTGGCAAAGGGGCATGGCTGTGGTGATGGGACCCACATTTCTCTTGGGCATTAGGGCACCAGGTTGCCTTATTCTGGCCCTGGCGACATAGTGGACACTCTTGGGGGTGGAAAGGATCAGCAGAGAACTGAGAAACCTAAAGGAGTGGTCACAGATATGGCAGCTGGGTTTCAGTGTGAAAAGATGCAAACTAATGCACTTGGAGCACAGAAATCCAGAGGCAGAGTACAAAATGGGTGGAGAAAAATTTATGACAACCAAGCAGGAAAGAGACCTGATGGTAATCTTATCAGATGACATAAAGTTGGCAAGGCAGTGTGACAAGGCAATCGGGAGGGCTAGTGGAATATTGAGGTGCATAAGAAGGGGTATCACCAACATAAATAGGGAGGTATTATTGCCCTGGATAGATCACTTGTAAGATGCTACCTTGAGTGCTATGTCCAGTTCAGGAAACCACATCTTTGGAAGGACATAGACAAAGTGGAGGTAGCCTAGAGGAGGGCAACACAAATGGTTTTGGGTCTGCATCAAAAGCCCTACGAAAAGAGAAGCTAAAGGACCTCAACATGTACATCCTCCAAAAGAGACAGGAGAGAGGGGATGTGATAGAGAGATCTAAATACCTCATGGGGTAAATAAGGTACAGGAAGGAAGTATTTTTTTCAGAAAAATGGTGCTCAAGAACAATTGGACATGATATGAAGCTGGAAGGAGGTAGATTCAGTAGAGATGAGAGGAAATGCTTCTTCACAGAAAGAGTGGTGGGTTCCTGGAACAGCATTCCAGTGGATGTGTTGGGGACAACAAAGTGGTGGGTTTCATGAATGCATGGGATAAGCATAAGAGAATTGTAGTGGAAAGTAAAGGAGAGGGAGATAAGCACAAGGGAATTGTAGTGGAAAGTAAAGGAGAGGGAGAAATATCTGTGGACCAAGTAGGGTCTGTGTTAGGAAACAATGGGCACAAGTGTGGGCCAAGCCATCAGATTCTAGGTTTCTATGTTTCTGTATTTTCATTCCAAGTGATATTTTTGAACAAAAGTGAAATGACTGGATGCCTGAAGATACAGTGCACAGGGAAAGCAATCAGTCACATAAAAGTTAAAATAATTGGAATATCATTATTGGAGTTAGAAAAATTCTCTCATTTTTTACAGTCTGTCAACAGTGTAATTCATGACATGGAAATGGCCAGGAAGCTGTTAAGCAGAGAGTTGTGGAGAAAGGAATCAAGCATGTGAAAGGTAATTGGATAAATCAAATGAAAAAAGTAATGATTAAATGGTATATCATTGATGATTTGTGGTACTTGGATACAATATCTTCAATTCTTAGGACTTCAGAACCACTCCACGATTCTTGAACCTTAAGCACTCACAAGATAGCATTCTGAATTAGCAAAACGATTTTGACTGTAAACCATTATTAGATTTTATTGCAAATAATTTAAATATCAATTCTGGGGTTGAATAAGATCCCCAATAGTCCAAACAGTTAATCCAAGTTTTTATTTTCAGCAACTTGTCTTTTCTTTATGATTGCAATCTTAAAGGTACTAAATGTTTCTCCAGCGACAATCAGGGTTTATCACAGAAAGGTGGTCCAGCAGTTAAAAAAATACATATTGCCTGTTTTAAAAAATGCTGCATCATAGTGTACTACAGTTACTTTATATATAGGCTTCAGCAATATAAATTCATTTTCACTCCACAACTTCAAACAAATAATCCATTCCTGCAGCATGCTACTGTATAACATACATTCACCACACATTGATTCTGTGTGGATCTAATAAGTGTGGTTATCCCAGTGGTTGATAAGGCCCTCCTCTGTGAGCATCAATGTCATAACATCATTACATGTTGCTATTACTCACCTAAACGCAGCACTCTTCCTTTGTTCCTGGCTTACAGATTGTGTACACTATGTATGTCTAAAACTGCACACTTACTATGTTTATTCTCCAACCTCCCATTTAACCAGGCTGTTTAAGTTTTTACTAAGATATTAAGTTCCCAACTGTGTTTATATTTAACCACTGAGATTCTTACAGTATGTTGGTTACTGCTAAATCTGAAACAGCATGGTCACTTGCAATTTATGTAAGGTATGGTCCATGGCAGCATGCAGAGTACCCAATTGGATACTGGGATCCAAAGGGCATATCTTATAATAAATTACCTGGTTAAGTGGGATGAAAGACAAAGGAAAGTAGTGAACAGGGATGGTGGAGGTGGTGGTCTGTTCATGCAGGCAGTGATGCAAAAAGAGAGTGTAAGGGAAGTTCACATCTCACAGCTGGCTGGCTGGCAAACCCTGTTGAAGATACATCATTCTCTTTTCTGCTTCAAATTGCTGAACCAGTAGAAACAACACCTCTACTAGCAGTAACGTCAGCAGTGGAGCTCTCTGCACTAGGGGAGGAAGTGGGGGGGGCTCTATCACTGGCTCACAGAGGTGGAAAAAGATATACAAATTACTGTATCCAATCAGGAGAACCTGCTGGAGGGTATGGCAGAGCTCTTCTGTGTTGGTGTGTGGGTCCTGGTGATAGTGGCATGCAGGGAGCTCATCTCATCAAGTCTCATAATATTCCTGTAACAGTTTAAGTATTTCCTATCATCTTTTTATTCTGTTCTATTCTTTACTTCCAGGTATCCTAATAATCCCCCCCCCAAAAAAAAAATATAAAAAAATTAAAAACAAAATCAAACTATCTTTATTATTTGTGTTGTCACTTGCTGTTTCTTTTCTTTATATCTGTTTCATCCTGTACTGTTGCTACTGTCTCAAAAAAAAAAAACCTTTCAAAAAAGTAAGTTATATTTCCTTTCCATATGTTCTTGATTATGGTAATCTGTATATCTACCTGTCGCTTTCCTTAATTGTTCTCAACTACCATCATAAATATGTCACAGTGTGCTACATGTACCACTACATGATACTGTGCTGTGTTTTTGTAGTGCCTCAACACTGTTGTTGCACTACCCAGTTACTTTCAAAGTGTAGGTAAATCACAATTTACATAAATTCTATTCTCCCTCAATTTTTCTCGAGTGCGGCAAAAAATTGGACAGCCTACAACATGTTGCCACATCATGATTCACAGTGTGTAACTGGCCCAAATACTGTTGTTGTAATTCAGTTTGTGGTAATTGCATGTTTATCACAATTCACATTAATCCTGTGAATTCCAGGACCAGTACTCACCTGTAGTTTCATAAAAATAGGACAGACTGCTACCCACATGATGCCGCAACATACTTATTAAGAATCATACTAAGGGAAGGATCAAAAAGTTGATTAGCCCATAAATGTCTCTTATCAGTTACTTGTAAAATATGAGGTTGATACTGGAGAGTAGGAACTTATCCAACTAATTTTTAAATGTATTTTTAGTTTCACGTGTGATTACAGATATAGGAAGTGAGTTCCAAGGGTTGATTATTCTTTTTGAATAAAAACATGCTCTTTTTTGGATCTAAATTTGTCTCTTGCCAATTGTAGGGAATGTCTCTTATATTAATGGAAACTTGTTTGAACTGTAGCCCACAGTCATACCTGAGAGACAGGTCCCTAATAACTTCCCATGTGAAGAAAAGATTGCCACTCATATGACATTGTTACAGAGACATAAGATTACATTTTGATAATCTAATTTTTATCTGGACTAATGCATTTTGTAACCTTTTTCTGAAATTTCTCAATTCTCTCTGTGTCCTTATGTTTATGAGGACACCAGAGCTGGGAAGCATAATCAAAATGGGGTTTCATATAAGCATGTTAAAGGGGTAAACGTATTTGGGGATCTTTTGATTTAATGTTATGCCTGATGGCCCACCATATTTTGTTAACTTTATTCAATGTGTTTGTAATATGTAGGCCAAAATCAAGACTTGAGTCTACAATAACACCTTGATCTTTTTTGTCTGTCCTACTGTTCAGTGTTTCATTGTATAATATGTATTTATTTCTTGGGTTATGGTTCCCAAATTGTAAAACACAGAATTTGAATGTAAAATACAAACCCCATTTTAAAGACCATGTGCTTAGCTTATCTAAGTCTTTTTTTGTAATTCTGCAATCTCCTCTGTGTTGCTACATGCATTATTGATTTTGCAATCATCTGTGTACTTGATTATTTTGCAACTCAAATGTTGTGATAAATCTAAAATTAATATTTGGAAAATTAGTGGTGCAAGGACAGATTCCTGTGGTACACTGCTATTAACTGATGAACAACTTGATTCATGCCCATCAGTTACCACTCTTTGAACTCTGTTTTTTAACCAGTTGACTATCCAGTGTGTGAGGGGAGATTGTATCTTGAATAATTGTATTTTTTGTATAATTGCCCAATGAGGGACTGAGTCAAATTTTTTTTAAGCTGAGGAAGATGACATTGCATGGAATTTTGTTATCCAAATTGAAGCTTACTATATTATAAAAGCGAATTAAGTTTGTTGTGCAAGAGTGACTTTTAATGAAGCCATGTTGGGCAGTGTCAAAATAATCCAGTTTTGCAGCTATCATGCCTTTATTGATTTTCTCTAACACTCTGCCTAGAATGGGTGTGAGACTAATTGGTCTGTAGTTTCAGGGTTACCCTTATCATCCTTTTTGAAAAGTAGAATAACACTTAGAGGGTATATCTACTGCATTTAAACTAGTTTCATAAATTATCTTCAATGGAAGAAGAAGATTGTCTTTCATTAACTGAATTATATCACCAGGGATACCATTTGGACCTGGTGAAGAACCACGTTTAATAGAGTTTAGTCTAACTTTTATGTCCTTGACAGAAATTTATATTTTTTCAGAGAAATTTTCATATATTGGGTCATCCATGGTTGTCGAATTTTAAAAAAGTTTACAAAAATTGGTGTTAAAAAAATTGTGCCATATCAGCAGGTGATAAGATAATATTGTCATTATTTCTAATTGTGCCAATTTTACATTCCTGTTTCTTTAATGAATTTATGTAACTGAAGAAGATTTTTTGATTACCTTTCTGAGCTTGTGATGTGATAGATTTTCAGTTTTACATTTTAGCTTTTTTTAATTTCAGACTTGTATCTCCTTTTTGTCTGGTTAAATATTTCCCATGTTCTAGCACATTTATTTGCTAGGTATTTTTAAAAGTTTTGTTTTTTTAATATATTTTAATTTTGTATGACAGCCATTTGGGTTATTGCTAATGTTCCTTTTTTTTGGCTCTGGAGATAAATTTATTAGCAGTGTCAAGTACAATGTTTTTAAATGTAATCCACATAGGTTATATTTGAGAAACATCAAGTAATGATAAACAGTCAATGTTTGCAAGATGTTCACAAATGGCTGCTTTACTTGCTTTAATGTAATAAAAAACCTCCGTCACTTTATAGGTGGCTTTCCAGGCAGTGTGTAATTGGAATTTTATTGCACTATGGTCAGTGTTTCCCAAAGGGTTGGTAACATGACAATTTTATATCTTAATAGAGTCAGTTCCTAGGACAGTGTCTAAGACGTTATTACCTTTGGTAGGAGTTATAACATGCTGTGTCAAACTCAATTCTCGTATGTTGTTAAAATGTTCTTAGATGGTGTCATAGAAGCTGTATTGTTAACCCAATTGATATCCCTGAGACTAAAATCTCCCATGAATAGAATGCTACCATATTCAGCTACGGATTACATTTCTTCTGAAATTTCTTTTCTGACAGGACATGGGCTCTCTGGAGGTCTATAGCAAAGTCCCAAGACAAGATTATAGTCATGTATCTTATTTAGACTGACCGAGATGGATTCAACTTTAGATGGAGAGGTTTTAATCTTATGGGAAATGTCAATAGGGTTTAATGATGTGTTAATATATAAGGCTAAGCTGCCAACCTTTCTGTTATCCCTACTTAAGAAGAAAAAATTGTAACCTCTGATGGAGTTATTCCATAGGTTGTCATTGGGCCACCATGTTTCTGTTATTCCTATGACATTTGGGTTGTCAATTTTGCATAGGATTAATAATTCTTCAAACTTATTATAGATACTATGAGCATTTAAAAGTGGAAAGTTTAGTTTGCTATCAATGTTACACTGTTTAAGAATGTTACAATTTGTTTTATTCATACTACTGTGTGAATCGGTATTCTGTTCCCCTGTAGTTAATAGTTTAAATTTAACAGAGGTGCAACTTTACAGAACTGGATACAGTGTTCTTGTACTCCTTTATTTGCTCAAATGGAGACCATCTCTTGCAAACAAGTTACTGTTGTTAATAAAAGTGGGCCGGTGAGTTATGAAACTGAGGTTTTCCCTAAAGCACTAGTTTTTCAGCCTGGCATTGATTTGAGCTATTGTTTGATTTTTTTCATGCCTTGCTCATGGTATCAGAAGAATGCCTAATATTGCTACATTACAAGTTTTTGATTTAAGATAATTACCAAGGTCAGTAAGTGCATATCAAATGTCTTTTACATGTGTATAGCTCACATTGTTTGTACCAACATGAAGAATGATATTGGAGGGCTGTGTAATTATTCTACTGATTCTATTTTTGATATCTTCAATCTTGGCACCAGGAAGACAACTAACAGAATGGTTCCATGTTGCTGCAGTGACGAAATTTGCCGACTGTCATTAGCTAGTGGCACAATGCCGACAATTGGCATTGTGCCTTCACTAATACTGCATTTTGCTCCCCCTGCACTATAGATAAGCATCTGAGGTTAGAGTTGGTTCAGGAGGAGGCCAAACTCCCCAGAGACAGCAGCTTTGGAAACCAGTGGACTCACATCAAACTGTCAATTCTGTCACTGTGATGCTCTTCACTGTTTTCTCGTCACTGTGTGAAAGTGATATCTAACAGAATTAGTATTGCTTGCCTTATTGAAAACTATTGAATCAGTGAAGAAACATAGAATCATAGAAGTTGATGGCAGCTAAGGACTGCAAGGCCCATCCAGTCTGCCCATTTTTTCTACCTCATGATAAACCTTGCAGACAATAGAATCCCCTATTACTATGGTGGGCAATGTGGAATCATTTAAGTTATTTGCATACAGTTCTATATCCATCTGTGAGGATGCTAAATGGGAAAATCTGTTTCTCGAGAATGTGTTCTGATTAGATTGGTTATCCAAACTTTGTCCGTGAATATTTGCTGGGGAGTGGATTCCTGCCTTTTTTCCTTTTTTAGTTTTCTTGCAGAAACATATTCCCAACAGCCATCAATGTTAGGGTCTGTATCATGTTCCCTTACCTTTTTATTTGATCGAGCCAAGTTTATGCTATGTGCAATATCTGGTTGGGTCATAAAACTGGGGCCTGCCACAATAGAGTCTTTAGCATGTGCACCATTGTTGCATTGTAAAGAGAGAGTATCAGTGGTGTTAAATGAATCATCTGGATTTGTATTAGTGGGATGATTTCTGATCATGTTGTCAATGAAGTTTTCTAATTCTCTTAATTCTGTGTCTTTTACTATTTCATCATTTAGTTCCCTTATTTCCCACTTTAAAGAGTGGACTTCACTGCAGTATTTACATTGAGGACTTGAGGTGATTTGATACGCATTGGGTGAATTTAGGAGAATATGGTTACAGATGCTACAAACAATCAAATCTTGCCCATTGGCAAGGGTCATGGAAACACAATTGCTATTGGAGTCACTCATTTTGATAGTACGCTGTAGCACCACTATATGACAGAACATGTTAAAACAAAATAAAGCTATTTACTATGATTATGTATTTCAGCCCCTTTGACCCATTTGCCCCACTGGACATGCTAGACATACAGGCAGAAGATGAGATGTGTGTGTGTATCTCTGCATGCATCTCCATGCATGCTGATGCATGCTCACTCGAGGCTCGGTTTATCAAGAGTGTGACCCAGAAGTATGTTCCAGGTCATGCTGGAGCAAAACTGTTAGAAACTATTTAAGAACAAATAAAAAAAAATAGCTTTCTGGACAAGGGCAAAGCTAGTGATTAAAAATGAAGGAGCACCTTTCATATAGCCTACAAAACTATGCTGTTTAGACATCAGTGTAGTTTCTGAGGCACCTCCAGAAAAACACTCCCCAGAATCTTTCCTATTTGTTTTTTAGACAGCTTACACATCAGGCTAGAAATGTGTAGCTGCACTCAATACAAGTTAAAATTACACAATGAAAGTGTTCAGGCACCTACTGTCCCACTGCATAAGCAGTCCCACAGCTTGGGCTGAACGGAGAAAAGCACTGCTCACTCAGGGCTCAGTTTATCAAGAGTGTGACCTGGAATTAACTGTTTAAGTACAAATAAAAAATAGCTTTATGGGCAAGGGCAAAGCTACTGATTAAAAATGAGGGAGCACCTCTCTTTGTGCTGATTTTTATGTATGGCAACCAGATCATCTGGGACTGGGTGTCTTTTAAATAAAATTTGCCTTGCCTCTCTCACTGTCTGCAAAACTATTCTGTTTAGACCTTGTTGTAGTTTCTGAGGCACCTCCAGAAATACTTCACTCCTCAGAATCCTTCCTGTTCATTTATTTGGCAGCTTACAAGTCAGGGCAAAAACATGTAGCCACACTCAATACAAGTTAAAATTACATAATGAAAGTGTCCAGGCACCTACTGTCCCACTACCTAAGTAGTCCCACAGCTTGGCTGAGAGGAGAAAAAAATAAACACTGTTGTTGCAGTGCAGTTTGTGTTAGTTGTGCATTAATCACAATTCATAATTGTTAATCACAATTTTCAAAAATCACAATACACATAAATCCTGTACTTCAATATTTTCAGGTGTCAGACAATAAATAGTCCACGATGATAAATGCATCGCTGCTGTGAACATTTCTCATGTCCAGAAATAAGGTGTGCTCACAGAAGTGTCATATGCAGTTGCTAACTGGTGGTGCTGTGCCATGCAAATCTCAACTGCTGTCAAGAAAATTACATTAGTACTTGGAAAATAAAAGTTAATTCTCTTGACTTGGAAAATTCTCAGAATGATCAGAAATGAGATGTGCTCCCTGAAAGCTTATATGCTGCTGCTACTACTGACTGCTTACTGGTACTGCTGTGCCATTCGAGTCTCAGTGACTGAATTCTTTTGTCTTGGAAAATTCTCAGGACACCCATAAATGTGATGTTCTCCCAGAAATGTACTGACATACAGGCAAAGGTAAGCTTTTTGTTTTTCGTTCTTATGGTTGTGAGAAGATATTTAAAGCCATTGCTTTTTATGTTGGTACGCTTGCGCAGCCAACATCTTGTGGCAGTGCAGATTTTGAGATGCGGTCACTGTTGGGCGAATGCAGGGCACGCATCCGTAGGTGCATCCCTCACTCTCCAATCAGCCTGCATGCCTGTGCCACACCACTTGGGTGAGCCCATCTAAGGAAAGGTCCGCTGCAATGTGACTAAAGCTCGTCACATGCAGTGGACCTCCCGACATGCTTACCCAACACAAACATGGTGGCACACTGCCCGCCAAACTGCCAACTTCATGGGTGTCCAATCCCCCTGTCAGTTTACCCTGCCCCCCAATGTATGTGCTGATGGGGGAGCCCACTACCTGTCGGCATAAAGAACACCCCAATTTGTTATATGCTGAGGGGGGGTGCCCTATCCCTCTCAGTTCTTTATCCCTCTCCCAGTTTCCTTGTGTGCCAATAGGGGTGCCCAATCCCTGTCTGCATAAACTAACCCCCTCTTTTGTTGTATGGTGATGGGGGTGCCCAATCCCCCATCGGCTACAGCTGCCCCCCCCAAAAAAAAAGGCTCTGTTGGCACACTGGGAGCCCACCCCAATGTGCCACATGCCACATGCCACTGTAAACATAAAACTGATCCTGCAATGTTTTTTGGTTTTTGTACCTGTGGAAAAAGGAAATGGTCCCTCTGTGGTTTCCCTGCCCCCCTCCCACAACCTGCACTCGCCCACTGTGCACCCTGCCTCCTCACACCCCCTCTCACTCCATACTTACCTGCAGAGTCCATCATGATGATCTTTGGTGGACTGGGAACACATCTGCACTCTTCAAAGCCGACCGCGAACTGAGGAAATGCTGGTAAGTTGTATAATGGAATAAATAGGGTTTTTGCAACTTTTATGCATATCTCAGGCATTTATTTTGAATTTTGGTACCAAATTTTAAACATGGGGTTTTTGGGACCCCTCCTTGTGAATTCTTGCACTGTCATGGTGTTATTCCATCCTGAAAGGTGATTTCAAGGTCACTGCACAGAATCACCTTTCAGGACTGAGTAACATAACGACAGTGCCACTGTTCATGAGGGGAGTTCTCAAAAGCCTATGTTGCAAATTTGCGACAAAATCTTCAAAATGGCTTGTTTTTACGAGCTGCGGCGTTGCGTTGTTTCACGCATGCCTTTAACGTCATGAATTTGTAATATTTTTGCTCCAGATTTTCAAACTTGCCATTTTTCCATTTTTCCACACCTCCTGATGAATAGGACAGCTGTCATTTTACATATCCTGCCCAAAATGTGTTTTCACACATCTGGCGCAGAATAGCGCGGTCGCTGTGCGAAATCACTTTTCAGGACAGTTTGAGGAAATTACAGTGACACTATTCATGAGCAGAGGTCCTAAAATGCCTATGTTGAAAATTTGGTGCCAAAAGTCCCTAAAATGACTGTGTTGCAAGTGTGCGTTGTGCAGTTCCACACACCCTTGTAACTTCGCAAATTTGCAATATTTCCATGCCAGATTTTCAACACTGGCATTTTTTCACACCACTTTTTGAACAGTTCAGCTGTCATTTTTCACATCCTACCCTTATATGTTTCTGCATCTGTGGTGCACAATGGCATGGTCGCTGTGGGAAATCAACTTTTGGGACAGATTAACAAAATCGCAGCACCACTGTTCATAAGGGGAGGTCCCAAAATGCCTATGTTGCAAATGCGGCTACCAAACTCCCAAAAATAATTGGGTTATGGATGTGTGTTGTGCAGTTTGTATGCATGCTCAGTGCTTCACCAATATTTCATATTGTCTCTCCAGATTTTCAACATTTTTTTACACCTCCTCATGAACCATACAGTTGCCATTCTCCACATCCTGCCCAAAAATGTGTTTTCATCCCTCTGTCACTAAATGGCACAGTCACTGTCCAAAACCACCTTTCAGCAAACAAAGGGATTGTGCCACTTTTCATGAGGTGACCTGACAAGCAGCCCATGTTGAAAATGTGGATTGAAACTACCAACACACGCCTATGGTGTTAGGGTTTCCAACTGTAGCACTCTACCCAGTACAGACTGACAGGAATCTGGGGTGTGACTTTGGGTCATTGGATGTAATGCTCATGCCATTCCACCTCCCACCCCCACCCTGCAGCCACTGACAGGCATTGTGGTGTGTCTTGCACTGTTCGGCCACCAGTTCACTGCAACTACGCATACTGCACACGTCAGCATATTTCCATAAGGATGGGGTAAAGTATAATGCCGAAGACCCCAAAGCACACCCCTACACTTGTCAGTGGCTACAGGGAAGGGTGAGGTACAATGGCAAGAGCGTTATGGCTGACAACCCAAAGGCACACCCCAATGCCTGTCGCTTTCTACAGGGTGGGAGTGGGGTTGGCATCACTTCAATACTTCACTGCCATTCCTATTATGCATCTCTAGCTCTGGCACTGCCAATGCCAATGCCAGCGCGACAACATTCGGGCATTGACAAATGCTTGTCTATCTTTTGTCACTGTTTCTTTCTTTCCAGGTGTTTACCACTAGGGTGATTCAGTGCTGCTGCTACAGGGGTCTTTCCCACATATGGTCATTTAATTCTGAACTTCTTCGTACTATGGGAAGGTATGTATTTTTCTTTTATTTCTTTTTTTCTAAAATCATATCCTTTTGTTACTATAAAGCTGTTTTCTTCTGTTTCTCTTGTTTCAAGTATTCTCCTAATGCATGATAATTGGAAACTGCACAATGAGGCAGCAGAATCAGTTGAAGGTCTGTTTTGCTTGGTACAGAGAACATGTTGACTGTATGCCACATATAGTGCTGGAAGACAAAGTCCAAGCATTAGTTGGCAAGGTTGACCACATCAAAAAGCTGGTGGAAATTAGAAGATGGTAATGGCTTGCTTGCTGTGCAAGGATGGTTACAAGATGGTAGTGGCTTGCTTGCTGTTTAACAATGAGGTATGCATCTTGCTGGCAGAATGTATTACAGTCATACCTGATGACAAGAAAAAATACAAATTATTTATACTGTAGTATGCTACACAGTGGATTACAGTACATGTATGAAAGGAAAACAAAATTAAAAAATCAGAAGAGAAAATACATTTATAAAAGGATAACTACCATCACACTGGTGATGGCCTGGCTTTGAAATGGAATGAAGGTTCCCCAGGCACAGAAGGTGAAGGCAAGGTAAATTTTATTTCTAGGGCGCCCAGTCCCTGTGGCTCTGGACACCTAACCAAAGCATAAAAATTGAAGCAGTAATTAAGATCACAAACTTACAGAATAAATAACATTTCAAATTCCAGTTTCACAATCTTCTATAGTGATTAAAATAGTTAGACATGAAATCATTCTGTAAAAGTGAGGCTGAAAAGGCGGGCTTTTAGCCTCTGGTTGAAAATACCAGTTGAGGGGGCCTGCCGGACTGCAGATTGATGTGCGTTCCACAGGGTCAGCCCAAAGACACTGAATGCTTGATCACTGGATGTCTTGAGCCAAACTCTGGAAACACCCAGAAGTCCCCTTGAAGAAGAGTGGATGGAGCAAACAGAAGCTGTGGTTAACAGGAGCTCCGACAGGTAGCCAAGGCCCAGTCTGTATAGGGACTTATAGGTTAGCAAGCCACCTTGAAAAGGACCCTCCACCTGACCGGCAGCCAGTGCAGAGCACGCAGGACTGGGGTCACATGACAGGACCTAGGCAGGCCCGTCACCAACTGGGCCAATGCATTTTGCACCAGCTGCAGCTTGCGGAAGGTCCTTCCATGACCCCAAAGTAAAGAGCATTACGATAGTCAAGCCTATTGGTAACAAAGGCATGTACCAGTGTCAGCAGATCCTAGGGTGGAATGAGGGCCTTGATTCTGGTGATGTTCTGCAAGTGGTATAAACCACTCTTAACCACAGACGAGACTTGATCTTCAAAAGTCAGCCTGCTGTCCAGGATCATGCCTAGACTACATACCCTTGCAGAAGCCACCAATGGAGCTGACCCCAGGAAAAGACCTGTGTCCACTCCAGACTGCAACCCATCATGCCCACGACCCGACTCAATCACTAGTACCTCTGTCTTATCCAGGTTTAGTCTCAGCCTGCTGGAAGCCATCCAGTCACTGAATTTAGCCAGACAGATGTTAAGCACGTCAACAGCACCTGATGTTCTGGGTGTAAATGACAAATACGGCTGGGTGTCATCTGCATAACAGTGAAACTCCATGCTGTATTGCCGAATGATCTCACCCCAGGGTAGCACGTACACCACAAACAGCATCGGTGACAAGACTGAACCCTGTGGAACTACACATGACAGAGGCATTGTGGAGGAGGAGAATTTCCCCTTCACTACCCACTGCACCCTATCAGAGAGATAGGACTCAAACCATCTGATGACAACACTGTTGAGTCCACTAAACTCACAGAGCCAATCAAGAAGCACAACGTGGTCCATGGTGTCAAATTATGATGAGAGATCAAGGAGCACAAGAAGTGACCTGTCTCCTCTATCTCTAGCCCTGAGTAGGCCATTATGTACCCTAACTAGAGCTATTTCTGTGCTGTGTCTAGCCCAAAATTCCAGCTTAAATGGCTCATAGACATCCAAGGACATGAGGCAACCCTCAAGCTGCTGTGTCACCAATTTCTCAACAATCTTGCTCAAAAATGGCAGGTTGGAGATTGGACGGTAATTCGCCAGTACGCCTGGGTTGAGGGAAGGTTTCTTAAGGATAGATCTCACCAGTGCCTCTCTCAGAGCCACTGGGAACACCGTTTCCACCATTGAAGACCTGGAAATCCTCTTTAACACTGGGCCAACAGCCTCTGTGCATCCCATTAAGAAATGCATCGGGTCTGAGTCCAGTTCGCAGAATGTGTGTTTCAGCTCTAAGATCACCCCTGTCACCTCAGACACCTCCACTGGATTTAAACTCCTCCCAGACAGGCAAAGTACCTCTGCTGCCACCAGTCCAGCCACTTCAAGGCATAAGCCTCCTTGCCAGAATCCTCAACTGGATAGATGACACTACATCAGAGAAGAACAGAGCAAACTCTTCACACAAAGTGAATCAAAAATTTTCTTCTGCTGTAGACAGACAGGATGGAGAAGCCTGTCCACAGTCCAAAAAATCTGAGAAGGTCTGTTCTTCCTTGTGGAAATCACCCTGGACAGGAATTCTGCCTTCTTATGGGAGATTGCCTCCTGGTACTCACCGTAGTGGGCACGTAGGACCAGTTTGTCAGCCTACAGCTGGGTCTTCCACCACTAATGCTCCAACTTCTGACCCTTGATCTTCATCTCCTTGAGATCCTCATAAAACCAGGGGGATCTCAAATGAGAGAATATGGGCCATATACGAACTGGAGTGAAGACAATGAGTGCTTCAGACACCACCTTGTTGTAGGTGGCCACCGCCTCACCAGTGCCAATCGCACAGGCCGCCTCAATTCTAGATAGGTCCGCTAACACCAGTAGTCCCTCTAATTGTAATTCCCTTAAAGGGCAGTAGCTGACCATCTACACAGGGCAAGGACTATCAGGGGGTACCCCAAACATGAATTCCACAGTGCAATGATCAGACCAAGATACCCAATCGGTCCTGAGGCTATCAATCACAAGACCCAGCTGGAACACCAGATCAGGTGTGTGGCAATGCTGATTGGAAGGATGAGAAGTCTTGCTTCCCAGATGAGAACATAGCATGACAGGAGGGGGAGACATGTAAAGACAAGGGAAAATTATGTAGACCTTACTAATGTGGCAACCGTGGATGACTAACCACACAGACAGTATATACATTGTTCACTCCAATTGTTACTATGTGTGTCACCTGTGAAGAAAAACAAATCAGTTAACATGACTTTGCCACCATTGTGGCTGCATGAAAGTCCACTGTCTCATCTCACTCATTCTGAATCTGTACCTGTCACTGACTTGGCAGGCATTTTACCTATGAAAGGAAAAAGTTAACATTAAAACTTAAGAACAGAAAAAAATGTCAGATACTTACCATCAAATTACTGATGACCATGTTGTGTACTGCCACAGCAATGCCACAGAAAGTGGTGGTGCACGATGACACATCTTTACTCTGTGGCTTCTGGCATACTTTTTGAAGTTAGAAGAAGACAAAATAAAAACAAACAAAATACATTTCAATGTCCTGGAAGCAAAGACCCTTCTGTGTCATCACAGAATCACCACCAATAACTAGAATCAGTACTGTGAAAAATAATAAAAGTAACTTACCATTATAGCAGACAATCTTGGCATTTGCTGGACTTCTACTATTGCTGCCATGATTGGCCTGCTCACTGTCTAGAGGCTCAGCTTGAGATCTGACTTGCCAGCTGGTGGTGGGCTGGCTGACAGGTTGGTTAGTGGGATTGCCTGAAAGATTTCTGGCAGGCTGGGTGGTGGGATTGCTGGTGGAATGGCTAAGAGGCTGGCAGGTGGCATTGCTGGCAGGATGGCTAACAGGCTGGCTAGTTGGTTTGCCTGAAGGATGGCTGAAAGGCTGGGTGGTGGGATTGTTGGCAGGATGGTTAATAACAGGCTGGCTGGTAGGACTGCTAGCAGGATTGCTGACAGATGAGCAGGTGTGATTGCTGGCAGGATGGCTAATAGGCTGGCAAGTGGGATTGCTGGCAGGCTGGCTAATAACATGCTGGCCAGTGAGATTGCTGCAGGATGGCTAACAGGCTTGTTAGTTGGATTGCTGACAGCACAGTTTACTGGCTGACCAGTGGGATTGCTGGTCAAGGCTAACAGGCTGGTTGATGGGATTGCTGGCAGGATGGCTGATGGGCTTGCTGGTGAAATTGCTGGCTATTGTTAACAGGCTGCCTGGTGGGATTGCTGGCAGAATGGCTCACAGGCTAACTGGTGGGACTGCTGGCAGGATGGCTAATAACAGGCTGTCTGGTGGGACTGCTTGGAGGATTGCTGATGGGCTGGCTGGTACTTCTCCTGGCTTGCTAGTGACTGCATAGAGCTTCCTGGAACAACTTTCCAAAAGTAATGGAAAGTAATAGAAAAAGTAACTTACCCAACACTGCTGGTAGCATTGGTGGAAGAATGGCTAATAGACTGGCGGGCAGGATTGCTGGCAGGCTGATTAACAGGCTGGCTGGTGCGACTGCTGGTAAGATGGCTGGTAGGCGGGCTGGATCATGTAGTCTTCAATGATTTTATACTGTGTCTGTGGACAAGGCATTACATACGAGATAGCAGATTGTGTTAATCAGATAGATTTATATGTATTCGTATAAATGCAGCACAACTTTGGGAAAAATATTGACAGGAAAATAAATTTCAATTATAAAGTAAGGATTACACTGATAAGGAAGAAAGGAGGGATCTAACACTTTTTTTTGTTTATGCACTGCTACCATCCTCATTGAAGAAGCAGCCCTCACAGTCTTCCAGACTGGAGTTGTCCTCACTGGGGATTTCTTTCTGCATAAATGCCTCATTTAACTCACTGGAAGGCAATGTGCCTTTGCCAATCCCACCATGCTATTCTGCTTCTTTTTCATCACCACTGCACTTGCCATCCTGTGGTATGAACACAGACATACTTGTCGAAGGTGGAATGTGCCATTCATTCATTTTCATAAATGTTAGTATGCCCACACTTCTAGGGGACAGATTGCTATGCACGTCCTGCACAATGGTTCTCATCTCCATGCTGACACTAGAGGATGGACAGCTGAAACATTTCACTGCTGTGGAGGTCAGCGCTGGTCACTCCATCACCTTGATACTCTAGTACAGCAGAGACTCTTCCAATATGCTAAGGTGCCTGGTGTTAGGCAAATATGCATTCACCATGCACTGTACTGCATGTAATCCTTTTTTTTTTTTTGTCAACTCTTTTTCCTCACCTGCTTCCTGGAACTCTCTCCAGCGATGCTCACTGGCCACCCCCATGCTACTGCCTGCCTGAAGCTGTCCCCACTGGGCAATCAGGGACAGACATTCCCCCACCTACCTGGTCCATTAAACAGACCCCTCAATCACTGGAACAAGGCAGGACAGGGGGATCGGGAGAGCCCGTGGTTTGAGCCCAGCTTTGGGCGTGTGGCATCGGGGCATGAAAGAACGCTGTTGCCTATCCAGGAAGCAAGAGTGTTTCTGTGTTTATTCCTCCAGAGCATGGATGTGCAATGGTGTCTGTGCACTAGACGTGCTGACACCTGCCAATGCTCCAACCCCTATGTTCGGTACCATGTGCTGCAGTACCCCCTGTTCTCCACTGGGGGCCACTGGTGCATGGTACGAGACCTATATTCACCTTGGGAAAGGAGAGGAGAGCAGTCCTCCAAACATTTGATTCTCTCCTTCCCCAGCCGATCTTAATGACCATAGTCCATTTCCAAACCCAGATCGCCGGCATGGCACGAGGTGTGGTGTCTAGTGCCTCAGCCCTCAGCACCACCAGGTTGGCACTGCATATAATCATGCCCACTTATCAGCCTTCTCTTCCTCCTTTTCCTCCATATCTGCAATTCTCATCTGGTATAAAACATCCCAAAAGGAATGTATTGTCATTTTTCCTGAGAACATCCCTACTTTTTCAGCCCACTTAACTGTGGTGATAGCAACATCTGTTCTGTTATTACTGTCATACTTGCCTTACATATCTGTGACTGTGACATCTGTGCCCCATAATCCAATTTTTACAAGCTGAATGGTTAGATTTTATTCCCAATCACACCCACCTTCCAGTCGAGATGACAAGCCCCTATTATATTGTGGGTTCAGCGTGGTGGCAATACCAAAACTGGGAAACTGCAGAACGCTGGAAATATGGGAACTGCAATTTAATATTTGCAGCATGTGTTCCATTAAGGCACAGCTTACTGTATCTCCACCTTCCTCTAGCACCTGCAGTACATTTATCAATGTCTGCCTCAACACCCTTAGAAGCGGGATGGGATGACTGATATAGGCAGTTTCTCACTCACTGCCTATGTGGCATGCTCAAATAGCCATAGAATCATGATCTGGTCATCCATTAGTTACCATTGCTCTGTTGTGAGAGACATTGATGTTCCAGAACTCTCTCAGCTTGTGTGCAGAAGCAGGTATTCAGACATGGCATTGTACTGCTCATACAAGCACACAATAATGCAGAGTGTTGAGTTACATCTCATGCCTAAGTTGGTCACAGGCCTTTCCTGAACTAGCAAAATGGGCACAGATGTGGTGGAACACAGTCTACATTGACTTGATTTCAGGACATGATAGAAACTCCTGTACTACTAGATTGAGATAGTGTGCCATGTATGGAACATGGAGAAACTCATCATCAGTAATGGATTTCACCACATTAGAACCATTGTTGCTCACAATGAAACCCAGTTTCAGGGAATGTGGATGCAGCCAATCATCTGTTTCAGTTAGGAGCACTTCTAACATTTGTTGACCTGGGTGTGAGCCTGTTATACTCCTCATTGCTAGTGTGGCATGCTGTCAAATACCCAGAATATTGCTACCAGTGCAGTTGTATTTCATACAGTGTTTTCCTATTCCAGAATCAAATACTGCCCCAGGTGCCTGTGCCCAGTGGGCTGTAATACATAGATATTCACTACCAGCTGTTTGGCCACTAGTCCACATATCCATACTAAGATGTACGTATGGTAATGATGAATGCTGCAGGTTGTTAATTACTGTGTATGTCACAGCTCTATAAAGTT
Source organism: Neoceratodus forsteri (assembly GCA_016271365.2). Lineage (NCBI taxonomy): Eukaryota > Metazoa > Chordata > Ceratodontiformes > Ceratodontidae > Neoceratodus > Neoceratodus forsteri. Next base: position 953,829,909 of record CM028129.1, on the reverse strand, counting down.
CCAGAATGGCATGAGTAGAGAAATAGGTTCATGACAGAATCTGCCATTTTGGACAGACACGCATCATCAACCTGTGGAATCATACATTATCCATAAAAGAGAATGGTAATAGATCAATTGACAGCATTTCAGTAGTCACTGCACTAAAGTCATGTGCAAAAGCATGATTGGGTGGGTATTTGGTATGACCCTCAAGCATGCTACACAATGTAGGTAGCACCTTTCAGGGTAGTGCGGCTTGAGACGCCAAACAGCTGGGCTCTGCACACTAGTGGCATGGCTGGTGGGGAAGATTTTGACTCAGAGAGGAGGTCACAGATGTTGAAGAAATTACATGATTTTTAATGTTTTAGGGACTGAGGTTAATATGCTTCAATGATTCTTGCTACTAATACCAAAACCACCACTGCGACTCTGCCCACTACTATGCAATCCCACCGACTCCGACTCCTCATGTCCATAGTAATCCTCCAAGGTCACTTTTTATTCCATGGGGACTGTACCCATGCCACTTTGGGATGCCTTGAACAATAAGGTCAATAGGGGAGAAGGGCCCCCCGTGCCAGTTTCCCTTTGGTACTGAGTCCAGCATAACAAGTGCATGGACTTGAGGTGTGTGTGTTGCCCACCAGTGCCTAGATTGCTACCCTTTTCCCCATAGCTCACATGCTCTTGGCATAGCTGGCCAATAGGCACTGTTTCATCAGCCAGGTCCAGAATGCAATAATCCCAAACAAGGGATTTTGCAGCCCTTGTTTTTGCAATGCAGTACAGCAGATGCTGGGCATTTTGTAACCCAAGAGGTGGGTGTATGAGAAAGGGTGTCATCCATAATGGCGACACGTTCCCGGCACAATCCCTCATGACGATGGGAGGGTAGGGTGACTGGATGAAGGGTCGGGTGAACTCGGCAACAGGATGTTGCTTTGTGAATGCACACACAGGAAGGGGAGTGAGCACAGTGAGCATCAGCTGGGAGGTGGCAGAGGGGATGTAGGGGGTGGTGCTGTAGTGGATGGCCAAGCTGCGTCATGGCATCAGGGATTAGCTAGTGGCTGGGGTGGATGAGGTACTGGGTTTGAGTCCGGGCGCTGGTGCAATTTTATTGTGCCTGGCCCGAACCTTAATTTTTTTAATGCTTTCACCTCCCAGACATGCACCCCCCTGGAGTTGAGAATCCTTAAGTTGGGGGGTGCGGGGGGCAATGCCCCATCATGAGAGGTTGGTGTGGGGGTGCAGCCCTCCACAGAAAGCATTAAAAAATCTCCTAGCCAGCCCGCCGGCACAGTGGTTGGATTTCCACTTGCGACGCCATCGACCAGGGTTCGGAAATGGACTCGGGTTGCTGGAGGGCTGGTCGGGGGAGAAGGAAATGAGCATCCGAAAATGGCTCACCTTCTCACAGGGGAGGCTGGACATGTGGCTCAGCACCTGCTGACTCCTGGAGGAGGCTGGGAGTATGGCAGGATGTCAGCCCCAATACACTAGGGGAGTGACAGACATCGGTGTATTCCTTGACGTCAGTGGCACATTGCTTCTCAGGGGCGCAAAAAGTGGAAAATGGCACCAGGCCGATCGGGTGATGGCCCTCCAGAACCCTCACCACCGGGATCCCGGACCTCCATATGCCATCCCAACTGCACCCCAGGAACATTGGTTGGCCACCAGGGCCATTCTCCTATGGAGGTAAGAGACCAGCCCAGTGAAGGGATACACTGGGGTTACTTGGGGCTGGCTGTGATATGGGGCGGTAGGGGTCAGAGAGTAGCCACTGTGGGGAGTTCATGTGGGGGCCTGAAGGAGAGACTGGACAGGTGCGGGGAAGCAGTACATATATAAAAAAAATAAAAAAAATCTCCTGGCGCCGTTGTTCTGTGCGCCGGGGTTGTCACAGTGCCAAAAAGCTTTTCGGCACTCTGACTGTGCAATAACAGAGATTGCCTTTAGGCATTCGCCATTATCACATATACTCTGGGTATTGGAGGGGTGGAAATTGTGGATTTGGGCATGATTTCTGCACTGCTGTCACAGTAGGTGACTCATGTTCTGTAATTATTATTGGCTCAACAGCACTGCCAACAGCTGGATTATGGGGAAGGGGGGCTTTAGTAGTTTCCTTGCCTTTACTTCTTCTTCCTCTGCTTCCTGTAGAGGGTCCAGATCATCATAACCATTCCACCTAAGCAGATAACCGCTAGAGATATGTCCTCTTCTTCCTCATCATCACTTTCTCCACCCTGTATTGCCTTCTCTGATTCTCTGCATGATGAAACAGTCAGAACTGCCACATCAAACTATGAGTCATGCTCATGCTCATCAACAACAATTTTGGGACCATCAACCACATCATCATCCTCAACCATATTCCCAGAGGAAGACATTTTGGGGGTTCTTGGACTGCTACTGTTGTCACTGCCTCAACTGCCAGCAGTGCCAGCACTAATACCCACCAGCAGTGATGCCACACGGCCGAAAAAAAATATGGCAACACTATTTCCCTCAGAACTTGCCCCAACTACTCCTTTGCAAGTACTAGCAGCACTACCGGCTCATGATGAACCTGCATCAAAAGTAATTATTTTACATATAGTACCCTTCTGAACCACAGAAAGTACTCTCTTCTTGGCAACATCACTGCTGTGAGCAGTTCCTACTTACCAGACCATCTATTTAAAGGCATTTTTTGTACTGTATGTATAGATTTGAGAACACAACACAAAACTTTACTGAGCTGACCAACAATAGCTAAACAGGCAGTAAACAGCAACACCAACAACGCATGACAGGGAATTAAGGGACTAACAGGGAGACAAGCAACAACTCAGGTACTTATAAAGATGTTACTATCTACACGAAAACTCTAACTTCAATCACTAAACAAAATAAATGGTAAATCAATATACTCAAACTACACTGGCAAAAATAATTCAGTAAAACACACCAAACTGTTCTACAGAACTAAAATTACAAACCACAGAAAACAAGAAAAATAATTCAGACAAAACACTGTCTAAAGCAGCACTAGTGCTGCTCACACAAAAGGTTACCTTTTGCTTGCTGCTAGCTAGTTAGCACAGCCCATCTCCCCCACAGCCACAGCACTGCCACACTACACAGAATACATGAAATGAAGCAACTTTAAAGTAACTAAGAAAAATACCAACAATAATTGGTAATCTAGAGGGACAAGGCACACTAGACAATCCAGGAAGTGATTTGTTTGAAAATGCTGTATGTTTAAAACAATTTTGTAATGTTTGGTGTCACAAAGATTCAGAGTAGACATAACACCAACTCTCTCTTCATAAGGCTACACTGAATTCAGCCTACACTTATCTCTACAGCTCCTTGCTGCACCATGTGACCTCCAATCCTGTATAACATTGCAGAATTCATCATGGTGGGGCACAGTTCACTTTCAAAGTTGTCAAATTCACCATTCACAAAGTTTTAACTGTGATATACAACAACCCACTAGAGACAGGGCTATCCTAGATCTAGTACTGACTAACAGGGAAAGGATCACAGATCTCCAGGTGAAGGTCACCTTGGGACCATTAACAATCACATGGTATGGTTCAATTTGGCCACTAGAACAAAATCATCCTATTCCAAGGCAAAAATATATGGACTTCAGAGGAGCTGACTTTGATAAGATGGCCAACAGAGTTAAGCTAGCCCTGGCAAAAAGAAATACAGGTGAGGGGGTACAGGCAAAGTGGGCAAGCATTAAAGATGCAATACTTGAAGCAACATCCCACTGTGTTAGTGAGAAAAGGAAGTGCAAAAGAAGAAGGAAACCACTATGATTCTCAAACACAGTTGCAGAAAAGATCAGAACCAAAAGGCTGGCCTTCATGAAATATAAGGGAACACAGCAAGATGAAGACATGGAAGCATACCAAACTTCCCTAAGGGAAGCAGGGAAGGCAGTAAGGCAAGCAAAGGCCCAAACTGAGGAAACACTAGCATGGACAGTAAAATAAGGTGACAAGACTTTCTATAGATACATTAGTGAAAGGAAAAAGTCCAGAAGGGGTATTGCTAAGATCAAAGGGGATAAGGGGGCATGTGAGGAGGAGGAGGACCATATAAAAGTGTCTATCCTAAACAGATAATTCTGCTCAGTATTTACTGAAAAGAAAGTAGGGCAGGACCCATAGCTCTGTACCATGGACACAGGGGGGAGGGAGGTGTGCACTAGTCCCTTCACAAAAGAAAGGCTCCTACAACAGCTCAATAAGCTCAGGGTGGACAAGGCAATGGGACCTGATCGCATGCATCCCAGGGTACTAAAGGAGCTAAGGGTGGAACTAGCAGAGCCATAATCAGAACTGTTTAGTGAGTCTCTGAGCACAGAAGAGGTCCCACAAGACTGGAGAAGGGCTCAAGTTATCCCGCTTCACAAGAGTGGTAACAGGGAGGAGCCAGGGAACTATAGACCAGTCAGTCTTACCTCAGTAGTGGTCAAGATTATGGAGACACTCCTTCAGGAAAGGATAGTGCAACACCTGGAATCCGCAGGAGCACAGTATCCAAGACAGCATGGGTTTATAAAAGGAATGTCCTGTCAAACTAATCTCATATATTTCTTTGACTGGGTAGCCAGAGTGGTGGACCAAGGGGGAGCAGTTGATGTTGCCTACCTTGACTTCAGCAAAGCTTTCGATACTGTTCCACATAGAAGATTGATTAGTAAGTTGGGTAGGCTCAGGGTGGGTCAGACATTGGTCAACTGGGTGGCAAACTGGTTGATGGGCAGAAAACAGAGAGCGGTGGTAAATGGTACAGTCAGAAGTGATGCAAGTAACAAGTGGGGTACCTCAGGGATTAGTCCTGGGGCCTGTCCTCTTCAATATCTTCATCAGTGACATTGCAGATGGACTGCAGGGTAAGGTTTGTATGTTTGCAGATGACACCAAGATCTGCAACACAGTAGATGATCCAGATGGTGTGGGCAGAATGAGAAGAGATCTGGATAAACTAGCAAAATGGTCAGAGGAGTGGCAACTGGGGTTTAACGCAAAGAATTGCAAGATCATGTACATAGGGAAGAAAAATCTTGAAGCCACCTATAGGCTGGGAGGGGAGTTGCTGGCAGTCACAAGGGAAGAAAGAGACTTAGGCATCATCACCAATGACCTGAAATCGTCCAAGCAGACCTCTAAAGCAGTAGGTAAGGCTAGAGGGATGTTAGGATGTATTAGTAGGGGTATCACATGTCGTAAGAGGGAGGTAATAATCCCTCTTTACATGATACTGGTTAGGCTCCATCTGGAGTACTGTGTGCAGTACTGGAGGCCACACCTTCACAAAGCCATTAACCAAACTGAGGCAGTCCAGAGAACAGCAACCAAAATGGTGCAGGGAATGCATCAGAAAACATATGAGGACAGATTAACTGAACTCATTGTGTATACCCTAGAGCAAAGGAGGTAGAGAGGTGATATGATCGAAACATTCAAACACCTTAAGGGCATTAACAAGGTGAAAGAGTCTAACATGTTTCAATATAAGAAAAATAGCAGGACAAGAGGACACAGCATGAGATTTGAGGGAGGCCGATTAAGGGGTAATGTGAAGAAGTTCTTTTTCACAGAAAGGGTGGTGGATGCATGGAATGGCCTACCTCAGGAAGTGGTAGATATGAATACAGTGCAGGGCTTCAAACAGGCATGGGATTGGCATAAGGAAGCAGTACAGATAAGTATGAATAGATAGGCCACTGACAAAGCAAAGGCCTATGGCACATTCATAAGGTAGAAAAAGAAATGGGCAGACTGGATGGGCCTTGCAGTCTTTATCTGCCGTCAACTTCTGTGTTTCTATGAAGTTCAACTTCACATCACAGATTAAATTCATTAATTTGGACAAATTCATGAATTTCTCCCCAGACCAAAGTTTTCTAATTTTGTCCACCACTGTTGCCTATTGTATATACATACACTAACACGGGCATTTGAGTAAATATACCACATGTTTCATGGTGCATATGATTCTTTACCTCATTTGTACTGTCTCACTCTGGTGAGGGTTTCTTAATTTTGTCAATGTATAAGTGTTTGAACAGTTAGAGCATTTCCCACAAGGTGAATTCTCTATTGATGGAGGCCCCAGACTGAGCCCTCTTCTTTCTGACTCACGTGATTTGAGATCAGAATGCATCAGTTTTTTTTTTAAGTCTGATTACGTTTTGCTACTGTAATGGGGGTATACTGTTATGCAGGTGATGCAATAAGGGCACTGCAATTAGGGCATTGCAACCAGTTTGCCTGCCATGCTGGTGAACTGGATTTTTTGCTGCTCAGCAGGGATGCCACTGTAGGGTGTTGTACCCCTTGCCCCATACACCTCCAACCTGGAGGTGATTATCTTAAAGTACAGAGGGTGTGAGGTGTTGGGGCGCAGTTCCCCTTAAGCAGCCAGAATGTGCCCCGGGGCATTGGGCACAATGGGGGTCAGGTGGCACAATTCCCGGACAAAATGTTCACCATCAGAATTGTGCTGGCACCCTATAGATAGACACAGTTTTTCTTGTCATTTCAACATTGTGAAACTGTAAGGAGCAAATTTGAGAAAGTCATGTTCCCTCTTTCAGTGAATTTAAAAAATTGAGCAGTTCTTCATTATGATGTTCTTTGTTTGCCCAATGACCATACAACAATGTGTCAGAAAAATAGCAGTGTCTGTATTGATTTTCTGTCTGTGTTCAGATACTGGTAGTTCTTCTCTACTCTTTACTGCAGGTTTATCTTTTGCTTTGTGAAAAAAAAAACAGAACATATCAAGTCTCGGTGTCATAAGATCTATCTCTTTTGCAAAGTTCTAATTTTTGGAGCAATTCTGTTTCACCCCGCAAGAATTGTCCAAAGGGATTATTGTCCAGTACCCTTTGTTTTAGGGGAATGTGAACTGTCACTCTTCAAGATAGTGTTTTCTGCTGTTTTCTTCCTGTATAATGAGTTTTGGTCTCAGTACATTTTATTGTTTGACTTCCAAAGTCTTTACAATATACATATATTAAAATAAGATGAATAAAACAAGCAGTTTATACATGCAATATTATAAAATGTTAACATGCGGAACTTCTGAAATGCATTAGTAGGATTTTGTCATGTATACATATGTATAGTATTCCTTGTTTAGATGGGAGAGAATGCAAGAGAAATTGCCTTAGCTAATTCAGCAATCTGACAGAATTTAAACAGGATATCACAGTTTCCATATATCTCCATATGATGCATCAGACCCCCTAGTTCTATTTCTAATTTTGGATTAGCAGTCTAATATTAGACTGAAAAAATGTTCTTCTCTTGTGTTCTCTGTCTCACAACAGTGAAAAATGAGAATTGTATACTATAAAGATGGGCAAACTGGCTCTGCTGCACATTTGAACCTCCCAGGACTGAGACAACTCTACTCTGACCAGAAGAACTGAACCTTTCATGGCTTGATACAGGTTGCAAAGTTGACCTGGTTCAGAAGTGCTGTCCAGTTCTGTGTGGCACTTTACTGCTATTCCATGCTAAATTGCATGCATACTGTATGTCAAATCTAAGGTACAGTAATCTGACAGTTAAAGAAAATGAGATATTAGTCAAATTACATTATCTCCCCACCTGCACCCATGCCCGTGTTAACTGTAGAGTATTCCCTGGTGTCTAGGAGTCCCTCCCACACCCCACCCATGCCCATGTTATCTGTAGAGTATTCCCAGGTGTCCAGTGGTCCCACCCCACCCAATTAGCAACCTGACATAAGGTAACAAATTTTCCTGGTGTCCGGTGGTTCTCCCCATCAATCATAGAAATTATATCACCAATCCCTGCTGTCCTAGCAGACCCCTTCCATCTCATTCTCTCTTCATACCAGAATAAGGTACTAGTTCATTTCCTAGTGTCTTGTGGACCTCCAACCCCTGCAGGTAGTGTCCCACCACTCAGCTTCCCCAACCCCCACCATGAGTTGGTAGCTGGCACAGCCCTCTGCTTTCCACCATGGCTGACTGCTGACTGAGCTGTCAGTGAATGAGCATGTGCTTTTTAAGCATGTGCTTATTCATTGGCATCTTAGTCAATGACTGGCCATGATGGAGACAAGAATGGAGGATTGTGCCAGTTGCCAACTGGGGGTCGGGTTGGGGGAACAGTGTGGTGTGCTGCAAAAGTGGCACAACTCACCATTTCCCCTCATCCTAATCCCCAGCTCATGTCCAGCACAGCCCTCCGCTCTCCACTGCGGCCATCGACTGACTCACCTGTGATGTCAATGAATGAGCAAGTATTTGTTCAAGTATGCACTTATTAATTGACAGCTCAGTTGGTGCCCAGTCATGGTGGAGAATGGAGGGCTGTGCCAGTCATTGGCTCAGGGCTGGGGTGGGGCAGAGTGGGGTGATGGGACACTATCTGCCGGGGTGTGGTGGTGGGGGGGGTCCAAGAGACACCAGGGGAAAGTACTAATACCTTATTCTATTACATGGAATGGAGATAGGGAAGGGGTCCCCTAGACACCAGGGAATAGTATATAACTTCTAGGGAATCGGGATGAGGGGACCACTGGACACCAGGGACACTTGTTACATTATGTCACATGGGAGATTAGATGGGGAAGGGACCACCTCATTAGATCTAAAATTCATCAGAGTAAATTAGAACCTTTTTAAAAAAATCAGAGTCAGAATCAGAACTGGGTCACCGACAGTTCGCCCATCCCTAGTATAATAATATAATTTAAGAAAGAAAAAAAACAGAGATGTACACAGTGTATATTTGTATACCTTTTAGTTATGTAAAACTACTAATACTAGGAAAGTTCTAATAGCCTAAGTCAGTTATTTCACTGTCATTTACCAAATTATCAAAGATAATAAATCTCATAAGAAATGTATATCTGATATCAACCTTCCCGTCCTCTGTTTTAATAAGTGCAGCTCTATAGTATACAAGAATTCATCAGATAAAATTTCAACAGTCCTTCTTCAACAATAGTACAAATTAAGCTACTGTATTTATTATATTAATATTGTTTGAAAAAAGGTATTATTAGTATGGAATTTATTTGGAGAAGCATTTGTCAAAGTTAATATTTCACCCAACCAGCTCTTTCTTTGTTTTTATAAAGGGGAAAACAGAATAATAGATGGCGTACATCATCTACTTCTCTCCTGCCGCATTTGCAAGAGAAAGAGATGGTATATCATTCCTGTGTTGCTTAAAGTCCATAAAGTTACTACTGAAAACCTCAAGTCTAAGCTTCATGAAGGAAATCCCTGCTCTTTTATTTATTAATAGTTTAAGATAACCTTTCCTACCAATGAAGTTTGCCTGCTAGGATGGAAGGAGATAGGAAGAGGGAGGGGCGGTGAGGATGATGAAAATGACAAGGGAGGGGAGGGGGCTAGCAGGAGGGTGAGTCATAGATGACATCACCAGAGGAGAGGGGATATGGCAAAGGGTGACACGGAGGAGATAGGTCAGGAGCAAGAGAGGAGGAGCTGAGAGCTCCCCCTTTTAAGGGCCTGCACAGAAGAAATCAGCCTCTTTTGCTACTCTCTGAATTTGAGGGAGCAGCACGACAGATTGGATGCTGTAGCTTAGTTTGTAAATATTTTTGGCAGGAATGATTTTGTTCCGAAAAAAACACAAATGGAATTAGGCTAACACTAATATGGCATGGAACTGCTCACTTGCTTGGGAATGCAGTTGTGCAGTCAGGGACATGTTTAAATTTGGTGTGCAGTCGTTCATTTTTAGACAGTACACAGCATTTTTTTCTTTTCGGCCTCCCCATCGGTCAAGAGAATTTTTGCTTGAAGAAAGCAGCAAGCACAGCTGGATAGATTTTCATCCTCAAGAGAACTGCAACAGAGAGCAGTGAGAAACTGAGAACTACTGTGGTTGCAGGTCTGAAGGTGGGGATAGGTAAGGGCGGGTGCTGGGACCCTGTTCGAGTTTTTTAATATATGATGTAGATCATCGGGTAGGGGGCCTGGATTCCCAGAGCTGCTGAAAAAGAAATGTGTGGTTCAGCAGGGAGATTTCTAATTGTGGGTATGAGGGCCTAGCTTTGGAAGTCAGAGGGGAGGACTGGGAGGGGAGAGCGAACATGACATCCAGGGGAGCGCCTTGGAAGGTGCAAACAAGAGGGACCATTCTTCTAGCCAAGGCCACAAGGGAGCTGGGGGGAACAAAAGAGGAGATGGCAGTGATGAGAGGTGGCTTTTGAAGGGCGATGGTAAAGCCAGAGAGAATTAATGCACAGGCCTAGCCATGCGGCAGTTCGGCATCTGACGTCACTGCCATGTTTAGAAGGAACAGTAGCTGGGTCATTAGCAGGGTTATTAGAGGAGAAGATAAGTGGGAATTTTGTTCCCCATGCACGTTGAAGAGGGCAATTTAGGCTCTCCCACTAAGACAAGGATGAGAGCTAGGAACAGGCCATAGGGCCTGGGGGCCAGTATTGCCTAAGCCCAAAACCACATGGTGAGTGGTGTCTAATGTCACCGCATCGTGGCAACGAAGGCCTCAAAAAAGCAGGCAGGCTAACAGCATAGGAAGTGAGTTATAGCATTGCACCATTATGAAGGCAGCTCTAATTCCCTCAAGGAAAAGGGTTACTGGGAATTAATGTTTCTGGTATAAAAAAAATGACAAAGGAAAATTAGCAATGGGAAGGAACCAGCTAAAGGTGGGAGGGGTTGCGGGGAGCTTAGAATTAAAGTTTAAGCCACAAATATCAATACCAGCTTATTTAATGTTTCACCCTGTTTTAAAGAAAAAAAAAGGGAAAAGGGGATGAGGAACTCAGAAGGTGGGGGGCCTGTTCAAAATCCAAATGAATAAAAGGCATTTATAGCTATTTGTCCAAAGAGTGGTTCCAGCCAGCCAAAAAGGACAGCCTTGGCACTTTAGTAGGTCAGCTATACACAATAAACAGAAAGTGTGACACAGGTTGACAAGGGACTGCTCTGCAGAGGTGGATAATATGGCATACAAGTTAATTCTGTTCCTTTTCTCAGTTTCCCCAGGCTCTTTTTAGGGAGCGGAACAAACATGGCACCAAGGAGAACAAGCCAGTGAGGGGAGATGCCTACAGTGCCATTTTGGAACTGGCTGATAAAATGAGTAAGGTATGGGAACTGGTGGAGAGTATGGAGTTGGAAAAGCTGGGGGAAAAGTGGAAGGTGGATAGAGGCAGGGGAGGAAAAGGGAAGTGGCACCCTATAAAATCAGTTAGCCCTATAAGGATGCTGGTGGCACCAGTGGACCCAAATTCACTGGGCAGCCCAGAGTGGCCACAACCTAGTACAACCATAGTGCCTCTACCCCAGCCTGAGCCTATATCTCAGCCAGCACCAGAACCAATCCCAGGGCCTCTGTCAGCTCCTACGCTGTTACCCACAACAGCCCAGTGGAACCCCCAACACCAGGATGGCTACCAGGGTGGCCAATGGGCCTGGGCCTAAGTGAGTTGCCACAGCCAGGACTGGCCCCCACAGTGGTTTTAGGCCCACAAACAGGTAATGGAGGAGGGAATGTGGGGGACAGCATTAAAGAATACATGGGACAGATGATTAGCTCACTGGGAGCGGGGGGACTGGGGCAAATGGAAAAGGTTTTATCAGACATTAAAGCAGGTCAGAATGGGACAGTAATTGGGGAAAAACCCACAGAAGGACAAGGAATAGGGATGGAGTATAGGGAAATTGGTGCCCCAGGCATGAGGATAGGGGAACATGTGCAGATGGCCACGAAGGAAAAGATATGGAAAGGAGAATATGTGAATATCTTCACATTGGTGAGTAGGGAAACAGTGACAAAATATGATGAAAAGTGAGCATAGGGAAGAGTGAGATGGTGGCAGCAGTAGTACTACTGGCGAAGAAAGAGGAAGATAAGTTAATGAAAGGGAAGACATGGGATGCTTGGTTTGTGTGTTTTGCTACATACTCAGCTATAGCCATGGAAAAGAAACCAGAGCTCAGAATACCCCATATCACATATTCCTTAATTATATGAAGGCAAAAGCCAAGGGAGATTTTGGGTGGATCATTTATGATGCATTTTTCAGACAACGAATGGCGGCCTATGAAAATGTCATATGGGACACGAAGCAACTTGACCTGTGGATGGATTACATCATGGATCAATCCATCCCAGAGGGAGAAAGCAGCAAAAAAGCTACTCTTATGCAGAAATGTTGTTGGGCTTACAACAGGACATTCTGCTCCTGGCCCCAGTGTAGATTCCGCCATGCTTGTTTGAAGTGTGTGGGAAGCCATTCTGCTTCCAAGTGTCAGACAAACTGCAGTCAGGGGGGAGGCAGGTTAACAGACTGCAGGGGACATACAATCAGTCCTTTTGGGGGGGCACTGGCTTACAGGGGTCAGACATGGGGTAGAAGAAGTAGAGGTAGGGGTATAATGGAAGGGGGAACAGGGTTATTGAGATAATTGGAGGGGACAAAAAGGGGACAAGGGCAGTACAGAAAGCAGAGAAAGAGTAGAAAAAGAAGCTAGAGGGTGGCATGGGGGGATAAGGGTCAGCCATCAATAGGGAGCAGTTTTCCACAGGCAACAACCCCCATCAAGTTAGATGCCTTGGAAAGACAGCTAAAGGGCCACCCAGACAGGGCAGCACGTGGGTCAGCTCATTGACAGTTTTAGGAGAGGTTTAGTTTCAATCTCACGACCCCAGCGGAAAAAAGTAGGCGAACAACTTGGGGGCAGTGAAGGGGAAAGAGGAGATTTTGAGGAGAAGGATCCTAAAGGAGAAAGACGAAGGGAGGATAGAAGGACCATTTGTAGAGCCACCATTACAGGGTTTGAGGGTATCCTCCCTAGATTTAGTGCCCAAGAAGCAACCGGGCGATTACAGGGTCATTCATCACCTGTCATACCCAGAAGGGGATTCTGTCAATGTCTATATCAACAAGAAAGACAGCAAGGTGTCATATGCTACATTAGAAGAAGTGGTCCAAATCATCTGGTTCACCCCAGATGCCTGGTTAGCCAAGACAGACATAGAATCATGATTTAGGTTGCTGCTAGTACGGCCAGAGGATTGGGACCTCCTAGGTTTTAAGGTGGATGGGCAGTATTATTTTGACAAGTCCATGCCTATGGGGTGTTCCACAGCCTGTGCCACCTTTGAGTTATTCAGCACATGCTTACAATGAATTGTTCAAGAAAGGACAGGCTACAGGTTAATCATACACTACCTAGATGATTTCCTGCTCATAGGGAATGGGGAGCAGGATGCAGAACACATGCTGTCCTGTTTTCAAGACCTATGTAAAGAATTGGAGGTGCCACTAGCTTCATAAAAAACAGAAGGACCAAGCAGGACCATAGAATTTTTAGGGACAGAGATTGACATGCAAGCACAGGTACTCTTTTTACCCGACAGCAAGGTAGGACGTTTGAGGGAACTAATAACAGTACATTTGGATAGAAGGAGAGTGCAGTTGCATCAAGTACAACAACTATTGAGTCACCTGAATTTTACCTGCAGGGTGATAGGACAGGACGGAGGTTCACAATATGCCTATCCAGGGCAACCAGGGGTGTGGTCAGACTGCACCATTGGGTTGACATCACAAAGGAAGTGAAGGACTACTTGAGGGTTTGGAGTGCCTTTTTATGAAGTTTCAATGGGACGTCTTTTTGGCAGGAGGATTGGGTGTGCAATACGGACTTGGAATTGTACATAGATGTGGCAGGGGGCTGGGTATGGGTGGGTATTTTAGAGGAAAATGGTTCACTGAACCATGGCCTGAGGATTTGGTTAGCAAAGGTTTAACCAAGGACATTATGCTGTTGGAGATAACACCAATCTGGGTCAGCACAGTGTTGTGTCGGGAAGAAGTATGTAATCAAAAGGTGACCTTTTGGTGTTACAATAGAGCGGTAGTGGATGTACTTAACAATGTGGGGGTGATCTCGGAGTCAGTACTCAGTGTATTACTGCAGCTGGTATTAAAGGGATTATAACTCAACATGTCTTTTAGGGCTAAGCACATTGATGGGGTACATAATACCATAGCAGACAGCCTTTCCCATCTGCAGCTGGACAGGTTCTGGGCCATTGCCCCAAAGACAGAGGGACGAAAAATGCCTATTCCATTGAACACATGGGACATTGTTTGGAAGGAGACAAATTGCTGTTTCTCAACTCCTGTGTGCCCGGGACCTTGAGGGCATATGAAGGGTCATTGCAGATGTTTCAATCATTCAGGGAACTACACTTCATGGAACTAAGTGGGCCAATAATGGATGAACAAATAGGGAAGTTCACTGTGGCCCAGTGGGAAAAGGGGCAGGTCTATGCCATGATGGGAGTGCACTTAGCAGCAATCAGCATAGTCTGTAACTTAAAGGGCTGGTGGGACCCTACCAAAAGCATATTCATAAAATGGATGATGCAAGGCTGGGGACATCTGAACAGAGGACAGTGGATGAGCGGAGGCTGGTCTCTGGTCACTTACTGGGCAGGCTGGTGACCGCCTTATCCCAGATATGCAAAACAGCAAATGAGGCTAAGTTATTTCATGCCATATATGTGGTAATGTTTTTTGGGGCCCTGAGGGTGAGTGAGGTAGTGGGTCAAAGGAAGAAGAACAACAGCAGGGGTCTAGAGTGGGAGAACTTGACCTGGAAGCCAGGATAGATTTGGATAACTATCAAGAGATCCAAGATGGATCAAGAATGGAAGGGTTGTGAGGTGACTGTGAGACAAAACAGCAATACAATGATCAGTCTGGGCTTACATTGTAATCAGGCACAAAAAAAGGTCAACTATTTACACAAGGAGATGAAAAGAGGGTCACAAGCTATCAGATTATAGCTGTACTTAAAAAAGGCATGGAGTTCATGGGGGAAGACCCAGCGAGGTATTCATCTCATTCATTCAGAAATAGGGCAGCATCACAGGACGCTGCAGATGGGGGATTCCCGAGAAAGGTCCAAGAGATGGGGTGTTTGAGGTCTGGATGTTATAAGAGATATATACGACCTTTACATGAATGAATAACTGACCATCTCTCTGTTACCTTGCAGGTATAAGTAAAAAAAGGGGTGGGAGGATGAGGAAGGGGATGAGTAAGAGGTCTTTAAAACTTGGCTCAATTATCATTTTGTCTCCTCACAAGGATGCAACTGATGCACTGAAATTTGGATATGTAGGCATTCCTATATTTACTGGGCAGAGAGGAGAGCTGAGAGAAAAGCAGGGGGAAAATGGCTTTATCAAGATGTCAGACAGTGTAGGCTGTCCTGGAGAGGAATACGGGGAATGAAATGGGTGCAACTATTACCCACCCTACGGGAGGTAAGGGAAAGGTGCCCTACACTGGATTTGATCATTATACACCTTAGGGGAAATGACAATGGGTCCAGCCCCTGGCTGGATATTTTCTTCAAAGAAAACATGATTTATAAAAAATAAAACAATGGTGGCCCAGAGAGATCTTAGTGTGGTCAGATATGACACCAAGGAGGGTATGGTGGAATGAGCACAGCTATGTACCTGGAGGGATGGAGGTTTGTTCAAGCCTGACGGCCTACATCCATCCTGGAGGGGAATCCAAGCACTCAATGATAAGTTTAAATGCTACATTGACAAGCATTTAAACTAGCAAAGGGGGGTGGCAGGCCAGCAAGGCGGGTACCTACTTGCTCACCCCCCACAGCTAGCAGTGGAACCAGTGAACCAGAGGAGTGGCTATCTCTGCAAAGCAGTGTGCAAAAGATGGAGATTAGTGCCCAAGAGGTGGATAAGCAGAAAAGGGCAAAATTCAGCAGAAGGGCAGACAGCAAGGAGAACCAGGGACATGACAACCAAGGAAGGGGCTGGAGTAGAACAGTGAAACAGTCTAGGAGGTCAAATCATGGAAAGCCATGTGCAAATGCCAGAGCCTTAGCAACAAGATGGAAGATCTGAGGCTGTCATGGTGCAGTCAGACCTGGATGTTGTGGCCATCACTGAAACCTGGTGTAATGATAACCATGACTGGGAGATGGCCATACCTGGCTACAACATATTCAGAAGAGACAGAGCAGGCAGGAAGGGAGGAGGAGTGGCACTCTATGTGAAAATGACATAAGGGCCACAGAGATCCAGGAGGAACAAAATGAGGGAGAGATACTGTGGGTTGTTGAAAGGAAAATGGGGACAGCCATCCGCAGGTGTGGTCTATAGACCACCAGCCCAGGAGGAAGAAACAGATAGGAGTTGATGCTAGCCATCCAAAGAATGGCAGACAAGGGTGAGGTAGTACTGGTTGAGACTTTAATATTCCAGATGTGGACTGGAGCATCCCAGCAGCAGCATCAACTAGGAGCAGATTTATCCTGACTCCCTTCAGGAGCCTTCCTCAAGCAACTGGTCATGGAACCAACTCGGCAGAAGACAATACTGGACCTTGTGCTCACAAACAGGGACAGTGTGATGGGGTAACAGTGGGGAGCACCTGGGAAACAGTGACCACCAGTCATTGTGGTTTGAAATCACAGAAAGAGCAGAACCAAACCACACAAAAACACGATCCTGGATTTCTGGGGCAGGCTTTGGGAAAAGGGGAGATACTTGAAAGAGGCATTAAGGGAATGGGACAGGAATCAGGGTTGAGGAACAGTGGGAGTATTTACAATGGGGATTACAAGAACAACAGAATTATGTATTAAGCAGGTTAGCAAGAAGAAAAGGAAGAGGAGACCATTATGGTTTTCCAAAGAGGTAGCAAAGAAAGTGAAGCCAAAAAGATTGCATTCAGGCAATACAAAAAGACACAGGCAGAAGGGATAGGGAGAAGTACCAGGATAAGCAAAGGGAGGCAGGGAGGTCAGTAAGGAAGCCAAAGCTCAGACAGAAGAACACATTGCAAAATCAGTGGGTAGAGGGGACAAAACCTTTACAGGTACATAAGTGAAAAAGAAAGACAAAGAAAGGGATAGTGAGACTGAAGGGAGGATGAAAACGTGGAGGATGACAACAGTAAAGCTGACATATTGAACAGGTATTTCTGCTCAGTCTTTACTAAGAAGAGGAGGGTAATGGGTCTGAAGGAGTACAAGGGTGAGAATGGTGCAGAATGGACACAAGTCCCTTTACAAGAGAAAGAGGCCCTGAAGGAACTGGAAGTAATAAGAGTTGATAAAGCAATGGGGCCAGATGGGGTGCCCCAGGGTCCTTAAAGAACTAAGAGGTGGTGGCTGAACCTCTGGCCATCCTGTTTAGCCGATCACTGGAAACAGGGAGGGACCCAAAGACTGGAGGACAGCAGATGTAGTCCCTTACAAAAGTGGGAACAAAGAGGAAGCAGGGAACTTCAGACCAGTCAGCCTCACCTCAGTAGTGGGAAGATCATGGAAGAACTACTGAAGGAGATTGGTGGAACATCTGGTTGTCAATGGACTACAGGACCCAAGGCAGCATGGTTCACCAGGGGAGGTCGTGTCAGACCAACCTCATTGAATTTTTTGACTGGGTGACTAGGGAGGTGGATCAGGGGAGGGCAGTGGACATGGCCTATCTGGACTTCAGCAAGGCCTTTGACACTGTGCCACATAGAAGACTATTACACAAACTGGGGAATATGGGTGTGGGCTGGACAGTAGTGTGGTGGGTAGGTAACTGGCTGGGTGGCAGGACACAGAGGGTGGTGGTAAATGGCTGTCACTCCACAGAGGGAAGAGTGACCAGTGGGGTACCACAGGGATCAGTGCTGGGACCGGTCCTATTCAACATCTTCATCAGTGACATGGCACAGGACCTAGAAGGCAGAATTTCACTGTTCGCTGATAACACAAAGCTCTGTAACAGAGTAGACACACCAGAGGGTGTAGACAGAATGAGAAGCAACCTGCAGAAACTTGAAGAATGGTCAGGGGTTTGGCAGTTAAAATTCAATGCAAAGAATTGCAAGATAATGCATATGGGGCACAAAAACCCTGGCACAATATATCAGTTGGAGGGTGAGGATATAGCATGCACCAAGCAGGAAAATGATCTTGGGGTTATCATCTCTGATGACCTCAAGGTAGGGAAACAGTGTGACAAGGCAGCAGGTAAAGCAAATAGGATGCTGGGATGTATAGGCAGGGGCATCACCAGCAGGAAAAGGGAGGTCATAATTCCGCTAAACAAGACACTAGTGAGGCCCCACCTGGAGTACAGTGTACAGTTCTGGAGACCATACCTAAGTAAGGACATAGACAGGGTAGAGAAGGTTCAGAGGAGGGCAACAAAGATGGTGCATGGATTGCATCACAAGTCCTATGAAGACAGGTTGAAGGAACTGAACATGTACTCCCTGGAGGAGAGGAGGAGAGAGGGATATGATAGACATACAAGTATCTTACAGGGAGGAACAGGGTGCAGGAAAACACTATTTTAAGTGAAAAGATGTTCCAGGACTAGAGGGCATGGGATGAAGTTGGAGGGAGGATGATTCAGAGGAAACATGAGAAAGAATTTCTTCACAGAACGTGTGGTGGACAAGTGGAACACCCTGCCAGAGGAAGTGGTGGGGGCTGCAACAATCACAGGATTTAAGAATGCATGGGATAGAAATAAAGGAATTCTGGAGGTCGGGGTAAGGGGCAACAGATTTCTAGGAAAACAAACTGAACTTACAAGCTCAAATGGGCAGACTGGGTGGGCCATAGGCCCTTATCTGCCGATACTGTCTATGTATCTATGTATCTATGTAGCTTAGGACAGGGCCAGGAGGAAAATGAATAGGAGGGTAGGCATGCTGTTTCTAGCCATAGTGTAAGGGTCATACTGAGGGGAGTAGAAGAATGGGTGGATGATTTTTACTGATTGGATCGGATGCGCCTCTCTGATCTGGGCATAGACAGGTTCAACACAGAGAGTATGGG
Source organism: Neoceratodus forsteri (assembly GCA_016271365.2). Lineage (NCBI taxonomy): Eukaryota > Metazoa > Chordata > Ceratodontiformes > Ceratodontidae > Neoceratodus > Neoceratodus forsteri. Next base: position 953,811,026 of record CM028129.1, on the reverse strand, counting down.
CTGTATAGAGGCGCGGCAGAGACAGGAGGAAAAATGAAAGGAAAATGGGAATGCCTGTCATCCAATGCAGGCTGAAGACAGTTTCTGGGGAAAAATTATTTAAAAAGGGCCAAACAGGGGGAAGGGGAGAAGTTTGAAGAAAATATACAAGAAGGACAACAACAGAAATTGAGAAAAGCGATAACAGTCTACTCTGTTACCTCTGGAAGGAAGATAAGAATAGGCACCCAGATTTACACTTAGGAGGAGAGAAGAAAAGGTTGATGTACTGAAAATATGTAAAAATGATAATGATATGACATTGAACAGTACAACATATTAATATCAGTAATGAGAATGTAAAATGATGGAGATGGAAATGATGAACTGAATGTACAAGAAGAGGTTGTAAATAAATTAATTTCTGAACTGAGCACCACCAAAGTTCGGTATCTGTCATCATTGGGGCAGGAAAAAATCTAGGACAATGTAGTTTGTCTGGTAAAAGGCAGACGAGTTTGTCCTGGTGGCAGCGTCCAATGGCTGGGTATGAGTTACACAATAGGATGGAAGGGATAGGAAGAGGAGGAGGGAGGATGATGAAAAGACAAAGGAGGGATGGGAGGGAGCTAGCAGAAGGGTGAGTCCATAGATAATGTCAACTGGGGTAGGGGACATGGCTAAAGCGGGCATGGAGGAGATATGTCAGGGGCAAGAGGAGAGGAGCGGAGAGCTCCCTCTTTTAAAGGTTAGCACAGAAGAAATAAGTGTCTTTTGCTACTCTCTGAATCTGACCTCCAACCCACCCAGCAACAAAGAAGGATTTTTCTGTTTCTCATTTTCTTTAAAAAAAAAATTGGGGAAGGACAGGACACAGTGATAGGTCATAAAAGAAATATGGACTGCCAAAGGTGGATGGCAAAAAAACAGACAAAATGAGGGAGAACATGCATGGTAAGCTACACCACAAGGTTGACAGCCAGGGTGATCGGCTAGAAAATAAATATTGACAAGAAGGATTAAACGGGTGGGGTGGTGAAAGTTAAAAAAAATATACAAGCAGGACAACAACAGAAATTGAGAAAAGTGTTAACGGTCTATACTATTACCTCTGGAAGGAACAGAATAGGCACTGAGGTTTACATATGGGAGGCGAGAAGAAAGAAAAGACAAGAAAAGGATGATATACTGAAAATATGTGAAAATTATAATGATATGACTTTGAATAGTAAGAATTATACAATGGGGTATGAAAATCCTGTAACCTCTTTAGTCAAAACACACATCACATGACCGTGGTTATATCCTGTGATAACCCACGGCTGAGAAATTGCATTTATAAAACATATAATTAAATACATTTTAAATTTATTTTACACATAGATGCATTGTATAATCACAATAAGGCACTCCAGGGTGTGGGTTATTTTAGGATTTACCCACTTCTTGTGTGGTTAGGTCACTCGGCTATGCCTTGTGACACACCACTCAAGGCATGGGTAAATCCCCCAATAACCCACACCCTATTGTGACTTATTGCTTAAACATTAATATGAGTAATGACACTGTAAAAGGATGGAGATGGAAATGATGAATTGAATGTAGAAGAAGTGGTTGTAAATAAATTAATTACTAATCGGAGCACCACCAAAGTTTGGTGTCTGTCATCAATGGAGGAGGAGGGGGATCCAGGACAAATGTGCATGTATTGTTTTGTATGGATTATGGATATCAGAATCACAGGCTTTTAGCATATCTTGAAAAGTTGAAGGTTTTCTACAGTTACATATGATCTGTTTGATCAATTCCCTCCTTGGTATTCTGCATATATCAGGTAGCATAATACCAAACTGTGAGGAAAAAATGTCCTTTTTGACATAACCTAAATATGGAAATTCAAACCCTTTATCCAAAAAACATTCCTTTCTTCAAAACATGGTCTAGGCAATTGTTCACCCAGTAAAACCTATATATAGTAAAACCTATATATCCATTATGAAAATAACAATCCTTTTTGTTATCATATTGTCGATCGAGAATTGATCTAGTTCCATATGCAAAATTCACACATGGACAAATGATGGAACACTTAATATTAGAAATCGATATTGCTTAGTAAGTATTATCTCAGTCATTTTAGAATTCACAGATCCCAAAATTTCTGATGCATATAATTTGATTTGGCAATTATCACTAACAATGATCCTTTAAATCAGTGGTCACCATACCTCCTCATAAACCAGATTATTCCATTTATGAATTTTTTGAATTTTAGCTTTTAAGTATATTACATGTTTATGACAACTGAATTTATTTGCAAATCTTACCCCAAGATAATTATGTTTTTCTGTTTGTAATTGTATACCCCTTTATAAATTCTCTATCTATCTCTATTAGTTTGTCCTTATGACAGCAACTGGGTCTTAGAAGTATTTATTGAAAGGAATTTATTATTACATAGTAATGTAAACTTATTAATTTTCCAATGGAGCCCTAATAGCAATGTTGAAACAAGGACTACATCATCCACATAAAGAAGAAAGTTCCTATCTCTAAGTTAACATTAGGTGAGGGAATTCTGTATCACTAAACTCTGAAATAATGTCACTGAGATATAGACTGAACATCTGTATAATCTGCTTTTTAACTTATTCCCTTTCAGGAAGATTTCAAGATCCATAGTGGGATATTGGTTTTACTGAATTCTTGATAGAATTTTAAGTCGTTTTACAATTATTCGGTAGGCATGAAAATCTAACAATTTAATCTAAGTTCCAGTCAATCAAAAAACAGATAATCTGTGTATCATTTAAACAATTACATCTTGTCAGCATATGGGTTGTTCATGTTACAAGTATACAATTTCTCAGAATAATTAATACAGTATATAACTTTTAGAGGGTAATGGTAGACTGTATGGTTGTTCCTTATCGTTTGCAGGTATTATTTTCCCTTGAACCTAAAGTAGTTTTTGGAGAGAACTAGAAAAAAAAAAGTGGGGGGTAACTTGCCTGTACCTCTCAGATTTTAAATTTCTTCAGATATTAGGGATGGACATATATAGGTCATCCACGTCTAATTTGATGGTATATAAATAATCCAAATCAAATACTCTTTTGTTAAGATCTTTTACAAGGAGTAACATATTCATTGAATATTGGAGTTAAGAAGGTATCTTGAAAACAAAATCTCACAAATGGTGATTTTCTACACAGGATAACAGCTCAAGCATTTGGCCTAGCCCGGAAACTATTAGGCAGCCTGGTGGTGATGAAATCCATTTGTGAACTTCAAGGAGGCAGTAAAAGGCAGGGGTGACTTTATGTTTTTGTATATAGGCCATGGCTACCCCATTCTGGGATCTAACCCTCTTCCTTGCCCCTTGTCACTATTTCTAATATTTCATCCAGAAGGGGTTCCTAGTGGGTAGCAAATAAATGTTAGTGTTTCTAAGTTATCTCAAGCACACATTTTGACAATCAGATATATTTATTTAAACCACCCAACCCTTTTTTCTGCTTGCTTAATGGTAGTTAAAGAGCCATTTTGTAGATTAGAAATTGCTTTTCCTTTCTGTTTTTTCAGATTCATCTTTCTTCTGTGAAAAATACTTGACATTTCATCCAGCTCTTTAATGTCACATAAAATGAATGCATCAATAGTTTGTTGAATGAAGCCAGAAGGTACAAATAGGGAAAACCAGTGTACTCATTTTTTTTCTTTTTTTAGTTCTCTAATCTTGTTAGCCTGTATTTCCATTTTGTCACAGCAGAAACACTTCAAATGCAACTTCCTCTAGAATTTATTTAGTTCAAGCTTTATCAGGAAATTAGAGTGTTTGGAAGTGCAGGCAAACGTTAAACCTTTTGATAGTATTCCCTCTTCAGTGGGTGTTAAAGGTCTTACTGCAAGGCTGGACATGATTTGTCTGTGTTCTTGTTTTAACCCCTGTTGTTACCTGTCCTTCTCCTGGGCCCCGAACAAATTGCTCCAGGAAAGCCTTTTGTCAGGCATTCACTAGAATCAGATTTCTAATGCTAGCCATGATTGGAACTTTCTAATCCACATCCAGCACCATGAAATCCCAAACTACCACTACTTCATCCAGGCTGGTCATCCTCTTAATTGTCTCTTCCACTTCCCTGTCTGTGCTATGCTCCTGACTTGGTGGTCTGTAGACCACTCCCAATCCCTATTGCTGCCAGTTCCCAAAGGGTTTCTGATTTACCCAACCCCCTAGGCTACCCATTTTTTGTTGCTTCAATCCCCTCTTTAACATAAAATTCTACCCCACTTGTCTGCCATTTCCCCTGTCCTTTCTGAGTAGTGTACATCCTGATAGGGTCATGTCCCAGTCATGGTTAGGTTTTTCCCATATCTCGCTTATTACCTCCAGGTCATGTACCCCTCTGTGACCAGTGCCTGAAGTTCTGGCATCTTGTTGTCAACACTCCATGTGTTGACATACATCATTTTTAAGCATTTCCTCCTAATCCCCCTTTTCATCTTTTCCAAAATTTGCTAGATCCTGTAGAGGTTATCAGTGTGTGTGTGTGTGGGGGGGGGGAGGGATGTGGGGTTCATACCATTTTAATAAAGAGGAGGACAAGATTGTCCTTGGTTTTACTGCAGAATAAAAATAATGGTGCTGACACTGTGTGAATATTACATGTTAAATGCTTGAATACGGAATTGAAAAAGTGCACTATGCTGATGGTAAAATAGTTTTACAGTATGTGCTATATATTACTTGAGTGTTGAATATTGTGGTTTGTATTTTGTGCACTGCATATGTGCTTGTGTCCTTGTTTAGTTTTCTCAATAATACCCCTCCCCCCAAAGTCTGGCCATGTGAGGGTTTTCTCTGGTAGCTTACCCAGCCCCAGTTAAACATTTAAAACTATGTTCCCTCCAGTGCACTAGTCTGGTGTGCACCCAGGTTTGATGACTGGATAGCAAGACAAGAATGAGATTTTAATTTCAGATAAAAGCAGCTTTTCTTTATGGTGTTAGTGCCCTATTAACTCCAAAAGGAAGCAACACTGAATCTATAAGGCCCTGGACACACTGGGGAACTTAAAATGGTTTAAGTGCCTTAAAACATTTTAAATCCCCATAGCACTTTTTGCAGCCAGACTACAAAACCCTTAAAACATTTTAACAAAAGTGTTTTAAACCCCTACTAGATACCCAGGTCCAGATATTCAAAGCTTTGCGTGGTGCGGAAAACCGTTTGCATAGGTTTAGCGTGCGATTAGCATGGGCCTGCCATATTCAAAAGGCCAAATAGTGCATGAAAACTGCATTAGCACCAGACAAAACATAATTATATGCAAGGGGCAAAGTGAACATGAATACAGGTGCTATAAGATATTCAGCAACTAGCGCCACGCTAAGGTGTTTAGTGCAAATTAGCATGACCCTTAGCATGGTACATATTACCACCAAGGAAAAGCTGGTCTTATCCCTGGGCAAACAGCTTTGCATGGCAATGTTGCTTTGCACGGTGTTTGCGTGGCTTTTGCATGGCTTGCGCGACCCTAACATATGATTATGACACTTAGAAAATGCCAGACATGGAGGACACATGCTGCTCACTGATGGCACCACCATGATGCCAACAGCTACCACCAGTCCCAGCCAAGCTCAGGCAGCAAGGGGTGTTCTGGCTCACAGGGGATATCATGGAAGTGTGGCCATACAGCACACACTTGCAGAACATACGTCTGTGGTGTCCAACAGATGCTAGCATATACATGCAGCACTGTGGGCATGGTGGCCATTGAGGGGAGGGTGTACAGGTAGCCAGACTTCACCACAGCCCAGGTGTGACCACAAGGCTGGGACACATCACACAGTGCACATGGGCCAGTAGTGGGAAAACCCCACCACCTGTGTGCTTGTCAGAGCTTACGTGCCCCCACAACCACATACCGCACAACTGTACAAATGCCACAGCACACATAGCCGGCCATGTGTATGACACTGTGAGCATCCCATGCCACAGGTGCAACATCTGTGGATCACACAACAGTGTAACAGTACTGTCCACTGTCAGTAATCACCTGCAAGCTGGACCTGTCACTGTATACAGTGCAGTGGTCATCACTGCATACTATAGGCATTGCTGTGTCCCTCACACTACCTGCTCCCCTTGCTACTGTAGTGTCAGCTGTGCACTGTAGCATGACTTACAGTGTGACAGTTGCATGCAGCACCACCAACACCTGTGCCTATGCTGTGTTGTCCTCTGGGGTAAGATATGCTATGCTATGCTGAACTGTTCACATGTAGCCTGCAGCTATCATCATGCACTGCCTGACTGACCTACAGGTGGAGCTGCGGTTGGACCTGGCCAGCCCCCTGTGCTTCCAGACTGACCTACAGGTGGAGCTGTGGGACCCTACAGTAACACTGGGCAAACTGCATGCAAATCAGGGCATAATGGATGCTAATGTGACTGTTTGCCCAGAGTCTAACTAAGTAGGCTCATTTGCATGTCACTTTTGAATATGGCAAAGTTTAGCACCGGACAAACGTGTTTGCACCGGGCAAACAGCTTAGCTCTGCATTAATCCCGTGCAAACGCATTAGCTCTGCGCAAACAGTTCGGGGAATATTATACTGTTTTGCACACTGTATTTTCCCATAGGCTGCTCCCTGCAGCTGTACTGGGTCCACACATTTATTAGAACACACATTGGCCACATAGGTCGCTGCTACCTACAATACCTCCATGTCACTGTGCATTGTGTTGCTGTTGTGGTCTGCACTTCCTGGTTGCTATATTTTAGAGCTGTCTTATTACAGGGCTACGTTTGCCTTGCACTCCCAGCCCACTTTGCCCGGCCTCATTCCCATGCTATATTCAGAGGGTGTTTGCCTTGGGCTATTCCTTTTGAATATAGCTTGCTTTGTGCTCCAGGCTAACTTTGCCTGCCGGACGGTGCTAATTTAGCCTCGGAGCAAAGTTTTGAATATCTGGCTCCTAGTCTTAAAACCATTTTTAAAAGTGTTTTAGAGCTATCATGGGTTTACTCACAGGTCTGGACAGGAGTAAAAATGTTTTAAGCTCTAATGGTTTAACTAAATCATTTCTAGCTGCAGTGTGTCCAAGGAAGCACAGTTCTGTGTGTTGGACATAACACAAAATGGTTACAAGGAGAACAGGTTTAACACTAGCTGTATGGCCACACTAAACTGTTATCAAAAATGGTTAGAGTAGTGCAGCTGCACTGAAATGGTTCAACTAAACTGGTTTTTAAAATGGTTTTCAAAAACAGTTCTGTAGTGTGTCCAGAGCCTTAGTGGAGCTTCAGGTAGGTTGGCAGAAGGAAAGGCAGCAAACAAAATAAATGTAAATATAAAAGCATGCACTTAAGTGAAAGGAATATTGAATGTAAAAGTAAAAGGAAACAAAAAAAGGCAAAAAGTTCTGAAAGTGCCTTTTGGAAGCTGTTCTCCTTCAGAGTCTGAAGCAGTCCAAACCATACTTTAAACATTGTGAAAAAGCAGGGAGAACGACACCCACGCACAGCCCAGTGCAGTTGTGTAGCTTTCTCTGAGGTCTCAGGGGCAGTGCCCACACCAAAAGTTTTCTAAAAAGGTTAAACAGAACATCTATTTTTTTTATAGAATGGTAAAAATGCAACATTATTGTTTCAATGTATCCCTTACCTGATTTTCTGAGTGGCTACTGTGGAGACAGCTAGCCATTCACTGCCCTTTTTTATCAGATTATGGAATAGGGCGTGGGGCACTATGTGTAGCTCAGGGAGGGTACTGTATATGATAATTCGGTGTGAGTTTTGCATATATTAATCTCTTTTTCTTCTCATATTCCCAAGGGAAAGAGTGGAATTGGTTACATGTAAGAGTGCAGAATATTTAAAACAATTGCTTTGGCATACATGTATTATTTGTTGCATTTGCTAACAGTAAAACTTGAAATAAGTGTTGCATAGATAAGTGTCCTTCATTAGGGATCATATGACACTGTGGGTAGGCTATAAAAATCATCTTTCTGTAGCTCCTGGGGGGGAGGAGAAAGATCAAGTAATGCTGGGACACTGACAAAGGCCGTTGTCGCTCTTCTGCTTAAAGATCATGTGAAAAAGTTTTTTGCTTATTGCAAATACAGCTTGGATTCAAGTGCCAGTGTCATGATTAGTGCTTCATGAAAATGTCATGTTGTTTATTTTTGTGGTATTCTTTAATTCAGCATTTGTTAACTTGCTCTGCAGTGGCTGAAAACAGTCGAGTTATTTCTGTCTCTCTCAGTCAGGCTTGGAGGATGAAGACATGATTTTGGAGTACTATAGCTTGCTGTTTCAGATTCCCAATCACAGCAGGCTGTAGAGTTACTGGTTTGCTCTCCAGATTTCTTACAGATACAGTCTGTGGTTTGTGTTTAGATAGATTAGCTTAAAATCTACCACTCTCTTCTTATAAAAGTTGATCATTTGAGTTTCAGTGTTGAATTGAAGTAGTGGAAATCTTTCTATGCGAGAGATCAGCTTGTCTGTATCACAGCTGTCAGTTCTTTCTCATCAAAACTCTGATTTTTTTCTAACATATAATGTAGGATTGTTTAATGAATACAAAATAAATCTAAATTAAAATAGTTTGTCCTTGATGTAGATTTCATAAATATAACTTTTTTGTGTGTTAGATTGACAAACAGATGCCTGTCACACTACTATTTTAAGCACATGTACTGCCTGAATGAACACATTTCAGCTCTTTGGTGGTTTCTGTGTGAAAATACATCATGTATGTGTGTAAATAGAAACACTATGTGACACCCAGATGCACCATGTCTCTTTCCGACAGATGAGACAGCTGAACTCTGCTGCCACCTGTCCCCTGCCCCACAAGCCACCTGCCTTCTGCTCCACATTCAAGGCTGCTGCACCCCACTGCCTGCTGCCCTCTGTCCCCAACCCCCACAGTCAGGGATGCTGCACCTGTTGCACCCTGTTCCTGTCTCCACAGTCAGGACTACTGTGTTCTGCTAAGCTCTAGGGTCCCAGGTCCCCCTGCCTCCACAGTTGGGTCTGCTGCATGATGCTACACTAGGTCACCTGAGGTGGAGCTTTTTCTGTACCCAGCTACCCACTTCCATTTCCCCAAATGGACAGGGCTGCTGCACCATGCACACTCTTTCTCACAGTCAGGGCTGCTGTACCCTGATGCCCCTCTGTGTCCATCCCCACAGTTGAGGCTTCTGTACCATGCTGTCCTCTGTAGCCTGTAACCGCAGCCAAGGCTGCGGCACCCTGCTGCTGTCTACACAGTTGTGGTTGCTGTGGCCTGCCATTCCATAAAGCCCCATGCCTCTGCAGTTAGGTCTGCTGCACCATGCAACCACTACCACAACAGTCAGTGTGTTTGCTGCATCCTGTTGCATGCATCCACAGTTGAGGCAGTTGCACCCTCCTGCCTCCCATAACCAAAGTCAGATCCTTTGCTACACCCTACTGCCTACATCCCTTGTCCCAAACAGGCATGGCTTCTGCACCTTGTCACTAATTTTTGACTTCTGTACCCTGATGCCATTCTGTCTCCTACCTGAACAGTCGGAGCTGCTGCACACTGCTGCCCTTTGTCCCCACACCCACAGTCACAGCCATGGTACCCTGTTGCCCCCTGTTCCAATCACCACAGTCATGGTTGCTATGTTGTGCTATACCCTAGAGTCCCACACGCCCTGCCTCCAAAGTTGGAACTGCTGAACCCTGCTATGCACTTCCATTACCCCAAATGGGCTGGGATGCTGCACCATGTGTGCTCTGTGCCATAGTCAGGGCTGTTGTACCCTGATGCCCACCTGTGTCCTGCCCTACATTCAAGGCTTCTGTACCATGCTGTCCTCTGTCCCCTGCCACCACTTTGCCTTGCTGCACCGTGAAGCCCCTTGCCTCTACAGTTAGGGTTATTGCACTGTGCTGCTCCCTCCTGCTGGAACAGGGGGCAACAGGGTGCTATGACCATGACAGTGGGGATGGGAAGGCAACAGGGTCTGCTGTGGCTCTATTTGCCAGGAGATAGGGGTGTCATCAGGGTACAGCAGCCCAAACTGTGAGAGGGTGGCAGGCATGCCTGTTTCTGATAAGGGATGTGGGCAGTAATGTGTAGCAAAGGATCTAACTCAGGTGGCAGGTGTGCAGCAGGGTGCAACTGCTTCAACAGTGGAGGCACACAACAGGGTGCAGCAAATGCTTGACTCTTGTGGAAAGTGGCAGCATAGTGCAACCACCTCATCTCCTACCCAAACAGTCAGAGCTGCTGCATCCTGCTGCCCTCTGTCCCCACTCCCACAGTCAAAGCCATGGCACTCTGTTGCCCCCCTGTTCCCACCACAACAGTCATGATGGCTATGCTGCGCTATACCCTAGAGTACCATGCCCCTTGCCTCCAAAGTTGGAACTGCTGAACCCTGTTACGCACTTCCATTGCCCCAAATTGGCTGGGCTGCTGCACCATGTGTGCCCTGTGCCATAGTCAGGGTGACTGTGCCCAGATTCCCACATTTGTCCTGTCCCACATTCAAGGCTTCTGTACCATGATGTCCTTTGTCCCCTGCAACCACTGTGCACTGCTGCACCATGGAGCCCCTTGCCTCCACAGTTAGGGTTATTGCACTATGCTGTTCCCTCCTACAGGAACAGGGGACAACAGGGTGCATTGGCCAGGACAGTGGGGGTGGGGAAAGAGGGCAGCATGGTGCAGCAGCCCTGACTGTTCGGCCAGGAGATAGGGGTGTCATTAGGGTACAGCAGCCCAAACTGTGAGACAGGGTGCAGCAGGCATGCCTGTTTGTGACAAGGGATGTGGGCAGCAGGGTGTAGGGTGTAGCAAAAGATCTAACTCAGGTGGACAGCAGGGTGCAACTGCTTCAACTGTAGAGGCACACAACAGGGTGCAGCAAATGCCTGACTCTTGTGGAAAGTGGCAGCATGGTGCAGCAGCTCTAACTATGGAGGCATGGCACATGGGGCTCTATGGCACAGCAGACCACAGCAACCCCAACTGTGTAGACAGGAGCAGAGTGCAGCAGCCCTGGCTGTGGTGACAGGGGACAGAGGACAGCATGGCGCAGAAGCCTCAACTGTTAGGCAGAACACAGGGGGCATCAGGGTACAGCAGCCCTGACTGTTAGACAGGGTGTGCATGGTGCAGCAGCCCTGCCCATTTGGGGCAATGGAAATGGGTAGGAGGGTTCAGCAAATGCCCCACCTCAGGGGACCTAGGGTAGCATGGATCAGCAGCCCAAACTGTGGAGACAGGGGGACCTTGGACTCTTGTGCTTAGCAGAACACAGCAGCCTTGACTGTGGAGACAAGAACAGAGTGCAACAGGTACAGAGTCCCAGACTGTGGCGGTTGGGGAGAGAGGCAGCAGGGTGCCGAAACACCAACTGGGCAGGGGGCAGCATGGTGCAGAAATGCTGATTCTTTAAGCAGTGAATGGAGGCAGCAGCATGCACAATCCCTGACTGTATAGGAGAAGACTGTAGGCAGCAGAGTGCAGCAGCCTAGAATTTGGAGCAGAAGGCAGACAGCTTGTGGGGCAGGGGATAGGTGGCAGCAGAGTGCAGCTGCCTCAACTGTGGGGAATAGACACGGTGCACCAGAATGCCATACAGTGTTTCAGTTTATACACATACATAATGTATTTTCACACAGAAACCACCAAACAACTGAACTTTATGAGTTCAGACAGTACATGTGCTTGAAATAGTAGAATGTGCCAGGCACCTGTTTGTCTATCTGACATGAAAAAAAAATGTTCTTACATGAATGTATTTATGAAGGCTACATTTAAGACAAATTATTTCTATGAATGAACAAAATTTAGATTTACTGTATTTTATATTCACTAAACAACCCTGTGTTATAGTTAGAAAAATTTTTTTAATGAGAAAGAACTGACAGTTGTGATACAGACAAGCTGATCTCTCACAGAGAAAGATTTCCACTATTTCAATTCAGAACTGAAACCCAAATGATTAACTTTTTATAGGAAGAGAATGATAGGTTTTAAGCTAATCTATCTAAATACAAACCACAGACTGAGTTTGTAAGACACCTGGGGCCAGATATTCAAAACTTTGCCCCGGGGCAAAATTAGCACTGCCCGGTGGGCAAACTGTGCCCAGAGCAAAAACCTAGCTATATTCAAAATGAATAGCCCGGTGCAAAACCAGCTGAATATAGCAAGCGAAGGAAGCCGGGCAAACAGGCCCAGGAATGCAGGGCAAACATTGCCCAGGATTAAGACAGCACTGAATATAGCAGAAAAGACAGCACTGAATATAACAATCAGACAGAGGCAGTGCAAACACCCACAAAACAAAGTGTCAGAGGTGTAAGCAGCTGTCCAGGAACACAGGAAAGCAGAACAGCCCAGCCAGACACAACTGCAGTACTAGTGAAAGGAATGGAATAACCTAGAACCACAAGTGAAATCAGAACACCACAGAACACTATCAAATCCCAAGTCCACCCCAAAAGACACAGGACACAGGAATGTCAAGCATAAAAAGTATAATGCAAAAGCGTGAACATCTAAGGCACAAAGGCAACATGAATATATATACAGAAAAACAAATCAAAACATAGCAGAACACCGTTAAGTAAAATGGAGTGCAAGAAAAAACATAATGAAAGGGAAAAGAGCAGGCGTAACAAAGGGATTGAAAACAATGGGAAAACAACAGTAACAGTGCAAACAGGCAAATGGTAAATATAGCAACAGAACAATGGGGTAAGAATGCGGTTGTGAGAGGATGTGGAAATACAAAGCAATGGAGGAACAGGATGGCAGAAACAGGGCTAGGGACACTGGGCCAGGGACAGGAAGCAGGCTAATGTAAAAAGTATGCAGGGTTAGAGTGCGGGCAGGCGCTGGCAGCGTGCCTCAGGATGGCATAACCACGTTGTCTCAGAAATCAAGACAGCTTGCTGTTCAATTAGTGTACGCTGTTGGCGCACCACCCTCCTTAACAGCTCCTCCGTGCCTTCATCCTTTTCTGGACGGGTGATCCACAGTGATGACTGACGTGGACCTACAGGAGAAAGGGGGACCACATCAGAGCATGACAATGACACAAAGGCGCCATGTACCACCACACGGTGGACAGCATGCCCCAACAACCATGCCCATGTGCTAGTATGTAACAAACCACAACACACACTAACATGTGCCTGCAGGACAAGGCAGTACGTAACAGGCAGCATGCAACACCCCAGTGTACATCGACATGCGTGGATGTATGCTGAGAAACCCAACAACGTGGAGGCCAGCCAGCACAGTGGCATGCAGACTGTAACAGTGCAAACAGACAGCCACCTCCAGAGATGTGAACGACAAGTGGACACTGACTGATATGCACATGGGATGACACATGGTGGGACATGCTGCCCACGGTCACACAGCTATGATACAAAATACAGATGACACCAACTGGAGAAATTTCCACAGCCCCAACCACGTGTGTAACCACACATGCCTGTCATGTTCACCCCCAACAGTGGCCCACCCTCACTGCTGCCCTCTACAAGAACTGTAGACACCCAGCCAAACTGCCACCCACAATGCCATAACACAGCAGCTATACAAATGATGACAGGAAACCCTGAACAGATGGGTGGGTGACTGACATAAGTGTGCAATAGTAGCAAGTGACACAGATAGAGACTCGACAATGACCACAGAGAACAATGACACTGGCATCATAACAGTAGGGACTGCAGGACAGGTAACCAAGCACTACACAACCAGGGGAAGTGCCAATGCCCAGCCACACCACTTGCTGCAACAGAAGGGTGAGGGGCCCACAGTGGTGTAGAGAATGGCACAGTGCCGTGACACCACCCATGCAAGAAGACACACACATGTGAAACACAGACACTGGGCATGGTCCACCATTGGCACTGCAGTGGTAGGCCAAAGGCATGCACAGGACAGTGTCACCCTGGTGGTCAAGGCATGGCAAGGCACACACACACCTGTGGGAGGAGCATCTGCCATAGGGGCTGACAACCAGCACACCATGCTACCACAGAACAACTCCTGCAGCACACCTGCATAACATGTGCACAAACACTGTGCACTACAGGGACAGAGGGACAGCACCCTCTTAGGGACAATGGCCCCACATCAAACATGAGCCCACAGGCAGGGGTGTAGCCAGGGAGGCCACAACTGCACCATGTGGACACACTGACACCCCTCCCCACTGTTAGGGTGGGCTACCCACCCGGTGTAGCATGAAAACATACCAATGTACACCATGACTGTGTCAGTTGCCGCCAGTGGCCTGCAAGATACAATTCATGAAAGCCAAGATACCCACATACAAGGCCACAACCTGTACAGTTGTAATGGCCATAGGATACAGACAGTCATAGTGAACAACCCCTAAGCGTACTCACAATGAATGAAACACAGAAAGGTACAACATTGCCTTTGTTAGGTGTCAGACATTGAGTAAGCAGTTCAATGGCCATTGGCCAACCCCCCACCAGACATCAAACTGCCCACCATTGAGTGCTTGGAGGATGCCTGCCAACACACATGCCGCAACAGGCACACATGCAATGTACAGCCACACAGAGCCGTGTGGCACCACAGTCTCAAAGGACCCCTCCCACACAGCCCCCTGCATGTCCACCACGGAGGTCGGACAGGGACACACTATAATATACCTGTGTCCATGCCACCATGACAGTACACTGCCAGGGAAATGCTTGCACCACATGACACAGTATCCCTCTGCATGCCATGGCCGGCATAGCCCTGGAATGTACCCACAACATGTCCTGCACAGATACTGACATGTTATACGTGGTACTGTAAATGACACATGCCATGAGAGGTGGAGTACACTGTTGCTATGGCAGACAGGCCAACATCAGCAGCAGCAACAGGTGGCACGACAGGCCAACCCCAGTAATCCCCACCCCAAGGCATGACGACTGTCCCACAGCCATGCAGAGACACGCATCATCCCTCCACAATGGTGGGCATAACAGCAACATGATGCACATGGCAGTACAAGGCTGCTATCAGTACATAGCGGCAATGGCAACAATACTTAAGACACACAGCGAGCCATGTCTCAGGCCTCCAGCAGCAGGCAAGGCAATGGAGAAAGGGGACAATGGAAATGCACACAGCCATCCCACATGTGACCTGGATTACCCAGCCAACTGGGCCAAGACACCCGACACAGCACTGTAGTACAGGGGTGTAGCCAGACATTCACATGTTCTACACACAATCCCCAACAGCCACATTCCCCTTACAAATGCTGTACTCAGCAACTCCAAATGGTACACCCCTTCCAAAAGGGTATGATGTCTGTCAGGTAATTCCCCTACTCTCTAATGAGGTTGTACATGTATCAGTCTCCTACACAACAGCATTTCAAACAGGGCCACACCCCAGTGGCCTACAGTGACCCAAAATGTCTGATGTACCTAGGAACAGTTGACAGACATGCAGTACACCAAAGTGTACACAAATGTGTACAGTGCGTATGCCTACATACACACTTGCTCAACTGCCTGCCCTGTAAAGCCAGATTCATAGTGGAAAAGCATAACATCACACAGTACTCACGCAAAACACCCCTGTCACCATCACTGCTCTCTGCTGCACGTTGTGCCATTGGAGGCACCCTGCGCCTGTTGGTTGACGGCCCCTGTCCGGCCTGTGTCACGTCCCTCCTGTCTGTGGTTTGTCCTCGGTGCTCTGCAGTGAGAAGAGGGTACAGCAGCGTCACTACAATATCAGCCACCACGGTACGCTAAAGACCACCCTGTACCCCAGTGGTGCAGCACAACACACGCAGTGGCAGATGGGTGCAGTGCACCACCAAAGCCAATGCAAGCATGACAGGGGTCCGTGCACACTGTCTACCCCTGTCCCACACAGTACACACCGAATGGATTGGTGGACTCCATGAGCAACATGTGTAGCTCAGCAACACCCATGCACATAAGCACACCACGGAACACACTGCCCCACCACCCATGCCAGCAGTGGCGCTACAGTCATCTCTTACCTGGCACAGGCACAGTCCCCTCGCGAACCATGGCCCTGCAGCATTCAAGCAGTGGTCGCTGCCTGCGCCTGATGTCGATGTAACGATGGCGGCACTTTTCACCATCACGTGGAATACCTGTGATGGCACTTAGTCGATGGGCAATGGAAGCCCAGACCTGTGTACGGGGCAAGTCGCCTTCCCGCACAGGTCCAAATAGGCGGCGATGGTGCCTCTCCGTCAACTTCACCAGGTTGGCCATCTCAGCCTCATCCCACCACCTGTCACGGCCCACCACTGCCCTGTGCCTACGTCTCACAGACATTGGTGCTGTGGAAGGGGGCAAATAATCACGGTAAACAGTGAAACAACAACTGTGCATACACCCTGACACCACCTAGAACTGAAGTCTAGCACCGCGCTGACGTATGCCGTAGCGCCGCGCTAACAGGAAGTGTTTACAATGCGCATGCATGACCCCTACCATGACTCTGGGTCGATATACAGCGCATGCGTGTAGCGCCGCGCTAAAGCTGGTTAGTGCAGCGCTAGACCGCGCTATGACAGCACAGACAAGGGGAACCATGAGCATGCGTACTGCACATAGCGTGGCACTGACCCTCAAATAGCACTGCTTTGCTAGCGCGGGGCTATTCAGAGCCATATTCAATGGCTGTATGCAAATGAGGGTACTAGTGCATGCATGGGGCAAACCGTGTGATTAGCATATCATTATGCGCTCATTTACATGACTAACAGGCAGGATTGCCTGGCTGGGCTATAAAAGGGCAAGCAGTGCACCACCAGTGTTGGGTTGTGGAACTGCGGCGGGAATACAGCAGTGAACAACATGGAGAGAGACATGCAACAGGGGATGGGCAGAGAGCCAGGTATGTATCAAAGGTGTGAACAGGCATACTCAGTGTACATTTGTGTCAGTTTTGTTGACTGCCTGTCACAAACCATAGGCCACTCGGTTACAATTATCAATCTAATCTGTAGTATTTGGGTTAGTGTTGGCCACTGAGGACTGTGTGATGCATGTATGATCTCTTTAGAGTGTAGAGGAATCATCTGACAACTTGTTTGGAAGGGGGTGCTATTTGGATAGGATGTGTACATTATGTAATGGGGGGGACGGTTAGAGACTGTGTACAAAATGGGTATATCTGGCTACACTCCTGGTATGTATGACCACTTGGGACCACTAACGTCCACTGCATTGTGCATACCCTGCAGTTAACTGTGCCATGTGACAATGCATGCACATTGTGTCTGCAAGCCAGGTGCACTGGTGCTGTACCATGACAGTGCACCGTCTTGTCTTCCTGGATGTGTGGTGTGATGGCCTCTCCCCCGGGCATACACAGTGTACCAGCAATGTGCGCTCCCATGCTGAAATGGGCCACAAAACAGTCATGGGGGTTCATGGCACACACAATCCACAGCAGTGCACATGTGTGTACACCACTCCAGACACAGGACAGACAGTGGCAATGTGGGCATGCACACCGTACAGGCACATTCAGAAATCTGATATGTCCATGTGGCCTGTAGCACTGAGGGGATGATATCGTGATGTCCACTGTGTGATGCACTGCAGCACTGACACAGCCACTGACACCTGTCCACTCTTTATTATCCCATAGGTGTGCAGGCTCAACAGGAGCGCATCCGTGCACATAAATTCTCCCAAGATGAGCTGAACACCCTGGCACATGAGGTGAAAGAAAGAGAAGATGTGTTATGCACACACAGGGCCACCGATGCTGTTGTGCGGCAGGCTTGGGAGAAGGTGACTGCAGCGGTGAATGCAGTTGGTGGTCGTGGGAGATCAACTGAGGCAGTCCGTAAACGTTGGAATGACCTCCTGTGGCATGCAAAGGAGGAAGAGGCACACCACCACAGAGACAGGACCAGGACTGGTGGTGGTCCGCAGGAACACCAGCAGCGTGTGCAGGAGCCACACATGGCGGTGGTGGCCTCGACACTGCGGATGGTGGCAGTGACAGGTGTGCCAGGTGGTGGTTGCAAGACTACCCTCGCACTTCCAAGGCCAGGTCTGTATTCACATGTGTAACCCCTGTATGTGGTGCAGGCAAGGGTGCATGGTCCTGCTTTTGGTGTCCTGCACAGGGTGCACTGTATCCTGCGAAATGATGCCTGGCATGGTCAAGGTCACTGTGGGGTGGGTGGGTGCATGTTGTCACAGGCTTGTGTGAGTGGGTACCTGTTCTGAGGCTGCATGGTGTGGTGGTGGTGGTGGTAGTGGTGGTATTTTGCCACAGTGTCCATGGATGGGTGACTGACCCTGTCCCTATTCTCTCACAGCACTCTCGGACAGGTCTGCACCACCACAGCATGATCCACAGATGTCCAGCCAGGTTCCCGAGGTTGCGGAGGAGTTTGATGACGATCGGCCAACAACATCTGGACTTTGTTTATCTCAGGGCCGCATGGGCCCAATGCATGTTGGGCATACCCATGGACAGGGCATGCAACTGCCTGGGAAGGGGGGGTCACACCTCACTAGGGGTGTTAGGGTACAGTGGGCACCTGGATGTTGCACCAACTGAGAGTGATGGGGTGGGAGAGGTACTGCTGGTCACTGTCACCAGTGCGGATTACAGTGATGTCTCTGTATATTCACAGCAGCTGGCCATTCCTGTGCCAGGGGAAGTAGGGATGGGGCTTGCTGAAGGCCATGGAACAGGTCAGGGTGGTTCCGTAGGTGTCAGCAGTGTGGCTGAACACACGGTGGTGGGTGGTGTGGGTGGTGTTGCAGGACAGCAGGGCGTGCATTGTCGGACACATGCTGGGGTTACAGTCCATATGGTGCCACAGCCCACTGCCACTCGTAGTCAGCAGCCAGATGTAGCAGTTGGTGCATTGCCACAGGCACCACTGCCAGCTGCTGCTGTGGGTCCTGTGCCTCTGGTACATGAAGACCATGGTGCCCGGCCACTCCTGCAGGCTGCTGTCACCTCACAGCAGGAGGCCCGTCTGGACCTGAATGCCATGTAGTGTGAGCTGCGACATGAGCTGGGTCAGATGCAGGAGGCAATAACAGTGGGCTTTGCACGTGCTGAGCAGCAGGCAGAGGACAGGTTTGGCCGCCTGGTGGGTGCCATAGACCGTGGCTTCTCTGGGTTGACTGCTGCAGTGGTGGCAATTGGTGATGTCATGCATGGTGTGCCTGTAGGTCGGCAGCAGGGTTTGTTGGCTGTGGTGCAGATGGCAGAGGGGCACACAGGCAGGCACACAGTGGGTGCAGGGCTGCCACTGGTACCAGTTCCGATCCATCACACACTCCACCTGCAACCCAGCGGCGCCGTGGCCGTCCATTCACCCTGTCTGCCTCCACCAACCCCCGGGGGCACAGGAGGTCAACCATGCCTGCCTCACCTTCCACTTCAGCTGTGTCCTCTGCACAGAGCACCCCAGGGTCCCTAACCCCTGGTACAGAGCACACCGCATGCGTGGGTGTCATCGCCGGTGATGCCCACAGGCTGTCTGCTGTACTCTGCATGCATCCCCCTCATGCATGGGCAGATGTGTGCGTGCACGCGCACACACACACACACACACACACTCCCACCAACACAGTTGCCCCCCTTACCCTCACGACACACATCGCACCTCCCCACCATGATTACACCGTTTGTGTGTATCCCCCCCACATATGTGCTGCACAATCATGGACTCACACCACATGCACACACTATTTGTGTATTACACTGGGTTTGTTTGCTGATGTGATTGTGGTTTTCACTGTTATGTTAGTCTGTGCACATTAAATTGGTAATCACTTGTACTCTTTCAGGTTGTTGTGCAGTCTGTACTTACCCTCTGGTCTGTTGCAGTGTCCTGATGATGTTGTCCCGGTGCTGTATGGCCCTGTGTGCCATGCGAGGGTCCCTCCTCTTGAGTTGCTCCACTATCCCCCTGACCACTGGCTCTGGCTCACTGTCAGACTGTCCCTCAGGTTCAGGTGCCTGTATCCCATGGTTCATTGCCATGTTGTGCATCATACAACAGGATAGGAAGATACGGCATACCTTCTGAGGTGTATATTGTAGGGCACCACCTGATGTGTCCAGACATCTGAATTGCATCTTCAGGATGCCAAACACCCTCTCTATGATGTTCCTTGTTCTGGCATGTGCCTCATTGTACAGCTCCTCAGCCACTGTGGCCGGTCGGAGTACTGGTGTGAGCAGCCAGGGTCGCAGGGGATAGGCACTGTCCCCTGTCAAAACATATATGCCTGTTAGTGCTGTACTGCGATCTGTCAGCTGCTGTCCTGCACCTCTCTGTGGCCCTCCTACACCCCTTCCCTGGCCTGCAATGCCTGCCTCCATCCATGCTGTTGTGTGTTTGCCTTGTCTGCTACAACTCACCGACTAGTTGCCCACTGGGTATTCTGCCTTCCTCAAAGGCCTGACACAGCTGAGACTGGTGCCAGATGAAGGCGTCATGGGCACTGCCGGGCTACTGTGCATAGACATTGCTGATGCACCCCACCGCATCGCACACCACCTGGCAGTTGGAGTGGTACCCCTTCCTGTTTACATACACATCACTGGCATCGCTAGGTGGTGCACGGATGGGGACATGGGTGCAGTCAATGGCACCCAGTACAGATGGTAGGTGCGCAACTCGATGGAACTGCTGCATTGTTTATCTGCGCTCTGCTGCCATGCTGGGGAATACTATGAATTTCCAAGCATGTGGCAGGAGAGCCTCTAGGAACTGGGTCAGGATGCGTGAGGTGGCAGACTGCGTTACCCCAATGGTGTCCCCCGTTGGTCATTGGAACGTCCCTGTGGCAAGGAAGCACATCGCTGCTGTCACCTTCTCCTCCACTGTCATGGCATGACTGCGTCTGGTGTTTGGCTGCAGCTGCTCATGCAGGAGTTCACAGAGCTGCCTCAACATTCCCCTGTTCATCCGGTACCGGCCAACGATGTGGTCATAAGGCAGGGTCTCGAAGGAGACCCTGGGCTGGTACAGCCTGTTTGCAGCATACCATCTCCTTGGCCTGCGTTATGGCCCATGTTGTGCCTGCTCCCTTTCCTCCTCCTCCTCCACTATAGCTGCCATCAATGGCAGGATCACTGCTACTGGCACTGCACACATTCCACTTCCTGTGCTGCTCCCTCCTCCTCCTCTGTGTTTTGCCCTGTGTTTAATCAGCCTTTGTAAGGCGGTAACTAGCGCCACGCCCAGGAGCGCTATGTATCCTAACCGCAGCGTGGACCTTGAATATCCCTTGCCGTCTCTCTAGGCCCCCCGCCCATCCTTTTGCTCCTTGCATACATTACTGGTTTGCCCAGCGCTAATGCAGTTTGCCCGTGCTATTTGGCCTTTTGAATATAGCAGACTCGCGCTAACCCTGCGCTAAGCCTGCGCAAACGTTTTTTGCCCGGAGCAAAGCTTTGAATATCTGGCCCCTGATGAGTAAACCATTAATTCTGCAGCCTGCTGTAATAGGGAATCTGAAGCAGCAAGCTACAGTACTCCAAAATAATATTATCGCTCTCCAAGCCTGACTGAGAGGGGCAGAAATAACTCCACTGTTCTCAACCACTGTAAAGCAAGTTAGCAAATGCTGATTTCAAGAAAACCACAAAACCAAACAGCATGACATTTTCAGAAACTAATCATGACACAGGGACTGGAATTCAAGCTTTATTAACAAGATGCAAAAACCTTTGCACATGACCTTTAAAAGCATATTGAAGCTTTGTTGCCTGGTGTTCCAGGGATAATGGTAGCATCAGCACTATCCCTGAAAAGTGCTTGCCCTGAGGATATTGGTCAGTTCACTATATTGGTACAAATGATCCTGTGTAAAAGACATCCTGGTTAAATTTGGTTTGTTTTAAAATCTTTATTTTAGTTTGTTATTTTTCCAACCAATAAATTTACAGGCTTGATTTTTGCCTTGTATGCACCCTACTTTACATGGGCATGACTTATTTTACCCGCATTTGGCCTTAGGGAGTACAGCAGGGCCCCTCTTCTTTATGTTTTCTACCTTGCCACTCTGATGCCCACTTACTAGTTTAAACTAGACATGTGTTACTTCCATGTTTCTCCCTGCACCCTCCTAGGCTCCTTGTTGTGGTGTAAGCTATCCATTTTAAACTAACTCAAAGCCTTCAATGTTGAGACCCAGCTTCCAAGGAACCAAAATCCCTTCTCCCTATACAAATCCTTTAACCATACATTGAACTGGAAAACATGGAACTGTTCCCTTTGGTTCAGGTATGACTGCGGTAGCATATAAAAGAAGGTTACTGCTCCTGTTCTCCGCTTTCTATCATTACCAGGGCACAGAAGTCTGCATTCACCTGTTCCAAGCTCCATTTGCTCAGATCATTCATGCACACATGCACTATCAGCTCTGCCCTTTCCATTTCTCTCCCTTGCATTCCACCATACTGGCCATTAATCTGTCTGTTGTCATCACAGAATAAAATCAGGCCATCTCTTTACCATTGGGGTGAAACACAGTTCCCTTCCTGTGCCCCTCACTATTGAATCCCCCACTATAAGACTCTTCCACTTACCCCCTTTGGGGCTTGAACCTCTCCCTGGTCTGCTGTCTGGCAAAGTCTGCCTGCTAGGTGTATTATCTTCCTCATGTCCCCTAGTGGGAGATTAGGGACAACTTATTGCAACAGAGTGAACCTGGTGCTGTTGTGCAGCCTAGGTTCCATAGGCCTGGGCTCCCCTTTCATCCTTTACCACCCCACACTACTGTCCAGTTGCCTTTTTGGGCCTGAGGTGGCTGATAAGGTGGATGTGGAGCAGTGTTATATATATGTCATGGTGGCTTCAGCTTTCAAGTAGTATATTTCAGTCCTTGCAATTTTCAGCTCCACCCACATGACCTGGAACCTTCAACAGCTGAGACAGTGACCAATCTCTCACCGCTTTCTGCTGTTCACAACTGTCCCACACCCACTACACTCACCCCATTCCACAAAAATGCCCCTATACATTGCATGGCTACTTTAGTGGCATGTGTGATATTTGGTTCTTCCTTGTGTCCTCTACAACACTGTACCCTGCTAGAAACTACTCATATAGTCAGTGGTGTGATATACCAGTTAGGGTACACCTACTGTAATTCCCCTTCTCAGTGTAACATTTCCAATTATAATTGTACAGATGCAGAAAAAGACAAGGTCAGATGCTTCCTGAAATTTCTGTGATATTCCTAGAAAAATTCATTGTCAGCTTGTAGAATCACTGCTGGACCACAAGAGAAAATTTCTTCAGAAGTACCCCAAAATATCTGGCAGTATCTGACCATGTCAATTGCTGCACATGTACTTTAAGGTCATCCCAGTTGGGGAGGCTCTTGGGGGTAAAGATTAAGGTACAAGGTACTCTAAGTCACTTCATGTAATGCAATCTCCAAAAAATGTAAGTGAGACAAGAAACGTTTAGAACTTAGCTTCTCAAAAGATTCTAAATTCTGGGTGGTTATTATAAACAAATGATTCCTAAAGGCAGATGTCATTAAATTCCTAACATGTGGCCTAGACCATTCCTTTTTAACACAGGCATATTTTTTTTTTAATGAGACCATATACAAAGCAGAAATCAAACAGAAATTGAACTCCAAAGAGTTGGAATCTCCATTTAGATGATAACAGTAGAGAGGAATCCAAGCTTCAGCAAGCACCAGATGATGAGCAACAAAACAAAGTTCAAAAGATCAGCAAACCTCTGTAAAAACTGCAAATGGAGAGGTCCAATAACAAAATCAATGAGACAGAGCAAAATGAACCCTGGAGGAGCACCATGGATAGACAAAGCACTGCTGGCCACCTCATACACTCTACAAAGGAAATACAGCAGTCAGATGGTTCCAAACAGCACACATGTTTCTGTCCTCATATGATCAGTAGTCAGTGAAAACAGCCAGCAGCAAATAAGTAATTTCAATAACAAAATTGTCCTAAAAATGTCAATGTACTATATTATAAACAACAAAAATAATCAGTTTAAAGGTTTTTAGACAAAAATAAAAACAATGGACTCTATTCACGAATGTGTGGGATGTACACGTATTTTGTGTGTACAGAGCCTGTAAATGTCCACACCCTGGGATAGGGATGCACTAGCCAGTATTCCTGGGAGTGGATCATGGGACACAGGTGAGCATCTAAACTAATGTCTGTCCTGGGTCCCAAAGTGGATACCCTGCTGCTTGCCTGCAGGGGATCCTGGGAAGGCATTTACCTGGTGAGCAGATACCAACAGGCAACTGCCTGAATGGCTGCCCCCACCCTTCCCTGCCAGCCCAGTGGGCTGGTGCAGCAGTGTGAAGACGAGTCCAATTGCCATCATGGCTGGTGGGCGTCCATTGGGGAGGCATGTAAAAGTTTCGGCAGGCTTCTGCCTCCAGGCATGCTCCTGGACCAAATGCAGCACAAAACTGCATGGGTGGCTGGGGGACTGTGTGTGCAAGAGGCTTGCGCAGCTACTGTGAATGCCACCTGGGGCTGCTGGACCCCCACTGTATGGTATTCCAACTTAGACTTGCATACACACTTCAAGTTGTTTCTGCCATTGATAACTTTGAATCTCATCCTTTGTTTCAGTTTAGTGAGGCTTCCCTTGCTCAGGTCAGGGGATATATTTTAAAATGAAATCCAAGACCAAATTTAGCTTCTGATAACATTGATTATAGGTTGATTAAGGTTGGTATTGATTTTTTGGCATCTCCACTGTCAACCATGTTTAATTTATCAATGCAAACATGCTGCTTCCTTGCTGTTTGGAAAAAGGAAACTATAAAGTCCATATCAAAAGGAGGAAATTCCTTTATTATTTCTAATTATTAATCTATTTCCCTCTTTGCTCCTCTTTTGAAAGTTTTAGAAAACATCATTTTGGACCAGACAACTAAGTTTTTGGATAAATATTGTTTACTGTCTAAGGTGCAACATGGTTTAAGCAAAAACATGACACAGAGACAGCCTTGGTGGGGTTCACTGGCCACAACGGACAATGGACGCTCTATTACAGCCATGTTTGTGGACCTCACCAAGGCTTTCAATTTGATTGATCACAATATACTTCCTTCTGTTTTGAATGATTTTCACTTCTCCACTCTGGTAAATTCATGGTTTTCAGATTATTTGTGGTACACGAGTCAGTGCACTATTATTAGTGGTATTTTGTCTAATTTTGTTGACATCCACAGTGGGGCTCCTCAGGGTTCCATCCTGGGCCCTTTGATTATTTCTCTTTTTATGAATTCTGCACCCTTAAGTTGTAGTAACTCCTTTTTTTCTCTTTATGCTGATGATGCAGTTTTGTATATTATGGCTGATAATCATTCTTTAGGAATAAAAAATTTCCAGGATGATTTCACTGCATTTCAGTATTGGCTTCTATCTAGACGTATGGTGCTGAATTCAAAAAAGACAAAGTTAATGATTTTTGCTGGGCCCAGGATGGAACCCTCCCCCCAAATGGAAACAGTGGTAGATCTCAAAGGGGTATTATTGAAAGGGTTAATACATTTAAATATCTTGGTATTTATCTGGAGTCACACTTATCTTTTAAATTTCACATTGATTATCTACATAAGATCCTTCATCAACGACTAGGCATGTTGTATAGGATATGTCCATTCTTAACCAAGGACTCTAGAAAGTTATTGACTCCTAGCATTTTATTCAGTCTTTTAGACAATGGTATTAATATTTGTCCCTAGAGCCCTGTCCAATAAAAACACAGACTACTAATTGTGTGGATGCTCAGTTGGCAATTAATTTATTACATTCTTTTCAAAAGTTCACTTCCACAACACTTCCATCATCATATTTTACAAACTCATGTTCCTTATTATCATTACTATACACAATTTCCATAAACCACATTTTCTTCATTGTTTGCCCATCTCGACCCCCTCGACTTAAAGCTGAGGGGCTGCCACAATATTCATAACCACATTTTCATTCTTGTTTCCTCTTCTCAACCCCCAGACGTACACCTGGGGAGGGTGCTCTCTTCTTTTTCTTCTCTCTTGTTGGGTATGGATGTAAACCCATACCACTCATCTGTCTGGTGTTGTTCTGTGGCCCTCTGAGTCAAATTATCCCACCCTCTTTCTCCTCCCCCCTCCCTGTTTTCTGTGCCCCTTCTTCTCTGCCATACACCTTCGGCAGTCCTGGCAGACCTGCTGTCCACCTTCAGCAATCTGTCCCTCTCCTGCGCACCTACACTTTTCTTTTTCCACCATGGATGTTTCCCTTCTTCTTCCTGGGTGGGTGGGTAGGAATTTTGCAGAAGCAAAATTGTGAGCTTCCTCTGCCTTGCTTGCCTCTTTTAAACCCCCCTTTGCTCACCCCTCTCTCTTCCCTCACACAATCAACTTCCCCTCTCCTTGCATGATGTCATGAGGCTCCACCTTTTTTGTGGAAGTCCCCTTGCCCATCTCTCTCCTTCATTAGCATGTCCTCAGCTCAGCTCCCCAGCCCCCCAACCCTTCTCCCCTGCCCTGCCTCTTTTTCCCTTGCCTATATCCACTCCATTGTTCAGGGCCAGGGACAATTGAGTCTGCCTTTCTAGGAGGCAAACCTATTTGTCCCTAGAGCCCTGCCCGATAAAAGCACAGAGTACTAATTGTGTGGATGCTCAGCTGGCAATTAATTTATTATATTATTTTCCAAAAGTTCACTTCCATAACACTTCCATCATCATATTTTACAAACTCATGTTCCTTATTATCATTACTATACACAATTTCCATAAACCACATTTTCTTCATTGTTTGCCCATCTCACCCCACGACTTAAAGCTGGGGGGGCTGCCACAATATTCATAACCACATTTTCATTCTTGTTTCCTCTTCTCGACCCCCAGACATATGCCTGGGAAGGGCACTCTCTTCATTTTCTTCTCTCTTGTTGGGTCTGGATGTAAACCCATACCACTCATCTGTCTGGTGTTATTCTGTGGCCCTCTGAGTCAAATTATCCCACCCCCTTTCTCCTCCCCCCTCACTGTTTTCTGTGCCCCTTCTTCTTCTCTGCCATTTACCTTCAGCAGTCCTGGCAGACCTGCTGTCCACCTTCAGCAGTCTGCCCTTCTCCTGCGCACCTACACCTTTCATTTTCCACTAACCCACCACCAGTTTGTGATGGATGGTGGGCTTCCCCCCAAGTAGGTGCACTCATCCTCCTTTCCTTTTTTTTTTTTTTTTTGGAAAACTCACCTCCTGAAAGGGCACAACTGTCCCCATGCCCACAGGCATCCCCAATACTCCCTTTCTGGTAGACTTAACTCAGATCCTACCCATCAGCTTTGCATAGTAATGAATCCCCTGCAGGTCACTCATCTGACCTCTTCTTAATTACCAGCCCCCCCCTTGGCTATATATATATATATATATATATATTTTATTTTTTTTTTCCCTCTCCTGCTCTCCCCCCTTTTCCTCAGCAACCTCTGTCATTGCCTGCTCCATATAGGGAGAGAGGAGTTATCATCACAACCTTCCCTGGGATACAAAATCCTTCCTTCACTATAGTTGCCAGGAGCCCGTGACCTAGCCATGTCCCATGTCCCTGGCAGTTCCTTGTTGAGTTGGTCCCCATGATGAAACCGCAGCTTCTGGACTTGCCGGGAAAGGCTGGGAGGAAGGACCACTGGGTTCCCCCAACATTCTTCACTGTGGGAACCAGCTGGCTGCTGTATACCCACTTGCCTTTTTACCAGCTTGCCCTTCTCCCAAGGCTACATAGCCTGAGCTCCTATTCCCCAGTTGCCCAGTAGAAACCCTTTGATCATACGCTGCTGTGCCTGGACAGACATGTGATATTTATGTTGCGGTGCTGCTCCATTCTTATTTCCTGCATCCAATTGATTTCCTTAACTCCAAACATGGGAACCATATGATCACACCCTTGGAAGAGCTGTCGGTCCTTGTGTTACTCCCTACACCCCCTTACTCATTGTACATTGTCAACTGACTATTACAGTAATCATGCTCCACTAACAGTCTGAATCCCGTTTCCTTTTCCTATTCTGTGAAACCCAACCGTAAATGATTGACCTGCCCCCCCCCTCCAAGTTTAGGCTTTTCCTTCTTTTATACCTCCTGCAGCTTGCATCTAGCCTATTATACGGGCACATAGTGCATAGCACTCTGTTTCCCTTAGACTGTAAGGGCATGCAGCTAACACTGGGTAGATGTCTAAAGGCGGCCCACTGGGCCAAACACCGCAGGGGCAAGTTATCCACTCACCCCCCCTTCTTCCTCTTCATCACCTTTTCTTCAGTGAAAACCTGGGTGCCATCTTCTTCTCCGTTTCCTGTAGGTAACTGTGTTGACCGATACCACTTTTCTCTCCTTCAGTTGTGTCTTCTTGTCAACATATTCCTTTATCATTCCCTCCCTCCCCTCCTTTTTTTTTCCATCTGCCATCCACCTCTGGCAGTCTACCAATGTCCATACCGCACGTCTACTGTCATGCACCTTTGACAAACCATTCAAGCCAGCCCCAAACAAACCCTCTCCCCCTTCTCCTTCTTGCCAGGTGGGTGGGAGGCAATGAAACTTCAGCAAAGCCTTCACTGGGCACCATGTCCTATCTGAGTGAGCCTTAGTGGCTAAGATACACCACACAGTGGCCCCCCCATTATTTGTTACTTGATAACTTGAACTGGTCTAGCCTGGGTACAGAAAGGGTACTAACGTCATTCTGCTAATCTACCAGATGCCACGGATAGTTTTTGCAATGTTCTTATCCACTGAAAAATCCCAGGATAGCTGGTCTCATTTTGGTTGTCCCATCAGCCCCCTGGCAGTTATGTCTGATGAGAGAATAAATGATCCCCCCCTTTTTTATTTTTTTTTGCACTTCAATTTGTTGCTTCAGCCCGCCTATACATCCCGTCCCCGGGGTAACCTAGCTTCTGACACCTCCCCTGGACATTGTTTGTCATTCTTACCTGCCTACTTCACCTTCCAGATTGAAAGGATTATTGTCCGTTATTGATTGTTTCCTGAGAGGTGCCATAGGTACCCCGCTAACATCATCATTTAATAGCTTATTTATTTATGGATTTAATTATATATATGTATATATATATCTTTTTTTTTTTATCTGTCTGGTTTTGTCCAGACCTGTGGGCTGACAAAACCTCCGACTGTTTCAAACCGCATTGCATCTATCCTGCCGGGCCTCTGTTGTATTGACCCAACCTTTTCTTTCAACTAATGCCTGCAGGCCACTGACACCTTTGCACTTCACTGTTCCATCTCCCCACCCCACCCACTCGCATACCCATCTCTTTCACTAAACTGGGTCAGATTCGTATGTGAGTGAGACATGGGAGCAAACCTTGCCACTAATCTCTCTGCTTTTCCATTTGCCTTGAACTATCAGTGTTTACTGCCAAAATGACCTGCCTGGGGAAAGATGCTCTGTAATGACTGCCCTATCTTATTTTAGTAGCATAACCTGAATTAAAAATTTCCTATGCAGACCCTGTGATTATATTTGGGTTCAGCAGCCTGTGAGAAGCATGGTAACCTTCAATTTTCAGCTCAAGCACAACTGTAAAAGGAAAGATCATAACATATGGATGCTTCTGAGTCCCCCAGGACCCACTGATTCCTGGCTCTATCCTTTTCTCTGGCTTAACTCCCCTCCCCGACACCCTGCAATCTGAACCCCCCCGCTTCTTCCCCCCAGGTGCTTACCAACCATTCCACACCATGTAGAAGTACCCTCTGATGTGTGGCCCCTCCTTCTTGTGTTGAGGGGACAGCCCCATCAGTGCTTTGAGCTAGTGGGTTCATTGATGGCCACTGCCCAGTGGACTGGGAGTTACTGTACTAGCAGGAAGGCACTGCCACCTCTCTGGAGGCCTGTGGAGTCAGAGGGATGGTGGGGGTGTTGGAGCAGACCAGGGGACTGGTTCTATGACCAGTGTCGGTGGTGACCTGGGCCTGCTGCCCATCTGGCTGTATAAATCTTAAGCATCCTCCTGCTACCCCACCTAATGAGCCTTTTTTTTCTCAGACCCCCTTCCTCTCTAGCCCCTTCTGGCATTCCTCCATGCTCCCCCAGGGCCTTGCTTGCCCCCTCACCACTATAGTCCATAAAGACTCTGCAATCTTCCTCTTCAATGGTGGTCCTTCCTTGGGCGCCATGCTGTACAGCACTGCCACTTGAAGCTGAAATTAAGCAGAAACTGTTAACTTTTAAATGACAGACTTTCTCTTTCAAATGTACCCCCAGAACCCATTCCCCAGTTCTTTAAGTGTGTTTACCCTGTCCCCCAATGAAACTCTTAAATAAACTGTCTTCTGTTTTATTTGACTTTTTTTTTTTGAGTATCATAAGAAGACTCCCCTGCAGTCCCCATGGTTCATTGTCTGAAACCTCCATCCCCTTGTCCTATTTCCCTTTTTTTTTTTTTTGCAATGGAAACCCCTTGCTATGTTTTGCCCCCCAGGTCCTGTCTTGTGCTTTTAACCTTCCCTACCCCCAGGGACGGCCTGCTGCAAAAGATTCTGTCCTACTCGGGTGCCTCAGCAAGTGCCTTAACAAAAACTAACCTTCGGTACCTTCCTGTCTTCCCCCTCGTACCAAGTAATAAAATTCTGCCAGAAACACAATATATCGCTGTACCTGGTTGGGCTCCCCTCCCCAATTTATAGTGGTTTTGCATAGTATTATTGTATCTATTTATTATTATTACATATAGTTCCTATGCACACTAGGCCTGCCCCATCCCAGCTGCAACCTCTCCTCCAAGCCATATGCCTTCTTAAAATGGTAGTTGCCATGTGGCAGACCATGTCTTGAAAATGGTTGTTGGGATAGAGGATCATGGCCCCCCCAGGCACTCTCCCCCATTGCCTTAACTTTAACATCTAATGTTTTGTGTTTTTTTTTCATTCCCTCCCCTGCCCCCATTTTTTTTTTTGTATTACACTTGTTTTCTCTATTCTTCCATGCCCTTGACTATGTATGGTCCACCCACCCTGCTGTGTATTCTGAGCATGTCGTAGAATGGCTGGAATTCATATAAGTACTTGTCTACTCAGGTGCACCGTCAATTGCTCCATTCATCCTTATAAGCCAGCATCGCAGGACCTATGATCTATTTTCCCGATATATGGGCACTTTAACTGTAGTCTCTATTAACAACATCCATTCATTCCTGTAGGCTAGCACTGCATGACCTACAATCTATTTTCCGAATATATGGGCACTTTAACAATAGTCTCCACTAACAAGATCAACTGCAACACCAAAAGAACTTTTTTTTTTTTTTTACAAGGCTTGAACCCTGTGCCCTTGACGACAATATCTACTGTACCATCCAGTGATCCATTGGCTTCACATTATCTTGCAATCGGTCCCCTTCATGGCTTTCCATACCAATCCCCCACCTGAAGCTCAGTCTCCCTTATCTAAGATGGTGGCCCCCACGTGGTCACCTGCCTTACCTAAAATGGTGTACACCAAACCGCCAAAACAACTCCCCCAACCTGGCGGCCATGTGTCTATTTAGAACCGGGACAAGGCATCTGGGACCCTTCTGCCCTCCCTCGGTGGGTCGGAGGGCTGACAACCTGCCAGAATTGCAGCACCCATTGGGCTCCCAGTGGGAAGAGAAAACCCATTGTCCCCTGAAATCCGTAATGTGATCAAAGTGCCCCAGATCAGCATCTGTTACTCCAGTTGCAGAAACTGACTTTTGCCCTTTGGGACTTGAAACTTACTGCTCCATGTGGGACCACGTTTTTACTTCTAACAGTAAATTACCAGCTTCAGTTCAGCCAGAATGTCTCTTCTCTCCGCTATATCTCGTCCACTGATCTGCTCCCAAGAACGTGACTGTATCCCCTAAAAACTGCTTCTAACTAGGATTCAAGCCCCCAAACCTCCATCCCTTAGGCAGCTATATGGCCCACTGCCCCTCGAACCGCATATGGGTTATAATAATCCTTGTTTTAGCTCTAAGGTACCAAACTTTCCTGGTGGTTACGAGCGCGATGCTGCTACCAGCCTCCTACCTTAAATTCCTACCAGCGTGGCTTACATTCCCAAAACTCTAGCAACATTGTTACTAAGCTTGAGCACCAAACTCAGCTCACAGTCCCAGCCTCGCTCCTGCAATGGTATTTCTTACTCTGGATCTGCCGCCCTGTACAGGATGCATGACAAAACCAATTAGCCATCATGCTGACTGTCACTTGCAAACCAGGCATCGCCTGTTCAATCTTCTCAATACTGTTTCCAACAATCCAATACATTTCAAAACTGCCCTGCATCACCTGCTTAATCCGCAGCGCCTTCAATCATTATCTTTCATGCAATATGACCAGCAATACTGTTACCCCACAATAGCATATTTCCTTCTATCTGTATATACCTCTTTTTTACTTACCCCCATAACAAAACAAACCAACTCACCAACAAAATCACCGTAGGTATCCAAAAAAACCCTGCCCGGATCAACAAGCTACCGAAATTATCTCTCAGTGGCTCAAAAGCTAAAGAAATTAAAATCAGCTGCCACACTGATGTGCTATATGAGGGTAATTGCCAACTGACATGCTTTCCTGTAAAGAAATTTTACAGAAGCAAAATTGTGAGCTTCCTCTGGCTTGCTTGCCTCTTTTAAACCCCACTTTGCTCACCCCTCTGTTCCCAATCAACTTCCACTCTCCTTGCATGATGCCATGAGGCTCCACCTCTTTTGAGGAAGTCCCCTTGCCTATCCCTCTCCTTCATTAGCATGTCCTCAGCTCAGCTCCTCAGCCTCCCAACCCCTCCCCCCTTCCCTGCCTCTTTTTCCCTTGCCTATATCCACTCCATCATTTAGGGCCAGGGACAATTGAGTCTGCTTTTATAGGAGGCAAACCTATTTATACAGCCACCACAAACACCTTACTTAATAGACTTAGAGTTACTTATAATGCCATTTTGAGATTTCTTACAGGATCCCCCTTTAATACTCATTCTTGTGATTTATATAAGAACTCAGGTTGTCTGTCCCTATCCAAGATGATTTTTTTTAAATCTTCACTGTTTATGTTTAAGCAAGTCTTGACTCCTTTACCTCCTTCCATTATTGCTTCTTCCCCCAGAGCTTCAAATTTGCATGGAACCTAGTCTCAAAATAAATTGAATTCTGTAATTCCTTTCTTTGGGAAATCTGTTGGTCAGAGGTCACTCTTATTCAATGATCCTACTAGCTTCAATTCTCTCCCCCTGTCATATTGCAAATTGTACATCATTGTATAGTTTTAAAGATTATTATGGACATGGCTTCTTGATAATGACAAATGCAACTGTTTCTTGTGAATGTAATTGTTTCCTGTGATTGTATGATGTTATTTGCACTTGTGTTGTGATTAATATATTTATGACTATTTTGTACTTGTTATATGTTTATATGGTACTCATGTTTTGTATACATGTTAACTTGTCTCATATGAAAATGGGTGGCATGCTCATTATGCTAACAATAAAATACATTTTAAAAAGAAGTTACACGGC
Source organism: Neoceratodus forsteri (assembly GCA_016271365.2). Taxonomy (NCBI): domain Eukaryota; kingdom Metazoa; phylum Chordata; order Ceratodontiformes; family Ceratodontidae; genus Neoceratodus; species Neoceratodus forsteri. Next base: position 953,777,441 of record CM028129.1, on the reverse strand, counting down.
ATATAGGCAAGCCGGACATTAGTGAACAGACCCCAATATTTTTTACTGAAAAAAGACAGAGGAGTGTAACTTGATAGCAAATGAATGCAGCATCCATCTTCACAGCCAAGAAACACCAATGGTTCTAGTAATTTTATATATAAATTTAGGATTTGGCAGTAACCAAAAATACTGTGTGAGCCAGGCCAGATAAACACAATTGTGAATTATAGATCTTTAATAAAATATAGACTCTGGAAACACAGAGGGATGGAATCTTGGTGCAGTGAATCTGCAGTTTCAAACACTCACAGTAAGCCCAGCACAGAAGAAGAGTGCCGAGTTTGGTTGAGCCAGTGTTCACATGTTATGACATCATGACATCAACACCAACAGTGCAGGCCATATCAGCTACTGGGAGAACCACATCAATCAGATCTTCACAGCATCAGTGTGTGACAGAGATTACTTCTGTGGCAGGCTACAGGAACTGATTACTTCTTTGAAGTTTGGTGAGTGAAAATGAATTAATGCTACTGAAACCAATTCAAAAAATCTACTCCAGAACTCTATGATGAAATACTTTCTTTAGAACTAATACATTTTTTTAACTGCAGAACTGCTGGCCCTTGATAAAGTCAAAAACTACAGTAGCAGGTTAAACACTGAATATGCTTCAGGTGGCATGCATAAAGGAAAGACAAGTTATTAAAACTAATAGCTTGAATTAACAGTTTGTTTGGACAGCTGTGGATCTTATTCATCCCCACAACTGCTTCTTCGAGTGTCCATTTGAACTTATCCTGTCTACCTGCCTGTGTGGCAGTTGGTTTAATCTGATTTCTTTCAATTCTGATAAGTCAGTGGGCTAAAAAGCCCATTAACATGGTCGACCAGAACACAAATGAAATAGGACATTAATATAGAGGACAATGGATGGGCAACAGTGAACAACAATGTGGTGTTACTTCAAGAGGATGTCATGACAACCAAGTAAACCTAGAGAGTAATGCTTGAGAGCCTTATGGTTGTCATGCAGTCTCAAGATGAGAACTCAGCATTGTTGTTTACTGTTGCCCATCCATTGTCTTTTATAGTGCAGGGGCAACAGTTAAACAACAACTGAGCACTTCAATCAATTTGCCACTCCATTCCCCATTCACACAGACATGGCTCTCCCGGTACTGCTGTTTGAACAGTGGCACTGCGATTGGAGGCAGTGGCAGCAGAGCATTGTTGTACCATCATAGTGATGTACTCAAGAGGATACAACAATCTCTTGATGTCATAACAATGGTACAACACTGGGATTCTATTGATTTCCACATGAAACAGCAGTCTCCCATATACTAAAAATAAATTATGTAATACAAGACCTATCAAATACAAACTTTTACAGTTGCGGTCATTTACATGGTCAGATATATCAAGGGGTTTTGTGATATTTCGGCAGAGATTCTTTCTCCCTGCTGGCCTAAAAGATGTACTGCAGACAGGCAGGAATTTACTTAGCGAAGTGACAGAAATTTTAGGAAATATCTGACAATGGTAATGGCTGCAACTGTATTTAAGTCATGTACAAACACAGTCAGTACCCATCAAAAAATGCAAGTGGTGATGTAGTAGAACCATATATAAAAAAAATTAGCAATACACTTGCATCATCAATTGTAATATTATTTAATCACTTGTGAGGCACAGGTCATACAATAGTAAGAAAAAAAAAATTTGCCACCACTTCATATGGTGTGCCTTTACCACCAAATATAACAACTACTCCCTAATCTCCCCGTTGTCAGTGCTGACTAAAGCCTTTGAGAAATGAGTAAATAGCCAACTCATGACCCACATTCTCAACAGCAAACTCTTTGCTAAAGCATAATCCATCTTCAATGTTAATCACTCAATGTGCACTGCAGCATTATGTCATAAGTTAGTTAGCATTTGCATTAGACATATTATGAATCATTGCATCCTTCCTAGCCAATCAGTACTGTTTATCTTGAAACATTCCAGGTACTCTTATATCAAGAAAGGGGTGTCTAATACAAATAGTTCTAAAATTCTGAAGTGTTCAGTTCAGATGGCATGGTACATTTCCAACATGGTGTAACCCAGGAGACACCATGTACCAGCGAGCTACTACTCCTGCCTTGTAGGACTAACCAAGTTTGAGGGGTCTGGGTTCCTATTTTTTTATGTACTAAGGGTTCTTTTCCAAAGATAACAATAAAATATCTTGGTGCCTTCACCCAGAGTAAAAATTATAAGTGGGTCTGATTTTTAGCAGTGCAACCCCCTGGAATGCTGCAGCAACCCACCTCCCCAGATAGTCGTGCCACACATGGATTACCATAACCCAAAAACCAGTTTTTCAACACTCTGAATTATTGGCTTAAGCTAATACTATGCTCACATGGGGTAGAAATAATATGCTCATGGGTCAAAGTTTGTAAAACAGTTAACCAAAAATGTATTTACAAAGGGAGGGTTAGGAAAGGGAAATTGGAGGTAAAAGGTAAAAAATAACATTTGCATTTGGCAATTGACATTAGAAACAATCATTTCACTTTCAATTTTGAACATCTATCAATGGGGGCCACACACCAGCTTTAGGCTAGATTTGTATTGACCTTTCTAAACTAGCTAGCTGCTTTAATCATATGAATAGACAGACCCCCCATCTAATACCAGTTCCCAGTCCAGAAAAAGGCCCTGCAATCCTATCTCTGGGTACCCAGTCTTAATCATTGCAGGCCTGTTATGGGCACAGCTGGTTGGCTGGCATTGGTACAGTTATATTAAACTAAATTTGACCTTTACCATTCCTTGGTTATCTAAGCTGCTTGACAGACCTAGTTACTTGAAACAGGAAGGAAACACAAACTTTTGGCAGCAAATTGCCTATATTTCTAAACTTGGCAAACCTCTGAACAACATTTTACAGTCCCTCCAAATGCTGAGCAGTGTCTGCTTTACTCATGGTTTTGCAATCATTCTCTTTTGAATGCAGCAGAACTCTTGAAGAAGAGAAAATTAAGGTAGACATAATTTGCAGAACTTGACTTTGCTGAGGTTGTGCATACAAACATAGAAACATAGAAGTTGATTGCAGATAAGGACCTCAAGGCCCATCCAGTCTGCCCACTTTTTTTTTCTACCTTATAAATGTGCCATCGGCCTTTGCTCTGTCAGTGGCCTATCTATTCATACTAATTTGTATTTCTCCCTTATGCCTATCCCATGCCTGTTTGAAGCCCTGCACTGTATTCATAGCCACCACTTCTTGTAGTAGGCCATTCCATGCATCCACCACCCTTTCTGTGAAAAAGAATTTCCTCACATACCCCCTTAATTGGCCCCCCTCTAATCTCAAACTGTGTCCTCTTGTCCTGCTATTTTTCTTATATTTAAACATGTTTGACTCTTTCATCTTGTTAATGCCCTTAAGGTGTTTGAATGCCTCGATCATATCACCTCTCTCCCTCCTTTGCTCAAGGGTATACATATTGAGCTCTGTTAACCTTTCCTCATATGTCTTCTGATGCAGCCCTGCACCATTTTGGTTGCCCTTCTCTGGACTGCCTCAGTTTGGTTAATGTCATTGTGAAGGTGTGGCTTCCAATACTGCACGAAGTACTCCAGATGGGGCCTAACCAGTGTCTTGTAAAGAGGGGTTATTACCTCCTACGATATGATACCCTACTAATACCTAACACCCCTAGCCTTACCTACTGCTTTAGGGTCTGCTTGGATGATTTCAGGTCATCAGTGATGATAATGCCCAAGTCTCTTTCTTCCTTTGTGACTGCTAGCAACTCCCTTCCCAGCCTATATGTGGCTTCAGGGTTTCTCTTCCTTATGTGCATGATCTGGCACTTCTTTGCATTAAATCACAGTTGCCACTTTTCTGACCATTTTGCTAGTTTATCCAGATCTCTTCTCATTCTGCCCACCCCATCTGGATCATCTACTCTGTTGCAGATCTTGGTGTCATCTGCAAACAGACAAGCCTTACCCTCTAGTCCATCTGCAAGGTCACTAATGAAGATGTTGAAGAGGACTGGCCCCAGGATTGATCCCTGAGGTACCTCACTTGTGACTTGCATCTCTTCTGACTGTATACCATTTACCACCACTCTCTATTTTCTGCCCATTAACCAGTTTGCCACCCAGTTGACCAACTTCTGACCCACCTAAGCCTACCAGCTTATTTATCAATTTCTATAGTGGAACAAGGATAGATGCTTTACAAGGTCCTCCTCCTCCTCCTCACATGCTCCTTTTCTCCATTAAGCTTAGCAATACCCCTCTGACTTTCTCCTTTCACTAATGTATCTATAGAAAGTCTTGTCACCTTCTTTTACTGTTTGTGCTAGTGTTTCCTCAGTTTGGGACTTTGCCTGCCTTACTGCCTTACCTGCTTCCCTTAGGGCAGTTTGGTATGTCTCCCTATCTTCATCCCGTTGTGTTCCCTTATATTTCCTGAAGGCCAGTCTTTTGGCTCTGACCTTTTCTGCTACTGTATTTGAGAACCAAAGTGGTTTCCTTCTTCTTTTGCACTTCCTTTTCTGTCTAACACAATGGGACATTGCTTCAAGTATTGCATCCTTAATGCTTGCCCACTTTGCCTGTACCCCTCACCTGTGTTTCTTTTTGCCAGGGCTAGCTTAACTCTGTTGGCCATCTTATCAAAGTCAGCTCCGCTGAAGTCCCATACTTTTGCCTTGGAATGGGATGATTTAGATGTAGTAGCCAAATTGAACAATACCATGTGATGGTCACTGGCCCCCAGGTGACCTTCTACCTGGATATCTGTGATCCCTTCCCTGTTAGTCAGTACTAGATCTAGGATAGCCCTGTCTCTTGTGGGTTGTTGTACCAGTTGTTTGAGGGCCCTCCCCCTGCAGGGAATCCACTATGTGTCTAGTTCTGGCAGATGTTCCTGCTGGTATTGACCAATCTGTATCTGGCATGTTGAAGTCTCCCATTATCAGAACCTCCCCTTTTGCTGTCATGTTTTGTATATCTTCTAACAGTAATGTTTCTATGTTCTCCCCCTGGTCTGGGGGCCTGTAGACAACCCCGGTTCTTATGGATGTCCCATTTCCTGTTTCCAGAGTGACCCACAGTTCTTCTGGCTCCTTATGTGTATTCTGAATTTCTGTAGCTTTGATATTTTCATTGACATACAGGGCCACTCCTCCCCCCCTTTTTGCACCTCAGTCTCTTCTGAACAATACATAGCCAGGTCCTGAAGTCTCTCAAGTGTGGTTACTGGTAAACCATGTCTCACTAATTGCTACTATGTCCAGTTTAGCCTTGACATTTGCAGCAAGGATTTACAGCATGCCACCATTCATACAGCATGCTCTTACAACTTTGCAGCATGGAAATGTCTCTCAACTTCTTCAGGAGTTGAACCTTTGTTTAAGGCTGAAGTCACAATCTGGAACAGACCAGCACAGTGGCCAGGGCCCGGCACACTTCAGACCCGCACATCTGGGCATGATCCCTTGGGGGAGGTGCCATGGCAGTGTCACCAGCCCACTCCTGTGGGGTAAGATTTCTTTCTGCATCACAGAAAATCCCTCCAGTGATGGAGGGGTCAGGGATACACTTTCTCCATCCTTCCAGCACACTCACTGTCTCACAACTGAACATGTGCCAGAAAAGCCCAGATGACACTCTCTTCATGTGAAAGGATACAAATAACATACAAATACAAATTGAGGAGGCAGTATAGAATAGTGGTTTAAGGCTATGAGCTGCAAAACTGGATACCTGGGTTTGAATTCCACAGCCTCCACTTGCATACTGTGTGACCCTGAGCAAGTCACTTAACTTTCTTGTGCTCCCAGGTTGCACCTGTAAACAAGCTGTCAGCTTAGTGTGTTTCTCTTGGTAAAAAAAAAAAATACAGTCTCTAGTCTGTGTTTCTGGGGTAGAACCCGTTCAGCCACTGCACCACAAGTAAGAAAGCCACAGGCATGTATAGGCTTCAGGGGACCATATATATCCTATTATGTGTCTTTACCCAGAAATGCAGAGCTCAGTTCAACCCCTGACAGGCTCCTCTTGAGACCCTTCATATTTCCTTCTCTCTTTTTGTCACAAAGTCCCTAGTTGTATTTCACTTTTTCTACTGTTTAGCCTTAAAACATCCACACAGATGTGGTATCATTTCAACAACTTTTCCCAAGGCAGCACACACAAAAGACATAGGTACAATTATTTTAAATTAAGCCAAAGGCTTTACTAATTAAATTAATAAGAAAACAGTAAATAACATAAAGAAAAAAAAATAGATGTTGGTTACAGGATAATGAAAATAAAAAGGAAAGTATACATAAAAACCTATACTTTAAAACTCAGATATTAAAGTTCTATCTTGAGTGCTTAGCTGTTGAAGTTTGAATGTGCAAAGTATCCTAAGATATGTGGTAGCAGAAGTCTTGGCACTCAGTGATCCAGAAGAAATTGTCTCTGCTCAAGACAGGCAGGGTCTCAAATGCAACAATGGCAAATAGCTTCAAGTAAAGAAGCAAAAGCTAAAAGGGTTCAAGCAAAAAGGCAAAAGGCTAAAAGGCACATACACCCCTCTGCATCCTTGTTTTAAAGGGGTTTCAAAAGGGCAGGTGCAGTGAATAGTGGCTGGCCCTGCGACAGGATAGCATTCTGTTTCTATTGTTACCAAATACTCAGATTTTAGTATTTTATTACAAAACACAGCTATGCAGTTCTGAATATAAGAAAAAAAACTCAGAAGTCTACCAGTTGAACACAGAATCTTGTGAGAACATCCAGCTCCCTTGGTGGGATAGCTAATTAAGCTATACTTAGTACAGTCATTTACTTAAATGGTAGCCCATTCAGCTGGTAACAATCTTAAGACAGTGTAGACCTCTCAAAAGCAAGGGTGTCCAGGCATCCCACCTCCTCATGAAGTCCTGGCCTTTCACAAGCAAATTGGCATACCTGGCTTCCCAACTAGGCTTAGTCATTCATTTGTCTCCATCTGAAATGATTTAATTAACTATAGCCATGGCTAATAGTAAACAGTTTTCCGGTGTAGTAATAAAATACTCACTTCATTCTACAGAACCCATGTACTTATGTAGGAACAAAACCATCGATGGAAAAATTATTTTATTTTATTAAAACAACTGTTCTGTGGGTTCCGTTCCCACATCTGGCACTTGGGTTAATATCCCAATACTGACACTGTAGTGCAGCATGAGAGGGGTGCTGCACTTCTGAGGTGCCGTCTTTCGGATGAGACATTAAACCGAGGTCCCATCTGCCTGGATTGGTGGTAGTTCAGGTGGATGTTAAAGATCCCATGGCACTTATCGAAAAGAGTAGGGGAATTTCCCCGGTGTCCTGGCCAAATTTCCCTCATTCACTAAAAATACCACCAACAGATTAATCTGGTTCAGTTTCAGTTGCTTACCATCTGTATCCCCCCCTCCCCCGGTCGCCCCTGAAAAAGGGACTTCTAGGCCCAGTGGGCTTACCGGGTCAACAAAATTCAACAAACAAACAGCAAACAAACAAACAAACAACTGATTTTTAAATTATTCTTTTATGTGACTTTATGTGGGGTTAATTATGGGACATTTTACTATAATTTCTGGTTAAAATACTTATCCACATAAGCTTCATAAAAAAGAAAAAGATTATCTGCAAGACAATTTCTTTTAAATTTATTTTTGCCTAAATGAAAGTTTAATGAACTGTGTCATTTCTAGGTAAGGGAGCCCCTGTTGAAAGCCTCTAGGGATTAATATTAACTGCGCTCTGCAGTTACCAGTTAGAGACTTGAACATTCCAGAAATACCTAGGCTGAAGCTAAAGCTAGGTTCCCTTAGGTTCAGTCAGATAAGATGCCATTTGACTGGTACAGCCTTGAAGAGCTAATAAGAAAAAAACCCTCTTAGGAAAATGTGTTTTGAATATCTGTAGACTTTGGGTGGGCTATTCAGAGTGCACCAGGTAGGGGTGCAAGCCTGGGCGCAGTGAAACCGGGATGCACCAGGGAGTGTGCTAGGTGATATTCAATGGTGCTGCGCCATGGCTCAGCACCATTGAATATGGCAATGTGGCCTCTGCATTGCACATGGTGCAGTGGCACTGCACCAGCGCAAGTGACAAGAGAGGAGCTGGGGATGCACCTGCGCAAGTGCAGTTGTGCTAGGTGCAGGAACCACGAAATTCAGTTGTGGATATGCAAATCGAGCCATAATGCATGCAAGGCACAACTGGGGCCATTAGCATGTCATTATGGCCCCATTTGCATGCAGGTGTGCTGATCCCCGGTGACCTGCGCCTGGCACCCTGCCAGGCTGCAGCCATTGAGGACTGACACCGCCTGCACATCACAGCAAAGTTCCCCAATGCCCAACCATGGGCATAAGTATAATTAAAGACATGTCCCATATCCCTGGTAGTCCGGGGGAAGAGGGAAAAGGGGTGGGGAAAGGGGAAGGGGAGGAAAAGGGAAAGAAGGGGAAGGAAAAGGAGGAGGGAGGGAAAGGATAGGGAATGGGGAAAAAAGAAAGAAAAAGAGGAGAGATGAAAAAAGCAATACCAGTGTTATTATCTTGACTGTAAACAAGTTAGCAGTTCAATCTTGTTGTAAATCCAAAAAGATTCTCTATACTTCAGTTTAGCATCCAAATCTCCCCCTTGAGGGCCCAATTATGGATTTTTGGTAACATATAGAAGCTCGCAAATACAGGATTGGCTACATCTAGAAACATCACCTTACTGTGCTCAATTAGCCCTTCACATTCAGCCTCAAAAAGAAATATGTCAGTTTGTTGTTTGAAAACCATACTAGGATCAGTGTTCAGTGGTTGGTAAAAAATTACATAGTTTAATTGTCTCTTAGCTTCAATAATATAGTTTGATGTATTCATCACCACCACTGATCCACCTTTATCTGCAGGCTTAATAGTCAGATTGACATTTTGTTCCAAACTTTTAAGTGCCTCAGTTTCCACTGTAGAGATGTTTATTTATTTATTTATTTGCTTTTGTTAACCAGATAAGCACACTAGACAATGAGTGCCTATTTTCAGGTGTGACCAGGGAGGTTACAGTACAGAGAAACATGGTACATATACAGGGTAGCATACAGACCTGAATATACGCAACTACAAGTGGGCCAAATGGAATAAAGTACACAGGACATTGAATAGACAAAGAACAAATAAAGGTGGATGAAGAATCTTGGTCAAGGAGAGTTCTAAATTGTCTCTCACAAATGTTTTCAAACACTTTGACTGCATCACTGTAAGGTGGCATAAAAGTGGATGGGAGTCTAAATTGGCTTTGTAGCCAATGGTATGTCTGAGACCTCCCCAATTCTGTCAATCGGTCCTAGACCCATGTTGGTTTTATTGAAAAATGCCTTTTAGTTCAAATTCATAATAAAATGATGTAGATCCAGATATAATTCAAAGTGTATGGATGGGACAGAGTAACTTTTGTTTCCAATTGGCAGAACTCACTTCAACTTGGAACTAATGTCTTGATGAACTCTGTTATTAGAGATTATGATGCTCAGAGAGAGGAGGTGACTTCTGATATTAAAAATAAAGAGGAAATTGTTACACGCTTTAAGGAGCATCCTGACTTCAGTGCATTTGAAAAGAAACTTAAGGATAATATTCAGAAGGAGGAGAATAAGATATGAAGGATTAAACTACATAAATTTGAGAGAGATAGGCTTGATTACCTAAACAACAGGGTTTGGGATTGGAACCAACATAAGCCACAACATTCGAGACGTAAAGGAGTAGTTACTGGTCGCAGGAAGGATGGTAACACTACCAATAGCCAACTTAAGTCCATATTACCAAATAGAAGTAATTCACCATATTACAGCTCGGCTATTGAATCGGAAAAGGAGGATTTTTTTAGGAGGATTTGGAACCACTCGACAAATGACGGACAGGACAGTTTTGGAACAGAGGAATATGAAGGCCAAACATCCAGCACAGGTCACCTCCATCGCCAAGATAAATCCACCAGAAGGGGCGGCAGGAAACACAGGAGTCAAAATGAGGAGCAGAAGGGGCAGATAGTCCCTCAGAATATTGCCATTAACATCTCTGATGTTACTTTGAATGCTGATCAACTTGCAGTTCTTCAAAAGGGACTATCGTTTGTACTAACAGAAGATGCTAAACACTTTGAATTATATCTGGATCTACATCGTTTTACTATGAATTTGAATTTAAAGGCATTTTTTAATAAAACCAACATGGGTCTAGGATCGATTGGCACAATTGGGGAGGCCTCAGACATACCATCGGCTACAGTGGAGGTAAGCCAATTTAGACCCCATCCACTTTCATGCCACTTACAGTGATGCAGTCAAAGTGTTTGAAAACATTTGTGAGAGACAATTTAGAACTCTCTTTGACCAAGATTCTCCATCCACCTTTATTAACATCTCTACAGTGGAAACTGAGGCACTTAAAAGTTTGGAACAAAATGTCAATCTGACTATTAAGCCTGCAGATAAAGGTGTATCAATGGTGGTGATGAATACATCAAACTACATTATTGAAGCTAAGAGACAATTAAACAATGTAATTTTTTACCAGCCACTGAACACTGATCCTACTATGGTTTTCAAACAACAAATTGACATATTTCTTTTTGAGACTGAATGTGAAGGGCTAATTGAGCACAGTGAGATGATGTTTCTAGATGTAGCCAATCCTGTATTAGTGAGCTTCTATATGTTACCAAAAATCCATAAGAATTTGTGGGACCCCTCTGGGCGACTCACTGTGGCAGGTATAGGCTCATTACTAGAATCATTATCCAAATATGCAGATTTCTACATAAAAAAAAACTATGTGACAACTTCACCATCATTTATTAGGGACACAGGTCAATTTCTGGATCTCTTAAATGATATGCAGATAGAACCTGAATGGTACCTGGTGTCCATGGATATAGCTTCTTTGTATACTAACATACCTCATGATGGTGGTCTTAGTGCATTAGACTATTATTGGTCTTTGGATGCACAATTAACCCATGGCAAAAATAATTTTCTTTTAGAATGTGCTGAACATGTTTTGACTAAAAACTATTTTATTTTTCACAACATTTTTTATTTACAGAGTAAAGGAACAGCGATGGGTGTAACTTTTGTACCCAATTACGTTAATCTTTATTTGGGTCTATGGGGAAAATACACTATTTATGACAGAGAAACTAACCCATTTTATGACAACATTGACATTTGGCACCACTATATTGATGATCTCTTTATGGTGTGGCATGGCACTCTGGATAAAATCCAAAGGTTTGTTAACTATTTAGAAATTAGCAATTGGAATTTGAAATTCTCAGTACAACAGGATCTCCACTCAATTTCTTTTCTGGATGTAATTATTTTTAAGGAAGAGAATGGTAGCCTTAGTACTAGATTGTACAGAAAGGAGACTGATAGGAATTCATTATTGCTTGCATCTAGTTACCACCCACACCATTTGATATCTAATATACCTAAGGCACAAATGTTATGGGTTAGACGTAATTGCAATAATGATGTGGACTTTATTACCTACGGTTTGGACTTATGTGATACATTTTTGGAAAGGGGTTATTATTATGGTGTTGTACAAGATGCCTATAGAGAAGTAGCTTGTACAGAGAGATCTGACCTTTTGAAACCTAAGATCAAACAACAGAAAGAACATAGGACCAATTTTGTCACTACTTATACTAGACATTCAAAAGCAATTGAGAATATCATCCAGACTAATTGGAATATCTTGTCAGGTGATCTATTTTTGACAGAAGTCAGCCGGTATAAACCTAGAATGGTTTATAGGAGAGGCCCCAACTTGCAGGACAGATTAGTCCATAGTTACACTGGACCATCTGATGTAAGTGGTGACAAAAATTCCACCCCCCTTCTCATGGTATGCACAGCTGTGGTAATTGTAAATTTTGTAGATCTGTACTTAAATGCAATACCTTCACCAGCTGTAATAGTGTTAAAATCTATGAGATTAGAGATGTTATCACTTGTAGTACCTCAAATGTAGCCTATCAGGCTAGATGCCAAAGTGGTGCTTTTTATGTAGGCAAAACCACACGACCATTGAAGGTACGAATGGATGAACATCTAAGGTCTATTGCTAATAATGATTCCAGAAGTGCACTTGCCATTCATTGTGACAAGAACAGTACCAAACACCTGGAGCATGTTTTCAGATTTTGTGGCATAGAGGTTGTGAAACTGGGTCCTCGAGGGGGAGATTTCGATGTTAAACTGAAGTATAGAGAATCTTTCTGGATTTACAAATTGGGGGCCCTTACGGCCCCAGGTTTGAACAACAAGATTGAACTGCTAACTTGTTTACAGTCAAGATAATAGCAATAGTATTGCTTTTTTCATCTCCCCTCTTTTTCTTTTTTCCTCTTTCCCCTCCTTCTCCCTTCCCCACCCTCCTCCTTTTTCCTTCCCCCCTTCTTTCCCCTATCTTTTCCTCCCCTTCCCCCTTTCCCCAAACCCTTTTACCCTCTTTACCCCTTCCCCCTCAGAACCCCCATCTTCCTCACTTCTTCTTGCTTTCCTTTTTCCTGTTCCTTCTTGGTATTCTTTTTTTTCAGACTTTTACCTTAACCCCCTTTTTTTAGTTTTTTCCTTCTTCACCTTCAGTATTCATAATTATTGTATTTTTGTTTAATACTGCCTTCATGTATCTGTTTTTACTTACCATGTTGTTTGTTGTTCACAGATTAAGCTGATGAGTAATAATTCCTTGACATGGAACTTATCGGTGTATCCCAATGGCTGGGAGCTGATTTCCTGTCTGGTATTGTATTTTTTAGATTTCATTTCATTTTCTGTTCTGATACAGATACCATCAGTGCTGCTGAATTTTTTACTAACTGTGTATGTAAATATAGTTAGGGATTTTTGTATCCAGCTAACTCTATTTTTAGCTGTTTTCTATGGTTTTATGTACTGCTTTACAATTTTTGCTGGGCCGAACTATATCCACATATATATAAAATTCTGTTGATGTTTATGTGTTTAACAGAATGTGGCTAGCACAATTGTTTAGATATACTGACCATTACCAACATGATGTATGTGGCTTTAAATCCACCCTATTTATACATGTATGTTTCTTACAAGACACCACCCCCTGATGACGTGCAGTTAGCATGAAACTGGTCAGGAGTTCTCTTGCATTGTTTTGAGCCTTTGACGCTTTCTGTGGCTTCTGCTTCAATAAATTATGCCAGAGTTTTACACCTAGTTGAGGAGTGCTGAGTCTTTTAAAATTCTTATGCCCGCAATCAGCCTGAAAGCGGTCCACTGGACCACCAGGGATATGGGACATGCTTCTTATTATTTGTATGCCTGCGATCTGGCTGGAAGTGGTCCACTGGACCACCAGGGATATCATTTCTGTTACAATGCTCACGATCGGGAATGGGGGTGTGACACCGACAGACCCTGGCTCCGGAGCTCGGGTGGCCACCCACAGTGGGCGGCTGTCATGTTGAACCCAGCAATACGACAGCTCACCTGTGGGTGGTCAGCCCTTGCTCCTATTTCTTTGTGGCTCAACTTTGAGCACCAGCATGCGATGCAAGTAGGGGTTGCACCAGCATATGTGTCACACATCCCAAGCTGAATATTGGGATGTGCGGAATATGCATGGGCACACCCCCTGCACTTGCACCGCATACATTACTAGTGCGCCCTGGTGCATCGGGATCTGCGTGGTGCAATATCCCCTTTTGAATATCATGACAAGTCATATCAGTGGGTTGCACATGGCACAACTCTGTTGTGCCATGCGCAACCCCTTTGAATATCCCGGCCAGGGTATTGAAATAAAAAGTTTAATTTGTATCTTAAAAATGCAATAAGGTATAAGTCTGAAAATTTTACAGATGGTCAATAGTATTATAATGACTAAGATCACCAAGTTTCATAGATATAGCTATTGGGGAAAAATAAATTATTTTTAATAAACATTTTAGAGCAATATTCTTTAAAGCAAACTCTTCAAGTTTAGTCTCAAATGAGAGCAAACATTGAGACAAGTTTGAAAATATAACTCTTAAGTGTGTAACTTGCTTTTTGAAAGAGAAAAATCATCTAAAAATAATCTTTTGACAGTTTAAAATGTATTGCTTCTTTACTGAACAAAGAACTCCATGAGCTTGTATAAAAAACTAATGTTTAAAACTTTTCTGAAGATATTTTTTAAACGAATCTTATATTATTCTGTAGCTTAGAATATTTAGAGATAAACTATGTATCACCTTATTTTAACACGTTTTACTAAAATTATGAAGTTATAACCTTTAATAGCCTAAACTGGGAAATATTAGTCCTGTGAGTATGGGAACCATACCAAAATGCCCCACTTGATGAGAGAAGTTTGAATATGTAAGTTTAAAATTTAAATTAATTGGCAGTAAGAAGTTATAAGAGAAAATTAATTTCAAGATAAAAGTGGATTTGGAGTTAATGGGAAGTCCTTGAAGGGGAGTGGCCAATGTCACCATTCATCATCTGCAAGGACCAATCAGAGTTGGGTGATGACATCACCTGAGGCAAGATCATATATATGAATTCTGCTAGCCCCTCCGCAGTCTTGCCTGAAACACTGTGCAATGGGAACTCTGTTAGTCTAACTGAGAATTCTAATGGCTTTGTAACTTTTGCTAGGCTGAAAAGTCTTAGACCACTCCTGCATTTGGAATGCTGGGTACCAGCTTTTGGTTAACTATTGATGTATCCAGAAGGAGGTGCTAAGGATAAGCTTGAAAGGATATGCAGTGTTGCCAGGAGGTCTGAATGCAAACTTTTGTAATGGGGACACTTTCACTGTGGTATAAAGGAAGGGCTATGTATTATTTACTGAGCATTTTGACTGAAATAATGTTGCCTGCTAAAGCCTGGACCAGAGACTTGACTTTAAAATTCACAGCCAAAGCAAGCTATGCAGCATTGTGAATAAAAGTAGTCCAGTATCTTAAGGTTTAAGTGCAGATGAATTACTGTAACATAAAGAAGTCAGAGTCCAGTTATTAAGACAACTTTACTATCCACAAGAAAATTCTTTAATACAAGTGTTGCTATGGGACTGTTCAAATCCTGTTGTCTGATGCTTCCTGCTGAATTCTACAAACTGACTTTTAATGATTAGTGACATCCCAAACTGATGCAAGAGGAATCTCAGGTTTTTCAGTTCCAGGGTCCAGGAAAAGACAAGCTGACTGCTAAAAAGACTCTTTTATTCAAGGTCAAACTCAACCAAGATTTCTAAGTTAAGAGAGAAGAACCACTTCTACAAGCAGAATTTTAAGTAAAATTTTAATTACTACCTATATTGATTAATTTTTGATTGATAAGTTTAGTAATTTAAATTGGCTTATCTGGGAAAGTAACAAGATAACTTACTTTTAACTACAGAACTTGGGGTATATAGTTTAAAAGGTTTAAACTGAGGAAAATACATTTTGCATAACAGTTTTGAGATAAGTCTTATACAGAAATATAATCTGAAACAATAACGTAATCAGTTTGTATGTTCTTTTATCAGAAAGCTATGTTAAATACTAAGTATACTGAAAGCTTAGTATATAGCCAATGTAATTTATTATACTGAATATCGCTTATTCATTTGCATTGTTTATGTGCTAAAATTTGTTTTGTTTTATTTCTTTGTGGTTCATTTAAGTTTCTGAAACCTTTGTTCTTGTTGTTTTACATTATATTTAATATGTTTAGGGTGAGATATTCAGACTGCGCCAGGCAGGGGCACAGGCCTGGGTGCAGCACAACTGGGTTGTGCCAGGGCATGGCCCATGCAATATTCAACGGTGCTGCACCATGGCTCAGCACCATTGAATATGGCACTGAGGATGCACACACTGTGCATGGCACAGTGTCACTGCACCAGTACAAGTGGCAGGAGGGGAGCCGGGGGGATGCGCCAGCACAAGTGTGGGTGCGCTAGGCACATCAGCTATGATATTCAGCACTGGGCATGCAAATGAGGCCATTATGCATGCAAGGCACAAATGGGTCCATTTGCATGTCATTATGGCCACATTTGCATATGATGCACTGATCCCGATGACTTTCTCCTGGTGCCCTGCCAGGCCGCAGCTGCCGTGGACCGACACCCTGTAGTCCCTTGGTGGACCCTGCACCCATACACCCAATCATGGACATATGTGTATTACTTCCCTGGTGGTCCAGTGGACCACGTTCCATCACCCGATCACAGGCCTAAGTGAAATATCTCCCTGGTGGTCCAGTGGACTACTGTCCATTGCCCGATCTTGGGCTTAAGTGAAATATCTCCATTGTGGTCCAGTGGACCGCTGTCCACCACACGATCATGGGCTTAAGTGAAATATCTCCCTGGTGGCCCGGTGGACCACTGTCCAATGCTCGATTGCAGGTTTAGATGTAAGATATCCCTGGTGGTCCAGTGGAACTCCCCCAGCACCTGATTGCAGGTGGAATCACTGAAAAAAAATCTGGCGGTCCAGTGGTACCACCCACCCACTGAGGCCTCCACTACCCAGCACCCCCCCAGTCAGCAGCAGGCAGCAGCACCCCACCACATGCCGCTGGGCCGGCCATTGACTGATAGCATACAGTGGGGTCTGTACACCTGACTGGGTCCACTGCATGGGCCAATGGGCGTGCAGACCATACTATACTAGACAAACACGATATGTGAATGAACATGTTCATTCACATATTGGTCTAATATAGTACAGTATGATCTGCATGCCCATTGGCCCACACAATGGACCAATAGGGCGTATAGACCCTCTACTGTATATCGACATGGGGTGGCCGGGTGACATGCAGACATGCGCTGCTGCCTGCTGCTGACTGGGGTGCTGGCATGGGGCCACAGTAGACAAGTGAGAGGGGTACCAATGGATCACCAGGGTTTTTCAGTGATTCTGCAATGATTGGGCACTGGGGGTTCCACTGGACCACCAGGACTATCATATACTCTACCTAAGCCCATGATCGGGTGGAAAGTGGTCTACTGGACCACAGGAGATAATTCACCTAAGTCTGCATTCAGGCAATGGGGGACACATCACTCCTGGGGCAGGAGCATGTGGACAATGTTCTGGGTGAGCGGGTGGCCACCCCGGCTGGCGGTTGCCATGTTGCGCCCTGCGATATGGCAGCTCTCCTTTAGGTGGCCAGGATTTGTTCCTTGTTGGACCAGGCACAACTTTGCACCCCCCTCAGTGGCACAAGGTGGAGTTGTGCCATCATATGCACTGCACATTATGGGCTGAATATCGGGATGTGCCACATATGCCAGGGCACATCCCCACACTTGTGCTACCTACATTACCAATGCACCCCGGCGCATCGGGGGTTGTGCAGTGCAACTTGCCCTTTTAATATAGTGCCGGGGCGCATTGGTGGGTTGCACATGGCACAACCCTGTTGTGCCATACACAACCCTTTTGAATATCTCACCCTTAATATTTATGTTAATTAGGAATATTTAGAATTTGTACATATGTGAATAAAATATATATTTTTCATATTTCTAAGTGTGGCTGAAGTTTTATTGTCATTATCCAGAACCTGGAGAACAGTGATAATATCATATTTGAATTTTATAATAATTTTAGGCAATTTATCAACATTTTTGGGTAAGGCCCAAGGTAAATCCAAGTACTGCATTATAAAAGTGATATTATAGCCTTTGTTCCCACACTTATACTCATGATCCCTTGCACTTACACAAGCCACTACAGGCATCTCTGATGCATTATATACATAAAATTATATAACACAATGACCAAAACAGTAAGATATGGTCATATCTTGCAACACTCCTCCCTTCTTAACAGAACCTGGGGGAACACACCCCTTTTTTATGAGTTTCCACCAGTTATACCCCTTGCTCTGATTGATGGGATAGGCCATCTGTATTGATATAAACAAATGTATGTTACTTGTCCCACATATGACACCTCAGCCCTGGCCACCTGGCACTTTTTGGCCTTTACAGTGAGTCCTGCCTTCTGTATCCTGCCCAACACTTCCCTTGGATGGGACAGGTGTTCCTCCCAGCTGGTACTGAAGATGGCAATATCAACCAGATAAGCCACTGCATACTCTTCAGTACCCTGTAACACCTGCTTGACCAATCTTTTGAATGTGGTAGGGGTTTCCTTCATCCCAAAAGGCATCACCTTAAACCTGAAGTGGCCTATTGTAGTGAAGAAGACTGACCGTTCTCTAGTTCTGGCAGTCAACTCTACCTGCCAGTACTCCTTTGTCAGGTCTATGGTTGTAAGGTAGGTTGCCCCACCCAGCGTTTCCAACAGCTCATTTGTACAGGGCATTGGTCAGCCATGGGTGTTGTGATTGCCCTGAGTCCCCGATAGTCCACACAAAGTGGGTAGACCCATCTGGCTGGTGGACAAGGCCTATGGGTGAGGCCCAGCAACTGTAGGAATTCTGGATTACCCCTAACTCCAATATTTCCTCAATCTGTCTGCTAATTTCCTTTCAGATGGCCTCAGTCATCCAGTAAGCTTTCCGTTGTATGGGCAATTGGTCCCGGTGTCCACATCATTGGTCACTAAGGGGGTCTATCCAGGCTTGGCTGTAAATAAAAGGGCTTCCTGGGTCTGTTCCAGGGTCAACTAGGGCAACAGCTTGATTGTCTCCACCGATGACTCCCTCTTGCTTACCTCTTCCAAGTCCCGGAGGGGTCTTCTTTGTCCATCCCCTCCAGAGGACTGCAAACAGCAAACACCATGTTGGCCCTATTTACTTATGGCATCATCATATTGCATGGTACATTCAATGGGTATGTCTCCTGTCAGGCAGTTCCACAATATAATTCATGTCATTTACCACCCACTCATCCTGCAGCTTGTCCTTCCAGACTGGAATGAGGATCATTACTTCCTGGCCTGTGCTGTATGAGTGAGATCTGGCTCTGTGACTGTACCAGACTTTTTGTTTCTGCTGGGCAGCTGACAGGTTGCTTTGGGCCACCCCCATAAGCTCCTTCAGCTTCTCCCTGAACTTAAGGGCATACTCCACTATGGGAGTTTCCTGGGTGGTGTGCTTGCCTTACCAGTCCTCATGGATACAGTCTAGGGATCCACAGATCCTATGCCCATATAACAGTTCGAATGGGGAGAACCCTGCCGATTCTTGGGCACTTCCCTATGCCAACAACAGGTGCAGAAGATATTTCTCCCAGTCTCTCCCATGCTGTTCAGCAAAGGCTTGGTTCATTGTTTTTAGGGTACCATTGAATCTTTCGATGAGCCCATTGGCTTGTGGGTGAAAAGGTGTCATGCATCTCTGCATCACCCCACACTTCTCCCACAAAGACTTCATCAGGTTTGACATGAAGATAGCCTCTTGATCAGATATAACCTCCTGAGGAAACCCAACATGGGAGAAAATGCCTAATAAGGTATCTGCCACTTTGAGTGCCTTAATGGAGGATGGGGCTTCCGCCTCTGGGTATCGGGTGGCGAAATCAACCATTGTCGGGATAAACCTTTTCCCAGAGGAACTTGGGGTACTCAAGGGTCCCATAATATCCATTCCTACCCTCTGGAATGGCTCCTCTACAATGGGCAAGTGAAGTAGGGCAGCTTTTGTTTTACTACCTGCCTTCGTTTTCTGTTGGCACCAGTGACAAGACCTGCAATATTCTTTTACCTGCTGGGTGAAGTTGGGCCAATAGAAATGTTGGGCCAATCACTGTTTGGTGCATGTGATTCCCAGATGTCCTGACATGGGTATATCAAGGGCAACTTTGAGCAACCGCTCACAATACTCCTGGGGAATGACAAGCTGCCTGCCCATCACCACTCCCTTGGTCCTCATGTCCTGTGTATACAGCAGTCTGTTGTCCCAATATACCCTACAGTATGTGTCATGTCACCTCCCTGTGTTCCGTTAGATTCTGCACAAGCCCTCAGCCTCTCTTAACTGGGGTCAGTCCTCTGAGCAGCTGCCAAATCTTCACATTTTACCAAAACCTAGGATATGTCACCCTCAGTTCCTAAACTGGGGTCCATAGATCTAGCAACAGGGAATTCAGAGTCACTGCCATCCCTAACCTTCTGACCATTGGTTACCCCTCCCTCTGCAGAGTAACCTCCTGTAGATGTTTGGTGCATGGCTACTTGGGGAGGTCCTACCTCCCTTTCACTACTTTCCATTTCAGGAGACACAGACTGGGGAACCAGCCTCCTATTCTTTTCCACCATATGCTGATCACCCATCGACACCCACACCGCGAACAACAGTACAGCAACAACATCGACAGGTCACTGTACTGTCAGCATGGGACCTGACATAGCTTTCTAGGGGGTCTTGTACCCCCTTCTCGAATCAACTCCAACTCAGAGTTGATTACTTTAATTATGGGGGGGTTCAGGGGGCAAAGCCTCCTGAAGAAAAAGAAGCCTACAGTGAACAGTTCTATGCCAACCTCAATTGCAGTCAACATAGAGCTGTCACTGTAACGTTGGTCGATGACAAAGTTGTTGAACTGGCATTGTACAGCCCTTTTCCACAGGTGCTTCTGTAGGGTTCAGGAAAATGCAAGGATCCTTAGCCATCTGACACACCACCTACTACTGTATATTATTCCCTATAATCACATCCCGGGGCGAGGTTGTCTGCCACTGCTACTTTTGATACCCTCTCTCCTGTCTCACCCTAATCCAGGAGAGTACTAGCTAGTGGTAGGGTTTTCTCCTCCTCCCTGTGAATCCCCTCACAGTGACAAATTGATTGGGTTTAAGCTGATCAGGCTCAACCAAATCCCCTTTTATCAGAGTAAGATATACTCCTGTGTCCCTTAACCCACATGGGTTTGTACCCTATTTACAGTAATAGGGTGTATGTGCTTCCTCATGTTCATGGGCATACTCTTAGGGATACACAGTGCACCCACCTCCTTTGGAGGGACACTTTGTCCACTCTGTTTCTTTTTAGGATACTGTCTAGCCAGATGCCCTGGCTGCTTACAAAACCAACATTTATCTTTCTTTTTTTCAAGATCTCCCTTCTTGGTAACTTGGGGCTTCCCCCTTTCTTCAGAGACACTGAGGGTTTTAGCTGTCCAAAAATGTGCCCTTTTCCCTTTCTGTGCTGTGGCACATGCTTCCCCACTTCCTTTCATAGCAGACTGGCTCCTGTAATAGAGATCTGAGACCTCAGTAGTTTGGGATCCTGGTCCTCCAGCCTGGTTTTTACCTCCTCTGGGCAAGCTCAAAAGAACTGTACTAAAAGTATAAGCTCCTCAGTTTTCCCCCACAGAGTTTGCTTCCATTCCCTCCCACCAATGCTTTAAAAACTGCCATTGCTTTGTGGCTAGTTCTTCAAAGCTGATGTCAGGGCTTATTCAGAATTTACGGAATTTAACCTTGTAGGCCTTATGAGTCAGTTCATACTTTTAAGTAAAGCACTTTTATCATTTAACATTTTCTCCTCTGCAGCCACGGTCCTGCTCTACATCCAGTCACCGCTCCACTCCACCGCTGACCCCGAAGCTCGCATGCCCAGCTGGCAGATGCAACTACACCTGCGAAAGATGGCCCCCTATAGCCCCCTGTGCCTGACGAGGAACCAGTACCGGCACATGCCTCCAGGCATCGTCGGCCAGCGGAGCTGAGTTATCAAGCTGCCTCGGACCCGTGCTGCCATTTTCCCCTGTTCTTTCCACATCAGGACCATGGATGTGCAATGACATCTGCGCACATATCTGAAGTCATCCACCATGGTCCTCCCTTCATTGCACCACTGCGTGCAGTACCTCCGGGCATCCCCAGGGGTTGCCGCAGTGTGGTGTAGAGTCCCCAGCCCACCCCAGGACCAGCAGAGCTGTCTCCCAATGCTTTTTTCTTTTCTAAAGCATTTAATTTAGTTTAACTTAAGTTTCGATTTAGTTTTATATTTAACTATTTAGTTTTGAAATTATTTGTATTTATATGTTTATTTTATATTTATTATGTTAAAATGTTTGTTTTAAATTGATTGTACGGTGCCCAGAGCCTCAGGGATAGGGCGTCTTTTAAATAAACTTTGCCTTGCCTTGCCTTGCCTTGATCCCAGTCCTCCCCTGCCGACCCCCGATGACCCAAGCTCATTCCCGAACTCGGGTCACCGGTATACAGCGAGGTATAAGTAAAGCACTTTAAAATTTCACATAAAAGGTTTAAACAAAACAATTTTTGTGGGCTCACTTGCTTCTTATATTATTTCCAGTACTTCACTTTAAACATACAGAGTGGGCTATTAGGTGCTCCTTCCTGGGTGAAAATTCCAGTTTAGTGTTGACATGCAAAGTCACAGCTCTTGCATCTATTTTTGGGACCTGTTCAGGCTGCTGTCTGGAAAAATACACAATGTGGATGTAGGCAACTGAGCCAGAAGACCGCTGTGGACAGAACTAGAGACTTAGCAGTTTGCATTTTGTGGCTTGGGAATTAACGAAGTATCAGCATGTGAAGCTAAGTAAAAAAGTCAATAAAAATGTACATGTAATGCAGCTGCTGAACAGTATGCAGATTAGATCAAAGGAAAATCATTTCAATATTTATGCAAATTGTTGTTTGTATGCACAGTGTGTTTGTCAACACTTAGTAAATGAACATTTGTTCTCAAAAGAGTTGTATACGCTTGGTTTTTTGAATGCACTCCAAAATAGATGCAAGAGCTGTGGCTTTGCATGTCAACACTAGATTGCATTTTTAAGTTTCTCATAGTTTCTGTTGTCCTCATTATCCATTTGGCCTAGCACCTCACGTCCTTTACCAGTAAGTAGCGGGGATACCTGGAAGCTCCAGGACTCCCTGGGTATTTTGGCTTCAATACAGATTTTTCAAACAAATTCAAAAATGCATCCCTATCCTCCCCTTCTTTATATTCAGCTATTAATTTAGAGTTTATCTAATACCCGAGCCCTGAATTTTCAGGTCCACCCCACAACTTACTTCCTCTGGTGCTAGTTGTTGGAGTCTAAGCTTGGCCAGTTCAGACTCTCTCTGGTGCTATTTTCCTTTTTCCTCAGCCTTTCTCTGAAGTTGTTTTTCTTTCTTCTCAGCCTCTCTCTCTCTCTCTCTGGCACTGTTTTACCTGCATCTCCATTTTGAACGTTTTCTGCTCAAATTCCCTTTGCTGTTAGGCTTCAAACTTTTTCTTCTTGAATTCCAGCTCCAATTCCTTCAACTCCAGCTGCAGCCTGATCCCTTCCAGCTCCAGCTTTGTGGTGGCCTTCCCCTGGTGCTGTGGACCTGGGTTCTCTCTAGTCTTGCTGTCCTCCTCCTTGGGACTGGACACTGTGACGTCCCTTGGTAACCCCATGCCCAAGGTCTGCTCCCTCTCAGACACCAGCTGTAACTCAAGGTCCTGGGCAGTTGCTTGCTCATGGGCTGCCACAAGTGCCTCCATGAGGTTCTTTTTGCTTCACCCCTCATAATGGACCCCTCTTTGCTGGCACAGCTGCTTCAGCTCTTCTACAGTGTAGTTGCTGTACTAGGAAGTTATTTTTCTTCCCTACACTACCACTAATCAGTTATTTACGTGCAGCAAAAATAAAAAAACAAAATAGGGTGGGAACCATAACTTGTAATCAATTTGCCCTTTTTCCAATTTTCTGCCCTCTTTGTGTGTGGTTGTTCAAATAGTTCACCAATCGCACCGGTGCTCACCAAATTTGGCACCAGCCCACTCCCATGGGGCAAGATTTCTCTCTGAGTCACAGCAAATCCCTCCAGTGATGGGGTGGGTCAGGAATACCCTTTCTCCATCCTTCTAGCATGCTCACTGTTTCACAACTGAATGTGCACCAGAGAAGCACAGGGCACCCTCTCTTCATATGAGGGGATACAAATACAGTCTTGAGTCTGTGTTCCTGGGGTAGATCCCTTTCAGCCACTTCACCACAAACCAGAAAGCCACAGGAGTGGGTGGCCCTATACACCCTATTATGTGTCTTTCCCCAGAAATGCAGAGCTCAGTTCAGCCCCCCACAGGCTCCTCTTGAGACCCTTCATATTTCCTCCCCTCCTTTCATCACAAAGTCCCTAGTGGTGGTTCACCTTTATTTTCTGATTTGTTTCTTCCCCTTTCCCAGTCAGCCTATCTCCTGCCATCCTCCCAGCCCCATCCCCTGATCTTAAGACCTAACTCCCTTCTTCTCCCACAGCTTACCCTCTGTGGCTGGGTGCTGGGGACCCCCCTACTTGACTTGCCAGGTCTGGTTCTAGTTCAGGAAAGTGTCTTCTCAGGGTTGGTGCCTGTGGAGGATGGCCTTCATACTGTGTAACCAAGACCAGTTTCCACTTTTTCTGCAGAGGGGGTGTGCAGTGCCAACAATGGCAGAGTTGTGCACGCTTCCACATGCAGCACACCAGTCAGCTGCTCCTCAACCATGCCCCAGTATACAGGACCCAGTGTGCCAACACCCAGCTAGCACTAGGGGTCAGGCAGGTGCCAGTCTTTGTCCCCAGGCTCCCCAGGAGAGGAGAGCTGTCCTCTGGATGTTCAATCATCTCCCTCCCTGGCTGACCTCTGATGACTCACTTGCACCACTAATATGGGTCGCCAGCATGGCAGGAGATAAGGCATGATGCCTCAGTGCTCTACACCACTGAACCAGTGTGGCACTTCACTTTTGGTAGTGTTTAGCCTTAAAACAGTCACACAGGCATGGTATCATTTGAGCAACTTTTCCCAAGGCAGCCCACAAAAAACATAGACAGAATTATTTTAAAATAAGCCAAAGGCTTTACTAATTCAATTAATAAGAAAACAGTAAATAACATAAATGCAAATAATTTTAGACATTGGATACAGGATAATGAAAATAAAAAGGAAAGTATACATAAAAACCTACACTTTAAAACTCAAAGATTAATGTTCTGCCTTGAGTCCTTAGTTGTTGAAGTTTGAAAGTGCAAAGCATCCTTTGAAGTATGGTAGTTGAAGTCTTGTCTCTCAGTCATCCAGGAGAAATTGTCTCTGCTCAAGACAGGCAGGGTCCCAAATGCAACAATGGCAAATGGCTTTAAGCAAAGAGGCAAATGGTAAAAAGGCTTCAAACCAAAAGGCAAAAGACTAAAAGGCACATATACCCCTCTGCATCCTTGTTTTAAAGGGGTTTCAAAAGGGCAGGTCTAGTGGATAGTGGCTGGCCCTGTGACTGACTAGCATTCTGTTTCTATGGTTACCAAACCAATCAGATTTTAGTATGTTATTACAAAACACAGATATGCATTTATGAATGTAAGAAAAGAAAAACTCAGAGGTCAGCCAGTTGAAACTAGAATTCTGGGGGAACATCCATCTCCCTGGTGGGATGGCTAATTAAGCTATACTCAGTACAGTCATTTACTTTAATGGTACCCCATTCAGATGGTCACAAGCTTTATCAGTGGAGATCTCTCAAGAGGTGTCCCGACATCCCACCTCCTCATGAGGTCCTGACCTTGCACAAGCAAATTGGCCTACCTGGCCTCCCAGCTAGGCTTAATTATTCTTTTGTCTCCTTCTGAAATTATTTAATTAACTCTAGCCATGGCTAGTAGTAAACTGTTTTCCTGCACAGTAATAAGAAACTCATTTCATTCTACAGGGCCCATGTTGTTATACTCATGTTCCCTTGCAATTACACTGGCCACTATGGGCATCTCTGATGCATTATATACACAAAATGATATAAAACATGACTAAAACAATAAGAAATGGCCTTATCTCACTACATGTAGTGCCTAGCTGGTGACATTACCAGGCTGATTCCCAACACTGACTTTGATGGAAGACTCTTCTTCTTTCTGGAAATTTAGACATACCTGGATACTATTGTCATCTTCAACCACACTGCCAGCGTGACAGCTGTGGTCCTTTCATATCTGGAACACAGTCTCTGGATTTGCACTGGAAACACAGTCTCAGGGAGACTCAAGCACATATGATGTGCTTCACAGAAGACCCTGAACCTTGCACTAAAGGCACACAGCATTTCCTTGAACAGTCCCATGATACTGGGAATCACTTTTCTCACCATGCAGGTGCTCACAAGCAGAAGAGACTCTCTCTTTTTATGTTTGAAGATAAACACTGAAGATCAAGGTAAATCTCTTGAACAAACTAGATGTTTTTTACATAGTAACAAATTCCCTTAGGCAATCACTGGTGAGCTCCTTTCCTCAGGGAGATTCCTATACCATTATCCATCAACGGTCATTTCTTCAGACAAATTTCCACCCTCTCTGTAATGCTGAGTCAATGCAGGGTAACTGACAGAATTTAATACCTCCTGGAGCTAGTAGCTACTCAGCCCCCAAGCAGGTCTCCCTCTTACTTGAAACTCACAGTAGGCTTTCTCACTCAGAAACATTCTAGGCAGCATTCTCACTGCTGAAGTGAGGATTCCTCATAGCTCTATCACAGATAATGTTGCAAGTCTTTACAGCAGAAGAGTACCTCAGTGGAATCAACAAAGTCCAAGAGGGTAACATCTTTCAGAAAAAGAGATGTGCAAGAACAAGGGGACACAATTTGAAGATAGAGGTGGGACAGTTCAGGGGCAATTTGAGGAAGAATCTTTTCACAGAGAGGGTGGTAGACGCATGGAACAGCCTTCTGAGGAGCTTGTGGGGTCTAAAACTGTGTGAGAATTCAAGAACACATGGGACAGACATAAGGCAATTCTTGTGGGGGGGTAGGAAGAAATAGGCTGTTGGTTAACTAGGATCTGCAGCTTATCCTGTAGGTAGGGAAATGGGCAGACTAGGTGGGGCAAGCTGTCCTTATCTGCCATCAAAGTCAATGAGTCCATGTTTCTATGTTTCTAAGAGGCAGGAACAGGAGATATGGGTCAACAGAAGTCAAATAAGGTAAGCCACCCGGGGGTGACAATGGTGTTCTCTTATTTTCTACAAAGTAAAACATTTTTAATTTCAATTCTCATTCTGTTTTTATACATTAATCTTCAGCTTGATTTATCATGTGCTAATATGTACAGTTCATGTAGCTCTTGTGGTTATAAGAGTTTGTTCTCGAGTCTTTGTTTGCTAAAACTGATTAGCTTTGCATAACAGTTCTCTTACCCAAAGAACTTCAGAGGCACTCTGATACTCCCAAAAGACACAGTAACTGTACATGTAAACATATGCAATATCTTGCTGGCACAATTTTCATCAATTTGACTAATGTCTTTGACATTGTAAATCATGATTTCCTAATCAGTAAGTTATACCACCTGGGTATATAAGAAAAGTGTGTTTCATAGTTGAAGGGCTGCTTCATTGGGAATACATTGGAAGTGCAATCAGGTGGATTACATTTGAGAGCATGCCTCTTAAGCTTGGTGCGACAATGTTTAGTTTGGAGTCCACTATTGTTAAGTCTCTAAATAAATAACCTTCTCAACACCTACAGTGCTACTGTCATGACCTCCTTTATGACAATTTGTTGTCATGCTTGGCATTACTTGGTGTCGCTCTTTAGTATCCTAAAACTATAATGTGTCATCTGCAGTGTTCTTAAATACTCAGCAGGTGGAATTGTACAGAAACAGCTCTGCACTTATGTCTGTCTACAGAAACCCTTTAGCCTGTGAGCTCTTCTAGTCTGTTGGAAAATTCCTAGAAGAAAATCACATGCAGAGTGATAGTCCTGACTGTTCTTCACTCAAGATACTGATAAACATGTGGGAACCTGATGGTGAGTACCACTTTACACAAACACCAGCAAGAAAACTGATCTCAACAGCTCCATGTGATCCATGTTTGACATAATACAAAACTGGAGAAACAAGAATTGTCTAATGCTGAACAGTTTTAAAACCCAAGTTGTGATATTCTTGAAAGAGCCCATGAGACTTAAGCCCTATATGTTAAACCATTCAACGGTCCCACATTAGAAACTGTACAATGCTTCAATACCTCAGGTTATGTTTGGATCCACAATAGTCCATAAGGAACACATCTACAAAACAGTAATGACTAAACAACAGAAACAATGTTCTCTATCATAGCCATGTCCCCTGAGGAAGACTGTCAGTGGAAGCGCTGCATCTGTTAGGTTAAGAGGGCAGCCAGCTGTCATTCCTGTATATATTTGTCTTATTTTTTATGCCATTGCACTGAATCACTGAACTGCACTGGAAAGCACTTTTTTGAGCAAAACAGATTTGTGCAAAGCTATGCAACTGAAGTTCTCTGTATTTTTATAATCTACCATTACCATAGGTGCCTGGATCTAAGAACTTCATACTTCCACAAAAACTGTCACTGCTACCAGTACTAGAATATGACAGCAAGCTATGCAGAGCACCCAGACAAACGCTTTTTTTTATTGGATTACTGTGTCTAGAGGTTACAGTAACAAACTGAGAATGAGTTTGGTACATTCAACTGACCTGGAATTGATTCTCATAACCTTCACTTGCATACTTTGTCACTCTGAACAAGTCACTTAACCTTCCCAGTATTCCATGGTCACCCCTGAAAACAGGCATGTGTGCATAGTAAGCCTTATCCAGTTACAAAAGAATGAAAAATAAATAAATAAATAAATCAGTAACTTTCAATAAAACATGCAGCTTTGTCATTGGCTGTTACAGATCTTCACATAACTGTGATCTTTACAATCAGTTGAGTCCTCTTTCACCCCTCAAGAGCTGGGATCTCACATTATCAACTTTCATTTTCACATGTGTATGAGGATTCTACCCACAATACCTATGTAACCTATTATCTAGAACATTCGAAGTATACCTTCTAAGGTTACAAGTCAAAGACATGCTTTATATCCCTGCAGCAAAAGAACAATTGTCAGACAAGCCTTCACCATAGTAAATCCCACCAGTTAGAAGTCTATGCAAGAAAAACTAAAATAGGTGATCACCTTTATAGACATTGCACATGCCCTAAATGGATGATAATATATAGAATAAAGTATGTTGTTGTTTAGATGCTACATAAATCCCAAGAGCAAAGCTTGAGGGGTTTGTAAAAGCATCTTACACCGAGGGTGTGTGTAAACTTAAAGTCTAAACACCACCTCATATTTTATTTTATATGATTGCTGGGTTTCCTTTTTTTGAAAATGTCAAAGTATCTTGAAAAAAAAACCAAGATGTCCCACAGGAAATACTTTTCTCAAGCTTGAGCTATGCTGCCACCCATATGTGAGCAATCAGCCTGAAAAAAAAGTCTCTACAAAAAAAGAGTCATCTGAGGGCACAATGGAATAATGGACAGCACTGTAATTCTTCTCGAAAATAAACTTTATTCATATTTCTTTAAGGCCCATTGCCCGAGGTTTCACCTATGCCATATAGGCTTCTTCAGGAGGTGCCTCTTAATATCTTTATCAATGGCTTTGCTTCCCTTTGTACCATAAAAATTCCATCTGAATGGGGATAGGTCAATCTTGGTTATTATTTGATAAAGACTTCCCTTTATATTTGCTGTTTCATTTTCCTGTTTTAACCTTCTTACCCTTCAAGGGCTTCTTTCAAAACAAACCCATACTATTTGCTTCAGAACACCACTCTAATTCTTTTACATGTTCTATCGTAGCTTCTCAGGACATACTATGTTTCCCATTTTTGACACAACAATTATATAAAATAAAGATGTTCTGGTGCAGCCGTGGTCTGGCATGGTTTAAGTTCAGTTCCTACATTACCAATCAGCAACATTTTAAAATGTTTTAAAATGTGTGAATGTTTTTAACACAGTTCCCACATTTCTGATGTTCAACATGTCTAAAAAATAACTTATGGCTGAGGTTGACTGGCAGTGCAGTTTCAGGTGAGATGGAAGCCACAAGTGGTCAGGAGAGAATGAGCTGCAACGTGTGCATGCGCAGAGTGAGGAAAACTGTGCATGGTAGCCATTATAAACATTCCTTCATAATGACAAATTGCACCAGGGCTTCCCTATGGGAAAAAGGGAAACCCATTTATATAAAATAAAACATGGGGTGGTGTGTAATCTTGAATTTTACACACACCCTCGGTATTGGATGCATCCAGCACTTTGGGTTTGTGTAAAATTCTCATTAAACATACCATCCCATGTATTATTCTATATTCAGCTATCTCCCTTGATGATATATGGTCCCTAAACATCTTCTATATCCTTAAAATATTATATATTAATTGCACAATTGCATACAGTTTGATTTGTAGTTTCCTTCTATTTTGCATGTAATTTGTTAGCGCATATATCCTTTGCACCTCATATTGTATAAGTTTTATTAAGAATATGTGAAACACCCTATCTAAGGCATGGTAAGAAAGGGTTTAATAGTAGGTAAACAAAAACAGGCAGAGTACAAATTATGTGTGGTGGGGGTAGTGTATTGCAGTGGCTGTTGGGTGGCAGTTTTCCAGGAGACTTTTTGGAGACCGTGGTGCTGCATCATCTGCATTCACCTCTCTTGGCTGGGGGTGGAGGTGGTTTGACTCCAGGCCAAGTTGGCTGGGATTTGGGGGGGCCTCCTTCCCCACCCAGGGACCACCTGATCTGCCACTCTTGTCTCAGAGGTTGCCAAGGAGGAGGGGTGGCTGGACCACAGTGTACTTGGGGAGGGTAAGGGTGGTGTCAGAGGTACATCCCCTAGACAGTACCACTACAGAACTCCTACACACTGGCCCATGGAGGCACCCACAGTAGTGATCAGGGAGGATATCAGGATCCTCCATAGTGGAGACCCCAAGGTGGGAACAGAGGACACCAGAGAAGGAGGAAGCAACTCCGTGTGGGGGATCCATTGTTGGAGGAATAGATTTGGGGGCAGGAAGGGAGCAAGGGAGGCTAGGTGCCTAACCAGAGCCATGGCTTGGTGGGATAGAAAGTGAATCCTAGCCATCACTGGGGCAGCAGGATGGGAGGGAGAGCTCGATGTCCTTGTCCACCTGAGGACAGATGACCTGGCTAGGGATGCAGTTAGGGTAGTTCAGGGGGAGTCAGGGAGTTGGGTAGGGGTCATAGGAAGGTAACATGCTCAGTGGCCTTTTCTAAGGTGTTGCAAGTCTATGACGGGGAGAGGACAGGGTTCTCCACACCAGGAGCTTGAATGCATGGTTGAAAGAGTGGTACAGAGAGGTGGGTCTGGCTTCATTGGGGACTAGGGTCCCACCTGAAGGGATGTAGGTCTATACTGGGGTGATGGCCTGCTTCCAACTGGGAGGGGGACCAAGCTCCCCAGTGAATGATTTAAATGCTTCATTGGCAAGTATTTAAACTAGCTGAGGAAGGTGGAAGAAGGAAGCAGAGATAATCAAACTGCCCCCTTGCAAGTAGAAGTGTTGAGCTGGCAGATCCCTAAGGGAGGGGGAAGCCCCAGAGGTACTTGAAAATGGGAAAGCAAAATGGTAGAAAAAAAGAGGGATAGGAATGAAGGCAGAGGGGTAAGGAGAGTAGGCAAGAGGAAAAAAGGGGGGCTGACAAGAGGGGTGGTAGCAGAATTTGGAAGGCCAGGTGCACAAATGTTCATAGTCTGGGAAATAAAATCCCTGACATAGTGGCCATAATGGCATAGACTGACCTGGACATTGTTGCTATTACTGAGTCATGGTGCAATGAGAACCAAGACTTGGATATAGTCTTACCAGTCTATACTATGTTTAGGAAGGATAGGGTGTGAAAGAAGGGTGTAGAAGTGGCTCTCTACATGAGGGATGGCATAAAAGCAGTGTGGGTCATCCTAGAACCAGGAAATGGAGCCATGATTTGCACTGGAGTGATCTACAGACCTCCAGCACAGGGGGAGGAGATGGACAGGATTGTAGTGCAAGCCATTCATAAGATGGCAACTAAGGGGGAGGTGCTGCTGGTGGGAGACTTTAATCTGTCAGAAGTGGATTGAAGCATCCTGTCTATAGCTTCAGCCAAGAACAGGGATATCCTGGACTCCCTGCAGGGGGCATTTCTCAGGCAATTAATAAGAGATCACACTCACAAAGGAGCAATATTGGACCTAGTACACACCAACTGGGACAGTGTTGCAGATGTCTCAGTGGGAGACCACCTGGGGACCAGTGATACCAAACAGTGTGGTTCAATATAAGAACAGCGGCTGAGTTGGATCACACAAAGGCAAGAGTCCTGGAGTTTGGGAGGGCTGGCTTCACATACATGGGGGAATGCCTTAGGGATGCCCTGGCAGGGGTAGGCAGGACTTAGGTGGAGCTGAGGAACAGTAGTGGAAGCTAAGAAGAGCTTTAGTGATGGCAACAAACCTCTGCATTAGGCAGTAAGCAAAAGCAAGAGGGAGAAAAGACTGCTATCGTACTCAAAGGAGGTGGCAGGGAAGGTAAGGGCAAAAATGTTAGCCATCAGGAGGTATAAGGAGACTCAGAGGGAGGAGGACAGGATGTGTATCAGGTGAAGCAGAAGGAGGCAGAGAAAGCAGTCAGATGCAGAAACACCTAAATGGAGGAGAAGATAGCCCTGGCAGTAAAGAAAGGGGCCAAGGCATTTTTCAGGTACGTAAGCAAAAGGGAAAGACCAAGGGAATGGTTTTAAGACTAAGAAGGGAAGGAGGGGAGTGTGTGGAGGGAGACCAAGACAAAGCAAACATCCAAAACAAATATTTTTGCTCAGTATTCACAGAAGAACAGGAAGGAGAGGGACCAAAGATAAGTCACAGGAACATCAATGGAAGGGAGCTGGACAACAGTCCATTTACTGAGGGGAGATTCCTAAAGGAACTCCCAAAACTGAAAGTGGACAAGGCAATGGGGCAGGATGAGACACATCTAAGGATATTGAAGGAGCTTAGAGAGGTGCTGGAAGCACCATTGACAGTCCTGTTCAACCACTTGCTGGAGATGGGAGCGGTTCTGGAGGATGGGAGGAGGGCAGATGGAGTCCCACTACACAAAAGTGGTAGCAGTGAGGAGGTTGGCAACTACAAGATAGTCATAAATACATAGATACATAGATACATAGACACTGTTGGCAGATAAGGACCTATGGCCCACCCGGTCTGCCCATTTGAGCTTCTAAGTTCCCTTTACATTTTCTAAAAGTCTGTTGCTCCTTACCCCTGACCTCCAGAATTCCCTTATGTCTATCTCTTGCATTCTTAAATCCCATGATTGTTTCAGCCACCCACCACTTCCTCTGGTAGGGTGTTTCACTTGTCCACCACCATTTCTGTGAAGAAATTCTTCCTCACATTTTCTCTGAATCACCGTTCTTCCACCTTTAGCCCATGCCCTCTTGTCCTGGAACATCTTTTTCACTGAAAAATAGCCAATTTCTGCACCCTGTTCCTCCTTGTAAGGTAATTGTATGTCTCTATCATATCCCCTCTCTCCCTCCTCTCCTCCAGGGAGTACATATTCAAGTTATTCAGCCTGTTCTCAATCCCTATACCATCTTTGTTGCCCTCCTCTGAACCTTCTCTACCCTGTGTATGTCCTTATGTAGGTAAGGTCTCCAGAACTGCACACTGTACTCCAGGTGGTGCCTCACTAGTGTCTTGTACAGTGGAATTATGACCTCCCTTTTCCTGCTGGTGATGCCCCTGCCTATGCATCCCAGCATCCTGTTTGATTTCCCTCTGCCTTGTCACACTGTTTCCCTACCTTGAGGTCATCAGAGATGATAACCCCAAGTTCCCTTTTCTGCTTGGTGCATGCTAGATCCTCACCACCCAACTGATGTGTTGTTCCAGTGTTTTTGTGCCCCATATGCATTATCCTGCAATTCTTTGCATTGAATTTCAACTGCCAAACCCTTGACCATTCTTCAAGCTGCTGCAGGTCTCGCCTCATTCTGTGTACACCCTTTGTTACTGAGCTTCATGTCATCAGTGAACAGGGCAATTCTGCCTTCTAGGTCCTGCGCAATGTCCCTGATGAAGATGTTGACTAGGACTGGTCCCAGCACTGATCCCTGTGGTACCCCACTAGTCAATCTTCCCTCTGTGGAGTGACAGCCATTTACCACCACCCTCTGAGTCCTGCCACCCAGCCAATTACCCACCTATCACACTACAGTCCTGCCCACTCCCATAATTCCCAGTTTGTTTAATAGCCTTCTATGTGGCACGGTGTCAAAGGCCTTGCTGAAGGCCATATCCACTGCCCTCCCCGATCCACCTCCTGTGTCACCCAGTTGAAAAATTCAATGAGGTTGGTCTGGCATGACCTCTCCCTGGTGAAACCATGCTGCCTTGGGTCCTGTAGTCTATTGGCAACCAGATGTTCCACCAATCTCTCCTTCAGTAGTACTTCCATAATGTTCTCCACTATCACCATGACTTTGATGGTGGAGAAATTAATGGAATCACTACTGAAGGAAAGAATAGTGTAATGTCTTGAATCTGGCAGGTTACAGGATCTGAGGCAGAATAGATTCACTAGGGGGAGGTTGTGTCAAACAAATCTAACATATGTCTTTGACTGGGTGACCAGGGAATTAGATCAGAGTGGAGTAATGGATGTGGCCTACCAAGATTTCAGTAATGCCTTTGGCACCGTTCCACATTGGAGACCCATACTCAAGCTGGGCAGTGTGGAAGTGGGTCCTTAGGTGGTAAAATGGGTAAAAAATAGCTTAAGGGATAGGAGACACAGGGTGGTGGTAAACAGAGTTCATGCTGAGGAAGGGATGGTGACCAGTGCGGTGCCATAGGGATCAGTACTGACGCCAGTCCTCTGTAATGTCTTTATTAGTGACATTGCAGAGGGGCTAGAAGGGATATGTCTTTTTGAAGATGATACCACGATCTGCAATAGGGTTGATACTCCAGGGAGGATGGAAAAAATGAGGAGGGATCTATTTAAGCTTGAGGAGTG
Organism: Neoceratodus forsteri; assembly: GCA_016271365.2. Lineage (NCBI taxonomy): Eukaryota > Metazoa > Chordata > Ceratodontiformes > Ceratodontidae > Neoceratodus > Neoceratodus forsteri. The sequence continues at coordinate 953,742,594 of CM028129.1, read as the reverse complement.
GTCAAGAGTGTGGCAACTAAGATTCAATGTAAATACAGTGGTAGTCATAGAAAGGTTTCACAGTACTGAGGTATACCTGGGTATACTGAGGCAAAATGAAGCAGGATCACATTACAGTCAATGCAAATTGCCTCAGTGGTACCTTGAGGTGCCTTGAAGTAGGAAACTTTTAGATAACTACCACTGTTTGTACAAAATCATGCACTTGGGCACAACAGCCCAGGGGCAAAGTACATGATAGGGGACATTGTAGTTGTGACCACCATAGAGGAAAGGGACCTGGGGTAATTGTATCTGATTATATAAAAGTGGCCAAGCAGTGTGACAAGGCAGTAGGGAGAGTCAGTAGGATGTCCAGCTGCATAGGGAGGGGTATCATCAGCAGAAAGACGGAGGTGGTGAGACCACTGTACAATCATTGGTAATACTCATCTAGAGTACTTTGTCCAGTTCAGGAGGCCATATCTCTGGAAGGACATAAACAGAGTGAGAGGCAGTCCAGAGGAGAGCAACTAAAATGGTGCAGGGTCTGTACCAAAAGCCCTATGAGGAAAGACTCTTGTGAAATAAGCACATAAATTAGGCTAATGTGGTGTGCAAAATATTTAAAACAAAAATAAAAAAAATAAAAATGAACAAAAATATTAACAAAAATTAATCTGCAGAAAAAAGCAGTAGATTCTAGTATGAAAGGCAATGAGATAATGGCAAATTCTGAGTAGATTTGCTATAGCACAGGAGAATCCAATGGAGGGGCTATAGAGAAAGGCCTAAGCACACTATTGGATCTTGCACCATTCATAGTATGGTGTATGAGAGCATCATCTGAACTGAGGAATGGAAAAAAAAACAGATGGAAAGAAGATGGGATCTGCTCGTACAGCTAGGTTAGTGCATATCCGTATCATTAGGTCTGCGTAGGTGGAGCCATGCAGTCCTATTGAGAGGACTAGTAGAAAAACAGCTTATGAATGAGCAACCTCATGAGGTGACAAAAGTCGCCTCCTCCATGATCACAATACTTGACCTGCAGGAAAACTCGAGGTACAAGAAAATCCTTGTTTGTTTATGACTGCTCATACACAATCTTTTATAGTGTATGGGAAGTCACAGTACAGAAAATCAAACAAAACCAGCTAGTGAAGACAACAGAGAATAGAAATGTTAACATTTTCTTTTTTCGAAATTGACACAGTGTGCTGCAGATGTGTCTGCAAGTTCCAATAAAAAAACTTCCAGCCGAACTGGATAGAGGAAAGCAACTATGTGGGAGCATTCCAAGTTGTTCTGCTGTAGTAGTGACATCACTGCTGCAGCAGAATGACATAATGATGTCACTACTGTAGCAGAACATAGAGGATTGTGTATGAGCAGTCATACTCAACCAGGTTATCCTTGAATCGAGCCATTTCCCTGATAACAGTAGACCTCTCGAGCGAAGCTCGAGAGGTCTCCTGTTAACAGGGAAACGGCAAGATTCAAGAATAACCTGGTATGTGTATGACTGCTCATACACAATCTTTTATAGTGTATGGGCAGTCATGGTTACGATTCAGATGCAAATAAATGTCCAGAATGAAAGAAATAAAGAGTTTCCTTATCTGCCACTATCCTGCTGTGTGACTTTCCCCCCTTCACAGATCTCACTGCAGTCAAATCAAGGCTGATTGGTGGATGCAGATGACATTTTTTATTTGTCGCTTTGCGTATTTAGTTAGTTTACTGCTGCTTTTTTGGGGGGGGGCATAATGCTGTTGACCACTGCTGCTGTCTCTGTCGTATACCAACTCAAAACCACGAGGCGTCAAGGCAAGCAACAGCAACCACTACTTGAGGGCTTTGAGGCACGAGACAGCATTCCATTTTGTTGTGCTGCACTACTGACGTACTGAGTGCAGCACAACTGTCAGTATGATGGAATGAGTGCAGCACAACAGCCAGTATGACGGAGTGAGTGAGGCACAACAACACTATTGCAGGCATGGATTTTCATGCTGAATAACATTCCACTATACACTATAAGCATATTCCAGGCATGGAATTCCCCTGCATAACCTCATTCTACCATACACTGTAAAGAGAATTTAGATAATATATTTGCCACTGATCTTTAATCATTTATCTGCTCCAGCAAGGCTCATCACTGACTTTCTGTTTTCTTCTCTTCAGAAACTTTAAACAAATCAGCTGCAAAACAATGCTTGGCTCTGTGCCTTTCCTTAGCCTCAACAAGCTGTGTTTGTGGATTAAAGGTGTATGTTAAAACTGCACTATTGTGTGTTCATATTTTTATTTGCTGAGCAGGGTAGGGGAGCCAGCAATGGCATGGGGGTGTGGGTTTTTACCAAAAAATTAGCTTAGTTAGTTAGTTTTAGTTTATTGATCAGTCTTAGACCATTACAAATACATACAAAGCACAAACATCTTAGATAGTACTCATAAAAATCAGCTTAAAATTACGGCAGTTTATACACTGCAAATTTACCTCAATATTAAAATACATACCCAACTTTATATCCTTCACAATTATAAATAGCAGTGTCATTCTAAGAATACATATATAACCATCTGCAATTTCTTTCAGTAACTAATCTACCCTATCTAATTTTCAGCATATCTGACTACATTGTCCTATTAGTTTTGTATCTGCGGTTATCTTTGGCAATGCTCACTAAATACTTTGCAACTGCTCTAACAATTATTTCATCATTAGTAATAAGGAATAACTTCAGCAAGAGTTCTTGATCTGTAGTTAGTATGGAGTTACATGTTGGTGTGATCCATTTAGCATGGTGTACCATTGACACACAAACATTACATACTTAAGATCTTCTACAAAGCTCATAGAGCAGGAACAGAGTTTGGCCTGCCTGGAATAATCTCTCCTGTATAAGGCATCCAAAATGTTACTTGGAAACATTTCTAACTTATATCTGGTGTATTGTGCTCTTTGATTTGGATCAGTAAGTATATCATAATGATTTCTTTAGAAGTGTACATTGTCAGTTTAACCTATACCAGGGTGAGATCTTCAGTTTCGAAATACTCTCAAGATCTAATATTCTGTGGTGTTCTATGATTTTAGACGTGACATAGGACTGATACTTCAAACTAATCTAAATACCCCTATCAGCACAATTATTTAAATAAACTAGACCAGACTCTTGTAGTATTTGAAAAATTGAGGCTAACCATCTAGATTTCAGATGACCCAGACTTAATCATGTATGTTTTTCTTTTAAACAGAGATAAGCAAATCTATACTGTTTATGTTGCAATATTTTGATCCAATAGTTGATTTTTCTTACTGAAAAGTACACTCCAAAACAGGCTATCCCCAATTCTGCTCTTTGTATTCATCCAATAAACTTACGAACATACGAAATTTGCCAGCAGATAAAGGCCTACATGTCTATCAAGTCTGCTCGAATGTGCAGCTAGCACCCCTTATTCTGCAGCTTCCCCTGCCTTCCACCCTTCCCCTGCATTGACCCTCCCCCTTGTCCGGTCCGATCCCCTTTTGAAGTAGTCCACTGTTCTACTGGATGCCACTTCTGCAGGTAACACATTCCACCCAGTCACCACCCTCTCTGTAAAAAAGTGTCTCCTCATCTCCCTCCTGAACCTTCCTTCCTCCAGTCTCACGTCATGGCCCCTGGTGTCCCTCTCCTCCCTTACTTTGAACAATGCCTTTGTACCTGTCTTGTTTATTCCTTTCATGTACTTAAAGGTTTCAATCATGTCCCCCCATCCCTCCTCTCCTCCAGCGAGTACATGTTCAACTCTCTCAGCCTCCTCTCATATGAGAAGTCCCCTAGCCCCTTGATCATCTTTGTCACCCTGTGCTGCACCCTCTCCAGTAACTTAATGTCCCTCTTCAGATACGGGTGCTAGTACTGCACGCAGTACTCCAGGTGCGGTCTAACTAATGACCTATACAGTGGCAGAATCATCTCTTCCCTCCTCAAGGATATACCCTTGCAATGCAACCCAGCATTTTGTTGGCCTTGCAGCTGCCTTCCTACATTGTGCTGAGTTGTTCATTGACCTTGTAATGAGCACCCCAGATCCTTCTCCTCCTCCTCTGTCTGAGCTAGCTGCACTCCCCCCCAGCAGCTAACTCCTACTTGGGTTCTTCATCCCAAAATGCAGCACCTTGCACTTTTTGGCATTAAACTCCAGTTGCCAGGTGTCTGACCAGGTTTCAAGCTTTGCCAGATCATCCTGCAACCCCTGCCATCCCCCTAGGTCATCCTCCACCACTCCTGCCTTGGTATCATCAGCAAACAGACTGATCTTGCTCTTGATGTCACAATGATATGTCTGCAATGAATATTCCAAGCAACACTGGTCCCAGCACTGAGCCCTGTAGAACACCTCTCGTCACTACCCTTGGGTGTGAGAGCTCCCCACCCACCACCACCCTCTGTTGCCTTCCCTGAAGCCACTTCCCTACCCATCTCACCAGCATTGCACCCGCCCCTGTGCCTTCTAACTTACTTCCCAGCCTTCCATGCGGCACAGAGTCGAATGCCTTACTGAAGTCCAGATACAGGACATCCACTGCATGGGCCCTGTCCAGTTGCTTAGTTACCCAGTCATAGAACTCCACCAGGTTAGTTTGACAGCATCTGTCATGTATGACACCATGCTGTCAGCTGTCCAGTAGTCCTTTAGCCTCTAGGAGTTGCACCAACCTCTCCTTCAGGATAGTCTCCATTAGCTTACCCACGATGGATGTGAGGCTCCCTAGTCTGTAGTTCCCCGGTTCATCCTTGGGGCCACTCTTGTTCAGTTGAACCACATGAGCCATCTTAAAATCCTGAGGTACACACCGTGAGTGTAGTGAGGCATTAAATAGTTCTGCCAAAGGCCCAGCGAGGAACTCTGCCAGCTCCTTCAGTATCCTGGGGTGGATACTATCTGGGCCTGGCACTTTGTCCACCCTCAGTGCCTTCAAACCCTCCCACTCTGCCCTCCATGATTTCCCTATCATCCACCCCCCCCCAATTTCTGCCATTCCTCCCCACTTGGGTGTCACCCCCTCTTCTCCTTAGTAAATACTGAGCAGAAGTAATCGTTTAGTGCTTCTGCCATATCGCACCCTGCTTCCACCCAACCCCCCCTCCTTCCTAATCCTTACTATTTGGTCCTGACAGCTCCTTTTCTCCATGATGTACCTAAAGAAGTCCTCCTTCCCCTTCTTAATGCCTTGTGCCAGCCTGAGCTCCTTAGATGCCTTGGCTCCCCTTACTGCCCTTGTCACCTCCTTCAATTCCATCAAGTACTCCTCCTGGTCCTTCCCCTTCCCTGTTTTCTTGTACCTCCTAAAGGCAGCTCTTTTCCTTCTTACCTTTTCCATGACCTCCTTGCTCAACCAGCTAGGTTTCTTAGCCCTAGCCTTCTTGCCCTGGACCTTGCAGCAGGTTTTGGTTGCCTCCATTATCCCAAGCTTTATGAGCTTCCACCTCTGGTTAGTGTCCATACTAGATTGAATTCTGGCCAGGTACCCTTTTACTACTTCCCCCATCCTCCCAAAGTCAGCCTTCCTGAAGTCCAGCACTCTTGTGCCAGATTCCACTCCTTCCTTGCCCATATCCAATGTGTGCCATACTGAGTGGTGGTCACTCCCTGACAGCAGTTCCTCCACCGTAAGTTCTCTCACAAAGTCACCATTTGCCAGCACAAGGTCAAGGGTATTCCCTAACCTGGTTAGTTCACTGACCATTTGCAGCAGAAAGCTGTCTTGGAAGGCATCCAGCAATGCCTGCTTCCTTCTGTTCCTGGTTGTTGGGGTACTCCAGTCCACTCCTGGCATGTTGAAGTCCCCCACAATCACCACACTACCCTTTTCGCAGGTCCTCCAGATCTGTCCCACTAGTTCCCTGTCTAACTCCTCCATCTGAGATGGCGGCCTGTACACCACTCCCATTCTGAGAATCCTATTCTTGGAATCCTGGATTTGCAACCAAAGTGACCTGCATCACCTCCTCCCCTTCCTCCCTACACACTTCAGTCCTTCCTTCACATATAGTGCCACCCCTCCTTTCCCAATCACCCTGTCCCTATGAAATAACCTGTACCCTGGTACAGACAGGTCCTAGTCATTGTATTGGGTGGCCCATGTTTCTGTGATGTCCACAATGTCCACCTCTCCCGCTGCCATGAGCACCTATAACTCTGCAGTTTTCCTCCCAAGGCTCCTAGCATTAAGGGCAACCACCTTCCACCCTCCCCCCCTTCCTGCCCTCCTTTACTACCATCACCAATAGTACTTGCCATTTGTCCTTTGTCACTGTTATGGGGGTAAGCTCATATGGTTTCCCAACCTGTGGTCTCTGCATGTCTCTTACCCAATTGCCACTCCCCACTCCTAGTTTAAATTCCCAACTTCCTCTGTGTACTCCTCCATCCTTTGTTTCAACACTTTCTTTCCTCCTCACTCAAGTGTAATCTGTCCTGGCATAGACGACTGTCCTCCCAGGTACCTTCCCACCCCCAATAGCCCATATCCTTTAGCATAACACCAGGTTCTTAGCCATCAGTTAAATACCTCTATTCTCAGCTTTCTTGTTGTGCTTGCCTTGGTCACTGAAAGTATCTCTGAAAATGTTACTGATCTTCCTGCCTCCCTCATAATTGTCCTAGTTCCTCAAACCTCCTCTGGACTATACAGTATCTACTGTCTTGTCAGCCAGGTCATTCATCCCAAGATGTATAATTAAGTTAGGCTTGACCCTACCCCCTCTAGCATATTTCAGAACAGATTGTCCCATCTTTTCCGCTGTCATTCCTGGCATGGCCTCCTCCCAAATGCGACTATGCTTCTCCCCCTTGCTACCCCACCTGACTCCTCTTAGTGTTGAGTCCCCCCCAGCACTAAGATTCCACCTCTCTTACTCCCTGCTTGCTTCCATTCATCTCTATCTCTCGTTACTGGCTGCTCTTCTTCCTCCTGCACATTATTTCCCCCTTTTGCCCCTGCCGCAATTCTCCCAGCAGAACTTCCCCCTACTCTGGTTTGGTCCAGGCATTTATCAATTAATCCTCCAATTGCATCATTTCCCTCCTCCTTCTTTCCCTCTAGCAGTGCAAAACTATTTTCTGAAGACCCTTTACAAATGCCCTCTCCCTCTTTCTTCACAGTAACCTGTTCACTCATTTTCACTCCATGACTTTTGCCACTTCTTCTTCTTCTCCCCTCACAATTCCATATTCTCCTTCCATTTGTCTTTTGTCTCCTGACCTGGTTTCCCGGCAATCATTCTTCCTGGCCTGGGCCCCTTGTCTCTGCTTCCCTTCTTCTGACCCTCTCCTCACCACTGTTGGCTCAAATCGCCCTATCTCATCACCCTCCTCCTTCCCTCCAGTATTGGGCTAAACCCACCCCCGGTCTGCCTTGCCTGTCTTAGTTCCTCCTGCAGACCCTCTATCTCCTTTCTAAGTTTCTCTATGTGGTTGCACACTAAACATCCTCCCACACTCCAGGCATTTTTAGAAAGATTGGTGCACCCCAGTTGTTGCAGCCTACCACCCTACCCATTGCTGTCATTGCCCACCAGTGACCCCCCACCCTTCCCGATGAAGGATACCAAACACTCCCCCAAGTCTCCCTTCTCCCCCTCTATCAGTGCAAACATTCTTTTTTTAATTTCCCTTACTTCTTTTGTTGTACACGTTTAGATAGATTGAGCAACTGCTTTTTACAGTCCTATCCTTCCTATCCACACCCAAAAGGAGACTTTAAGTAACTATTGCACAACCTTCTTCAAACTGTTACTCCTCCTTTCCACAATGCCAATAGCAATGCAAAGATGTAGTTACTTCCCTTCCACTGAGATAGCAGTCACCTCTTCACTCACTGCTGTTCCTTTCCTGGATGTCTGCTTCTGCTATGGCAGGTGCATGTCCTTTGCCCATTTGAGGAAGTGATGTCAGAACCCGGTATAAAGGAAATCACAGACCAGGGGTGGGTGGGTGAGGGCTGGGAGGTGGGACCAGTCCAAGTCTTCCAGAAACAATCAGGTAGCTGAGGCCCTGGTCAGACCATTAGCACCCTTCCCCTACTATGCACTAAACTTTGCAGCTAGTGAAGCCAGCAAAAAGGAATCACAATTCTACTCTAAGCCCCCCAAAAATGTTTGCTGCCAAAAGAAACAGGTCTCCAATTCAAACAGCTTCACCAACAACACATCAAAATAGGCTTGAAATTAGAAGATATAGGTCTCCAATTCAAAGAAATAGCCCAAATTAAATCACACCAAATATGTTTTAAATCAGAATAAATAGGCCTCCATAAACGCAGCTTGCTACACAGTGAAACATCAAACAAATTAGCCCACTTATAGCCACCAAAACAGGTTTCAAAATTCCAACAGCCACAAAACAATACCCTGCTAGCCCCTTAGAAGTACTAAGAAAGAAAAGAAATAGCCTTCTACCAAGTGACATCCACAAGAAACAATGTAAAAACAGCAAGAATAGGCTACTATACTGGAACTGATCTGATCCCCTTCCCCTTCTGGTTACTTCCATTGGTTTGGAGACTTACTTCATTTTAGATTTGGAAGGATAACCTGTCATGAATTAAAGTTTAGAATAGAACTTGGCAAACAGAGTCCGTCCTTCTTTTCAACTAGAGTGCAGTGAGTTTATTGGATGTTTGTTAAAGCAATTAGAGACTTAAAACCTCTTCACTGCACCTGACTCCATTAGTGTGCACATGGTAAATTTCTCTGGGTTGCCATACTTCCCCATTATAAAGGGCTTGAGCATTATATTTGGCCTTAATAGCTAACAGAAGAGGCTTAATAGAGTTTCCACCATATTTTTTGTCAAACATGTGTAAAGAAGTAGTTGTTTTTTTTTTTTTAATTTAGGGATTAATTTGTGTGTATGCTTGGTCCACTATCCATCAATAGAAAGCTGCAGACCTAAATAGATATAATCCTTTACTGTAGCCAGCTTTTCATTACCTATCCTTCAGTTTTTTCATTCTGCTTTTCTCCCCAAAAATTAATATCTGACTTTTTTGTTCATTAACCTTCAGATTATACTCTTTGGCATAATTGTCCAATATGTTTAATTTGGCCTGCAGCCCAGACTGTGTTAAGGAAAACAGGACCAAATCATCCATGTATGCTAGAACAGCACAATATTTGCCTAAATCATTTGGTGAATCAGTTTGTGAGTTCTCTATCAGAAGTTTATCAGTATAAATACAAAACAAAACTGGGGCAAGGACATAGCCCTGTCTGACTCTCATATTGGTTGAAAAAGTAGATGAAATCTGCCCCCAAAGTTCCAAGCTTGACTTGAGCTCAGGTAGAAGTATGTAACTTCCTAATAATGGCAATAATTTCATGCGTGAACCTCTTATCCTTCATAGTTTCCCAAAGTTTATTTTGTGAAATAGTATCAAACACAGTGCTGAAGTCTATAAAGGCTGCATATATTTTTTGTTTACATAATGTAATATATTTTTTAAACAGGTGCCTGATTACAAAACAGTTATCTGTGTTACAGTAGCCTTCTCGAAAACCTGTTTGTGATTTTGACAAATCTTCTAGCCTGACAAGTTGTTCCCTAAACCTATCCAAAATTAATCTAGAAAAAATTGTTCCCGTATAATCTAAAAGGGAAATTGGCCTGTACATAACTGGATCAGTTTTTTTGCCCTTTTTAAATATTGAGATTATTATGGCACCCTTCCAGGTGGGAGGAAATCCAGTCTGCTGCATCAGTAATTAAAATATGCCACAAGAAGATTAGCCCAAAGTGATGGAGAGTTTACATATACTTCTACATGTATCTGATCTGATCGAGGTGCTTTTTTGGGTTTCAGAGAGGCAATAGCATGATCAAGTTCTGTATGTAAAAATAGAGCAAAATGTTTAATCTTAAAATTTAATGTCATATACGTTGCATCTATTGCCACACTAAAAATTTAAGAGTACTAATATGATATCCATTTGTCTAACATAATATGTGAATCAATTTCATACTTGATATTATTCATCCCCTTAGCCACTATGAGACAGTATGATTGATAGTCCTGTTTATTGATAATTGTTAACATATCCTGCCATTGCTTCTGCTGAAAGTCTTCCTTTTTTCATACTAGGAATTTCTTGAACTCATCTCTACTTTTATTTAACTCTTTATAGGTAAAGCCATTTTTGTGTGCACTAACCATAATCCTGTTAAGGTTTTTCTTTGTGCTGCAACACTCCTCATCAAACCAAGATACATTCTTTAATTCTAAATTATGTTTCTTTGAGAATGTGAAGATAATAGGGACCTTATTTTCTGTAGACATAATGCAACTTCTTGCTTCAGAAGTTTGACATCTTTGCAGAATATTTAAACTAGCCAATAGGGAGAGGGGTGCAGCACCTGATACATCAAACAGAAAGAACACCCTTCCCCCCTCGGCTAGTGATCAAACCATAGTTCAGCATGTTTGTATTTCATTTGCATCACCAGGAAAGGAAAAAGGTCTGACTCCCGATACGATGTGCAGGGAAAGTGCCAGACCTCGACCAATAAACTAATGCACCAAAATCTGGCCAATGGAAAATCATGTTCACAAATGCCTGCAGTCTGGGAAATAAGATCCCAGACCTGCAGACAGCAATGACAGAGGCTAAACTGGACATAGTAGCCATTAGCAAGACATGGTTCACCAGTAACCACACTTGGGAAAATTCAGTGCCCAGCTATGTACTGTTCAGAAGAGGCCGAGGTGCAAAAATGGGAGGGGGGTTGCCCTTTATGTCAATGAAAATATCAAAGCTGCAGAAATTCAGAATACACATAAGGAGCCAGAAGTACTGTGGGTCACTCTGAAAATAGGAAGTGGAACAGCCACACAAACTGGGGATGTCCACAGGCCTCCAAACCAGGGAGAGGACATGGACACATTATTGTTAGAAGATATACAAAACATGACAGCTAAAGGGGAAGTTCTGATAATGGGAGACTTCAACATGCCAGATACAGATTGATCAATACCAGCAGGAACATCCACTAGAACTAGACACATAGTGGATTCCCTGCTGGGGAGGGCCTCAAACAACTTATAGAACAACCCACAAGAGACAGGGCTATTCTAGATCTAGTAATGACTTACAGGGAAAGAATCACAGAACACCAGGTTGAAGATCACCCTGGGGCTAGTGACCATCACATGGTATTGTTCAATTTGGCCACTAGAACTAAATCATCCCATTCCAATGCAAAATATGGGACTTCAGAAGAGCTGACTTTGATAAGATGGCAACAGAGTTAATCTAGCCCTGGCAAGAAGAAACACAGATAAAGGGGTACAGGCAAAGTGGGCAAGCATTAAGGATGCAATACTTGAAGCAATATCCCACTGTGTAGGGAGAAAAGCAAGAGCAAAACAAGTAGGAAACCACTTTGGTTTTAAAAAACAGTAGCAGAAAAGATCAGAGCAAAAAGACTGGCAGTTAGGAAATATAAGGGAAGGCAGAAGGACAAAGATAGGGAGGCATACCAAACTTCCCTAAGGGAAAAAGGGAAGGCAGTAAGGTAGGCAAAGGCACAAACTGAGGAAACATTAGCACAAACAGTAAAAGAAGGATACAAGACTTTCTATAGATACATTCGTGAACGGAGAAAGTGCAGAGGGGGTATTGCTAAGATTAATGGGGATAAGTGGGAGTGTGTGGAGGAGGACCAAGAAAAGAATCTATCCTAAATAGATACTTCTGCTCAGTATTTACTGAGGAGAAGGTAGGGCAGGGCCCACAGCTCAGCACCATGGACATGGGGAGGGAGGTGTGCAAGTCCCTTCACAAAAGAAAGGGTCCTACAAGAGCTCACTAAGCTGGTACATCCAGCAGACCAGACATTGGTTTGATTCTCACAATCTCCACCTGCATACTGTGCAATTCTGAGCAAGTCACTTAACTGCCCAGTGCTCCCAGGTCACTCCTGAAAACAGGCACTTGTACCTAGTGGGCCTTACCAAAGACTAAAAAAAAAAAAAAAGCTCAGGGTGGACAAGGCAATGGGACTGGATGGCATACATCCCAGGGTGCTAAAGGAGCTTAGGGTGGAACTAGCAGAGCCATTATCAGAACTGTTTAGTGAGTCTCTGAGCACAGGAGAGGTCCCAGAAGACTGGAGAAGGGCTCATGTACAAGAGTGGTAGCAGGGAGGAGGCAGGAAACTACAGACCAGTTAGTCTTACCTCAACAGTGGGCAAGATTATGGAGGTACTCCTTAACATAGAAACATGGAAGTTGATGGCAGATAAGGACCGCAAGGCCCATCCAGTCTGCCCATTTCTTTTTCTACCTTGTAAATGAGCCATCGGCCTTTGCTCTGTCAGTGGCCTATCTATTCATACTCATCTGTATTGCTCCCTTATGCCTATCCCATGCCTGTCTGAAGCCCTGCACTGTATTAAATGGCAACCACTTCCTGAGATAGGCTGTTCCATGCATCCACCACTCTTTCTGTGAAAAAGAATTTCCTCACATTCCCCCTTAATCAGCCTCCCTCTAATCTCATGCTATGCTGTCCTGTCCTGCTATTTTTCTTATATTGAAACATGTTAAACTCTTTCACCTTGTTAATGCCCTTAAAGTGTTTGAATATTTCAATTATATCACCTCTCTCCCTCATTTGCTCTAGGTTATGTATATTGAGTTCAATTAATCTGTCTTCATATGTTTTCTGAAGCAGTCCCCTGCACCATTTTGGTTGCCCTTCTCTGGACTGCCTCAATTTGGTTAATGTCCTTGTGAAGGTGTGGCCTCCAGTACTGCACACAGTACTCCAGATGGGGCCTAACCAGTGTCTTGTAAAGAGGGATTATTACCTCCCTCTTCTGACTTGTGATACCCCTACTAATACACCCCAACATCCCTCTAGCCTTACCTACTGCTTTAGTGGTCTGCTTGGATGATTTCAGGTCATCGGTGATGATGACGCCCAAGTATCTTTCTTCCCTTGTGACTGCCAGCAACTCCCCTCCCAGCCTATAGGTGGCTTCAGGGTTTCTCTTCCCTATGTGCATGATCTTGCACTTCTTTGCATTAAACCCCAGTTGCCACTCTTCTGACCATTTTGCTAGTTTATCCAGATCTCTTCTCATTCTGCCCACCCCATCTGGATCATCTACTCTGTTGCAGATCTTGGTGTCATCTGCAAACAGACAAACTTTACCCTCCAGTCCATCTGCAATGTCACTGATGAAGATATTGAAGAGGACTGGCCCCAGGACCAATCCCTGAGGTATCCCACGTGTGACTTGCATCTCTTTTGACTGTATACCATTTACCACCACTCTCTGTTTTCTGCCCATCAGCCAGTTTGCCAACCAGTTGACCAATGTCTGACCCACCTCGAGCTTATACAACTTATTAATTAATCTTTTATGTGGAACAGTATTGAAAGCTTTGCTGAAGTCAAGGTAGGCGACATCAACTGCTCCCCCTTGGTCCACCACTCTGGTTACCCAGTCAAAGAAATCTATGAGATTAGTTTGACAGGACCTTCCTTTTGTAAACCATGCTGTCTTGGACCCTGTACTCCTATGGATTCCCGGTGCTGCACTATCCTTTCCTTAAGGAGTGTCTCCATAATCTTGCCCATTACTGAGGTAAGACTGACTGGTCTGTAGTTCCCTGCAACCTCTCTGTTACCACTCTCGTGGGAGCGGGATCACATCAGCCCTTCTCCAGTCTTCTGGGACCTCTCCTGTGCTCAGAGACTCACTAAACAGTTCAGATAATGGCTCTGCTAGTTCCACCCTAAGCTTCTTTAGTACCCTGGGATGTATGACATTAGGTCCCATTGCCTTGTCCACCCTGAGCTTATTGAGATCTTGTAGGACCCTTTCTTTTGTGAAGGGACTAGCACCCTTCCCTCCCTCCCCTGTGTCAATGGTGCTGGAGCTGTGGGCCCTGCCCTACCTTCTTTTCAGTAAATACTGAGCAGATGTATCTATTTAGGATAGATGCTTTACATGGTCCTCCTCCTCACATGCCCCCTTATCCCCTTTGATCTTAGCAATACCCCCTCTGGATATTCTCCTTTCACTAATGTACCTATAGAAAGTCTTTTCATCTTCTTTTACTGTTCATGCTAGTGTTTCCTCGATTTGGGCCTTTGCCTACCTTACTGCCTTCCCTGCTTCCCTTAAGAAAGTTTGGTATGCCTCCCAATCTTCATCCTGCTGCATTCCCTTATATTTCCTGAAGACCTGCCTTTTGGGTCTGACCTTTTCTGCTACTGCGTTTTAGAACCAAAGTGGATTCCTTCTTCTTTTGCACTTCCTTTTCTCATTAACACAATGGGATGTTGCTTCAAGTATTGGATCTTTAATGTTTGCCCACTTTGCCTGTACCCCCTCACCTATATTTCTTTTTGCCAGGACTAGCTTAACTCTGTTGGCCATCTTATCAAAGTCAGCCCTCTGTAGTCCCATATTTTTGCCATGGAATGGGATGATTTTGTTCTAGTGGCCAAACTGAACCATACCATGTGCAACACCTGGAATCCATAGGAGTGCAGAATCCAAGACAGCATGGGTTTACAACAGGAAGACCCTGTCAAACTAATCTCATAAATTTATTTGACTGGGTAACCAGAGTAGTGGGCCAAGGGGGTGTAGTTGATGTTGCCTACTTTGACTTCAGCAAAGCTTTTGATACTGTTCCACATAGAAGATTGATTAATAAGCTGGGTAGGCTTGGGGTGGGTCAGAAGTTGGTCAACTGGGTGGCAAACTGGGTGGCAGACAGAAAAAAGAGAGTGGTGGTAAACAGTATATCGTTAGAAGAGATGCAAGTCACAAGTGGAGTACCTCAGGGATCAGTCCTCGGGCAAGTCCTCTTCAATATCTTCATCAGTGACATTGCAGATGGACTGGAGGGTAAGGTTTGTCTCTTTGCAGATGACGCCAAGATCTGCAACACAATAGATGATCCAGATGGGGTGGGCAGAATGAGAAGAGATCTGGAGAAACTGGAAAATGGTTGGAAGAGTGGCAACTTGGATTTAACGCAAAGAAGTGCAAGATCATGCACATAGGCAAGGGAAACCCTGACGCCACCTATAGATTGAGAGGGATGTTGCTGGAAATTACAAGGGAAGAAAAAGCCTTGGGCATCATCATCATCATCACAGATGACCTGAAATCATCCAAGCAGACCACTAAAGCAGTAGGTAAGACTAGGGGGATGTTGGGGTGTATTAGTAGGGGTATCACAAGTCATAAGAGGAAGGTAATAACCCTCTTTACAAGACACTGGTTAGGCCCCATCTGGAGTACTGCATGCAGTACTGGAGGCCGCAGCCTCATAAGGACATTAACCAAATTGAGGCTGTCCAGAGAAGGGCAACCAAAATAGTGCAGGGACTGCATCAGAAAACATATGAGGACAGATTAACAGAGCTCAATATATATACTCTACAGCAAAGGAGAGAGAGAGAGGTGATATGATCGAAACATTCAAACACCTCAAGGGCATTAACAAGGTGAAAGAGTTTAACATGTTTCAATATAAGGAAAATAGCAGGACAAGAGGACACAGCATGAGATTAGAGGGAGGCCAATTAAGGGGTAATGTGAAGTTCTTTTTCACAGAAAGGGTGGTGGATGCATGGAACGGCCTACCTCAGGAAGTGGTGGATATAAATACAGCGCAGGGCTTCAAACATGCATGGGATAGGCATAAGGGAGCAATACAGGTGAGTATGAATAGATAGGCCATTGACAGAGTAAAGGCCTATGGCCCATTTATAAGGTAGGAAAAATTGGGCAGACTGGATGGGCCTTGCAGTCCTTATCTGTTGTCGACTTCTATGTTTCTATGTTTCTATATAAAATCTATATTTTTATCCAGAAATTCTGTGATACTACTTAGTATTATGTCCCTAATCTGAACAGATGCACTTGTGTTCCATTTGATTTTACTATACCAAATTTCTATGTCAATGGGCTGAGGCAGTCTAAATCCTGGTTATCCTTCAGTGCTGATTTTAACACCAGTGGGAAATGATCACTTTCAGCTTTTACTGGGATTACTAAAGAGTCCCATGGCATGATATCTCCATTCCAGAAAAAAATTATCTATTGTTGAGGGACCTCTTGATGAGAAATGAGTAAAATTACTTGTGTGGTTTCCTTGGATTCTGCAATTTACAGGTGCCAAATTATGTAAGTTTAGAACCTCAATTAATTTGAGGCCCATACTGTGTAACCTGACATCCTTTGATGATCTTGGAAAATTGGCAGCCTCCATATATACCCAGTTATGGAAATCATTATCAACATAGCCATCAAAATGTCTGTTTCTTGCATTGAAGTCCCCACAGAGAAGAAACGCTTCACAAGTGGTGACAGCCCAGCTTTTATGTATCAGGTCTTCTACTGTATTTGTCCACATATAGTTGGGTCGTAAAACTTTAAGTTTATAGGAGGAACATAAACATTGGCTAGACAACATTTCCTGCCTTTTAGCTGAATAAACACTATTATTATATTGTTGTTACAATATAATAAATCCACATTTGCATCTTTCTCTATTTTAACCCATTACTAGGCTCCCTGTCACTCTACCTTTGTTTGCTTCCCTTTGCCCCAAAAGACTGGAACATTGTATAACCATTTAATAAAAGATCTATTTCTTTACTATGCCATGTTTCTTATAAATAAATTATACTGAACTTAGTTATAAAGTCCTTCCAATCTTTATCTGCAAATTTGTTGGCTAATCTTGAGATATTCCATGAGATTAGTATTAATCTTGATTGATCATTCTCCCTGAAAATTTTGCCTGTTTCAGTCAGTCAATTCTCACTGGTGGCTAATGCCTCAAACTTATATAGGATTTGAATGTTATATGTTGTTTCAGCCTTTTTTCCTAGGTTTTATTCAGCCTCCTTTGGCTTTATGTTATCAGACAAGTTTAGGTTTGTTACATTCAGCTGGGGAGCATCATCAGCAGAAACTATATGTAGGCCCAAAGTATCTAATAAAACTGCATTTTCTAATATCTTTTAATATAAACTCAGGAATCTAACTTTAATGCAGACCATATTGCAGTCAAGATCCCTTCTCTGCCTAGTGACTGCAATTGCATCAGGATTTTCAATTGACACATTCAATAATTGCTCAAGCAATTCTAGGATTGTACTTTTAAGTTTGTAATTATTTTCATTTTTAGTTCTGCCCAACCCATATAAGAATAGAGGATTTGTAATTTTATTTTCTTGTTTTCTCTAGTGTTCTGAACAGATTTATAGACAGAATTATTAGGAATGGTAATGGCTACTGTATGAATTCCTGCTTTATCCAATAGAGTAGCTTTGTTCAGAATAATTTCTGTCATTTTTTGGGTCTGTAATAGTACATCTACACAGCTTGTGTTAGTGTCATTTCTCCTTCTGAGAACTTTAAGTATTCCAAAATCTCTTTGAGGAATTCTAAGAGCATATGTAAGCAAATTAATTAAGGTTGCTTTTAACCTATTTCTTGACTCATTTGGGAAGGATTTTAAACCATAAATACAGATTTGAGATGATTGCTTCCTGTCTATTGAGCTCCCATTATGGAGCACTTTTCTATTTTTATAGTCAAGGGAGTAGCCTCATTTTTCAGGACTTCATTATTGATTCAAATCTGATTTGCTCTGAGTGGTGCAGTACAAAAAAATGAATATACATTCTACTCCATCTACATCCCTGTCCTTTCAGATTTGCATAACATCTGTGTTTACAACATCTGCCCCGTGGCTGTCCCTAGTAGGTGCACAATTTTATCTTTAAGCATGTTAAAGGACCATCCAATACACACTTTGTATCCATAAAGGCTTAAAATAGCACAGTCAGCAATATTTGTAACTGAATTCTCACCAGTACTAACCCCCATCCTGCCACCGACGAGTTAACTCGTCCTACATTAATTAAGCCCCTGCTGCCACCGACGGCATAACTCATCTTTTGAAACATTTTTTTTTCAGAGCTACAGAGCACATAGACAGTTTGCATTAGTAGAAATCTGCCTAGTGATAGGTAAAGCAGGGACCTCTGACTTTCTGTTATTGGTATCAGTATTAACCAATCACAGCTAACCACATAACTGTAGCCTCTTTTTTGTACTCGTTTGACTGAGATTTGATGCACTTGCATTTTCCCCTTGTGGACTGCAAGCTGAGCTGGAACGTCTCCCGATTGTCTGAAAGTGCTTTATCGACCATTTTCCTGAGATCTACTGCTTTGTGAAGTCAGCATAATCAGCTCTTTTGTGAGGTCAGTTGTTTTTTCTCTGCTTTTGAAAACAGGCACTAGTAACTGGAAATTTCTGGCAGACGGACATGTAAGAAGTGAGGGATTTGAAAGGGGATAAGCCTTTACTTCAATTTGTAAATTAGGAGGCAATGGTACAGACTGTCAGGTACCCACCACAAGAAAACTTGTTTTTGTGTCAGCAATTCATGCAGCCGTGAGTACCACACGCCATTTTTACAAATGTTTTTCCCTTCAAATTAGTGAGCGAGCGAGGATGTCATTTTTCCTAATCTATGGGACAGAGTTTACCATGACACAGTACATCACTTTTTTTTGTATTATATTTTTTCCTGGTTATGATAGAAATATATTGTTTCAGCATGGATTTTGAAAAAAAGTAGATCTTCGGCGCATTCGCCAGTCAGTGCTGGGCATGTATATTTTTTTTTTTAATTTGTTGATCAGTAGCCTTTTTTATATTGCAGTTAAATGAAATACCACTTTGTTGTGTCATAGCATTTTTTTTGGAGGGGTTATGCGAAATTTGAAGGAAATGGAAGCGGCATTCGGATGAATGTCTCTGTTTGCTGTGCCTCCCTCTAGTATGCTATCTGAAAATGACCAGGAATCAATATAGTGCACACTTACTGTATTGTGTACCAATTTGTGCTAAATTGTCCCCATTTTACTTTTTACCTTTATATTTTATTTTTTTTGGTAACCTTCGATAATGGAATGGTAAGTGTTTGTGGAACGCTATTAGAATGCTGCTCGTACTTGTCAGTTCTCGCCCCTTTTTTTTTGCATTCCATTCACGCGTTTATTATCCTGAACCACGTACAGTAGGGCTGGTGCATGCTGGAGTGCTTGAGATATACACAGTATCGCTCGGGTAAGTAGATGCTGTGATACTTCATGTGAACAAATAGCCCAGAGGTGTATGGAGCAGCTGGTAAAAACAAAAACTGACCCCTTAAGAAGTGTTTAAAGCTGTGGAAAGTAAGGCCTATTCCAAATTGAATGAAAGTGGGTCCTACCACACACATCCCATGTGCGGGGTAGGAGGAGGGCCACGCTAGTGAGAGATTATCTGCCGCTGGTGCGTTGGAATGGAAATTAAACTTATTTTGTGAAAGGTGTCCTTAATACAGTAGCAGAGGTTTATTCTACTGCTGAGCTGGTAGTGGAAATTTCCAGAAATGTTTTGTGCAGCATTGAGATGTCCGTGTCTATCACGTGTTACCTCCAGCAAGGGGAGGCATAGGTGAAGGAAGGGGTTCCCTTGCCCGTAAAATCATGTAAACAATCGAATGAGCTGCTGGCTGCGGCTCAGCCTGCTGCTGTCAGGCGCAGGATGGAGGAGTGGCCTTTCTTAGCATGTGTGCAGCAGTATTCTGGTAGTTTTCAACATTAAAGTTGGGAGCCCGGGGTCTGAAAGCCCCGTTTGCTCAAGGCGAGCCAGGCATTGCTTGTGTGATCAGCTTTATCTAGAGCATGTGAGGGGCTTGTAATTTATCCCTGTGTTGTGGGGGTTCTAAGTGTATGCGCTTAAACTGTATCAGCTACCATTTGCAGTTCACACTATACCAGCTACATTTTCCAGTTTATGAAGAAAGTGTGACTTGGGGTATGTAGGCTAGTGATGAATTTGGAAAGTAGCTTTTCACCACTTAACAGTATGCGTTTCTCGATAACGTGAATCTGATCAGTGGTGTTCTCCTGTCAAAAGTTATTTGCATTGCTCTGATTTGTAACCGTCGCTGTTTCTGATTAACTTGTGCAGGTCAGAGATCAAAGTGCTTTCGAGTAAAATTTAGCCGACTACGCACTTGATCATAAGTGACTTCTCATGAAAATGTATTTATTTATTTTGACTGGGAATGCACACTGAACTTAGTTTTAACTGTACAATTTGAGTGGATGTCCTGTGAGGAAAGGGGAGGGGTGGGTCTTGCTGGAAAAAGTGTTGCTAATAATCCTGGGCATGCCATCTCGGGATAATTTTTAAATGGTCTCTTTACATAGCTGTCAGTTGTTGTAGGTGTATACACAACGATACATCAAACATCAGCAGAGAAGGTTCACTAGTCCCGTCCTTCTTTTGGAGTACTGATTGGATAAAAAAAAAAAAAGATCTTTCGATTAAAGTTTCAATGCCACAGGATTACTCCTGGGTTCAACCAGCATAACAGTTTACAACAGTGCCTGATAGCCACTGCTAGCGGAAGCACTACAGGGTGATAACCAGTGGCCATACAGTTCTGGGATCATGCAGTTCCTGTTGCTTGTGCTAAGCATGTTATTACACATTTGCTGTAGTCCTTTGGGAGTTGTACTTAGTCCAGTCATTTGAGGAGCTAATTATGGCATAAAAAGTAGTGGGGGGGGGATATCCCATGGTCCAGCAGTAGCATGTTGTGCTACCAAGCAGGCAACCTGGATTCTGGAGTGAACTGCATTGGATGGAGCTGTGTCCTGCTGTAGTGGCCCTCTGTTGGCTGGCCAAAGGGAGCATGCTTCCTTCCAGAGATGCACTGCATGTTGAGGTCATTAGTGGGTCTGTGTGTGGGGTGGGCTCTTGCTCTGTTTGAAACATGGACTGCACTGGCCCTCTTTGGCCCCATTCAGTCCCTTCCTCCTACCTTACAATTGTGTTTGGTTTGTAGCAGATATTCTGCAGGTGGAGACCCCATCTGGAGTACTGCGTGCAGTTCTGGAGTCCCAATCTCCACAAAGACATAGGATGTAAGCTGTCCAGAGGAGGGCAACTAAAATGGTGCAGGGTCTGCACCAGAAGATGTATGAAGAGAGACTTAAGGAGCCAAATATGTATAGCCTCGAGGAAAGGAGGGAGAGGGGGGACATGATAGAAACTTTCAAGTACCTCAAGCTAATCAACAAAATCCAAGAGGGTAGCATCTTTCAAAAAGGATGTGCAAGAACAAGGGGCACAATTTGAAAGATGAGGGTGGCTCAGAGGTAATTTAAGGAATATTTTTTCACAGAGAGGGTTGTGGATGCATGGAATGGCCTTCCGGAGGAGTTTGTGGAGTCAAAAACAGTGGTGGAATTCAAGCATGCATGGGGCAGTCATAAGGCAATTTTAGGGGGTGGGGGTAGGAAGAAGTAGGCTGCTGGTTAACTAGGATCTGCAGCTTATCCATTAGGTAGGGAAATGGGCAGACTGGGTGGGCCAAGCGGTCCTTATCTGCCATCAAATTCTATGTTTCTATGTAACCATGTGTGCTGCACATTAAGCTGTGTTCTGTCAATTTGAGTATGGTGTGCTAGAGAAGAGAAAGCAGTTGACAGATTTGTGGTGTCATTTTGAAAGGGATGGAATCTACTGCAGATCACAATCCCCCTGCTAAACATTGGAAACTGATGAATGCTAGCAACTGGACTGTTATATGAAGAGTTATTTCTGTATAAAAAGCAAAGAACTCTTGTGTTCTTTATAGATTCAGTAGCAATTCAGAGAAGATGGGAGATTGGGGAGGGAAATTAGAGGAGGAAGGAAGAGTGAATGTGGGGGAGGAAAGAATGGGGGAAGAGGGCTATTACATGCAGCCAGGTAAGCACTAGTTGCATTTTGTGAGTAGTAGTGAGGATACTGGTTTGTGAGTGTGGTGTGCCGGTGGGGGACTGAGTAGGTACTGCTGCTAATAATTGAACAGCAGGTACTAACAAGGCAGGAGATGGTTTTAATGGGCTTTAAGAAGATCTAATTTGGGGATTATACTCTTCTGAGAAACCTGCAATCAATGGACTCTACCAATGTGTGAGTGTGAATATGGGGGGGGGGGATACTATAGGATTGCACCAGGTGGAAAAACAGTAACATGCTGGGTGGCCTAGTAGATAGAGTTGCAGACGAATGAGTGAGCTAGGTACATAGGCCAGGGTTCAAGCCCCATGGGGGAAAACAAGCAAAGAGTGAAAGGAATGGGGGGATATACTCAGAGAGCAACTAGAGAAAGGAAGCAGGGATATACTGGAGGGTGGGTTAGAGGGTGGTAGGGGGTAAGTAGAGGGATAGATTGGGCTAATGAACACTATAAGTTCAAATTTATAAAACAAAGAGGTGGTAGAGTGCAGCACCCCCCCCTTTGTGATAAAGTAGTATCATCTGCTAAGGGGATTTGGGGAAAGAATGGCAGTCATGTGACCCAGCATACTCATAAGGGGAAATGTCTGCTGAGTGGGGGAAGCTGTTGTGGTAGTGGTGGAAGGCTACCCTGAGCAGCACTGTGATGTCTGGCAGGTCCAGCTGCAGTTGGGAGGTAGAGAGGAGCACCATCTGGGGTTTTGGAAACACTGGCTCTTTGGATATAATAGAGCATGGTTAATGGGATTTAAAGGTCATGTAGCAACACAATAGAGGGTTCAGGGTGGGGAAACACACAAAGACACTGGAGGGAGGTAAATGGCAGGTGCTTAAAGCCACAGCCAGGATTACACAATGTGCCTTGATCTAGATCACATAGCATTAACTGCTGCTCGGCTCCTGAACATAGATTGCATTGGTTACAACGTACAATTCCACAAAGTGCAGTCAGTCTAAATCATCCTCCAAATGTTTCCAAATGCAAGCAATTAATAAAAAGGCACACAAATACACAACTGATTAAAACCCCAAAACACAGTTCTTAAAGCACCCTCAGCAAACAGACAAATCCCACGCAGCGTATAATCACGCCTTAATGTACCCTCCCCAGAGCTATACAAATTCATGATAGTAGCAGGGAGCAAATGCTGCTACAATTTATCAGTTGTGTCCTCCGACCTTAGGTCTGAGACTATATGGTCTTTCTTTACCCTGAGCAGCACTACGATCGTCGAAGTTAAGTACCTGCTCTGCAGTGTTTGGCAGGTCAACCTGCAGCTGGGATGGTAGAAAGGAGCACAGTCTGGGGTTTGAACAGTGACCCTGCTCTGCAGTGTTTGGCAGAAGCATGGCTGCAGCTGGGAGGGAGTAGAGGAGCACCATCTGGGGGTATGGAAAGAGCAGCCTTGCTCTGCAATGTTTGGCAGTTGCTGCTGGCTGGAGGGTAGAGAGGAAGCACCATCTGGGTTTGAAAAAGCAGCTCTGCTCTGCAGTGTTTGGCAGGTGCTGCTGGAAGGGAAGAGAGAGTACAGTCTGGGATTTGGAACATCATCCATCCTGTAGGTGGCAGGTCTGACTGCAGCTGGGAGGGTAGAGAGGAGCACCTGTCTGGGGGTTGGAAACAGCAGCCCAGCTCTTGGGGTGTTTGACAGTTCTGTTGCATCTAGGAGTGGTAGAGGTCCAGAGAGTACATGTTCAGCTTTTTCTGTCCAAGTCTGATACCAGTAGATTGTAGGATTACAACCACTGTGTCATTTAAGCCTCTAGCTGATTGCTGGAAAGAATACACAAAATAAATGTGTAAAACTGTGAATTACAAATAATGTTCAATTTCTGTAGATAGGGAATTGTGTTTACCAGGCATTGTAATAATGGTAGAGAATCCTGCTCTGATAGGTGCAGGTCTCAGTAGCGTACATGAGGAATATCAATTTCCCTTGTTATTAACTTATCTTAGTTTTGGTTTTACTGTAGACTCATTTTATAAGTGCAGTAAGACACCCCAGTGTGTGGGCTGTTGTTCCTTGAATTGCACTTTCAGGTAGTTGAAGGCAGTCAGCACAAGTGCCTCATGCCTCACAACACACTGGACGTGCAGCTCTAGAATAATAACCCACTGATACTGGATGATGTGTCACAGAGGGCAACTAGAGGGTTTTAGAGACCCAGCAGGGCTTCATAGAGTCAGTCAGGCTTAGGACTATGGACAAACTGCCATGTAAAGTTCCTGTCTTCCATGACTTAACTTGTCTCGTGGTAAGCTGACCTACATTGTAGAAAGAGAAATAAGTTAGAGTTTTGTTTTGTAAACCGATTGTGTAAAACCAGTTTATTTTATTTTATGTAAAATCTGTTCCCTATAGTGTGTTGTAATATCCTGTAGTGTCTGTTTAATTGTCTTGAAATATTAAAATATTCATAGATTCCTAAAAGGTGATGGCAGGAAAGGTCCGACAGGCCAACCTAGTCTGCCCATTTGTCTAGCTATCTGCTAGGACATGCGCCCCCCACCTCAACACTCCCACGCCTTGTTGAAGCCTTCCAATGTTGCTTCTCCAACCTCCTCCATGAACCTATTCCACTTATCCACCACCCTCTCTGTGAAATAGTACTTCCTAATGTTACCCTGAACTGCCCCCTCCATCTGCAAGCCATGCCCCTCGTCTTCTGATTTCCTTCAGCTGGAAGATGCTTTCCACTGGCACCCAGTTTGTATGCTTGTTACTTGAAGGTCTCAATCATGCTCCCTCCTCTGTACCAGGGAAGTACATGTTTTAAATTTCTCAACCTTTCTTTCATAGGACAGGTGGGTGAGTTTTATCATCTTCATTGTTCTCTTTCAATTCGTTCCAGCCTCCCCACATTTTTTTGAGGTACGGCCTCCAGAACTGGACCCATGTTCCAAATGCAGTCTAACCAGATGGGTGTGCCAAGGGTACTATGACCTCCATTTTTCTACTGGTAATCCCCTTTCTGATGCATCCCAGCATTCTGCTGGCCCTGGCCACTGCTCTTTCTGCAGTGCCTCTCACATTGACTGTCAACTGCATCAGCCAACTGAACTTTTGGATCTGAGGGAAACCCTTGAGCTGTCTGCTGTTTTGGGGTAGAGCTGTTGGAAGCTGGTAGAGCAACAGCTTCGTCGGTGAGCAGCCATCCAGCAGTAGTGGAACAGATGGAAAGGCCTGATTTCTGGCCTGCGTAACTGCCCTACTCTCCTGAGACACAGAAGAGCGTTTTCAGATAAATCCAATCCCTGTGAATGAAGAAGCCAAGTGTGACCAGGCTCACCCTCTAGAGGACTGAAGATTTTTGCTGAATACGATCGGTCTGGCGAAGTTCTAGCACTGCCTCTGAGCTCTGGTTTGAGCAGAGACTGAGCGATTGGGATCAAGTGAGCTGCTTGCCTGTACAGTAAAAATTTCTGTGCATATAAATGTTCTGTGTGTTGCAAAAGTGGGTCGTGATTTGACTCCACATCATGAACTGCGTTCTGCTTGCTGGAAGCTATGTCCAGCCCAAAAGCCATTGTTCTCCTGGCTGCCATGACTAACTACCTCAGGGTGCTGCTACACAGTGAGTCCAGGTGGTGAGTTTGCAGCACTGCTTGGGGAGGGCCTTGGTTCTCCTGGCCCTCAGGACCAACACCACAGCGAGTTGCTGCACAGTGAGTCCTGGTGGGGAGTTGGTGGTGCTGGTTCAGATAAGGCCTTGCTGCTGCTTGTCCTCATAACCCACACCTCCCAGAGCTGCTGCAGAGTGAGTCAGGTGGGAGAGCTTGGCGCTGCTTCAGGGGAGGGGATGAGGTTCACCTGGCCATCGCGGCCAACACCTCAGGGAGCTGCTGCAGAGTGAGTCCAGGCAAGGAGTCAGTGGTGATGCTTCTGGGGACCATGGTTCTCTGGTCTTCTCAACCAGCATCTCGGGAGCTGCTTCACAGTGAGTCTGGGCATGGGAGTTGGGGGTGCTGCTTCAGGGAGGGTTATGATTCTCCAAGGCCTAATGACCAACACCTCGGGGAGCTGCTGAGTGAGTCTGGATGGGAAGTTGGCGGCCTTGCCTCAGTGAGACATGGTCTCCTGGCCATCATAGGCAACACATTGGGGAGCTGCTGCACAGTTTGTCTGAGCAGGGGAGTTGGCAGCTCTGCTTTAGGGGAGGGCTGTTGTTCTCCTGGCCCTCATGATCAACACCTTGGGGAGCTGCTACACAGTGAATCTGGGTAGTGGAGATAGCGGCGCTACTTTGGGGGAGCGCCATGGTTGTCCTGGCCCTAATGAGCAACACCATCGTTGCTTCTGGTTCTCCTGGCCCTCAAAAGAACACTTCAGGAGCTGCTGCACAGTGAGTCTGTACATGGCATTGGGGCGCTGCTTTGGGGAAGGGCCCTAGTTCTCCCTTCCTCATGACCAACACCTCGGTGAGCTGCTGTACAGTGAGCTTGGGTGAGAAATCAGCTGTGCTGCTTTGAGGGCAGAGCCAATGGTTCTCCTGGCCTCACGATCTGCTACTTCATTGCTGCTGCACAGTGACTCGGCAAGGGAAGTCAGTGGTGCTGCTTTTGGGGAAAGTATAGTGTTCTCCTGGCCCTCACGACCTCAGCACCTCTCAGGAGCTTCTCCACAGTGAGTCCAGGTGGTGGGTCACCCGTGCTTTGGGGACAGCCCTGGTTCTCCTGTGCCCTCATGACCAACACCTCGGGAGCTGCTGCACACTGAACTCCGGTGGGGAGATGGTGGCGCTTGTTTGGGAGGCTCATGTTTCTCCTGGCCCTGATGACCTACACCTCAGGGAACTGCTGCAAAGTGAGTTAGCACAGTGAAGTCAGCAGCGCTACTTTAGAGGCTGTGGGTTCTCCTGGCTGTCATGACTCACACCTTGGGGCGCTGCACAAGTGAATCCAGGTGGAGGGCAGAGGTGGTGCGCCTGGGAGGGCCGTGGTTCCTCCTGGCCCTAACGACTAACTCCTCCTTGGGAGTTGCTGCACAGTGAGTCTCGACTTGGAAGTTGCCGTTAGCTTCTTTGGGAGGGCCGTGGTTCTCCTGGCTCTTCAGGAACAACACCAGAGCTGCTGCAGTGAGTCTGTCGTGGGGAATCAGAGCAGCTTTCCTGAGGAAGGGGCCATAGTTCTCCTGGTCCTCACGACCAACACCTCAGATAAGTGCTGACACAGTGAGACCTGCTGGGTGAGTTGACAGCATGTGGTTCGGGGAGGATCATGCTTCTCCTGGCCCTCAGGTTGAGTTCTTTGTGGAGCTACTGCACTGTGAGTCCTGGATGGGAGTCAGTGGTGCTGGTTCAGATGAGGACCATGTTTGTCCTGGCCCCTGACAACCAACGCCTCGGGAGCTGCTGTCAAACCCTCAGATAGTGTCAGCCCTCTACTCCAATAGCAAGCGTGAGCTGTGCTGCAAGGACATAAGGCATGATAATATCTCGAGGATGGCATGCCTAGATATATCCTACTTCATTAACTTGCTCATAGACCAGCTTATCCTCTCTTCTTTCCCTGGTAGTGCTTACACGTGACAGTTGATTTATGAGCATCATTTACATTAACGGGTATTGACTCATGGCCTGGTGGGCGAATAATGCTACCCTTGTTTCCGGATTGTCGGCTTCCAAAGCTATTCGAGTAAAGCCCAGGCTAGGAGAGCCTGGTTGAAGGTTTATTTGTTTCCCCAGCGATCCTGTGGCGGTAAAGTTAGTCTAATGGTGATTACACATTATCTGACTCCCCTATGCATAGTACACGTGAAGATCTTTTAGTGCTCCCGCCCTGAGATGAAGGATATCTTTATTGCCTATTATGCCCGTAATAATAGAGCTATTGGGGCGATACATGATACTATGGTTAGTGGACATGGAGCCACCTATCATTGGCGAGCAACATGAAATTTGAGGTTAATGGGCCACATTGATAAGAGATAGTGGGGATGTACTGAATAGCTGAGCAGTCAAACTTATGAGTAAAATGTCAGACTCTTAGTCTGCCTTCCAAGGAAAGCTGGTTTGAAAGACCTGGAGTGTTCCCTTGGTAAGATCCAACGGACCCTGCCTTCTTACCAGTGCGCTGGGCTGGGCCTGATGGTGGACTATTATACAGGATCTTTCTCACCTTTTTTTCTCTCTGTTTGGGTATAGATGAAGCTTCTGAATCTGAAGCCTTTTTGAATGGACATTGGGCACACACCAGGGATTTGGGAGGTTAGGTGGCCCAGCATAGCTATTTGCTGCTCTATATCACTGGCTGGTATTAATTACTTAGGTTTATACGTGGTTTCTACTGTTTGGGGGCGGTCCAGGGGTGATGGTTGTCTCGATGGGCTGCTGAGCTTAGAGAGGAGGTAAGTAGGGCAGTGCCATAGACCTATTCTGTATAAAAAGAAGATTGGGAGAATCATTTTAGAGACCAGCTTGTGATGATGGAAGGGAGGGAGTCTTTATGTCGACAGAGAGACATCACTCCAAAATCTCCCCATTAGACTATGATTATGTTCTCATCACAAACCCCTCATATTGGCTGAAAGGTTGCTTGCTGTCCCCATTTATCACCTTCAGATTTTTGCATTTTGAAAGTCTCAGTCATATTTACTTCCTTCTTGACTCCATGGATGCAATATTCAGGTCAAGCTTGGTCCAAGTCGTCCATAGGTCCCTCGCTGCTCATGTACAATTTCCATTGCTGTCCTTAGACTGATTGTAAGCTACACCTAGGTGCAGCCTCACCAAGATCGTGAAAATTCTCCTTTTAGAAAAAGCTCTGCCAACTTGCATGGGGCAATATTCTGTGAATGTTACTTATGGTAACACCTAGGTCACTGTCCTCCGAGGGCCGATCTAACCTGTCCCCCATCCAGTGCTATGTTTTCAGGTTCCTTTTCCCTCTGTGCATGTCCTCTGTACTTTTTTGGCATTAAATCTGTACTACAGGTCTTGGACCACTTTTACAGTTTTGTTAAGTCCTCTTTCTGTTCCTAAATCTCTTACTCATGAGTCCTCCACCCTATCAGATACATGATTTACTGTCATTTGCAAGAGGCACATTTCCCTGAATCCCTTCTCTAATGTCACATATAAACAGACTGAAGAGCACTACTGGGACTAACTTCACTACTTTACTGGTGGGAGTGGTATAGTGAATGGGGTGCTCTAGATAGGGGGAGTTACTTTTTCTTAATTTCTTGGTGGAGGAAGATGAGATGCGGTGATACGTTGGTGGGAAAGGTGTTTCTTTTGTTTGTTTTATTTCTTGGTCCCAGACAGACTGACATACAGCAATGGCAATGTGGGTCATATGACTGACTACCTAGGACATGAACAGGACTAGCAAAGTCTTGCATGACTTTAGTGGTCCATATAAATTACCTTGCACATTATGTCACGCGGTGTGAGAGCAAGCAAGCAAGAGGGGAGTACATGGGTCTGATGTGATGGGAGAGCAGTGATGAGTGAGATGAGGACACTCATGTGAAGTGGCAGAAAAATTGAACAGGGTATCCAATCTTGTCAGGATGACTTGGGCACAACATTGTAGACTACATCACAGTGGGAAATATAGGAGGATCATCTTTGGGACAAGTTCTCTTGTGCCGGGAGAGGGAGTGTTGCTCATAAAGCACCAATCAAAGAAAAAGGATTACCTTAGTATTTGGCTTCCACCCACACATTCAGTCATTGCAATGTGAGTCTGGTGGTACAGTAGGCTGGATCAAGGGACTAGTATAATAAATCCTTGACATGATGTGCCATTGAGAGAGAGATTGCCAGCAGATCAGGTACAGATGTTGGCAAGAGGAGGAACACTTGAATGATCTAGAGTATGATAAGGTAAGCATTTTCGCTTCAAAATTAGTTTTATCTTCTTGTGGTACTTTTTTATTTATCTTTTTTTCCTTTCCAGGGCCTACAGGAACTGATTTGTCGTGGCAGGCTATATCTCAGACCAGACAAACAAATGCTGCTTGCTCAATAGTAAGGTGGAAGCAAGGGTTCCTTTTTAAACAAATTTGAGGTACATGAAGGAAGGGGGATTGCAGTTCCTGGACCATAAAAATGGTTGATGGATTTCACCAACATCACACATATTTTTTTTTTCCCAAGAACAGAACTTTATACAAGATTGGGTCCTCTTGAGTACTACAGCATAGTAGAAGCCAAATGTCAACATATTGACTTAATTCTGCATTGTAGCAGCAGTGCTTTTGTCTTACACTGAGAATACTGAACAGAAATATTCATTTAGTAAAGCTGCTTCTGCTTCTCATCTTCTCCCTGAGCCTGACCACCTGTCACTAGTTTTGGTACTGTCTGGTCTTGTGTGTATTAAAAGAATGCCTTGTCAGCCTCCTTGAACCTCTCTCTACACATCTTAGCTTCACATCTGCTTTTGCCTGTGTCAGTTTTCTTGGCCATCCTCAGCCTTTCAATATTAACATAGAAACATAGAAGTCTGTCGGGCTGTAAAAGGACCTTATTACGCCCACCTAGTCTGCCCATTTGTATAGCTATCTGCTAAGACATGCCTCCCCACCCCCAACACTCTCCTGTGTCTGTTCCATGTATTTTTAGTTTTCCACTGTTGCTTACATAAAGGTTACTAAATGAGATGCAGATACGAGGTGGGAAAGGGTGTTTTGTTTAGTTTTTTTTTGTCTCATACATCGACATCAGCAATGGCATGTGGTACATGACTGACTACTTAGGACATGAACAGACTAGCAAAGTTTGTATACTTTAGTGGTCCATATAAATACTCTTTGCACATTATGTCACGCCGTGAGAGCAAGTGGGCAAGAGAGGGAGCATGGGTCTGATGATGGATATAGTGATGAGTAGAAGGAGACACTTAAGTGTGGCGTGGCAGAATTGAACAGGTATCCAATCTGGCCAGGGATGATGGGTACAACATTGTAGACTGCATCACGTGGAAAATATTAGAGATCATTTGGAGTTGCCGCTTGTCGAGAGGGAGGCATTCTGTATAGCACCAATCAAAGCAGGGATTACCTTGTGTATTTGGCTTCCACCCACACATTCAGTCATTGTAATGAGCTGGCGTGTACAGCAGATCAAGTAGACTAGATCATAAATCTTGACATGATGTGCTATTGAGAGATTGCTCAGCAGATCAGTATAGATGGGGTAGAGAGGAACACTGAATGATCTAGGAGCAGGATATGAAGCATTTCGTCAAAATTAGTTTATCTTTCTTGTGGTACTTGTATTTATCTTTTTTTTTCCTTTCCAGGGCCCACAGGAACTGATTTGTCATGGCAGGCTATATCTGTGACCAACAAACAAAGGTTGTTTCAATAGTAAGTAGGGTGTCCGTTTTTAAACAAATTTGGAGGGTATATGAAGGGAAGGGGATTGCAGTCCTTGGACCATAAAATGGAGGATTTCTACTAACATCACACACATTTTTTTTCGACCAAGAATGAACTGATATAAGATGTCCTCTTGAGTACTACATAGTAGCCAAATGTCAACATATTGACTTTTATTTGCATTGCAGCATGCTTTTTTACACTGAGAATACTGAACAGAAATATTCATTTAGTAAAGTGCTCTGCTTCCATCTCTCCTGAGCCTGACCACCCTGTCACTGTTTTGCACTGTCTGGTTTTTGTGTATAAAGAATGCCTGTCAGCCTCTTTTGAACCCCTCTCACATCTTAGCTTCACATCTGCTTTTGCTTGTGCTGTTTTCTGGCCATCTCAGCCTTTTCTTAATTTAACATAGAAACATAGTCGTCGTCAGAAAGGACCGACACGCCCACCTAGTCGCCCATTTGTAAGCTATTCTTAGACATGCCTCCCCCACCCCAACACTTCCTGTGTCTGTTCCATGTATTTTTAGGCTTCCACTGTTGCTACAAAGGTTACTAAACCAGTGGCTGTGGTATTCAAATTGGGATTTAGTTTCAGCCTACTCAGTAACCAAGCACAACACTGCCTCTTCAGTTGGTGTAAAGGACAAATGTAATAAAAACAGTGTTTAAAGTAGTCATTGCACATACTGTTCAGTTGAAAGTTTAACTATTGCAACCTCCTGGTCTGTAAACGTTTTCTTGAGTGTAGCCCTCCCTGGTCACTCTGCCCACCCCTCTCCTTGCACCACCGCCATTCTCAGCCACCTACCAGTACTCTCCCTGTTCTCTGTCCCATGCTCTTGTTACCCACCATTTCAGTGATATCACCCTCTGTGTTAGGGCATTTCACTTGACACCATTCTCTGTGGAAGTACCTCACTCCCTCCTAAATCTTCCCCCTATTTTTAGCCCTGCCCCTCTAGTATTCCTTCCTCTCAGTTTAAAACCCTGTTGTTCCATCCTTGTTGATTCACCTCAGATAGTTTGAAGTTTAGATCATGTCCTCCCTCCTCTCTTCCGGGGTGTTTACTCACCCAGCCTGTCTTGTTGTCTCCTCCATTCTCTGTAACATCCCTATTGCCCTCTGCTGCATTCCTCCAGTAGTTTGACATCCCGCCTGAGTGTATGGCCTCCAGAACTGCACATGCTCAAGTCCATGATTGGGTGACCTGCTGAGGGGCTAGATACCCCTCTTCCGAAAAGAACCCTCATATACACCTCAGCATCTGTGTGTAAATTTGTTATATTTACACTGCATACTATTCTTCATATAGTAACTGGCTTTTCCTGACAACCCATCTTTTCATAGTTCTTGTCCATCCTTTACTAACCAAGCTTTCATCCCTGGGCTTTCTTGCATCTTAAACTGATTTAACCCTACCTTCTGCACTCCGTCAGTCAAGGTTGGTCACCCTCTCTCCTCTCTTACTACATCTGGGTTCCTCAGCCCATCTGTGCCCTTTACTGTTCTTCATTTTTAAATGATCTTCCATCCATATCTACTGCGGTAAACCCCTCCAAACTTGCTCCATCTCCTCACTCTATTCACCACCCTTGATGGTCTTTATAGACGTATTTATTACAAGTACCTGGTATATGACTGAACTCCTGCTTGACATTGTAAACATGTTGAATACATCCTGTTAAATTCACTCTAAACTGCACCTTATACAGAAATAAGGATGCCTTCCTAAATACTTGACGTCAGATCCACCAAGATGATCATCCTGATTACTATGCCATGTTGTTTATGCACTGCACCTTCCCCTTGCCAGGCAGCATGACACCCTACAGTGCTTTTGCCACTGCTCTGTCTCTCCTTGCACACATCACTGTGTCTCTACTCATCCTCTTTCTTTTCATACTAGTGGCAGCAATTCACCTGCTATTTTATCTCTACATATAGGTTTCAGCCTTACCCTACCTTCCTCAATTTTCCCTCACTGCGGCCTCCAACTGACTTGATCAAGGGATACCCACACATTCTCCTCCTCACAACCCTCCTGTTCTGGCTCTGCTTTCTCTTATAGACTGCCTCACCTGGAACACCTCCTCCCAAATCAGACACTTTCTGTCTCCTAAACATGTTTATCCCTCCAACTGTGTTCCTGAGTCCTGCTATTCCAAGACTAATCTTCTCATCTTCCCTCTGCTCACAACTTACACACCTCCTCGCTCATTACCTCAGCTTGTCCTCCTAACCTCTTTACACTTACACTCTCTCCTTCTTGTCCCTTCTTGTTCCAAAATTGAATGGACGCTTTCAATTACTCGTGTATGTAACCCTAGGTGGTGCATCCTGCGGGCGACTTCGCCACTTGGATGAATCCACTGGCACCATAGTGGATGAAGAAATTTTTCACTAGACCTGTATATGGTAGCTTTTTGATCTTTGTAAGCTTGCATGCCTTTGAATGATCCGAATCACTAACACTTTATTAATGTTTCACTGTCAGTTTTAAACTCATAGTCTATGCACCAGTTCCATTGGGGTTGGTAGTAATGTTGACAAGGTAGCCCTCTGAGTAAGGCTTTTCTGCAGGTAACAGGCGCTGGAGTGAGGGGTGTGAAGGAACACCCAGGTTGTAGAACAGTTCTTAAAGTCCTCTGTTTTCCTCCCCAGCAACAACTTAGCAAATTCTCCTCAAACGTCTTGTGATGGTGGTGTGAGTAAAAGGTCTCTGCCACCATCTTTTATTCACTGTTTAGGCCCATTGTGGAGCCCACATGATCACTGGCCCTCCTGGCTCCCCAAATTCATCCCAAACCTGGCTCCACTACTTCAAAAATCCCCCTTTCCCCCAGTGGCTACAACGATACTCCAATTAACCACCTCACAATACCACCAATATATTTCTGTGGGTACTCACACTGTTTGCATTACCACCAGGCTGGTTCCTCCGGTTTGACCCTGGGAACCCCTAAAACAAGGTTAGCAGAGCAATAGAAACAGTATATACTTCTATACAACAGGCACTTAATAATCAGGTTGAATGAAAAAAGATAGATTTATTTATTCTGGGGTTTGAACATGATGGGTGTATCAGGTTAATTAGCTTAAATATTTTATAATTACCCAGCTGGGTATGATTCAGAATCCGAATACAGTCATTTCCTCTGGGTACCCAGGTGAGTAGCAGGGATAGCCAGACCGCGTTCGTAGGACGGTGTTAGCTGGTCGGGGCCGTGATGGAAAACCAATGCACACATACACCATTAACGGAGCTAGATAACAAGTAGTGAGGCAAGAAATAAAAATAAATCAGATGAGGGTTATAATGGACAAAAATGATCATGATGCATATATAGGTTACTATACATCTGGTTCAGGCACATATATAATATAAGAATAAGGTATATATATTTACTGTCACATAAACGCAAGTGTGTGTATTTAGCATAAATGGGTTTTGTGTAAGGTCAGCAATGGCAGGTGATTAAAACATATTGACTTACAACGGGGGTAGAGAGAGAGACTGATGTCAAGAGATCTCTTACCTGGTACGACAAGCACATGACCATAGAAAGGACAGAAACAATTGATCTTACTGAGAGGGTTCTCTGTAGTCTCACGTATAGGTCTGCATCTCTGGTGTCAGAACTGCACGTAACTTGTAGTTGTAGTTGTCAGCAGGGGCCGTGCCCTATTGTTGGGTGATGAAGTCGTTGACTATAAAGGGGGAGTCCTCACCGGTCATCCAGTTCTTTCCTGCACCTTATTTATCCCTTTCAAGTACTTGAAGCCCTGATCATGCCCCTCCCCTCTCCTTCTGTCTTCAGAGTATGTTCAGGCCTCAACCTCCTCGTATGACTTTGGTTGCCATTCGATGACGTGATGTTCCATAACTTTCTTGTTCTTCCTTGAATACCAATCTGATGCACTGTTTGTTACCATTGGCCTTTGATGTTACACTGTTCTTCCACTTCTCCTGCCCTCATTTCCTTCCAGAGTCTTTGAGACCCTCCCCATTTCAGCAAAGTGTGCATTTGAACCTAAACCTTGTCCTAGTATGATTTGAGTTAGTATCTATCCTTCTAAACTAAACTATATTGTGATTGTTGGATCCTTGTGTGGAGTTTTGAGAGCGAGATTAACCACCGTGCTTATTAGGTGTTAAATTAATGATGTTATGTTATCAAAGTGCATGTTGTTAATTTATCAGTCGTGATGGCTATTTGTGATAGCGATGTTATCAAGATGCATGTGTAGCTAATTTGTCATCGTATGGAACATTTGTATATGTTATCAAGTGCATGTTGTGCCAATTTTGTCAGTCGATGGAAAATTCATGATGTTATGTTACCAAGGCATGTTGTGCCAATTTGAGTTCTGTGATCATTCATGATGCATGTTATCAAGTGTATGTTGTGCCAATTTGACAGATGAAGTGAACTAGTGCTTCATTTACAGAAGTGGGTAAAGTAAAGGAATTCATTAAAAGGGTCAGTGAATGAACTTAACTGATTGCCAGGCAACAATGGGCCAGTGTGAACCAAAGAATACCCATCCCAACCGATACTACAGTCACTTGAAAATTGGGCTATCTAGGCAGAGAGCACCAGTCTTTCTAATCATCTACCAAACAACCTTCTGTTAACTAATTTTATTCCTTTCGCCACTATTAATAATATTATTATAATAGTTCTTCAATATAATTTTTTCATGATCGTTGTTCTAATGTAGTCCGATGCACCAGCAGTATTCATCCACTATCGGTTTTTATCTCATTATGTATCTTTTCATATTATCCATTGTTGTTTCTTCCATGCCTGAACAGATGAGGACCTTCACCATCAGATAAGTATTGTTTTACTGTGAACATGTTATATATAATTTATTATGAACTACGGATCCTTTGTGACCCATTCCTGTATTTTATTTCAGTACTGACAGACATCGTCCCTTCAAGATCTCGTTTGACTCATAGTACCTGGTAAGACTATCTCCACACGGTTGGTCTGGTTGGGAGGTTGCATGGTATGTGTCCTATAATCCAGATCTTACTGAGAGGACTTGCAGTACTACTATAGACTGACGCTGGCAGGCGGTAGACTCACGGAAAGATTTCTACCTAGCAGTCCTGGCGCCAACTACTACATTAAGGATGGACATTCCTCAGCTCGCTGTTCTGCCTAGCCCTAATCACCCATTCGAGAAGTGCTACAGCACTGCCTCAGCTTTCAACTGGCAGCCTCGGCCGCTGACACAGGTAACATCCTCCAGGGACCTGACTTGCGGATTACTGAGGTTTGACCTGATCTCAGTTATTCTGAAGGTGTACACAGGCCTCTGCCTATCATGTTCCTCTGCAGAACAAAACTTCCGCTCAATTGAGGTCTTAAGACTTTTCTCAGAGGGGCCCCATTGGAGCCCCCATCAGTACCTGGTCAAGTAAGCAGTTACCCACCAGAGGAGTAGGCTCAGCAGGTTGTTTCGGAATGTGTCTGCGTAGACATTGTGTTGGCCACTTGAAATTCCATCACTCCTTTACTACTACAGTTTCGATGTTTCAAACAACATGAAGTCTTGCATATTATATATATGCAGGAGTCCCACCTTCAATCTCTTGAGGTGAAAGAGTTAATTTCCACGCCAGTATGGAATCTGAGTGCGAGCTCGCTGAAAACTTGTCTGTTGTTCTTCAAACCCCAAACTGTCAGATTTCGCATTTCCATTCGAATAGTCGCCCGGGATTTCTCCTCTGCTCGTTCATTTTGTAGGTTGTGCGTTATTTCGTTTTAAACCAGATGAATTGTATTAAACCGTGAACCGTCGGTTCAAGCTCTGTCTGTATCGTAAGCACAGAGGTTTTATCATTTCGTGTGAACTTGCAACGTTATTATTTGTCTGGTTTGAACCGATCAGGTTGTTGTTGAAACTTATTTAAATTGTATTAGAGTCTGTTCTGTCTATCGGTTCAAAAAAGGATCATTACTGTTTTTCCACGACCTGACATGGTTGGGTCCCATAAGAGGGTCTTGGTTGTGGATTGCTATAAACGGCTAGTTTTGGTTAGGCTGGCACTGTCCAGAAACCCAAAGAAAACCGGCCCACTGTGTTTAACACTGCAGTGTCTTCGACCAGTACATTTTCTGCAGTCTTAGGCACATGGCTGCCCAGCAGTAGTGCAGGGAGCAGATTTCAGATGAGGGACATTCAGTCTGTTTGCAGGCTTGTGTCAAAGGAGAGATCCTCTAAATTGGTCCTAACTTGAACTGATCCGGCCTCCAGTGGTGGCAGGACCAGACAATGAGAGGTCTCTTCATCCCCAGTCTCACCCCTTGGACCCCTTACCACAGATGCATCCCCTGGGGTGGGAGCCCATGGCGACCACCCCAGGATTGTGGTCCCTCAGGAATCTCTGCCCACATCAACTGTTGAACCAGAGTGTTTTCTAGGATCAAGTTTTTTCGTCTGTTCTGAACAAAGTGGTGGTCAGACAACACCACTATAATGTGGCATCACTGCTGGCACTGTCTACGGCGTGCAATCCACAATGGTTGTGGTCTGGGCTTTTCCTGAACGCTTCCAGGCAGTTCACCTCCAGGCAAGGACAATGTCCTGGCAGATGCCTCAGAGATTTTCATATGGTGCTCTGCATGATTTCTCAGAGTCTGCCGGTTTAACCAAGGTTCTGGATTATATGGTGCGATTTGACTTCTTTGCTGAGACCACACCCTAAAAGGCACCTGGCAGCCGTGTCAGCTTTATCAGTTATGTCTTCCTTCAGCCCATCCGGTATTCTCTGTTTTTCAAGGGGTTGCTTCCACACCAACCCCCTATTCAGGACCCTGCTTCTGCCTGGGATCTTAATGTTTGCATTGCCCAGCTTATAACCTCTTTGAACCTTTGTCTTAGCAGAGCTAAGTACTTGACTTGAAAACTGTGTTTATATCATCACTTCGTGGTGCGCATCAGAACTACAAGCATTGTCAGTGGAGCCTGATTGTCTCCTTCATGGGACAGTGATCCTCGGGACTAATAGAAAGTTCTTGCTTCAAAGTGGTCCAGACTTTCACCTTAATCAATCCTGATGCCAGTCACCTGACGTGGGGGTGGTCCTTCCCAGGATCATGCTGCAAAAATTTTTCCATGGGGTCCTGCTGCTCAGCATCAGTCATGTATGTAATTACCTACTGCAAGAGCTCTCTTGAACATATATTGTTACGTGTAAGTTCTCACGGCTGGTACTTTCATGCAGTGTCTGGTTTTAAGGATTTGAGTGACAACTGGCAAATTGGGGATCCTTTTCGATGGGTTGGTCATGGTATGAGGTAATGAAGAAGGGGAGGAGGTAGCACACAGTCACTTTTGATTGCACTACACTATTCCAAGAATAGGCCCCTAATGGGGATGGTGGTACCTTCTTCAGACAGAGGAGTTGGGGAACCAGTAGTGAGAGAGTGGTAGCTGTGGAGTGCTGCTGGCAAGAGATGGCATCAGTAGAATAGGACTACTTTTCTCAGTGAGTACCAGTCCCTAACGTTTAAAAAAAGTGTTTTTTACTTTTTTTTCAAACAGCCTGTAACACAGTTGGTAAATCAATTTGGGGGTTTTTGCCTGTCTTTAAAGCTGCTTCAATGCCAAATGGTTAGGATGGCTAAAGAAAATAAAAGGAAAACTGGACCCACTGGGTTTCAGCACTGTAGTGAGGTGACTGATTTTGTGCATGAGGAGTAAAACCAAATGCCACACCGCCACAACAATGTAAGAATTCAATGGTGTCCAGTGACCCCCACAAGCCCCTCCATATCAGGCCACATCACCAAAAGTGTACACCAGCTGTTCAATGGAACCACAATTCCCTCCCATATAAGGCGCCTACAACATGTTAACTGTTTCCTGGTGTACAATGGCCCCTCAAGGCCCTCCTATGCCAGGCCACACCACCAAAAAAAAAGATTAAGTTTTCAATGGACCATACCTTCTCCCATATAAGGCACTACAACAATTTAGCATCCATGCGTAAGTGGTATGCAGAACAGTGGACTGCTTCAAACGAGGATGGATAGACAAGGGGAGGTTAGAAGGAAGGTGGAAGGAGGGCAGCTGCATCGTTGCGTTAGCTATACATTCGAGCAGACTTGATAGACCTCTAGGCCTTTATCTGCTGGCTAATTTCGTATGTTCGTGTCCCTTCTCATCCTTTCCATCCCCACCATTGTGCATAGAAACATATAAGTTGATGGCAATATGACTGCAAGGCTCATCCAGTCTGCCTATTTCTTTTTACATTATAAATGTGCTATTGGACTTTGCTTTTCAATGACCCATCTATCCATATTCATCTGTATTGCTCTCTATGCCTATCCCATGCCTGTTTGAGTCTCTGCACTGTATTCATATCCACCACTCTTGGAAGTAGGCTGCCCTTTGCATCCACCACCCTTTTTTTAAAAAAGAACTTCCTCACAGTACCCCTTAATTGGCATCCCTCTAATCTCAAGCTGTGTCCTCTTGTCCTATTTTTCATGTTGGAACATGTTAGACTCTTTCACCTTGTTCGTCTCTTAATGTAGTTGTGCCACCACACCTGAGCCATGGTGGACCACCACAATGTCAGTAAAGTCCTGCAGTATGACATGTTGAAAGTCATGGATGGTTCGCCATCTGCTCCACTCTGCTGGATGAAAATTATACAGGAGTATTGATCTGAAATGTCGTATTGAATATGTTTCATATGCTTTCTAAGGTTACATATTTTCAATATTTTCTTGTGTCTATCAATTGATTTTTTCGAGCTATTTCAAAAAGAAGTATTGTGATGATGAACACCATTAGAAAATGAGCTTGTAAAATCTTGCTTGATTGGCTAGTTCTTACCTAAAGCTCTTGTTCATTCTGACAACAGAGCCCAGTAGTTAAAAAGTACTAGCCCCTTCCATGTAGTCCTGTATCATTGTGCCCAGCCTAATTTTCTATTGGCATAAAGTACCCGATAAAAATTTCAAATCTCCGCCATATTTTTTTCTCTCTCACTTGCAAGAGCTACTGGTCCCCAGAACCCGCGTTTCGTTTAGTGGGAAGCTGCTGCCTCTTATGTTTCTTTATTTCTGTTTCTCAGCAACTGGGCACCTTGAGATAGCAAGGAGTACACCGGACACACACAGCTACTAGAACGCGAGAGGCTCTCCAGCAACCTAAGATAGTACTGCTGCTTGCTATACACCAGTGCTTCCTCTGTTTAATAGAAATCATATTTCTCAACAAATGAAGTAACTCATGTGTGTTCTGTGTTGGGGTTTAACCAAGGTGACCAGTTAAACCATGTACTGAACCATTTTATTACAAAAGTCATATTAAACTAATTATTTAGTTAACAATTTGTTATAAAATTATTATTGTTCTACTGTGCCCATTTTTTGTTATCAATAATACTCTCCAGGATGGTGGTATTGCTTCTACTGACCTTCCAGGGCTATAACGCCCGCCTGTGGCATCGGGCCTCATTGACGCCTCCTGGTCCGGTATAGCCTAATACCGCCCACCCTGTTGGTCTTATTGCTTACATATATAATAATACATATTTTCACCTCACTTCTACTTGTACAGCAGTTATTTGTTCATGTAATATACTGTTTGTATTATGACACATATAAAAACAAATGTAATCAGAAGAACTGAGAATTAACTACAAACTATAAACAATACTTTGGATGTATATGTTTATTAATAAGACATAAAATTGGTTGCTTTATCACTGAATTAAAATGTATTATGTGTTCTGCAAATGTTTAAGGTCAATTTAATAACACTTTATCCTGACTTGATCCCTTAGAGGTTTTCGTGCATCATCTTCATTGGGTCAGCAATTCCGAAAATCAGAAGAGAACAATGGTTGATTTTACATTTATCAGTTCACTGACACATAGACACTTTGGAATGTTTGACTTTGATGGATATCAGCTGTACTGTGAATTGTTGATCCTAACTTGACATATGTAGTTCTTCCTATGTTGTGATACTGCATATTGTATGGTTAATTACAGTTGCAAGTTCCAAAACAAGAAAGGTTTCAATTTGTGGTTTCTTGACTAGTGTTCAATATACTATTTGTTTATAACCAGGTAACATCAGGAGGCACACGACACCACAGGGTGGCAAAATGCTGGACTGATGTTATCTTGTCATAAACACATAGTCATTTACCTTGCAAATCTGATATTCTACTTGGCTTCTTATGTCAGCTTTATGCTAAGCATCGCATGTACATATATATATATGCAGTAATCAAGTGTTCCTTGGTAAGTGTAGTAAGGAAACAATATTTGTTTATAACGGGCAACTTCAGGAGGAATTACAACTCACTGGAGGGTGGTAAAATGCAGACTGATGTTATACAGTCATAAACCTATAGTGATATATTAGGGTTGAATTGTACACTAGTGAATGCTTAACTTGATGTTGCACCTGATACGGATGGGATGTTTCTATTATCATATCACTGTGTCTTCCCTGTATGGTGAAAATGAGCTGAGTATTCCTAAAGATATTATACGTAACTTTTCGAATATAACTTTTTTTTTTTGTCTTCAGGTTGATTCCTTGCAGTATATTTGACATAATTCAACAGAACATAGAATATTTTGTGGTACGCTTGAAAATATAAATCAGTTGGGGAATAGGGTTTATTGAGCCAAACTGCTATTCATAGGGCTTTCATTTTTCATTATTGTTAGAATCACCCAACAAAGATAATCTTGCAACAATGATGTGTTTTTTTTTGTTTGTTTTTTCTACATCTTA
This sequence comes from Neoceratodus forsteri, assembly GCA_016271365.2. Lineage (NCBI taxonomy): Eukaryota > Metazoa > Chordata > Ceratodontiformes > Ceratodontidae > Neoceratodus > Neoceratodus forsteri. The sequence goes on along the minus strand of CM028129.1, from coordinate 953,700,600 downwards.
CAGAATAATCATCATGGCAAAAAAATGACTGCATTGGATGTTTGGCGAGATCCAGATGTGTGAGTCCGATTCTGAATCGCATAGTGAAGATGATGTTGAAGAAAGATTGTACAATCTGGATCTGGTGGAAGTGTGAATGAGTCTTCTGAAAGTGAAGTAGTTACTGATCAAGATCACATGCCGGATGTGGAGCAGGAAGATCATGAAGAGACCCCACAACATCAGTAGGTGCAATGTGCATAGAAGACTCATGGTAAAAGGGTTCGTCATCAGCAGAACAAAGCATTAGAAGAGAAGACGAATGGAAGAGGTGACAACAAGTGACAATGGACACCTATTCACGTTAACTTCAGGTCTCAGGCACCAGTCCAGAAAGTCCACTTGGATTTGTACAACTGTTTGCCTGATGGATGAAGATTTGGAGCTTATTGCAAGGGAAACAAATAGATATGCCAATGATTTCTTTCTGACACATCCACTGATGAGTTGCCACCACATTCAAGGCCAGGGCATGAAGATGACTGACAAAGAAGAACTGAAGATGGTTTTTTGACATATATCGCGATGGGACTGGTAGTGAAGAGCAGTAAAGATGAATACTGGGGACTGAGGAAGTCACTCACATACCATTCTGGGGCAGTATTGGCAAGAAACCGATTCAACCTTGATTTTCTTTTTTTTTCCACATGGCTGACAACCTGAATCTGAAGCCTAGAGGGATGGAGGACTGATCAACTTTTCACATTAGGAGATACATGAGCGATTCTGAAGAGATCACGAAAACCTATCTTCCGACCGGACCTCTCCTGGATGAAGGTATATGTCTGTGGAAGGAAATCGATTACAGAACATTTAATCCACAAAACCAGTGAAGAAGGAATCAAGGTGTACAATTTTAGAATCAAACTGGATACATATGCAACTGGCAAATTTATAGGCAAAGTCGCATTTAGGAACAGAGCAAAGGACATACATAGAGTTTGTTTTGATCTTGTTAGAGAAGAACTGCGAGGGAAAGGCTACAGGATTTACACAGACAGATACTACACTGGAACCTCAACTCTACACAGATCTATATTTTGATTCGAGTTGGTGCAACTGGAACTGTTATGCCCAACCGCAAGGGAATGCCTCCCAAAACAAAAGAGATAAAAGTTGAAGATGAATGTTATATGTTACATTCAGGAAGACAATTACCACTCTGTATGAAGTGGAGAGACAAGAGGGATATATACATGCTGTCAACAACATCATCACTGAATTTGTCGATACCGAAGAAAGGATTGGAAGATCGGAGTCGATAAAAACCAAATGTATACTGGACTACAACAGATACATGGGTGAGTTGACAAAATGATCAGCTGGCAGGGTATCTACAATTTTAACCGCGTATGCAAGAAGGTATGGCAGAAGGAGTTCTTTATTTACTGAATGCCATGTTAATTCAGGGTACATATGTACAAGAAATTTTCCCTAAAGAAAGAAGATGACGACTTGGAATTCCAAATCTAACTGTAATTAAAGAACTTATAATGGCTAGCAAAAAATAGATGATTCCACAGCATAGCCAAAATGGTAATCGACAAAATTGATCCATGCCAACGATTGCAAGGGAAAGCACTTCCCATCAAAAATACCTAGAACACCAAAGAAGCTGTACCCTACTTCAAGATGTGGTGCACAAAGAAAGGAAGCGTAAGGAATCGACCCACTGTGTATAGATTGCGTAAGGGCCTGTGTGTGATAAATGCTTCTCTGAATACCTATTCAAAGATGAAATACGGATGCCTCGGATCATCTAATACAAGTGATAGCGACACAGAATAGTAAACTTGACAGTCACAGATTCCCGCTATCGAGACCCAGATGGTGGAGTGATCAGATGTAAGATAGGTGGAAATGCCGAGTGTTGCATCCCAGAATGGACCGCATAAGACTTCCCTCTATCATAGTCAGGCATTATGTGTCCATTGGACATCTATGGCATGTTTTATAGTTGCTGTTTCCAGTGTGGAAGGCTATGGGTGTCCATTGACACCATGGAATGGTTAATTGGCATAGATTCCCGTATCGAGGACCGAGATGGCGGAGTGACGAGATGTATGATAGGTGGGAAATGCTGAGTGCTGCATCTGAATGCCCATAGTAAAACAATGCAAAATACAGTTTTTCAGATCAAGTTTTTATTGAAGTACAGTTAAATGTGGATTATTTAGAATAGTGCATATCATTTCTAAGAATAAGAACTTTATAAACTGCTGCCAATTAGAAATGATTTCTGTTCTCTTTAATCCAATGTGGTTCCAGTTTGTACCAAAGCACTATACTGTTATATATCTGCCTAACCTTGTTTTATAGGGGGTCTCCAGGTTGAACTGGTGGAACCAGTCTGGTGGAAAGTTCAAACAGTGTGGGGAAGTGTATAAGAATAGGGGCTACTGTGGAAATGTTTGTTGCAAATTGTCTATGCTACTAGAAGGGGAAAGAGGGATTACAATGTCCCAGAAAGCTGTATCCAGGTTAGCCTTGTTACTAACAACCCTGTCCTCCAGGTGGAGGCACCTGTCAGTGCACATGCCCTTAACCTGCAAATTAGCCATGCAGGCAGGGGTAGTAGCCCTTGAGATACGCCACCTAGGGGATACACAAGTGTGGATGACATGGGAAGGCTGAACAACATGTACTGCTTTATTCATGCTAGGTCATCAAACATGACTACTGCAAAATACCTTTCCCATTTGGTAACCATCAGTTTCTCAAACCACCAATCACATAATGTTTTCATGAGATCTTGTGCCACAAATGCAAAATTTTGTTCCTAAGTGCCACTATTAGTAATCACTCTAAATGTTTTTATTTCCTGGAAGATACCAGACATGTCCTTTTGCCAGCAAATGTCAGGAATTGAGTCACTACCTGTCATAGATTGGATATACTCCGATGCGTTATAATATGTATGTTTTCTTAATTCAGATATACAGTGTCCAGAGGAAGACTGTATGGATCTGCGGACACTCCTTCATGCATTGGGCAGGGATTCGAGTGGTCTCAAACTGGGGACCAGTGCTGACCCTTCAATACTCCAGTCAATGTTCGCTGGTTAGGGTGAGAGGTATGCTGGGATCAAACGGTGTAATGTTAAGCGACGGAGTGCCTGAGGGATCCAAACCAGATGTCATCATCATCCACCTGGGAGGCAATGATTTAGGATTGAAGACATCAGTGATGCTGCTTTGGAAGATGAAGGAGGACATCGCTTTGATCAAGCACCGAATGCCGAAACCAGATATCTTTGAGTTCCACATCATCCAGCATTGGCAGTGGAGAAATGTTTCTTATCTGAGAAATGGACAGAACAAGGAGAAAGATCAACACAGAGATGGGGGGTATTCATGAGGATTGCTGTGCCGGCATGGTCGGGCATGATGTATACCGCGTCCTCTTCCCAGAACTGTATCGCAGGATGGTGTCCACTTAATCTGGATCAGGAAGCGATATGTTCTGCAGTGACATCAAGAGGCTGTAGCTCAATCCTATAGAAGTATGCAATTTATAGATTCAGTGGTGGGGAATGTTATATATAATCCAATGGACTATAACTTTCAGGTCGTCATTGGTATAATGTCTTAAATTCTGTGTTTCAGATTGGGAGTATATAGGCTAAAAGTTTTAAAAGTGAAGAACATAGATATATCGCTCCAAAATGCCCTATCGACTGTCGCTAGGGTCGCTTCATATGACAATCACTGTAATCTATATACACAGTGCTGCTAGCGAAATATGTCCCTGGTTTCAGAAATACTCATGCAACAGTCAGAATGGGAAATAAATTGAAATATTAAGTATAAGGTAGGTTATTATTGATGTCATTATCAGAGTTACAGTTTAGCTAGTAGGTTTTGAGATGTATATTGGATGTACAGTATGTATTCATGTCAAAATTAATGCAGGGTTTGACCTCATGAAACTGCTAACAGTGGTAGTCCAGCTGGGTACCTCAACAGTGATTCACACTTGCCACCATATTCAGCAAAAGGGTGGTGTACTGTTTTTTACCTTTATTTATTTATTTTTTTACCTTTGTCATACCAGGAGAGAAACACTGCAATGATGCTACATTACAACATTTTACATCTTGACTTCCCATGATACTACCAACTGATACTTTGTGGGATTACGGTAAGAGACAAACTAGTTTGTCTAACAGGCTGTGGAACCTTGCGGTGTTAACATAAATAGCTTAGACCTACTAGTACACATTGCACCCTACAACAACTACACCTTCACTGCTCTCATCAGTTGGAATGAATTATAATGCATGGACTAGTTCTGAACACTCCAGAGAGGACTTCTGTGAGGGTGAGCTACATTACTTTGGTTAAATTAAATATCACAGAGTATGTAAAATGTTGATGCAGTAGTGTAGCATAGGTAAGATCAGACAGTTTTTATCTACAGGTCACAAGCTGAAGACGATATATAGAATTTAGAATAGGAAAGGATAGGGCTTTTTCCACAGGTTTTAGAATAGGGAAAGGATAGGGTTTTTCTCCACAGGTTTTAGAACAGAGAAAGGGTATGTTTTTTCTACAGGTTTTAGAACAGGAAAGTATAGGTTTTTCTGCAGGTTTTTGAATAGGGAAATGGTAGGGTTTTTCCACAGGTTTTAGAATAGGAAAGGATAGGGTTTTCTCCGTTGGTTTTGAATAGGAAATGTTAGGTTTTTTCTCTCCACAGGTTTTAGAACAGGAAAGGATAGGGTTTTCTCCACAGGTTTTTGAAAGGGAAAGGATAGGATTTTCTCCACAGGTTTTGAATAAGGAAAGGATATGATTTTTCTCCACAGGTTTTAGAATAGGGAAAGGATAGGGTTTTTCTCCACAGGTTTTAGAATATGGAAAGAATAGGTATTTTCTCCGCAGGTTTTAGAATTGGGAAATGAGAGGGTTTTTTGCCACATATTTCTGGCATTACCATGTCTGATGGAATGATCTTTGTGTATGATGATCCATACACTTGAAAAAGTGTCGCCTCAGTGAAATGTGGACCACTGATGGTAAATGCTAATGATAATAAAAAATAGTAAACTATTTTGGTTTCTTTCATACTGTATAGTACACTATATAAGATACTGTATGGTGGTCTAAATACACACCGCTTTTGTTAACACCTTACTTAATTTGCTGTCCTCACTGTAACCGTGAGATACTGAAGGAACTAGGTCCATTTTCTATTAATTATATAAAACTCATGGGTGACGTATATCTTGTATTTCATTTGTGAACCTTAGGGTGAAGGTGTATCATTGCTGTGTATTGACAACCACCAACTATTTTATATAATGTATGGGGAAAAAATATCACAAAACATGGGACTAAGGCATAGTAGGATAGGGTAACATAAGAAAAATGTGTTAATTACCCAAGGGCAATACAGTGATCTAAAACATAATAGTATAAGGTAATACTAGATAGGTTTTTCCACTGTTCACATGCATAAATGCTGGAGATAGATATAGGAAAAGACAGATCTTACTTCGAGAGGGTTCCATCAGTAGATCATCACATATAGGACTTGCACCACCTGGCATCGGGCTGCACGGCAGACTTTTCTTGCAATACCTGAAGGGGGACCACCCGCCCAATGTCACATGACCAACAGAACCCTTTCCAGTGCCAGGTTAGGTTGTGCCGGTTACGACATCGGTGACCCTGCGGTGGGCTGTCTCGATGCCGGACCCTTCCCCATCTACACAATGGCGGGTCCTACGTGGATTCCTCTGACGCAGGTCTGACATTGGGGGGCTTATAATCAACCCTGAACTGTCCCGCATTACCCTTTTGGGTATCCAAGGGATCCCTACCCAGGGTACTCCACTCCAGATTGGAGTCATTTGGGGGTAGTTCAACCCTGATTTTGCCCTTACTCCAACCACATGGGGTTTCAAGGGTATTATCCTCCACTGGACACCCTCCTCCTCCTCCTCCCCCAGTCTCAACCAGATCCACTTCCCCTTCCCTGGCTACTTCGGATTTCAAGACCCTGATTCAGTCTTGGTGGCAAGGGCCCAGGTCAGAACTGGTTTCAGATCTGGAAACTAGGCTCCTGCAACCACAGCTTCCTATGTCTCCTTCCCCGATCAGCTATCTTGCAACTGTCCATGTCTTGGGGAAGACTCGGCAGGACGTTTCCCTACCGGACTTTAGACACCGTCCTGTCAAGGAGAGTGGACTTCATGATGTGTTATATAATAGGGAAAGGATAGGCTTTTTCTCCACAGGTTTTAGAAAAGGCAAGAGTGTAGGTTTACCTACAGAATTTAGAATAGAGAAAGGGCAGGGTTTTCTACACAGGTTTTGAAGATGGAAAGGATAGGATTTTTCTCCACAGGTTTTAGAATAGGGAAAGGATAGGGTTTTTCTCCACAGGTTTTTTGAATAGGGAAATGTTAGGGTTTTTCTCCACATGTTTTAGAATATGGAAAGGATAGGGTTTTTCTCCACAGGTTTTTGAAAGGAGAAAGGATAGGATTTTTCTACACAGGTTTTAGAATAGAGAAGGGGTAGGGTTTTTCTACACAGGTTTTAGAACAGGGAAAGGATAGGGAATTTTTTCCACAGGTTTTTCAATAGGGAAATGTTAGGGTTTTCTCCCAGGTTTTAGAATAGGGAAAGGATAGGGGTTTTTCCAAAGGTTTTGAAAGGAAAGGATTGGATTTTTCTCCACAGGTTTTAGTACAGGAAAGGATAGGGTGTTCTCCACACATTTTGAATACAGAAAGGATAGTTTTTCCACAGGTTTTAGAATAGAAAGAATAGGATTTTCTCTGCAGGTTTTAGAATAGGAACTGAGAGGGTTGTTTTGCCATATGTTTCTGGCATTACCATGTCTGATGGAATGCTCTTGTGTATGATGATCCATACACTTGAAAAGAATGTCGATCGGTGAAATGAATAACTGATGGTAAATGTTAATGGTAATAAAAATAGTAAACTATTTTGGTTTCTTTTTACTGTATAGTACACTATATAAGATACTGTATGGTGGCCTAAATACACACCACTGTTAACACCTTACTTAATTTGCTGTTCTCACTGTAACCGTGAGATACTGAAGAAACTAGGTCCATTTTCTATTAATTATATAAAACTCATGGGTGACGATATCTTGTATTTCATTTTGTGAACCTTAGGGTGAAGGTGTATCATTGTGTGTATTGATAACCACCAACTATTTTATATAATGTATGGTGAAAAAATATTGCAAAACATGGGACTAAGGCATAGTAGGATAGGGTAACATAAAAAATGTGTTAATTTTCCAAGGGCAATACAGTGACCTAAAACATAATAGTAAAAGGTAATACTAGATAGGTTTTGCACTGTTCACATGCATAAAGGCTGGAGATAGATATAGGAAAAGATAGATCTTACTTGAGGGTTCCATCAGTAGGTCATCACATATTGACTTGCACCACCTGGCATGGCCACACGGAGACTTTCTAGCAATACCTGAAGGGGGACCACCCACCCAATGTCACGTGACCAACAGAACACCTTCCAGTGCCAGGTTAGGTTGCGCCAGTCACGACGTTGGTGACCCTGCCGTGGAATGCCTTGACGCCATACCCTCTCCCATCTACACAACAGCAGGTCCAACGTGGATTCATCTGATGCCAGGTCTGACATTGGGGGGCTTATAACTGACCCTGAACTGTCCCACATTATCCTTTTGGGTATCCAAGGGATCCCTACCTAGGGTACTCCACTCCAGAATGGAGTCAGTTGGTGCAGTTCTACCCTGGATTTCACCCTTACTCCAACTACATGGGGTTTCAAGGGTATTATCCTCCACCGGACGCCCCTCCTCCCCCCAGTCTCAACAGGATCCACTCCCAAACCCCTGGCTACTTCCAGATTTCAAGACCCTGATTCACTCTTGCTGGCAGGGGCCAGGTCAGGAACTGGTTCAGATCTGAAACCAGGCTCCTGCAACAACAGATTCCTATGTCTCCTTCCTGATCAGCTATCTTGCAACTGTCAATGTCTCAGAAGACTCGCAGGACGTTTCCTACCGGACTTTAGAACCGTCCTGTCAAGGATAGTGGACTTCATGATGTGTATATAATAGGAAAGGATAGGCTTTTGTCCACAGATTTTAGAACAGGGAAAGGGTAGGGTTTTCACCACATGTTTTAGAATAGAGAAAGGGTAGGGTTTTTCCCCACAGGTTTTAGAATAGGGAAATGATAGGGTTTTTCTCCACAGGTATTTTGAATAGGGAAAGGGTAGGGTTTTTCTCCACAGGTTTTAGAATAGAAGCAGTTTGATACAGAAAAAGATTGAACAGTAGCCACCATCTTATTTTTGGTCATGTGACCCAGGGGATGTAGAAATGGGTATAGTCTGGGCCTTCATTTACTTATTCACTTCCCTAACATGTAAAACAAGCTGCTTTTTACTTTTACTTTTTGAATTTATTGGCTTGCACCTCATAATGCAATAGGTGGACACCCCATTGACATGAATGAGCATACCATGGGTAGTTGGTTATGGCACCCCTTCTATCTGCAGTTGGGTCTATAATGAGAAATTAGGGATCAGAAATTTCATCCAAGCCCCTGCAGATGTACGAAAAGGTGTAGTGCCTTGACATTTACCCCTTTTATAATATAGTTATCCCTACAAATGTGTAACAGAAGCAGTTTGACAGAAAATGATTGAACGGTAGCCGCCATCTTATTTTTGGTCATGTGATCAAGGGGATGTAGATATGGGTACAGTCTGGGCCTTGATTTACTCATTTGCTTCCCCATTATGTAAAACAGGCTACATCTTACTTTTGCTTTCTGAATTTATTGGAATGTAACCCATAATGCAATAGGTGGACACCCCATTGGTCAACATGGGTATACCAGGGGAGGTTGGGTATGGCACCCCAGCTATATGCTGGTGGGTCTATAAAGTAAAATTAGTGATCATAAATTTCATCCAAGCCCCAGCAGATGTAAGACAAGGTGTAATCCATTGACATTTACCACTTTTATAATGTAGTTATCACAATAAATGTGTAACAGAAGCAGTTTGATACAGAAAATGATTGAACAGTAGCTGCCATCTTGTTTTTGGTCATGTGACCCAGGGGATGTAGCTATGGGTACAGTCTGGGCCTTGATTTAGTCATTCACTTCTCTGTCATGTAAAACGGGCTACTTCTTACTTTCACTTTTTGAATTTATTGGCATGCACCCCATAATGCAATAGGTGGACACCCCATTGGCCAGCATGGGAATACCATGGGTGGTTGGGTATGGCAACCCGGCTATCTGCAGGTGGGTCTGTAATGTGAAATTAGGGATCAGAAAATTCATCCAAGCCCCAACAGATGTAAGAAAAGGTGTAATCCATTGACATGTATCACTTTTATAATGTAGTTATCCCTACAAATGTGTAACAGAAGCAGTTTGTTACAGAAAATGATTGAACAGTAGCCGCCATATTGTTTTTGGTCATGTGACCCAGGGAATGTACCTATGGGTACAGTCTGGGCCTTGATTTACTCATTCACTTCCCCGCCATGTAAAACAAGCTACTTTTTACTTTTCTTTTTTGAATTTATTGGCATGCACCCCATAATGCAATAGGTGGACACCCCATTGGCCAGAAAGGGCTAACCAGGGGTGGTTGGTTATGGCACCCTAGCTATCTCAAGTGGGTCTGTAATGTGAAATTATGGATCAGAAAATTCATCCAAGTCCCTGCAGATGTAAGAAAATGTGTAATCCATTGACATTTATCACTTTTATAATGTTGTTATCCCTGCAAAGTGTAACAGAAGCAGTTTGATACAGAAAATGTTTGAATGGTGTCAGCCATCTTGTTTTTGGTCATGTGACCCAGGGGATGTAGCTATGGGTACAGTCTGTGCCTTGGTTTTCTCATTCACTTCCCCGTCATGTAAAACAGGCTACATCTTACTTTTCCTTTCTCAATTTATTGGTATGTAACCCATAATGCAATAGGTGTACATCCCATTGGTCAGCATGGGTATACCAGGGGTGGTTGGGTATGGCACCCCAGCTATATGCTGGTGGGTCTATAAAGTAAAATTAGTGATCATAAATTGCATCCAAGCCCCAGCAGATGTAAGAAAAGGTGTAATCCATTGACATTTGCCACTTTTATAATGTATTTATCACAATAAATGTGTAAGATAGGCAGTTTGATACAGAAAATGATGAACCGGTAGCTGCCATCTTGTTTTTGGTCATGTGACCCAGGGGATGTAGCTATGGGTACAATCTGGGCTTTGATTTACTCATTCACTTCTCTGTCATGTAAAACAGACTACTTTTTACTTTTACTTTTTGAATTTATTGGCATTCACCCAATAATGCAATAGGTGGACACCCATTGGCCAGCATGGGCATACCATGGGTGGTTGGGGTATGTAACCTGCCATTTGCAGGGTCTGTAATGTGAAATTAGGGATCAGAAAATTCAGTCCAAGCCCTAACAGATGCAAGAAAGGTGTAATCCATTGACATTTATCACTTTTATAATGTCGTTATCCCTACAAATGTGTAACAGAAGCAGTTTGATACAGAAAATGATTGAACAGTAGCCGCCATCTTGTTTTTGGTCATTTGACCCAGAGGATGTAGCTATGGGTACAGTCTGGGCCTTGATTTACTCATTCTCTTCCCCACCATGTAAAACAAGCTACTTTTTACTTTTCTTTTTTGAATTTATTGGCAGGCACCCCATAATGTAATAGCTGGTCACCCCATTGGCCAGCATGGACATACCAGGGGTGGTTGGGTATGACATTTAGCTATCTGCAAGTGGGTCTGTAATGTGAAATTAGGGATCATAAATTTCATCCAAGCCCCAGCAGATGTAAGAAAAGGTGTAATCCGTTGACATTTACCACTTTTATAATGTAGTTATCACAATAATTGTGTAAGATAGGCAGTTTGATACAGAAAATGATGAAACGGTAGCTGCCATCTTGTTTTTGGTCATGTGACCCAGGGGATGTAGCTATGGGTACAATCTGGGCTTGATTTACTCATTCACTTCCCTGTCATGTAAAACGGACTACCTTTTAATTTTACTTTTTGAATTTATTGGCATGCACCCCATAATTCAATAGGTGGACACCCCATTGACCAGCATGGGCATACCAGGGGTGGTTGGGTATGGCAACCCGGCTATCTGCAGATGGGTCTGTAATGTGAAATTAGGGATCATAAAATTCATCCAAGCCCAAACAGATGTAAGCAAAGGTGTTATCCATTGACATTTATCACTTTTATAATGTCGTTATCCCTACAAATGTGTAACAGAAGCAGTTTGATACAGAAAATGATGGAACGGTAGCAGCCATCTTGTTTTTGGTCATGTGACCTAGGGGGATGTAGCTATGGATACAGTCTGGGCCTTGATTTACTTATTCACTTCCCCACCATGTAAAACAAGCTACTTTTTACTTTTCCTTTTTGAATTTATTGGCAGGCACCCCATAATGTAATAGGTGGTCACCCCATTGGCCAGCATGGACATACCAGGGGCGGTTGGGTATGGCACCCCGGCTATCTGCAAGTGGGTCTATAATGTGAAATTAGGGATCAGAAATTTCATCCAATCCACTGCTGCCATAAGAAAGGGTGCAATCCATTGACATTTACCACTTTTATGATCTAATGATCTCAATAAATGAGTCACAAGCATTTTGACACAGAAAATGGCTGAATGGTGTCAGCCATCTTGTTTTTGGTCATGTGACCCTGGGTAGGTAGCTATAGGTGCAATCTGGCCCTTGATTTACTCATTCACTTCCCTATCATGTGAAACAGGCTACTTCTTACTTTTTCTTAATGGATTTTGTGACGTGTACCCCATAATCCAATAGGTACCCCCCCATAGGCCAGCATGGCCCTACCATTGGTGGTCCGTTCTGGTCACTCTCATAATCTGTAGGTGAGAAACCAATGTGAAATTTGTGTTTATATAAAGAATTTGTAGCCTGAAAGTGAAAATTAGTTACATTTTAGACAACAATTTTTATCAGTGATGCAACCGATTTTAATGTTTTACAAACTTCAATATTTTTGCGAATACAAATTCAAAAACAATCAAAATTTCACTAAATAAACATATATATCTCAAATGTCTTTGTTGGAAAAGTTATATTTTCACTTTGAATTATAGTTGTGTTAGTTTCTCACTACCCTGACAAAAAAAGTTTACCAGAGAATTAAGAAAAAATATGTAATAACGTCATAACCGATAAGTGTTCAAACCCAGTGAAAAAACCTCTGGCAGCAGGGATATGCAATTTTCAGAAAAACCTTAGCAGTGTAAGGGTTAATGGTATTGGACTGTAAATGATAATTTTTTGTACAAGCTTTTCCTTCTAAATTAGAAGAACCCCTGTCCTCCATTGGAGTGTTTTTCCAACTATTCAATCTTCTCTTAATTGAATTAAATTCTGCTCAAACTTCTTTAGTTGTACTGTTATATTCTTGATTAGGGGTCCCCCAACTTGTATAATGGGATCAGTAATGATTTCAGCCTGCCCAGACTGGGTGGACTCCTGCAGTGTTTGAGCTATTTAATTACTGGGAACAATAGGGTTGAGCACTTCTACTTGAATCGGAGTGATATCAGAAATGCTGTCACCAGCTAGTTGAACCTGACCAGCTTTTTTATCCTTTTGTGTTCTTATTCATTTTAGTTTCCCCTTCACATTTTCTCAAGCCCTTCCTGCCCATCTTTTATGCAATGGACTTAGGGATATCTATGGATGGAAAATCAGGCCATATCTGGGTGGTGTCTGCCACAATAATGGAGTGTGAACCTTCCTGTGGAAAATTTTATTTAGTTTTTGTAACACATCCTCTAATCTACAGGCATTAATAGCTATGTATTCTTCAATTGTATCTAGTTCATACTTTAAGTTAATTAGGTGGTCACAGATCATCAAATGTGCTTTATAAGGGTTACACACATTTTTTTTAAGTCCTCACTTAATGTGAAAGGATATGTAGCAGCAGAATCACTTAGCAATTGTTTAGGAGACTGGGTAACCTTGGCTTGACAAGGGGTAGTAAATTGCTTGAGGCCATTTATGATCTCCTGCAGTTCGCTAGCAATATTTCTTAAATCACATTGTCAGGTGGGTTTTGAGTTTGATTCATAGAAATATTTTGGCGAGAATTTTAATTAGTTCATAATGCTAGTGGAAGCATCATAGTTCAAGCTCGCGTGGGCATCAATTGTAGTATGCAATTCTAAATCTTCCTTACTATTTTTGGCAATTACGCTCAGGGTACCCATAACCTCAGGTGCTGATATATTATCAGCTGCTTCATTGCCCTGATGGATTTCCTCTCCAGTTAATTCTGATTCAGCACTTGCAATATTATTAGGAGATAATTGATTAAGGACTATGCTTAGCAAATTATCTTTTATTTTTGATTGTTTATTTTTTTTCCCTCTTTGCCTTTGTCTAGTATAGTATTTAACTATTTAGTTTTATGTTTCTTACTGATTTTTTGCAGTTTATTTTTGTTTTGCTTTGCTAGAGATGGCATATTTGTTTCCTTTTTTTTTACCCTTCCTCCCACTAAGATCGGGGTAGAGTGAGATTCTAAAGCATTTTGTATTGTATCACTTTGCATATTCTGTGTCTGCTGAGTTATCATATCGAAGGAAATTTCTGATCTTTCATGCATAGCTAGGGTTCTAAGAGACTCTGTTGAGTGGGTGAGATCCTCCTCAGTGCTTTTTTGTGTTTGTCAGCTAGTTAGCACCATGTTAGAACAAGCAAAAAGAAAAAGACTCTATGCTAAAGCTTAAACCAATGACAATCACAGAAATAGCATCAATTAACAGTAGCAGCAATATTTATGGTTCAAAGTTCACTTACAAATACCCCAAATACTAAAGTGCTTAAGTGCTTGAAAGTGCCACAATATGCTACACAGAATTGAATATACTACTGTGGTAAGGTCCTTTTGAGCATAAGTTTCAAAAAAGAAAAGTCACTGCATTCAAGTAAATTATCTCAGCTTGGCTTTCACCCACTAATGCTCAGATGCGGTAGACACTGAAACCTTTTAATATTCTATATTTCTTTCAGTGTCCAGTATCTAGGTTTCCCTCCACTGAGGGAAAGTGCAAGACTATTACCCAACCAGTTACCCAGGCAGTATGCAAACTCTTTTTTGAGACTCTAGATCTGCACAGTCAGTCCCAGCAATATCAATCAATCAATCAATCAATCACTTTATTTAACCAGGCATAAACACCATTGAGCAAGCTCATTTTCAAGGTGGTCTTGGGCATAAATACAATACAGTACACTTCATAAGATTACAATTACGGTGGACAATGGTGCAAAAACAGAAAAAAGGAAAAACATTGTGAAGGTGCTGGTCAGAATGGGTCTATACATACCGGTCAACATAATTAACATGTAAAGGTACATAATGATAAGCTTTACTGAAATGAGAAGAGACAACAATCCCATATAGTCTGCGCTGAGTAAGAGCCCATACCTAAATGATAACAAATAAGGAGGTATTAAGGAATAGGGTAGAAATTGGGGTGAAAGAGTAGGCAGCCAAAAGGGAGGCCAGAATAGGTAAAAGGTAGAGAATAGGCAGGGTCATCTTGGATTAAGGGAACTAGGCTTGTAGGTCCTAGGTTTCTGTTGTTAGGAATCTGGGGTGGATGAGATATTTAGGCGTATGATTTGAGAGTGTCACCCGAGGCTTAGGGGTCATCGGCATCTGAAACAGTTGCATGGTTCCTTCAGATAATCCATTAATAGAGCTTTGAATGTGAAAATGCTTGGAAGTGAGAATAATTTTAATGTGTCTTGGATAGTGTTCCAAAGTGATGGAAGTGAGAATTTGATTGCTGCTGAGCCAAGGGTAGTTTTCACTCTAGGAATCTGGAAGCAGATTAAGGAGAAGCATCTCAGGCCATAGGAACCTTTAGCCCATTTGAAGGTGTTCGAGATGTATGCAGGGAGGTTTTCAGATTATGCTCTAAAAAAACCAGAGGAGAGCATTCCTTTTTCTTCTAGTTGAGAGTGAGGTCCATCCCAAAACCTGGTATAGATGACAGTGATGTGTACTACGAGGTAGATTTAAGATAAATCTTAAAGCCCAGTGGTAAAGGGTGTCCAGTTTGTTTAGCATCGTTGATGGGCAATGACTGTAAAGGAAGTCAGTGTAGTCCAGTATAGGTAGGAATGTAGTTTGTACTAGTCTCATTCTGGCTTCTAACGTGAGTAGGTGTTTAATGCAATGGAATAAACCTAATCACTGTCTTAGTTTCTTCAAGGTTTCATTTAAGTGGCACAGAAAGTTGAGCTTGTTGTCCAGCCAGAATCCTAGGTATTTAAAGGTATCAACTACTTCAAGGGGTTCATCTAAGAGTGTTCGGATCTGTGTGATATGTGGACATCTGGAAGTAGACTTTGGTGAGAGAATCATTGCTTTAGTCTTTTTGGTGTTGAGGAGGAGCTTATGAATGAGAAGGTTGTATTGGAGGATGATGAAGTCTTTCTGTAAGTACTCATGGGCCAGATCCAAGGATGAATTTGTGGTATAGAGTACAGTATCAACTGCGAATAAGTGCACATTTGCCGTGCCCAGCTGCGAGTCCAGATTATTGATGTATATTGCAAAGAGGATAGGGCCCAGGATGGAGCCTTGTGGGACTCCTCATAACAAGGATTTTTGTGGAGACAGATCTCCTATGGCTTTGACTTGTTGTAACCTATTGGTTAGGTAGCTGATGAACCATTTAATGGCAGAACTATCAAGTCCGATGTTACTCAGTGCAGAAAGCATGATGGTATGATCTGCAGTTTCGAAGGCCTTACTTAGATCAAGGAAGAGGGCAAATACATGCTTCTTAGAGTCCAAGGCCATTTGCCAGTCTGTAGTTACTTTGGCAAGAGCCGATATTGCACTGTGTTTGGCTCTGAAGACGGACTGAGCAGGGTTTAGCAACTTTTGTGAATCCAAATGTCCTCTAAGTTGGATGTTGACAATTTTTTCAAGTAATTTAGAGAGGACGAATAGCATAGAAATAGGCCGGTAATTGTTCAGATCACTCGGATCCCCAGTCTTGAATAATGGTAGGATGTGGGTAGTTTTCCACAAGACAGGTAGCTCACCTTGAATCAGAGAGGTGTTGAAGAAGTGTGTAATGGGGGCGGTCAGATAGGTATGGTCAAGTTTTAGGAAGTAAGGTTCAATATTATCTGCACCCGCACTCTTTTTTTGTATCCAGAGAAAGGAGGAGGTCCTCCACTTGCTTGAACGTAATTGTGAGGAAGCTGAAGGGGGTGGGATGTGGTTGGTTATGGTTGAGATTGTCAGTGAAGCCAACAGTGTAGTCTCTTGCCGGGCTAAGTTTGCTGATAGGTGAGGAGTCAAAGGCAAGCCCTGCAGTGGCAAAGTGATCATTAAGCTTTTCTAGTATATCAACTTTGTCAGTATAGGTGGTACCATCAGACACAATTTTGTTTGGAAGGGGTGTTGCAGTGGACTGACCTTCAACTTCTTTGAGGATGTTCCAGAATTTGACAGAGTTGATTTTATTGTCTTCTAGTTCTTTTTAGAAGTATCTAGCTTTTTCTGACCTAATTAGCTTGGTACAAGCATTCCTAGTGGTACGGAATGCTAACCAATCAGCCTCCAGGTGGGATTTCCTCACTTTTTTCCACCAGTAGTCCCTATCCCTAAGTGCTTTCTTCAGGATGGGAGAGAACCAGCCAGGAGTTTTATTTTTTGATTTGATCAGTCTTAGTTGGGCTTGTTTGTCTATTAGCTCCAGTAAAAGGCTGTGAAAGATGTTAAATGCCTCATTAAAGGTGGGGGCTAGGTAGAAATCCTGCCAACGAATGTTGCTTTGATCTTTCAGGAAAGTGTACTGGCAGAACTTTTTCAGGCATCTTTTCAGTTTGAATTTGGAGGCCATTTTTATTTGGGAAGGATGTCTGATGCAGGCAGTAGCACAATGGTTGCTTATATCATTGAAGAATACTCCAGTATGCGAGATAGTGAGAGGTTTGTTTACTAGGATAAGGTCCAGGAGGGTGCTGCGCTCAGGGTTTTTTCTGTTAGGTCTGGTTATAGCAGTCACCATTTGTAACAGACCATTAACATCGCATAGATCCTTCAATTTCTTAGAGCTGTCATCATTCCAATTTAGATTGAAATCCCCCATTAGAATACATTCAGTATCAGCAGAGTCAAGAAGGTTTTGAAGGTGTGGCAGAAGTGCACAGCCACCAGTATGTCCTGCTCCTGTTATAAAGATTTCAACTGTGATTTGCAAAAATACTTTAGCTTGCTAGACTGAGAATGCACTTCAGTCCAGATATTTATCCTCACACTGTAATGGGCCCAGGAATTGGCTGTGGGAGTATATGTCATTCTTCCCTCCAAATGATACACTATGAGAGAAAGGAATTTCCTTTAGGAGTACTCCCTTTATGAATAAATGTCCTATAAATAGCTCTTTTGTAAATTCAGCTTCTATTTAATTACAGCACAATTTTTTCTGTTTATCTGGTAGTAATCTTGATCAGCAGTATGCGACTGAAGTAACTTTTAAAAGCCAGGAGAGTTTTACAGACTAGTTTTTAAAAGCATTCAAATTTATTTTTAAAAATGTAAGTGAAAGAATTTATAGCCAAAGTTACATGCTGTAGAATAAATGAACATATGCAAACACCTTGCTCTGGGCATAAACTTCACTACACTACAGTGTCCTCTGCTAGAGTCACCGATGGCAAACAATGCATCAGGCCAGTTCTTGATTAGCTTTTGCAGCTATGTTAAAATTTTAATCAAATAAAACCACACACTTGCCCACAAACTCCAGGGATCTCTGGAGATTGTTGACAAAGCTGCTCAAAAAGACTGTAATTTTGCATGACCAAAATACAGCAATGGTGACCCAGGAGATCTAAAAGCCAGCAACTGATTCTGTGCACTTCAAGGGTGCGGCCACATGGTAATTCCAGTGACTGTGAAAAAAGGTTTAAAGCAGCAGCCCCCATATTTTTAAATAAAACTAAGATTCACTCCATTTGTAAAACATGTAAAACACAAGTAAAAAAAAAATGAATAGCAATTTCAGGTTCCTTTTCTTTATCCAAGAACAATATTATTAGGCTACAGTATCCAGTGTATTTGCTATCGATGAGAAGAAATGGCTCAAAAGCCACACTGCAGTTGCCAACAAAAGAACAACAAAAACTTACAAGGCAGGAGTTGGCAAAACTAACATACTAACATACTAAAATGCCAGCAGAATAGGCCTAACGGTCTTTCGAGTCTGCTCGATTGGTCAGCCCCCACCCTGGGTGCTGACCTTGCTGCCCCCGTTGCCTTCTCTGGCTTCTCCCTTCCCAGTTCCGGATATTCTTGCTGCATTGGATTTTGCTTCCAGAACCCTTCCCCTGTACCTGTCCCAGCCCCTCTTGAACCCCTCCACCGTCTCTGCCTCCACCAGTCCTCTAGGCAGTGCATTCCATGGCTCCACCACCCTCTCAGTGAAGTAGCACCTTCTCCTTTCTCCCCTGAATCTTCCCCCCTCCAGCTTCCACCCATCCAACTGTCTCACTTCCAAATAGATATGCAGGATCCAATCCAGGTGTAAGAAAAAATCAGCTTTATTTAGTCCATAGATGCATCAATGAAATCAAAACAGCATGCAAACAATGAGGACAAAATCAAAAAGATGGCTACCCCCTTCCCAGGGACCAAATCTCATTGAATTGAATGTTTTCGTGCAATGCCAGTGCTTTCTCGGGACTCAGAAATATTTGGAAGTGCCACAGTTTTGCTGATTCCTGCCTTGTAAGTATGTTTGCTGTAGAGGGTCTTTTATCACTAAATTGAAACAAAAAGCAAACAATTTGCTTCAATATAGTGTACTACAAGATGAAGCAAAGAAATCAATGAGAGGGTAGAAAACATTCCTTTACAGGGGTGGTTTGGTAAGTTTTCAGTTTCTTCAGTGCTCGGGTCCCTTTCTTCCATACTACCGGCTGTTCTCAATTTTGTCCCACACACCAGCTCAGGACACTCAGGCACTTAGGTCACCACTTCCTTAAATATTTCCCTGGGGCAAAAGAGAACAGGACAGCTAAACCATCCAGAACTTAAGAGCAATAAGATGAACTAGAACGGTTACCTGCATAGGCAACAATATCATACCTGTTATAAAATAAAATATAGCAGTGTAACTCTGCTTCCTGAGTCTACTCCACTCCACAGGCTCAGAAGCATATAGCTTCAGATGTCCTTCCTCTCCAACCTCTCACACTGAAATGCAGCATCCCTGAAGGTTAGCTGAAGTTGCACATTGGGGAGGGGGCAATACCACTTATTCAATGTGGTTACCTGCATGCTTGCCTTATTACTTGCTGACTTCCATTCCTCAGGCAGCAGCGCTAAAGGTTTCACAGCACATCTCCTGTCCACACAGAAAACATTTAAAATTAAGACAAAACCAATATTCAGGCAGGTTGGACCACTGTCAGATCAACTGAGTAGCAATGATCATATGGCAGTCACGTTTACATTATTGGATAAATTAATGTACTATTTCAGAGCAGATTAATAAACTACCAACTAGATAGGCAGCACTTATCAGTTCATCTTAATATGTGGAGTAATGTTGATATAGTATTACTTTAACAGCTTTTAGGCAGAGATAGTTATGAACTAGAAGGTATCGACAATGGCTGTTAATTTAAATCTGCCTATAAAAATTCAGAGAGGTGTTGCGAGACTAAGCAGCATTAATTAAAACTAGCAAGTTATGCCTCTAATTTCAAACCCCTATTGAAATACATTGAATGGCATACCTGATTCTTCAGTTTACAGAGATTCTTTTTTACAAGTGTCTTTTCTTTCTTTTTTCTACAAAATATTTTGTAATAAGTATGAAACCTTTGCAGCTTGTGTTTAAGTATTTACAACACTTTTTAGCACCTTATTCACTCATAGGTCCCCATTACACTTATGCCACACCAGCATTTAAGTTAAATATTAGCCCTTCCATTATTTCAGGCACTGTTGTACCAAGCCTTTCAATGCCTGATTTTCCTGGAGGTCCTATTGTGCCTAGTGCAATATCTTCACAAAACCTTTTGTAATAGGTATCAAAGCACTGGATCACATTTCCATTTACATGTAGGTTTTCAAGTACTAGTACCTTCAAATTAAAATGGTGCAGAGATTTTTTTTGCACTATCTGCTGTAGTCTTTAAAAGTAACATCTTTTAAATAGCTTATTCTCTCATATGTCCTGGACTGTTCTTGTGCCCTGCCACCGTTAAAGTTAAATACTAGCCTTCTCATTTTTTTTTGCCTAAATTATTCCATCTGCACTTCTGAACAAGGCATTTTCTGTGATGGCTGAACCTAGTATTTCAATACCTTAATTTCCTGGAGGACTTATTATCCTTATTGTCTTATTTACACAAATTCACACTATAGCAAAATTATTAATGACAACATGATCTGCTTTTGTCCACCCTCTGGCTTCTTTTTAATTTCTGTCTTTTACTAAGCTCTCTCTACAACATTATAGTATTACTTTAACAGCTTATAGGCAGGAATAATTATAAACTAGCAGATATCAGCAATGATTGTTAATTGAAACCTGCCTATAAAAAATCAAAGAGATGTTGCTGAGACTAAGCAGTATTAACTAAAACTAGTAAGTTATGCCTCTAAGTTCAAATCCCCATTGAAATACATTGAACAACATACTGTACCTGTTTCTTCAGTTCATACAGATTCTTTTTTATAAGTGTTTTTTCTTTCCCTTTTCTACAAAATCTTTTGTAATAAGTACCAAAGCTTTGCAGTTTGTGTTTACGTTTTTAAAACACCTTTTCAGCACCTTCTTCACTTGTAGATACCCTAGTACAATTGTGCTATACCAGCATTTATGTTAAATATTAGCCCTTCCATTATTTCATGCACTGTTGTATCAAGTCTTTCAATGCCTGATTTTCCTGGAGGTCCTATTATGCCTAGTGCTATATCTTCACACAACCTTTTGTAATAGGTACCAAAGTGCCCAATCAAAATTGTGGATCATGAGTTGGGGGAACTGTTTACTTAAATTATTTGGGGCCTATGTGTCAGAATGCTTGGGAGGGTGCTTGTTTAAAAGGTGGTGCTGGCTTCTGGCACAGTATCAGGATCCAGCATTTTTTTTCATTATGATATATTTAAGGAATATGAGGGAAGGCAGATTCAATAGTAAACAATTTTAAATGTTCAACTGGTTCCCAGCAGTCAAAGCAGTCAAACCAACAAATAGGGTTAACAATAAAAGGCAACCTGAATTGTCTGATGGCAGCCAGGAGGAAATAAAGGAAACTTAAGGGACAGGGGGAGGGATGGATGAGGTAGGAGGGTGTATATGTGTGTGTGTGTGTGTGAAGAAAAGGAGCAGACAGGGTCAGAAAAGGGGAGCAGCCTAGTTAGGTCAGGATGACACACAGCAGAGAAAGGGGGGGCAGGTGAGATCTTGATGGACAGATACAAGGGGATGATGCGTACACTTAAGGGGGCACAGGATTGGCCCAGGGAGCGTGGCTTGGAGGGGTCCTTGCAAGGGGTCCTTAAGGGTTTTATAAGGCCAGGTTGAGGGTAGTTCCTCTTTCTGCTGGGATTTTTCAGTTAAAGTGGATCTCAGCACTGCTTTGCAAATTTCACTTATTATTTACACCAGTATGTAAGGTATTGCAACTGTGGTTCCTGGGCACCCAGGCCCTTAGGATTTTGTTGTTCAAAGGCTATTTTTAGATAAGGTATAAGTTATAAATTATTGCTGATTACGAAGATCTGTTGTCTTTGCTTTTAATCCATAGCAGTCTAGGGTTTTTATACAAAAAAAAAGGGGAAAGAGAAAGGGCACAGTGGGGGTGGGGGGAGAGGCTGTTGGGCCTGCTGGCTGAAGAGGGGCTGCATGGCATATTGGGGCCTAGCTTAGGCTGCAAGTGCTGAATTACAAACAAAGGAAGTACCCTGCATCAGACAAGTTTTGCCTACATTTTTGAGAATTCTGCAAATGATTATTTTCCTTTCTGTGTCATTTTGGTGTCTTTTTCTTATTTTATTCTCAACTTAAGATCTAAAACTGTGGAGAGAAGCAGTAATGGTTGAAGCTGAGCAGTATGTTTGTGAGCAGAGGCGATACTGTGGTTTTATGAGGATTGTTTTGAGGAGGCTAGTGTGGAGCAGGCCTCTAGCCAGATCCACCCAGTGCATTTCCTATGGTGGCTCAGGACTGATTTTTGAAGTGGAAGCAGCTCACACTGGCTATTTTCGCTGCCCGCCTGTGTTTACATCGAGGATCAGTGATCTCAGGGGGGCTGTGTTAGTTTTTATTTGCTCTCTCCCTTTCTGGTAAGCTGGAGGTTTGGTGGGAGCATTTGGTACTGATTTAACAGAACGAAGGTATGGGCAGTGTTGCTAGTGCCTCAGATGGTGGCAGGGTGAGCTGGGTCATGGGCATTTGAATCAGAGCCTCAGCCTTTCTGGACCAGGGTGTGAATAATTTTCTATTATTTAATTATTTTATTTCTCTGGCATGGGATTGCATTGATAGACCCTGGGCTTGAGGCCTTGGGGCAGTGTCCTACAGCCACAAGTCTCGGGGGGGTTGAGGGCATGGACAAGTGACCAGGGGATGGATGTGGGTGAATGAAAACCCATGAGGGAGTTCAGGAGACCTTGAGGACACACTTGCAGTGCAATCCAAGCCTCCAGGTAGTGAGAGTCAGGTATTCACCCTGTGGGTATGAGGGCGATGGTGAGCAGGTGTCCAGTACAAAACCAAGCCACAGGGATGATGCTTGGTGGAGGGGAAAAGGGGAGAGGGTAAGCTGAGATGCATATATGGATGGAGGAAACATGAACTGGCAAGGGGACTGGGGATAGTTTTTTTCTTTTTCAAGGGCAGGACTTGGCCCCCGGGGCATTAGGTCATTGCCAGGTGGCATGGCATCTGATGTCATCATCATGTGGCCTGCGGGAGTTCTTTTCAATTTCAGATGCACTAAATGAACAGAGGAGCGGATTAATCTGGCCAAAGGTGCAAGCTGCAGGTTTCTGCAGTAGAAGCTTGAACGGGATGTTTAATTTCTTGGTGGAAGGGGTCTCAAAAGGTTTTAAATACCTCTTGTTCAGTGGGGGAGGTTGGCTCTAGCTGAAGGGATCAGGAGGAACCTATGCTTTGCTTGCCATATTATATCATTTCATTTGTCCTTTAAGTGGTGCTATAGCCTGACCATGGGCATGTCTGCCGAGGCCACGAAAATTACGGGTTGCGAGTTTGAAAGAGGGAAGGGGGTCTAGGAGGAGGGTGAAGGTTTTATCTAAAAATAGGGGAGGAGAGACCTAACAATTGTGGGCAATGGCTTTGAAGAATGGTGGCATGCTTAGCGCTTGGTTACAAAAATACAATGAGACGAAGTGACAGAAGAGATGCAAAGAAAAAGGGGGAAGAGGCTGGGGGGTCCCATAGAAGAAGATATTCAGGGATGCAAGGAGGGTGGGATGGGACGACCCTGCTACATGTTAAAAAAAAAAAAAACATGAGTCAGTTGTTAGTTGAACATATGGCTGTGAAGTACAAACTTGGCGCTCAAGGAGCAATGCAGGGACTGGGGAATTCAGTTCATATATCTCCCAGGGATGAAAAGCATCTGCAGGGGAGGGAGGTGTTGTTCTTTATTCCGTTACTCACTTCCTATGTACTCCATATGTTTGCTTGTCTAAGTATCTTTCCAGGCCATGGCTCACAGGAAGCAACCCACCCCGGCCTCCAGTGCTCAACTATGCTTGGAGGCAGCAGCAATGATGAACAAAATGATGGAGTTTATCGACAAGGCTGCAAAGAGGGAGGATGAGGAAGTGGCTGAGAGGAAGCAGAAATAACCAGCTGAGTCCTGAGGTGAGGGGGCTAGAGGTAAGTGCCTGAGGGGGTCAGCCCCAGACCTGGAACCATTCCCCCTGCCTGAGCCCACACTGGGACCATCGGACCCAGACACAGGAGGGGGTTAGGATAAGGAGGACTCCCCAGGTGAAGGCAGCCTAAGGGAATATATGGTGGGTCTGTTGGAGGAGATGGGTGATAAGGGTCTCGGCACCATGGAAAACATTTTAAAAGAATTTAAAATAGAGGGGGAAATGGGAGGGGCCACTGGGGCAGAGAAAGGTATAGATGGGGGAGCTCTATGATGCTCCTTCTGGATTCTCTTTTGGGGATCATGTTCCAGACACTAGTTAAGGAAAAAATCTGGAAGTGTGTGTATGTGGACATATGTGGCTTGTTGGACAAAAAGACAGCCAAGAAATATGAACAGAAAGAAATGGTGTGGAAGTCAGAAATGGATGTGTCATTGGAAGTAGAGGGGCAGAAAGGAAAGGCCACGTACAAGGGAAAAAACCTAGACATGTAGCAAGCAAGTTTTTTGATATATAGTGCCATTCTGTTAGGAAAGCAGTCTGGCTTGGCCATTCCCCTGATGACTTACATAGCCATAATTAGGGATGCCTACAAGGCTCAAAAAGACAACGACTGGCTGGAATATAACAAATCTTTTCATCAGCGGATGGCATCGGGGGGGAATCTGAGAAGGGATTGTATACATTCAAAACTATGGATCAAAACTTTGTCCAGCCAGTTGGGTGTGGTGTCAGAAGGCAGCAAAAAAGTTGTTGGGCTGGGGTTTGCTAAGTCTTGCTGGGTGTTCAATAGGGCAGCATGCACCTGGGCAAATTGTAAGTTTAAGCATGCATTGCTCAAACTGTGGGGGATTGCACCCAGTGGACAAATGTAGAGGACATATCGATTGATCCAAGGGATCTAGTGGACAGGATCAACCCTTTCAGGGAGTGCAAGGGAGAAGAGGGGAACAGCAGCAATTTTGGGGGCAGGGCATGGGGATCCAGGAACAGGGTTGGGTATAATTCCAACTATGGTTGGAATTGGTACTCAGGGGACAGCCAGGTTGTGATGGGGTTTTTCACTGGCACAGACTTCAATTAAATGAGATATAGTGGAGGCATGTACAGTGAGGTACCTGGACCACAAGGTGGGGGCATGGCTGAGGAAGGGTTTCTCCAGGATTTCTTCAGAATTTCAAGGGGACAGGAGGGGAGCTAAGGCTAAGAACCTATCTTCAGTAAAAGGGAAGGAGGAGACAGTGTGATGAAAAATCATTAAAGAAAAGGATGCTGGCAGGATAGAGGGGCCTTCAAGATACCACAGTGCAGCCATTTTCATATCTCCCCTTTGGGAATTGTTCCCAAAAAACAACAGGGGGAGTACCAGCTGATTCATCACCTGTCTTATCCAGAAGGTGAATGATGGCATCCCTGATGAGCACAATGCTGTGTCCTGTGCATTGCTTGACTCAGCCGTGCTGCTCATTAGGATAGTGCAGGGGGCATGGTTGGCAAAAATGGATATAGAATCTGTGTTCCGCCTACTGTCAGTTTGTCCAGAAGACTGGGACCTGTTGGGTTTCCAATTTGATGGCGGGTTTTATTTTGATAAGGCCATGCTCATGTGGTGCTCTGTAGCCTACTCAACCTTTGAGGCATTTAGTACATGGGTACAGTGGGTGTTTAGGCACAGGTATGGGCACAGCTGGGTTGTATATTACCTGGACAATTTCTTGTTGATTGGGAAATCTAAGAAGGAGGTGCAAGGGATGTTGAGGGACTTCCAAGCCTTGTGCGAAGCAATCTGTATTCCCCTAGCAGATGGAAAGATGAAGGAACTGGCCAGAGTGATGGAGTTTTTGGGAATTGAAGTAGATACCATCAGGGAGTGTTTTTTCCTGCCTCAAGCCAAGGTACAGACACTGAAGAAGCTCCTCAGTCAGGTATTGGGAAGAAAAAGGGTACCTTTGGTTTTGGTGCAACAACTGTTTGGCCATCGCAACTTCGTCTGTAAGGTGATCAGCCCTGGCATAGCATTCATGTGGCAGTTAGGTGAGCCACAAGTAAGGCAAAGCAGCCTCATCACTAGGTGGATATCACAAAGGGGGTACGGGAGGACCTATTAGTGCGGAATTGCTTTCTGGAGGACTACAATGGGGTTACCTTCTGGCAGGAGGATTGGGTAGACAGTGAGGCCCTGCAATTGTACATGGATGCGTCAGATGCTCTGGGTTTTGGGGCATACTATGGGGTAGATGGATGGCTGAAATCTGTTGGGACAGCTGGAAGAAGAAGAAGAATCAGCATTTATATAGTGCTTTTCATACATCCAAAGCGCTTTACAAGCAATGCTAGACTGGTAGTGAAGTGACTGAATGTGTGGTGGTGGCCATATCGCACATCATCACCCACACACAGCCTGGATAATTGCATGAACTGGTTTTATGGGAAGGGGAATGTTGGCTAGGACACCGGGAATGTTCCCTACTCTTTGCGAAGAGTGCCTTGGGTTCTTTTACTTCCACCTGGACACCCACCAGGACAACATCAGGATGGGCAGAAGGGACCTCAGTTTAACATCTCATCTGAAGGAGGGCACACCCCAGCAGTAGAGCACCCCCCAATACTGCACTCGGATGCCAGCGATTTTTAGGTGCAAGTCCAATCCCGGTGTGGGACGATAACCCACGACCTTCTGGTCCAGAGGCGGATGTGCTACCAACTGAGCCACGAAGGTCAGAGGTTTGCAGAGGGATATCATTTTACTTGAAATACTCTCTATTTGGGTAGCATTGGTGATATGGGGGAGTGAGACACAAGAAAAGTTGTTTTCTGATGTGACGATAAAGGTGTGCTGGAAGTAATCAATAAGAAGAAAGGATCCATTGAGATGGTGACTAGGTTGGCCAAACAGCTGGCAATACTAGGACTGCACTTAAACCTGACATTTAGAGCTAGGCACATGGACTGGAAAAAAAATTAAATCACTGACAGCCTTTCACGTCTGCAGCTGGGCAGGTTCAGGAGTATGGCCCCTCCGGTGGAAATGGAAAAAACACCAGTACCAGACAATCTTTGTGGGAATTGGGTGGCAAGAGTCTGAATGTTGTGCCGGAGCTCCAGATAAGCCAACTCTCTGAAGGCCTACGAAGGTACACGGGAAGCCTTCCAAGGGTTTTGGTTACAGCACGGCATGGTGGTAAGTTTACCAGTCATGGAAAAGCAGGTAATGAGGTTTATGGTTTACAGGTGGGAAAGAGGATGTCTCCCTCGACCATGGTAGTACAGCTACCTGGCACAGGTTGGGCCTGTGGGACCAGGGGTTTGATGGAGCCCAGCAACAGTAGAAGGGTACAATGCATGTTGCTGGGTTAGCAAAAAGTGCAGGGCCCCCAAACAGTCATGCACAGACCCATAATGCCTGATATCCTAGTAGTGGTGATGGGGACACTCGAGGTCATATGTGACTCAGCATCCGAGGCCTGCCTCTTCCAGGCAATTTTCACATTGCTGTATAGAGGGGCTTTTAGGGTGGGGGAGGTGGTGGCTAAAAACAAAGGTGATTTTGAAGGGGGGCTAGAGAAGGAGGACACTCAGTTCAACAGGGAGGGCCAACACATTTGGTTGCAGTCATCAGAAATGGACCAGATGGGACAGGGAACTTGAGTGGATAGTCATCAAATGGGGGAGGGCAGGTGTGCGCAGTTAAGACCATGGAGAGATTCAGGAGCATACAGCCATTGGGCACAGGCTCCTGGTTTCAACGTGGCACCAGAAGAGAGGTAACATGCTACCAGGTGGAGCAAGTGTTAGAGATACAGGAGCCTACAGCCTTCGGGCATGGGCTCCTGGTTTCAACATGGCACTGGGATAGTGGTAACATGCTACCAGGTATAAGGATTATTAAAAAGGGCATTAGCTTTTAAGGGACATGACCCAACACAGTTCACCATGCATTCATTCAGGATAGGGGAGCTTCAGCCCTAGCCAGGGAAGGAAGATCGGCGGGGATATAAAAGAGATGGGTAGATGGTGATCCAGCTGTTATAAACATTATATCAGAGCCTGAAATTGACTGTTTTGTGTTCTTTCTTCTATCAGCAGGTGCAAAGAGGAGACAGATTATGTGGATCCTGAGACATTCCTATATTTACTGGGTGGAGTAACACATGACAACCGACCAAGGGGAAAGAGAATTTGCCAGAGGACTCAGAAGCCCACAGATATGCTGGAAAGGGGTCTGGGGATGTGGCGTGCTCAATTGCTTCCTGCACCAGAGGCACTTAAGTTGCTATGGAGAAGGCTGTATGTATTGGTTATTCACCTTGGTGGCAATGACTTGGGGAAAACACCATGGGGAGCTTTGTTGAGAGCTATTAGGGATGACTTGGAGACCATAAGAGGTTGGTGGCCCAGGGTAGAGATTGTGTGGTCTGAAATAATATCAAGAAGGGTATGGCAGTGGGCGTGGCTAACACTCAATTAAGATGGCGACCTACCGTGCAGCTCCACTCGCATAGAGCCTAGAACCCATAATTTATCTTTTCTGGGGAGGACTTTCAAGAAGGAAAGTGAAAGACCAGTGAGCCGAAGTCTTGCTTTATCACCCAGGCGACTCTGAAGGAAAACTGACAGCAACCGAGCCACTTATGACCGAACGAACCTGCTGATTAGTCTGCATGACATGCACTATGGCACATTCAACAAAGGAGCGAGATGAACCCTCTATAAGAGAGATGTGTGTGCCTACAAGACAAAGTAGACGACTTAGAAAACAAAAGTAGTTGTAATAATTTGCGCCTTCTGGGCTTTCCGGAGGGATGTGAGGACAGGATGGTTTTACCCTTTCTACAGCAAGCATTGCCAGAGATTTTGAAACTCCCGCAGGACACCAAGATTACCATGGAGCGAGCACACTGTACGTCACATCCCAGGCCTGCTCAGGGGGAGAGACCTCACCCCATTATAGCTCGAATTCTGAACTTTGCAGAAAAAGAAGCGGCTATTAGTACATGTGGAGTTAGCAACTACAGTGGAAGGACCATAAGATTATGATATTTCAAGACTATTCTAAAGAGCTAGCAGCCTGACGCAAAGCTTTTACTGAAGCCCGTCGGAAGTTACATGCAATGAAGATCCCCTTTACTTTGAGATACTCTGCGACGCTGCAAATCTCGTTCAATGGAGCAGTCCAGTAATTTTCTTCTCCAGATGCTGCCCTGGTCTTCATTGCCAGCACCTGCCCGAACGGCTTGAGCTCTCCATCCTCTATCCAGGCTGTAAGCAACTCGCTACCTCCCCTGCAAAAAGCGGATTCTCCTGTTATCTTGCTCCATCCTGCCCCTCAGGTGGGATTAGAACCCCGAAACATGAAAGTTCGGAAGAGACCTCCATCCTCACCGCATGTTAAACGGGGCCATCTGCAGGAGAGGAAGAGCAATTTTGACATACAGGCCCCTGCCCCCTTCCCCATGGCAGAGACTGAAGTGCAGATAGAATATGTCAGCCCCTACTTTGCACATAACCGATTTTCGATCCTGAGCGATCTTCCCGACGTGGAGGCATGTGAAGTAATGGACAATGGGAAGGGACACCTGGAATGCAGTCTACCAGAAGAATTGCACACTAAAAGGACCCAAAGTGTGGAGAGAGACTCAGTGATTCTCCCACCGGACCTCTAGGCCCCAGGCTCGCCCTCAGACCGAAGCTCGGGCCGAGAACCCGTGGAGGCAAAACAGCTGAACCCTCCATGCACATTGGGAAATCCCATTAGTTTAAACTGTTGAACAGTCAGATAAGTTTCTGAGGTTGCTGATATTGTAAAGTTGTAATTTTGTGGGTGGGGAAAAGGCATAGCTTCTTTTGGCATGCATACGGGAGTTAACTTTGACCCATTTTGAGACAGAGGTTCCCTCGCAAAGGTTAATTCAGCCTGTGTCAATACAGGTTTACTTGTTTAGTTGTTGGGTTTGGTGGCCAGAAACTGTGTACTGAATGGGAAAGCTGTAGGTACGGATAACTGTAATGAGTGTATACAGATGCATTTGCCAGGGACTACAAGCCGGAGGACTGGGAGCACTAGACAATCCTACTGGTGCGGTTCATTTACTACAGGAGTTAGTGGTACCCACCTCCACCCCCCATTACTCTCCCAATTGGCCCTTGGTCCTCCATAACATGGATCCCAAAGTTTCTTTCTGGGTTTGTTTTCACCCCTTCCATTACTTTGTCCTGAGGGATCAGCAGTGGGGTGGTAAAATGCTTTTTCTGGATCCTGAATGGGCTATATGCTGTACTAGGTACCCAAATAATACTGGGGCCACTACATTAATCCCTCTGTAAAGTGCTAAGTTGCTGGCACATTTGGCATTCCTATCTGGAACTGAGTTTTTTTCTCTGCGACGAATAGGGCTGTAAAATGAGTCAACTCAACTGTTGTCTGCTGTAAGAATTTCATTAGAAATGTTTTCAAACCTCTAATATAAGGGTTGAATGTTTTTAGTGACCACTAAAGATATAAGCTCTGGGGACTTTCCTCTAGCGCCTTCTGGTTGACATCAACATAGTAAAGAGTTAAGAACTAGGAGCAAGTCACCTGCATCTTTAGCACATACAGTCTTGGATTTCACTTAGCCGCTGTTTTCCGGCAGTTTGCTAGTAACTCCAAGAAGGTTAGCCCTAATTACAAAAGGGGAGTCTTTGATTTCTTTATCAGCATTAGATTTTATTCTGGTCTAAGAATCCGTTGATAGGACTCGCACCCCCCCCTTGCTAGAAGGGGTGGCAGGTAGATCCGGATAGGGCTCTAGTAAGAGTTGACTTGTTGTTCATTTTGATCTTATCTTGGTTCCGGATAACCTGGTATATATATCATAGTAGTAGTGTATTTTCTCCCCCTTTCATGGGAAGTACCTGTTCCACACCCCCAAGGGCGACAGGACATACCATTGGCTAGGGCTCTAGCCGGTTTAGTCCTACCACTCCTCCTTTAATATTTTGTAGATAAGTTAGTTTGATAGTTAGATATAGTGGCAGTATATAGTCTCCACAGTCCTGTTAGTTAAACCCTTGCCTGGTACAGAGGGGCCCTGTTAAGACTGGGGCAGTGATTCTTAACTACCAAGCATACAGAAACACCTAGCTCCTTCCTTTAGGTTCTTCTTTATGCTTGTTATATTGGGACCCTTAACTAAAATGTCTGACATTGTGATGCATATGTGGAATGTCAGGGGGCTAAACTCCCCAATAAAACCAAAGAAAGTCCTGGCTCACCTGAAGCGTAATCGTTCTCAAGTGGCCTTTCTGCAGGAGACAAAATTCTCCGAGGAGGATCATACCAGCATGCGGAAAGATTGGGTTGGCCAGCAGGTTCACTCTAATGCTCAGACCAGGAAGCATGGGGTTCTTATCCTGGTGAATAAATCTCTTGCCTGGACGTTAAACCAAACACATTCAGACCATGAAGGCAGATGGGTAATGGCCACTTATAATACACCCACTGGTCCACTCACTCTCTGTAATGTATATGCCCCCAATGAAGATGCCCCTCAGTTCTTTCATAATTTGGCAGAGGTAGTACTTGAATTTAAACCCCCGGACTGCCCGTTACTTATTGGCGGGGACTTTAATCGAACTCTGATGCCTCTCTTAGATAGGGATGATGGGGGGAAAGAGGTGCATCTTAGAAGTAGGAAGGCTCTCCAGCAAATGATGTCTGATCAGGGACTTACAGATCTCTGGAGACTATTCCACCCCAGAACAAGAGACTATACATTTTATTCAGCTCCAAATGCCTCATATAGTAGGCTGGATTTTTGGCTTGGCTCATCTACCCTGACTACTAAAACCCTTGATGTTTCAATTTTTCCC
This sequence comes from Neoceratodus forsteri, assembly GCA_016271365.2. Classification (NCBI taxonomy): domain Eukaryota; kingdom Metazoa; phylum Chordata; order Ceratodontiformes; family Ceratodontidae; genus Neoceratodus; species Neoceratodus forsteri. The sequence continues at coordinate 953,668,721 of CM028129.1, read as the reverse complement.
TGCTGCATCTCCGACCATGTTCTAGTCCAGCTTCTCGTACATTGGGACCCTCTGGCTCCCCCGACTAAGCAATGGAGATTGGACCCACTCCTGGTTAAGGACCCTGAATTTACCCACTGGGTTATTAAGGAGGCTTCTCTTTTTTTAGCCGAAAACCCTATAAGTGATACCTCTGCTAGTACAACGTGGGAAGCCTTCAAAGCTACTATGCGAGGTAAAATTATGGGATTCACGGCCGCTAAGCGCAGGCAAAGGGAAATGTAGCTGCTCACTATTGAACGGAGACTGGCTGAAGCAGAAAGTATTTTTAAGGCGTTTCACTCCCCTACCATTCATTCTGCTATAGGTAAATCCATTTTTGGCTATTCGGTTTGAAATTAATCAGCTTCTGAACAGGAAAGCTGAATCCACCATCCTTCATCTTAAACATACCTTTTGGGAAGAGGGGAACAAAGGGGGCAAAGTACTTGCATATCAACTACGAAAACAGCAGGCTAGCAGATATATCCCGGATTTGAAAAACAAACTAGGGTCACTAAGTACTTCCCCTGGGGATATTAATGAGATTAAGTCCTCATTTTATAAAACGCTATATTGTTCCACCCACACTAGCCCTAATAGGGACACTCAGGGCTTTTTAGATACCTTAGGCCTGCCTAAGCTGCAGAGTCAGCAAACACAACTTCTAGATCTCCCCATTTCAAAGGAGGAGCTGACTGTAGCCATCCAAGACTTGAAAAAAGGAAAATCCCCGGGAGGAGATGGGTACACTGCAGAATTCTACCAGATTCTGGTTTTCACTATTTCTCCCCTTTTAACTCAAGTGTTTCAGGAGATACAACTCAAGGGGAGCCTTACCGTCTTCCATTCGGGAAGCAATTATAGTTGTAATTCCCAAGAAAGGCAAAGACCCTACCAACCCGGAAAACTACCGCCCAATTTCACTTATAAATTTGGACAGTAAACTTTATGCTAAAATTTTAGCCTACAGACTTAGTTCTTTGTTGACTGATCTTGTACACCCCTCACAAGTGGGATTTATACCTGGAAAACACAGCTCAGATCACTTAAGAACTCTGCTGAATCTGATCCCCTTTGCCATGTCCCTTCATACTCCCACGGCCGCTATTACGGTTGACTTCGAAAAGGCATTTGATTCCGTTGAGTGGGACTATCTGTATATGACTCTTTTCCATTTTGGGATGGGGAAACATTTCTTGCCAGGATAAAAGCCATATATGAAGGCCCCTCAGCCAGAGTCAACACAAACTCAATGCTTTCTGATCCATTCCCTTTGGGCAGAGGCACGAGGCAAGGGATCCCACTCTTCCCCCTCCTTTTTGTGCTGGCGGTTGAACTTATGGCTGCGGCCATCCGTAACCACCCAGAGATTAAAGGGTTAACAGTGGGAAATACATTCTATATAAGTTTTATGTATGCTGACGATCTCCTCCTCCTTTTGGAGGACACATACACCACTATCCCCCCGCTCCTTGCTCTGCTAGAAGAGTTCTCTAAATACTCTGGCTTACGGCTGAACCGGAATAAGATGAAGGTACTCCCCCTCAACGATCACTGCATTCAGCAGGGAATAGCCGCAGATGATCTAATTTGGGCACCAGAAGGGATCACGTATCTGGGTACTCTTTTGATCCAATCTTTAGAAATAATTTGGCAATCTAATGTACAACCCCTTCTCTCCTCCATCAAGACAGACTTCGATAGATGGAGGCTTCTTAAACTCACTCTAGCGGGGAAAGTAGCGGTGGTGACACTGATCTCTGCCCCTAAGCTATTCTATCTCCTGATGCACCTGCCAGTTCCCTTACCTGTACAGTGGTTTCAGGGTATTGATAAACTAATTGGGAATTATTTATGAGAGGGATCCAAACCCAGGTTCAGTCGATCTAAACTAAGGTTACATTGGAAGCAAGGAGGGTGGAATCTCCCATGGCCAGAGGGATACCGTCGGGCCTTTCTTTTGGCATAAATGGTTAACTGGGCCCACTCTCCCTTCCCTCTTTCACTGCAGTGGGTACAACTAGAAACAGATATTATGGGGTTGTGTCACTCCTCATCCTTTTGGTACAGAGGGGCAGCCCTAAAAAATCCAGGACCAGTAAGACAAGTACAGAACTCACTTCCCCCACAGTGATGGCATCCAGGGGAAATTGGGTTAGTTCTCACCATAAAATCAATCTGGACCCCCTTCCACTCTCCCACGTGCCTATCTGGCAAAACCCAGATATTACCATAGGTGGAGCTGAAATCCTATGGAGACACTGGGAGGTATTGGGTATCACTAAGTTGGGTGATTTGCTGATCCCTAACCACAAGGCCATGCAGACATTCCAATCTTTAAGACAACAATGGGGCATCCCATCACTAGACTTCTGGAGATATCTTCAGCTTAGGGATGCAATTTGGCATCTTCTACCCTGTATCACAGGCTGTGCCAAACCTTCGTTATTGGTCAAGTGGATACTCTGTACTAAGGGCCTTGCAGGTCAGATATATGCTACTCTTAGAGATACTCTTCCATCTCAATCTGATGAAGCAAGGCAAAGATGGGAGAAGATGTTGCAGACCCATATATCCTCCGAGGCCTGGGATAATGCCTGGGTAGATGCACATACCTGGTTCACAGATGCCAAATCCAGACTAATCCAAAATAAAATTGCACATTCTTGGTATAGAACTCCAGTTATTCTTCATAAAGCTAAAGTAATAGATCAGGACAATTGCTGGAGATGCCAACAGTTGGGAGGGGACCTAGTGCACGTGTTGTGGTGCTGCCCAAAGATCCAACCCCTGTGGCAAGAGATACAAGAACTTGCCTTGCAGGTTCTTCAACAGGCCATTCCCCTCAGCCCTCTCTTTTTTATCTTGGGTATCTGTGTTGATATGCCTAAACTGACACCGCTAAGATATAGGTGGCTGGCATTTCTGGCACTACAAACAAAAAGAGCCATTCTATGCCAATGGAGAACTCCTTTGGTTCCTACTATTGCATAAATATTGGGGTCCCTGTCTATTCTGGCCAAACTGGACAAGATATCCTATTTACAGAAGTCCAAACTTTCCTCATTTGAAGTCTGCTGGGATCCATATCTTAAATATCTGGGAAAAGTCCAACCACCATTGGGAACAGGGTGATCACCTTCAGTCTCCTCTGCCAGTTTAACAGGTAATATGACAAATGGGTTCTCTACCCAAGGTCCCATTAATATGTGGAGAGGCCCAGGTTTTTCTTGATAGGACTGGAGACTTTATTTATGGTGATTAAACACATGATGACATGTAGAATGCTTAATTCATTGAGTACAGATTTAAGCTTGGGATATACTTGTTTCCATTCCAGGATCAGTCTGGTCTCTTGCAGAGTTATGCACACTCTCACTCAACTTTCTCCGGATGCCATGAAGAGGGATAAGCCTGGTGGCAATTATACAAAGTTATTGTTGAGGTGTGTATGTCCGGCAAAGAGGACGCTCTGATCAGACACTAGGTTTCTGTGAGTACTCTTTACATGATAGTTACTGGGAGTCTATGCGGACGCAGTGGTCTGCCCCCTTGAATTCCATAGTATGTCTCTGCATAATTAGAATGTTTATTCCACCAGGAAATATAGCAATCTGTATTCAATAATGGGAAATGATATGTGTCTGTACCCCCATTCTTGCGTTATATCCCTTAGCCTTTCCCTTGATTACTGTATTGGCACCTTGCACCTATAAATGAGGCATAGGGTGGTTAAATGTACCTACAAAACATGTGACTGTATACTGTATTATGATTCTTTTTTCAGTTTTCCTACGTTCTTGGAAAATAATAAAAATTATTGCAACAAGAAGGGTATGGCATCAGGCTGGCAACATTGGGGTGTTTGAGAGAACCTGGAAATGGCTGAACAGAAGGGTAGTGGCATTTCTGAAAGATGTGGGGGAGCCTGCACTACATACTAGGGCATTAATTTCAATAAACCACATCTTTATAGGGAGGACAGGGTGCACCTCTCTGATAGGAGGATGGCAGTCTTTTTATTTACATTGTGGCAACTGTCTGTGATTAAGCCGTAAGATGGACCGGGGCCCTGCAACAAGGGGGAGCCCCATCATCCAATGCAAGCTGGAGGTGGGGCCTGGTGGAAGGGGAATTAGGGGATAGGAGGGAGGGGCCTAGAGGGATAAAAGGGGGGAATAGGCAGGGTCTGGAGGGAGGGCACACAGGCCAGGGGTAGGCAGTTGGACATGATTAGGGGGAGGAGGTGCATATAGAAAGGTTAAGGGTCAGGTCACTGGTATCCAGACCTTGCTAAATTACAGGTAGGGAAGACTGACTGTTCATGACAGGGGACTGGTTGATGCATCAAGACCCTGAGAGAAGAAAGAACAAAAGGGCGAATCCAATGCAAGATTGTATTTTGAATGTGGACAAGAAAATAAACTGTTATGTTTTGAAATATGATTGATGTTATACATATGTACAGAATGTTATTATAGTGGTGTAAATAAAATCAGATTGCCTTCATGCACCCATATGTGATCTGGACATTGAATCATTTTAGAAGATGTGATCAGAAGACAATTCATGTTTGGATGCAAAAGTTCGCAAGAACACCAGAGAAATGAGCAGATCAAGTAATAGATATTTGCTTCCCAGGTAGACCCAAATATACAACTCTAATAAAGATGCAATAAAATGTTTTAAAATAAGTTGTGATCATTAGACTGAAATGAGAAATATCTACTTCTTAATAAGCAATTTTCAACATAGTCATTTCTTTAAAGCACCTCATGAATGTGACAGCTGACATTTTTCATCCCCTGCTCAAAATGTGTTTTTGCATCCTGAAAGTTGATTTCACAGATCCTGAGAGAAATCACCTTTAGTCCAGGATTGAACATTTTCTCCTTCCTTCTTTATAAAGCAGGGTCATAAGGCTTTGTTGAAAATTTGGTGTACAAATATTACAAAACAACAAATGTATGAGCCTACATTACAGTTTGTTAATGCATCTTTATAACTTTGGTAATTTTCAATATTTTACCCCCAAATAATCCCATGTAGCCCTATCAGCTCTGGCCAGATTTTGTTTTTAAATTAATGGCATTTCAAATTTGGATACAAAACAGAACAGTAAACTGTGTACTATAATGACTAACTTGTTAGCATGGCAGTTTTGATGTGGCATTTCTTTCTGTGTACTGTAGCAATTAGAAAGTGTGTGTCATATGCTAAATGTATTGCAAATACTCTTTACTATAAATGTAATATTGTGGGTGTTTTCATTGCTATACTTTAGAGAGAACATTTTTTTTATCTTAAGGTGCTTTCATCAAGCCAGTGTATAACACCTGCTTTTCATATGGCTGGATTTATTTACTTTTTGAAAATTTCAAAGAATACCTATGAGCACACATGCTTTTAAGGAAAAAAAAAACACCTTTCACCTCAGTGGTAGAGGTCGCAAGGAACATAACAAATACAATAAGTGAGTTCCAGTGGAAGGAAGTCAAACAAGTACAATATAGACGAAGTACAAATAAATAGGCTAGATCAGTTGTATGCAATGTTAAATCAAGGCAAGTAAACCTAAAGAGTATAAAACAAGCATAGTTATGGTACATGGCCTTGGAGTCAGAGACTGAACACACTTAGTATGATTAGTGATTACAGTTGCATTCAACTGTTAGGGTTGCCCATAGCACTCTCTTAAACTAAACTTAGATAGATTAAGCAAGATATCAGGCAGCTCATTTAACCAGCCAGCAGCATTAACTGTGTATGAATGCTTGACCAGTTGATTATGACAAATAGACACTTCAAGCGCATTCAGAGCCATGCTTCTAGTATTGTAGAGATTGACAAAAGAGAGAAAGCAGTGAGTTAAGGCTGAAGGTGGGAGTTAATCTCATACCAAACATATTCCAGTATAGTGCATTATATATAGCATCTCAATACAAGTGTTTTATATGTTATCTGTTCAGCAGAAGTTCAAGAGAGTTATACAATTTCATTTACAGTGTCCAGTTTGGACACAGTAATATAGATGGAAAAACTAAATCATAGGAACAATAAATGGCTTTCTCAAGGCCTCACATTAAAGCATTGCCTGCACCAAGGTCTTCTGCTTCCCAAAATTGAACTCTAACAATTACAACACTACCCCTTAGTGGCTACTGGTATTCATTCTGAGAAATAAACTAACACTAGAAATGAGATGTGTCTATTCTTAGAAAGAACAACCATTAGTATCTTCTGACCATTTCCAAAAATATACTTCTATGATATATGTAAAATGCTTGAAACTACATTGTGAAAATTAAACATAGAATTTGATGGCAGATAGGGTGGGCTTGACTCATCCAGTCTGCCCATTTCTCCATACCTACACTATTACAATAGACTGTTTCAATCTGCAGCTCTTTCTTCTTCCCTCCCTCCCTACCTTTCCACTATGATTCCCTTGTCTTTATCCCATGCATTCTTGAACTCCACCACTGTTTTCACCCCCACCACCTCTGTTGGAAGGCTGTTATAGGAATCATCCATCACTCTTTCTGTGAAGAAGTACTTCTTCACATGTCTCCTGAATCTACCCCTCCAGCTTCTTAGCATGTCCCCTTGTTCTTGAGCACCTTTTCATCTAAAAAATAGTTTCATCCTATACTTTATTTACCCTATGAGATATTTAAAGGTTTCTATCATATCTCCTCTCTTCCTCCTCTGTTCCAAAGTTTACATGTTGAGGTCCTTTAGACTCTTCTCATAGAGCTTTTGATGCAGACCCTGCACCATTTTAGTTGCCCTTATTTGGACCACCTCCACTCTATGCCCTTCCTGAGATGTGATCTTCAAAACTTGACACAGTACTCTAGGTGGGGTCTTACCAGTGATCTATACAAAGGCAACACCACTTTCCTCTTTTTGCTAGTGATACCCCTTCCTATGCACACCAGCTTCCTCCTCAACCTCCTTACTGCCTTGTTGCACTGCCTGGCCACCTTTAGGTCATCTGATATGATTACCTAATGTCTCTTTCCTGCTTCATGGTCATCAATACATTCCACCCATTTTGTACTATGCCCCTGGTTTCTGTACCCTAAGTGCATTATTTTGTATTTTTTCACATTGAAACCCAGCTGCAATACCCCTGACCACTCATCTAGTTTTCACAGGTGTCTACTCTCACATCTATGTAGTAAGATTTGAACAGGTTAATACAGTTCTCCTGTGTAGCTTCATGCATATACATGTTGATATAATATGTTAAAAATGACAGGACTTTGAAAATGCAGCCAACCCATTATGCTTTTTTTTATGACTGTAGTGATAGATTAACAACAAATGCACATAGCTTACTCTCAGCTTTCATTAAAAAAGTGTCTAGCCCTAATGGTTCCAAAGTTATCACATTTTAAAGAAAATATGTTTTGAAAGGTTTGAAAGGTATATCAATATACAAGTTTACATCATGACATAACTACTTGTAAAATAAATGTTATCAATATATGTTTTCTTAACAATAAAGTATATCAATGTTCCTTTTAATATCAACATGGAACATTTCTTGATGGTTTTGGGAAATAAAATTAAAACAATATTTTGGTATTAATCCCTATACTTTAATTGGTAGCTATTGAAGAGTAATACCCATAAACATTCATCTTGTACCTCAAATCACATGGCTAACATTTTGCTCCCCTCCCCAGCAGTACCAATTCTTCCTCACTTTTTCAACCTTCGGCTGCAAAAGCATCACTAGATAATAAGCTAATAGTTTTAGTATTGTCCCTTGGCTTTGAGCAATAAGCAAGGGGTCCAGGGTACAAATTCATATTGAGACTTTACAGAGCCTCCTCATCTGCCCTACTCTGCTTTCCCTGTATCATTTATATTGTCATTCACAGTATAATTTTAAAGGAGCCAGTTTTCACTTACTAGAGTAAATGAGAAAGCTGCAACAATATTAAAAGTAATTCTAAAGTCACTTGCTTCAATACTGTCAAATGAGTGAGATGACTCTATCAATATGGTGCCCGCTCATAAAAATAATATATGCATATACTGTACTGTATGTATTGAACAATCCTTTTGCTAATGTTTCCTCATGAAAATTAATGCACAATCATGGAAATTTTTTTAGCACATTTATGTGTTTATTTGCTATTCACACAGTGTTATGTAGTATGCAGAAACACAAGCAATTTGTGAGTCATTTTCATTCCCACAGTAGCTTAAGTTTCAAGAATTTGTAATGCATACCAAACCTAGATGCATTAAAGTTACAAGAGTGTTGTTTTTGACATTAATCAGGATTAAAAGATCTAGTTAGGTAAGTATCATACCAGGTCTGCGACATTTATGTTTTAATTTTCTAGGCAGACTAGCTTATGCGCTCCCATAATCAAACCATTAGTGCGGTACTAAGAGTTAACACTGTGCTAACCAAGAATAGCACAATCACTCTGGCTGGGGCCATATTCAGAGGTCCTCAGAGTGCTTCACTAATTCAGCAGTGCAATCACACAAAACATGCCACTGCATCTGTGCAAATGAAAGATCCACCATTTGTAAAGGGTGCTAGCATCAGGGAATAAGATTTACTTTTACTTCTTGAGCATCACTAACGTTGTCCTCCTGCTGTGAGACTGCATTTTATGTAGTGAGACAGACTTGGCAACATTGCCTAAACCAATTTATGGTAAACTGTATTGTTGCACAGAATTGTCAGGGGTCGAGTGCTTGAAGCAGGGAGAACTTCAGGGGGCTCAGCACTGGGAGCCTATAACATGTCCTGAAGCTTACTTCTGGGTCTTCGGTGCATAAATGTGCTACTTCAAGTGAGAATGGCTCAAGCTCAGGAGCTGCATGTGAAGACAAGTGGGGAAAAAGGGAAAAGGACACCACACACTGTGCTTAGTAAGTTTAATTATCCTATTTACTTGCTTGCTTTAAGTTATTGGGCTATTCCGGTTTTACTTTCTGAAGTAAAGTAAGTCTTAAGACATGACTCTGTAGCAGTAATCTACTACTAGAATTTCATATTAGAGTGCATATGACCTGTGGGTGCAGGATAGTGAAGTCTACAGTGTAACTGCATAAACAAGCATTTGTCAATGCCGAATGTTTGCTTGCTGGCATTGGCATTGATAGTGTAAGAGTCATAGAGCTGCATAATAGGAATGGCAGTGAAGTATTGAACTGAAGCCAACCCCACCACCACCCTGCAGAGACTGACAGGCATTGGGGTGTGCCTTTGGGTCATCAGGCATAACGGCCATGCCATTTCACCACAACCCTACCCTGCAGACACCAACAAGTGTCACGGTGCACCTTGGAGTCTTTGGCCCTTTTGCACACCCCATTCCATCAGGAAATACGGTGAGATGGGTGCAGTATAGGAGAATGGGGTGAACTTTGGGGCCGAAGAGCGACGGCATATCTCAATGCCTTTCACTGGCTGCAGGGTGTGGAATGGTATGAGCATTACAGGCGAGAATCCCAAGTCACACCCCTGATGCCTGCCATTCTCTACAGGATGGGGTGTTATGGTCAGAAACCCTAACACCTCAGGCATTCATTGGTATTTTCACTCCAAATGTTCAACATGTTTTTTTTGTGACCTCCACCTAATGAACAGTGGCAATATCAGTTTGTTAGCTGAAAGCTGCTTTTGCACAGTGACTATGGCATTTAGCACCAGAGGTGCAAAAACACATTCTGAACAGGATGTGAAAAATGACAGCTGTACTGTTCATGGGGAGGTGTGAAAAATGGCAATGTTGAAAATCTGCAGTGAAAATATTAAAAAAACTAGTGAAGTCACCAGCGTGCATGGAAACTGTGCAATGCACACCTGTAATGTAATTAGTTTTGGGATTTTATAGCAAATTGTCAATACAGGCATTTTGGGACCTCCGATCATGAACAGTGTCATTGTGATTTTCTTTATCTGTCCTGAACAATGATTTCCCACAGCGACCATGCATTTCTGCTCTGAAAGTGTGAAAACACATTTCAGCCATGTTGTGAAAAATGACAGCTGTACTGTTCATAAGGAAGTGTGGAAAAATGCCACTGGTGAAAATCTGGGCTGAAAATGTTACAAAGTCATGAACTTACGAGGGTGCGTGGAACCTGCGCAATGTTCACTCGTAACACAGTCATTTTATAGACTTTTGTTACCAAATTTTCAACATAGCCATTTTAAGACCTCGGCTCATGAACAGTGTAACTGTGATTTTCTTAATCTGTCCCAAACATTGCTTTTGCACACCGACTGCACCATTGTGTGCTACATGTGCGGAAACACATTTTGGATGAGATGTGAAAAATGGCAGCTGTACTGCTCATAAGGAAGTGTAATAAAATGGTAATGTTGAAAATCTGGCATTCAAATACTAAAAATTCTGCAAACTTGCAAGTGTGTGTAGGAACTGTGCAACAGGCTCTCCTAAAACAATCATTTTAGGAATTTTTTCACCAGATTTTCAACATAGCCATTTTAACACCTCTGCTCATGAACAGTGTTACTGTGATTTTCTTAATCTGTCCAAAACTTGGATTGCGCACACCAACTGTGCCATTGTGCCCTACATGCAGAGAAACACATTTTGGGTGACTTGTGAAAAACGACAGCTGTACTGCTCATAAGGAGGTATGGTAAAATGGCAATGTTAAAAATCTGGAGTGCAAATATAAAAAATTCACCATTTTTAGGAATTTTTTCCCCAAATTTGCAACATAGGCTTTTTGAGAGCCCGCCTTATGAACACTGGCACTGTTGTTTCGTTAATCGGTCCTGAAAGATGATTTCACACAGTGACTGCGAAATCACCCTTTGGGCATGATTAATGCCATGACAGTTCAAGAATTCATGAGGAGGGGTCCCAAAAAACCCATGTTGAAAATTTGGTGCCAAAATTCCAAAAAATGCCTAAGATATGCATTAAAGTTGAAAAAACCCTATTTATTGCATTATACAGCTTACCGGCATTTCCACAGTTTGCGGTCAGCTTTGAAGAGTGCAGACATGTTCCCGGTCCACCGAAGATCATTGCACCAAGCTCTGGAGGAAAGTATGGGTTGAGGGTGGGTGTGGGGAGGTAGGGTGTGCAGTAGGTGGGTGCGGGTGGGCTGGAAGACCGCTGAGGGAATGTTTTCTTGTTTACAGGGTTGTTTTTTTTTAAAGGAAGACGATATGGGATGTTTGCCACGCTGGGGTGGGCTCCCAGAGTGACAGCTGGAAGGCTGTTTTGGGAGGCCTGGAGCTGATGGGGGATTGGGCACCCCTGTTGGCTATATGGACATGTGCCACACTGGGGTGGGCTCCCAGTGTGGCACCTGGAAAGCTTTTTTTGGGGGGAGAGCATGGTGCCGATGGGGGATTGGGTGGGGGAGCGCATGAGCATGCAATGTGCATGCATGCGTATGGAGGGGAGAGTGCTGCTCACTGAAGCGGAGCTCTCCCTTTCAACTGTACGGCACTGCATTTTCAACTGCTGTCATAGACAGCTGCAGCGTTGATTGGAGAACCGAGACCTCACCTGCAAACACACTGACTGACTTGGAAGACGACTGCCACACCTCCAAAAACTCAGATGATGGCACTATGTTTCTTGCACATACATACAAGCAAACATAATAATTGTATCAAGACCTATTAAAGACACAAAAATTATAAGAATAAAAAGGATGAGACACAGAAAACGCTGAATAAATTGTGTCAGGATGGTATTTTGGTTAAATGCCACAAATGCTGTATGTTTTCTGTTACAACTAATCATGTGAATAATCTCTATGAATGTGGAAAATGCATACGGCTTGATACGGTACAGTACAAACTATAGAATGTTACAATGCAATGATAATTAATATAGAACAGAAGTGTGGCCTTCAAAGCATGATTCCCAGAAAACTCCCATCCCCTCAAATTCAGATGTATTCTAACAACATGTCCCAAAGAAAAGAACAAGGGATGATCAGGTCACAGAAAGTGAACAACCAGGCCCTTCAGGTAGTCACTGTTCATGTAAAAGAATTAAGCATACACTATACAGGAGATGAGGAATGTAATGATTGGTACACCATTACTACAGGAAATATATATAAAAAGTGTAGAAGGCCACTGACATCGCATTAAATGTCCACTTCCAACAGATACAATATCTTAATAGACACAACTGAAAATGACATACTTAATACAGTATGTGGTGAAACTCAGAAGGAATTAATTGTGATAGGAGACTCCATAATAAGAAAATGTGACATCACAAATGGTCAGATGTCTCCCAGGTACATCAGCATGGAGAGACACTGACCGCATTGCTAAAATTGTTCACAAAGCAAGAGAAAACATTGATGTCCTAGTACACATAGGGACTAATGATCTTGCCAGCCGGTCAGTTGTGGAGACCAAGGAACACCTGACTAGGCTGGGTGACAAACTATCATCTATTTCGTCCGGCATCTCCTTCTCTGAGATCCTGCCAGTCTGGGAGAGGGGAGCAGATGGACGGAAGGTCAGAGAAGGGGAGATAGGGAGCTAAACACGTGGCTCAAGGACTGGTGCCAGGAAAAGGACACAGATTTGTAGGGAATTGGCAACAGTTCTGGGAGCGAAAGTTCTTTAATTTGATGGACTGCATCTGACTAAAGAGGGAGTCAGTGCATTGGAGAAGTTTGACGCCTTTGCAGAATATTTAAACTAGCAAATGGGAGAGGGGCAGCACCCCATACGTCGAATGGGAAGAACACTCCTCCCCCCCTCAGCTAGTGGTCAAACAGGAATTCAGCATGTTTGCCGTTCATTTGCATCACCAGGTAAGAAAAAAGGTTTGTCTCCCCATACAATGCACAGGAGTAATGCCAAACTTCACCCAACAACTAACACACCAAAATCTGGCCTATGGAAAATCATGTACACAATGCTCACAGCCTGGGAAATAAGATCCCAGACCTGCAGGCAATAATGTCAGAGGCTAAACTGGACATAGTAGCACTAGTGAGACGTGGTTTACCAGTAACCACACTTGGGAGACTTCAGTACCTGGCTATGTATTGTTCAGAAGAGACCGAGGTGCAAAAAGGGGGAGGAGGGCTCTTATGTTAATGAAAATATCAAAGCTACAGAAATTTAGAATACACATAAGGAGCCAGAAGAACTGTGGGTCACCCTGGAAACAGGAAATGGGACAGCCATAAGAACTGGGGATGTCTACAGGCCCCCAGACCAGGGGGAGGACATAGACACATTACTGTTAGAAGATATACAAAACATGACAGCTAAAGGGAGGTTCTGATAATGGGAGACTTCAACATGCCAGATACAGATTGGTCAATACCAGCAGGAACATCTGCCAGAACTAGACTCATAGTGGATTCCTGCAGGGAGGGCCTCAAACAACTGGTACAGCAACCCACAAGAGACAGGGCTATCCTAGATCTAGTACTGACTAACAAAGAAGGGATCACAGATCTCCAGGTAGAAGGTCACCTGGGGCCAGTGACTATCACTTGGTATGGTTCAATTTGGCTACTACATCTAAATCATCCCATTCCAAGGCAAAATATGGGACTTCAGAGGAGCTGACTTTGATAAGATGGCCAACAGAGTTAAGCTAGCCTCTGGCAAAAAGAAACACAGGTGAGGGGCAGGCAAAGTGGCAAGCATTAAGGATGCACATTTGAAGCAACATCCCATTGTGTTAGACAGAAAAGGAAGTGCAAAAGAAGAAGGAAACCACTTTGGTTCTCAAATACAGTAGCAGAAAAGGGCAGAGCCAAAGGCTGGCCTTCAGGAAATATATAAGGAACACAGCGGATGAAGATAGGGAGGCATACCAAACTGCCCTAAGGGAAGCAGGTAAGGCAGTAAGGCAGGCAAAGTCCCAAACTGAGGAAACACTAGCACGAACAGTAAAGAAGGTGACAAGACTTTCTATAGATACATTAGTGAAAGGAGAAAGTCCAGAGGGGGTATTGCTGCTTAATGGAGGAAAGGGAGCATGTGAGGAGGAGGACCCTGTAAAGGCATCTATCCTAAATAGATACTTTGCTCAGTATTTACTGAAGAGAAGGTATGGCAGGGCCCACAGCTCAGCATCATGGACACAGGGGAGGGAGGTGAGCACTACTCCTTCACAAAAGAAAGGGTCCTACAAGAGCTTGCAAGCTCAGGGTGGATAAGGCAATGGGACCTGATGGCATACATCCCAGGGTACTTAAGGAGCTAAAGGAGGAACTAGCAGAGCCATTAGCAGAATTGTTTAGTGAGTCTCTGAGCACAGGAGAGGTCCCAGAAGACTGGAGAAGGGTTTATGTGATCCCGCCTCCACAAGAGTGGTAGCAGGAGGAGGCGGGAACTACAGACCGGTCAGTCTTACCTCAGTAGTGGGCAAGATTATGGAGGCACTTAAGGAAAGGATAGTGCAACACCTGGAATCCATAGGGGCACAGGATCCAAGACAGCATGGGTTTACAAAAGGAAGGTCCCGTCAAATTAATCTCATAGATTTCTTTGACTGGGTAACCAGAGTGGTGGACCAAGGGGGAGCAGTTGATGTCGCCTACCTTGACTTCAGCAAAGCTTTTGACACTGTTCCACATAGAAGATTGATAAATAAGCTGGGTAGGCTCAGGGTGGGTCAGAAGTTGGTCAACTGGGTGGCAAACTGGTTGATGGGCAGAAAACAGAGAGTGGTGGTAAATGGTATACAGTCAGAAGAGATGCAAGTCACAAGTGGGTACCTCAGGGATCAGTCCTGGGGCCAGTCCTCTTCAACATCTTCATTAGTGACCTGCAGATGGACTAGAGGGTAAGGTTTGTCTGTTTGCAGATGACACCAAGATCTGCAACAGAGTAGATGATCCAGATGGGGTGGGCAGAATGAGAAGAGATCTGGATAAACTAGCAGAATGGTCAGAAGAGTGGCAACTGGGATTTAATGCAAAGAAGTGCAAAATCATGCATATAGGGAAGAGAAACCCAGAAGCCACATATAGGCTGGGAGGGGAGTTGCTAGCAGTCACAAAGGAAGAAAGAGACTTGTGCATCATCATCACTGATGACCTAAAATCATCCAAGCAGACCTCTAAAGCAGTAGGTAAGGCTAGGGGGGTGTTAGGGTGTATTAGTAGGGGTATCACAAGTCGTAAGAGGGAGGTAATAATCCCTCTGTACAAGACACTGGTTAGGCCCCATCTGGGTACTGCGTGCAGTATTGGAGGCCACACCTTCACAAGGACATTAACCAAATTGAGGCAGTCCAGAGAAGGGCAACCAAAATGGTGCAGGGACTGCATCAGAAGACATATGAGGACAGATTAACGGAGCTCAATATGTATACCCTTGAGCAAAGGAGGGAGAGAGGTGATATGATCGAGGCATTCAAACACCTTAAGGGCATAAACAAGGTGAAAGAGTCTAACATGTTTAAATATAAGAAAAATAGCAGGACAAGAGGACACAGCAGAGATTGGAGGAGGCCGATTAAGGGGAATGTGAGGAAATTCTTTTCACAGAAAGGGTGGTGGATGCATGTTACCACAAGAAGTGGTGGCTATGAATACAGTGCAGGGCTTCAAACAGGCATAGGATAGGCATAAGGGAGCAATACAAATGACTATGAATAGATAGGCCACTGACAGAGCAAAGGCCAATGGAACATTTATAAGGTAGAAAAAGGAATGGGCAGACTGGATGGGCCTTGCGGTCCTTATCTGCCGTCAACTTCTATGTTTCTATGTTTCTACAATATGCCAGTGGGATAAAGAAAACAGAATGATATTATGCTATCCTGTGGCCAAACTATAGATATTCAAAAACAAATACCAAAAGTCATTAAAGCAACCAACAGCAAAAAGCAGATTGTGGCAATACCCACAGGTATAAATGATATAGGAATAAATCACGAAAAGGATATTTGTTATGAACTCTTAAAAGGGGCTGATAAGTTGTTACAACTGGGTGCCCTTGTTATTATCTCAGGACTGTTACCAGTATAAAATGCAGTAGAGGAAAAAACACTTACCCTGAAAAGAATTAATACATGGCTGAAACATTGGTGTACAGCTAAACAAATTGACTTCCTAGACAAATGGGATCATTTCATTTGGTAGAAAGCCACTTTATAGTAATGAAGGCTTACACCTTAGCACAGAAAGAGCAAGAATTTTGGGGTCTCTCATAAAAATTAAAATGGAAAACATTAATTTAAACTAGGTATGGAGAGGGATGGGGAACTAAACATAACTCATCAGCACCAAGAAAGGTTAAGAATAGAACTAAAAAAAATTCCTAAACTGTTTACTAAGCAATGAAAGAAGTTTTAAAAAACAAGTTCTCAGAATTCCAAGCCACATTAGATACATTTAATGTACTGTAGATGTAGCCTTGTTAACTGAAACATGGCTAGATAATAATGATTTATTTATTTATTTAGCACATCGGAAAGACCTTTGAGCCAAGGGCTCTTTTTACAGAGGTTCCATGTCAAGTTATAAGAATTGCAAATTACAATGGTTTTGGGAGTGTGGCTTGGCTCCTAATGAGATGGCAGCCTAATGTGAGCGCTCTCTTACTCGGGGATAATATTTTGCAATAAACTCTGCTTTCCAATACGAGTGATATTCTATAGCAGCAAGGTGGGTGACGGGAGACATTCAGGAAGTCCAGTCTACCACGGATTTCTTCTTTGTACTCTTCTGTGTGAAGCGATCAGCTCTTAAGCTTCTTCAATATGTTAAGACGAAGTGGGCCTGGGAAAGCCTCAGGACCTAGTACTCAGCAAACCCAGGACAATGTTTGCCACGTTGCTGAAACAAATGGCTGAGGTTACACTAGCCTCAAACAACACTACGATGGCTATTAACAGACTCGAAGCTCAGTTAGACCAAACCAAGATAAAAATAAAGGAGAACACTACAGCCCTAGAAGATCTTTCCTAAACAGTGTGGGAGCAGGAGAGGACAATTCTCGTACTGCAGTCCAAAGTGGACGATATGGAGAACCGGAGTCGATGTAATAATTTGCGACTTTTAGGTTTCCCTGAAGATGCAGAGCAGGGGAACCCTATTGAATTTCTGTATGACACTTTCCTAGATCTCCTGAAACACGATCTCCCTCCCAGCTTCACAATTGAACGTGTGCATAGAACCCTAGCCCCCAAGCCGAAACTGGGTGAGAGACCTAGGCCGATCATGTTACGCATCTTAAACTTTGCGGACAAGGAGTGGATTGCATCTCATGCCCGTGATCTTGGAGTTCTTTCTTGGCGAGGGCACAAAATCCTTGTCTTTCTGGACTATTCCCGAGCTCTGGCGGTTCGTCGGAAAGAATATTCTGAAGCTCAGCGAAAAATGCATGAGCTGGGAATCAAATTCTCGCTTAGATATCCAGCGACCATGCGCCTGGAAGTGAATGGAACATACATCTCCTTTGCCACCCCGAATAGCCTCATGGAGTATCTAAATAAAATCTGGCCATTGCATACTAGTGGGGACAGGGCCCAACAGGAGACTGCTATATCTGGGGGACTCCAAAATAAAAATGTATCGCTAGATGGCGCCTTCACTACAAAAACACAGCCATATGGCTTCCAGTTTCAGGGTCAGAGTTCACCCTTACCAGCCAGATCATGGAAGCGACAGCAAACCGAGAAGCACTACAAGAGAGTACACCCCCAAGATCGGACATGGAATGCCTCTGGTATGGCAGCTGATCCGTTGTTCCCCTCTACTGAATGTGAATCTCAATTCCTCTCACCTAATAGGTATGCACTGCTCGCACCATCCACCCAGGATGACTTCCCTGCATATCCGGAGGAGGAGATGGCACAGGAGGCCACTAAAAATTAATCCCCTTCTCGTGGAAATGCTTCAGCCGAACCTGCACCTAGGGTTTCCTCCCAGAAGCCACAGACAAGTACTGTAGAGGTTACTGGTTCAGAACTTGGCGATTACCAGTCTCCCTCAGACACTGAAATAATGCAGGTTCTGGAAGCACAGGATCAATCATAGATAAGTGCCCCTAATCTTACATTTCTTTGATTGACTTGATAAAGGTCGAGGGAAGGGATTGGTCCATTGTGTGGTTATTTATGTTAACTGCTGGGTTAATTTCTTCTTCGATCTACATGGCATAGCCCTGTAATTTATGTAGGAGTCTGGGATGTAAATACTCATTTTGACCACATTGATGCTATTTTTTTCTGAATGTCAGAATATCCAGTTAACCTGAAATGGAGGGGAGGGGGGGAAGAATCGTGAATTTAAATTCACTTTCTCCTCTATTGGATAGGTCCTGGAGAATACAATTCAATCAATCAATCAATCCATCAAATCTTTATTTATCCGGGCGATCACCATTGAGCAAGCTCATTTACAAGGTGGACCTGCTGTGGTCAAGGACAAATATACATACATACAGTAAAGCACAGGATACAAAATGGGAATCAGGATACAAAACAAACAATCGTACAGCAACATGTTAAATGCAATATATACATTCCAATTGTTCACAGAGATCCTACATGTTACATAACATTAATGCAGTATTTACAACCTTCATGTACACAGAGTTGAGGTATCATGTGTATTATTGCCTACATGGAAGGGTACAATTATTTTCATTTCAGCCCTCTGTTACTGCTTACATGCTTAGGTGAGGGTCCCAGTTTACAGATGGACCCACAGTGAGGACAATATCTCCTGCTTCAGAGGCGGCAGGAGAGTAGAAAAAAGAGATGCCAAGGTGCCGAGGGCCAGAATGGCAGCTGGTTAGTGACTAGTTAAATGGGGAAATATAGAACTAGGTTCATGGCTGAGTGTGATGGAACCAGAGGGGGAACCGTCTGCAGGACTGCTAGTGACTGTGGAAACACTTACAGTTTTTGGTGAATGCTTTATCATAAATAGTCCTGAAAAGGGCAATGCTGACTGGAGAACTAAGTCTCAGCGATCTTTGTATCTTATTCTAGAGTGTGGGCAGTGCATGGCTTATGGCAGCCCTACCAAAATGGTTACTGATCCTGGGGATTTTCAAAGTAATTAGTGAATGGCTTCGTAGATCATAGTTACTCATTGGATTTAAGGGGAGACAGGCAATGATGTAATCTAGGAGCTTGTTGGTGAGGGCTCTAAGTGTCCAGGGCTTCATTTCTACACCGTCTGTTTGCAGGAAGGCCATCCTACTGCTGAATATAGGGAGCAATGATGTGTAGAGGACGGGAGGTCGGTTATGAATCTTAAGGCTCTATGGTACAGAACATCCAGTTTTGCAAGGTATGAGATGGAGTATTGGCTATAGATAATGTCAGCGTAGTCGATTAATGAGAGGAATGTAGATTGAACAAGCTGCCTTTTAGCGTCTGTGGTCAGGAGGTGTTTAATTCTGAAAAAAAGCCAAGCCTCTGCCTAAGTTTTTTCATCAGGGCTTCTGTGTGCTCCAGAAAGGAGAGTTTGTTGTCAAGCCATATGCCCAGGTATTTGAATTTAGGTACAAATTCAAGCTTTTCGCCTAGTAAGGTAGTTATGGGAGGAAATGTACCAGCGGCAGCAGTATAGGCCCCAGTGCTATGTGGTGAAAATATCATGTCCTTGGTTTTTTTTTGCATTTAGTAGTAGTTTTTTATGGAGAAGCTGGTTCTGTAGTGTATTGAATTCCTTTTGTAATTCTGAGCACGCAGCTCCAGGTGAATCACGGCTTAGATAGAGCACCGTATCATCAGCAAACAGGTGTATACTAGCTTCCTTGATTCCCAAATCCAAGTTGTTAATGTAGATGGCGAACAGTAGAGGGCCCAGTATGGATCCCTGTGGGACTCCTCTTTTTATTGGTTTGAGTGGAGAGAGCTCACCTTCTGCTTGATTTGTTGCTGTCTGTCAGAGAGGT
Source organism: Neoceratodus forsteri (assembly GCA_016271365.2). Classification (NCBI taxonomy): domain Eukaryota; kingdom Metazoa; phylum Chordata; order Ceratodontiformes; family Ceratodontidae; genus Neoceratodus; species Neoceratodus forsteri. The sequence goes on along the minus strand of CM028129.1, from coordinate 953,648,824 downwards.
AGTCCTGGAACCAATCCAATGAGATTAAGTCCATGCCTATGGATTTTAGGGTGGAGAGAAGTAAGCAATGGTCGACGGTATCAAAGGCCTTGCTGAGATCTAGAAACACCGCGCAAACAAATTTTTTTTTTGTCAAGGTCCGTTGCCAGTCATTAGTGACTTTGTGCTTGCCATAATAGTGCTATGCTTCACTCTAAAGCCGGACTGCATAGGATTAAGCAATGAGGAGTCATCTAGGAATGCTCTCAACTGTATATCCACAATTTTTTCCATCAGTTTCGAAAGTATTGGTAAAAGAGAGATTGGCCTGTAATTGTTTAGGTCACTTGGATCTCCTGCTTTAAACAGTGGGGTGACATGAGCAGTTTTCCATTCTGCGGGGAGAGAGCCTTGTGCTAGGGACAAGTTGAATAGGTGTGATATAGGTGGGGCAAGTATATGATATGCAATTTTCAGAAAGTATGGGTCAAAGGAGTCGGCTCCCGCACTTTTTCTAATATCTAGCTGTAGCAGAAGGGCTTCAATTTCCTTAATGGTAGTTGGGGAAAAGGAGAAGATCATATCTTTATTACTCGGTTCAGGTGGCTGAGCTTTGAGCTGTGAACGTAGACTGCTTACTGGTGCATTATCGAATGCCATGCCTGCAGTGGCAAAGTGGTTGTTGAAGGCTTGAAGAATTTTGGATTTATTAGTGATAGTTGCATTGTCAATGGTAATTTTGGAGGGTAGTACAGTACCTGGTGAATGACCAGACAGTTCCTTTATGGTAGACCAAAATTTGGCAGGGCTATTGGATGGAGATAGCAATTCATTTTGATAAAAGTTGGCCTTGGCCTGTCTGACGAGTTTCGTGCAGGCATTTCTAGCTGTCCTAAAGAGACACCAGTCAGCTTCGTCATACAATTTCCGGGTCTTTTTCCATAGTAGATCTCTTTTGAGTAAAGCTTTCTTCAGATCCGGTGTAAACCACCAGCAGGTTTTGGTTTTTATTCAAGTTTTGGTCAATGGAGCATGCTTATTTAGAGCACTGGCTATGATTTTGTGGAGCAGGTTATAGGCATCATTTACTGATTTAGCCAGGTAGAAACTCTGCCAGAGTAGAGAGTTTTTTAGATCGTTGAAGTAGGCCAGAGGGTCAAAGTTCCACTTAGCTCTTCTGGTAGAGAACTTTGATGTATTTGGTGGCTTAATGATCGTTCTTATGCTAGCTATAAGGCGGTGGTCACTAACATCCGCTGGGAGGATACCGGCATAAGAAAAATAGTGTGGTTTATTGACAAGGAGGACATCCGGAAGGGTACTTCTTACTGGGTTTTTATTGTTAATGCGAGTTGGTTCAGATATGAGTTGGGAGAACCGATGGGAGTCACAAAATTGTTTTAGGGGTAGCGATCCGTTAGCTAACCAGTCATAGTTAAGGTTGCCTAGTACAATTGTTTCTAGAGGTATCTTGTCTGTTTGTGATGATAGGTATGTCAGGAGCTGTGGTCCTGCTGCTGGTGGTCTATAGCAGCCTATTACTTGTAGTGCCACAGTTTGGGATAGTTCAACTCTAAGAGTCAGGCATTCGAAACCCCCAGCAATGGAAGTAGCATCTATTAGAGTTACTGTAAATTTATTTTTAACATAAATGGCCACTCCTCCCCCCCGGTCATTCTGTCTGCTCTGAAGAGGAGGTAGTCAGGGATGTTGACCTCACTATCTGGTGTGGTTGCCCGAAGCCAGGATTCTGAGATCACAAGAATGTCTGGGGCAATTTGAATAATCCAGGCCTGGACGGAATCCAGCTTCTTTAGTAGGCTGCAGACATTAGCATGCAAAACTGATTCCTTTTAGAGTAGCAATTTCAGATGGAGATGAAATCAACTTTGTGGGGCCAGGATTAAGTTCAATGTCTCCTGAGCATAACAGTAGGAGGAGCAGAATTCTTCTCAGGTTAGTAAAGAGATTTTTAAAAGCACGGGTCTTTTTGCGTTTATTGCAGGCTCTATTGTTTGGATCCAAGGACTGGCACGTCCTCTTGTGTTGCCCTAATAGTGCATAGATTAAGGTCCAGGCAGAATAATACCAGACTATGCAGTGTTTGGGTGGCTGGAGTTTGGGACCATGCATATCCGAGCAGATTGCTGTCCCACCTCTAGGCGATTCAACATAATTAGAGTGAGTCACAGACAGGCAGAGGTAGCAAGATAAGTGCCTATCCTTAGTGTGTAGGTATATTGCTGGCAAGGGGCATATTTCTATACCTGGATCAGATCTATTTGGTGGCTCATTCATGTTAGATAGCAGGGAAAGGTGGGCTAGTAAACAAAGCCAGCCAAGACCTCCCATGTTTGTTTTTGTACAGTATTGAATTATACTACCAGGGGAGTAGATAGCCAGTGTCTTTGTGTCCCTGAGTTTATTCTGAATTCCAGTACTACTGTGAGATTTTTTGGGAGTTAAGGTACAGTACAGGAGGAGAAGTGAGGCCCTAGCAGTGACACATGTCTAAAACAATGTTAGCTTAAAGCAAAATAATTCCTGGGAGGAGTGAAAAGGACCAATAGAAAACTGAAGGCATGGCTAGTGCAGCTATAAAATAACACTCAGAGAGGGGGATGGGTGAGTGGGTGAAAATTTACAGCTTTGCCATACCTTGCTGGCCGAGAGTGCCTGGGGCAGTGGTCTCGGGCGTCGGCTGGAGAAGTGACGACCACCCGGTGGCCGCTCGTCCTGCGGCTGACTTCTGGAGACCCTAAGGAAGACAGAAGGAGGGACTATTAGAAGAAGTCCCAGTCAGTTTTGTGGTAGGCCAGACCAGAAAGGAAGCAGAGCTGAATTAGCAAGACAAAAGGAGTGATTTCCTCGGCGCCTTTATGTCTGGCTGATTGTTACAATGCTTCAGAGAGAGGGCTGTAAACACTTTTACTTTGTACCCTTCCCTACAATTCTGGCAACAGTTAACTCACTCAAAAATACATCTTACAAACATTTCTAACAGATACAGTTTCCAAAAATTTGCGAAAACAGCTCCTTTTTTGCAAAGTTGAAATAAAAGAAATAGGGAGAATGGCGAGCCAATCGGAGTCCACCTCAGGAAGGCACTCATGCTCTGATTGGCTGCAGCTTTGCTGTACCTTGCTGGCCGATTTTTAAAAAAAAATTTTTAAATTTTTTTAGGGAGGTTCAAAGGTCAGCACCATCACATGGGGGAGGGGTATAGTAATATATGAATACAATTTTTTTTTATGTAAAGTTGATACTATGACTTAATGCAATGGGTACTAAGTGCTTCCTCAGTACTGCTATCCTTCAGATTTTTATAACTACAGAGGGAAACTATGTATATAGCATGCTGTGATGAGCAATACTTATTCTCAATGGTGTCTGCAGAGAAACATAGGACCACATATTATACCTGTATTGTTACTAGACTAGAATACTGCTATGGTAATAACGTGTGGGTTTATCAATAGTACTCCATTATAGCCAATCATAAGGATCTCCCGAGGCGAAATCGCTCACCTGGGGTGGTGTAGTCCCTATCAGTTTATAGTCTTACCACCCTCAATTTAGGTGAAGTGGTACTGCCTGTGAGGAGTATGACCCCTCGGCCTGGGATACCACTATACACCACTGCGCAAGGTAGCGCATTGTTTGTAAATAGTTTGTGTTTTTTTTCTTTATGATTCTAATGTTATTGTTCATCATTGTTCAGATTATGCATATAACTCTCTCAAATAGATCAGAGAAACATGTCACTAGCAACTCTTGGCTATTGTTTAATCCGCAGCAGTCCGGGTCAGTAAGAACTTTCAGTTGTGTCAGTGCCTTTCTTTGGTCAGTGGACTTTATCCTTACCCATATCCCCAAAATTTTTTATTATAGACTACCCAATGGGTGACATCTCCTTTATGTCATAGAATGTACTAGGGTTAAATTCCCCTTCCAAAAGGAAACAGGTGTTTACCCATTTAAAGAGTCTTAAAGCCCAAATTGCCTTTTTGTAAGAAACAAAACTTACTGAACAAGACTGCAAATATTTAATCAGAGACTGGGTGGGCTTAGAATTGCACTCTTGTGCTGCTACGAAAAAAAGAAGTGTGGCAATCCTGCTTCACAAGTCACTTCCTTGTTGTGTGTTAAGGAGAAAGGTGGACCCCCAGGGACGATGGGTAACAGCCTTGCTGGACACCCCCAATGGTCACCTCCTAGTGGTAAATATCTATGCCCCGAAACTGGTTAACCCCTCCTTTTTTCTGGATTTGAACACCAAATTAGGGTCAATGGTAGAGACTGACACACCTATTAGTTTTGAGGGGGATTTTAATCTCAGCTTAGTCCCTGTGTTAGACAGGAGTGATCAAGGTAGGGAAATGCATACCCGAGGGGTGCAGGCTGCCCTTCACCTTAGCTCTGAGTACCAGCTGGTAGACATATAGTGGTTAGTGCACCCTGCAGTTTGGGATTATTTCTATCACTCTGGGGTGCATGGCACATATAGCAGGCTGAACTTTTGGCTTATCTCTCAAACTCTTACACATCAGGTCTTGGAATCTGCTATTCTTCCCATAGTAATTTCAGACCATGCGCCAGTGCAACTGATTATATCATGGGGCCCTCCTGCTCTATGGTCATCTACCTGGAGATTGGACCCGCTTCTTCTATGGGACTCTGATTTCATAAAATGGGCTAAATCAGAAACCATAAACTTTCTTCAGGATAACCCTATAGAAGACACCTCTGCCCAAAACACCTGTGAAGCATACAAAGTGACTATGCAGGGTAAGATCATAGGGTGTGCCTCACATAGAAGGAAAACAAGAGAAGGGGAACTGACACAACTGGAAGGAGATTTGCTTGATGCAGAAAAGACTTTTAAGATGCAATCTCACCCATCTTCTCGGTCACTGTGGGGACAACGGGTCCTTGCTATAAGAACTAGGTTAAATTAACTTTTATCTAGAAAGGCTGATTTGGCACTCATCAGGATAAAGCACTCTTATTGGGAGGGTGGGGAAAAAAGTGGAAAAATTCTGGCCTACCAACTGCGGAGGCAACAAGGGAATAGATATATGGGGGGCTGGAAAATCCAGTCTCAGGGGTAGTGAAAACCAATCCTCAGAAGGTGAATGATGTAATGACTGCATTTTATTCTCAACTATATATGTCAACCAGAGCATAGCCATGTGTGGACACGACAGCATTCTTGCAAAGTGTTAGTCTTCAGAAGCTATCCCCAGTGCAAAGTGCCACGCTCGAAGAGCCCCTGACACATGAAGAGGTAGGGAATGCCCTGATGGCCCTAAAGAAAGGGAAGTTCCCTGGAAGTGATGAGTTTCCTGTAGATTTTCTACAGTTGATGTCCCCTATGATATCCCCTTTGTTATGCCAGGTATTTAATGAGACCGAAGAAAAAGGTATATTGCCCCTCACTCTTAGGGAAGCAATTATCACAGTACTTCCAAAGAAAAATAAACCTCCCAAGGAGGCAGCTAGTTATCACCCTATATCCCTGATAAACTCAGATAGCAAGATCTATGCTAGAGTGTTAGCTAACAGATTGGCCCCTATCTTATCCTCCTTGATACATCCATCCATCTCAGGTGGGTTTTTGTAAAAGGCAGATATAGTGCTGACCACATTAGAACACTTATTAATCTCATTCATGTGTGGCTAGTCAAGACATATCAGTGCTGGCAGCTGCCTTGGCCATTGACTTTGAAAAGGCATTTGATTCCGTAGAATTGGATTATTTGCAGAAAGTGTTACAACACCTGAGCTTTGGGTCCCATTTCAGAGCAGCTGTTTCTTCCATATATACATCCCCCCCTAGCTAAATTCCTCACCAATTCTGTACTATCTGTACCCTTTCAACTGCACAGAGGCACAAGACAGGGATGCCCTCTCTCCCCTCTCCTGTTTGTCCTGGCAATTGAACCTTTGGCAGCTGCAATTAGACAGAACCCCCGTATAAAAGGCATCGGTTTGGGGCAAGCACAAATTTCCACCTTGCTATATGCTGACGACTTACTAGTAACGCTGGGGGACATTAAGGAATCCATACCCCAACTATTAGCTATTCTTGAATGCTTCTCTACCATTTCAGGACTAAAGGTTAATCAATTGAAAACAGAAATACTTCCTCTTAACTCTCAGTGTCAACCCCAACTCTTGGCTCATTATGGTTTAAAATGGTCTCAGCATGTTATCAAGTACCTGAGTATTAAAGTTGGGGTCAACCTTGCAAAGTGGTGGGATAATAACCTAGGCCCCTTGCTGATTAAATGTAAACTTGAGCTTGATCGTACAGATAGGCTTCATTTGACTATGGCAGGCAAGACAGCGGCCTTTAAGATGACCCTTGCCTCCAAAATATTTTATCTGCTAACACATATCCCCATGTCTCTCCCATCTCACTGGCTTCAAAAAACAGATGTGATGACTGGTTCCTTCCTATGGGGCTCCGATAGACCCTGCTTTAGTAGAAACCAGCTCAGGGACCACTGGCATGGGGAGGTTGGGGCCTCCCCTGGATCGAAGGTTATAAACTGACTTTTCAATGTGCAAAAACTTTAAAATGGTTCCATCCTTATAATAGTGAATTTCCTCAGTGGTTAGTACTAGAGCAGACTCTGTAATAGCCCTGTAGCAGCCTCTTTCCTCTGGTTCTCCTCTCACCATGAGTCTCTATCACATCCCACTATTGGCTTCTCAATCAGATATTGGAGGCTCTTACACAAAAAACTAAAACTCCTGGCCCTTCCCATTGAGTATACATCTTCATGGGGTAACCCCAACCTTACCATTGGGGGCAAAATGGTGGCTTGACCTCTTTGGCAGGAGAAAGGGATTATATTTATTCAGGACATATTGAAGCCTAATTCCCTGGTGGTAGATACATATCAGAACTTGCAATCCAGATGGAATCTGGTCAGATCAGACTTTTGGAAATATTTGCAAATCTGTGACACTCTTAAACCCCTTCTATTGCAGAGAAATGCACTTTCAGACCTTAATCCTCATTTAAAGGGATGGCTCCACTTATCCAACAAGGTTGCTGCCTCTATGTATGCAGGAGTGAGGGACACATTACCCTCCTCTAACATAACATCTAAATCTAAATGGGAAAAGGCCCTTCATATACAAATTTCTGAGATGCAATGGAAACAGTGCTGGCAAGTTGGATATAAGATTCACAAAGACACCCGCAGTAGAGTCATACATAATAAAATACTGCACTCTTGGTATAGGACACCAGTAATGCTAAAGAAAATGAAAGTCCTTGTACATGATACATGTTGGAGATGTCTCCAGCCTGGGGGGGATCTGTATCATATTCTCTGGCATTGCCCCCGGATCTATGGTCTATGGGAGAAGGTGGTATATGAAGCTAACCTGATCTTATGTAGTCCAATCCCAGTCAATGCAGCTCTCTTGCTGCTGGGCCAGATATCTGAAGCTTTGCACCTTAAATATCAGGAATTTAGATGGCTAATGTTGTTTAGTATGCAAGTGAAACAGGCAATCCTACAGAATTGGAAAAGTACTATTTTGCCAGGTATCAATACCATTATATCAGCACTTCCTTCCATATATGAAATGGATAGACGATCAAATATACTTACTGAGAAGATGGGTTCCTTTTTTCTCTGTTGGGCCCCTATCATGGCTTATCTGTCAGCCAGGACTGGTATTGGCTGATCTATGTTTTAATTCTCTTTTTGTTACCTCCCATGCTCTTAACTGACTGTTGTATATCATACTTACGTGACATTTCTGCTATAATTACAAGAATATTTGTGATTAGACTTCCTTAGGCTCCATCTGAAATGATATTAGTTGTATATAGTTTACCCACAAAGTTGTACTGTTTTGCTCTGTGGGTATTAGTAGTTATCAAGGAGGATCCGTGGTTGTTTTCTATGATGTTGTTATGTTATATAACTCAAATGATTTTACCAGGGACCTCCCTTTTCATATATATACAGACTGTGCCTTCATGTTTCACTAACACAGTAGCAAGGCCACACAGTAGTAGTAGATTAACATATCTATATGACTTTGTTTACTCTGTGGTGCCATTTCTCCAGATGCAGTCTTGGGAAACGACCATGAGAAGGTGTAACTACCATATTCCATGATGCTATGTCTCATATGTGGTGATACCTCCCTATGGTTGTGAGTGGCTGGAATTGTTAAGGTAGGTGCATCTGTTCATCTCCTTTTATACCATGCTGTCTGATTGCATAAGTGATACAGGCCCCAGTGGGGTCCTTTTTTTCACCTTCTACTTGTATATTACTTTCAAGTTAGCAACATGCTGGTACATTCAAGGAGGATGTTTGTGCTCCAGTTTTATATAAGTTAGACATGTGCTTGGAGGGGCACATTATGCAGATCCATACAAGTTTAGTAGTGTGTTCTTGCAAATCATGTTTGTAGATGTATGTATATGTATTATAATGAAAACAATAAAACATTTAACTGAAAAAAAAATTACAATGGTTTCAGTAAGTAGTACAACATGAGGTAAGTAATTACATAAACAAAATAACAATATGGCAAGATAAATATTGTGTAAAGTGCAGCCAGTGGCCTTGTCTGAAGAGGGATGAAAGGGCTTACAAGGAGAGAAACACAGGGGGTGAATTGGGGGGTGGAAGGAGCAAAATAAGAGCAAGAAGGGAGATGCCACAATGAAGCTTAAGCAGGAAAGACCCACAGGACGGGGGGTAAAGGGAGAGGACAAGGTGAGGAAACAGAGGAGAGAGGAGGAAGTGGGAGTGGAGGGGTAAGGGAAGGGGGGATAAGGTAGAATGAAAAGAGGGCAGGAATGAGAAAGGGATAAGGGAGGAAGTGCTGTGAGTGGAATAGCGTAGCAGCAGCATAGGGCTATACAGAGACAAATGGTAAAAGAGGGAGGTCTCAGTGCATTTAGCTGTCAGCAGAGATTAGGTATAGCAGTCACAAGAAGCTCTGGAAACTAGGAATTGAATGCAGCTTCTGCTTAAATGGTCCCAAGGTTGCAGTCATTAGAATCTCAGGAGGAAGGGAATCAAATAAATTAGCAGCTCTAACTGTAATGGATCGCTGTTGGAGCGAGGTTCGATAGAGAGGGACAGTAAAGGTTTGGCTCACAGAACTTTGTGTGCTCCGAATGCCCTGGAAGGTACTGAAAAGCTAAATGGAACATGGTGATAGAAGACCAAGATCTGCCTTCTTAGCCAGAAGGCAGGCTTGATATTCAATATGAGCCTGGAGTTGAAGCCAATTTGCTTGTTCATAAAGGTCACAAGTATGAGTACGATACACTGCACCAGTTAATAGATGGCATGCCTTATTCAGAGCTGTGGTGAGCCGACATAGGGTTGTATCTGTGGTGGAACTATAAATGACCAACCATAGTCAATAATAGATACAATTGAACTTTGGATAGCCAATCTGAGGGCTTCGGTAGCAAGGCAGTGTTTATGCCTGTGTAGAAGGCCTAGGTGAATGTTAACTACCTTGGCAACATTCTCAACATGGTTGGAGTAGGAGAACGTACTATTCAGAATAACTCCTAGGTATTTAAAAGATTGAGCCTGAGCAAGGATAACACCTGCACTGTTTTTAATCACCAATTGTGTGGCTTTGTGCTTTCTGTGAGTACCATGGAAGAGCAAGACCTTAGTTTTTTTGGCAATTAAGCACCAACTTATGAGAGATGAACCAGGACTCAGCTTCAGTAAAACTTTTCTGAAGTTGGGCCTGAAGGAGGGAAGGGTCAGCAGTCTTTGAGAAAATGACTGCACCATCCATGTAGAGGAGTACTGGTTTGGAACAGGATGACAGAAAATTATTGAGGAAGGTTCTAAATAGAAGGGGTCCCAATATCGATCCTTGAGGAACCCCAGAGCAGACATACAGTTTAGCAGAAAGGGCAGACCCCATTCTCACCTGCTGTGTGTGGTTTGCTAGATAGCTGGTGAACCACTTTAGAGCTTCTGAAGATATACCAAGCCTAGCAAGTTGATGTATCAGCAAATGGTGACTGACCGTGTCAAATGCCTTGGACAGATCAATAAAGGTTGCACCAAGAAGTCGATCCTGATCAAGAGTATGGTGAATGAAACCTGTGAATTCCAGTAGGGCTGTAGATGTGCTGTGCCCTTTCCGAAAACCATGTTGTTGGACACATTGTAGTTTGTATTTTTCCAGGTACTCCACAAACTGGTCAGCAACAATCCTTTCAAGTGCTTTGGACAGCGGGGGAAGAACAGATATTGGCCTATAATTCCCAGGTAGTAATTTGTCCACAGTCTTAAAAACTGGTGTAACCAGGGCAGATTTCCAGATCTTGGGGAACTGTGAAAGTATGAGGGAGTGACTGAGAAGCTTGGTGGGGGGGTATAGGACTTCATCTAGAGTTAGGGTAAGAAGTTTTAGGTTGAAGGAATCACTGCTTGTCCTTGTTCCTCCTAGAATGTTACTTAGGTATGTCTTGGACTCACTTTCTGAGATAGCTTTGAAGTAGAAATATTGGTGGGTAGAGGCCTCTTCTGATTTGGTGGATGTAGGAGCTGTGCTGGGTGGTTCAAAGAAATTTGGGGTCAGAGTTTGGCTAAGGTCTGTGAAGGATGAATTAAATGTTGGCAATTAAAACGGCATCATGGGTGAAAGACCCATCAACATTTAACATAGTTGGAGCCTGTTTGGATGCTTTCCCAGTGATTTTCAAGAGGTTTTCCCAGAATTTTTTCCCACCAGCCCAGGTCTTGGCAAGGATGTCCTTATAGTAACATGCTTTGTGCTCATGGATAGCCTTAGTACATATGTTCCTGGCCATCTTATAGGCCTGTATGTCAAGCTGACTGCCAGAGGTCCTGGCCCTATGCCAGAGGTGGTCACAATCTTTCATTTGAGCCAGAAGGCTGAAACAGATCCAGGGATTATCAAGTCCCCTGATCCTACATGTCCTAAAATGGGTGTAGATGTCACAGGCTTCATTGAAACATTCAATGAAGTATTGTAGAGCAGAGTCAATATCAGGTGCAGTTTCAACGTAAGACCAGTTTTGTTGTCGGAGGATAGACTTTAGTGGCTGCAGGTGGCCACAGAAGAGCATTCTGCTTGTGATTGTTCTGGCAGGGGGCTTGAAAAATTTGTTAGACCAATAACACTTGGTAGGAGAGTGATCACTGATAGTGTTGGGCAATACTTCAGAATGGAAGATATGTGCTGGACGATTCATTAGTATCCAGTCCAGGAATGTGCTAGTCCCAGTCTTACAGTTTATCCTGGTTGGAGTTGTTATTAACTGGGTATAGTACAGGCTTGTTTATTCATCCCTGTGCCTTCTGGCACCCAAAGAGAGCCAGTTGACATTAAAGTCACCTAACAGGATGGTTTCTGTGTCTTGTTTTAGACTCATGACGCAGTTCATTAGAGGTTTTAGGCCCTGTTCAGCAAGGTCTGGGGGAATATAGACTGAACCAGTGCTGAGGACCTTGTTGTGTGCACCAAGCATAACCTTAATAGCAAGGATCTGAATATCCTTAGCTGGTTCAGGGAGGGAAGGTGGATAGGCCAACAATGATGATGAATGGGGTAATAACCTAATGGGCTACCACATGATTAGAAGGAACCATGTAGACAAGAAAGGGGGAGGACTAGCAATTTACATATCAAATAACTTAAATTACATAGATATCACACCTCAAATCAAAACTGTTAATGCTCAAGCAGAGATCTTGTGGGTTAAAATAAGTAATTTTACACAAAATGAACAGGTGTTGGGACTATGTTATAGGCCTCCAGGCTCAACAGCTTAAGTTAATCATGAGATACTACAAGAAATACAAAAGGCCATTGAGATAGGCAACTTAATACTTACTGGTGATTTCAACTTTCCAGACATTAACTATAACAATAATATATCCAGCTCAAACAAGGCAGAGATTTTTTAGAACTTTGTTTAGAAAACAGTCTAACTCAACAAGTATCGAGCCCTACCAGACTAAATAATATATTAGATCTAGTACTCACAAAAAAGGAAATAAACATAAGTAATTATGAGGTCCAGGCACCCATAGGGAACAGTGACCACTGCACAGTATTTTTTAAATTGATAAATAAAAAAAAAACACTATCATAGGGTAGCACTGAACTCTATGGCCCAGATATTCAAAAGAGTTGAGCCATGCGCAATAGGGTTGCGCTGCGCAAGTCCGAAAATGCTCTATTCTGTGATATTCAGCAGGAGGTAGTTGCACCCCCCAAATCACACTGAGCAACAGCGCAATGATAATGAATGCATGCACAACTGAAGGGGGAGGAACCATGCATAAATGGCGCAGTGCGATATTCAACAACATGCGCCATGCATAATAGAAACAAAGCAGTTGCGCCATAAGCGGAAATGAGCCAAAATAAAAGGGAGCAAGGGAGAGGTAAGAACGCTACAGGAAGCCACATGAGAGACAAAGATAGCAGGAAAACTGGGCAGCAGGGACATTACAGGGCTGGCATGAAAGGGCACCTGGAAGCAACAGGCACAGGGGAAGGTATGGGGAGACAGTGCAGAAGGGGAGGCACCACACAGCAGTGAAGCCAGCACAGGCAGATTCCGGTGCAGAGGAGTAGTGCAGCCAGGACAGCAGGGGGAATACAGAAACAGCTGCCGAGGGGTGAACACAAGCCAGGGACATGGCCAGTGCCACCTTCAGATGGAGGCCCGTGATGAGGGGGGGAAGGTGGCGGCAGGGGACCAGGGCGTGGAAGGCCTGTCGGCAGTATGCCCCCAACAGGCAATGCTTTGCCGCACCAGCTTCGAGCTGACAGTGTGTACGAGATTGTGGGCCAGTACCGTCCTGAATCAGGCAATTCTGAGGTGGCTCTAGAGCTGTGCAGTGATGTGATTCAGGCACCCACACGACAGAGCCCTGCCCTGTCAGTGCTGGAGGCAAGTGACAACACGTGCTTGCTTTCCATGGGTACCTTCCAGAGACCAACTGGGGACTACGGGATAACCCAGTCGGCCACATCACGCCACCTCACCCAGTTCCTCAGCGCACTGCTGCCACATGCTGCAGAGTACATCCATTTCCCCAGCACACCGGCGGAGTGCACAGCAAACATACAGGAGTTCCACATGGTAGCACATATGCCTGGCATGCTAGGGGCAATAGACTGAACCCATGTGGCCATCTGCACACCACATGGCCCCGAGGGAGCCGCATACATAAACCACAAGGGCTATGCCAGCATCAACTGCCAGGTGGTGTGTGCCAAGTGCATAATCACTGTCTGTGCCATGCACCCTGGGGGAGCATTATGATGTTTCATCTGGCACCAGTCGGCACTGTGCCAACAGATTCAAGAGTGGGGATATCCCACTGGCCAACTAGTGGGTGAGTATGCAAACCACATGACAATCATAGGACTTGGGGGGCATGGTCAGGAGGTGACATGGGTAGTGGCCTACATGGCCCAGGGCAGGGTGATGCTGATCACAAACTCAACTCCACCCCTACACACAGGTGACGTGGATACCCACTCTGTCCCTGGCTGCTCATACCTACCGGTGGCCCGTGACCCCATCATAGCCAATGCTACAATGAAGCACTGCACGCCACCACATAATGTCATCGTCAGTGGGTTTGGATGCTGAAGGCATGTTTCCATTGCCTGGACACCTCTGGCAGTGCCCTACAGTACAGCCCTCAAAGTCTGGGCTATTCTTGTGTGCATCCTGCACAACATGGCCCAACGGAGTGTGGGATCGCTACAGGTGGTAAAGAGGGGACAGCGATAGAGGACTTATGAGGTCGCAGACAATGGTGATGGGGCCCCTTGGGCGACGGACCCCTGACGCTCTGGCTGGCACAGCTGCACCGGGACACCATCACAAAGGAGCATTCAGTCAACCCAGGTAAGTCATGGGGCCCATGTGCAACCAACAGTGGCTAAGGCACAACCCACAAACATGCATGGACACACACCAGGGTGCATGCCATCAAGGAAGTGGCTGGGCATGGAACCACACACCACAACCAGGGATGGGTGAGGTCTAACATGCCACGTGACAGACACACACACACACACAATGCACCAGACATGCATAAGGGTAGGAGGCACACTGACCCAGAACACCACCCTACCACACACACATATCCACAGACCTACCACGCCACTGCCTGTCCATGTGCATGTGTCAGATGCTGAGCACCATTGCACATTGGTGTACAGTGCAATGCAGGCATCATCATGCAATACTAACTGTGGACAGCTGGGATGTGTGCAGATGGACTGTGTGTCACGCGCAGGGTCTGGGTACCCACCCATGCAATGCCCGCTGAAAGACACAATGCACGCAGGGCAGCACCAGACAGTAGCCACGCTGGGAGACAGGTCAGTCATGCAGCACAGTGTCCCGGCCACCACGGATGCATGGGTGGCCCCACTGAGACCCACCAGCACTGACAGGCCGACCACTGGCCTCATGGGGTGGCACCGATAGTCCCCCAGGGGTTCCACTGCATGAACGTGACCGCGTTTCGCACAGGGGGTCTGCAGCACACCAAACATGCCTGTACCAGGTGTGCTCGGGATGCCCACAGCTGAACCCGGTGCCAACAGGGAGGGTGTCACATGACGCCGGGAACAGGGGGTGGACAGTGCACTGCGTGGTGTCTGAAATGCATGGGCACATGACTGTGTGCCCATTGTGGCCATGACAGCAGTGAATGCCTGTGTCTGCCTGTCAATGGCAGTGGTCACATCCTCCTGCAACCTGTCCATCCCTGCCAGGATCAGAGCGGTGTCTCTGCTGGCGACGCCCTCTCGCCCACTCCAGATAACACGCAGTGCATCCACCAATGTCGCAAGCCACATCTGCTGGTGGACTGACGTTTGCAGTAGGCGGGTGTGCTCGTCCAAGAGGTCATCTGCCTCCTCGGCATCCTGTCCCTCAGGGTGTGCATGGCCCTGATGCTCAGCACCCCTTGAGGGTGGGCACTGCACACCAGGACCAGGTCTGGGCAAGTCCACAGGTGGTGCAAAGATGCTGCCCCTTGACCCTGTACCCCAAAGCCTATTGGCTGACTGCTGATGCTGCCCCTCCGGCTGCCGCTCCCCAGGGCTCACTGGTGCCACCGCAGTGGCTGCAACTGTCCCACTGTCCTGTACACACACCAGTGCTGCCCCACTGGTGCTGACAGGCACAGGCTGGGACTGTGATGACACACAGGCCTCCACAGCAGCACCACCCACAGCCATGGCCGCGATGTTACCTGCTGTGTGGCCATCCCATGGCACACACGTGTCACTGCCCATGCCGTTAGTGACATCATCATCGGTGACGGACCTGGCACCAGCCCAAGTCACAGCATGCTGGCATCTGTGGACGCTGGCACTCTGGGACACTGGCAGAGCCTCCTCCGCACCTGTTCCAACAACATCAGTGTGGACAGCCAGGCGGGCCCACTGTCGCACTGAGCCACGTATACCTGTGGAGGT
The DNA here is from genome assembly GCA_016271365.2 of Neoceratodus forsteri. Taxonomy (NCBI): domain Eukaryota; kingdom Metazoa; phylum Chordata; order Ceratodontiformes; family Ceratodontidae; genus Neoceratodus; species Neoceratodus forsteri. The sequence goes on along the minus strand of CM028129.1, from coordinate 953,633,341 downwards.
GGATGGGCCCTCCTCCATCTCCATCTGACAGTCCTCAGTGGACAGGCCCACCACCGCTGACCCATGCAGATGCTCAGGATCTGTAAGGGAAAACAAAGTCGCTTTACTGCATGTGACCTACCCTGATCCCCCATAGACAGACCATGACCTACCATGCAGTGATGGGCTACCACCCATCTGGAAGCCACCACCTGGAACACCCTCAATGGCACAATGCTGCATGCTTCCAGCAACCCTCTCCTCCTGTGGGGTCAGGTGTACCACCTCTGGCTGTCCTCCACCTGTCGCAGCTCATGCTGCCCTGATGGCAGCCACCTTCTCCTTTATCCTCCTCCTGTCTTTGCCCATCTTCTTCTTGCACTCCTGCAAGGAGCGCTGGTGGCTGCCATGCAGGTTCACTGCACATGCCACCTCCTCTCATGCAGCAGTATGGGCCTGAGGTGTTCCCTGCCGTCCGCTGAGAAGTGGCTCCTGATCCAGGTAGGCCTCAAACAGTGAAATTAGGCCTCCTCCTCCTCCTCCCACCACTGTGTTCCTCCTCTCCCACAACTCGGTCAGTCATTATTTAGCCTGTAAGAATGACAGTTGTTACCTGTAACTGTGTAGTCCCATGCATGTCCCAAAATCCACAGTCTACACTCCCAAACAGCATGCAACTCACCAATAGACTGTAGTAACTGACTATGGCCAGTGCAGCCCAATGTCACACTTTCATAGCGCAACCCATGCAAATGAGGCGAGGTGCAACTTTAAGTGGAAGCAAATTTCAGTGCTGCACCATTGAATGGCTGATTAGCTGTTTTGCATATGACGACTGAATATCACGCTGTTGCACTTTGCGCAATTGTGTTGAATGTGCTGAGCCAAGGGCGCAGTTCTGTGACATGCGCAGTACACACCTCACTGTGCAAGCCTGAGTTGCTGACGCTGGCGTCTGCTGCGCTGCTGACGTGCTGTGCACGGGAAGCAATGCAGGGCATGGCCACCATTGTGCCAATGGTGCTACAGTGATGTTCACCTATATGGCGCTGTGGCACTGGGCCATCATAGGCGCACTGGGGCAACAGCGCGGTAGGCCACTACTGGAGGTAGCACACAGGCATCCAATTGTGCTACGTGCATCGGGTTCCAATGGCACTGTGCCTGTCCATGCGCCTAGAGCCCTTGAGCCCTGTGCCTCACCTTTGCCCCCTAGGTGCCATGGGCGTCAGGCATGGGTTATCATCTGTCGCTGTTGGCGACAGCGTGATAGGGAATGGCAGCGCTGTACTGCACAGCATCTGCACGTGGTGGAACCACGCTGCAGAGTGCCATTTAGGCCGACTGAGCTAGGAAAATGGCATTGAGGAGGGCTGCACAGTGGAGCCAAGTAGAACTGGCCAACCTAGTGGCCATCGTAGAGCCACTCCATGGACCACTGTTTGGGGAGGCACCCCTGGACAGGTCCAGGAGCCAGGTGTGGGAGGAGGTGGCCACTGCACTGGAAGAGGCCACATGAAGGAGGTGGACAGCAAAGCAGTGCTGCCACAGGTATGGCGACCTGTGGAAGAGGGAACCAGACCTGCTTGCCCACCTGCGGGCATGTGCCAGGAGGGGCACAGTACCATGGCCAGGTAGGTGTTACGTACACACACTTTTATCTTTCATATGGGTATCACGGTTGTATGTGTCCGGCACATGGGGGAGGGACCATCCGGTGTTGACTGTGGTGGTGTTATCAGGGTGTGGGGTGGGTGGGTCTGGCTGGGTAGGAGAGCACACACCTGGGGGCAGTGGGACTTTGCTACAAGATTGTACTGATGTTCCTCTCTCCATGTTTGCACCACAGGGCTGGAGGAGTGGCGTCTAGCCCGTGAGATGTGGTGCCACCAGGAGGCCAGGGACATGAGGAGGGGCGATGGTCCACAGCGCCCGAGGGACCGGCCCAATGATGGTGAGTGCCATACCTCCATGATTACTATTGCATGCTGTGTAACAATGTGGACAGCGGGGCATGGCCACCATCCATTGACACCACTGCCATGCACGCAACTTGTTACAGTCAGCACTGTCCAGTGGCACTCCATGTCTGGCAGTGCGTTGATGGTGGTCCATGCATGCACTGGGTACATGGCTGTGCGACTGCCTTCACACCACATAGCCATGTCACTAAACAGCCACAGTGGTGCTGTGCATGACTTGGCCAGTGGGTGTGTGCAGCGTTCCGCATGGCTGTATGCACCTGGGTGGGCAGGTCTTGTGGACGTGATCACTGTGGGTGGTCACACACCATCACAGAGGCATGTCCCATGGACGTATGCCATGCACAGTGGGTGGGCTGTATGGGGCTGTGTATTCGCACCTATTGACTGTGCTCCCTTGTCCTAGGTGTCTGCCAGCTGATGGAGATTCTGGAGGCATTGAGGGAGATCCTGAATGTGGCAAAGGCGTCATTGGAGATCTTACAATGGATCAATCAGCTTGGGGTCCACAGGAGGCACCGGAGGCGGAGCAGCCAGAGTGGGGAGCGGGGCTACCATTAACAATCCCTCTGCCCCTGATGTCCCCTACCCCTCTGGACCCACCCTCACACCCCTCCTTTCCTGTCCCATTCGTTCACCACTGCCCCTTACCCACCCCCACCTCGTCTGTGGCCCTTCCCCCCAACTTTGTATATAGTATTGTATATAGTTCATTTTGATATTGGTTTGGAGTACAGATCTTTTGATATGAATACTGTGGTGGTCTCTGATTTGCAGCAGGCTATAGGTGCTCAGCTGCAGTGGTGTGCATGGTGTCAGGGGTGGTGCAGTCATGGGTATGTGTGCGTGTCAGTGGGGAGGTGACTATGGTGTGGGGGTAGCTATCAGTCAGTGTCTGTGGTGTGTGTGTTGTGCTCTGTGCACTGGATGACTCTGTGAAGTGGTCCATGGTGCATGCTCTGTGTCCATGGTGCCCCTGTCAGCCCATCCATGGCCTGTGCAGCTGACACCCATGCATGTCTGTGACCTGCATGGTCTGCTGGCATGTCAGTGGTGGCTGTCCATGCAGGGCAGCTACTGTACCCGTCATAAAGCTGGGTTGCCTCCTGTCACTGGTGTGGTGCATGTCTGCCTCGGGTGACACTGTGGCCTCCACAGTTGTTGACCCACCTCCATGCTGTGGCTTGTGTGCATTGCAGGGGATGTGCACCACTGTCTGTGACTTGTGCTTCGGGAAAATGATGGTGGCGTACAGGTCCGCAGTCCCTGCACAGTGTGGCTGCACTCCTGTGCCATGGAGGACTGCAGGTTGTGTTTACACAGTTTACATGGGCCCATTCTGGGGGCTTGGTTGCCCCGTTACTGTGTCCCTAAGTTGTTGTGCCCTTGGGTATGGATGGGTGTCTGTCCATGCACTGTGTGGCATCCAGTGTGGTGCATGCTTCCACGCACCACTGTGGGTGTCTGCACTGGCTGTTGTGGCCAGTGCTGGGTCAGGGTGTGTCCTTGGGAGAGTGTGCAGGGTGCTGTACCACTGGTGGTGGTGTCCAGGGCATGCCCTATCCCGTGTGGAGTACCTCATGTGCCGATGCATGGTCAGTCTCTCAGCTGTACCTCGGGGGGCTGTGCATGGTGGCACTGTGTATGCCGTCGTTGCATCACTGTGTGCTGCCACCCACTGATGGGTGCTTGTGGTGGGGCTGCCTTGCATGGTTCTCTGGTGCACAGGGTTGCATTGTCACAGTGGGGGTGATGGCATGCATGGGGTTTCCTGCAGTGGTGGATGCTGCCCCTAGGAAGGGTGTCTGGATGTCACGGTGCAGAGTGTGATCTGCATTGGGGGAATGGTGTGGCATGGGGTGGTCAGCCCTCCTTGTGTGCCAGTCACAGCTTGCCAGGGGGTGTGATGGGGCACCATGGCCCGGCTGTGGGTTGGTTGCTTGTCTCCATGGGCCAGTGGTTATTCCAGCCCTCCCCCAGTTGTGCAGTGCATGGGGTGTGGGGGGACGATGTCTGTTCTGCTGTGTGTTCCTCTGCCCATCTGTGGCATGGGTGGTGGGCTCCTACCTCCCTGGTTATGCAGTTGCATTGCCACCCTGCTGCTGGGGGGCATCCCTGGTTGCACTATGGTGCCTCTGGACTGCTCAGCTGAACATCCCTTGTTGCGCTATGGCGCATCAGATCTGCTCAGCTTCCCCTTCCTAGTTGCGCTATGGCACAGGTGGTGCGATATTCAGTCATCGACTGTAGGCGCAGGTTAGCCGGCTCAGTTTTTGAATATCGTGCCTCTTGCGTATGGGTGCAATGGACTTGCGCTTGCTCCTGCTATTGCGCACTTTTTGGACGCAGTTTGAATATCTGGGCCCATATCTGTAAAACTACAGATATAGAAGCAATTGACCAAGAGTTATCAACTGTTGACTGGCATAAAGACCTGAAAAACAAGCCAGTAAAAGGGTGCTGGGAGATGACAAAAACTGTTATGCATAACACTATGAACAAATATGTAAAATAAGTAAAAAAATATAAACAACATGGGAAAACCCAAAATGGCTAATTAACAAAGTCCAAAAACTAATAAAAAAGAAGAACAGGGTGTACAGAGTATAAAAATACAAAATATTGAAGCCACATAGGTAGCATTTAAAGAAATACAAAGAACTTGTATGAACAGAATAAATAAAGTTAAAAAAAATTTGAGATCAGATTAGCTAAACACACACACACAGAAAAAACAACAGTAAGCAGTTTTATAGCTATAAATTCCAAGAACATGTCTCAAAGGAAAGAACAGGGGATGATCAGGTCACAGACACAGAATATAAACTCATTAAAGAAACATAAGGGAGAGTTAACATACGTAATTGAAAATGGTACAGAAATAATGGACCCAGAAGAAATGTCTAATACATTTAATAGATACTTTACATCAGTTTATAATAATAAGGTCAACTACTGTACTTCTGCAAAGATAGACATTGGAATGGAACCATACATTATAGACAAACAGGATATAGTAAAATTAATAACTGGCTTTTATTTATTTATTTATTTAGCTTTTGTTGACCAGGTAGGTACACTAGACAAATTACATGCCAATTTTCAGGAACAACCCGGGAGTATACAATGAAGTTACAGGTACAAGCTTAAAATACCACAGTTCACCAGGTCCAGAGAAGATAACACCAGAAAGGTTGAAACTATTGAAGGATCACATTCGTATTCCATTAAAAATATTATATAAGAAATCATTAAATTCCAGCAAAATACCAAGAGATTGGAAATACTCTAACATTATTCCTATTTACAATAAAAGAGCAAAAGCATCAATAGATAATTACAGACTGATTAGCTGAACTTCGATTCCATGTAAAATGTTAGAAACTATAATTAAGACAAAAATATTACACAAACTAAATAATGTAACTACTTTTGACACAAATCAACATAGGTTTAAATAAGGCAAATCATGTACAACAAACATGATTTGTTTTTATGATTCAATAAGCAAAACTTAGATGAACAAATCAATAGACATCATAATGTTCGATTTTAGTAAAGCCTTTGATCATCTGGTTCCACAATGGGCAACAGATAAATGAAACAACTATGAAATTGACAAATGTATTATACACTGGATTAAATAGGGTTGCCAATAAAAGGCAACCTGAATTGTCTAAAGGCATCCCAGAGGAAATGAGGGAAGCTGAGGGATGGGGGGAAGGGAACAGGCTAGGGCTGGAAAGGAAGGTGGAGGAGCCTAGTGAGGTCACAAGGAAAAAGGGAGGGGACAGGTGAGGTCATGGTGGACAGGTGTGAGTGGACGATGTGTACATCTGAAGGGGGTTGCCTGATTGGTCAGGGGTATGGCTTGTAGGGGTCCTTACAAGGGATCCTAAGGGGCTTTATGGTGAGAGGGTTGCTCTCCCTCCTTCTGCTGGGATTTTTTGATTTAAGTGGATCTCAGCACAGTGTTGGCAAATTTTCTGCTTACTTACACCACTGGGTAAGGTAGTGCAACTCTGAGGCCTGGGCACCCAGGCCTTGAGGGTTTTCTTTTCTTTTTAATAGGCTGATTTTAGACAAAAAATGTGTAGTTGCTGCTGATTAAGACAGTTTGCTAAATATGTTACAGTTGGTATTAGAGACGGACAAATTGCAGACTGGTTTGGTGAGAGGCATTGTCTTGGCCTACTGGCTGCATGGCTAACTGCATGGCATTTAGGGCCTAGTACTCTGGTTCAGGCAGCCAGCAGTGTCCATTTGTAAGGGAGTTTATTAGATCAGGATAGAGACAGTTTTAATACAGAATGACATGTTCCTGGTTTAAGTTATTTATTTCTAAGATTTGTTTTAAAAAAAAGATATACTTGAAGATTGGTCACTGCTTGCTAGCTGTTTAAAAAAAACAGGTGATTTAAGAATTTATGGTTTGCTGATTAATATGTTAAAGCAGGCAATGGAGACAGAAAAAATACAGGCTGGTTTGGTGAGAGGTTTTTTCCTGGCCTACTGGCCACACGGCCAGCTGCATGACATTTAGGGCCTAGTACTCTGGTTCAGGCAGCCAGCAGTCATTTTTTAAGGGAGGTTTGCTAGATCAAGGTAGAGCCAGTTTTAATACAGAATGAAATTTTCATGGTTTAAGGAATTTATTTCTAAGATTTGTTTTAAAAAAAAAAGATACACTGGAAGATTGGCCACTGCTTGCTAGATGTTGTTAAAAAGACAAGCGATATAAGAATTTATGGTTTACTAATTAAGAATGTTTCACTCCCTGGTTGGAAACCAGGTGATTCCAGAATGTATGGTTGCTGTATTAAGACAGTTTTGCTAGCTGTTTGAAAACCAGCGAGTTAAGAAGGGATGGGGGCTGACTAGAATGTTTTGCTAGATGTTTTGGTTAACCAGGCAATTTCGAGGATAGTTTTAGTGAGAGGTTGTTTGGCCCTGCTGCAACATGTGTGGCCACATGGCAGTCTGGGGCCCAGCTGGCTGGATCAGGCATCCAAGGGAGGTTTCTGTTTAGGGTTGGTTTTAGATAGCTAGAAAGGCAGAGCAGAATGCACATGGGAAATAGACTTGATTAATGAGATGGGCTTCAGGTCTGAATTAAAAAATAAATAAAGAAAGAAAGAAAACAAATGAATGCTCAGACAGGAATGAAAGACCACTTCAGTGGGGAATTCACCTGGGGTTTTGTTTCAGAGATTTTGTGTCTGCAAGTGTCAGAAGGTTTTCAGTAGGGTATGCAAGTTGAATCAGAGTCACAGCAAGTCCCGTGGGAAAAGGAGCAAGTGGAGAGCTGGGCATCAGCCAATATGGCACTTGGGGGAGATGGTGGGTAGAAGGATCCAGGATGATCAGCCATTTGGGGGCCTGTCAGGCCTCCGGGGGTAATAATAGTTGTTGGGTAAAAGGACAATGGACTCTGGCACTACAGAGGAGGGAGGTGTGCTCGGCCGCAAGGAGTTCATACAGAATGGGTAACACTGGGCGGTGGCTCCAGCTGGGGGTGTAGGGGACTGAATTAGGCCAGCAGCTGGGACAATTCATTATCCAGGAAAAGGGAACAGTCCCACAGCCACTGTCCTAAGGTGGATTGCACTCAGCTGTGCAAAGGGATAGCGAGTGGGGGCTGGGACTTGTTCAAGGGCATGTACGGCATTTTACCACCCCTTTTTGGAAGCAGAGGGCTACCAATCAGGGCATTTTGGCTACAAAGGGTATTTATGGTTGCCCAGGGTCATCAGAAATGCCCAGACCAGGGATGCCTCCCTGCAACAGGAGATGCAGTTACCGGGATATAGGGGAGTGTAACGGAGGACCCTGGTGGCACCAACAGTTTTACAAGGATGGGATTCAGAAAGGAGGCAGAGCAACCCATGATAGTGGGGCCCTGGGGTTTGTTTCCACCACTGGTTATGAGTGTTAACATTTTCACCTTTTGCTTTAAGCATTCATCCCCAGATCATAGCACTGAAGAAGGTAACCCCGCCAGCATCTAGTGCACAACTGAGATCAGAGGCAGCAGTGTTGATGTCCAAAATGTCCAAGTTGATTAATAAAGCAGCAAAGAGAGAGGAGAAGGAGGTGGCTGAGAGGAAGAGAAAGAAGCCAGCAGGTCCAATGAGTAAAGGGGCAAGTAGTAAACACCTGAGAAGACCAGCACCGGACGTGGAGCCCTTGCCCCTTTCTGAGCCCACACCAGAACCAGCAGACTTGGACGCTGATGGGGTTAAGGACACAGGGATGCCCACAGATGAAAGCAGTTTAAAAGAATATGTGGAGGGTTTTGTTGGCGGAAATGGGGGAGAAAGACATGGGTTCTATGGAAAAGATTCTGGAGGAATTTAAGAGGAACAATGGAGGGAAGGGAAAGACAAAAGGGGGGATGGAGACACAGCCGGGGGAGGAAGCTATATGACACCCCTCCTGGCCTCTCCTTGGGAGACCACATACCAGCCTCCTTAAAGAACAAAATTTGGAAGGGGGAGTAAGTAGACATATTTGGCCTTTTGGACAAAAAGACTGCAAAGAAATAGTAGCAGAAGGAAATGGTTGGAAAATCGTAAATGGCAGTGGCACTAGCCATAGTGGGACAGAAGGAGGAGGAGGCCACGTATAAGGGAAAAAACCTGGACATTTGGCAGGCAGGTTTTTTGATATATACTGAATAATGCTATTTTATTGGAAAAGCAGCCGGACCTAGCCATCCCCCTGCTAACATACACAACCATAATTAGGGATGTGTATAAAGCACAGAAAGGTATGGATGGCTGGAGTATGATGAAGTATTTAGGCAGAGGATGGCTTCACAGGGGGATTTGAAATGGGACTGCATGCATTGAGAACTCTGGGTCAGGACTTTGTCCAGCCAGATGGGGGTGACATCAGAAGGGGCAAAAGGGTTGCTAGACAGGGGACAGATAGGTTAAAGGCATGCTGGGCTTACAACACAGTGGCGTGCACTTGAGTGAATTGCAAGTTCAAGGATAATTGCTCCAAGTGTGGGTGTCCTCAACTGATACTAAAATGCAGGAATTCCTCCTAACGAGCTGGGTGGGAGTGGACATGAACAACCCTTTTGGGGGGGCAGGGTGGAAGGGGTGGGGCAGTGGGGAAGTTTGGGAACGGGGAGGGGATCCGAAAGCAGGAGGGATATAATTCCAATTATGAATGGAACTGATGTGGTGCCGGAGCAGGTATTTCAATGGGATTTTGCTCTGGCCAGGACACCAATAAAGCAGAAGATAGTGGGGGCATGGACAGTGGATTACCCTGATCAGGCAGGGGGAGTTTTGCTGAGGGATGGTTTTTCCAAGGTGTTTTCATTGAAATTCCAGGGGCACAGGAAGGGGGCCCAGGATGAAGAACTTATCCTCAGTGAAGGGCAAGAGGACTTAGTGCACCAAAAAATTAGAAGAGAAGAGGAAGCAGGCAGGATAGAGGGGGCCATTCGAGGGCCCCCCATTCGGGAAGTTCTGGATATTCTTTTTGGGACTGGTTCCTAAGAAACAGGAGGGTGAATACCAGATGATTCACCACTTGTCATATCCAGATGGTACTTCAGTGAATGACAGTATCCAGGACAAGGATAGTGCAGTGTCATACGCATCCCTTGATTCGGGGGTACTGCTTATCAAAACAGTACAGGGAGTGTGGTTGGCAAAGATGGATACTTAGTCTACATTTTACCTCTTGCTGGTCCGACCAAAGGATTGGGACCTCCTGGGTTTCCAATTTGAGGGCGGCTTTTACTTTGACAAGGCCATGCCCATTGGGTGCTCGGTGGCCTGCTCCACCTTTGAGGCTTTTAGCACATGGGTGCAGTTGATTTTCTGGTGCAGATATGAGCACGGTTGGGTGGTATATTACCTGGATGATTTCTTGCTCATTGCGGAGTCCAAGTCTGAAGTACAGAGGATGTTGCGGGATTTTCAGGAAATCTTCGCCATGATTGGTATCCCCTGGTGGAAGGGAAGACAGAGGGCTCCGCCTGGGTGATTGAGTTTCTGGGAATCGAGTTGGACTCGGTAGCAGAATGTTTCTGGTTACCACAAGGTAAGGTGGTAAAACTCAGGGAGATCCTCAGCCAGGTAGTGGGTTGGAGGAGGGTGCCATTGGTAGAGATACAACAATTGTTGGGCCATCTAAATTTCACTTGTAAAATGATCTGCCTGGGCAGAACCTTCACATGAAGGTTAGACCAGGCCACAAGCAAAGTGAAGCGGCCACACCATTGGGTGGATGTCACAAAAGGGGTATGGGAGGACCTCTTGGTATGGATGGAATTTTTGGTAGAATACAGTGGGGTGACTTTTTGGCAAGATGACTGGGCGGACAGTGAGGCAGTTCAGCTGTACATGGATGCATCAGGTACATCCAGTTTCAGGGCATAAGTCAGGGGCAGGTGGATGGTGGAGGCATGGCCTGCCAGTTGAAGAGCTTGGGGTTTGCAGAAGGATATCACATTTTTGGAGGTCTTTCCTATTTGGGTAGCGATGGTGGTATGGGGGTGATGAAAAACAAGAATGTATTTTTTTGGTGCGACAACAAAGGGGTGGTTGAAGTAATTAACAGACAAATGGGACACACTGACACAGTGAACAGGGTTGCCAGACAACTGATTCTGCTGGGCCTGGGCTTGAACATTTCCTTTAGGGCAAGGCATGTGGACAGGGTGAAGAATGAGATCACTGACAGTCTCTCACGTTTGCAGTTGGGCAGGTTCAGGAGGTTGGCCGCACAAGCAGAGATGGTGAGAACACTGATTCCAGCCCACCTGTGGGAAACTGGGTGGCAAGAGCCCGAATGTTGTACCAGAGCTCCTGGTCGGCCAACACTTTGAAGGCATATGAAGAAGCATGGAAACCTTCCAAGGATTTCAGTGGCAGCAGGGCATGGAGGTAAGTTCCATGGCCATGGAAGAACAAGTAATGAAGTTTATGGTGTAGCGATGGGAGAAGGGCTTTGCCACTTCTCCATGGGGGTGCTTCTCGTGGAAATAGGTTGGGCCTGTGCAGCCCGGGGGTGGCCAGAGCCCAACAAATGCTAAAAGATCTGTCACATGCTGCTGAGGTGGCAGAAGGGATGGGGCCCATCCAGGAACACATGCAGGCATGTAACCCATGATGTCGGTGGCAGTTATGGGGACAAGAAGGGTCATATGCCACTCGGCATTGGAGGCTTGCCTTTTTAGGGCTGTATTCACTCAACTGTACAGGGGGGCATTCTGGGTGGGAGAACTGGTGTCAGAATTGAAAGGGGACATAGATGGCAGTTTGCAAGAGGAGGACATATCATTTCTTAAAGAGGGCCTCCTAATTTTGTTGCGGCATTCTAAGATGGACCAGATGGGCTGTGGCACCCGGGTTCAGATTTCATGCAGTGGGGCAGGGCAGGCCTGCACCGCAGATGCCATAGAGAAGTACAGGAGCATCCAGCCAGCTGGCAGGGGTGCCTGGTTTCTACAAGGAAATGAGGGAGTGGTAACTTGTTACCAAGTAGGGAGGTATTGAAGACAGCATTAGCATTTAAAGGACACAACCCAGCGCAGTTTGCCCTGAATTCCTTTAGAATTGGGCAGCATCAGACTTAGCCCAGGAGGGGGGATCCAAGGAAGAAATAAAGGGTTTGGGCCGCTGGTGCTCAGAATGTTACAAACACTATATCAGACCTTTGAAATGACTTTGTTGTGATTTTTCCTTCTGTCAACAGGTGAGGGGAGACAAGGGAGTATGTGGATCCTCGGACACTCGTATGTTTACTGGGCATAAAAACACACAGCAAGGAGCCAAAAGGAGATGGAAGTTTGCAAGAGGACTCCAAAGCTCATAGATACGATGGAAAGGGATCTGGGGAATGTGCTGGGGCCAATTGCTACTTGTTTTAGAAGAACTTAGGTTGTCTTGGGGTATGCCAGATGTATTAGTCATCTACTAGGGGAAATGATATGGGGGACATCCCTTGGGGGGCCCTGTTGAGGGCCATCTTGGTGGATTTTAGGACCATCAAGGAGTGGTGGACTAGGGCATAGATTGTCTGGTCAAACATAATATCCAGGAGGGTTTGGCTCCAGACTACCAGCATTGGGGCAATCGAGAGAGACCAAAAGTGGCTAAATAGGAGGATGTCAGCATTTATGAAGGGGATGGGTAGAGTGTATGTCCCACACTGGGGGGATTAACTTTGACAAACCACACCTTTATGGGGGGATGGGGTGCATTTATCGGATAGGGTATTGGTGGTCTTTTTGTTAGCTCTATGGCAGGTGGCTTCATTAAAACTATAGTAGAGCAAGGCCCCACAAGGGAGGGAAGCCCCACCAACCAATGCAGGCTGGAGGTTGGGGCTAGTGGAAAGGGAATCAGAGAATAGGAGGGAGGAGCCTAGAAAGAAGGGAGGGCAGGCAAGGCTGGGGGTGGCAGCAGGGGTACGATGGGCCACTGGTAGGCACCTGGACTTGTTTTAGTCAGGGGAGGAGGGATAGATTGAACGGCTAGGGGTCAGGTCTAAGACATCTGGACCTAACCAAAATAGTGCAGGGAGGGAAGCAGGGAGGGTTGGATGAGGCATCCTGACCCTGAAAGAAGAAGGATAAGGGAATTCATTGCAAGACTGAATTTGGGGATAGCTGTAATAAGACCGCTGTGGATAAAACTGATATTTTGGAAATATGATTGTCTGATGAAATGTATATAAATATGTACAGGGTGTAAATAAATCTTTGCCTTCCTGCACCCATTTTATTCAGTTTGGACATTCATATCATTTCATAGGGGATGATCAGGGGACAAGTAGGGTTGCCAATAGAAGGCAATCTGAATTGTCTAATGGCATCCCAGGGGAAATGAGGGAAGCTGAGGGATGGGGGGGGAGGGGAACAGGCTAGGGCTGGAAAGGAAGGAGGAGAATCCTAGTGAGGTCACAAGGAAAAGGGGAGGAGACAGGTGAGGTCATGATGGACAGGTAAGAGTGGATGATGCATACTCTTGAAGGGGTCTCCTGATTGGCCTTGAGTGAGGCTTGTAGGGGTCCTTGCAAGGGGTCCTTAGGAGCTTTATAAGCTTGGTGAGAGGGTTGCTGTCCTCTTTCTGCTGGGATTTTCAATCTCCACCCACCCACCCTAGTTCTGAGAAAAGGAGGAAAAAGAAGCACTGAAGGCAAAGGGAGCAGATGGAGGACTGAGGGTCCTGGTGCATGTGGAGAGTTCCTTCTATATGTTAAGGGTTCAGGGGGTCAGAAAGATGGTCCCTGTGATACGTGTCATGGGCCACGGGGCGGGTGGACAGTTCCTGTGTAATGGGGAATTTTGAGGGAAAAGCTTATGAACAGTCCATAAGAAATGGAGGGTAGGGGTAAATAGGAAGGTATTAGGGAAATAATAGAAAGGAAAGGGAATCAGGGAGTAGGAGAGGGGATTAGAAAGAAGAGGGCAGTCAAGCTGGAGGGCAGCAGAGGGAGGCGGGCCAGGGGTAGGCACCTGGACGTGTTTTAGCGGGGGGAGGAGGGGTAGATAGAATGGCTAGGAGTCGGGTCTGAGACATTTGGACCTAGCCAAAATAGAACAGTGAGGGAAGTGGGGGGGTTGGAAGAGGCATCCAGACCCTGAAAGAAAAAGAAGGATAAAGGAATTCAATGCAAGACTGAATCTGGGGACAGTTTTAATAAGACTGCTGTGAGTAAAATTTATATGTTGGAAATATTATTGCCTGATGAAATGTGTGTTAATATGTACAGTGGTGTAAATAAATCTTTGCCTTTGTGTACCCATTTTATTCGGTTTGGACATTCAAATAATTTTGGAGAGGATGATCGGGGACAATAACTGGTTAACTGACAAGAAACAAAGAGTGTCCATTAGAGGCCACTTCACAATCAAAGGCAAGGTCACAAGTGGTGTGCCTCAGGGCTCATTTTTAGACCTGATAATTTTCCTAATTTTTATAGCAGATTTGGAGGAAAATGTAAGTAATAATATTATAAAACATGCTGATGACATGGAATTAAGTGGACCATGTGACACTAAAGAAGAAATATCACCATTACAGAAAGATGTAACTAACATTGCCTTATGGACATCAAAATGGGGGATGAAACTAAACACGGAAAAATGTTGTGTTTTCCATTTTGGTAAAAAAAAACATGGCATAAATACATACTTAATAAAAAGATTATACAAAATAAAGAAATGGGAAAAGACCTGGGTATAATTGTGGTCAATAATTTAAACTTCAGGCAACAGCGCATAAATATTATCGCAGGGGCAAATAGAACAAGAAATATAAAAAGCAGGTCATCTGAAGTTTTATTCCCATTATATCTTATGTTAGGCCTTTAATGGACTATGGTAGCCATTTGTGGAATCCCAACACTAAAATAGAAATAGAGAGACTTGAAAAAGTCCAACACAGGTTTACAAAATCAATACATTCCTTACAACATAACACATATGAATACAGTCTTACCAAGTTAGGACTACATAACTTTGAAAGCCGGCAGAAAAGAGAGGACATGTTGTTTTATTGCAACATCATGAGTGACACCCAATTGATGTCGGAACTATATATAGACTATAAATCAGAAAGATTCAATGTTAGAAGACATCCTCTACATGTAAAAAACATCTATGTATAAATCTAATTAAAAAAATATTATTACACAATGAGATCAGCAAGTGTATGGAAGAGGCTACCTGAAAATGTAATTACAAGTCTAGATAAGAACAGCTTCAAAAGAAACCTTGATAAGCACACAGCCACTGGAGGTAATATGAGTTATTACAACACATCCTGAAGGATCAACTTTGTGGGCTTCTGCCTCTTTTCTGCTCTCAGTTTCTAAGTGATTCTAAGCAATTGGGGGGAGGGGATCTGCTAGACACCAAGTAAAGGGTTTTAGTTCTGGGGCATACAGGGGAGACGGTCTGCTAGACACCAGCGAATGTGTAAATTTACATTTACTTCTGGGGTGATCAAGGGGAGAATGTCTGTTAGACACCAGGCATTTACATTTTTCTTCAGGGATAATCTGAGGGTGGGGGATCCACTAGACATCAAGGAATGAGAATTGATGAGAAAGGGCTGAAGTCATGCAAATGACTCCATAATGGGCATGCAAGTGTTCCCTTAGTGCCATGCATGCCCAGTAGACTAATTTGCAGGTTACTGCTAATTATGACCCACGGGAATGATGGCACTATCACATTGTGGACAGTGCTATCTTCATTGGGCTCCCATGTAATCCATATTCAGCTGTTGGCCATGTCAGCACAGGGCATAGTCACTTTGCACTGCATTGGCATACCCCCATATTCAGATAGTTAGCAAGCTTCATTAGAACATCCCAACTGTCTAAGCATAGCTCAGAGCTGGGCATGTGTTTTGTGCCACACAGCACTATTGGCTTGTGTGGCACTATTAGCCAACTCTAAATATGGGGCCATAATAGTTTACAAGTGTAGGATAGCAGCTATTAAAATTCCTACAGGTTCACTTGTTATTTGCATAATTATGGTATACTAATGGAAATACTCAACATTTGAATGAGCACCAAAAGAAGGCAAGCATTAGGGAAACCTTGTTTAAAAAAAGATGGAAAAGAGCCTGGAGTTATAATATGTCATTACTTTTACTACTGAATAGTGTACGAACTTACGAACATACAAAATTTGCCAGCAGATAAAGGCCTAGAGGTCTATCAAGTCTGCTCGAATGTGCAGCTAGCACCCCTTATTCTGCAGCTGCCCCTCCATTCCACCCTTCCCCTCCATTGACCCTCCTCCTTGTCCTGTCTCATCCCCTTTTGAAGCAGTCCACTGTTCTACTGGATGCCGCTTCTGTAGGTAACACATTCCACCCAGCTACCACCCTCTCTGTAAAAAAGTGTCTCCTCATCTCCCTTCTGAATCTTCCACCCTCCAGTCTCATATCATGGCCCCTGGTGTCCCTCCCCTCCCTTACTTTGAACAGCCCCTTTGTACCTGTCCTGTTTATTCCTTTCATGTACTTAAAGGTTTCAATCATGATCCCCAGTCCCTCCTCTCCTCCAGCTAGTACATGTTCATCTCCCTCAGCCTCCTCTCATATGATAAGTCCCCTAGCCCCTTGATCATCATTGTCACCCTGCACTGCACCCCTCCAGTAACTTAATGTCCCTCTTCAGATACGGGCACCAGTAATGCACACAGTACTCCAGGTGTGGTCTAACTAATGACCTATACAGTGGCAGAATCACCTCCTCCCTCCGCAAGGATATACCCCTTGCAACCCAGCATTTTGTTGGCCTTTGCAGCTGCCTTCCTACATTGTGACAGATTGTCCATTGACCCTGTAATGAGCACTCCCAGATCCTTCTCCTCTCTGTCTGGACTAGCTGCACTCCCCGAGCTGGTAACTCCTCCTTGGGTTCTTCACCCCAAAATGCAGCACCTTGCACTTTTTGGCATTAAACCCCAGTTGCCAGGTGTCTGACCAGGTTTCAAGCTTTGTAAGATCATCCTGCAACCCCTGCCATCCTCCTAGATTATCCACCACCACTCCCATATTGGTATCCACAGCAAACAGACTGATCTTGCTCTTGATGTCCAATGACATGTCTGCAATGAATATCCCAAACAACACTGGTCCCAACACCGAGCCCTGTGGAACACCACTCATCACTACCCTTGGGTATGAGAGCTCCCCACCCACCACCACCCTTTGTTGCCCTCCCTGAAGTCAGTTCCCTACCCATCTCACCAGCTTTGCTCCCGTCCCTGTGCCTTCTAACTTACTTCCCTGCATCCCTTGCAGCACCGAGTCAAGTGCCTTACTGAAGTCCAGATACAGGACATCCACTGCATGGCCCCTGTCCAGCTGCCTAGTTACCTAGTATAGTTAATTATCACAATAATAAAGGGGGTTTCTCCACAGTTTGCCTACCAATATAACTTGAACTTTAAAGGTTTCAATTTAGAACAAGATTTTTGATAGGCATTATTGCTTTTGTTTTGTGAATTAATAAATGACCAATTTTTAGGTACCAGTTCTACATGGTTATGTACTGAATCTCATTGTGCCCTTAAGTGTATAACCAGCTACAGAAATTAGAATGATCATATGTACAAGCTATTGTTTCATTTTACTGATAATTCAATATATACAATTTTTTCCCAACTAAACTCAGTTGTACATACAAAACTGTAATGTTATCATCATTATGTTGATTGCGCGCATGCGCAAGAAACATGTTGTGACAGGTTTCTCCAGAAGCAGGTTGTGGAGGTGCGGCACTGTTGTGGCCAATGCCTCCACAGCCTGCAAAGGATTGCCCTGCTTCCCCCAATGCTTTGGCATGCTGCTGCTGACACTAGTTCAGCCAGCGTGCCATAACTTTCTAAAAAATCATCCGCTGCAATCAGGGGCTGCCTCGTCATTGCAGCGTCCAGCCATCCGCTGCAATGAGGAATGACCCATCATTGCAGGGCGGGATGTAAACCCCTGAGATTGTTTGTGAACATGGCGGTGGCTTGCTGCGTGTTCACAAACAATATACCCACCCTACCATGTTTAGTTGCTGGCGGGGCCCCAATCCCCGTCGGCTTTGGGCTGTCTTTTGCCGACAGAGTCACTCCCCCCCGCCGGCATTCTGTCCCGCTTTTGTTCCTGCCGATGGGGTACCCAATCCCATTGGCTGTAGTGCTCCCTGTTTGTTTTGTTGCCGACGAGGGAACCCACTCCCCGTCGGCATTCTGTTACCCCCCCTTTTGTTCCTGCAGACGGGGTGCCCAATCTCCATCGGCTTTAGTGCTCCCGTGTTTGTTTTGTGGCTGACAGGGGAGCCCACTCCCTGTCGGCATTCTGTAACCCCCCCTTTTTGTTTCTGCCGATGGGGTGCCCAATCCCCATCGGCATAATGATACCCCTGCCCATTTGCCGATGAGGGTGCCCAATCCCCCATTGGCTACTGCTGCCCCTGGACAAGAAAGCCTCTGCTGGCACACTGGGAGCCCACCCCAGTGTGTCAGATGCCCCTGCAAATTAAAAAACGGTCCCGCAATGTCTGTTTTTTTTTTTTATCCTGGAAAAAAGGAAACCATCCCTCGGCGCTCGCCCTGTCTCCCACCCGCAACCTGCACCCACCCACTGCACGCCCTGCCTTCCCACACCCCCCTTCAGCCCATACTTACATTAGGAGCTCGGCGAGACAATCTTCGGTGGACTGGGAACGTGTCTGCACTCTTTAAAGCCGACCGTGAACTGAGGAAACGCCGGTAAGCTGTATAACGTAATACATAGGGTTTTTTCAACTTTACTGCATATCTCATGCATTTTTGGGAATCTTTTCACCAAATTTTCAACATGGGGTTTTTTGGACCCCTTCTCATGAATTCTTGAACTGTCATGGCATTAATCGGCCCAGAAAGGTGATTTCACTGTCACTGCATGGAATCACCTTTTGGGGCCGATTAATGAAACGACAGTGCCAGTGTTCATGAGGTGGGCTCTCAAAGAGCCTATGTTGCAAATTTGGTGGAAAAGAATCCAAAAAATGACTTTTATGAGCATGCGCTGTGCAGCTGCTATGCACGCTCGTAACTTCGTGAATTTGCAATATTTTCACGCCAGATTTTCAACTTTGACATTTTGTCACACCTCCTTGTGAACAGTGCAGCTGTCATTGTTCGTATCCTGGTGGAAATGTGTTTTCGCACTTCCGGTGCAGAATAGCGTGGTCACTGTGGGAAATCAGCATTCTGGACAGATTAAAAAAATGACAGTGACACTGTTCATGAGTAGAGGTCCTGAAATGGCTATGTTGAAAATGTGGTAATGATACTCCTTAAAATGACTGTGTTACGAGCGTGTGTTGTGCAGTTTGCACGCACGCTCGTAACTTCGTGAATTTATAATATTTTCACTCCAGATTTCCAACATTGCCATTTTCCAACACCTACTTATGAACAGTAATGCTGTCATTTTTCCCATCCTGGCCGAAATGTGTTTTTGCACTTCCGGCGCAGAATAGAGCGGTCGCTCTGGGAAATCACTGTCCAGGACAGATTAGGAAAATGAGAGTGATACTGTTCATGAGCAGAGGTCCTAAAATGCCTATGTTGGAAATTTGGTGATAATAGCCCATCGAATGACTGTGTTACAAATGTGCGTTGCACACTTTCCATGCACCCTTGTAACTTCGCAGAATTTGTAATATTGTCATGCCACATTTTCACCAGTGGAATTTTTCCACACCTCCTTATGAGCAGTACAGCTGTCATTTTTCACATCTTGACTGAAATGTGTTTTCACAGTTCCGGTGCAGAATAACGCGGTCGCTGTGGGAAATCACTGTTAGGGACAGATTAAGAAAATGACAGTGTCACTGTTCATGAGCAGAGGTCCTAAAATGCCTATGTTGAAAATCAGGTGACGAAACTCCATAACATGACTGTTACAAGCGTGCGTTGAACTGTTTCCACACACCCTTGTAACTTCGCAATTTTGTAATATTTTCACCCCACATTTTCAACAGTGGCATTTTTCCACACCTCCTTATGAACAGTACAGCTGCCATTTTTCACATCCTGGCTAAAATGTATTTTTGCACTCCTGCCGCAGAATAGCATGGTCGCTGTGGGAAATCACTGTGTGGGACACATTAAGATCGAACGAGTGAGAGGGGGGAGTGACCACACTCAACTGAGCTCTGTTGGGACTGCTGCGGATTTGTTTGTGGGCAGAGAAAGGGCCCAATGCAAGAGCCCAGAACAAAAGGGCAGCCTGCAGCACTGGGAGAAACAGAACGAGAGATCGAGTGAGGGAGGGGGAGTGAGCGAACTCACTGGAGCTCTTTCAGGACTGCTGCGGATTTCTTTGTGGGCAGAAAAAGGAATCAATGCAGGCAGGGGCCCAGTACAAAAGGCCAGCCTGCAGCGGTGCCAGAGACAGTACTAGCGAGTGAGACAGGGGGGAATGAGTGAGCTCAATGGAGCTCTGTCAGGACTGCTGTGGATTTCTTTGTGTGCAGAAAAAGGCGCCAATGCAGGCAGGAGTCCCGTACTAAAGGGCCACTGCAGCACCAGGACAAACAGAATGAGCGTGTAAGAGAGGGAGACTGAGCGACCTCAACAGAGCTCTGTCAGGACAGCTGTGGATTTGTTTGTGGGCAGAGAAAGGGTGCAACATAAGAGCCCAGTACAAAAGGGCAGCCTGCAACACTGGGAGAAACAGAATGAGAGAGCGAGTGACGGAGGGGGAGTGAGTGAATTCACCGGAGCTCTTTCAGGACTGCTGCGGATTTCTTTGTGGGCAGAAAAAGGCATCAATGCAGGCAGGGGCCCAGTACAAAAGGCCAGCCTGCAGCCATGGGAGAAACAGTACGAGCGAGTGAGACAGGGGGACTGAGTGAGCTCAACAGAGCTCTGTCAGGATTACTGCGTATTTCTTTTTGGGCAGAAAAAGGCACCAATGCAGGCAGGAGTCCCATACAAAAGGGCTGCTTGCAGCGCCAGGACAAACGGAATGAGCGTGTGAGACAGGGAGACTGAGTGACATCAACAGAGCTCTGTCTGGACAGCTGTGGATTTGTTTGTGGGCAGACAAAGGTGCTAGTGCATGCAGGGGCCCAGTACAAATGGGCAGCCTGCACTGGCGGGGAAACCAAAATGAGCGAGTGAGAGAGGGGAGTAAGCGAGCTCAGCAGAGCTCTATTGTAACTACTGCAAATTTCTTTGTGGGCAGAAGAAGGCGACAACGCAGGCAGGAGTCCAATAAAAAAGGGCAGCCTGCAGCGCCGGCAGAAACGGAATGAGTGAGTGAAAGAAGGGAAGTGAGCGAGCTAAACGGAGCTTTGTCTGGACTGCTTCAGATTTCTTTGTGGCAGACAAAGGTGCCAATGCAGGCAGGAGCCCAGTACAAAAGGCCACCCTGCAACGCCAGCAGAAATGGAATGAGTGAGTGAGAGAGAGGGAGTCAGCAGGCTCAACAGACCTGTGTCGGGACTGCTGCAGATTTCTTTGTGGGCAGAAAAAGCCACCAACAGAGGCAGGAGTCCAATACAAAGAGGCAGCCTGCAGCACCAGGACCAACAGAATGAATGAGTGAGAGAGGGGGAGTGAGCCACCTCAACAGAGTTCTGTTAGGACAGCTGCAGAATTCTTAGTGGGCAGAACAAGGTGCCAGTGCAGGCAGGAGCCCAGTGCAAAACAGCAGCCTGCAGCACCAGACAAAACAGACTGAGCGACTGACTGAGGGCCAGTGAGCATGCTCAACAGACCAACACAACCAACATTCGGCGTTGACAAATGCTTGTTTGTAAATTGTTAGCATATGACAGGATGATGTGACTCTTCTGAAAGATTTAGCTTCTGTTCAAGAATGATTAGATAAGCATCGTTTAGATTTGGGGGCAATAGCTACTTTACTCCAAATGATTTGTCATTGCATTCTGTCCTGCTATTCAAATGTTCAGACATAATAATACCCACAGTAAGTTGAGGCACGTTGATGGAAAAATACCCTCTGTTGCAAAGTGTTGTGAAGAAAAAACATGAAATGCAAAAAAAATAAATAAAAATAAGCTGTGCCTGTTGTAAATTTCACACTGTGTCTATCAAACCTATTTAACATGATCATTAGTTATTGAGAAGAATGTAATAATAGTATAGCAGTACTAAAGGAATAACGCCTGACAGGTGTGTGTTATGCTGGGATAACATCCCACGTCAGGGGAAGCCGAGGGCATCCAACACCAGAGAAGGGATGTTATCCCAGCATAACACCCACCCTGGAGAGCATTATGCCTATTATACGATGGCTCGTTGATTTATACAGAAAAACCTAATTTTAAAGAATTTTATTTAGTGTTTTAAAATATTTTTTTAAGAAAAGATACAGGCAGTGGGCAAGGTGCTCTATGATAAAATCAGCAGGGATGTTATGCCAGGATAACATCCACACTGTGATGGCCAAGTGACCAATCAGGAGCCAGGATTCTTTCTTGCCATTGTACAATAATACATAGGGCCTGATTCTTAAATACCTGCAATTGTTGCAAGGTGCTTGCATGACAGAATTGACACAATGGGCACCTTGCATCAAGTTACACCAAATCCAATTCTTGAATGCAGGCTGCATTGAGGTCAGGTGCCCTTATACCAGACAGGCCCTGAGCCAGCCCAGCACCGTATACCAGGATGCAGCATGGCATACAGGGCTGTGTGCCAGACATTGGCTACCATATTCCCTAATGTGGGACTCTGCAAGGCTGACAATGTGTGTAGCACTGGCCCAGAGTTAGACCAGCCCTGAGTTAGCCTAACACTCTGTGCATCTAAAGGAGTCCCATCCATGGATCAACCATTGAACCACAGTGGCAGTGGCAGCATGCTGTCACCACACAGGGGCACGGATGTTGAGCTGGCAATGCATGAGAACCTGTGGAGTGGTGAGTCAAGCACCACACCATAGCCAGCACCTATAGTTCCAGGAGGCTTTTGAGGACCCAAGCTTGCTGCCTGCAAGGTTGCTTACTTGCACTGCTGGTGGTGGTCTGCTGCTGAACATGGTCTGTGGGCCAGTCACAATTCTGGTAGCATGATGTGATGCCAGAAAAGTGTGCCCTCTGTTATTTGAGGGAAAACTGCAATCCATACATTGGGCTCAGCTGACTTTGCTGCAGAAGAGACAGGGACATCCACCAGTATGCCAGCCAGGGATAACAGCACTGCCTGACTGCATGGGTACCAGTGGTGAAGCTGGAATAGTGCAGGAGACATTGGCCCTGCACCATGGACAACTCTGCTGCTGGTGATAACATTGCCTCAGGACTGTCCCACAGCTTGCAGCAATCCCCATTCATGTGCCTTTCCTTTGACACACAGGAGCGCTTGTCACAAGTTGCTTGTGGGGGCTTGACACTGGGACCCCTCCAGTTCGAGAAATGGGTACAGGGTCCCTGGAG
Source organism: Neoceratodus forsteri (assembly GCA_016271365.2). NCBI lineage: Eukaryota > Metazoa > Chordata > Ceratodontiformes > Ceratodontidae > Neoceratodus > Neoceratodus forsteri. Next base: position 953,610,437 of record CM028129.1, on the reverse strand, counting down.
CAACAATGACTGGTTGAAGCTGCTGTTTGCCACAACTTGCACCAGTCTAAGCAGTACTTTGAGAATCAGGCCCATGATCTTCAACACTTGCAACATTCCCAGTCACATGCAGTCTTAAAATGAATATCTCTAACTCTTATTGATATTTGTCAAGATGTGTTTAAGATATCCAAATTTCATTATTAGATTTTTCCTCATCAACATTTTCAAATCCTGTGAATCTGAACCTTTTTACAATGCTAACCTGTAACAATTGTTTTATTTTAGTACCTTCATTCTCAAGAGTGTTGGCACATGTCATGATAAATTCAATTGCATTTTCTTGTTAATTGACAGTGAAGTATACATTTCCAGCATATCTGTGCAGTGTTACATGCACATGTATGCATTTTCAGCATATGTGTACAGTGTCATGTGCACAGTTTATCACATTCTTCCCAGATTTTGAACTGTACATACAAACACATTTGATGGTAATGTTGAAACAAATCTATTAGCATAACAATTTAATGCTGTCAGGTTATCAAAACCTGATAGAGTCTGTGCTAATTAAAATTTTGTTTTATTGCCAGTAGAAATGTCATTCTTTTTTTTTTTGCTTTAACATTTCACAGTTTTCTGTAAAGTTGTAAGACTTTTGAAGAATTCCTTTTGCTTTAATTTAGTACTTGTCCCCATTGAATGTGTACTAGAAGGCATCTCCCTGTAAAGTATTAAATGTGGCAAATGTGATGAAAAGTAAATCAAAGTCTGTACTTGATGCTGGTTTCTCCAACCAAATGTTTCATAGCTGCTGTACAACAGCACAGATTTTCTAATAGAAGTTCATAGCTGGTATCATTTATTATTCAAACTCCATACTGCCATTGATCACTATTGAAAGTTGTATTGGAGTTGGTGGGCAATATTATCAAAACATTATCTGTGGCAAAGTTGAATCAAGCCTCTTTCTGGTAGCATTCCAGGAACACTAGACAGAGTAATGTTGCAATGCGTCACCAAGCTGGAACACCTGGTGGTGCCATTCAGAGGGTTTTGTGGTTGCTTGATGTCATATGTCTGTGGCAGTTTGTGTGCCTCATGCAGGCATGATGTGTTCTGATGCATTTGGTTGGAGAACCAGCCACTACCAAAGTCTGTTGTACTGCACAATGCATTTTCTTCAATGTGTATTTTACCAAAGTTTATATTAATGAGATCAAGACTAGGAAGAGATGAAATCTGTGATAAGGCTACACAGCTCATATCATAAATTAAGTTAGACTTACCTACTGTATGTCTAAAATGTCAATATCCAAATACAGAACCTGTAACACGTGCATGGAGTCTGCATATGCAATATAAACTGATAATTGTTTTCTACACACATATATGTTCTTACCTCATTGGAATTTAACTGAAATTCTCTCAACAGTATGTGCATTATAACAACATTATTAAATCTGATAAGATAATTCACAGAATGATCTTTTATGTCCAATTTAAAGTCAACAGTATAACCCTTTTCACCATTTAATAAACTGATTTCTGTTGAGAGATTTCAACTCAACGTTATACATGCATACTCACACACACTTAAAAAACTCTCAAGTTGTTCAGTCTCTGAGACATGTACATTCATTTATCATAATTGTTCCGTCCTTTTTGCAAAGCTTTTCTCAGAATACACACAGCAGCAATGCTGTCAATATATGGCATCTCAATTACAGGTTATCCTTTTGTCAACATGATTTCATTAATTATTTTTGTGATAACGGTGCTAGTAGATCAATGGCTTGTACACTATTAGGCAATAATTCAACAAAAGCATGACATGTCACATCTAATGTGGCAGCTTGTTTTTAATTACTATAAAATACAATATATTATCTGACAATGTTGACAGGCTTCCAGTTCATGCTTCTGAAAGAATTTTCCTGTACACTCCAGCATCACTCTGCTACATATTTTGAGTCAATTTACCATATTTAAATACAAACCATAGATTAACCCCATCCAGTATATCCTGTGCTTGTTCTTGCTTCTGCCAGTAAAAGTATGAAAAATATAGGATTACCATTAACAGGCGTAAGGTGAAGGAATCTTCAAAGACTACTGCCCTGCATGATTATTTGTGAAAGGAATTTATTCACTTGTACCTAACATTTCATCTTGTCTCAGATGGATGAATGCAGATCTGAGACTGGAAACCATACTCAGTTTATCCGCAATTTCATCTTATGAAATGTGTTCCTTAGCACTGATAGAACCTCCCATTACAATGTCTGATGCTCAACAGCCTTGCCATGTTCCACTGATAATATTAACATACAATGCAAGTGGCATTACCAATACTGTATGCTGCCAGTCCAGTCTGTGCCATTATAGCATAACACATACCGTAACTGTCATTGTGTGTGTTTCTAATGCTGGTGGAGATGACATAGATTAGATATTTCTCTGCTGTCCCAGCTGCATCACTAACATATAAGCACAGTGGTATAAATAGCCATTGCAAGCACATCCTTAATATCATAATTTCATGAAACATAGTCTGTGTAACCTGTGTCATAAACACTCATTTTGTCATTGCCCAGTTTGCTTTCAGAGTCCACCAATATGTAAGCAATAATACCCGACATGGTGGGCAGTATTGGGCAATACCGGACTGCCCAGAGGTGTAATGAAGCCCGACGCCGCAGGCGGAGGGCCTTATAGCTCTGGGCGGTCCGGTATTGCCCATACCGCCCACCATGGAGGGTATTATTGCGCTTAGAAAATGGGTACTGTAATGTATTTGTTTAAAAAGGCATAATTTTATATTTAAATGTTAAAACATTTAGATATTTCATTTATTCTGTAATAAAGTAGTTCCTACACCTGCATTACAGTACCTTTTTTTGAGCTTCTGACTTTTCTTTCTAGATCTGGATCTAGTTGTCATGGCTATCCTCTCACCCACAGACACGGAGAAAGAGCAGGCTGTGGAACAAAAATGCAATGAACTCTTTTAGAAGGGGTACATTAATGTTTTTTTTATTGGATTTGCTCTTCATTTTGTTGCGATGTTGCACAGTCAGCGTACATTTTAATTATGTAGTCGCTCTGTCCCCCCCCCCATATAGATGCTAAGATTGCTTTGGGATCAGGGAGGGTAAGGACAGTAGTGTGCAGTGAGGTAACAAAGCAGCGTTAATGTTTTTAAATGCTGAAGCCTTTTCAGTCATGCTTTTTCTTCTTTCAACATCAAGGTGAATCAGGAGGCAAACCCAGGACTAGCGGGACACTGGCTATGTCGGGAACAGTTGCATTCTGGTGGCAGTACTTTAAAATAATGGTTCCTCCTTCAGTGATTTTACCCGTTCTCCAAAAAAAGACTACCCCTGCCAAAAACAAGCTTACTGGTCTCTCCATTGTTTAACCCCCATTCTTACAGTTAAGCCGTTCTGTCAACCCGGAAGTAACTATACAGCGTGAGGCAGCAAAGCCACAACTGTAAGTGTAGCTTCTCAGTAGAGGTAAGGAACTGGAGGAGTTACAAACAGGTCTGTAAGCAGACAGGAGGGGTACAATTTTAAGTTAGAGGAGATCAGGAGCAGTAGTGCCATCAATTTAAAAGAATGGCATTAGCGCTACTACCCACATTCGAGCCGTTGGGCAACAGCACAATCAGGTATGAATGAAGGATCTGTTTTGTTAAGGAAAACAGTTAGTTGTTGCCAAGAAACAAGTTGGTGTATGAGGTGTGTGGGTCTGCAACCTTCGGGGTCCATCTGCTACTCTGACTCGTTCGGGGGTTGGGGTGTCCTGCTGGCTTTCGTGTTGAAATTGAGCCGCCAGCTTTCTGGGGGAAAGAGAGAAAGATACGCCTGTGTCCTGATGCCTGTTGAGCTTTTGACAGTGAATGCAGGCGATCGCTGTAACTGTAGATTTGTGATTTTACTTTTTGTTATGTGCTACTACTTTATTCTGACTCATAGTACTGGATTCGGGGAAGGGAAGGCCGCAAACTCACCCGCTAAGCAGCAAATAAAAATGTTGGCATTTTGAAATGAGAGTTCTTTTTGCATACTGATCTGTGTAATTAGGTCTGTGCCAAACTGGCACTTTTAATGCCCAGGCTCTATTGCCTGATAGACGCCCACCTTGCCAGGGCTATCAGCCAACCAGAGCCTGGGATTTCTGATGCCCATTTTCTAATATTGTATACATGTATCCCTGCTCCATGGTAGCCACAACTTCTGCCATAGCAAAAGTGACATAATTAGGTATTCAAGAGCACCATGACTCTCATCACTGTGATGTGTTTTGGGGAAGTGAGTGGGAGTGTATGCCTCTGTTTGTACCCTTTTTTCTTCAAGCTATTTTTCTTGTTGCGATCTCTGTATATAGTGTTGATATTTTGCACTTGTGAAACTATTTAATAAAGACTACAAGTCTTTCTTGTAATTTTCATACTGTCCTTTTACTTCACTTTGATGCTTCAAAGTTTGAAAAGAAACAGCAGTGCACATGTGTTTTGATTTGTTTTATTTTCATATGTTTTCATAGAAAGTGGTACATAATGTATAAGCCACGGTTTTCCATATCTTTGCTATGAACCCTAATGGCATTCTGACTGAAAATATTCCCATTTTGTAATCTTCTCTGTCTACTTGTTTGAAAACTTACCACTGTGCAATTTCAAACTAACATGCATCCCCCAAGAAAATATGCTTTATTGGAATATGTATCATTGAGTGTTCCATGAGATTCATGTTGAGCCAGGTTTTAGGCAGCAACTTATTTAATCTGCCCATGTGCTTACACCAAATTGTGCTTACTTTGCTGGCCTTTTACATTTACTGTATGTACTTTATGGCTTTAGATTTTCCACACAGTTTGAGAACAGTATGAACCCATTGGACAGTCACTAGCATTATAAACTGCACATTCTCCATGAAACTATGTTTTTAAGCCCAAAGACCACAAATAAGAATTGAGAGATCTTCAAGATGGTGTCTCATGTCATATGTTCTGTAATGCAGTCTGTTCATGTTTGGAAGTGTATGATGTAATATACTGTGCAAGTGCCAAAGAATTATCAGCAGCAAATTGCACATCTGTGTTTGTCTGCTAGAGCAAAAGAAGTACAGGACTGTAATAATTTATATTTACAGTAGCTGTTTTTGTGTTTCTGGCAATAAATACTGTTGATACAGTTTGTGGACTTTACATTGATACTGTACTGCCACAAACAAGTGATTCATCTTTGCAGATTGCAAGACTCATGTAGGGTATAGGACTCAACATATACTATACTATTGTCCTCTAGGTCACACTTTTCTTTACAGGATGTGTTACACACATGTGATTGAAAATGTAACACCAGGGGCCCATATATTAAAAGAGGTGAAATGTGCAGCACTAACATTTGAACTGCACCTTACTTGCCCGGGTGTCCAAAGATGCTATATCTAGTGGAATGGTGCACCAATGCTATTTGACAGAATATAGGGCCTTGGCAGCCCAGCACTAATACACTTAGCCCTGGACAGACATGGTTCCCAAAATAGGGTTCAAAAATGCCTTGTGTCCATGGTAAGTTTCCAGTATTCAAATGGACCCATAGAAATGAGCCCATTGGGCATGCAAGGTGCTAAGAGGCAATTTGTATGCCCACGATGGGCTAATTTGCAGGGGAAGCGAGGCTGGATTGAGCAGCACTCCCCCCAATTGCCTGGCCCAGAGAGCTATTCCTGGTGCTAGTGCCCCCCCCCCACTGATTGCCAGCCTGATGTTAAAAAGAAATCTTACCCTGGTGCTAGTGGTTCTCTCTCCCGCTGATCACTGGCCCAATGTTAAATATAAATCTGTCCCTGATGTCCAGTGGTCATTTCCCCCAACAGCACCCATGCCCAATGTTCAGTATAGTATTTCCTGGTGTTTATCAGTCCTTCCCCCCACCTGCACCCATGCCCAATGTTTCATGTAGTATTTCCTAGTACCTAGTGGTCCTTCCTCCTACCCACACCCATGCCCAATGTTTCATAGTATTCCTTGGTGTCTAGTGGTCTCTCCCCCAACCTCACCCATGCCTGCATTTCATGTAGCATTCCCTGCTGTCTAGTGGTCCCTCCCCACCCGCATCCATGCCCAACATTAGAATATCATTCCCTGGTGTCTAGTGGTCCCCCCACCCACACCCATGCCCAATGTAATAATATCATTACTTGTTGTTCAGTAGTCCTCCCTTCCACCCAAACCCCATCCCAGCACCAATGAATGCCCCCTCTGATTTGTCAATAGTCCCCTGATGGTGACAGTCAGTCCACCACTGATATGTGACAGGCCATTTGCAAGTAAGTTCCCCCCTCAACAAAACCCTGGCCCTATTCACAAATCATGATCTGTGCCCCCTTCCCATCCCTCAGTGGCAGTTAGTGGCCCCTTACCCACCCATGGCACCAACTGCCCACTCCCTGGTCCCCCTCACCTGCCCATAGGTGCCGATGAATTGATGGAAAGAGACACACAGCCCTCCACACACAACCTTGGCCACCTGCCATTTGACAGGAGCAGGGAGTGCACTGCTTGTTTTTAATTATTAATTAATATTATTTTTTATACCACCACTGAGGGACAAGCGCGGGGGGGAGGCAGATCACTGTTGGTGATCGGGGCCAGAGCTTTGTTGTTTGGGGACTAACTAGCAAATGTCCAGCTGCACAGCAGTGGCAGGCTGGTTGTTGCCATGGGGAGTATTGACAAATGAGGTGGGGCTTTCATTCATTCTGGGAAGGGGATCAGGTGGGGGAAGGACCACTGAATAACAGGAAATGATAATCTAACATTGGCATGGGTGAGGGTGGGAGGAGGGACCACTAGACACCAGGGAATGATATTATAACATTGGGCATGGATGCTGGTGTGCAAAGCGACCGGTGGACTCAAGGAAATGATAATTATAACATCAGGCATGGGTACATGTGTAGGGAGGGACCACTAGACACCAGGGACACTGTTTCTTTTGATTGGGACTGTAGTGAGGGATGGCCACTGCACTTCCTCCACCAACTGCTAGGGTTCCACAGAGTAAGTCGTGGTCTGAATCAGTGGTATTTGCGCCATGCAAGAGACTCCACAAAACACACTTGTGCAATGCAAATACTATGAATATTGGAATGTGCCAGTATTCATGTCCCTGCCCACCATTTGCATTCTGCTCCCCTTCAAAGTTTGCCCACATGCAAACCCTTTTTGCCTTGGCTAAGCAGGCTTTTAAATGTAGGACATCCATGCAAAATAATGTCTGCGTGGGCAAACTCAGATTTGCACCTGGGCAACTATTAAATATCTGGCCCAAGCTGTCTTAACTTGAGAGTCTTGTGGGGGGGTGGAGCCTGCCAGCCAAGGTGGAAACAGTCTAATTTGAGCAGAATGACTGAGTGAGAACCTGTATATGATGCCACAAGTATCATTAACATGTGGAGGTGATCGAGTCCATAAACTGAAGTGGCTCTCATTGGGCAACAAAATGATGCATTTGTATTGAAAATCCACCTGGTAATTGCTGAGAGACATCCAGTGAGAAATCTAGCCTGGCAAGATCCAGTTGGTGCCTTCTGGCAAGGCTGAATCATCACACATCTGATGATTTTTCATCCAGACAGAGATGACTGGCAGCAGCATGCAGTTGGAAGGGTGACAACCATAGTGTAAGATGGCTGGCCAAAGCACTTTACCACCTATAGGTGAACTGGAGAAAATTACAAATATGCTGAGCCAAGTATAGTAAGACACTGCTGAACTGAAATTAACCACAACTAAAACAAATGCAGACCTGTAAATTCTAGCTACAAGGGTATCGGGAACAGAGACAGCTGTGAAACAACATGAGATCATGATTTAAAAAACCAAGGACATCTCCACGAGCACAATGGGCATATTCAGTATTTATTAACAAAAATTGATGATATGGAGAATCATGCTCGGTGGCAGAACATAAGGATATTTGACATCCCGGAAGGTGACGAAGGATGCTATATGGTGCTATTTCTAACAACTGCTCTTACCCTGTATTCTACAATTAAATAATGAACCTCTGCATGAGTCAGAAAGGGCTCACCACACCATGACTCCCAAGCCCAGACCGGGACAGTGCCCTCGACCCATCTTGTGTAAGTTTCTTCATTATCTCTATCAAGGAAATGCATCTGAGGGTGGCAAGAGAGAGAAGGGACTTAGCATGGAAGGAGCACCAGGTGCAACTGTACCAAGAGAGGAGCTGGAGCCTAGAATTATCCAAAAGAAGAAGTGTCTATGCAGTAGTCAAACACTAGTTGTACCAGCCTAATATTCCTGCTTCACTCCAGTACCTTGCTTTGTTGAGGGTCCAATACAATGGTGAAATTTGTTATTCAGTACACCAGGGGAGTTTGAACAATTTCTGCAGAACATTTGGGGGGAAGGGGGACAGTCATGGCAGCTGCCACACTTGCCATGTGGTGCTGACAAGAGATGGAGATAACTTGCTCTGAAGCAGCCCCAAAAATGTCTGGAACTGCTCATGAGGACGGTCAAGATGAACCCTGGCAAAAACTACAGAGAAGCAGACCCAAACATTCAAACAAGCACAATTCAGATAGAAAATCCTCCCCCAGAAAAGCTAGATCAAGAAGTAAGCAGTGCCAGCAACAAGTGCCCAATGCCTGCAGCAATTCACTGGGGGACACCCAGATTAAAGTCTCCATTGCTTTTCAGCTCTTGAGGACCTGGTGCCCACAGCCTTAGATTTGTCCAGCAATGTGGAGAACTCCAATTGGGAAACAACTCTATAAACAGACACCCTTACAGACTAAGCATCTCTGTGTTAATAAGGGTGGAGTGCATTGTGGAAACCACCAAGGAGGAAAAACAGAGCAGCTAATCATTTCCTGCTCAAGAGACGCAATAAGATAAGACTTCCCTTCTCCAAGCTCTGTTCTGTTTTGAACCAGGGATGTAGTGGGAGTTCTGGGTACAGTTCAAAATTGTAGTCTACTGGCCTGGAACTAAACTCATGGGGCTAGATATTCAAAGGGGTTGCACCTGGCACAACTGAGTTGAGCCAGTGCAACCCCAGAAATGCACCCCGGGGTAATGTTGAAAAGAGGGAATCACACAACACAATTTCCAATGCCAGGGTGCAAAAATAATGTATGCAGCACATCACCATGGGTCGTGCCTATGTATATGCAGCACATCCTGATATTCAGACCGGGATATGTGGCACATATGCCTGCACAACTCTGAGATGTGCCGCATATGGATGCCCAATGTTGAGCATGAAAAAAATGGCTTAAATGGTGGCCACCCACAGGCAAGCTGCTGTACTGCAAGGCCCTACACAGCAGTCACCAGCCGTGGGTTTCCACCCACCCACCCACCTAGTACACTGTGCAGAAGCACCCATATCATCCCTGATGGTCTAGAGGACCCCCCTCCCTCCCTGTAGCCCTATTTGCTGAAAATATACTATTTATATAGCTCTGGTAGTCTAGTGTTTCCCCCCTCCCGCCCCATAGCCCGATCACCATAAAATAACATTTTAATGAGTCCCTGGTAGTCTAGTGGTACCTCCTCCATCCCCGTAGCCCAATCACTATAAAATGAGTGTATAAATATTCCCTGGTAGTCTAGTGGTCCCCCACCTTGCCTGTAGCTCAGATTGCTAAATAAGTAATGTTTAAGACATCCCTGGTAGTCTAGTGGTAACCCCCACCCCACCCATATCCATGATCACCCTAAATGTATGCAAATAATTCTATTGTGGTCGTTAGCACCCCCCACCTCTCCAACCGCAGGACCCTGCCCACCCAGCCCTCCATCAATCGGCGAGCAGCAAACCCCACCACACTGTGGACCATTGGGCTTGCAGTGCATACTGAAATAGTTCAGGCTCAAATATGTGAATTAAGTCATTCATTATTATTTGTGAATGACTATTGCTAGTACGCGATTGCAGCGCTACTGGTCCAGTGTGACCAATGGGCTTACAGCTGATACTGTATGCTGTCATTAGGTGGGCAGTCACAGTGGTACTGTATGTGGGTAGGTTTGCTGCTGCCTGCAGAATGATGGGGGAGGGGAGTTGGGTGGGCAGAGGGTTCTGTGGGGGTGGAGGGTGTCATTGGACTACCAGAGAATTATTTACATCATTTTTACGGGTGATATGGGATATGGGCAGGTGGGGGTTACCACTAGACTACCAGGGAATTTTACATTTCATTTTACAGGGATCACAGCTATGGGAGGGGTGGGGGTTCCTCTAGACTACCATAGATGTCTTAAACATTACTTATTCGGCAATCAGAGCTACTAGTGGGGTGGGGAGACCACTAGACTACCAGAGAATATTTATACAGTTATTTTATAGTGATCAGGCTACGGTGAGGGAGGGGGTACCACTAGATCACCAGGAAATAATTAAAATATTATTTTATGGTGATTGGGCTATGGGGAGTGAGGGGGATACCACTAGACTATCAGGGAACAATTCAAATGTTATTTTATGGTGATCGGGATTCGGGGAGGGAGAGGAGGTGCCACTAGACCAGCAGAGAATTTGGTAATTAGCTGTTATTCGGGGATCAGGGTTACAAGAGGGGTTGGGGGCCACTAGACTACCAGGTAATTCTTACATGTCTTTTCTGGCTATTGGAGCTACAGGAGAGGTGGGGGTGCCACTAGACCTCCTCTGGCAGCACCACAACAGCTTAATCTGGTTCAAGGTCAGTTGGCATTCATCAGTATCCCCCTTCCCCAGGTAGTGCCTGAAAATAGGCAGGATTTGTCTAGTGCACTTACCCGGTCAACAAAAGCTAAATAAAATAAAATAAACATGCTGTGCAGGGCACCATTCACATTTTGCTGGCTAGCCTTGCACAACTCAAGCAAATGGGGCAATAATAACATGAAAATGGCCCCATTTCCACCTGGCATACATTATGGTCCCATTTGCATACTGCTGACTGAATATCAGGAATTTGCACACAGTGTAACTCTGTTGCACTGGTGCATTTCCCATTCCTGGTATTCAGCCCTGTCTGGGGGTATGTGCCAGCACATCATATTTGCACAATGTGCATTACCTGATATTTTCAGAGGAGATGCGCCACTGCTCATCTTTTTTGAATATATCCCTGAGTTGCACCAGTCAAGACAGTTGTGCTGCTCCACCTTATGCACCATTGCCGGGTACAATTCTGAATATCGAGGCCCAAGAGTGTACAAGCTGGAGGGCTGTCTTTAGTCACCTTGCTAGTGTGGTGACAACCACAAGCTCCATGAGTTTCCTTTCATAGGAATCATAGGAATTACTGTATACTGAGCCTGAAGTCTTGCGTCCATTATGCTCGCCATATATTTCAAACAACATTATAGAATTTTTCCAGATTATGTTTAAAGGACTATGTGGTGCCACTAGCCACCACCTCAGTGGGTAATCTATTCCAATCATATACCACCCTTTGGTTAAACCAGTTCCTTGATCTCAAAAGTCTTGATTGTCTAGCTTTTAACTACAATGGATGGGATCTAGTATTATATACTTTATTAGTTGTTTCTAGGCCCAAGTTTTCCCATAAGTTGTTGTTTGTCCATGTTTTGTGCATTAGACACATATCTCCCTTTTTCCTCCTATACTCCAGGGAAAACAGATTTAACTCATCTAGACTTTCTTGGTATGATTTACCTTTCATGTTCACTATTCCTCTAGTGGCCCTTTTTTGGATCCTCTCTAACATGGCTATGTCTCCCTTTTTATAGGGAGACCAATCCTGGGCTCTGTACTCCAATATAGACCTCACCAAATGTGTAAAGAGGCATAATAACCTCTCTGCTTCTTGCATTAATATGCCTAAAAATGCAATTTAAGATATTATTCCCCTTCTGAGATTTCTGCCTGCAATGTGTTGTGAATTTCATGTCCTTCGACACCATGATTCCCAAATCTCTTTCCTCTAATGTAGTTCTTAACAGTTTATTATCTGGCAGATACTTCTGCTCTGGGTTATTTCTCCCCAGTTGCATAATAGCACATTTATCTACATTTAATGATAATCCAACCTTGTTTGTCCATCCGGATATATGATTTTTATTTTTTATTTATTTAGTTTTTGTTGACCAAGTAAGTGCACTAGACAAATCCTGCCTATTTTCAGGCACGACCTGGGGGAAGGGGATACAGATGAATGCCAACTGACCTTGAACCAGATTAAGCTGTTGGTGGTATTTTTAGTGAATGAGGGAAATTTGGCCAGGACACCAGGGAAATTCCCCTACTCTGTGTAGGTGGAGCCTTTGCGCTGGCTGCAAGATGGCCAGTTCGCATGATCCCCTGGAGGAGATGGACGCTACTAGCTCAGGGGAGTGGGCCTCCTCCTCTATGCTACCTGTACTAGAAGCCTCAGAAGAGCGTTTGGATGTTGCTGCTACGAGTGGCAAGACTATACTCAAACCAGATTCTGTTTCTCCTGTTGTGCCTATCGAAAAAATTTCTGATGTACCTGTTCAGGCTGGGGCTCTTTCATCTGTTTCCAGCCTTCAGGAGAAACGCCTGGCGTTAGTCCTGCAATTGCAGCTCCTCGACACTGAGATAGCATCTTCTGCGCAGGCATCATCATGGACGCCTATTCACAGCTCTTCTTCCCGCGACACTGACTCTGGAAAGCCCCCAGCCGAAGTCCTACATGCGAAATTCACCTCTGTCTCTTCCGCGTTGGTGACACCGCCGACTACTGTTGCCGACTGACTCCAGCCTGCTTTGAAGCCGACTTGCACTACCGTTAGCGTGGACCCTTACTACTGCCTTATCTAGCGATGGCTCATCAATTGTAAGTGACTCTCTCATGACTGTTGAAACTTTACCTTTCTCAAAACAACTCTCTGTATTTTTTTTTTCTGCCACTCAAGAACCTGGCTGGTCTAAATGTGGAAGTTCCTCTTTCCACAAAAAAGCTAAACCCAGCCAGGACGCTCACACAGACTGGTCTCCAGATAAAGCGCTGAAAAATGCAGGATGGGAGAAGGGTGTTGGAGGGGTTTGGACCCCAGATTCTCAAGATCCAATATATTTGAATATGCTTAAAAAATCTACTGTTCAGGACTGCATGAGCTCCAACGAACCCCGGGGTGTGACTCTTTCTCAAACCACTACTGACTCTTTTAGTACTTGTACTAAACCCACTGATTCTGTAGCAGTTTCTGATTTGGAGGGGACTAAGACTGTTTTTTCAGGACCTACTTTGCATACTTCTGCTACTGTAGCTAATGGTACTAATTTTAAGCTTGCAGAGTTATTTTCATCCAAAGGTGAGCCTGCACTGAGAAGAAATGCAGTTAGACTACTTTATAAGGGCAGTTTAGAACTTCCCCCTGACCGTTTGTATGTTGCCAAATCCCTTCTTAAAGGGTCTATGAAATTTTTTTCTTCAGAGATTTTTGCTTTAATTAATATTGGTAATTCAAACTTTGATATTAGCTTTAAGCAAATGTCTGGGCTTGACAGATTTTGGGCCCAATATGATAAGCTACAATCCACACCTGTTTGGTCCCCTTTTCAAGCCATTCCCCTCACTAAACCAGCTATACGTAATATTACCGTTGTTTTCAAAAATGAAGGTGTCAATGTTGAAGACATTCTATTTTGCTGAATAAGCGGTGTGAGGTTCTGAACCGCCTGTTCCTAAACTTGACAGCTAACAAATCTGGGATGGTAGTTGAGGCAAGAGTTAAACTCTTTCCTACTAACACTGGCCCAAACATTTGCCTAATTTCTTTTTTTTAGGTAAAGACAAGGGTTTCATTTTTATGCTGGACAGCCTAAGTCCTGTTTTAAGTGCAGTTCACGTACTCATTTGAGTTCACCCTGTGATACTCTAAATGTAGTCATTGTTTTGAATATGGTCATTCTTCAACTAAATGCTCCAATTCTTTTAAATGTAACCTGTGTGAGGGAATCATTATGTTTATGGCTCATGCCTTGGGTATCTCATAATAGGGACGATTGTCCTTCCCATGACGGTTTAATTACTGTTGCCCAACAGCTACATGCTCATAACTTGGCCTCTTCTACCTTAGACACTAATTCCCCCCCTTTACCGGTAGTTACTTCCGACAACCTCCCTACAGTCCTTGCTTTGGATTCCCAAACTTCCTTGGAAGTAGTATCTCTTACTGATCCTTCTGTCCCTCCTCCAGTTACTAATTCTACAATACCAGATAATGCTATGCCTCCCCCCATATAGGTTTAGACATAGATGTTCCCAATTTTACTACTGTTACTCACAAACGTACTAGGAAGGGCCTTGCTGTGGCTAGTCTCAGTAAGGATAACACTCCTTGTACTTGGCAAACCCCCAACAAATTTGCAGTTTTAGCCACTGATCTCTCTGACAAAGACTCTGGGGGGGAAGATACTGATACCTCATCACTTCGTTTCTTCCCTGATGGGGTTGATGGGGCTAACACTGACCCAATAGCCAAGCGTACTAGGCAACGTCGTAGAGGTAAATCTCCATCCACCTCTTAACTATGTCTTCCCTAACTATTTGTTCTTTGAATGTTAATAGTATTAAAGGGAAAAAAAAAGCTGGGTGGGGTTTTTTAACTCTTACAGACCTCAACTGTGATATTTTCTGCTTAGTCGATACTAGATTAAAAACCCATGGGGAACTATTCCAGGCCTGGTCAATCGGACCAGACACTTGTGATGGGATTGGTATTTTATTTTCCAGCTCTGAATTTCGAATATCCAGACTAGTAGACATCTCCCCTAGTAGAGCCTTATTATTGGATTTTTCCTACAAATCTGAGAGATTTCAGTTGATAGGGATTTACGCCCCTCAAACTAAAGCACAGAGGGTTTCACTTTTTCATCTGATCAAGCCCTACCTGTTCACATCCAGACTACTTTTATGGGTAGGTGATTTCAACTGTGGCTTACATCAATCAGATCGGGGCCTTCTGACCTCTAAGCTTTTTTGTGATTCTACAGCCTTAAATAATATTGTTTCCATGGCTAGGCTTGTGGATGCATATAGGCATTTTCACAAATCTGGAGGGTTTACATTTTTAAGGGATGCTGCATACCAGGATTGATTTCATTTTTTTATCTCAGGTTCTGATTTTACTTTCTTGCAAAACTGTGGGGATAGAATTTTCGGACCATGTTGATTTATGAGCCTCTTTTTCTTGGGCCTCTGCCCCACGGTGCAGGAAAGCTGGTTGGCGCCTCAATGATTCCTTATTAAATGATCCTTTTTTTCTTAAAATTTGGCGTAAGGAGTTTTTAGCTCGTTTGTCTGTGGCTGAATTTTATGATACTGGGATGGACTGGTGGGAGGCCTCTAAACAGAGTTGGAAAAAAGTTTTTCAAAAGAAAGCGGCTGATAAACAAAATACCAGATATTTGACTTACTTATCTTTGAGGCATCAACTACAGCACTTAATTTCTCTGGCTAGCTCTACTACTCATGACTTTAGCCCACAAATTAAGGAGATTAGTGCTCAAATGAGGTTGTTTCAATACAATTGTGCTGACTCTTTAGGTCAGGAAGCTCGTTTTGGCACCCGAGTCGCTAAAGGTTGTCTTGATTCTTTTCGAGCCTGCAAAGTTAGAATTGAAACTAAACTAGTTTCCTCTTTCCAATCTCAGACTGGGGAGTTAATCATGTCACCTGAAGGACTGCTTAAACATGTAGAGCATCACATCTTTAATATGTTTGGTACCAAAGCTGACCATGATAATGCTGAAACCTTTCTTAATTCATTGCAATTACTCCCCAGCTTTCGATTCTGATCAAGACATGCTGTCTTCTGATATCAATGAACAAGAAGTATTGTCGGTTATTCATAGTTTAAGCCCACATTCTGCCCCGGGTCAGATGGGTTGACTCCACACTTTTATAAAACTTTTTCCACGATCTTGTCCCTGTGTTAACTCTATTATATAATGAAATGTTATGTTGTGATACTTTGGCTAACTCAATGAAAGAAGCTTTGTTAATTCTACTTTTCAAAAAGAAAGGGGATCCTTCTGATATTAATAATTGGAGACCTATTAGTCTGTTAAATGTAGACTATAAGATTCTTGCTAAAATTTTGCTATCCAGAATGCTTAAATTTGCATCCCATATGATAAGCTCTACCCAAACTTGTGGTATCCCTGGAAGATATCCTTATGACAATCTTATTTTATTACGTGAAATATTCACTTTAGGAGATAAAAAAGCTATCTCTGGGTGGATATTAAGTTTGGACCAAGAAAAAGCTTTTGACAAAGTCTCTCATGACTACCTATTTCAGGTGTTGGCAGCTTTTGGGTTCCCGGTGCGCTTTCTTTCCTGGATTCGCCTGTTATATAAAGATGTTGTGATATGACCCAATGTCAATGGTTGGGTGGGATGTCCTATTTCTCTAGTCTGTGGCGTTCGACAAGGATGTCCGCCAAGTCCATCTTTCTTTGTCCTCACATTGTTGGATTGCTTTGTATCCCCTCCTCTCCACCAATCAAAACATTAGCTTATGCTGATGATTTGATTTTGGCAGTTGATTCTACTACAAAACAGGATGCTATTGTTCAGGTCCTTCATGCTTTTTCTTCAGTTTCTGGTTCAAAAATAAACCTTAATAAGAGCATATGTGTGCCATTAGGGCATGACTCTCTTCCCAGTACTGGCATTTATGCCGGTGTTTCTTTTACATTAGAAGCTTTTCAATATTTGGGAATTTTTTGGACGTGAGAACATGCAAGTTCACAATTGGAATATCGCTTACAAAAGCAGACAATTTGATTACTAGTTGAAGCGCCACTTAATTGGAAAGAAAAAGAATTGTGTTACTTAAAACTTTGGTTGTCCCTATTTTTTATATCTTAGCTATGTGTTTCCCGCCTATATCCTTGTTTACTAAATTACATGGAATCTTTTTAAGGGTTTTGGGGATCTAGATTGAACCCTATTAAAAGGAGTTTTACGATAGGCTTTATTAAAGAAGATGGAATCAATATGATCCACCCTGTTGCTTTTTTACAGCCTTTTTCTCAATCATAATTTTGGAAAAGCTTTAAAACCTGGGGATACCTTTTGAAACCCTATTTTATGGCGTGGTTCTCTTTTTGTTTGGATAATTGGAACGCTCATTACAAGGGAGTTATTACCAAATCTCACAATATCCCTGCCTATGGGAAAGAAAGCTTCAAGTTGGCTTTAACTTGGAACCTTATCCCTCAGGATTTTTGTGTCTTATCCAGATTGATGATATATAATAGAATTTGGAGGCTGGAGGCCCAGGAAGAAGTAATTTTTCCTTTATGCCCCCCTAGTCGTCTTCCTTGGGTACTCCATCAACTTCAGAATCCAAGGTTGCCATCCTATTTATGGGACATGGTTTAGTTATGTAACTATGACAGATTAGGGTTAACAATAATCATAAACACAAAGCTTTGGTTTTGAGGTATTGTCCTAGAGTTTCTTGTTTCCACATTTTTGAAACTCAAAAACATCTGTTTTCTGAATGTCCGTTTTCCTTAGATATCTGGTCTACATTAGCTGTTGATTGGTCAGAGCCTTTACTCTCTACCATTTCTTATGAACATATTATGTTTTGTACCAATGACCTGCTTAATGACAGATACCATGTAGATACACTGTATATGGTTTTTGCTATTATTCGATATTACATATGGCAAGCAAGATGTTTATTAGTTTTACACCAAAAAGCTATTCTTAAAGGTGAGGTCCTTTGTAATATTTGAACAGCTATATGTTCTGTTAAGAAAAATGATTTTTTAGTTTACCCTAGGTTTCAAGCTGAATCTTTGTGGAAAAATTGTGATGCTTTATTTTCTGTTGTGTAATTCTGGCCTGTTTTTGTTTTAATTGTTGACCTGTGTTTTGTTTTTCTTCTGTGATGAAGCCCAATTTCTTATCAATAAAATTCCCCTACTCTTTTGGATAAGTGCCATGGGATCTTTAACATCCACCTGAACTACCACTAATCCAGGCAGATGGGACCTCGGTTTAACGTCTCATCTGAAAGATGGCACCTCAGAAGTGCAGCACCCCTTTCATGCTGCACTACAGTGTCAGTACTGGGATATTAACCCAAGTGCCAGATGTGGGAACTGAACCACAGCCCTCTGATCTCCTGGCCTCAGAGGTGAGTGTGCTACCTACTGAGCCACTGACACTGCTAAAGGTAATTTATATTGTAGTGCAGTGCTTTAACCACTAGGCCACACAGTCTGTACAGTGCTGTTTGTAATGTAGAATTCATGGAGCTGCTATCAACTATAGCCCCCAACCTACAATCATCTGCAAATTTGCACAACCGAACATCCTCTTTTTCATATTGCAGTGTGTGTGTGTATGTATATATATATATATATATATATATATACACGTTAAAGAGACAAGGTCCCAATACTGACCCCTGGGGAACACCGCTTATTACCTCTGTCCATGCAGAATATGAACCCCTTATACTGACTCTTTGGTTTCTGTTAGCCAACCTTTCAACCAGCATATTATTGGATACGGGATACCTATATTGCTCATGGCTGACAATAGACCTGCATGTGGTAGCTTGTCAAAAGCCTTTGAAAAATCCAAGAAGACCACATCCAGTGCCCTCCCATTGTCAAACTCCCTTACCACTTTGTCATAAAAATTCAACATGTTTGTCTGACAGGATCTGCCCTTGACAAAACCATGTTGTGTGCTGTCCACTAAGTTATATTGATTTAAGGTATCTAGTATATTATCCTTTAATATACCCTCTAATATTTTTGATGGAATAGAGGTCAGGCTCACTGGTCTATAATTAGGTGGGTCAGATTGTGCCCCCTCTTTTAAATAAGGGAATTACAGTAGCCCTTCTCCAGTCATCTACTCCCTTCCCTCTATCCAGAGAAACCTGAAATACTGTATATTTGTCAGGGGTGCTGCAATTTGGTTTCTTTGTTCTTTTAATACTCTTGGGTGTAAACAGTCTGGTCCTGATGATTTATTAGGATCAAGATCTCTTTTGGTCATCAGCCGGAGAGAGACGGGATTTCCTGTGGCAGGTACAATTGAGCTTGCTCAACGATGTTTGCCTGGTTAAATAAGGATTTTAATTGATTGATTGATTGAGCTGTCAGCCCAGTACATCAGGAAAAAGACAGTTGAAGATATTATTTAATGCCGCATTTCTCCATAAAAAAGAGCGGGAATGTCGGAGTGGTCATAGAGCTGGTTTTGGCTGAGGGGAGCGATTGCAGAGGTCCATGGGAATCCCAGAATTGGTCTGGAAGGACATGAGGAAATCTGCCATGCTGAACTGTCCTGACTCATACTTCTGAAGCGCTCAAAAGGAAAAAAGAACAAAACCATCTAAGAAGGCTGAAGTAGCATCAGGTGGTTGGTCCCAGGGATCTGGGAAAACAAAGATAAGTAACAAGCTGTTTAAAGCCTGTACAATCCTTCTTTTCTGCTTGGCTGCAAACAAACTAAAGATTATAAGGTGGCCAAAATGGAATATGAAGGAAGGGATGGTTGGCAAAGTGGAAAAATGATATCCAATCTTAAACAGCAGAAAAGTAACTAAAAAGGGACAGAGATACCACAATAAAATATAAAGCCTATTAATTTCATGTCAGAGAAGGAGAAGAACATAGAGCAAATGCAGAAAAGACTTGTTAAATAATTTCAAAGTGAGGGTCTAAAACAAAAAGATAGTAACCGTATGAGGCAAAAGACAAAAGCAACAAATAAAAAATAGTACTAGAAGAGGATAATAAAAAATTCTAGCAGTCTAATTGCCATTTAAGAATTTTTGTACTATGCCTGGTTGCACTGAAAATAAAATTGGGCCTAAAACTCATTCAGAACCAGAAAGAAAGAAAAAATGAAAAAAGAAGGGGGAGAGGTGTTATCTAACATAAGTAAAGCAGAAGCTAGTGGTTCTTCTTCTTCAGATTCTCAATCTGCTTATGCTTCTACACAGGCTTCATCATGTCAATCAGAGGAGGAGACAAGCTCTGAAATATTAAATGACAATGAAAGCATCCCAGCAGATAAGGAAGGAGGAAGGAAACAAGACCAAAGGCAAGACCCCCCATCCCTATGTGTTGAGCAGATAATTAATAGATTTGCTTCACTTCTGGAATCATTGCACAACTTAAAACAAATACCAGAAGCCCTAACAAAGATCTCAGAAAAAAACAGTTAATTTCAATACTAAACTGGAAGAAAGCATTAAGAAAATGAATGAATTAGAAACAAGACAATCAAATGTGGAGGATGAAGCAGTCTTTTTAAAACAAGAAGTTACAACACTGAAAAAACAATATGGGACTTTAAGAGACCAATCTGATGTCCAGAAAAACTGATCCAGAAGAAAAAACATTCAGATCTTCGGGATACTTCCCAAGTGGGAGAAGGACTTTACATTGAAGGACATCATAACATATATCTTGCAAAATCTATTAGGAGATGAATCCATCATACCAATAATAGACAGAATTCATTGGCTGGGTCAAAGAGGAGGGGAGGGAGTAGGAAAAGCAAGACCAGTCATAATGAAACTTTTAACAACTGAGGTGAAAGACTGTATAATGCAACCCTTTTACAAATCAAAACATTTTAAATATAAAGAATACATCATTACTTTTAAAAATTATTTTTGTTTCTAAAACACTATGAGAAAGGTTTGGGGATGTACAGCAAAAGCTCTGGAAAGAAGAATAAAAGCCTATGTGGTTTATCCAGCCTGACTAAAAGTACTTTTGAACAATCAATACTGATTTTACAACTCAGGTACAGAAGCACTAAAGTAATTAAAAATTTGACTGCTTGGAATGTTTTTTAAAATATTGAAAAATACAAGAATGTTATGAATATTTTGTTATGAAGTGGGGGGGGGACTAACCATCATCATGCTATTGTCTCCAAGGGCAAAATGTGTATTATGCCAGATCAGAGTCTTAGGTATACACTGGGTTGAGAGGAGGTGGGGAAGGGGAGCAAGGGGAGAGTTAGTTGTCAAAAAATAGAAGGATTCTAATAATATGTATCAATTGTTTTGTGGATGGTTGGATACACCAAGGAGAAAAAAGGGAAAATATAACAATGGGTATACTTAAATGTGCAACATAGAACACTGATGGATTAAACTCCTCAGATAAAAGAACCAGAGTCCTGACCAGGATTAAAAAGTTGAATTTAGATGTAACTACACTGCTAGAAACTTTTCTTTATGACAAAGAAATAGATAAACTTACAAAAAAATTGTGACCAGGACCCTTGTTCCATTCAAAAGGTATAAACAAAAAGAGTGCAGGGGTTGCTGTAATATTCTGAAAGCACTTTAATGGAAAAATAATAGATCATAGAGCTGATAAACCAGGAAGAATAATGTTGGTGAAAGTGGAACTTGAGAGAAAGGAAATATAGTTGGTTCAAAATAAGTACCTTTTAAGAGGTACAATAATATTTTAGCAGAGATTAGTAAGTTAATATATAAATGGGATCGTGAAAATATCACTTTGGGGAGGCTTGAACTGCACTTTAAATAAGTGCTTGGACAAAACCTCTGCTGGATCAAGGTGGGATATTTACAAGACAAGGTTGCTACAGGTCTTTATCGATACACATAATCTGGTGGACTTCTGGAGAGAATGTAATGAAATGGAGAAGGATTTTACTTTTTAATCGGAAAGACATAAAATGTTTTCAAGAATCTATTGCATATTTATGTCTAGAGAATTGATTGTTAATAGTATTATAACAACAGCTAAATTTGAACCTTTGTTAATATCTGACCATAGTCCACTAATTTATTTATTTAGTGCTTTTGTTGACTGGGTAAGTACACTAGACAGATTATTGGATATTTTCAGGCACGACTCGAGGGAGGGGGATATTGATGAATGTCAACTGACCTTGAACCAGATTAAGCTGTTTGTGGTATTTTTTTACTTACCTATAGTATGGTCACACAGGGGTCAAAAGGCAAAGATAGAATATAGAAATGTAATAATAATTTACTGAACTACCAAAGGTTCATAGAGAAAATGTCTAGTATTACAGAAAATGTTATTAAAGAGAATGAGATATCTGAGCAAAACATAATAATATCTTGGGATTCCCTGAAGACAGCTATAATGGGAGTAATAATCTCTGAGGCTACCTGGAAAGATGAAGAAAGAGTACAGATAGAAGAAAATATTAAAAAACACCTCAAAAATATAGAACTAGAAGTCCAAAAGGGAGACTCCCCTAAAGAAAAAGAGTTAAACGAACTCAGGTTTTTAATTACTAACATGGATATAATGAAAAATAAATGTAACTGGGCTAGATACGGCAAAAATTGGAAGACTAATAGTGAGGTGGTAGGGAGAACATTAGCAAAAAGGCTTCAGGTGGCAAAGAAAGAAAAAACTGAAATAACTTCAATAATAAATAAAGAAGGCTTCCTTTGCTCCAGCAAGAGAACATATTAAAATAATTTGAGTCATTCTACAGATATATATATATATATAATATATATATATATATATATATATATCAGATTGCAAGCCAACAGAGGGGTTATTAATTATTATGAGAAGGAGGGTTTAAATAAAGTGACCACAACTGAGACAGAGGTTTTAATTCAACCAATTATAGTGACAGAAGTTAAAGAAATAATATGTAGTATGGCAAGATCCAAGTGTTCTAGTTTAGATAGATACACATTAGAATATTATTTAGCTTTTTAAAAGGTGTTGTTACCCCTGTTGGTAATGTTGTTTAAGCAAATTCCAAAAACAAATACAAAGCCAGATTCTTTCTAATCTGCCTATATCTCTCTATTGCCAAAAGAAGGGAACAAGAAAACCAGAGTTCAAAACTACAGGCCAGTTGCCATTTTAAATACAGATTATAAAATATACACAGAAATTATAAATAATAGAATTTTGGCAATATTGTCTAAAAATATACATCAAAATCAGATATATTTGATACCAAATAGAAATATTCAAACTGGTTTATACAAACTCCAGTTTATTATTGAATATCTAGAAAAAAAGCACAAAATTCCAGCATTTGTTTTTTGGCATTGGGTGCCACAAAGGCATTTGATATGCTAGAATAGGTATATCTTTATAAGGCCTAAGGGATTTGTGGGTTTCCTGTACAATTCATAGAATACATCAGAACTATATATAGTAAATCAACTGCACAGATTAAAATTATTATCAATTTCTCCAAGACTTTAAAATTGGGTAGGGTGTAAGACAAGGGTGTCACCTATCCCCAACACTTTTTGTGATTGGACAGGAATTGTTCTTGAATGATATTAGAGGGAACACTAGAATAAAAGGAGTGCAAATAGATACTTGTGAAACCAAGCTCAATGCATATGTGGATGATGTGCTACTAATGTTGCAGGAGTCAGAATCCATCCCGGAAGAACTGATACTGGTATTTGAAAGATTTTCAGGAAGTGTTGGTTATAAAATGAATGGAAAAAAATCAGAGTTACTGCTATTTAATATTATTCAACTTAATAAGATTACAGACAAAATAGCTGCAAAGGTGCAGGAAAAGGGTTTTAAATACCTAGAAATTAATATAGATAACCAATTAGGAAGTTTTTAAGTTAAATCACAAAGAAATACTTCTAGCTTTAAAAGAAAAATTTAATGGTCGGGGTCAGATTCCACTTTTCTTATGGGGAAGATACAAATTATAAAAAATGATGGCAATTCCATTCATATCTTATAGAAAGCAAACATTATTAACTCCAACACCTCCAAGCTGGTTTAAATGAACTACTGGCATATTTAAGACATTTATATGGAATAACATACAGACAAGAATATCCTGGAACAGTCTGTGTTTAACAAAAGAAAAGGGAGGCTTATCTTGCCCAGATAGCGAAGTATGCCACAATACATATGTAATGAATATGGCAATAAAATGGGTGCTTATAAAGGAACAAGATTTAGATTCTGAGTTGCTGGACATAATAATAAAAAATTTCATAATGAAATGGTGGATATTAAACAGATTCTATTCAAGGTAAGGCACTTTTTAAAATCTAATCTTTGGTTAAAAACTTGGCAGATACAATAACTAGGTACTCTAATAGAATCAAGTGGTTGTTACAATTTTTCATCTTTGAATACAATATGGAAAACCCCACATTTTAAAATTAGTGGGAAAACTCTTGAAAACAAGGGATGAGAAACAAAGTGAATAAAGAGATGGATGGATTTTTTTCTTAAAAAAGAAAATATGAAGTTAAGTCAGATTCAACTTAGAATAAAATTCCAGTTAGAAGACTCACATTTCTTGCTTTTCAATCAATCAGTAAATATGAAACAGAATACAGCAGATGGGAAAAAGTGCCCAATAACAGGATTATTGAAGGACAATAAATGTCTGTATTAAAAAACAACCCAGAGAAATGGTGTGCTTGGTTAACCAATTTCATGAAAAAAAAAAAACATCTTATACAAACAGGTGATGCTAACGTGAGAATCTGAATTAAAATATAATTGCACTGAACAACAGTGGCAGCCGGCCTGTGGCTCTTTGGAGAGACATAGGCTTAGTAGAGACAAGGCTATACAAAGCAAAATGTTAAACAGAGCATACATTATGCATAACTGATTGCATAAAATGAATACAGTGATATCAGATAAATGTTGGCATTGTGGAGAATGCAAAGCTGACATACTGCACTTATTTTGGGGATGTGAATTAAGCTCTATCTGGTGGAGTCAGTCCTTCAGACTTCTAGAACAAATAGGAATTTGTTTTTCAGACTGGAAGTATCCTAAATTTACAATACTGGATATGTCCAGTGAACATGGCTTAAGAACAAACATAGAATATTTGTAAGAACAAATATAATAACTCTTAGGAGCTTTATCTTAAAAAATTGGAAATGTGACACAGTACATATTCCATTTCCAAAAGTGGAATGGAAACAATTATTTTTAAGTACTTTATATAATTATAATTTTGTCTCAGAGAATAAGAAATGATGGGACCTTTATAACAAGAGGATGGAGGTCTTGGTCCAGCAGGACCTTGATTTGTCATGAAAAAAGAGATGTGCCTCTTGAATGTACCATATGATACTTCCTAATGCTAGTATTTAGATAGAATTATTTATTGGCATAAGACAAGCACCAAAAGGTTTTGTATGTACAAGATTTACTTCTCTGAATGAACTTTGGAATTGTTACTAGAAAATCAAGAACATTTTATTTGCAAAAAAAAAAAACTAAAACTGAAGCCCAGAAGTTGGCCAGAGAATAAGTGGGGTAGGAAACTCATACCACATCTTGGAGAGCCAGGGGGGTGTTTCTATCCTATGTCACAAACAGTTAAAATGAAACCCCCTAGAACAAAGAACAGATATGGAGGACAGATGGGTTCTGGCTGTCATGTCTTCTCCAACGGGCCTGTTCCTTTTAGCAAACATTTACACTCCGAATGAAGACACCCCTTGGTTCTTTAATACAGTTTCCCAAGCATTGTGAGACATGACCTCTGATGACCAAGACATCATCCTAGGGGGGAAGGGGACTTTAATCTGGCTTTAAACCACGTCATCTTAGATAGGTCCACATCTAATCCAGAACCCCAAGCTAGATCCCTTCACACCCTGAAAGAGCTTTTGTCTCTACACCAGCTTAATATTTGGAGGTTATACCACCTGGCAGAGAGAGACAATACATATTTCTTGATGGCAAGGGCCATGTCCAGTAGACTAGATTATTGGTTTACTTACCCCTGTCTTAACCCTCATATGTTGAACATAACTATAGCTCTCTTATATTTATCAGATCACACTCCTCTAGTCATGTCTTTAATGTTGGGGCCCCCATCCTCTAGATCAGTAAAATTGTGGTTAGATTCTCTTTTGTTACAGGACAAGGATTTCAGGATGTGGCCTTCCTCCAAAATAAAGAACTATTTATTAGACAACCTGCAAGGCTCTACCCTCCCTGTCACAATCTGGGAAGCCTTCAAGGCTATGATCCATGGCAAAATAATCAGTCATTCATCATACACTCGAAAACAAAGGGAAAGAGAGACAGCTAGACTGGAGGAGCAGCTAGGGAGGAAAGAGGACCTGTATGAAAAGATTCAAAAAAACTCTGCAATAAGAACTCATATCTGAGATAATGTCCATGAGAATTAAATTAAACTCTCTGGCTATGAGAAAAGCTGAACTACAGATACAAAGAACACAGCATAAATATTGAGCATATGGAGAAAAATCAGGTAAATTGTTGTCATATAGAATCAAAAAGAAACAGGCTGAAAGGCATATTGCACAATTTAAAGACCATACAGGGAAGATGCATAATTGGTTCCATGTCATTACTACAAGGCCGTTATAGCAAACAACAATTACAGTGACTCAATAATAGTGACATCAATTTCAGCTATGCATTTTTATAGCTAATGTATATTTCAGCAAATTTCAGTGATCTCAGTAACCAATATTCAAACCCGCATTTGAAAAATGTAGGCAAGTCCCAAAAGGTAATCCATCAGTGGATGACTGCTGTATTCCCAACTACCTGGACAAGCCGTTCAGTCAGGTCCTGGTAATGCAAACGGCTCCCAGCAGCAGCACAATCAGACATCAGTTGAGCAATCTGGACCTATGCCTTTCTCTGCTCCTCCTTTATACATTCAAAAAACCTGCTCCACTTACTGCCACTAACTGCTTCTGTTGAGGGGGGGGGATTACGCACCCCTGCACCCTCCAAACCTTCCCTATTTCTAAGATTCTAACACCACAGTACACTTCGATACAGGAGGTATGTAGCATGTATGTGATCACTATTATTTGTACTCATCATAACGAACTGCTGCTGTAATGTGCTGACGCCGTAATGTGCATTCACTATATTGACCTATTCACTGTAATGTTCTATACATATAATTGTTTTCACTATTATTGATTCACTGTTGTTGCTTTGCTAAAATTGCTTTGTTCATTTAACGTGCCACTGTATAATTCCCATGAAGCAGTTAACAAAACAATACTGGAATTCTGTAAGAATCTATATGGTTAACATGTGCTGTGGGATGTACAGAAATCCTCAGTTTTTCTGGCAGGCCTGAAACTCCCAAAACTATCCGATCCCTCAGAGACTGGGTTTGAATGCCCTTTTTTACTAAAGAGGACCTGAGTGCAGCTATTCATAGTATTGCCCCACATAATGCCCCAGAGGGCCATGGTTTCACAGTGGACTTCTATCAGGTTATACATGAACGGGTGACCTCTTGAATGCTGAATATACTACAGGATGCATTCGATAAGGAAGGTTTGCCAGGGATCATGAGGGAGGCCATTATCACTGTACTCCCCAAGGAGGGGAAGGACCGTTTTCTAGCAGCGCGCTACAGGCCTATATCCCTCATTAATGGTGACACCAAAATACTGGCTAAGGCACATGCCTCTCCTCTAAAAAAAGTCCTCCCTTCCTTGGTGCACCCCTCTCAAGTAGGTTTTGTTAAGGGTAGAGTAGAGCAGACCACCTTAGAGCCTTGGTTACATTGCTACAAACTGCAGAGTCTTTCCCTACCCCTACTGCCACCGTTATGGAGGACTTCAAGAAAGCTTTTCACTCCATAGAGTGGGAGTATACTGTATTCATGTGGTTTTCCAGCAGTGTAACTTTGGTGATACCTTTAGAGGCTGGGTAAGAACATTATATAATGGGCCTACAGCCAGACATCTTACCAACAATACCCTTTCTGATCCATTCAAATTATACAGGGGTACTAGATAGGGTTGTCCTCTCTTGTCTCTGTTGCTTATGCTGGCAATTGAGCCTCTGGCATGTGCAGTAAGGGAGCATCCAGATATACCAGGGCTACTGCTTGGAGGGAGGTCCTATCATACTAAGCTACATGCAGATGATTGCCTCATCTTAACTAGTGACATGCAGTCTAGTATCTCTCACATACTTACATTATTGGATGCCTTTGTGGATATATCTGGTCTTTGTATCAACTCTAGAAAAATGGAGGTACTTTCCCTTAATGTCCATCCCTCCACTGCTCTTATTTCCCAAACAGGACTATCCTGGGCTGAGTGGGAAATTAAGTACCTGGGAGTTGGATAACTCCTGATGTACACTCCTTGGTAGCCAAGAATTTTGGCCCCCTGATTGGAAGCCTACAAAAGGAGGTGAGAAGATGGAAACACTTGAATCTCATAGTGCCAGGAAAGATAGCGGCAATCAAAATGATGTTCACCCCGAGGTTCTTTTACCTTCTGTACCATCTTCTGGTACAAATATCTGAGAAATGGTTACAGAAACTAGATACCATAATAGGGAACTTCCTTTGGGGGAGCTCTGTCCCAGGATATAGTAGGGCCAAGCTAACAGCCCCATGGAATAAAGGCAGCAGGTGCTAACTGCACTTTCAACACTATGCCTATGCTTTCTTTACCTACTGAACTTCCTGGGTGTTTCAATAGTAAGGCCCAAATAGGCCTTCCTGGATTGACATTAAGACCAGTGTGTTACAGAGCAGTAACCTAATGGCATATTTTGGCATTCCAATGCCAAAACTTAAAATCTGGCTCACAGTGAAGGCTGCACACTCTGCCTGGCATAAAATTTGGCAATTAACCAAATCCTGTCTCTACCTGGGGATGTACACCTGCTTTTTGAACAAGCCCTACTAGTGCATGCACCATCACCCTTTCTAATGGGAAGAAAGGATGAAAAATCATATACATAACCTAAACAAAGAATGGGCAGATAATAGATACCTTTGCCTCCTTGCAAACAAGGTATAATCAGTCAAAAAAAAACATTTTTGGAAGTATCTTCAGCTTAGACACCTTTATCATGGTTGGTCCAAAGAGAGGTGTTCATGTTTCATCTGGAAAAATAAATGGATAGATCCCAGAAAGAAACTGCCAATATCAATGTGAATAAACTTCCCTGGGCAGCCTAGTGGGCTTTAATTACAACATGGCGAGGGAGACAGCTCCAGACCCTTCACTCCCTGTCAAATTAAAGTAGCAAAGAATGCTAAATGTGCCCATTTCGAAATAGGAATTGAGTACATGCTGACTTCTGCATGTTAGGCATGCAGGTATTTCTGCAGCCTTTTGAGCCAAAATAAAATAAAACACCTTTGAAACTGCACCCCAGTGCAGTTTAAGGCCAAGAGGCTTATGCAACAGGGTGATTGCTGAAGATGCGCTGCAACAGGGGCTGAGCTGTTGCATATTCTTTGGCAATGCAATCACATACACCCCTTATGGGACAGGATTGTCACTTGCTGGTCAGAAGTACTTCAGTGCTGGATCACTTTAATCTCAGCTTTGTTACTACTAGGTATTGAGACAGCAAATCTATCCTTTAATTCCCAACAGAAACTTTGGCTGCTGCAAGACTTGGTTGAAGTCAAAAGACTTATCCTTAGAAGATGGCATTCTGCTGAGATCCCAAACTTTAGAGAGTGTCTCATGGCAATGGAAAAGCTAGCCACATACACAAGACCATCCTAATTTGTGGCTCACACTAGCCAGAATGTTCTGGATAGGTGGTCCCCATTCTTATGTTTCATACAAAACAGGGCCAGGTGGCAAGGGATACCACAGAGTGAAGACCTGCTTACCCCCGATGGGGTTTCCTGTGTTCAGCTGTTTGATTTTCAAGTTAATAAACTGTGGTTTGATATGACAATGTTTTACACTGATCCGTGATAATATCCCCATTGGGGGTATTCTCTATTAGGCTCTCTCTTTGCCCTTTGAATGTCACTCATCAGGATATAGATACTTAAGTTACAGTTACTTAAACAACTTCTGTGATAAACACATAAGCAGTCAAGTAATATATATATATATATATAAATACTTTATTGAACATCCTGGTCACACACCTTTGTATCTCTCATGTTATGGATTGTATGGTATGTCCATATGTTTGATGTATATCTCTGTGTTTCAATAATAAGATTAACTTTTAAAAAAAACTGGGGACTATTGTACTCTTTAGGAAGCTGACAGGTGACATACTCTGAAGGAACTGAAGATTTTCACAACTATCTCAGTCACCTATACATTGAGACTCCTTTATCATCAACAGCATATGAGAAAGTGAGGCTTTACAGGGTTGGTATTCATACTTCAGAAATATTGCTGAATATTTCCCAAAGGAGGATTCTCCACTGAAAGAATGAACTGTAACAGACTATGGAGACAATAGTGGAAATGTTTAGACACACTTACAGGATCCAGTGAACACATCTTTCCAACTGATAAAGACTTTATTAGAGAGATATCTTCATTTGTCTATTGAAATAGGTCTGTTAACTCATCCCAGCATCACTTTGCACAACTGAGGGTCACAAATCATGTTGGTAATCCATGGCCCCATAACTTGCATGTCACATCACAGTTTTTACAAAACCAATTCTGTTTAGTTCCACACATGGTAAAGAGTATGTATGCCAGGCTAACTTGTAATCATTTGCCTTTACTGTTTCACCTTTTTTAAGAATATGGCAGCAGACATCCCATGCATGTTGGTTGTCAAATGTAAAGTGTAGGGAATTAATATTATTTTAACTTTCCCACAAATGAAACAAGTACTGAATATTTCTTCAAAGTCTTTCATCACAGTTTCAAAATTATAGATATTCTCTATTTACATCCAACAACTATTCATTATCGTGTATCCAACTGACTTTTTGTTCCAAATGAAAAAAGGTCAGGACAAAAATTTACCTCTAAAGTTGCTTCCAAATATTAACTGGTACATAGTGAACTTCATTTATTTGATACAATTCAATATTATCAACCACAAGATCTTTCCTATGCAATGGGGGAAGAATGCACTTCTCATATGTAATTTTATCATCTGTTCAGAAGCATTTTCAGTCTTAAGCTTTCTAGTTTGTGATGTCGTATCCTGAACATTGCTACTAATCATAGTGTCACTATCAATGTCCTCATACATAACATTGTTCTTTTTGATGTATTTAAGAACAGCTTTCACCTCCTCAGTATTAATGACATCCTGTCAAATTGTGTTATCCTCAGTTGTTACTTCATTGGTCAATATTAATATATGATTGTTTTTGTGAAAGTGACTATGTGTTCCTGTAGAGGCAATTGAATATACAATATATAATACACCTTTTAAGAAAGTTAATATATTTTGTTTTGAGGTGGTTTTCAATTTTGGCAGTGACCAAGATGATTATTTGAAATGGTTTCATAGCCTGAGGTACAGTTCCTCCAAATAAGTTTAATATCATTATCTTCTTAGGAACTGGGTCAGTACCCATTTAATTAATAAAATACAATGTTGGTGATACATTTTCTTATGGATTTTGTCAAGGAAGAATCTGAATAAAGTGATTGTTTCTTCATCATATTGTTATGTTTTAACATGTAGTATGCATTCAATCTACCCAACCCCACATACTTCATTTGATGCTTGTTGGAATATCAGTTTGGCAGTTTGTAATTTGAAGAACAAGTGCTTACAAGATATGCATACCAAATGTTTCATGTTTGTGAATTTCAAATTTAACAGTTTCTTGACCTTAACTATTTATCATATCAGCCTCATTAACATTTGTGGTACTGTGGTGCTCACTTTCAGTACTTAAATAATTAAAATAGCATGTTGCTAAAAGAACCTGCCCCTTGCATATCTCCATTATGTAAAACCACATAAAATCATGTCAGACTAACTAGTAGTAGGTTTTTAGTTTGTTTGGTTATAAACCATTATAAACATTACAAAGACTTAAAACAAAATTTGAGACTTAAAAAAATTGTTTTGATGTGCATAATAATAAAATAGACACTCAGCACACCATATGCACAGTAATAGACACTTAACACAGTGTCAAGGTAGGTGCTAAGACATTTCATCACAAGTTACATGCACCATATTTACAGATAATTAATCCATGTGACACTAACTTGGCTTTAGCGGAACATTTCAGTGACTTTCCAAGGACAAAAGATAAAAATACCAAACTATCTATTTAGACCGAGTACTAAAGATACCTTATCTTTATGCCATTCTTATCAACATCTAATGTTTTCTGCAAAGTATACAGTTAACCATAAAGGAAGGGCAAGCCAAGTGAATCAGTCACACTTTAAAATACATAATTAATATTATCTAAAATACATATCAAAAATTTATAACTCACCCTTTTCTTATTACATAGCTAAACACAAATGTGTTTCATGATAATAGAGTAAAAATGAAGGCTGGATCTTTTCAGAGAGGTATTCTTAGGAAAGCTTGTTTTTATCTTCCTTTTATTTTCTCACCTCTGCAGCACTCCTGGGTGGGGGCATCCAGCCGCCAGCTCCCACCGACCTGGAGGACAGCAGGCTCACTTGTATGCGAGGGTCCCAGCACGGCCGACACCGTACCCTCCGACGCAATTCCATGACAGGCCTCCAGGTCAGTGGATGCGTGGCTATCAAGCTGCTCAGTTGTTCCCAGCCTGGTTTTCCACCTTAATTGGTCCCCCCGGAGCCAGCAGTGAAATGATGCACTGTGCTACGCAAATGTCTTGCTGAATTCTGCCCCTTGCTTACGCTGCACCTTGTGCTTCTCCTGGTCTTCACCAGGGGTCACCCAAGGGCGAGGTATCATACTATCCCACCCCAGAGGAAGGAGAGCAGTCCTGGGACACTCAATCCAACCTCTCCCGTGCCAGTCCCTGGCGGCCCGAGTCCA
The DNA here is from genome assembly GCA_016271365.2 of Neoceratodus forsteri. Classification (NCBI taxonomy): domain Eukaryota; kingdom Metazoa; phylum Chordata; order Ceratodontiformes; family Ceratodontidae; genus Neoceratodus; species Neoceratodus forsteri. Next base: position 953,577,700 of record CM028129.1, on the reverse strand, counting down.
TTCTCAAACCCGGGTCACCGGCGTGGTGCGAGATGTGGCTTCCAGTGCCTCAACCCTCAGCACCACCAGGCCAGCTTAGGAAAGCTTACTTTAACCAGGAGATGCCAACTTTTCTGAAACCCTTCTGGGATGATCCCAGCCATAATGCTATATCAAAATCACATAAGGGCTTCACCAAACAGAGCCACTAGTTATAGGTCAGCAAGAACACCATATATATGTGTCCTAACCTTTGTCAAGTAATACTGAACTGGATTTAACCCTCATACTATCTTATCCAGTCCTAGGCAAAGTTTCTTTTCAAGACAAATATGTCAACTAGGTCTTTAAAAGTCTCTGACCACCAGTTAATTGCAGAGGGGAATCAAACTTGGCACTCATCTGCTGTCCAAGTGCCAGGTAGCATTTGGTCTCATCGTAGTTTTGCATTCTAACTCCATAGGTTAAGTATCTCTTACAAAATCTGTCATACTAACAGTTCCATGCCTAGAACAAGGATTATATCAAGAACCCCCTCCTACTTCTGGTTGCTATCCAAAAAAGCCATAACTACTTACTAATCATTTATGCAAGTCCTGGATTTACAATTAAGTCAAACTTCATTCTTTGTAATCCCAAGGTTCCATATTGCTCATAAAATCCCACTAGGCGCTCCTCTGTGTTTCAGAAAGGGCTTCAACATTCCCATTTAAGGGCTAATAAGTTTTAGATCTGCTTTAAGCCTTAAATTTACATGCTATATATTTGAAATGTTATAATCCCCAGTTGAATTTCCCCTAAAATGATAAATTCGAAGGTAAGCAAGTATGCAAAAACAAAGTATATGTATACCTTATTTAACCCCTGAAACAAAATATTTAAAAAAAATTAAAACACTTTTAAAATAATAATCACTTATCTATAGGAATCCATATGTCTTGTCATCAAGTCAGTTCTGAATATTTTCAAGGTGGACACTTCTGAGCCAATGGTTTTGATGCATGATTACCCTTATAGCAAAGGTCAGCAATATTAGCTCAAGGTTTAAAGCCTGGGAATTCATCCACATGTTTTAAAATGCTGTGATCCATTAATGCATAGAAACAATTTGAAAATCTAGGCCCTTTGACACTTACTAAAGTAAAAAAAAATTACCTCCTTGGCAGGGAACTATATAGATGGGCAAAATTGCAAAATTTCATTATGCAAAATATTTCACAAAATTCATGCATTTCATGAAATGCAAAATTTTGCACATGGAGCATGAAATTTCACCCTCGGAGTGCAAAATTGCACCAGCGAAATTTGCCTCTCACAGGTGAAATTTTGTCATTTTTGGGTGAAATTTCACAGCTTTGCACCCTTGAAATATTTCACAGAACAGCAGAATTTTGCAAAATATTTCACATGGTGAAACTGCCGATTTCACATGCATTTCACCTGTGAAATTTAATTTCCCCACATCTCTAGACCAATCTTGGACACTCCAAAAATACTAGGATTATTTTGAAGTACAAATGGCTTCATATCCAAACTTCCAGTCTAACTCCTGAGGCACCTCTCATTTCAAGTTCTGAAAAAAGAATGAATCTTTATAAAAAAAAATTAAACTTTTTGCTTCAACTTTAAAGAGTTTTTCCTCCAGTTCATCAACCGATTCTCTGACCTGCATTATATAAATATTTTAGCTATTAAGTACTTCTCTTTTCAGCCAGCCCAGTGGCAAGGAGGGCTGAGACATCAAGCCACACCTCCTGCTGCACCATTGATCTGTGTTCGGTGGTGAATGCAGGTTGCTGGGGCCCAGCCAGGGAGGGAGAGGATCGAGCATCCAGAGAACATCTCTCCTGTCCTGGGAAGGATACATTGGCAGTCACACTGAGTGACTGCCCCCCTGGTGGAAGCCTGAGGTCAGAAATGGTTTGGGATGCCACTGAAGCTAGGGTGCTGCATGACTTGTCAACTTGCACATGATTATATGTGCACTCACTGAGGTGCACACCCCAGCAAAGGGGGAGAGAGAAAAACTGGAAACTGGAAGGCTGGCAGGCAATGTGAAGCCCTGACTCTGCTCCCAACCCAAGTCTACCCCTGTCATTTGGATGCGAGTCACCAGAAAGGAGGATGGCCCTCCCTTCCCTGGCCCCACCATGGGGAGAGGATCCATGGGGGAATCACTGGGGATGGGTGAGGATTGGGGGGAAAGCCCACAGTTTGGGTTGGATGGAACCCTCTTGAGGAGAGCGCCAAAGCCACCTTTCAGCTGACCCATTGGAGGAAACATTTCTTTTCAGGTCTCCTTTTCCTGTGAATTAAGCTACAAAATGAAGACAGAATTAATACAAAGTGCAGCATATTGCCAGGAACAAAAAATCAAGAAAGAGCTTATCCCAGTCCAAGACATTGCTGGCATGCCTGTTTTAGACATAAAATGGAAATATCAGCACTCATAGTCCAGCACCTTCCAGCACCTTTCTAGTATACTGACTTGCTGCTCTGATTAACACTTGCTTAACAGTAAGTATTCACATTTAAACTGCCTGGAGGGATCTGGACCAGATTTAATTACCCCCAGATTGAGCAATTCCCATTTGTACTGCCCCAATAGCTACATTTCTAAAGCTCCCCATTTAAAATGAGAAAGCAGGCCAACAATCTATTTTCCTTTCAAGCACATGGCTCACTAGATGGAATTGACAATACCTCTCTGCTCATCCCCAGTGTGACCAGCATCATTTTTTAAGGATTGCGTCAAACCTTGTGTTGCATCTGGATTGCTGTACTCAGGAGGGATTGACTGATTGAATTAGCCAGTTCTGATATTTAAGATATTTAACTCTGGTTCTCAGTACAGGGATCTTCCTGTCAGTTTTCTGAGGATTTCATCAACACTGCCTTCTGCCTCTACCTCTGCTGAGTCCCTTGAAGATGGATCATGGCAGAGCCAATCTAGGAACTGAAAGGGGTGCATACAGCCACCCTGACTGACTGTCTGCTTCTTTGTGGACACAGACATCATGCTTGACTGTATGCTTGTTTGCACAAATTCTAATTCATCGAGCTGTCAAAAATTTTATTTTACATGTCACCTGCAAACAAGCTACATAAGAGCCTTCTGTAATAATTACCTGAGTTTCAAAATACAATTAATTAAATCTCCTCCACATGGTTTGACAAAGCACTGAACAAAGTCCAATGGTTAACAGCTGTCATGGGCATTTATACTGAGGCCTGCTTAATTGTATGCATGTTTGAGCAGGTTTGTAATGATTACAGTCTTGTATACTCTGAAAGACTAAACAACATGGTTGTTTACTATTAGTTTCCTAGCTGGGAAGTGGATTGTGTACGATCATTTTGTCACTATGAATTAATGCCCCTTTACTGTGTTGGGGGGGTAATGGATTAGATTGACTTGCCCCCAAGAGGAGACATTTCCCTTGTATACATCCCTAATAAAGCATCCCGACTAAGACCAAAATCTTAGATTTCAGGAGGGGGGACTTTAGGAAAATGGGGGCGCTGAACATGTCCTCCCTGGAAGACAGGAGAGAGAGAGAGAGAGAGAGAGAGAGAGAGAGGCCATGATTGGGACCTTCAAGTACTTGAAAGGGATAAATAAGGTTGATAAGGAGAGTCTCTTTAAAATGAGTGGCAACCATAACATGAAGGGGCACAGTCTTAAGCTGGAGAGTGGGAGGTTTAGGAGGGAAGTCATGAAGCATTTCTTCACAGAGAGGGAGATGGACACTTGGAATGCACTGCCGGAAGAGGTCTTCTCATTGAAGACTCTGGACAGCTTTAAGAGAGGCTGGGATAGGTATAGGGCAGAAGGTAAGGATCATGAGGTAGGGAGGATGGGAGAAGTGGGGAAGAGGGGGCAGGGACATCAGCTGTAGCTGTGGACCCTACAATACAAGCAGACTTGTTATACCAAATGGCCTTCTGCTGGCTTCTTCATATGTAAGTATGTTATCTAACTACTGTTTTATTCCTGGTTATTGGAGGGTGGTCCTGCCTCCCTCCCACCCTATCCACACTCGACCACTTGGCTAATTAGTTGGGACTGATAATACCTTCATTTTCAATATAAGGGCTGTATTGCTGTTTGAGGACCATGTTGAACCCTACAATACATTACAAATCTATCTATCTATCTATCTATCTATCTATCTATCTATCTATCTATCTATCCATCCTACAGACAGGAGGGGTCAAACAGTCTAAGCCAGCTACTCTGGTACAAAGGACATTCAGGCTGGTTCTGATTTCAGGGGCCTTTCCTGCCATCTTAAGTTGACTCAGTAAATCCCGGCTTCTACCTTAGCTCTTGTTGAGCCCCCTATGATGCAACACTGCATGAGTACTATGGGGCAACTTATGAGCTGTCAAGGCAGACACAGCCACCTTGCCAGAATATATACTTGCTCACAGGGATATAGAATTAAGCAGCTTGGCTAGATTTTAATAACATGCCACCTGTAAACAAATCACGTAAGGGTTCATAACTGCAATCCCAACTTTTGAAACATAATTTACTTTATTTATGGTACTTGAGTTCCCTTCCACATGGCTCAGCAAGGAAAGAAATGTGACTGGCAGGGGATGGCTATTAAATGGCACAAAGACTTAAGTCTGCTCGAATGTGCACATGCTTGAGTGGGCTTGAAACCCTTACAGTTATTTAGGGACTTGAATGCTCTTGACAGACCAAACATCACTGTGCTTCATTATTGGTTTCCGGTATAGGAAATGGAATGTATTAAGCTATGTTACCCATACATATGTGATAAAATACCTCATTATTGAGACAGTATGGCAACGGGGAGCAACGGAGAGACCACCATGAGCAGTCTATCCATGTGCATAGCTTCACAGTTTGTCGAACATGTTCATTCTAATACAAGCTGTCTCCTTCTGATGCATTGACTATTTATCAGCCCCATACGGAACTTCATACTGGATCCACACACGCTCTCACAAATACCTAATTTACCAAATTCATTAATAAACGCTTACCATTAGCCTCACCTATAGGGCGACCTCCCACTTTCTAAAGGGCTATGCGGATCCCACTGAACTCTATATTGAGCAAAGTACAGTATCACATTTCTGTGGCTCCTGATAGAGGTGGACAATAGAATGGAGCGTTCACATTGCTTCCTAGCATTCTCCTTGCTGAAGTTGTATACCCTCATAACTGCACACCCAAGATGTGGTAGAAGCCACTGCTCTGATCTGCTTGCAATGATAAGGTGGAGCCAATGAATGATTCATTGTGAGTTGCCTCTCTCTCCCCCTTATAGACTTCTAATAAGGACCACTAACATGCATTTGCCCCCCCCCTCAAATGCTTGGCGGTCCCCATGAACATGCCGCTAAAGTCACTGAAGTTGTATTTCCTTGAAGCCAATCTGATAACCTACTTGAACATCAAGGCCCAGATATTCAAAGGTTGCACATGGTGCAACAGTGTTTCACCATGCGCAACCCACTGATGCACCCTGGCACGATATTCAAAAGAGAAAAGTGCACGGTACAAATCCCGATGCACCGGAGCACATCAGTAATGTATGCAGGCGCAGGTGGGGGGGGGGCATGCTCATGCATACCCTGCACAGCCCGATATTCAGCCTGGGATGTGCAGATCCATGAATGGGCAACCCCTACCTGCGCCAGCACAAAGTTGATCCCCCCAAAAAAAAGAACAACTGATGGCCACCCACAGGTAAGCTGCCGCACTGTAGGGTGCAACGCGGCAGCTGCCACCTGTGGGTGGCCACCTGAGCTCCGGCTGCACCTGGCGACGCCCCCCCATGCCCGATCATGGGCATTTGTAAAAAACAATGAAGAAGTCTGTCCAATATCCCTGGTGGTCCAGTGGACTGCTGACTACCCGATCACAGGCATTTGTAATAAAATACAGAGCAATGTCCAATATCCCTGGTGGTACAGTGGACCGCTATCTGCCCGATCATGGACATCTGTAGTAATAATAGATCAATCTGTCCAATATCCCTGGTGGTTCAGTGGACTGCTATCTGCCCGATCGCAGGCATCTGTAATAATAATAGATCAATCTGTCAATATCCCTGGTGGTCCAGTGGACCACTATCTGCCTGATCATGGACATCTGTAGTAATAATAGATCAATCTGTCCAATATACCTGGTGGTTCAGTGGACTGCTATCTGCCCGATCGCGGGCATCTGTAATAATAATAGATCAATCTGTCCAATATCCCTGGTGGTCCAGTGGACCTCTATCTGCCTGATTGCGGGCATCTGTAATAATATACAGAGCAATGTTCTATATCCCTGGTGGTCCAGTGGACTGCTGTGTGCCCGATTGAGAGCATTTTTGATAACAAAAATGAATAATCACAATATCCCTGGTGGTCTAGGTACCACCTTCCCACCCGGCCACTGAGTCCCTCTGCCCCGCTCCCCCCAGTCAGCCGGTGGGCAGCAGAACCCACCTGCCTGCCACCCACCACCCGCCCGACGGCGTTGTCGACAAGGCTGTACACCCATTGGTCAGCATGAGCCAATGGGCATGCAGCCCGATGCCGTCTACACATTCCAGATATGAATGATTCTTTCACATATCTGGAATGTGTAGTATGGTACAGGCTGCACACCTATTGGCTCACGCTGAGGACCAATGGGCGTACAGCCCTATCGACGGTGTCAGTCGGTGGGCAGCGGGGCAGCAGGCAGGTGGGGTGCTGCCTCCCACCAGCTGACTTGGAGGGGAGCGGGGCAGTGGGGCTCAGTGGATGGGTGGAGAGGGGGGTTACCTAGACCACCAGGGATATTGCAATTATTCATTTTTGTTATCACAAATGCCCGCGATCGGGCACACAGTGGTCCACTGGACCACCAGGGATATAGGACATTGCTCTGTATATTATTACGAATGCCCGCGATCGGGCAGATAGCGGTCCACTGGACCACCAGGGATATTGGACAGATTGATCTGTTATTATTACAAATGCCCACGATCGGGCAGACAGCAGTACACTGGACCACCAAGGATTTGTGTTTTCCATTTTATTTACTGCAGCCCACGACCGGGCTGTGGAGCACATTGCTGGCTGCAGGGGGCATCAGTCCCTGATGGCTGCTGCCTGGCAGGGCACCAGGAGCAAGTCATCGGGGATCAGCACACCTGCATGCAGATGGGGCCATAATGACATGCAAATGGCCCCATTTGTACCTTGCCTACACTGTGGCTTCATTTGCATGTCAAGTTTTGAATATCGTGGTTGCTGTGCATAGCACAGTGGAACTTGCGCTAGCGCATCCCCATGATCCACTCTGGCCACTTGTGCTGGCGCAGTGTCACTGCACCATGCACACTGCGGGTGGCCAAGGTGCGCTATTCAACACTGCTGAGCCATGGCACAGCTCCGTTGAATATCGCCCAGTCCACACCCCTACGCAGCCAAGTTGAGCTGCACCCAAGCTTGCGCCACAGCCTGGCACAGTTTGAATATCTGGGCCCCAGACTATTCCACTCTCACAGAATTAATGGCCGGACATATCCAGTCACACCTATCATCCTGCATTACAGTCTGGAAGAGTACAGTAGTAGCTCCAATGATATTTACTTCCCTTAAGCCTGACATATTCCAAATGTGGAAAACCTCCCTTCTGGGGAAAGGTGTCCATCCTCAGTCCCTCTCCCATCCTAATATCAAGATTACATCAATCACCTACAGTGTATATATATCTATAAACTCCCTGCCCCATCAATGGATAATGATCATTTCCCATACAAGTGGAACTTACCTGTTCTAACAAATGAGGAGCTCTCGCACACTGTACTGCTTTACATTGGGGTAGGCTAGGGTCAGGGGGCTCCTGCCAGAGGGCCTTCACCCCCGTGCACGATGAGCACTCTTGGCCCAAATACAATAATACTATCTAAAAAAATAAGGATCTTCATTGCAAAAAAGGTTATCAATGCACTGGTTAGGGTTAAAGTGACAAAAGTAAGGAAATGTGGCCTTAGAATTTCTATCCCTAACTCCCAACCCCCACCATGCAGGCAGCGACAGGTGTGGGGTGTGCCTTGGGGTTGTCAAACCTAACACTGGCCACATTCTCATATACTGTACCCATCTCAGCTTATGAACTCATAGAATGGGGGAGCATTAAGGTTAACAACCCCAAGGCATATCCCACATCTGTTGCTGCCTGCAGAGTTGGGGTAGGGTGCTAGTGCTGGAAACAAAGTTTTCGAATGAATGTGTATATATATATATATATATATATATATATATATATATCTATATATATATCTATATCTATATATATATATATATATATATATATATATATATATATGATAGATAGATAGGATACATGATGGGCATGAGTGTGATATGGCAAATATTGTCAGTCCTGCAGAGCGAGATATCCAGAGCTCATGATGAAGTGACAATATTTGCCATAGCACACAATCTGCACATCATGTAATCAATTTATACAATAGGGCTAGGAGTTTCAGAAGTATTGTTATGTTGTCTTGTGTTCTGTTCCTGTTTATGTGTTTGCTCATTCTGTGTGTGATTTTTTCTGAAGGGGCTGACAGTGTTACAAACTCTGGAAACAGATGAGTGTGTTTTGCAATGCTAAATGAGTTAGTTTTAGGTAGGCATTAGAAACAGACTATTTTGTGAAGCTGTATTCTTTAGAAGCCTGGCTGCAGTCAATCTGAGAATATCACAGTAATGGTAATGGGCTGAGAGTTACAGTGTGAGGAACAGATGAGACTGTTTTTAGCGGTAATTGAGTTAGCTGCAGGCAGCAGTGAGGAACAGATTGTTCTGTGAAGCTGTGCTCTTTATAATTCTGGCTACAGTCAAGCTGAGAGTATCACAGTAATGAGCTGGAAGTTAGAGTGTGGGGAATAAGTGAGAATGTTTTGTAATGCTAACTGAGTTAGCTGCAGGCAGCAGTGAGACCTCTCATGTAGTTCTGCATTTCTGTCTATGGTAACAGCACAGATGTTTCTTGTATGATGAGGGGGGAAGCTTCCTAGAGTGATGGTATCAGTGACCTTTGTGTGACTTGTGTGTAAATGGCTGATATCATCACAATGGAGCAGAAGGAAACATATCACACTGCAGTGGATGATACACTGTTTTATCTCACTCATTTATCACTCACCCTATTGTGTATATATATATATATATATATATATATATATATATATATATATATACACAGTCTATATGTATATATAGATATATATATATATATATATATAGAGAGAGAGAATGTATACAGAGAGAATGAGAGAGATATTCATGGCAAAAACACTATTAATACATCAGTTAGGGTTCATAGCACAGCAACAAAACATAGAAATGTGGTGTTAGGGTTATCACCACTACTACACCACCACCACCCCACCACCCTCCACACACCAACAGGCATCGGTGTGTGTTGGGGTCATCAGCCTAACTCTCACTCCATTCTATTTAGATACAATCTGAGGTGATGCAGTATAGGAGAATGGGATGAGAGTGTTGGTGTGTGGAGGGTGGGGGTGGGGTGGGGTGGTATGGGTGGTAACCCTAACTCCACATTTCCATGCTTTTGTCACTGTGCTATGAACCCTAACTGATGCATTAACTGAGTTTGTTGCCATGAATTTCCATTCTTTTTGAGAAGGCATACAGTAACTGGTAAGTGGTATGTGTTAGTGGGAGTGTGGGCCCTCCAGTCCCAGAGCTCCCTTCATATTGCCCATATTTTGTGTAATGGTATGCATATGTGGGAGTGGGAGCCCTTCTGGGCCCTGAGGTCTTACTTACTCATAACTACAGAGCCATACAGCAGCCCTTCAGGGCAAGGAACCCTTGTAACAGTAATTTGCTAATAACTCAGCAACTGTAGCAGCTAGGAAAAAAATTCCATTGCTGTTGTAATCATGACAGTGAGTACTCCATGTGATATTTATCAATCAAATCTGTATCTCACATCATTTACAATATATAGCCACTGAAATACACTTAAAAATCACCATTGGAACCCTTGTGACACTAATTTGCCAATATCTCTGTAACCGTAGGAAGTAGGAAAAAAGTTCCACTGCTGGCGTAATCTATGATTTCCAAACTTGTTTCTACAGAGTAGATCACCTAAAGGTGATCTAAGCTGTAGATAGCGAAAACTCCAAATCTTGCTTCATTTTCGAGATACGGGTGCCAAAATGAGACATGGGCGCCACAATGTTATCCTATGGGAAATGTCTAAACTTTGGAACACTGTAACTTTGGGCACTTTGAATATTTTGACACCATACCACCAAAAGGCACATTGGCAGGACCAGGGCTTGCAACCCTGCACATTTCATCCCAAAAGCCCCAACCGTTTTGTTGCAGGGGGGTGGCAAAGATTTGCAGTTTTTTTGGCAAAGTTCTTTTGCAAATCGTGAACATTTTGCAAAAACAGCACGAAACTTTTACATTTGTGAAAGTGTTGCATATGTTTTCCTATGATTTTATGTAAAGTATCAGTTCGAGTTTAAAATAGCATTTCTGGAGGGTTTTACCCTCCAAAAAGATAGGTCTGGCATCCTCAAGGCCCGACTAGATAAACCCAACAGTCAGTGTTCACCTAGAAAGTTCCAAATTTAAAAGCCAATCAATGTTCTCTCTCGCTAATGGAAAACAAGATGGTGGCAGCACGAAAGTAAAAGGGCCATTTGCGAAAGAAAAACTGTACTTACGACACTTTTGTGAGACACATATATTTTTCCCCCCTTGACTATACAGGGAAATTTGTTTTTTGGAAAATCTTTTTAATGTTTAATATTTTTACACCAAATCTTCAAAAGGCACATCGGAGACCCAGACTGCATCTTTCCTGAAGATTTCAGACCAAGCAGACAATTTGTGTGGGTTGTGGGCAAGAGCAAAGAAACGTGCAAAAAGTCAGTTTTATAGCGTTATTTGGTGTTCCGCAACTCCATAACTGTACATCCAATAGTAATGCAGCTTGCCAGATCCAGAGATCTATGGGACCAGACTGTGCATACAAAATTTAAGGCACATCCATCATACGGTGACAAAGTTATTAAGGTGCAAAATGTGAGGTTTAACATTAAAGTGCTTGCTCAACCCTAACTATAGTGGCACTACCGTAGCACTATAATATATATCTAATATATATATATATATATAGATATAGATATATATCTATATCTATATATATATATATATATACATATATTACAGTGGCACAGTAGTTCCACTATAGTTAGGGTTGCGTAGCCATTTCTATGTTAAATCTCAAATTTTGCACTTTAATAACGTTTGGACCATTTGTCCGATTTGCCTGAAATGTGGCAGGGACAAGGATCTGCTACAGATCTCTTTATCTGGAAATTTTCGTGTCAGTCAAATGTACAGTTGTGGAATTGTAGAGCACTCAAAAAGTTAAAATTCCCCAAAGTTGCAATTTCTTTGTCCATCCATAATGCACGGAAGAATACATTTGAGTGGGTTCACATTGGGTTGTCTGCATGTGTCCTGGGCTGCACTGGTGCCTTTTGAAGATCTGGTGAAAAAATATTGCTCCATTCAAAAGTTATGCCATTTGTCCATGTCCCATTATAGCCTATGGAAAAATTTATAGTGCACTGTGAAAATAATTGCGATCACATTTTTTGATCGAGCTTGGCCAAAAATGTTGTTGTGCTGTCACCATCTTGTTTTCAGTTAGCGAGAGAGACAAAATGCTGTAATTCAAAAAATACTGCATTTTTGAAGACAGTAACCATTGGGTTTACCTTAGTGGGCCCAGAGGAGCATGTCTCTTGTATTAATTTTTGACTAGCTAGACTGGAAATATGCTTTTTAAATCTTGTCCATTTTTTGTACCGCACTAACATTTTTTTGTGAGCAAACAATTGCGCTACCTGTACAAAAAAACTACGCTAACATTTTTTTGCACACACTAACATTCCCATTATAAAGATAGGAGAACTGCGCTAACATTAAAGTGATTGCGCTAACACTGCATGATCAAATTTTGATAAATGCTGTTTTTTGTCATTTGATTGTGGCAAGCTGGATTGTGATATTGGCCTGACATTTTCAAAGTGACAAGCCCTAGTGCAACAGATGTGCCTTTCAGTGGTTTGGTTCAAAAATGTTCAACAGGCCTGTAGTTACAGCATTCCGAAGTACCAGATTTTTCCAATAGGATAACATTCCAGCAGTTGTTTTCTTTGTCACTTTATTGTGGCAACGTGGATTGTGCTATTGGACTGAAATTTTAACGGTGGCAAGCCCTTCTATCACAGATGTGCCTTTTGCTGGTTTGGTACTAAAACATTGAACTGGGCCATAGTTATAGCATTCCAAATTTCTGAAATTTTCCTGTAGGATAACATTGCGGCGCCCGTGACGCCTTTCGGACCTGTACCTCGGAAATGGTTCGAGATATGGACTTTTCATAAAAATGCCTTAGTTCCCCTTTAATTAGTTTTGGAAAGTCATAAAAAACCTATAAAATGTGATCGTTTTTTCTACCTCATACGGTTACTGAGATATTTGCGAATTAGTGTTCAAATTGATCATTTTCATGTGCGTTAATGCTTCCTGATGTTCTGCTGGTATAAGAAGATGATACATAAGTAAAGTATTATGTGCAGAGATGTACTACATTGTTATGTTATCCTGTAGACCTGACTCGCTGTGCGGGAGTGTTTGACCCAAAGTGTCCCACACTCCCACCACAGTATCTTTGCTTTTGGGAGATTTTGACAGTTCAAAGGGATGTGACTTTTTTTTTTTTTTTTTTTATAATTCACTTTATTTTATAATCATATACAATACATATATCACACATAATGTGAGGGGCTGGTACAACCAGGATATCCAAGGTGAACATTAAATGTCGAAACATTAATACATGACCAACCCATACCATAATACAGAAAAGGAACTTATTTACACAAGTAGTTCTAACTCAACCCCGCGACCATAGCAGCACTCACACGCCATCAATAAGGAAGATCTGACTATAAATTCCAATGGGGGCAATTCATGAGTGACTTTGGGAGCCCCGAGTCGCCAAGACTGCATCTATGAACCCCACAACAGGTAGAAGCCCTCTACCTTATTGTGCATCTTGGCAATATGGAACTCCACTTGTAATGCTAATGTAATTCTTTATACCATCTATTAATAGAGGGCGCCAGGCTATCTGTCCAGTGCCTCAGAATCACAGCTTTTATGACTGCTGAAATTAGAGCAATGTATTTTTCTGTTGCCTGGACATATCTTCATTAAAGCATTCAATAGGCAAGTTTCCCCAAAAGAGACCATTTACCCCCAAAGCTGGTGGCAAAGATGTACGGATTGCCTTCCAGAAAGATTGAATCATAGCACATTCCCACATTATATGATACAAATCGCTGCCTTCTACTCCACATCTGGCGCATACAGAAAGCGTTGATTTGCCCATTCTGTATAGATTCAAAGGGGAGTAGTATATGTTATACACAATATAGTATTGCTGTAACCTATATTTATCTTGCCTTAAATTTCTGTATGTATTTAACCATATATTTCTCCAGACCTCCCATTCTCTGCTATCCCTAACCTGCCCGTCCAGTAATAACCTATCCCATGGCAAACTATCATCATGTTGCTGCAAAATTTGTATACACCAGATACGGAGTGGCTGATTAGCAATCTTAATCAGGTCGTGTTAATTCAGTACCATTACCCATCTTCGGTGTTCCATTTTACTTAAATGGGCTCTTATTGATTCAGAGACTTGCATATATTTAAAAAATTGGCCTCTTATTTCTGGGAATCTGCCTTCAGCCTGTTGATAGGACAGCAACTTACCCTGTGGAGCTAAGTCTCCTAATTTAAGGCCTTCTAATATTCCCCAAAACTTAAGCGACAATGGGACCTGTTGTATCAAAAAGTGAGGGCTTTGGGGATGTGCCTTTTTGTATACCAATTGAAACATTGACTGGGAGCATGGGGCTTGAAGGGCCCCATGCTCCCTCTTCTGTGGTTGTGAAAGGATAATATCAAACAATATTTTCACCACTCTTTTGTGTGTGTTAATGCCTCCTGATGTTACCCCAGCACAACTGGATACTATTGGGCAGCATTTTTACCTGCCGTTTCATGTGTGTTAATACCTCGTGATGTTATCTTGGTATACAAAAATACTGTTTCTGTACACTATTTTGTGCAGAGGCATGTTGTATTGCTATGTTACCTTGCAGACCGGGCCAGCTGTGTGGGAGCATGGGACCTTAAGGGTCCCATGCATCCACTGCAGTATGTTTGCATTGGGGAGATTTTGTCACCTGAAATGGGTGCCACACTCCCACCACAGTATCTTTGCTTTGGGGAGATTTTGTTGGCTCAAAGAGATGTGCCTCTTTGTGTACTAATTGAAATGATGACTGGGAGCATGGGGTCCTGCAGGGCCCAATGATCCCTCTTCTGTGGTTGTGACTGGATAATATCAGACAGCATTTTCATCACCCTTTCGTGTGTGTTAATGCCTCCTGATGTTACCATGGCATAACCCGATAATGTTGGGCAGTGTTTTTAACTGCCTTTTTGTGTGTGTTAATGCCTGCTGATGTTTTCATGGTATAAGAAAATGCTGGTTCTGTACACTGTTATGTAAGGGTCCCACAGCCCCACCACAGTATCTCTCATGTGTGGTAATACCTTCTGATGCTGTCTTGCTACACGGAAATACTGCTTCTGTACAGTACTATGTGCAGAGGCCTGCTACATTGCTATGTTACCTTGTAGACCCGGCCAGCTGTGTGGGAGCATGAGACCTGATGAGTCCCATGCTCCCACCACAGTGTCTTTGCTTTGGGGAGATTTTGTCGGTTCAGAGATGTGACTCCTTGTGTAGCAATTGAAACATTGACTGGGAGCAGACCCCATGCTCCATCTTCTGTGGTTATGATCGAGTAATATCAGCCAGCATTTTCTCCACCTTTTTGTGTGTGTTATTGCCTGCTGATGTTACCCTGGCATAACTAGATAATGTTAAGCAGGGTTTTTAACTGCCCTTCCGTGTATTAATGCCTGCTGATGTTATCTTGGTATAAGAAAATGCTGTTTCTGTACACTATTATGTGTAGAGGCCTGCTCAGGTCCCTCAGTCCCAGCACAGTGTGCAGAAGCCTGCTGTGTCATTAGCTTAACTTTTAGAACTGTTGAGTCGGGTCCCACGATCCCACTACAGTACCTTTGTGTTGGGGAGATTTTGGCAGTTCAGATAGGTCCCATGCTCCCGCCAGATCCCATGCTCCCACCACAGTTGCAGAGGCCTGGAGTGCCATTATCTTACCTTGTAGAACTGTTCAGCTGTGTCAGAGTGTGGGACTCAAAGGGTCCCACGCTTCCACCACAGTATCATTCGTGTGTGTTAATACCTCATGATGTAATCTTGGTATATGAAAATACTGTTTCTGTACACTATTATGTGCAGAGGCCTGCTGTGTCGCTATGTTACCTTGTAGACCAGGCCAGCTTCAGGTCCCAGGCTCCCACTACAGTATGTTTGCACTGGGGAGATTTTGTCAGTTCAGATGGGTCCCATGCTCGAAGCACAGTATCTTTTGTTTGGGGAGACTGTGTTGGGTAAAAGACATATGCCTGTTTGTGTACCAATTGAAATGTTGCTGGGAGCTTATTAGTTACCTCAGAAGTAGTGGTTAGCACAAAACTGAACTACAAACTATGAAATCCATAAAATATTTTTTTTTTTTCAGATTTGTATGGTTATTGATATATTTGACAATTAGGGCCCAGTATTTAAAACTTTATCCTGGGCCTAAATTATCATAGCCCACCTGGTAAATTAGTCCATGTCAAATATACAGGTGTATTCAAAAGTAATAACCTAGTGGTAAAACCACTGAATGTAGCATGCACAGGAAGTCAGGCAAACAGTGTCTGGAGTGCAGAGCAAAAATGTACTAACAGTAAGACAGCACTAAATATAGCAAATAAGACTACACTGACTTGGATGTTTGGATTTTTCTCTGTTTGATTAGCAGGGTATTTTCTCTGTCAAATTGTCGTGTATGGCATCTTGCTGACAGCAAGGCACTCATCTCAGCGGTAGGTCAGAGCTTTTAGCTGATTGTTTCGTGAGGGCACAGTTTAGGCCCAAACCCTTCCCACCCCTCACCTCACCCACCCCTGGAAATAGTTCATTTATACCTGGGGTTCTGACATCATTTCCTCAAGAGGGCAAGGTGCTTATCACTGTCATATCCTCTCTAGCACACTGCACTGACAATATAAGCATACACATTATATAAATACATGTATTTCTATATAACACACCAATCACACCCACAAAAAAAACAAAACAAAAAAAAAAACTAAACAAGGTAGACAGTTATGTGGGGAGTAGTACAATGTAATGGCTGTGGGGCAGCAGTCTTCCGGGAGTCTTTCTGGAGGCTGAGATGCTGCCCTGTTTGCAGACAACTATCTGCCCCAAGGGAGGAAGTTGCCCGACTTCAGGCTGCACTGGACAGTAGCAAGGGAACCTTCCCTATCCAGGGAGCCCCAGAGCCACCACCACTTCCTCAGAGGTTGCGAAGAAAGCACAGCAGTTGGACCACAGTGGGCTCAGGGAGGGTAAGGGTGGTGGAACAGAGGCACACCCAGTCAGTTGTTCCACTCCACAATCCATACACCATTCTGGGGGAGCATAGTTCCCCTATGGATGCACCCACAGGGGAGACTAAGGAGGGTGCAGACAACTGTCACAAGGGAGGCCCTCAGGAAGGAGGCAGAGGGCACCACAGGAAAGGAAGCAGCTTCTGGTGGGGACTCCAGTTATTAGGGGATAGAACTGGGGAACAGGGAAACTGAAGAAAGTGCCTGCCTGGTGCCATGGCTTGGAGGACAGGAAGCACATCCTAGGACTCAGAACAGCTGCACGGGAGTCTGAGCTGGACGTCATTGTCCACCTAGGGACAAATGACTTGGCTCATCATGAGATTAGAGCAGTGCAGAAGGACTTTGTAGAGCTGGGAGGGCCTAAGACAAGTAGCACACAGTATCCTTCTCAGAGGTGCTGCCTGTCAGTGGCATGCGTGAGGCGAGGTACTTTGCATCATGCAGTTTAACAAATGGTTGAAAAATGGTGTGGAGCAAGGGTTTGGCCTCATTGGGGACTGGGGTTCCACCTGGAGGGACACCAGCCTATACTGGCAGGATGGTCTGCATCTGTCCAGGAAGGGAACAAGTCTTTTGAGCAATCGGTTTAAATGCTTCATTGGCAAGCTTTTAAACTAGTCAAGGGGAGGCACTGATAAGCAGCAGGAAAATCCCAGCCTCCCCCTACAAAACAGGGTACTAAATGAGAAAAAGACCAAAGTAGAAAGGTCAGTGGGGGATGCTGCTACTGAAGGTAAAGCCATCAAAAAATGGAGAGCAATGAGCATCAATGCTCATAGTCTGGGTAACAAGCTTCCTGAATTAGTGGCCTTGATGGAGGAGGAACATCTGGATATCATGGCAGTCACAGAAACATGGTACACACAGAACCATGACTGGGACGAAACATACCAGGATACACTATCTACAGGAGGGACAGGGAGGGTAAAAGAGGTGGAGGAGTAGCTCTCTACATAAGAGAAGGAATCAAGGCAACAGAACAAAAGGGTAAACAAGGAGGAGAAGAAACACTGTGGGTCAATTTGGAGGCAGGCTATGGCACCACAATCTGCACAGGGGTTGTATACAGACCCCACCTCTCAGGGGGAGGAAATGGACAAGGAAATGATAGAAAGTATACTTAGAATGGCAGATAAAGGGGATATATTGCTGATGGGTGATCTGAATATGCCAGATGTTAACTGGAGTGCAGTTGCAGCAGCCACTTCTAAGAGTGGGGTTATTCTAGATGCCCTACAGGGGACATGTCTTAGACAACTAGTATTGGAACCCACGAGAGGAGCAATCTTAGACCTGGTCCTCTCAAATGGAGATGGAGAGAGATCACAGATGTAGAAGTGGTAGCCATCTGGGAACTAGCGACCATCGAACAGTATGGTTCACAATAAACACAGCAATAGAGTCAAGCCATACAAAGGCAAAAGTACTGGACTTCAGGAGGGCTGACTTTGTCAAAATGGGTGAGTGCCTAAGGAATGCACTAGCAAATGGGCAGGAAGGAGGGGTGGAAGAACAATGGGGAATAATAAAAACTGCCATCACAGAGGTAAAAAGCCTTTGTGTGAAGCAAATAAACAAAATAAAATGATGTAAGAAACCACTATGGTTCTCAAAGGAGGTGGCAGGTGAAGGTTCAAGAGAAGAAGAAAGCATTCAAAAAGTACAAGGAATCACAGAAGAAGCAGGACAGAGAATTGTATCAGTTAAAGCAAAAGGAAGCTGGGAAGGCAGTCAGAACAGCAAAGGCCCGAACTGAGGAAAAGATAGCCAACTCAGCTAAGAAGGGTGATAAAACCTTTTTTAGGTACATCAGGGAGCGAAGGAAGACTAAGGGAGAGAAAGTGAGGCTTAATAAAGGGGAGGGGGTGGGCAGAGGGTGACTGTGAAAAGGCAGAGATACTAAACAAATATTTTTGCTCAATATTTACAAATGAAGAGGGGGAGGTACCTAAAACAAACAATAGAAACACTGTGGATACAGAAGTTGATACCAGCCCATATACAGAAGAAAGGGTTCTGAAAGAACTCTTAAAACTGAAGGTGGACAAAGCAATGGGGCCTGATATGATTCATCCCAAAATTCTAAAAGAACTAAGGGTAGAACTAGTGACACCACTGACTACCCTCTTTAACAAATCATGGGAGGATGGGGTGGTACCTGAGGACTGGAGAAGGGCTGTGTGATTCCCCTTCACAAAAGTGGGAGCAGGGCAGAAGCTGGAAACTACAGACCAGTTAGTTTAACCTCAGTGATAGCGAAAATGATGGAATCACTTCTGAAGGAAAGAACTGTCAAGTACCTAGAGGCCAGGGGGGCACAGCACCCAAGGCAGCATGGATTCACAGCAGGAAGGTCATGCCAGATGAATCTAATAGATTTCTTTGACTGGGTGACCAAAGTAGTAGATCAGGGAGGGGCTGTCGACATGGTCTATCTAGACTTTAGCAAGGCATTTGACTCAGTCCCACACAAAAGATTAATATACTGTTCAAGTTAGCCAGCCTGGGAGTGGGTCCCAAGATGATAGCCTGGGTAAAGAATTGGCTGGAGAATAGGACACAGAGGGTAATATCTAAAGAAAGGGGGGTTACTAGTGGGTTGCTGCAGGGTTCAGTATTAGGACCGGTCCTCTTCAATGTCTTTGTAAGTGACATTGCAGAGGGACTGGAAGGAAAAGTATGTCTCTTTGCAGATGAAATAAAAATCTGCAATAGAGTTGATGCACAAGGTGGAGTGGAAAGGATGAGAAGGGACTTGGCAAGGTTAGAGGAAAGGTCAAATGTATGGCAGCTTAGATTTAATGCTAAGAAGTGCAAGGTAATGCACCTGGGGAACAAAAACCCAGGGGAAGAGTACACAATGGGGGGTGAGATACTAACAACAACAAAAATGGAAAGGAACCTGGGGGTAGTCATATCAGATGACTTAAAGGTGGGCAAGCAGTGTGAGAGGTCAGTAAGGAGGGCTGGGGGTATCTGGGATGCATAGGGAGAGGCATCACCAGTAGAAAACAGGAAGTTGTTATCCCTCTGTACAGACAGCTGGTGAGACCCCATCTGGAGTACTGTGTGCAGTTCTGGAGACACAATCTCTGCAAGGACATAGACAAGATGGAAGCTGTCCAGAGGAGGGCAACTAAAATGGTGCAGGGTCTGCACTATTAGACATATGAAGAGAGACTAAAGGAGCTTAATATGTATAGCCTCGAGGAAAGGAGGGAGAGGGGGGACATGATAGAATCGTTCAAGTACCTCAAGGGAATCAACAAAGTCCAAGAGGGTAGCATCTTTCAAAAAAAGAGGTGTGCAAGAACAAGGGGGCACAATTTGAAGATAGAGGGGGGCGGCTCAGAGGTAATGTAAGGAAGTATTTTATCACAGAGAGGGTTGTGGATGCATGGAGCGGCCTTCCGGAGGAAGGTTGTGGAGTCAAAAACAGTGATTGAATTCAAGCATGCATGGGACAGCCATAAGGCAATTCTAGGGGGTAGGGGTAGAAAGAAGTAGGCTGCTGGTTAACTAGGATCTGCAGCTTATCCATTAGGTAGGGAAATGGGCAGACTGGGTGGGACAAGCGGTCCTTATCTGCCGTCAAATTCTATGTTTCTATAGCTGTCAGTCAGCCAGTGCAAATAGTGACAGAAAGACACTGTGCAGGTGACACAGCCTGTCCAGGAACATAGGCAAAGAAAAACTGCCCTGACTATAAACACAGGAGCAGACAGCAGTATCTTTCAATGCCCAGGGACAACCAGATCCCAAGTGTTACAACTTGTGAACAGTACCAAACCAGCAGATAATGTAAGCAGTAAAAAAAAGTCACAGGACACAAAGAAATCATGAAATATGAAGTCTAATGAAAAACATAACAACTATGTCAGGAAAACAACAACAGCAACAAGAAAAACAACAGTAAAAGAGAAGATAAAATTGTAAAATACAGCATTAAACTAAAGGACTAAATCTGAAGGGGGACTGCAGAACAAAACACAAGGAGTAAAAATGGCAATAAATGGACAGGAGCAAATTAGAGTAGAAAAGATGATCTTAACAATGCAAATAATAACATATTAACAATATATATACTATGTACATAGGTAGGATAAACAGAGGGGAAGGGGCATGGGAACTGGATACAGAAAGCAAAGGGGCCACAGAACAGGGAAATAAGACAATGGAAGTGGAGATGGGTGGGGGCAGGAAGAAAAGCAAGAAAGAGGAAAATATGGTGCATTATTGTTGTCCCAAGAGTGTTGGAAGCCACTCTGCAAGATGAATGCAACCCTTCTTGATTCTGTGATGAGGACAGCCTGCTGTTCAGTTATAGTCTGCTGTTGTTGAACCAGTTGACATAGAAGGTCAACCCTCCCCTCTGTCTCTTCAGGACGGGTGGCCCAAAGTGAAGAAGTGGTGTGAACCTACAGAAGAAAGGGGGATCATGTCAGCATGGGATACCAAAAAGGAGGCACAATGTAACTCCAGAATGCAAACAAAAGGTGGACAGCACGTCCCAACAATCTTGTCCATGTGGGACTATAGACCAATACAGAAACTGCACCTGACGTGTCTGTAGGACAAGGCAGGATGCCACAGGAGAATGAAGCAACCTAAGTTACACAGACATGTGTGGATGTATGACGACAACACCACAGAATGATGGACACCACACAGCTCTGCATTGCACACACTGATACAGTGTAATTAGAGAGCCATAACCTGAGATGTAAATGAGAATGGGACAGTGCATGACACCCACATGAGATGACAGCTGATGGGACATGCTGGCCATGGAACCACAACCATGAGAAAACACTGGATGAAAGGGAAGAACAGTGACAACCTACGATGGTACCTAGGCAGTACAGTGGTATAGCAAGGCATGAGGCAAGGCTGAGCACTAGGACAGTAGCAAACACACCGCTGGAATGCAGGGACAGCACCAGGAACAACATAATGTTGGCCATGTACCTACAGTTCCAGCTGTAGTTCTGCTATCAGAGGCAAATAAGTCAGGTACACTGATGCTCACACATGTAGGTCACAAACCCACCCATCTGGGAAGAAATGACAAGCACAGGGGCAACCACTCTGGGCATCACACAGGTACTACAACAAAATGCATGCCACTGTGCAGGCATGATATTTGTACATGCACCTGGCACACAGTGGAACAGGCAATGCATGACAGGATAGGGAAGAAGCCCAGCCTAAGAGATGTGCTGCAATGGGTGGGCCATTATGTAGTGGCACAGATGCATCAGCTGAACACAAAAGAGTAGCTGCAGTGCAGCAATAGAACTCGTAATACACTACCCACTGGGTTCACCAATGTATGGACAACTACAGTACCAGTGTACACAACCAGGCCTGGCAATAAAGGTATTCAATGGACACTGCATCATGTGTTTGCATTGACAAAGGATCCATCATGAGCCAATGTGCATCAGGCACATGACGATTTTGATAATAGAGTGTGTTATTTATCACTATCTACATTGTACATGTGAGACAGGGTGGAGAGTGTTTGGGTACTGTTCCTTAAATTATGTGATTTTTTGCCAGGTCACTACTGCTCTGGTGTGAACCTGTGTTCTTTAACTACAGATGACCTGCACAGAAGCACAAATAGTGGTGGGCACACTATGAAGGTAGACTTCCAGAAACATGTCACATATGGATGCTAGCATGTGCAGTACAGGACAGAGTAGCACAACACTGTGTTCTGTGTATATCACCACATCCAGAGCAACAGCAATGCTGCTATGGAATAGAACCTCCCCCGCAATGGTACAACAACAAAAAAAACATTGTAGAACCACACAATACTCATGCGATACACCATGGTCTCCATCGCTACTCTTCTCTGCTCTCTGGGCCATGTGGGGCACCCTCCTGCAGTCGTGTGGGCTTGTAGAGTAGTGGCTGTCCCTCTGTGATGCACCGCTTTCTTTGGGTCTCTGCCTACGCTCTGTTGGGTGTAAAGTACAGAGGTCTATCAGTGAATGAGAACATACCACAGCAGAGTCACACACATATTTGGTACATGTTCACCACATGACACATCACACATATTACACCAGTGGCATGCCACCAGCTTGCAAGGTCCTCACCCCCCCATGGCAATATCAACTGTGACTCACACATGGTTGCACAGGTGTGTCTTAACAGACTGAGCAGCCTGTGTGCGTATAATAAAGGACAGGGTACCTACATGTAGGGAGCCAGTGGAGGGGCACATACACACATGCACACATACACTTGTGGTTGCATGAGTGGTCTATGAGAGCACATGCACAGGTACAAAATGCAACACTCAGACACAAGGAATGAGAGACCTGAGCCACACCATGCACACACAGAGATACACATGGCCATTTGCTTGTGGAGATCGCAACTTACCTGGCACTGGTACAGTCCCGTTCTGGACCATGCGCTTAAAGCGTTCCAGCTCCCCACTCTGCCACCTCTGCAGGTCCACATAACGATAGCAGCATTTCTCCCCAACACAGTGTATCCCAGTTCGGGATGTCAGGTGTCAGGCAACAGAGGCCCACACCTGTCTGTGTGAGACATCACTGTCCTGCACCTCCCCAAACAGCCATCTCTGCCTCTGCATCACCAGTTCCACCAGGTTGGCAGTCTCAATCTCTCCCCAACTCTTGTCCCTGTGTACAATAGCCCTCTGGTGTCATCTACCTGACATATTTTTTAATGTGGTGGCACAGTTACAAGGATAGTGATAGTATTGAAGCAACCAGGCTATGGAGATGCTCTATAGTACAAAACGTGTGCCGTGCTATAGTGTCACTTGTCGTGTTAATGTGATACCGACGTGCAGACCGGAAGTAAATGCTCTGCCCATGCGTGACCCCTAATGATCCCTGTGCTGAAATCTGTACATGCACAGTGTTCTGAGCAATCACTGTATAGCAGCATGCTATGGACTTGTGCAGCGCAATTGCGTCATGGCCATAGTGCACATGCACGGTGTTGTGGCAGACTTGCAGTGCTGCACTACTGCAGTAGTGCTGCACAGCACAATTGTTTGAGCGGCCATTGCACATGCATGTTAATGTACCCTGGGGTCACTTTAGAGTCGCAGATGCACATTGTATCATCTTCCGGGTTGCACTGCGCTATTGCATTTCACGGACAAGGCCACATTAGCTCAGCTGTTGTGCCAGGTGCAGAGTTTGCCAATGGAAATACAGTAATAATTTGTGCAGACAGGTATGGGACTCCATGGCCTGCCACCTAGCAGGCTGCATAAGGGTTTGCAGGGATGGGAAGAAATGCAGGCATTGGTACATGGACCTACAAAGGCGGCAGCTGTAGCGGTACAGGAGCTTGAACTTTTGGACTGTATTCAAGTACAGGGTGGAAGCTGCATGCCAAGGTGTGTTCATAGTATACTGTTCTTGGTTGAAATGGAACTACAGACTGGATTCTGCTCAAGATGGTTGTGGCCAGGCATAATCAGTGCATACACCTTCCCTATGCATCACTGCAATCAGTAAAACACAGGAAAATGTACAAATATTTATGTAAAAATATATATGTATATGTGTTGACACTTATACTGCCCATCTTGATATGTACTATGGAAGAGAGACCTCTCTACTGCCCCCCCAACACTAATATGCTCGTAGAAACTGGTCACGTGTAGTGTGTAAGATAACAACAAAACAGGCCTCTGCATATAATAGTATACTTATACATAATTTCTCTTATGGCAGGGTAACATCAGGAGGCATTAACTCACATAAAAGGGAGGTGAAAATGCTTGTGGTTGTGACCGGATAATATCAGATAGGATTTTCACTGCCATTCCATATATTCTAATACCTTGTGATGTTAGTGCAGAATGAACAGGTAATATCGGGCAGTGTTTTTACTGCTCTGTTGTGTCTATTAATGCCTGCTGATGTTACCCTGTCATAAGAAAATGATTTTTAGAACAGTATTATGCTCAGACACCTGGTGTGTCATTATCATTTTCTGTAGACCATGCCAGTTCTATGACAGCATGAGACCGAAATGGTCTTACATTACCACTACAGTATCTTTGCTTTGGGGACACTTAGTGGGTTGAAAGCGATGTGCCTATTTCTGTACAAGTTGATACATTGGTGTTGTTATCTTACCCCATACACCTGGCCAACTGTGTGGGAGCATGGGTCACAAAGGGTCTCATGCTGCCACTACAGTATATTTGATTTGGGGAGAGTTTCTCGGTTCAAAGATATGTGCCTGTTTCTGTACAAGTTGATACATTGGTAAGAACATGGGGCCCAAAGGGCCCCATGCTCCCTCTTCTGTGGCTATGACTGGGTAATATTAGACACCACTTTAACCACCTTTTCATGTGTGTTACTGCTTTCTGATGTTACCCTGGCATAATGTATCATATTGTTCAGGATTTTCACTCCTCTTTGTGTGTGTTAATCCCTCCTGATGTTACCCCAGCATAAACAACTGATGTATTAATACACTATCATGTGCAGAGACCTGCTGTGTCATTATCTTACCATATACACCATAATATCAGACAGGATTTTTAATGCCCTTTCCTGTGTGTTAATGCTTCCAGATGTTATCCCGGAATAAGCAAATGATGTATCACTACACTATTATGTTCAGAGGTGTGCTGTACCTTTATCTCATCCTGTACACCTGACCAGCTGTGCGTGAGAGTGGGACCCGAACAATCCCATGCTGCCACTTCATTATGTTCGCCTTGGTGACAGTTTTTTTTTGTTTGTTCAAATAAATACATGTGATTGTTTCTGTACAAATAGATCCATTGGGAGGAACATGGGGCTTGAAGGGCTGCATGCTCCCATTTCTGTGGTTATGACCAGATAATATCAGACTGCATTTTCAACACGGTTTTGTGTGCGTTAATGCCTGCTGATGTTGTTCTGGCATAAGCAAATGATGTATCAGTTCACTATAGTAGTTAATAGGTATACACGTGCTTTCGATATGATATTTTTTGTAATAAGAAAGCACACAGTTTTACATTGGTAAATGTTTGTTTATTACAGTTGTTACAGTAAAACAAAATTCTCTTTGTTGATTTTCATTAAACATAACACTTTTGCATTTATATAAAAATTTAGTAAAAAAAATATGGGTCTTTTGCCAAGTAAATAATATTCATTTATAAAAATTTACCATGAGAATAAAAACACAAACAAATATAATATAAGGTATACATACATTTTTCAGTGGCAGAGTAGCTGCCTCTGCTACTGGAGGGTATGAGGAGATTTGTAAGGGGGTCGCAAACTTGGACCATGCAGGAGGAAGTGGAAACTACTCCTGAGATGTGGAGGAGCATGCCAAACAGTGGAAGAGGAGGGGACAGATCCGTTTCTCACTGGAGACCATAGATTTCTGTTGTTGCATTCTCTTGATTTTTTTCAGTGTGAGATGTCATCGGATCTGTTGGAGAAAAAAGAAAGATATATTGAGTTCTATGTCTCTTAACTATGTGTCTTTAACATCTCCTTTAAGTACTGTTATATGCAGTGGCTGCATAGGAGACTGTATACCATCTATTTCACAACAAGGCTATTGGTCACCAACTCATTTTTTGGATAGAACATGACCTTGAGGCGGACGCTTGAGTGGGAACAGTGCCGTTATGTAACAGACAAGGGGGAATGATAGGCATGTTAGTTTTTTTAATGCGATACAGTATCGTTAATAGTGTATGGTCGGTGATAGTGATTCCTTAACTTTTATGGAACCAAGGTTTCTTGTCTGTGACTGATATTTTAATGCTGTTCTACTTACTATGTCAGCTGTTGAACACAAGAGTTGAACTGGCTGAAGCTATGATCACTGCTGGTGGGGATGCTTGTATTATGATGTGCATATTACAACTGCATTGACAGTGCTGTGTTACTAACTACATTGCTTCTGCAGCAGGATTAGTTTTTTTCTGTATGTTATCAATTCACTACTACACTTGACTATACACCATTTGCAAATATTTGTATATCACAGAATACTAAAAAACATGATTTTTAGATCTGGTTCTTCCGTCTGAGACTGGACCTGTGATGTTATCTTACTGTGATATCGCTGCTGTAGTCTGTGCCTCACTGTTACCCTCCTGAATCATTGCATTGCAGCTCTTGCCTCATTTGTTGTCCTATCATCATTTGCATATTCTATTACTAAAATACATAGTTTTGAACATTGACAAGAAACATTGCACAATAAATTGTTTTATTCATTATAGCAACAAGATATAGTCCAATATCAACAATGTCTTCATGCTGTGTGTCATGGGGGAATAAGATTACGCGTCAGGTTCTGGGTGGACTTGGCCTGTGGCCTTGTACACAAAAAGCTGGTATGTGATGTTATAGCACCACAACATATATCCTGTTAGCCATTATTACTGAACAAATTGTTATATGTTACTTAAGCAAACACATTACTGAGGTGGCTTAACAGACAATATATTCTGCGTGGCTATTGTGTCACAGTCTATTTACTAGATAGACTGCAGGGCAATTGTAAGTATTTACAACATGCTGCTGTGTTTATTCAGTTACATAAAGACTTCTAAGTATTAGTAGTCAATGCGTATTAATCGGGCAGCAAAAATACTATTATGAGTGCCTACAGTACTGCTGGTTACTGTTCTGTATGTAGTTATTGTGTTTTCAGATAATGCTGGTTTTTAACATAAAAAATACATATGAGCAGATATTCCGGGCTCTTCTTCTTCCTGTTTGACTACAGGTTGTGCCCTGGTCTCCAGTGGTTCTGTAATAAACCAGATATATTTGTAATTATGATATGGCTATAAAAAATCTAGTAATGTGTTGGGCTGAGGAGCTCAGAATCCAGTGCTGATATTCCATGATGCAGCACTGGAAGAATGTCCAGTAACCTCTTCACAATAATATCAATAGTAGCAGAAAATCCTGACCGTCATCACAAATGTGTCTGTCACTTTTACTTACTAAAAACCTTAAACTAGGCCCTAAAAATCAAATGTTGTTACATCCATAAACATATCATTGAAATGTTATTTGTCCTCATAATAATCTTGTTACTCATAAACATAACTTAAAAAATTGGGATCACATGATGAGCCTGGCATGAAAGGATGTCTTCTGTGCTGCTCCCAGGCCCAGACTACACAATTTAGCTAAATTTTTCGCCGGGACCCTTACCACAGAAGCGTATCCCCTCTCTCTTGTTTGTGGGGTACATTTGAGGAGTTATCGGTGCCATAAGCAGCTGATTACAGCCGGTGTAACCGCAGTTCCTGTCCTGAAATTGCGCTTTCATGTGGAAAAGGCCGTGAAGGAAACAGCGGGATGGAGGTGGAAGCTCTTGAGCCCTTGGCTGCACGCACACCAGCAGTAAAGCTCCCGAAGCCCCACTCGCCGGTGCCAGACGATCAGGCAGGTCAGGCTGATGTGGAAGGGGGTGTTAACACGACTACAGATGATATAATGGAAATTAAATAAATGCTGCAGGGGCTGGTTGTGGACTTCACGACTGTGAAACCAGCATTGCACTCACTGGCTCAGAGGATGGGGGACATGGAAGCCAGAGTCTCCTCACAGGAATGGAAAGTCTCTTCCCTTGATCAAGAGTTGATCACAGTATGCAGACAAGTTAAAAAACTTGAAGAGTGGATGGAGGATCAGGAATCTAGAAGTAGGAGAAATAATCTTATATTATCAGGACTACTGGAGAGGGCTGAAGGGTCTGACTGTGTCTCTTTTATTCAAGATCTCCTCCTCAAGCTCTTGGGCCCTATGCTATTCGGCGAGGCCTACAATCTGGAAGGGGCTCATCGAGCTTTACTAGAGATGCCCCCGCCAGCGGCAAGGCCAAGAGTTATTAAAATGATTCCTGAACTATAAAGAAAAATTCCACATGCTTTCTAATGGTAAAAAAAATGAAAATCTGCAATGGAATGGTGCATCCTTTCATTGTTCCAGGATCAAACCCCATCAGTTCGAGAGAAGCACAAAGAATATTTTGAAATAAAAAAGAAGCTCTATTTAGCCAGAATCAAGTTTTGCCTTCAATACCCTGCAACACTTATGGTCCGACTTCAATTGGGCGAAAGAAGTTTCTCACTGTGAGTGATGCTATGGAGGGTGTGTGTGGAGCTCCCAAGATTATTCAAATCAACGACTTGAGCTCCCACTGGTGAACTGTACATAGATATGATCTATTCAGTTGGGACTTGGTTAAATGGAAAGGATATGCTTTATGTGTTTCTGGTTCCCAAAATTTGGTGGGGTATGGCCTATGTGTGGTTACCATGTTATGGCATTTTGCTTAATACTGTGGGATTTGAATGGTATTATAGAGGATTGACTACCATTATATGTATGTGGAATTTGAAATGGGGTCTGGTGATACTTGAGATGACGGGAGCCCTGCTCATCTAGGTGTGGAGAAAATTCTACAGTCTCAGTTGGGGGCAGAGCTTCCCTGGGGTATGGTGCTTTAGTGTTTGTACTATGAGGGGGGGATTGATCATTTGGACTGCAGTATGGATGGAAGGTTAGGACTCTTCTATAACTTCTTTAAAGGGTGCTCCTACTAGAGTAGGTGAAGTGGGGTGCTCTGGGGCCCTGAGAATTAGAATTAAAAGAATGGTGCGGGTCGTGGCTATAAGGGAGCATTTCTGCTGCAGCTCTATTTGTTTTACTGTGGGGTGTGATCTTGAGGAATGCCCAGCCAGTTTGAAGGGCCAAGGAGGGGCACACAGAATTGGGTTCATACATGTATCAATGATTGTTGGGAGGACGATCTATGGATCAGGGGTTGGGGGGTTTACAGAGGGTTGGAAAGAGAGAAAGTCCACAGGGGTGAAAGTGGAGGCTGCAGGCCTGGCAAGGGCTAAATGTGATGGTTTTACACCATTTTTTTTTTTTTACTTTTCTAATGTCGGGTATTAAAATTCACTCATGGAATGTTAAAGGTCTCAGGGGTCGACGGAAAAGACTGGTAATTCTGAGGCATATTGGACAGATAGGGGGTCACATTGTTGCGCTACAGGAGACCCGTCTTTTGACAGAGGAGCTGAGCTTCCTAAAGAGGCTGTGGGTGGGACAGGTTTATGGTGTGGGTAAGGATAAGGCTTCAGGGGGTGTGGTGATCTTAATAGAGAAAACATGTCTTTGTACTATTGTGCAGGTGACTGTTAGAGATGATAGTAGAGAGATTTACCTTATGGGCACCCTAGGGGGTAGAGAGCTCACAGTCGCTTCTATTTATGGTCCCACCCCTTCCAATCCTGAGTTTTTTGCTTCAGTGGAGCTAGATATTTCAGCATTCTCTCTGCATTCTCTTATTTTGGCAGTTGACTGGAACTTATGTAGTAATAATACGGAGGAAAAGATACCTCCGTCAGAAGAGCTTTTGTCCAGAGCTCAGGAAGCTCTGAAAAGATTTCTGGAAGTCACTGCCCTGGTGGACCCACTCTGAATTTATTCTAAAGGGGGCAACACCATGACCTTTTACTCGGCTGCCCACAAAACTCAATCTAGAATAGACTCTTTTCTGGTTGACAGGGTGGCACTGTGCAAAGTTAGGGAAGTAGTAACCCAGGGTAGAATCTTCTTGGATCATGCCCCAGTTCAGTTGACCTGAGAGCCTAGTGCTGCTCCCCACAGACCGTATAGATGGAGGCTGCAGGATACGTTTTTGGTGGATTCTTCAGCCCAGGATAAACTAGAGGTTGCCCTCTTGGAGATCTTACGGAGTCAATTGCCTACATTTCAGAATAAACAGCTAGGATGGCCAAGCTGTAAAGTGTTATATGCAGGTGAAGCCCAAGGTCTTTCTGCATGAAGAAATAAAATGATACGTGCTAAAGAGGAGTTTATTCTGGGGGCTATTGAATCATTGGCTCCTAGGGAGGGCACCTCAGTTGATATTGATGTGGAGCTCCAAAGCCTGAGAAGAGAATTATCAGATATCGTGTATGGTAAAGTTGAGTTTTGGTTGGAAAAGATTCAGGCTAAATATTTACTGCAGGGAGATGTACCTGGTCGCTTTCTTGCAGCTTGGGTTAAGGAGTGGGAAGTGTCTCGGACGGTTACATCCATACAGTATGAAGGGAAACGCATAACGGACCCTCAACTAATGGCATATGCATTTGCCTCTTACTATAGGGACATATACTGGGCAGAATACCTTGCCAGTGAGGCGGCAATTAGGTCCTTTTTGGAGGGAATACCCCTACCAGTTTTAGATGCCGTGCAGGTTGGAGCACTGACAGTCCCCATAAGAGAATCTGAGATAATAGGTATGATCCATTCTTTGCCTGCTGGCAAAACACCGAGGCCTGATGAGTTGATGGGTAAGTTTTATCAAACTCATCTTCCCACTATACTTCCTCTGCTTAAAGATTATTTTGATGAAGTCATGCAGGAGGGGGTCTGCCATCCTCCCCTCTACCACACATATATCTCCCTGGTGCCAAAACCAGGCAAGCCAGTGGATTTGTTTGGCAGCTACTAGCCTATAGCTTTGAAGAACCAAGACATTAAGATTCTTATGAAGATCGTAGCTAATAGAATACTGAATGTTGCCCCAACCTTAATAAGCCCTGAGCAGGTAGGATTTATGCCTGGTAGGGGGGCACAGGATGCTCTCAGGAAGCTCCATCACATACTTGGTCAGGCATCGGACTCCCAACTTTCCATCGCCTTGATTTCTTTAGATGCTGAGAAGGTCTTTGATAGGGTCGCTCACACATTTCTATTCACTACAGTGGAGAGGATGGGTCTTCCGGAGATCCTTCTTAGAGGTATTAAATATTTGTATGCGGCTCCTATGGCTAGAGTGTTGTGCAATGGGTATCTTTCACAGGAGCTTAGGTTGGAAAATGGGACCAGCAAGGGTGCCCCCTGTACCAATATTGTTTAATATTTCTTTGGAACCACTCCTGAGCGAATTAATAATGATGTCAGCATCAAAGGGCTCAGGATCGCAGGGCAGGACTTAAAATTTTCAGTCTTTGCCGATGATATTTTGCTGCATTTGCAGGACCCGGCCTCAAGTTTTAAGAGGACAGTTGAAATTACTGAACAATATTCCAGGGTCTCAAATTATAAGTTAAACTTGAGCAAGATGCAAATTCTCCCCTTGACAATAGATGTTAATAGTGTAGATTTTTAACCTTTACAGATACATTGGGTGCCAGACAAGCTTAAAAATTTAGGTATATGGATAACAGCTAATATGGCAGATGATGCGGCAACTAATATGGTTGGGATCCTGACAGCAATTAACGGGGATGTACTTAGATGGACTAAGCTTCCCTTGAATTTTGCAGCTAGGCTAGGATTAACTAAAATGAACCTTCTACCCAGGTTACTATATCCAATACACTTAGCCCAATACTGCATTCCTAAAATCTGGTTTGTTAAAATTAGGAAACTGTTATAAGACTTCTTATGGAATTCCAGGCCTCCTAGGAGAAAGCATAGTGTCCTGCACCTACCTTTTAATAGGGGAGGGATTAAGTTGCCTGATCTTCACTTATATTATGTGGTGGGACAATTGGGCCATATCAGTCTTTGGGTTAGGCACAATGAGGGAGAATCATATATTCCAATTCGGCTACGCATTGAGATGTAAACCTTTCAGGACCTTGGTCTCTCTCCTGAGGCGTTTTTTTTCTAATACAGAGAAATACCTGAAACAGGCATCATTGAGTCCTACTGTTAAATCAGCTATGGGCTGGTGGTCATTCCTTTCCCCTAGTCAAAGGAGGGATCAAGGGAAGTCTTCAGAACAACCGCTGCTGGGCAATACTAATTTTTCAATTGGGGGTAGGATCCTCACTCGCCTTTGGGCAGCTCAGCTCCTGGGTCTCCAACTTAGGGATGTGGTGCAAGACAATAAGGTGGTACTACTGAGTAAATGTGATACAATGCCATTCTTTAAAAGGTTACAGCTTACTAAAATGTTGGAGGGGTTTTGGAGAGGATTAGGAAGCCCACAGGAACACTCTTTTACATGGGACATTCTCAAGGAGGTGGATCCTACTTCTCATTCTTTATCCAAAGTCTATAAAGTACTTCTGGAATATGTTAGTCCAAACTCCACCATTAAGATCCCTTATTGGAATAGAACTTTTGCCTCCCAGCGTCTTGACTGTGATAATATTTGGAGGTCTCACAGGTATATATCTGTACCCAAGTATCGGATTATGCAATTTTTTATTATTTCCAATACGTACTTTACCCCTGTGAAACTATGTGATAGACACCTCAGACAGACAGACCTGTGTTTTAGATGATCGAGTGGGTTCTGAGGATATCCTACATGTGCTGTGGGAATGTAGCAAGATAGTGCCCCTATGTGATGAAATTAGCCAGCAAATGGACCCTCTATTGGATTACTCAGAATTTATTGTACCAGAAATATGCATTTTAGGTGATATGTCACAGGTATCGGGGATTACACCCAAGTATCATTTATCTCTGATGGTTGCGATAGTTAAAGCTGCTATATTGAAACATTGGAAAGATGATTATATTTATACTTACAGCTATTGGGTGAGGGACCTGATTGGTGCCCTGAGAAGAATAAAGCGATATTTGCTTATCCAGCATAGGAAGGGGCTATATAATAAGAGATGGTCAGCACTGGAGGCAATTTACTCTTTAAAGATTTGTAATATCCAAATACAGGCCTGCCTGTCAGATTGTGCTTACTGTATGATTTTTCTTTCTGTGAAATGTACAGGTTGATTCAGATTTTGCTGTTTTAAATGGATTTATTTCACTGGTCACACTTGTCTTTGGGTTTTGATGATACTTGTAAAAAGGTAATAAAATATAGGATTGGTTTGCTTAAGGTATAGGGTGGGTTGGACTCTCTCTCTTTCCATGGGATGCGGCAGGGGGCTACATTCTGCAGGCAATATTGCCCAGGTTAGGGCCCAGTTGCTCTATTATTGGGGAGAGGAGGTTAATGCTTTGGTATTAGGGGATTTTTTCTCCTTTTTTTTTTTCTTTCTCTTATTCTACTCCCTAGCTGAGGATCAAGACTAGTCGAGAATGGGGTCTATCTGACCGGAATGTTACAAGAATTGGTTTACATTACAGAGCTGGCCTTACTTGTTGTGTATGTAAATAGTTAAGGTTGTACACAGTTGCACAATCAGTTTTTTTCGGATTGTGTCACCCGGCTGTGTCCGGGATTTATGTCTTGTATGTCTGATATTATACAATAAATCAATAAAGATCTGTTTAAAAAAAAGAATAACTTAAAAAATAAAGTAGTACACTACTTGGACTTGTAATTTATGATTTTTCTTTGCAGAATATGGAAAATCACCCTGCTATCCTCACCTCTTCACTAGGAAAATCTGTGTTATTTAAATTGTTACAGATAAAAGGAAAAGGTATTGCTATATGTGATGATACTCATGTTCTGAGCTGACAATCACAATGTCATTTGCACTTTCTTCTTCTGTCCCCTCCTGTTCAGGGACCAGGTCTGGGGCAGATGATAGTTCATCAGCTGTATCTCCAGTGGCTATTAAAAAAATACAATTTTAAGACTGGTAATAATGTCAATATTTATAACCTGAGAATTATGGTTAAAAAAAAAGTAACAAAACAGATCACCATTAATGCTGTGTACTACTTTACTGTTAGTTAAATCTGCTACTAGCAGTGACATTTTTTTTTCTTTGGGGAAGGGGCTACTAGCTGTGACAGATAATGTTACTTATGTTCTATGTGGAGACAGTGTTAATTCCTGATTACTAGTAAGTATAACAATACCCCCTTATTAAGAATGACACGTACTTACATATTCACTAAACTGATACAGTTTGAAAGTGACATACCTCAGAAAACAGCATGATAACATCATTAAATGAATGATATCACAATATGTGGTTCATCAGCTGTGTGTGTCAGGATTGTTGGGTGATTATTGTTTGATGATTCCATTGCCATATGCATTTTAGCTGTACCGCTTACGAAAACATGAAAATTGTGGCATCACACAGAAGTGTGTTAATACATTGGTACTCATGCATGATATTTGATGTAGTTAACAACTTAGACTTGCTACTATATATGTGTAACACAACATTTGTTTGCTACATACATAGCCACAAGTCTTCATGATTAGATATGTGAACATTTAAAGACAAAACCAGTTGCGAGGAGGAGATCGTTTGTACTTTTGAAATATTATGAGTATGTTTACTGATCTTTTTTGAATCATGAAGTATAATTATTATACAATATGTTAAATGGTAACACTATTGAGCTCCCACTACAGTATATTTGGTTTGGGGAAGAGTTTCTCGGTTCAAAGAGATGTGGCTGTTTCTGTCCAAATTTATACGTTGGTGGGACCATGTGAGTCGAAGGGCCCCATGCTCCCTATTCTGTGACTATGACCGGGGTAATATCAGATACCATTTTCAATGCCTTTCCATGTGTGTGAGTGGCTCCTGATGTTACCCTGCCATAACTGGATAATATTGGACTGGATTTTAACCAACCACCACACACCAACATATCAATTTGTACAAAAACAGGCATATCTGTTTGAAGCAAGAAACTCTGCACAAAGTACATATACTGTAGTGGGAGCATGGGACCCTTCAGGTCCCATGCTGCTACACAGCTAGCCACATGTACAGGGCAAGATAATGATGCTACAGGCCTCTGCACCTAACAGTGTGCTGATACATCATTTGTTTATCCTGGGGTAACATCAGGTGGCATTAACAAACACAAAAGGGCATTGAAAATCCTGTCCAATATTATACGGTTATGCCAGGGTCACATCACTAAGCATTAACACACATGAACAGGTGGTGAAAATGCTGTCTTATATTACCCAGTTATAGCCACAGAAGAGGGACCATGGGGGCTCTTTGGGCCCCATGCTCCCAGCAACATACAATTTGTACAGAAACAGGCACATCTCTTGTAACTGAGAAACTATCCCCAAAGCAAATATACTGTAGTGGCTATGACTGGGTAATATCACATACCATTTTCACCGCCTTTTCATGTGTGTTAATGGCTGCTGATGTTATCACAGCATAACCAAATAATATTGGACAAGATTTTAACCGCCCTTTCATGTCTGTTAATGCCTCCTGATGTTATACTGGCATAAGCAAATCAGTACACTATTATGTGCAGAAGACTGGTGTGTCATTATCTTGACCTATACACCTGGTGAGCTGTGTGGAAGCATGGGACCTGAAGGGTGTCATGGTTCCACTACAGTATATTTGCTTTGGGGAGAGCTTCTTGGTTCAAAGAGATGTGTCAGCTTCTCTATAAATTAATATGTTGGTGGGAAGATGGAGCCCGCAGGGCCTCATTCTCACTCTTCTGTGGCTATCACTTGAGTAATATCAGACACCATTTTTCACCATTGTTATAACACTTGGTGCCACAGACTAACAATTTTGTGTTTTTATTACATTGTACATGGAGACCATCTGTTCTTATGGTTTTATCTTAGCAAACAAAGTACTTATGATGCAGTACTCTTTCTCTGAATTGTGGCTTGCCAGCCTGGAGCCACAGCCTGCACTCCTGGTTGTACTAGACCTGGTCCTTCTCTGGCACCTTCCCTGCATCCTTCATCTTATAAAACTTTTGCTGGAGTAGTTTCCACTTCCCCCTTCAGTTTCTCCATTTTTTTTCCATTCCCTTCTCATGACAAAGGAATTTTGCCATCCCCTTCCAAGTCTCCTCCTGCGGCATGTTGGTCGCCCTCATTATTATTTAAGGATCGCACATTTTTGCGATGCCCTCCAGTAGCAGAGGCAGCTGCTCTTGTTTCCAATACTTTGGCATGTCTGAAAGAGAATCAGAAGTAGAAAAATGAAAGGGTCAATGTATCATATATTTCTTAACAGATATGTGCTTTTAATTGTCTGAAACGTAAAGCATATTTATGACACAAGAACTCATAGTATGATGCTGTGTGATACTGTATAGTATCATACTGTTATCTTTTGTGTGGGTCTTTTAATGAATAATTTAAATGGAACACTGTAAAAAATATGCAGCTCTATGTTGTAGGGTTTGACATTCTGTGTGTTTTTTTTTCTTTTTTTTCTTTCATTGCCATGAAACACCATGGGCTGGATATTCAAAAGGGTTGCACCATGTGCAATAGGGTTGCGCCTGCGCAAGTCCGAAATTCGCCATTCTGCGATATTCAGCAGGAGGCAGTTGCGCCCCCAAAGTCATGCTGAGCAACAGCAAATGCTAATGAAGGCATGCTCAACCTGAGGGGGAGGAACCATGCATAAACTGCACAGCCCGATATTCAGCCGGGATGTGCAGAGTTGTGCAGCTGCAACCCCCTTCCTCCGCCTACACAAGTTTGAGACAAAAAAAAAGGATCAAGTCGAGGGCCACCCACAGGTGAGCTGCCGCATTGCAGGGTGCAACACAGCAGCTGCCACCTGTGGGTAGCCCTCCACTTATGTGCCCCCTGCAGCCCCTATCGTGGGCATAATAGTAACCCCATGGCCCGATCACGGGCAGAACACCTCCCCCACTAGCCCGGTGCGGGCATACTGTATAAAACCCCCTGACTGGCCCGATCACGGGCATGCTGTATAAAACCCCTGACTGGCTGATTGCAGGCATACTGTATAGGGAACCCCCCGACTGGCCCGATCACGGGCATACTGTATAAGGAACCCTCCTGACTGGCCTGATGGTGGGCATACTGTATAGGGAACCCCGACTGGCCCGATCTCCTGGGCAGGCAGAGTTCAACCCCAAATACCAATATCCCTGGTGGTCCAGTGGACAGCGAAGCCCGATTGCGGGCATTGAGTCAAGCCCACCCACCAGAGTCCAATTTCCCTGGTGGTCCAGTGGCCCCCACCCGCGGAGCCCCACCACCTGCTCCCCCGTCAAGGCGGTGAGCGGCACACCCCACCCATTCATTCATTCGCATATCTGGACTGCCTTATGCGGTATGGGCTGCATGCCCATTGGCTCTTGCTCTGAACCAATGGGGTGCAGCCCTACCCAGCTGTTAATCGATGGGTGGGTGGTGGGCGGCAGGCGGGTGAGGTGATGTGCGCCCGCCGGCTGACTGGGGAGCGGGGTGGTGGGGCTCCATGGGTGAGGTGGGGTGGGGGACCACTGGACCACCAGGAAAATTGGACTTTGGGGGTGGGTTTGACTCTAATGCCCATCGATCGGGCTTTACGGTCCACTGGACCACCAGGGATATTGGTATTTGGGGGTTTGAACTCCATTCTGCCCGCGACGGGCCAGTCGGGGTTTCTATACAGTATGCCTGGCGATCAGGCCAGTCGGGGTTTTCATACAGCATGCTGATCGGGCCAGTGGGGGGGTTTATACAGTATGCCCGCCGATTGGGCCAGTCGGGGGTTCTATACAGTATGCCCATGATCGGGCCAGTGGGGACGGGTTTCTTATACCAGTATGCCCCCAATCAGGCTAGTGGGGGAGGTTTAGATCATGCCCGCGATCGGGCTGCAGGGGGGTTAATACTGTTATGCCCGACATCGGGCCAGTTGGGGGAGATTTACTTCATGCCCACGATTGGGCTGCAGGGGGCGTCGGTCCCTACGGCTGCTGCCTGGCAGGGCGCCAGGCACAAGTTGTCAGGGTTCAGAGCACCTGCATGCTAAATGCATGCAAATGGGGCCATAAGTAGATGCAAATGGCCCCCCCTGTGCCTTGCATAACTTATGGCCCCATTTGCACGTCACCTTTTGAATATTGGAAATTTGCGCATGGTGCAATGGAACTTGCACCACTGCATCTTGAATGATCCACTCTGACCACTTGCGGTGGAGCAAGTTCCATTGTGCCATGCACAGTGGCTGTGGCTGGGGCAATATTCAAAGGAGTTGCTCAATAGCGCAACTCCATTGAATATCGCCCCAGCCACACCCCTGCGCAACTTTTTTGAGCAGCGCAAGGGCTTGCGCCACAGAATGGCGCAGTTTGAATATCCAGCCCTATATGTGTTACTTCCGGAGTGTGCTATTATGTACTTTGCACTTGATTTCTGGCTAGTGCTGTACATTCAAACTGCAATCAATTGCTTTTAATATTAGCTCTGTCAGTTATACATTATTGTTGTAGTTACAAAGCTGTAATAAGTGAGTAACTTTGGACTTGCTCTGTGCTTGCTATTGCCCACTATCCCAGTGCTCAGAGATGAAAAAGAGATACTTATTGCAATAACAGTTATAAATTATATGTGTGTTGCCTATCCATTCATTTTGTCAAAATTAATGATTAGATATGTGGGTGTGGCACTAGATTGTATGGTGTACCAGTCTTGATACCCTTGTTAGCCATGACTGTCAAGCAAATAGCTGTTTTGTCAGTCACAGCATGCCTCTGTGCATTATTGGAAACTGATATGTCATCTACTTATGCCGGGTTAATATCAGGATGCATTGACAGACACCTCACATCGGTTAAAATTATGTCTGACATTATCTGCTCATGAACACATAACCATAGCAATACCTATGTAGTGACTTTTAAATGTTTCTAGATAATGCTAACTGTGACAGTATGGATGATGTGTCATGGAGAATAAGAATAGTGATTGTTTTGTGATGGCTGGTGTGGTGGTGGGGCCTAACAGTGCTTAATGTACTACTGTATATGTCTTAATCAGACATAGTTACACATGTCCCCCCCACCCCTGTGAGACACATACACACAAAAAAAAACAAGCACATTGAGTAAACTATGTGATAGCTAGATATTGTTTACAAAATTGTGTTGACAAAATCTAACTACAGTATGACAGTAGCTCTATGTGCACTGTGTTGTGCATTTCTGGGTAGTGAAATGTTTACTTATTTAGTTCTGTATGTGTTTTGTGTATTTATTTTGCTATTTTTTGACCAGAAAAGTTGGTTCTTAAAAGAACTTTTGGTGCAGTTTGTTTGCAGTTTCATGGATACACTGTCTATCTGATCACAGAGAAGATGCCATGTTGGAGGTCTCTCAAAAACAGGCAATTGCCAGTGTCTGACAAGCGTACACTGTCTTTTAGATACAGCCAATCTTTAAAATACTTCATTTCAGGATGACATACTGTGCACATTCCCAGATCATGCAGAAATGCAGAGATGTGAATGTTAACTTTTTCTTGCTCTGTTGAGCAGATACATATCGTTACGGATGATCTGTTTTAATGTTTTTGTTTTAAATTTTTATCTTTATGTATTTGGTTTTATGTACAGCACCTTGGTTTTGAAAGGTGCTATAAAAATAAAGTTGATTTGATTTGATTTGATTTGATCTGCATGCCAGACCATCTGCTCAGTAATATCAGAATATATAATTTTACATGTGAGTAGCATTTCTGTAAGTGAAGCTAGGTCCAATTTAGCTTTGGAAACTAAATCCATCCACCTTTTCATTTCCTCCGAAATGGATCATCAGTATGTCTGGCACTGACTGGTTGCTCAACAGGTGTTGCATGGTGGGCTTGATCTGCTCCTATCTCATGCCCCCTTACCAAACCAGTAAACCTTGCAGTTTGGTAGGTTTAAGTTACTGCCAAAGTGACTTGTCTTGGCATATTCACCATCTCAGTGAATTAAACTGCTGCCTACCATCCACACCGTGATTCTGGAATTTTCTGTCATGAACTTAGTCTCTTTAAAAACTTTAAAAACAGAGTGACAGAGAGCTCAATACAGACAGTCTGGTAACTTTTTTTTTCTTCCTTAGAGATATAGCAGCAGAAGAAACCTAACTATTTATTGGCTGCTGTACACTGTATGGTGCCAATAGGAAAATTACACTACTTCAGTCCCTGAAATTTTTTTTCCTATTGGCTGTAGGCAGACTAAACATATTTTTGGTTTTGGTGGGAATTTATGCATCTGTGATTGGAAACTTTGAAAGAACACAGCTCTACATGCATTCGAATTTGCTGGGAGCCACCTTGATACACATGTGCCTGCAATCTGGGAGTACCTTATGAACTGACATGTGGTGGTGAGTACTATTTAAAGGTCTGCCTCTAACTGTTAAAAGTTATACTAAATTCAGTGTTTAGTGTTTAGATACTTAGAGTATAGCAGACAAAAAAATGATAGCATCAAGATACAGCTATTTTTAGCAGTTAAATGTATTTGAAAACAGTGCTTTCTTACTAAGTTCAAATGGTGCACTTTACTTTATTTATTTAGTTTTTGTTGACCAGGTAAGTGCACTAGACAAATTCTGCCTATTTTCAGGCATGACCCGGGGAAGGGGGATACAGGTGAATGCCAACTGACTTTGAACCAGATTAACCTGTTGGTGTCTGTCTGGTGTTACTGTCTCTTCTCTGATTTGAAGCAGTTTTTCTACAAAATGGTGGAATTTCCTGTTTCTTGTCTTTTACTGTTTTTTCATTAGTGGTTTAACCTGTTTGCTGTGGTACATTTTAGCATACACAATTTTTTTTTGGCATAAATTAGTACCAGCTACCATTTGTTGATGTGGGCTGTCAATCATGTCTCAATTGGTTCTGATTTGTTAGATATGTTATATGGATGTTTAAAAAAAAGGCTGTTCTTAGTGAAGCAAGTGTGACAATTGATCTCATTTACAGTATTATAATAATCAATATAATGTATTTGTGTGCTTTTATCGGCATATTACAGTTGTGCTGCTGAAATATGTAATTTTTAAACCATCTTGTGGTCACTGGCATTTCTAGACACAAATTTCTAGCACGTCCTGGTTACAAAGCATCATGGGAGCAAAGGTAGAAGGTCAGGAAAGCTTGATCAAAACATGTTTGTGTGATAACATTTTTTGAGCATGGTTATATCTGTATTCTTTATTATGGGGAGTGCGACAACATTCATGCAAACATTTTTTGATCACGCAATTGTAATGTATTTCAATAGAATCTGTAATAGCTCAAAAACAGTTGCACAGACATTTTTTTAGCTTGACAACATGATGTATTCCTATGGAACTCAGTCAGTGGTTGGCCATGGTGGTGAGAGGTGGGTGTGCCAGTCGCTGGGTATCAGTCAGGGTTGAGGCCTGACTGGTACTGCTGGGTGGGGGGCTACAGTAGCATCAGGGATATTGGGGGTTATTATTGTACACTGTGTGGTGCTACAGGGATATGGGCTTTTGGGCTGGGGGACAGAGCTGCCTTGCATGGCTATTAGTGGTAGTGGGGTTTGTAGGCTGGGGGAATGAGCAGCCTGCAGGGGCCTATGGGGGCTCTGGGGTGGGGGGTTCCAGCTACACTGTGGGGGCAATTGAAGTGTATTTAACTACTGGTCAGTAGATAAGTTGTGAACTGCCTAATTGTTTTTTGTGTTGTCAATAGAACGCTGTAATGCTTTTTCATATGGATGCTGTTATGAAGCTTTAAACTGTGGTAATATTATTTTTTTAATGTGTCATCATAAAATATATCAATACAGATTATAACTCTACTTAATTATTTATGGTGGTACTGCCAGCTGTGATTGGTTGTTGCAACTGTTAAATCTGTAAGAAGTCAGTAGTGTGGGAACCCCCTGTGCAGTTCCCAATGCTGACGCTCCCAGTGGCAAGACAGGAAAAAATGTCATTATTGCAATTAGACTTATGTTTGCAATAATTACCTCAGAGGCGGTCAGTTCCTTGTGGTTAATGACCAACTCAGTGGGCAATGGCAGTGTGATGTCCATTGGATAAGTCTTTAAGCCCCCCCAACACACACACACACACCTGGTTGTTAATGTCTAGGAAATGACCACCTCTTTGGCCATTATTGCATACTATGTTATCTGGGTGAAAACATTTTTCAGTAAGAGATTTTTTTAACTGCAACATTTAAACATATATCAATTTAAATTGGTCATGTATTTTAAGACCTTTGCCATTAGCATTTTATTTCAGTATGGTGACATC
The DNA here is from genome assembly GCA_016271365.2 of Neoceratodus forsteri. Classification (NCBI taxonomy): domain Eukaryota; kingdom Metazoa; phylum Chordata; order Ceratodontiformes; family Ceratodontidae; genus Neoceratodus; species Neoceratodus forsteri. Next base: position 953,535,083 of record CM028129.1, on the reverse strand, counting down.
ACTGAGTCATGCAGGTAAAAAAAGGTATAAGTTTTTCATACATTGAGATAAATAATGAAGTTATATATGTTATTTGTTAGATTAGGGGATAGAGTTAAACATTATTAGAATGCCATTTGTCTGCTGTGGTTATTGTCACATCTTCATGGTGATACGTAACTAATACTGATTTCTTTTATTCTTTTGTAGGTGTGTGATCCTGTATCTTTACATTAACTGAGAACTGTGAATTGTCTGCTTTCAAAAGCTAACTAAGCATAGACTGCAAAGTAAATGTAGAGAGGCTAAGTATGATACCTATGTTAAATCAATGAAGAGTATTGGTGGCAGGAAACATCTTACTAACAAAGTTAAGGAGACTAGGAAGAGTGGTACTAGAAAAGGGTTATATGCTAATGATAATAATGTTCACTTTGTTGGTTTGAGAGACACAATTTACCATGCTTGGATACTACATGTAGTTCTGTCACACCGCAGCATGGCACATGCATGCATGCTGAGAATTTGTGTATTTCCAGGCATAAATGAAAAGGAAGCTTGACTACGTGTGGTCATCTTAGCAAGTTGCAGTTTTTCTGAAAACTTGCTTCCAAAGTTAAAGTTGAGTGGATTATTTCAACCATCATGAGACATCAAGGCAAAAGACTTAAGAGTAAATTGCCTTTGATGAAGCTATGACTCAGAGTTTGCAGATTTGTTAATATGGCACTTGCTGTTCATTCATGTTTGTGGAAAAAAATGATGAAAGATATTGAACACTTCACTGGAACAGTGCAGTCTGTTTATGACAGACTACGATATGTTGAGTGTCTTAACAGGGACAACTTTTGTTATGTGTTTCAAGGCATATGGCTACACAAAGAGCACTCAGAGGCTTTCTTTTAGGAGGAGTCATATAAACCAGTTTCAAAGGAGCTTGTTATATCTGTTGATGAGGCTGGAAAGGCTTGTAATGTGTTACATGTGACACATGCCAAGTAACACGTGTCTCAGATGATGAGACTGACTTAGACATTGGTTCAGTGAGCAGATCATGTGCATCATGGACATGTGATAACAGTTGCAATCTGCTTCAGTCATCATTTGATGCTATTGCAAAGTTTGTGACAAAGTTTTTGCCAAGTAAGAAGAAACAGAGATGTGACTTATTACATAAGACTGATCTCTGTGAAATTCGCAAGCATAAGGAATTGTTGGGACTCTCTTTAGCTTACTTAGACAGTGGTGTTTGCACCAGTTTGTTTCATCACATGCACATGATTACTGTGCACAATCCTGCCATGCTCAGTTTTGTGCACAAAATATACCAGGTCAGAAAAGCTGTTTCACGGTAGAAACAGCTTGATGAGTCATTGTCAACAGGAGATATGGATGCTGCAAAACTTGTAATACAGAATGTGCAGCATGCTGGTAAACATTATGACACAGTCTGTGACAACGCTTTTGCCACAATATCTTGCAGTGTCAGTCTGTCAAAATCTGACATGCTGAAAATTCAGCAAGCCACTAGCCAAGTTTGAGATGGCTAAGAGAGAGAAATTTGAATCTGTTTGTGTCTCATGTCACAGATTACTTTAAAGCTCAGCTTAGATCTTTCAATGATATGTGGGCACAATTGTTGGCTTACCTACTGGTGAAGAGTGATTTTAATTTGGAACCAGTAGTGACAATGTGTCAGCAGTGTTTGTCAAAGGTGAAAAGTAACACTCTGCCAGTCAGAACTGTTTTAATCAATATGGCAGCTGATGATGCACTAGGTGAGATTGCTGCATTAAATATGTTTGAATGGATATTAATACAGACCATGAAACTGTTTCAGACTATTCTATGACTGAATACTAAGAGTCACAAGGTGCCCGAAAAAGAACTTGTGAAGACTCTCAAGGGGGCAGTTATGTATTTACCTCTTCCACTGAAAGAGAATGTGCAGACAATCTCAAAGGAAAACAATATGGTGATACTGGTGAATGGTGTACCTACAAAGTCCATGGTGATTTGGCAAAATGTTGTCAATGTTCAGAAAGTGAAAGCTTCTTTGCACTATCTGAAGAGCAATAATCCTTTCTATGCTGACCTTGACATTCATGAACTGCCAGATGTGACTGGTCAGTTTGGACTGGTAGACACTGCTAAGCCAATGATTGAGAAAGTTGATGTGTCCACTCATGAAGATGTGTATGAACAGTACACAATTCACCCTTTGCATGGTAGAGAGCCTACTGGCGACAACATTGACTTGTATCAGATAGAACAGGCTGAAGATAGTCCTGTCAGCATATGGGAGAAACAACTTGAAGCTCGGTGCTTTCCAGATTTGTTTCCAAAAGGAACAGGAGGTCATCTGAATAAGTGCAAGATTCATGTTCCTGGTGCTGAATACCAGACATCAAGAGTTTTGAACAAGGATGGCAAATTCCATAGGAACATGCAATATTTCTTCCACCTGTTGTGGGACAGTGAGATTAGTGTGCTCTCTGCATTCATTGCTCATACACTTCGATTGACTAACCCATTGGAGGGTATGACAGCAGCTGAGTTTCTGCATCATCTGGCAGAAAAGGATGAAACACTGCAGGTGAATTTGACATCTCTCTTGTCAGACCTGCATGGCACTAAAGAATACTGGCACAGCAGGTACTCAGAAGTTATGACCATGCTGCGTGAGTATGGTGCAGCCACTTGGTTTGCAACTCTGAGCTGTGCAAATTAGTTGATTGACCTGCTGATATGGTCAAACTCTGATGTCGATGGCATATTATCAATGACACTTAGTGAGATGTGCTAACTTGATCCAGTGTCAGTGTCACTGCATTTTCATCATCGCTTCCATGAGATTCTGACATTTATTTTGTCTAAGGAAAATCCTCCTCTTGGCTTAGTTGAACAATACTTTTGGAGGATGGAATATCAGGCATGAGACACGCCACACATTCACAGACTTTTGTGGATCAAAGATGCTCCTCATATTGGCGATAATGACTCAGCTGAAGTGCTGAAGTTCATTGTACATTATGCGACTTGTCACATCACTGCTAAGTATGATAGCCCAACACACTGTGGAAGCGGGTGCAAAAATGTTAGCAACATTTTTGTGGAAAGTACTGTCACCGTCCAGTGAAGAGTCACAATCAGTGGTACACCAGGTGTTGATTTGGATTCCTGAGGTGTGTCTTCCAGCAAGGACGTATGAATGACTTATTTTCTGCCATGCATCACCATCTCAAGGCAAAGTCTACAAAGAGGGTGTATGAGTTACCCTGACAGGAGAATGAGATGTTCATTAATGATTATAATCCTCCTCTTCTCCTGGTGTGGCAGGCAGACATTGATGTGCAGTTTGTTGCTGACAACTCTCTGTCACTTGTGTGGTATGTCACATTGTACATTACTAAACATGAGCCGACAAGTTTGCTTGAGCTTTGGAGACACATTGCAGCATCTAATTGATCATTGAGTTCACAACTCTGTTCATTTGGATTGATGACATTGTCTCACAGGTAGTGTGGAGCATATGAGGCCAGTGATCGTTTGATTGGGACACACTTGTATGGCAAGTCTACTGCTGTACAGTTTCTCAATGTGAACTACAAAAGAAACAAAAGCATGTCTTGAAATCTCATGATGAGATTGAAGAACTGGACACACACCATCCTTCTTCAAAGAATATTTTGAAGAATAACCTGATTGACACCTACTTCCCCAATCGGGCAGATGCAGTGGATAACATGTGGCTGTACCATGTGGCTCAGTGGTATGACTACAAGACAGATGTTTCACCCAATGAGACTCAAGACATCTACAAAGTCAGAGGTTTTGATGGCTGCCTTGTTAAAAGGAAGAAGGCATTGCTCATTGACCACTGCAGATTGAGTCTCTCCACCACTGACAGCAAAGAGCATTACTGCTTTGCTCTAATGTTTCTGTTTAAGCCATGGAGGGATGAGATCACACTAAAAGGAGACTGTGACACATATGAAGAACAGTTCTACCTGATGTATGACACCTTTAAGAGTCAGCAGTCTGGAAAATACATTAGTAGACTGGAATTAGAGAAGGAGCAGACGTAACAAGCTAAGAAAAAGCTTGAGAAAGATACTGCAGGAAATTCTCAGGAAAATATGGATCCTGAGGGAGAGGGTACTCTAGGTGCTCCACTGCCAGTGAATGATCCTGTGGTTCTGATGAGTGAAGTTGAAAGTGCTATGCAGCATTCTTCTCATGTTGTAGAGGATCCAAGTGTACTGATTGATCAGCTAAATATGCAGCAATATGCTGCCTATGATGCTGTCCATGAATTGGTCAGACATAGTATCTGTCATGAGATGAAACAATGCACATGTGCAAACTATGAGCCTTTGTTACTCTTTGTCAGTGGTTCTGCTGGAACAGGGAAGAGTTTTGTTATCGAAGCTATCACCGTGGAGATAAGGAGGCATACAGGACACATGATGTCTGTGGCTGTGACTGCTCCAACTGGTTTGGCAGCATACAACATTGGCGGTGTGACTATACACAGGCTATTCATGTTACTTGTAGAGCATGGCAAAACAGTTCAGTACTGTAAACTTTCCCGTGAAGGCATCTGAGCTGTGGTCAATGTTTATCAAGATGAAAGTTTTCATCATTGATGAGATTAGTATGGTATCAAACATCATGCTTGCATGTATACATCTTCATCTCCAAGAGATACTTGGGAGTGATGATGGTTAGCCATTTGGTGGTAAGAGTGTTGCTGTCTTTGGTGACCTCCTACAACTTGCATCTGTGAATGGAGAGCATGTCTTCAGAGCACTGACTGTGAAGGAAGCAAAAATAAATTAGGTGCACTGGAGACATAAATCTTTGGGAGCTGTTTACTTACATCGAGCTGTATGAGAATATGTGACAGAGCCGTGACCTTGGGTACATGATACTTTTGGATCAAGCTCGAATTGGCTTATTGTCACAGCAGAATGTTTCTCTGTTGAGCACACGATGTATCGGCACTGAGTGCAATTCCCTCACAGCAGCGTGTGATGTCTTTACTAGTGTGTACTTAGAATCTGCTCGAATCATGTGTCTCATGCCTCGATTGAATCAGTGTGCTGAATTCAACAGCATTATGTTGCAGAGACAGGGCAAAGAGATCATTACTCTGCATGTTGTTGACACTGTCGATGCTGCATTCTTGAGTTGGAATCTAGTAGCAAAGATGATAGAACAGTTGTCCAAGCTAAAGTCAGATGTGTCTCACACAGCAGGGTTAGAAGCAGTTCTAACTGTGTGCATGAATGCACAGATTATGCTACATTGTAACCCTGCTGTAGAACGTGGCATGGTCACTGGTGCAATGGGACATATAGTTGACTTTCAGTTCAATATCCAAAATACATTTATTGACTCTCTTGTGGTCAAGTTTGATAACATTGAGCACTCCTTACCCATTTCTAGGACTACTGTTAAATTTCAGCTTGTGAAAGACATATATGTGACAAGGAAACAATTTCCTGTGTGTGTTGCATATGCGGTGTCCATCCACAAGTTACAAGGCCTTAGCTTGGACTCAGCAATGGTTGACATAGGCACTGGCATCTTTAAAGATGGCATGAGCTATGTTGCACTTTCATGGGTACGTACTTTGCCTGGCTTGCATATCATCAGTATGGCACCACAGATGGTACGTCCTGACAGTGTGTTGCTGAGTACAACAGACTATGTACTCTGTACCATCCACAATTGCCTCTCATACCACTGCCTATGCATGGGCCATGGTGGTGATGCTACAGTGACAACTTCTGGCATTTAAAAGAGGTACCAGACAGACAGACAGACCATGATTGAATGCAGACAGCACAAAGAACACTTCTAAATCTCAACAACAGAGTACCTCTCCACCACATAAGAAGGTGCTTGGCATGGCTGTTGTGCCCTCTTTTGACAACAGTACTGGAGTGAACTGTCATGCTAACTTTGCAATTCAAACATTTCTGCATATGTCTCACTTTGTGAGCATGATCAAGTCTTCTTGTGACACATCATTGTCTCAGCCACTAAAGGAGTTTATCAATGATAGGGGAAAGCATGCCAAAAGCATATAGACTCTGACACCCTTACGTAATGTCTTGGGTGGATATCAAGGGCATCAAGCATTCTCCAACAATATTCAACAAGATGTGACTGAGTTTATGATGTCAGTCATAAACAGCTTGGAATCAGATAGCATTCCAATGCGGCAGTACGTTACTGATACTTATGTCACAAAGTACAGTTGCTTGTCTTGTCGACATTCACAAAAAGAAGTCACAGAAAACATGCTGTGGATTTCACTGTATGTTCCACAGGTTCATTCCATTAAATTCAGACAGCTGCTGAAGAATGAAATGTAGCTGGAGGTGTATCCAGTGTGGAGGAGAATGTGTTCAGTATATGACTTCTCATTATCTGCTGTTAGTCTTGCAAAGGTTTGATGCACATGGACTATGAGTTGACACACCGATCACAGATTTTGTAGCTGGAAGAGTACAATTCATGGAAGCATGTTTTGATACTCTGCCCATTCAGGAAATTATGTTACATGGCTGAGGTACAGCAATGGGTGGATGGAAGGCAATGACTACATGAGCACTTTTAAACAGAGATTGCCTCATAACCTAAAAAATGCCTATGTCCTGGTTCTTAAGAATTACAAAGAGCTTCACGTGGCTGAAGAATAGACATGGTAATAGTTTGTATTTCTGTTTCATACAGTGCTGCATTACATAGACTGTTCCAGGTAACCTTTGGTGGGCATGTGCAGCTAGTTTCATACATGCTTATGAAAGATTGCAGTGATTATGTATGTAGATGCAGGTATTTATGATGACTACAGTTAAAAGTATTTGTTGCTGTGATCTTAGCATCAATGCAGACTAAGTGGGACTTAATCAGTGTGGGCTGTGTGCTTAGGCACATTTCAGAAACTATTGCTTTCACTGTGGATCAGTTATATTACCTGTGTGTTGATACTGTCACACCATGCCTTTGTGCTGTGATGTGCTGATCATTTTATTTATGCACTGCTGCACCATATTACATACAATATGGTTTGATACATGTCAGGCCATTGCATAGCAATACTGTGCATCTCACATGCAAAGACAGATGTAGCTACAGTCTCCTGTTTGCCATTGTTATTGGGTCATACTACATTACATATGTCTCATAAATCTTACTTGTTATGCAAGATTAGAGATTGTGCAAAAGAAATGACACTTTGCTTGTGTATGGTTATCCACATTTACTGTTGTACAATTCTGTATAAGCACAGTATGTAACTATTGTTAATATTATATATGCACCTGATGTGTCTCACTGGTACCTACACAGCAGACACTTTGAGTAATATGCTTTCTGCCAACTTTATACTACTTCTTTGAACAGTACACTTTAAATAATGCAGACATGTAGAGGAATACTTAAGGTTAATATTGTTTCTATGCTAATATGTTGTAAAATGTTAAACTAGTATCTGTATATATATCAATTCAAAGGAAATTTTTTTAGAGTGGCAGCTGTACTTCAGAAGTTTCTAAAAATTGTTAAGGTATTATAGAATTGTACATGACTCTGATTCTTATTTGTAAATACTTATGCATTAACAGTCATTTACTTTTACATAGACAGCTTATGACTGTTATGAATTTAATGGTTTACCAAAAAAATCATTATTTAAAATACTTAGTCACTAGGTAAAAGCTGTATTACTGTATGCGTTATCAGTATTTCATTGCTTAGATTCTCTTATTAAGATTTACAATGCAACAGTGTTATTTATAAGATTAATAATTTCACATGTTGAATATAATCCTTGTGTTACTACCATTACAATGATGCAACTGATTCTTAATTCTTTATTATGTGTACTGAGTTATTTATTTGTTGTTATTTATGGACTAGTATTGTGAATCACACACTCTACTCAATATCAGTCTAAGGTATGTTCCTGATGATTTTCTGATCACCTTTATTGAGGGGTTGGGTGGGAATTTTTCCAGGTGCACATAGTTTTAAAATATTGTAACATAGTACTGCACCACTGCAGCAATGTTATAATTTGCTGTTTTGGTGTCCATAGCTTTTAATAATTGTTTAACCCATTTAGTTTTTGCCCACTGCAGGAACATCTACTTGCTCAGTCTCATATGTCTTTTGTCTGCCTTTTTTGCTATACTTATGTGATGCCATTTATACAGCAGTTGTGTGCACCTGAGTGAGTTCTGCAATGTGGCCTTGTTTACAACAGAATTGGCACTGACTGATTAAATAATTTTCATTACTTATTTACTGTGTCTGTGGTCTTTCTTGAAACTGTATGTCAATGTGATAGGATTCACCTTTGAAAATATGGGTGAATCAATGTACTGACACTGTAAGTACATAGCTATGTCTCTAGAAGGTATACTTTGAGGTACAAAACTAATGTTTCTTTGTCAATCAAATGGCACATGAGTGTGACATGGTACAATGCCATTGTACATGTTTTATGTTCTCACTGAAAAAATACTACTTTGGCAGCTGTGTATTTGCCAAATTTATTACAATGTCAAAAAGGAGGGAAATTCTTTGCAAGAAACTTTGTTAAAGCAACAGTTAGGGTTGTTACTACAGTGACAAAAACAAGGAAATTTGATGTTAGGGGTTTCAACCCTAACTCCAAATTTTGCCCCCCACAACCCCACATACACGCACACACACACACACACACACACACACACACAGAACACACATACAACTGGAGGGGTGGTACAATGCAAGACAACCAATCACAAACAGACACCATAAGGCAACAGAAATAACATACAACTTTGTAAACATACCATAACAGGCATCCATCATCATGTTTCACCAACTGTATCACTTCTGCTGCCATCCCAGTGTCTTGGGTATGTACACTCACATCCTGTTCAAGCATGTGAGATGGTCACTCTATGAACTGTGTATGCCATTGTGGGCAGTGCTTGACCGGGGACATGTCTGCACTCTTCAAAGTCCAGCCACAAACTGAAGAAATTGAGGAAAACCATATAACGGGAGTCAGTGGGGGGGGGGTTCAACTTATGTTGATATCTCAGCTATTTTTTAGGAATTTTGTACCCACATTTTCAAGATGGAGTTCTTGAGATCCCACCTCATGACCAGTAGCACTGCCATTTCAATTTTCAGTCCCAAAAGGTGATTTTGTGGTTACTGCACAGAATCACTTTTTGGACAGATTCACAAAATGTCACTGCCGCTGTTCATGAGGTAGGGTCTCAAAAAGCCCATTTTCAAATTTGGTAAAAAAAATTCCAAAAAATGACTGTGTTATGAGTGCGCATTGCCCAGTTTGTACACACAGTCATAAGTTCACCAATTTCTAATATTTTCACTTCACATTTTCAACATTGCCATGTTTTACACCTCCTTATGGACAGTACAGCTGTCATTTTGCACTTTCTGCTTGGAATGTGTTTTCTCACCTGTTGCGCAGAATGGTGTGGTTGCTGTGTGAAATCAACTTTTAGGATGGATTAACAAAATTACAGTTACACTGTTCATGAGGGGAGGTCCCAAAATGCCAATGTTGAATATTTTATGTAAAAAATCAAGAAAATGACCTCGTTATGAGCTTGCATTGTGCAGTTTCTATGCACACTTGTAACTTTGCCAATTTTTCATATTTTCACTCCAGATTTTTAACATTGCCATTTTCTCACACCACCTCCTGAAAAGTGCAGCTGTCATTTTTCAAATCCTGTCAAAAATGTTTATCCACACCGGTGGCACAAAAACAGCATTACAGTTGCAAGGAATTACATTTCAACAGGGATTTGAAGGTTTTCTGTACTGGGTAAATGCGGTGAGGTGATAAGGTTATGTTGAACATTTGGGGTGACAATTATTTAAGATGGCACAGTTACTGTATGACTGTTGCAGTTTCACTACGCCTGCTAGTAACTTAATGTGTGGAAATGCAGGGGCCAGAGGCCCCTGTGTTTCCATATCTGCATACATATGTGCATCTGTGGAGGAATGGGAGCGCAGGGTCAGAAGGACCCTGCACACCTACTGTGACATATGGATGCTGTTGTACTATCTCAATGGGCAGAGGTTTCCCACCATGACATATGGACACTGTTGTTCTATCTGCATGGAGGGGTGGGAGCACATGGTCCAAAAGACCCTGCTCTCCCACCATGGCATATGGACATTGTTGTTTTATCTGGACAGAGGGATGGGAGCTCAGGGTCCAAAGGACTCTATGCTCCCACCATGACATTTGGACACTGTTATACTATCTGGATGGAGGAATGGCCACTCCCACCATGACATATGGACACGGTTGTACTATCTGGATGGAGGGATGGGAGTGCAGGGTCTGAAGGACGCTGCACTTCTACAGTAAAATGAGAATATAATTATACTATCCATAAAACAAGGGAAATTCTTTGCAAAAAGCTTTGTTACTCCATCAGTCAGGCTGAATACCACAATGGCAAAAGGTGTACATTGAGTCATTGGGCCTAACTTTCACCCCATTCTCCTGTACAGGAACCTCTTCAGCTTGTTTATACATGGAATGGGGTCAGAGTTAGGCCTTACAATCCAACACACACTCTGATGACTGTTGGTGTGTGGAGGGAGGGGGGATGGGATGGTAGGTGTGGGAATCCTAGGGATGGGGTGTTAGGGTTGGAAACCCTCACACCTCATTTCCCTGGTTTTGTCATTGTGGTATTCACCCTAACTGATGCATTAATGAAGTATGTCACAAAGAATATAAATATATATATATAGCAAAAAATGTTGTTAATGGATTAGTTCGGGTGAAGCAACAAAAGTAGGAAAATGAGGTGTTAGGGTTTTGAACCCTAACAATCCCCCACTCTTACTACCCCAGCCCCAACCTCCACACACTAACAGGTGTAAGGGTGAGCCTTGGGATCATCGTGCCTAACTCTCACCCCATTCCATGTGTAAGGAAACTGAGATGGTACAGTATAGGAGAAAGGGGTGAGAGCTTGGCCTGATAACCCCAAGGCACACCCAGATGTTTGTTGGTGTGTGGATGGTGGGGGTGGGGTGGGGTTGTAGGGATGGAAGCTTGTTAGGGTTCAAAACCCTAATGCCTCATTTTTTCCTAATTTTGTTGCTTCTACCCTAACTGATGCATTAATGAAGTTTGTTTGCAATTAATTTCCTTACTTCTTGAGAAAGTGTAATCTGACCCTTATATGCTTGTGGGAGTGCAGGGCCTCTGGGTCATGTGCTCTCATCAGTTTATAGTGTGTTGTGGTTGCATCTCCTCATGGGAATGCAGGGCCATCTGAGCCCTGTAATCCTACCATGCTCCCATCACTCCATAATGGTATCCATTTGTGGTAGAGCAGAGCCAGTCCTATCTATTTATAACTATAGAGACATTGTAATGAACCTTCATCTTCCTGTGGGAGTGCAGGGCCTACTGCATAATGGAGGGCTCTGCACTCCCATTACTGCACAATGGTATCCATATGAGGGAGCGTAGGGCCCCCACCTACCCATAATTATAGAGACACAGTGCAGACCTTGATATATTCCAAGTAACCCTTGTGATGCAAATGGTGCAATATCTCAATAACCATAGCAACCTTGGAAAAACATACATCACAGTTATAATCATGTCCTGGCAACCTGCACGCATGCTTAGTACACCTGAGGGTGTACTAAGCTGTGTTTAGCTAAAATCCACATCTCAAACCGTTTTTGAGATATAAGCACCAAAACATTCTGTGTCTGCCACAATGTTATCCTAGGAGAAATTTCCAAACTTCAAAATGTTAAAACTATGGAAGCAATGTTAATTTTATCACCAAACCAGCAAAAGTCACATCTGTAGGCAAGCACTTTCTACCCTGAAAATGTCATCCCAAAATTACAAACCATTTCTTAGAAGTGAAGTGGCAAAGAAACACTAAACTTTAGAAATCCCTTTTTATGAGCTGTCAATATCCCTTTCTGCTAGCTGAATCCCTTTTTGCAAGGTGTCAAAATCCCTTTTCGTGATTGTGGGATCAGATTGCCCTACCAGAAATCACTTTGTGATTTTGGCACCTTGCTAAAATGGATTCAGCTCACAAAAAGGGAATTTTGACAGCTCATGAAAAGGGATTTGAAAAAGTAATCCCTTTTCATGAACTGTCAAAATCCTTTTTTGCGATCTGAATCCCTTTTCATGAGGTGTCAAGTAACTTTTCACGATTGTGGGAACAGATGGCCCTGCTGGTAATCCCTTTTCATGATGTAAAAAGGGATTTTGGCAGCTCATGAAAAATTATTCTGCTCATGAAGAGGGATTTTAACAGCTCACAAAAAGGGATTTGAAAAATTAATTCCTTTTCATGAGGTGTCAAAATCGCTTTTCGTGTGCTGAATTCCTTTTTGCAAGGTGTCGAAATCCCTTTTTGCATCACTAAAAGGGATTACCTGCAGGGCCTTATGGCCTGACAACCCAATCCTTTTTGTGACCTGTCAAGATCCCTTTTTGTGAGTGGTCAAAATCTGAAAAGGGATCGGAAGTGAGTTGTGAAAAGGGATTTTAAAAATCAAACATAAACATTCTGTGGCCACAGTAAAGTAAACCAAAGGCAGAGAACTGTAAAGGATGTCCATATGAAAAAAAAAAAACATGCTTGAAAGTCTGCAGAAGACATCCCTGGGTAAAGTTACAACATTTTGCTTGGGCTGAAAAAATGAAAACAAGATGGCTGCTGGTAAAAAGTGAATTTTTTCTGACGTAAAGGGATTTAATGAATCCCTCTTCACGAGATGTCAGAATCCCTTTTTGTGAGTCTTAAATCCCTTTTCACACTGTAAAGCTATCCAAAAGACTACACTGAGCATGCTCAGAACCTGAAATTTCAAAACTGAATAACTTTGGAATGCATTAATATTTTTTCATCAAACCAATGCTGGGTTGTTCTTTTGGGCAATCACTTTCTGCCCTGAACATTTCAGACTAAAACAGTTTGGTCGCAGCATGATGAGGAAAAAACAGCCAAAACAGGTTAAAAAAGCAACTTTTATAGTTTTTTCACTATGCACGACACACAATCTGCAAATCCAATCAAAACAAAACTTGGTAAGTCAAGAAATCTACCCTACAGGACAGCACATACCAAATTCCATGCAAATTTGTTGAACATTTGTAAAATTATTAAAGTGAAAAATTTGATGTTCTACATTAGACTGCCTAATCAACCCTAACTATAGTGGCACTACCGCAGCACTATGATAGACAGATAGATAGATAGATAGATAGATAGATAGATAGATAGACAGACAGATATATTCTTTGCAAAAAAACTGCATTAATGCAACAGTTAGGGTTTTCTACAGTGACAAAAGTGATGAAATTTGGCATTAGGGTTTTCAACCCTAGCTCTGACTTTCCCCCCACTGCCACACATACACACACACACACAGACACACACATAGACACCCACACACACACAGAACACAGAACTGGGGGGGTGGTAAAAGGCAAGACAACCAATCACAGATGTACTCCATAACACAACAGAAATAACATACAAGTTCTTAAACATACCACAACAGGCATCCATCATCATGTTTCACCAACTGTATCACTTCTGCTATCATTCCAGTCTCTAAGGTGCATACACTCTTCTGCATAACAGCATACTGTAAGTAGTTAAACACATATATTGGTAACAGCACGGGGCCCTTTGGGCCCTGTGCTTCCACCAACTTGCCCATTTCTGCATAACACCATAATATAACTAGTAAAACACATGTATTGGTGGGAGCACAGGACCCAGACCCACCAACTTGCCCATTTCTGCATAACAGCATAGCCCTATGTTTCCATCAAGTTGTCCATTTCTGTAAACACCATAATATAAGTAGTAAAACACATGTGTTGGTGAGAGCCCAGGACCCTTCAGGCCCCTGCACTACCACCAACTTGCCCATAATTACCAATTTCTGCATAACAGCATAAAATAAGTAGTAAAACAAATGTATTGGTGGGAGTGCGGAGCCCTTTGGGTACTGTGCCCCCACCAACTTGCCCATTTCTGCACAACAGCATAGCCCCATTTTCCCACCAATTTGCCCATTTCTGCATAACACCATAATATACAGCTATGGCCAAAAATATTGGCGCCCTTGCAGTTTTTTCTAATAATGCACCATTCCTTCCAGAAAATTGTTGAAATTAAAAAATATTTTGGTATCCACATATGTATTTCTTTGGTTTGCAGTGGAATAAAACACAAAAAACAGAAAAATTTACTAAGTCATATCTTATCTTATTCCATACAGAAATCCTTAAATGGCCCAAACAAAATTATTGGCACCTTTTAGAAGTAGTTAGAAATAATTAGATTTCAAGCAGGTGATTCTCCTTCACTTTGGAATTGAACTCACCTGTGGTGAGTTGCAGGTGCCTGCTATGTAAAAATCACTCATTCAACCAGTTTGAATAGAGAAAAGAACTCATTCTCCTGTTTTGTGTCACTGTGTGTACTGCAATAAGCATGGAGAAAAGAATGACAGCCAGAGAATTGTCTGAGGAGGTCAGACAGAAGATTGTAGCCAAGCATGGACAATCTCAAGGCTACAAATCAATCTCCAGAGACCTTGATGTTCCTGTTTCCACTGTACGTAATGTTATCAGGATGTTTAAGGCCCATGGCACTGTAGCCAACCTCCCTGGACGTGGCCGCAAGAGAAAACTTGATCGAAGATTGCAGTGCAGGATTGTTCGAATGGTGGAGAAAGCACCTCGATCAACTGCCAAACAGATTCAAGCTGACCTTCAGACACAAGGTACGACAGTTTCAAGTCACACCATCCGTCGCCAACTCAATGAAAGGGGGTTATATGGTAGGAGGCCCAGGAGGACCCCACTGCTGAGAGAGAGACATAAGAAAGCCTGACTGGGGTTTGCCAAAACATACCTGAACAAGCCAAAATCCTTCTGGGAGAATGTCCTGTGGACAGATGAGACCAAATTAGAGCTTTTTGGTAAAGCACATCATCTCTATGTTTACAGAAAACAAAATGAAGCCTTCAAAGAAAAGAACACCTTCCCTACAGTCAAACATGGAGGAGGTTCAGTGATGTTTTGGGGTTGCTGTGCTGCCTCTGGCACTGGGTGCCTTGAACATGTGCATGGCATCATGAAATCTGGAGATTACCAATCCATTTTGGAGTGCAATGTTGAACCCAGTGTAAGAAAGCTGGGTCTCTGTCGAAGGTCATGGGTCTTCTAGCAGGACAATGACCCCAAACACACTTCAAAAAGCACCCAGGTATGTTTCAAGGCAAGATGCTGGACTGTTCTGAAGTGGCCAGCAATGAGTCCAGATCTAAATCCCATTGAAAACCTGTGGAGGGATCTGAAAACAGCAGTTGGGAGAAGGCACTCTTCAAATCTAGGAGAACTGGAGCAGTTTGCACAAGAAGACTGGGCCAAACTGACAGTAGAGAGGTGCAGGAAGCTCATCCATGGCTATAGGAAGCGGTTGATTGCAGTTATTTTGACCAAAGGCTATGCTACCAAATATTAAGTCTAGGGTGTCAATAATTTTGTCAATGCCATTTCTTCTCATTTTCTGATTTAAAATGATATATTAAATTCTGAATCAAAAACAAAGGTTCTGTAATATTAACAGAGAAATAAAGAATTGTGGAGACCAAGTACTGTACTGTTGTTAATTTCAACTTATGTTTAGAGGAAATTGAGTTATTTGAAAAAGTGCAAGGGCACCAATATTTTTGGCCACGACTGTAAGTAGCCAAACACATGTATTCCCACCAACTTGCCCATTTCTGCCTGACAGCATAGCCCCATGTTCCCACCAACTTGCCCGTTTCTGCATAACACCATAATATAAGTAGCAAAAGACATGTATTCCCACCAACTTGCCCATTTCTGCATAACAGCATAATATAAGTAATAAAACACATGTATTGGTAGAAGCATCTCAGATGCTTGTAGAGGATGTCGGTGTATGCACTCAAGAGACTGAGATGGCAGCAGAAGTGATACAGTTGGTAAAACATGATGATGGAAGTCTGTTGTGGTATGTTTAAGAAGTTATATGTTATTTCTGTTGCATTATGGTGTGTGGCTGTGATCGGTTATCTTGCATTGTACCGCACCCCCCCCAGGTGTGTGTTCTGTGTGTGTCTGCGTGTGTGTATGTGTGGTAGAGGGGAGGGGAGTCGAAGTTAGGGTTGAAAACCTAATGTCGAATTTCCTCGCTTTAGTCACTGTAGAAAACCCTAACTGTTGCATTAATGCAGTTTTTTTGCAGAGAATTTCCTTACTTTTTGAAAAAGTATAGGTAAGTACATTGTCACAGAAGTTGGTGGGAAATGTCTCCCACCAACTTACAAATTTCTGCATAACATCATAATATTAGTAGTGAATCACATGTAATGGTGGGAACGTGGGGCCAGCTTCCACAAGATTGCCCAGCACTGCATAAAAATATACATCTGCCATTCCTTTAGAGCTGTCCTATACCTTATAATGGGATCTTCCTGCACACCCAAAAATGTGCTCACCATGGTTTTCACTATGCACATATATACTTTCTCATTAACTAAAATGAGCATGTGCCACAATTCAGCAACTGTAACTACCACTGATATGAAAATTGTCACAATCAAATATCTGTAATTAATCTTTCTATATGCAAAATTTCAAGTAAACCGGATACACAGTTCAAAAGTTATTGAAGCAGAATGAACAAATTTCCATTCATTGGAGTGGCATAATTCCTTACCTGTTTAAGTTTTACACACCAAACTACTGAAAGGCACTAGGGCTACCTACCCTATAAATTTTAAGCCAATAGCACAGTGCATAATTCTATGGGCAAAATGTTAAAGATATCACTCAATATCTCCACAACAAATTAATTTTCCAATACGTAAACAGCATCATTCACATCTCTAGAACATCACCTCAACACCCCCCAAATTTCAAGGAAAAAGACCAAACCATTTCAGAGATATTTAATTTTAAAGTTTTACCACCTTTAAAAATTCTTTGGCTGTGAGAATCATGTCCAACTGTCACAAAATAGTGGACCTCAGATGAAAATGCATTAAAAGGGCAGACCTGGTGGCAGAAAATTATTTGACCATGGGGGGGAACATCAAACACTTATAACTCTGCAACAGAATAACATTTTTGCACCAAACAAAAAGTGGCATATTTCTGGAATAAAGGTTTTCTATGTCCCAAGTTTCAGACCAATCAGCCACACAATGACTGTGCAGTGATACGGACAACACAGTGTGCAAAAGTAGCAAAAACTGCTTTTTTGTCACTTTGCTGTGCAAAACATGTATGTCCAACTGAAATGAAAATTGGGAAATGAAGAAATGTACCATAGCAGACCAAGTATACCAAATGGTATCTAAATCTGTTCAATGGTTGCACAGTAGCATGAGCAGAAAACGCACAGGACTGCAGAAAAGAACATCTTTGCCGCTTCGCTGCACAAGAACTGTATGTCTGATGGTAAAAAAAAAAAGGTAAACGAAGAGATGTATCATACTAGACCATGTGTCCCACATTTTGGGAGCATCTGCTCAACGGTTTCACAGCAACACGAGCAAACAACTGCGCAGGAGTGGTGAAAAATAAATTTTTTGGTGCTGAAACAAAAATTGGTTAATCAACAGAGCTACCAAACCAGACCAAGTATTTCAAATTTCAGGCAAATCCTTTCAATAGTTACAAAGTTATAAATGCCAAAAATGTGATGTTTAACATTAAGTGCCTACTGAACAATGAAGATAGGGGCACTAGTATGCCGAAACACACATCTGTGGCACCACAACTTGGCACTCAGGAAATATGGGCCCAGCAGCACAATGGAATGGTACAACAGAGTTTCAGAGAAAGAAACACCCTGGACAATCCTTTGTAAACATGTTACCACACAAACAAATCTTTTCACACTGCACATATTTATTTTTTGTGCATTGACTATCATGGGAGACAAAAAGTAGCATAACTGTTCAACGGAGCAATATTTTTTACAAAATCTTCAAAGAGCAGCACCACAGCCCAGAACCCATGCATACAAACCAATCAGAACCTATTCAAATGGATTCTTGTTGCACAGGGAAAAATATGTGATTGCATTGTTTTCACAATGCACTTATCTATTTTGCCATTGACTATAATGGGACACCAAAAAATGACATATCTTCTGAATGGAGCTAGATTTTTTCATGAAATCTTCAAATGGGAGCACCACAGCCTAGCCCCCATGTATACAAAACAATCTGAAGCCAGTCAAATACCTTCTTGTTGGGCACCGTAAAATGACATCACCACTGTTTTCACAATGCACATATATATTTTCAACTATAATGACAGACCAAAAATGGCATAACTATGGAACAGAGCAACATTTGTTCATGAAATCTTCAAAGGGCACTAGCACAACCCAGCATCCATGCATACAACTCAATCTGACCCCACTTAAATGCATTTTTCACTGCTAGAACAGGCCCCACGCGTCCACCAACTTGTACATTTCTGCAAGGCATCATAATATAAGTACTGAATCACATGTATTGGTGGGAGTGCATGCCCAGCACAGCATAACAATATACTTCTGTTATACTTTTTGAGTGGTCCTATACCTTATAATGGGATCTTCCTGTGCACCCAAAAATGTGCTCACCATGGTTTTCACAATGCACATATATATTTCCCATTAAGTATAACAAGCATTCGCCACAATTTACCACCATAACTGCCACAGTCATGAACAATGTCACAATTGAAGATCTATGATTAATCTCTCTACATGCCAAATTTCATGCAAATCGGACTCACAGTTCAAAGGTTATTAATGCAGAATGAACCACATTTTCATTCGTTGGAGTGGCATAATTCCACACTTGTTTAAGTTTTACACACCAAACCACTGAAAGGCACCTCTGTGGCACTAGGGCTAGCTACCCTATAAATTTCAAGCCAATAGCACCATGCATAATCCTATGGGCAAAATGTTAAATATATCACTCAAAATGTCTGCAACAAATTACTTTTCTAACATATAGCATCAGTCACATCTCTAGGACATCCCCTCAACACCCTCCAAATTTCAAGTAAAAAGACCAAACCACTTCAGAGATATTTCATTTTAAAGTTTTACCACCTTTAAAAATTATTTGGCCTCGAGAATCGGCCGCAACCTTGTGACCTAAGATCATTTTTGGCCATCAGGAAACATTTGGTCATGAAATTTTGGCTATCTGGTCCCTCCCAGTGAGATCTGTTCCAGAAAAACCCGACATCTGGTCGGAAAGTCGCGAATGAAGCTCGTGAACAAAAACGATCTCGCGACCAAAGAATTTACAGGCTCGCGATCAAAGATCATTAGTGAGACGTGACCAAAGATTTTAAAAGTTTAAAACTCTATTTTTGGGTGCAACTGAGTGAAACCACAGGCATGGATTGATAGAGGGAAGACCCTGAGCAAAACCCATTCTTCCTTTACTTCAGAAGTCACCTGTGGGCTGAGATATTTGTTTTCTTCCGACTGCAAACTGAAAACAAGATGGCAGCTGTCATGACCGACAAATTTCTCGAGAAAAAATATTTTTTGACCATGAGCCTGCAATTTCTTTGGTCATGAGGATTGACCAGATGGCCAGAACCCCATTCTTCTTTCGCGAAACAACCATATAAATTTTCCCATTGACTTATAATGGAAGCTAAAAACGTTAATAACTTTTGAATGGATTAATATTTTTTCACCAAACAAAAAGTGGCATGTTCCTTGATCCATGCTCTTTCTACATACCAAGTTTTGGAGCTGCACACCACACAGCAGCCATACAGCACCATGGACAAAATCCCAAAACTGTCCACAAAACTGACGAAAAGGGCATTTTTGAATGTTTTGCTTCACAAAGGGTCCAGCAGCACAATGGAATGGTACACCACAGCCTAAGAAACAGACACACCCTGGGCAATGCTTTGCAGACAGGTTGTTGTATGAGAAAATCTTTTCACGCTGCTCACATATATTTTCCCATTGACTATGATGGGAGACAAAAAGTGGCATAACTGTTCAATGGAGCAATATTTTTTGAAGAATTTTCAAAAGGCAGCACCACACTCCAGTACCCATGCATACAAATCAATCAGAACCCATTCAAATGGATTTGTCTTGTGCAGAAACAAAATGTGGTTGCATTGTTTTCACAATGCACATATATATTTTGCCACTGACTATAATGGGACACCAAAAGATGGCATAACTTCTGAATGGAGCAAGATTTTTTCACGAAATCTTCAAAATGGTAGCACCACAGCCCAACACCCATGTATACAAAACAATCTGAAGCCAGTCAAATACATTCTTGTTGCATATCAAAAAATGACATTGCCACTGTTTTCCCAATGCACATATATATTTTCCAATGACTGTAATAACAGATAAAAAAATGGAATAACTTTGGAATGGAGCAACAATGTTTCACAAAATCTTCAAAGGCCACCAGCACAGCCCAGCATCCATGCATGAAACCCAATCTGAACCCACTCAAATACACTTTTCAGTGCTGGTGGGAGCCCCATGCTCCCACCAACTTGTACATTTCTGCACAACTTCACAATATAAGTACTGAATCACATATATTGGTGGGAGTGTGGGGCCCAACCACATTGCCCAGCACTGCATAACAATATACTTCTGCCATGCCTTTTGAGAGGGCCCCACATTCCCACCACATTGCCCAGCACTGCATAACAATATACTTCTGCCATATCGTTTGAGCTGTCCTGTACCTTATAATGGGATCTTCTTGTGCACCCAAAAATGTGTTCACCATGGTTTTCACAATGCACATATATACCTCCCAATTAACGATAATGAGCATGCACCACAATTCACCAACCATAAATGCCACTGCCACAAAAGTTGTCACAGTCACAGATCTATGATTAACCTTTCCACATTCCCAATTTCAGAAAATCAGACACAAGGTTCAAAAGTTATTAACATGGAATGAATCAAATTTGCATTCATCAGAGTGGCATAATTCTGCACCTGTTTATGTTTTATACACCAAACCACTAAAAAGCACCTCCGTGGCACTAGAGCTACCTACCGTATACATTTCAAGCCAATTGCACCATGCATAATCCTATGGGCAAAACTTTAAGAACATCACTCAATATCTCTGCAACAAATACATTTTCCAATGCCTAAACAGCATCAGTCACATCTCTAGGACATCCCCTCAACACCTTCCAGATTTGAAGTAAAAAGAGCAAACTGTTTCAGAGATAGTTAACTTTTAAGTTTTACCACCTTTAAAAATTCTTTGGTCACAAGAATCGGCCACGACCTCACAACCTAAGATCATTTTCGGCCATCAGAGGATATCTGGTCATGAAATTTGGGCTATCTGGTCCATCCCAGGAAGATCTGGTACAGAAAAAACCTGGACATCTGGTCAGGAAGTTTTGAAAGAAGCTTGCAAACAAAAACAATCTCGTGACCAAAGAATTTGCAGTCTCGCGATCAAAAATTGTTAATGAGCCATGACCAAAGATTTACAAAGTTTAAAACTCTATTTTTTGACACAACTGAATGAAACTACAGGCATGGGTCGATAGAGGGAAGCCTTGAACAAAACCTATCCTTTCTTTACTTCAGAAGTCACCCGTGGGCTGAGGTATTTGTTATTTTCTGACCGCAAACTGAAAACAAGATGGTGTCCATCACAACTGATCAATTTCTCATGACCAAAGATTTTTTGACCATGAGCCTGCAAAATCTTTGGTCGTGAGGATAGAACAGATGGCCAGAGCCCCATTCTTTCACAAAACAACAATATAAATTTTCCCATAGACTTATAATGGGAGTGAAAACTTTTAATAACTTTTGAATGGATTTATATTTTTTCACCAAACAAAAAGTGGCATGTTCCTTGATCCAAGCTCTTTCTTCATGCCAAGTGTCGGACTGGCATACCACACAGTGGCCACACAGCGCCATGGGCAAAATTGCAAAAAGCACCCCCAAAAAATTAGTGAAAAGTGTATTTTTTGGCATTTTGCTGCACAAAAACCATATGTCTAACCAAAACAAAACTTCATAAATCAAGAGATCTACCATGCCCACCATGCATACCAAATTTAATGCAAATCTGTGGAATGGGTCCAAAGTTATTAATGAGCAAAATTTCAAGTTTAACAACATTAAAGTGCCTTCTCAACCTTAACTATTGGGGCACGACCATGCCCTTATAACATATATATAAAAAAAAATATATATATATATATATATATATTTAATGGCAAAATAAACTGTGTTTAATGCATCATTTAGGGTTAAAGTGGAAAAAGTCAGGAAATGAAACATTAGGGTTGAGCCCCTACTCCTCCCCACACACCCCGCATCCCCACCCTCCACAGACTGACAGATGCCGGGATGTCCCATTGGGGTCGTGAGGCCAAATTCTCACCCCATTCCATGCGACATGCTACAGTAAAGTAGAATGGGGTGAGATTTAGGCCTCATGACCCCAATGGCACACCCCAGCTTCTGTCAGCCTGTGGAGGATGGGGGTGGAGGGTGTGTGGGGGGATTAGGGACTCAACCCTAATGTTTCATTTCCTGTCTTTTTTCACTTTAACCCTAAATGACACATTAAACACAGTTTTTGCCATGAATTTAATTACTTTTTGAAAACGTGTAATAGAACTAGTAAAACCATGTATTGGTGTGAGCATGGGGCCCACCAACTTGCCAATTTTTGCATAACAATATGCATTTGTGGGAGCATGGGACCTCCGGCCCTGTGCTCCCACTTATGCAATGCTACAGAGATGTACAGCAGCCCTATAGACCACTAAACCCTTGTAACAGTAATTTGCAGATATCTTGTGAACCGTAACAGCTAGAAAACAAATTCAAGCATCATTGTAATTACGACAGTGAGAGCTTCACACAATATTAAAAGACTGAACCCATATCTCATATTGTTTCCAAGAGATGGGCACCAAAAAGCACTGGACAGGCACTCTTTGATCCCTTGTGACAGTAATTTCACAATGTCTCATGAACCGTGCAACATACAAAAATAATTCCACTTCAGGCTTACTCTACAATTTCAATTTTTTTTCCAGCAGCATGATCTAGGCTGCCAGTAGTGAAAAGTCTGTATCTCAATTGGTTTCCAAGATAATGGCACCAAAGTCATGACACTGACTGCAATGTAATCCTATGGGAAAAATGTCAATATGTCATTGAATATCTCTGCAAACAGTTAGGTCTTCAACACCTTAATAGCATAATTCACATTTCTAGGACATCCCTGCAACACTCTGCAAATTTCAAGTAAAAAGACCAAACCGTTATTGAGATTTGGTAAGCCCAATTTGGGCCATCTGGTCTTCCCTAGGGTCATCTGGTCTTTCCCATGGACATTGCAAAATATGCATATAAATTTTCCCATAGGGTATAGCGGTGTAGCTATTTGTTTTAGATCTAGCCTGACCTTCACCGTGCACCCAGTGGGAAATCCAAGTTCTTTTGAGTGTGTGGCCATTCATGGAGGACTTGGCGTGGGCTGCAGGATCCTCCTCATCTATCGCCCTCCTGGCCTGATGGGGGGTTTCCTGCAGGAATTTGCCAAGTTTTTTGCCGGTGAAACATTGGGTTCCCCCAGATGTGTTTTTCTGGGGACTTCAATGTTTGGGCTGATGATAAAGATCAAAGATGCAGTGGCGAATTTCTGAAGAGCATGTCCTTGTTGGGGCTGATGCAGGTCATTGATGCACCAACTCATCGGGACGGCCACATATTGGACTTGGTGTTCTCACTGGGGCTCGAGATTGCTGATCTCGGGATTGATCAGGTATTTTGGTCTGATCATTGCACGATGAAGTTCACGCTTAGGGCTCCCGCCATAAGTTCTTCCCCTGCTGAGATGATTCGCTGCCACCATTTATGGGATCTTACCCCTGAGGGTTTTTTGGCGGCAGCTGAATTATCCAGTGTGGGTGGTGGATGCATCGGAGGTGTTGATGTCGTGGCGGACACCTGTAATAAGGTGTTATCTGACACCATCAACTCCCTCTCACCTATCCGTGTATGACCCAGAACTTTGTACCTGAGGTCTCCATGGTTTGATGGAGACCTTAGGGAAATGAAGAAGATGGGTCAGAGATTAGAGCACTGCTGGAGGAAGTCCTGTCTGGAGACAGACAAACTGGTCGTGCGTGGTCATTATTGTGCATATCAGGAGGCAATCAACTGTAAGAAGGCAGTGTTTCTGTCAAGGGAGATTGCTGCTGGGAGAAACCGACCAGCCTCACTCTTCTGGACTGTCGATAGACTTCTCCATCCTGTCTATCTGCAGCCCAGGAGGGCTTCTTCTAATGAAGACTGTGAGGAGTTTGCTTGGTTTTTCTCGGATGGGGTGTCTTTGATCCGGCTGGAGGTTTCTTCAGCCAGCACTACCATTGCTGACAGTGGTCACCAGATGTGTTCTGAGTGCACTCCGTCTAGTTGGGGGGAGTTTAGGCCAGTGGAGGTTCATGAGGTTATTGAGGTGGCAGCCAATTTGAAGCATACCTTTTGTGAGCTGGACCCAGTGCCAACGTGTTTCTTAATGAGATGCATTGACTCTGTTGGTCCGGTGTTTACCTCGATTGTATGGTGTTCCCTGCTTCAAGGTGTCTTTCAAGATGCCTTGAAGGATGCTCTGGTGAGACCCCTTTTAAAGAAATCTTCTTTGGACCCGGAGATCAAGGCAAATTACCGTCCCATCTCCAATCTTCCATTTTTGGGGAAGATTGTTAAGAAGGTGGTATCGCTTCAATTGGAAGAACACCTCATGACTCACGAGTTGTATGATCCCTTCCAGTCAGCTTTTCGGGCCAGACATAGCACGGAAACTATGCTAGTTCAGGTGCAGAATGATCTCCTCAGGGCTAGAGACCGAGGGGACAGGACAATTCTTGTTCTCCTCGATCTCTCTTCAGCATTTGACACTGTGGACCATTGTGTGTTGCTTCTCCACCTGAGGGAGCTGTGTGGACTCACTGGTACTGTCATCAACTGGTTTGAGTCCTTTCTTACCAACAGGAGGCAACGGGCTGTGAGGGGAAATTTCTCATCTACACCCTGCCTCCTTTTGTGCGGAGTCCCTCAGGGTTCGGTATTGGCCCCAATGTTGTTCGCAGTGTATATGGGGAGGATCATTAGGAAGTATGGTCTGAGTTTTCATTGCTATGCTGATGATACTCAGCTATACTTGTCCTTTGCCCCAAGAACATCCAACGCAGTGGATGTGTTAAATATCTGTCTGGCCGAGATTAAAAACTGGATGGCCTCCAGTTGGCTGCGACTGAACCCTGATAAGACTGAGGTATTGGTAGTGGAGTCAAACAGAGTTCGTGATGGGATGGCCTCTGACTCTGCAACTGGACTTGTGCTGGGAGCTGCATCATTGATGGCCTCCTCTTGGGTGTGAAATCTTGGTGTGATTCTGGACAGGAACTTGTCCATGGAAGCTCAGATATCTTCCGTGGTCCGTACCTGTTTTTTCCATCTTAGAAACATTGCCAGGATTAAGCCCCTTGTTCCGCCTCTGGACCTCCCTACCTTGATACATGCCTTAGTCACATCTAGGCTTAACTACTGTAATGCCCTCTATCTTGGGGTCTCTGGGGGTTCTCTTCATAGACTGCAGCTGGTGCAAAATGCTGCTGCCTGGCTTTTGACCAGGCAAAACAAATTTTGTCATATTACACCTGTATAGCTTGAACTGCACTGGCTGCCTGTCAGGTGGAGAATACTCTTTAAGGTGGGTCTTCTCACCTATAAGGCCCTACACAGGTAGGGCCCTGGATACCTGTCAGTGCTCCTGGTACCTTCTTCCTCTACCCATCATCTCTGCTCTTCCAGTGGTGGCTTCCTGACTGTTCCTAGGGCAAGGTTAAAATCTGCAGGCGACCGAGCTTTTAGTGTTGCCGCTCCCGCTCTTTGGAACTTTTTACCAATTGTAGTCAGGGAGGCCCCCACTGTAGCCATTTTTAAAGTCCACCTGAAGACACTTCTATTTCTGCAAGTGTTTGGTGTTTAATGTTGATTATTTATTGGATGTTTTATTTTAACCTAAATATTTATGTCGTATGAAATGTTACAAAAATTTGTACGGTGCCCAGAGCCTCCGGGATTGGGCGTCTTTTAAATAAATTTGCCTTTGCCTTATAATGGGAACTTCAAATTGTAATAACTTTTGAATAGATTAATATTTTTTCACCAAACAAATGCTGGCACGTTCCTTGGCCTAAGCTTTTTCCATGTCCCAGGTTGAGGACCAATAGACCACACAGTGTCTGTTCAGTGCCACTGGAAAAAAGTGCAAAAGTGGAAAAAAGTGCATTTTTTGGCACTTTGTTGTGCAAAAACCATATGTCCGACCAAAACGCAACTTGGTAAATCAGGAGAGCTGCCATACCAGACTACGTGTTCCAAATGTGCAAATCTGTTGAACAGTTGCAAAGTTATTAATGCACAAAATTTGAGGTTTAACATTAAAGTGACTATTCAACCCTAAATATAGGGGTGCAACTGCACCTCTATTATATCAATCAATCAATCATCAAGTCTTTATTTAACCAGGTGTTCATCATTGAGCAGAAGCTCATTTGCAAGATGGACCTAGGTGGAGCATGAACAATTGTATATACAGGTCAACACAGGTATTTACAAGGCAATACAGATAATACTGTTTACAGAGAAGAAGAAAAAGAAGTTCATATGTACATAGAATTATACAGATATTGTACAGATTACAGGGTATTTACATACATAGAAGTGTCTATAGGAAGTTAAAGCAGGTTATCTAAGGTTGCAGGAGAAAGTAACAGAAGAAAAAAAAATTAAAATATACACCAGGTAGAGGCAAAGGGGGGGAGGGAGGTAGGTGGAGAAAGGCTAGGAGGGCACGGTGCACAGAGAGGAGTTGGTAAAATGGGATGTAGAGAAGGTGGATGGAGAAAAGAGGAGCGTGAGCCCTGGGATTGAATGCTATAAAGTATGGGGCATGGTAGGATGTCACAACCCAGGGTAGTGAGCTCCTATCCGAGGTTGGGAAAGGAAGGATAAGGGATGGACGGGCCTAGTGTTGATAAGACAGGGGGATAAGAGAGAGAACAATTAGGCTTGTGAGGAGCAAGTTGGGGGGTCAGTACTTAAAATTGGTCTAGGCGTGGCTATATATCAGTGCAGACACCGGTACTGGGTCTGACTGGGTGAAGCAGTTACATACTTCTCTGATTGTATGGAAATAAAGCATCTTGAAGGCATTTATACCGATTAGAGTGCTTAATTTGAGGTTTTTTGTAGATCATCCCATAAGGTAGGTAGCATGAAGCTTATGGCTGCCCTGCCGAAGCTGGATTTTGCTTTGGGTACTTTAAGTGTAATAGCTGAGTAACTTCTTAATGCGAATTTCCCAATTATACTCTGGGGAAGACAGCAGGAGATATAGTAAGGCAGCTTATTAGAGATGGCTCTATAGGTCCAGAGAGTGGCATTTCTGTAGTGCCTGAACTTTAGTGATGTCCACCTCACTGCCGCATATAGGGTGCAGTGATGTGTGTCGAAGGGAAGTCCCATTATAAACCTCAGTGCTCGATGGTAGAGTGTGTCCAGTTTAGCCATGTAAGAGATGGGGCATTGGCTGTAGAGGAAATCAGTGTAATCAACCAATGACAGGAAAATGGATTGGACCAGTTGTTTCTTGGCATCTCTGGTGAGAAATTGGTTGATTCTAAAAAACAGGCCAAGCCTTTGCCGAAGTCGTTTAAGCAAGTCCTCTGTATGTTCAATGAAGGAGAGTCTTTGGTCTATCCAAACACCCAGATACTTGAATTTTGTAACAAATTCTAGTTTTTCACCTAGAACTGTGGTAATTTGGGGAACTGTCCCACTGGACACAGGGTTAGCTGTACGGATGAACGGGGATAGGACCATCGCTTTAGTTTTTTTGGCGTTAAGGAGTAGCTTTTTTTGGAGGAGTTGGCTTTGCAAAAGGTTGAATTCTGACTGTAGGTCATTGCAGACAGCTTCAGGTGTTGGGCGACTCACATAGAGAACTGTATCATCTGCAAACAGATGGATGTTGGCTTCTTTTATACAGTAGTCGATGTTATTAATGTAGATTGCAAAAAGTAAGGGCCCTAATATAGAACCTTGAGGTACCCCCTTTGCAGAGTTTTTAAGGGGGACAGGCCTCCTTTGGCTTTAACTTGTTGAAGGCGCCCTGTAAGATAGTCAGTAAACCAGGCAGAGAGAGGGGTCCACACCTTTATTTTGAAGGGAGGAAAGGAGCAGACTATGGTCGACGGTATTGAAAGCCTTGCTTAGATCAAGGAAAACAACACAAATAAAGTTTTTGCTCTCAAGATTATACTGCCAGTCGTTAGTAACTTTGGTGAGGGCTGAGATAGTGCTATGTTTAGCTCTGAATCTGGACTGCATAGGGTTTAGCAATTCCCTAGACTCAAGGTGAGATCTCAGCTGTGCATTTACAATTTTCTCTTGGAGCTTAGACAGGACCGAAAGGAGAGAAATTGGCCTGTAGTTACTGAGATCGCCAGGGTCACCTGATTTGACCAGTGGTATGACATGTGCTGTCTTCCATATAGGTGGTAATGTGCCCTGAGACAGGGATAAGTTAAAAAGGTGGGTGATGGGTATTGCTAGTATGTGGTAGGCAATTTTAGGAAAGTAAGGGTCAAAGAATGTAGCCATTGCATTTTTCTAGTATCCAACTGAAGCTAAGAGGTCCTCTACCCTTTCAGTGAGGCAGGTTGAAGTAGAAAGGCGGCTAAGCTATCGGAGTTTCAGGCAGTTGGCTGCAGTCTGGAATCAAGTATGCTTACAATATGTATATATATATATATATATATATATATATATATAAAATGGGTAAAGAAGAAGTTCCAAATCAATTGTTCTGATTGTATAAAACACATCACATGACCGTGCATATATCAGAGCATGACCACACACTTAGACTTTTACCCCTTTCTAAAACAGTTTTGAAATTTTATAAGATAGATAACTCACTCTACAGTGTGCTGCCGTGCTCTGATATATGCACGTCTTGGGTGGTTGACACACTCGGCCTGTGGCCTCGTGCATATGACGTACACCAAGGCATGTGTATATCAGAGTGCGACTGCACACCTAAGAATGAGTTATCTATTACATTATATATATATATATATATATATATATATAGATATTATAGTGGCATGGTAGTGCCATTCTTGGTTGAGTGGGCATTTTTAATGTCAGTCCCCAATTTTTGCACTTTGATAACTTTAATAGCTTTACAACCGTTCAACAGATTTGTATGAAAGTTTGCATGTGTGGTCTCAGGTTGTTGATCTCTTGTTGTGCCATGTTTTGTTCTGGTCAAATGTGGGTATTCTGAGATGCAGATAGTGAAAAAATGTGAGAAATCACTGTTTTTTGCTCTTTGTTTATCATTGCCTTGTGTCCAGAAGGTTTGGAATTGTGGTCTACAATTTTTAGGGTAGAAAGGGCTTATTCCACAGATGTGACTTTTGCTACTTTGGGGAAAAATATTAATTCCAAAGTTATTAATAGGCATGTATAAATCTCAAAACAACACACCCCCTGTTGTGCATTATTGTTTAAATGGAACTTATGTGTAATTCAGTGACTGCTCTACAGATGGCCAGAGAGATCAGTTCTAGCCTGATAAATGTATAATTTATAATGGAACTTATGTGTAATTTAGCAACTGCCCTACAGATGGCAGGTAAGTGTATAATTTATAATAGAATTCATGTGTAATTCAGAGATTCCCTACAGATGGCAGTAGAGAGTGTTAAATTTTGCACTTTAATATCTTTGCAACCATTCAATGGATTTGTACAAAAGTTTGCATGAAAGGTCTCATGTGGTAGATCCCTTGATGTGCCAAGTTTTGTTTTGGTTGGATGTACAGATTCTGACATGCCGATGGTGAAAAAACATAACAAATTGCTGTTTTTATTTACTGTTTTTTGCCATCACCTTGTGCCCAAATGGTTTCGAATTTTGGTCTGAAATTTTCTGGGAAGAAAAGGCTTGTTCCACAGATGTTCCTTTCACTGGTTTTGTGAAAACTGTTAATCCATTCCAAAATTATTATTAGGCATGTGTCTCACAACAAAACACCACCTGTCATGTGTTATTGCTTACTATCTATACCTCTGCCACCTCAGTCAATGAAACTAACTCTCTCCTCTCCTCTGATCTGTGTCAAATCTAATCTTGGCTCTAGTCCCATCAGTTGGTACTAAATGTGGCTATGACCTAAGCTATGTTCTTTGGGTCCCCAAGGAAAATTAGTCCCTAGACAGCATCTCTTCAGGTATCCTGCCTCAATGGTTCACATGTTGAAGTTGCCCAAACTTTTAAATATCTTGGGGTCTCTCTAGATCCGACTCTTAACTTCTCGCACCACATCAATGCAGTTTGTAAATCCATCAACGCCAACATTGGTCAGGCTTACCAGTACACCAATCCCTAATTCCTGCTACAAGGATCTCCATTGCCCTTGGCCTCCTGCTTCCTGGCCTTTGCTACACACTGCCTTTCTTTGTGCAGGTGCACACCAACAACCTTCATAGAGCATATAGAACAATTGACAAATAAGCTTTGTCAAAGGCTTGGCCCCTTTTTTAGGATAAAAAATCTCCTCCCCCTAGATGCAAGGATAAGACTAGTCCAAACTACATTCCTACCCCTGCTAGATTATGCAAATTTCCTTTATAGCCATGGATCAGTCGGTGCACTTTCAAAACTTGACACGCTCTATCATAGAGCTCTAAGGTTCATAACAGATCTTTCATACTCCACCCAGCACTGTTTATTGCATTCTGATGTAGGTTGGTCTTCTCTTACTCTCAGATGACAAAGAAATGCCACCATCTGGACATACAAAGCTATTATCAACAAACTTCCTGACTATATCTCTGTCTGCTTACCCCTTTGCACTCTAAGCAGATATGCATTGAGAAGTGCCTCCTATATTACCTTAAAGGTAACAAAGGTCAGAACCCGCTTTAGCTGGGCATCCATTAGCCACTCGCATCCCCAACTATGGAATAACCTGCAAAAAACTCTGAAATTAAAGTTTAAAGTCAGCATCACAGCCTTCAAAACACTTTATCTTCAGCACAATAAAGAATCCTGTGTTTGCTACTCCTAATTAAACTACTCTTCCTCGTAAGGTGTCCCCTTGTCATTCTTATCTTGGCCTCATCCTAGATTCTGATCCCAGCTGGTGCATGTCCCTCTCCCCCCTCCCATTCCCTCTTCTGTTGCTTCTCTCCATCTCTTCACCACCGGTCTTTTTTCACTTCCCAGCCTTTGCCTGGCCCTCTCCCTTCCTCTTCATCCTTTCTTCTCTCATTCATCCTTTCTTCTCTCCTACTTTCATTTACCCACTACTCTTGTCCCAGTAGTATACCCAGTCTCCCCTCTCCCCCTGCACCTCCTGTCTAATCTTCTTCGTCAGGATCCTCACTTACCTCTGCACTCCCGGTTCACATTCCCCCCCCCCATTGGCCTCCGATCTACTCGCCCTCCATCTCTTCCCTGCCCCACTGCCCCTATTCCATCCCCCTACCTGTGATCTAGGGCCCATTTGTTCTTCATGGTGCTTCAGGGTCCCCAATCTCTTCTCCATGGCTCCTGTCACCCCATCTTTTCACTGTTGCTGACCTTATCTGTATTACTGTTGTTAGCCCAGTTTCTTAACTGTAAACCATTGTGGCACTTATCCTGCATTTCCTTACAATGTATTGTTCATGCTTGTTTTTGATCATGCCTGTGTATCGTTATTTCTGTGTATTACCCTGTTATTTTGTATTTGTGTTCACCCAGGTCCACCTTGAAAAGGAGCTCTGCTCAATGGTGTTCACCTGGTTAAATAAAGATTTTGATTGATTGATTGATCCTTCTTATATGGGATGTTGCCTACAATAATATCTGTAGATTTGCCTCGGCAGCTCCTCACCTAAAATACCATTGTACACTGTACACTGTACTCCAACCTCCGATGGTTGTCCCCCATTCCCATTGATCTTACTCCTTAGGTGTCCTCACTGACAACATAATTTGTTCTTCTCTCCCCTCTAACCTAGCCACTATGCTCACCCCTTGTGACTGCCCACAGTCCATTCAGTCCTCAACTCTAGCTCTGCTCTCTGTCCCCAAAAGCTCCACCAGAATGTGTGAACTTGCCTTCCCCTACTATGACCCAAAATTCTGGAACTCCATTCCACCTGAACTAAGAGATACCAAAACTCACCTTGCATTCAAAAATGCTCATTTAATTACCTTTCATCCCTAGATACATGTAATTGTACTTAGCTTCAGACCTGTCCAACTGGTCCTGCCTTGCGCTTCTCTCCAGGCTAGATCTGTCTACCTCTCATCCCTGTTTCTTCATGAGTTGTGGACTGCACTTATGTTTCTCTCACCTTGTTTCTCCATCACCTTGTTGCCCTAGTAAAGTCACCCTCCTGCCTGCATTTATTTACCTTTCTACTCCAGTCTTAACTACTCACCTGTTTGGCTCATTCTCTTTGGCTTCTTGAATTTAGAAGGTTATATTACTGCCAATAAGGTGCTGACTTACTGAGAACCCTGTTACACTACTGTATTGCTTGTGCACCTTAAACTATTCCATGCAACTGCCTCCCAATATGTTAAGTAACTCTGTACCTCTATAAAGCTGCTGTTATCTCTGTTGTACTGTACTGTATTGTTTGATTTGCACTCTCCTGGATCATGTCTGAAAATAAGCAAGTTTGTCTAGTATGCTTACCTGGTTACCAAAAGCTAATAAATAAATAAATGGAACTCGTGTAATTCAGTGACTGCCCTATAGAAGGCAGAAGGGATCAGTTCTAGCCAAGTCAGTGAATAATTTATAACAGAACTCGTGTGTAATTTAGTGACTGCCTTACAGATGGCAGCAGTAAGCATTACATTTTCCACTTTAATACCATTGCAATCATTCAATGGATTTGCACAAAATTTTGCAGGTTTGATCTTATGGGGTAGATCTCTTAATGTTCCAAGATTTGTTCCAGCCAGATGTGTGGCTTCTGAGACATGGATATCTGGTGTCTTGCCATCACCTTGTGTTCAAACAGTTTGGAATTTTGGTCTGAAATTATCAGGCTAGAATGGGATTGGCCCACAGACTTGCCTTTTTCTAGTTGGTGTAAAATATTAATGCATTCCAAGGTTATTAATAAGCATGTGTAAATCTCACAATCACACACCCCCTGGAGTGCATTATTGCTTAAATGGTACTTGTGCAATTCAGTGACTGTCTGCAGTTGCCAGGAGGGATCAGTTTTAGCTGGGTGAGTGTATAATTTTTAATATAACTCATCTGTAATTTAGCAACTGCCCTACAGACAGCTGGAGAAATCAGTTCTAGCTGGGTAAGTGTATAATTTATAACAGAACTCATGTGTAGTTTAGCAACTGCCCTACTTATGGCAGGGGGGATCAGTTCTAGCCAGAGTAAATGTAGAATTTATGAAGGAACACATGTAATTCAATGACTGCCCTACAGATGGCAATAGTGAGCATTACATTTTATACTTTAATATCTTTGCAACCATTCAATGGATTTACATGAAGTTTTGCATGCACAGCATTGTGCATAGATCCCTTGATGTTTCAAGTTTTGTTCCAGTTGAATTTGCAGATTCTGAGATGCAGATTGCGAAAAATGTAAAAAAAAATTGCTTTTTTCTGCAGTTTTTTTGTCATCGCTTTGAGGCCACACAATTTGGAATTTTGGTCTGAAATTTCCAGGGTAGAAAAGGCTTGCCCCACAGAGGTGCCTTTGCTGATTATATTAATCCATTCCAAAGTTATAAAATTTTAAAATTTGGGGTTCTGTGTATGCTCAGTAAGCACTTCTAAATAGCTGTATAAAGTGGCATGGCTTTGATGCCTAGAATCATCTCATAGTTCATGAATAATCATGAGCTTATTTGCATACCTGTTTCTTAAAATTGAGAGAATTAGAAAAAAGCAGGCGACAACTAGAAGTTATCCTGCTTTGGGAAGCTTGGTCTGTTGAAAATCTCATTTGCAAACAATTTCTTTTTGGTTTCACCTGTTCACATTGCAAGAAGAACAGTACCTTATGTGCCTCACATTTTCAAAAATGCCACTGTAACCATAGCTCATGAATAATCATCATCTTATTTGAATACCTCTTTTCTACAGTTGAGGGAATTAGAAAAAATTGGATGAAAACTAAAAGCTATCCCACTTTGGGAAGTGTGAATTGTTTTGAAGCATGGGCAACTGTACAAATCAGTATGTTAAACATTAGGGCCCGGATATTCAAAAGGGTTGCGTCATGCGCAAGTCCAAAATTGCGCCATTTTGCGATATTCAGAAGGAGGCAGTTGCGCCACTGAAAACATGCTGAGCAACAGCAAAATGAAAATGAAGGCATGCGCAACCGAAGGGGGTGGATCCATGCATAAAGAGCGCAATGCGATATTCAAAGACTTGCGCGATGCGTAATAGTACTTTGGCAATTCGCACTAGCGGAAATGAGCCAAAATAAAAGGCTCAAGGACGGCGCAGAGCACTACAAGGCTGCCAAGTGGGAGAGAGAGAGAGAGAGAGACAGACAGACAGACAGACAACAGACAGGCTAGGGCAGGCAAGGAAAGCGTGGGCCATAGGGGCTGTAGAGGCCAGCGGGGAGTGCCGGTGCAGT
The DNA here is from genome assembly GCA_016271365.2 of Neoceratodus forsteri. NCBI lineage: Eukaryota > Metazoa > Chordata > Ceratodontiformes > Ceratodontidae > Neoceratodus > Neoceratodus forsteri. Next base: position 953,500,229 of record CM028129.1, on the reverse strand, counting down.
GAAGCGAGCAGGAGGACAGCGGGGTAACACAGCAACACCAGCCGGGGGTCAGAAGCCAGGGGAGATGGACAGTGCCAGCTTCCACATGGAAGCTGTAATGAGGGGGGTGAGAATGCATGCTGCAGGGGGACGTGGCCGTGGAAGGGGCCGTCGGCGGTATGCCACCAACAGGCAGTACCATGCCCGCATCAGCTTTGAGCTGTACACAGATGTAGAGATCGTGGGCTGGTACCACCTGAACAGGGCAATACTGAGGACGGCTCTGTGAGCTGTGCAGTGATGTGATGCAGGCACCCTCACGACGGAGTCACGCTCTGTCAGTGGAGACCAAGGTGACAGCCTGCATGTGCCTGCTCCCCACGGGCACCTTCCAGAGGCCGACAGGGGACACCACAGGCATCACACAGTCTGCCACGTCATGCATCCTCACCCAATTCCTCAGCGCACTGCTGCCACATGCTGCAGAGTACATCCATTTCCCCAGCACCGTGGCAGAGCGTACAGCAAACATGCAGGAGTTCCACAGGGTAGCACATATGCCTGGTGTGCTAGGGACCATAGACTGCACCCACGTGGCCGTTCGCACGCCACCTGGCCCCGATGGGCTGCATATAGGAACAGAAAGTGCTCCAGTGTCAACTGCCAGGTGGTGTGTGATGCCACTGGGCGCATAATCAATGTCTGTGCCACACACCCTGGTGGAGCACATGATGCCTTCATATGGTATCAGTCCGCACTGTGCCATCGATTCGAGTGGGGACATCCCACAGGACATCTAGTGGGTGAGTACACATGTATGGAATGCAAACTCAGGGCAGGGTAGAGAATGCCACAGGTGCCATGGTAGTGGCACACAGGATATGGGCAATATGGACCTGAACATGAGACTGATCTCCACTATTTCCACACAGGTGACAGCGGATACCACTCCATCCCTGGCTGCTCACACCGTACTGGCGCCCCATGACCCCATCGCAGCAACGCTATAATGAGGCACATGTTTCCACACACAACATCATAGAGCGGGTGTTTGGGATGCTCAAGGCATGCTTCCGATGCCTAGACACCTCCGGCTGTGCCCTACAGTACAGCCCCCAAAAGGCCTGTGGGATATTCCTGGCCTGTTGCATCCTGCACAACATGGCCAAAGACTATGGGATAGCCGTACAGGTTGAAGAGGGGGACAGTGATGGGGATGCCAGTGGCGCTGGTGTTGATGGTGATGAGCAGCCCCTAGGATGGCGGGACCCCCGACTGATCCAGCAGGCCCAGCTGCACTGGGACACCATCACAGAGGAGCACTATGCACAACACAGTAAGTCAGGGGACATGTGCAACCAACACTGTCCATTGCAAACCACAGGCACACAGGGTAACACACCAGGGTGCATGATGGCCAGGGAGTGGAAGGGTCAGGCATACAAACACACCATCAGGGAGGGTGATCACTCATATGGACACACACACACCAGGCACAGGCGTGCATGGGCAGATGCACAGCACAAGCAGAACCGACATTGCTAACACACAGCACCACCGACCACCCCACCACCTGTACTGTCCAAGATGCGTGTGTCAGATGCTGGGCACCCTTGCACCTTGGTGTACAGTACAATGCAGGCATCATCATGCACACACACCTGTGGACAGCAGTTGGGAGGGTGTGCAGGTGGTCCATGTGCCGGCGTGGTGAGCAGAGCACCCAGCAGTGCACTGCCTACCATGACACACATTGCACACATGGCAGCACCAGACAGGGCCCACACTGGGAGACAGCTCAGTTATGTAGCACTGTCCCACGGCCACTGCAGATGCGTGGGCAGCCCTGCCATGACCCAACAGCACTGGAAGGCTGAGCAGGGGCCACATGGGGTGGCACTGTTGCACCACCTGGGGTCTCACTGCGCGAATGTGACCTTGCCCGCATAGGGGTCTGCAGCATGCCGAACAAACCTGCACCAGGGGTGCTCGGGATGGCCACAGCAGAACCCGGCATCGACAGGCCTGGTGTCGCATGATGCTGGGAATGGGGAGTGGAGAGTGAACTGTGTGGGGTGTGCGGTACAGGGGCATCTGACTGTGTGCCCAATGCATCCATGACAGAGACCACTGCCTGGGTCAGCCTGTCAATGGCGGCGGTCACATCCGTCCGCATACGCACCAGCTCTGCACAGTCCAGAGCACACTCCCTGCTGTGCCACTCCACAGCCACAGACAGTGCCTCCACAGACATTGCAACCCGCCTCTGCAGCTGTACTGATTCCCGCAGCAGGTGGGTGTGCTCATCCAATGGGTACTGTGCCCCAATGGCATCCTGTCCCCCAGGATGTGGAAGGTCCTGATGCACAACACCCCTTGAGGGTGGGCGCTGTTCACCAGTACCAGGAATGGGTGGATCAAAGGGCGGCGGACATGTGCCACCACTTGGCACTGTACCCCCAGACCTGGTGGGTGACTGCTGCTGCTGCCCCACCAACTGCTGTGCCCCAGGGTCCACTCGTTCCACCGCTGTGCTAGCAACAGTGCCAGACACCTGCACAGCCACGGTGCTGCCCCACGGTGCTGACAGGCACGCCTGGGACTGTGCCAGCATGCTGGTACACAAGTTGGAACCAGAAAGGCCCAGGGGCATGCTGCCTGCCTGCTGTGTGTCCGCCATGGGACACACACCTATCACTGCCCATTGCAGTCCTTGCATCATCAGTGGTGCAGGTACGTGCTACAGCCATAGTCACAGCGTGCTGGCATGCTTGCATGCCAGACTGCTGAGACACAGGCTGTGCACCCCCCGCACCCGAATCACCGACACCAGAGTTGGCGACCCAGTGTGCATGCTGCTGCAGTGCCTGCTGGCTGGTGATAGAGGTGGATGGACCCTCCTCCATGTCCAGCAGGTCATCATCACTGCCTGGACCCACCACCACCGTCTCCTGAAGATGAACAGGATCTGTAACAGAAAGAGAGTACATGTGAGTGCATGTGAACAACCTTCCCCCAGCCCCTCCCAACACCACCACCATGTCATACCGTGCAGTGATGGGCTTCCACCTGTCTGGAATCCACCTCCTGGTATGCCCTCAATAGCGCTCTGCTGCATTGATGCAACCAGTGTCTTCTCAGCCAGGGTCAGCTCCAACACCACTGGCGGGCCCCTGCCAGTGCCAGCATGTGCCGCCCTGAAGGTTGTCACCTTCTCCTTCAACCTCCCGCAGTCTGTCCCCATCTTCTTCTTGCATTCCTGCATGGAGCGCTGGTGGCTTCCGTGCAGGTTCACGGCCCGAGCTACCCCCTCCCATGCAGCCGCACGGGACTGAGGGTGCCCTCCGTCCACTCAGTACTGGCTCCTCATCCAGGTAGGCCTGGAAGAGGGCCTCTGTCTCTGCTGGGGTAAAGTTGGGCCTCCTCCTGCACCACCGTCCCTCACCCTCACCTTGGCTCTGCTCGGTCATGGCGATCTGTATGGGGGCAAGTGGACACCTGTCACTGTCGCAGTCTACAGCATTTTCCCATGACCATTGTCCAGAACATCACACAGCATGCAACTCACCTCTCACCTGCAGTAACGAATCTGGCCAGCGCAGCCCAATGTCGCACATTTATAGCACAATGCATGCAAATTAGGGTGGAGCAACTATAATGACATGCAAATCGCGCCACTGTGCCTTTGAATGGCTGATCAGATGATTTGCATGTGTCGGCTGAATATCGTGAATTTGCGCTTTGCTGCTCTGGTTGAAGTCAGCTAAGCCAATGGCGCAGATCTGTGACTGTGTGGTACACTGCATTGCGCATGCCCAGATAGCTTACGCAGGCGTCTGCCACGCTGCTGACGTGCTGTGCGCGATCGGCAATTCAGGCCATGGCCACCATTGTGCCAGTGGCGCTACAGCACTGGGCACTATATGGCGCTGTGGATCTACTGCGCAATAGTCCACTGTGGCACTGGTACGCAGCTGGTCGGTCGTGCAGGATGCGTAGACATCAGATGGCGCTGTGCATGGCCTTGCATCATTGCCCATGACCTTGTGTCCGACCTTTGCCCCCTGGCCCTGTTCGGCTGCCATGTGTACGGCCCTATTGCGTTGTCTGGTGACAGCGCTATGTGAAGTGACGGCGCTGTTCGAACAGTACGATTGGAACCTGTGGTGGTCTATTGCGCAACATCTCCACATGGGGTTACGGCGCAGCGGGGCACCATATTGCCTGCTGTAAAGTTGGTACCATGGCTCACAGAAGAGCAGTTCAGTGAAGCCCAGTCAAACTGGCCAACTTGGTGGCCCTAGTGGAGCCCCACTATGGAGCACTTTATGGTGAGGTGCCCCTCACCATTGCCAGGACGCAGGTGTGGCAGCAAGTGGCCACTGACCTGGTGGGGGTCACTGGACAGTGTCGGTCAGCTGAGCAGTGCCGGCACCGGTACAGTGACCTCCGCCAGAGGGAGCCGGATCGTCTTGATCGGCTGCGGTCACGTGCCAGGCGGGGCGTGGTGCCTAGGCCAGGTGGGTGTACCATCTATGCACCTGTATTCTCTGTAGGGGTGTGGAGTGTGTTTGGTGGCTTGTGCATAGGTGATGGCTCTGCCATGGTTGGCTGTGTCAGTGTGTGCAGGTGTGAGATGCATGGGTCTGGCTGTGTGGGCAGGCACTCTCACTGGGGCAGTGGGCAGTCTGCTTTGGAGTCACACTGATGTTTGTCTCAACATATGTCTCCCACAGGCCGGGATGTGAGGATGCAGGCACGGGGTGAGGAGGGCCATGTCAGGGCCCCGGTGCCGGTGGGTGTTGCACCCCAGCAGCAGCAGCATCAGCAGCAGACCCAGCTGCTTGAGCAGTGTGAGTATCATTACTTCATGGATGCTATTGCATGCTGGGAGGGGAAGACCACCAGCCCTGCACAACACAACCATGCAGGAAAGGGGAGGTCATAATTCCACTATACAAGACACTAGTGAGGCCCCACCTGGAGTACAGTGTACAGTTCTGGAGACCATACCTACGTAAGGACATAGACTGGGCAGAGAAGGTTCAGAGGAGGGCAACAAAGATGGTGCATAGATTGCTTCACTAGTCCGATGAAGACATGTACTCCCTGGAGCAGAGGAGGGAGAGAGAGGATATGATAGAGACATACAAGTATCTTACAGGGAGGAACAGGGTGCAGGAAAACACTATTTTTATGCGAAAAAGATGTTCCAGGACTAGAGGGCATGGGATGAAGTTGGAGGGAGGACGATTCAGAGGAAACATGAGAAAGAATTTCTTCACAGAACGGGTGGTGGACAAGTGGAACACCCTGCCAGAGGAAGTGGTGGGGGCTGAAACAATCACGGGATTTCAGAATGTATGGGATAGACATAAAGGAATTCTGGAGGTCAGGGGTTAAGGGCAATAGACTTATAGGAAAACAAAGTGAACTTACAAGCTCAAATGGACAGACTGGGTGGGCCATAGGCCCTTATCTGCCGACACTGTCTATGTATCTATGTATGTATGCACGACACAGGTGAGATGCATCACTGTCCAGTATCACAGCACGTCTGTGTATGCGTCACTGATGGTCCATGCATGCACTGGGCACATAGCTGTGTAACTGGCATCGCACCACGTTGCCATGTCACTTGACAGCCTTGTTTGTGCTGTGATAGGCATGGGCAGTGTGTGTGTGCAGTGGTGCGTATAGCTGGTGCCGCCTGTTTGTGATGGCCATGTGCATGTTCACTGTGGGTGGGTGCATGCCATCACAGGTGCGGGACATTGGGCTATATGGCTTGCAGGTTGGGTGGTGTTCAGGGTTGTGGTCAGTCACAGCCATTGACTGTGTTCCCATTTTCCTAGGCCTCGAGGTTCTCCGGAGGATTCAGAGAGACATTCGGGGCCTGACACAGGTGTCCGTTGAAAACCAGGCCATCCTTCAGTCCATCAGGCGCCATGGTCTGTGGAGGAGGCATCACAGGGGAGTGCAGAACCAGGCAGAGGATGACCAGCTGGCTGGGCCTTAGGACACCATACCCTTCCCACTTCTCCCATCCCTACCACCCTGCCTTCCCTCTCCAAGTTGTTCATCCCTACCCCTTGAACACCCCTACCTTGTACCCATCCTCCCCCTTGTAAATAGTTGTTATTTATTGTTTTGGTTCTTTACTATTTGAAAATTTAAATATACATTTACATTTTGATATGAATACTGTGTTGGTCTCTGATTTGCAGCAGGCTATGGGTGCTCAGTTGCAGTGGTGTACATGCCATCTGGGGTGGTATGGTCCTGGGTATATGTGTGTGTGTGTGTGTGTGTGTGTGTGTGCACGTGTGTGTGCATAGGGAGGTATCTCTGGCATGGCAGTGACTTTCTGTTGGTCTTGCCGTCTGCTGCCACCCACTGCTGGGTGCACAGAGTGTGTCTGGCTTGTATGCTTCTCTGCTGCACGGGGCTGACGTGTGCTGGGGGGATGCATGGTTTCCTGCAGTGCCAGTCACTGCACATGGGTGGTGTCTCAGGGTCAGTGCAGGTGTGCTGTGCGTGCGGGGCTGATGTGCACTGTGGTTGTCAACCCCTGTGTGGCAATCTCAGCCTGCCAGTGATTGTGCTGGGGTGTCATGGCTCTGCTGTGCTTTGTTGGCTTGTCCCCATGGGCCAGTAGATCATCCGCCACACCCCAGTGATGCTGTGCTTGGGTGTGCAGGTGTCTTGTTGGTTCTGCAGTGTGTTCCTGTGCCCATGTGTGGCATGGCTGGCGGTGAACCAGCCTGCCTCCCTGGATGTGCAGTTCCATTGCTCTGGGGGGGCTCTGCTTGTGCTATGGCACCTCTGGACTACTCCAGCTGGGCTGCCCTGGTTGCGCTATAGCGCAACATTTCTGCTCAGCTTCTCCTTCCTGGTTGCACTATGGCGCAGTTAGTGCGATATTCAGACGTTGGCTGCTTGCGCAATTTGTTCTGCTCCATGTTTGAATATCGCACCTGTTGTGCATATGCGCAATTGGTTTGTGCTTGCTCCTGCTGTTGCGCACATTTTGGGCGCAGTTTGAAAATCCGGGCCTAGGGCTATAGAAGAAAAATAGTCATTTTTTTAACTTATGTTAAAATAGAGTATTCATTTTGTGCTCATATGAATTGAAAAATTTCAGGCAATTCAACAACTTCGAATTAGGCAAAGTTAAAAAAAAGAATTTTGGCAGTACAGAGAAATAGGAAAGTATTATTGGTGGGTTTAGTTTTGATATGTCTTGACTGAGGATAAGAGCACTTTGATGCAATGCTATCAAAAGAGACAATCTAGTGCAGTGGATAAGGCTCTGGGCTATGATCCTGGAGACATGGGTTTGAATCCCACAGCCCCAATGAACATCATCAAAAGTGTTGTTTTTTTTTATATAGTGTGTATGTCATGCATTTATAAAAACAAATTATGGATTAACACTCATGGGTTTATCAAAAACTAATTACAGAAAAAATGATATCTCAAAAAGTAAGGAAATTCACTAAAAAAAAAAGCTTCATGAATGCACTAGTTTGGGATAAAGTGACAAAAGTAGGGAACTGTGGCATTAGGGTTCTCAGCCATAACACCCCACCCAAACCCTGAGGCAGCAACAAATGTGGAGTGCACCTTGGGGTTGTCAACCTTAGTGCTTACCCTGTTCTCATATACTGTACCCATCTCAGCTTGCTTACTCATGGAATGGGGTGAGTATTAGGGCAGACAACCCAAGGCACACTCCATGCCAGTTGTTACCTGCAGGGTGGGGTTGGGTGCTATGGTTGGAAACCCTAACATTATAGTTCCCTACTTTCGTCACTTTAATCCTAACTAATGCATTAACAAAGTTTTTTTGCAATGAATATATATAGATTTTTTTTAATATAGAAATCAGATGTACTATAACATGAAAAGAAAGAAAACAATATTGGATGATAATTTTTCCTCACAAAATAGCAACATGCTATCAAGGATCTCAAACTAAAGGTGAGTAAATGATGTACCCCATCACATCAAAATACAAAAATGTAGTAAAAACGTCTACCATTTCATCACCATGAATACAAAATAGCTAAAACCTGCTAGCTAGCATTTATGATAAATATTTCAGTATTAAGTTCTAGGATTTCCCCCTACACCTAACCATTCTAATAATGATCCTAGCTGATTTTAAACTAAAAGCATGTTCCTCAAAAAAGGAAAAAACTGGCTAAGATTGGCCCTTTGTGTGCCAACACATGGGAAATGGTGGACACTCTTACAATTAATTGGAAAATTTATTTATTCAGCATCAACATGTTTAAAACATTAGACGGCTTGTCACTGTTCAACACAGACACCCATATCATTCCCAAGGATACAAAATGCAATTACTACATGACATTTTGGTGGAAGCAATCTTTAAGACAGCAGTAGCCAGAGTGTAATCAAGTAGTGCATGCTTCACATGTGGTAATCCATCCTCCACAAACCACTGTCACACTAATAACATACCAAATGGGTAGTTTTAATTTAAAATAAATTATTTCAGGGCTCTAAATACATGGTTATCCATGAGTCACTGCTATCATACCCTGATGGCACGCATACATTGACATTTCAAAATCAATGCACTTTCTTCAGCATGTAAGGGGCATGGCAGGAAGTCACCCAATTTAAAGTGCTCACTAATTTACTTATTTGTAATTGACACCAGGAAAAATACACGAGGCATTCATAAGCCTATATTTAGGTAAAACATGGAAAAGTTACAGTAGCAGTCAAAGAGAAAAATTACAAGTATAACATCATCAGCAATGCAGGTAACATAAAGAATGCAATAACGGACTCCACAATAAGAAATAAATATAACAAGGGCACAAAAAGATAGCAGCAATAACAAAAGTTAGCTGCAACATCATTGAAAGATAAGACAAATACAGCAGTTTAAGAGATAACACAACAGCATCTGATAGAAAAATGACTGTTGAGAGAGCAAAAGATTATAACCATGGGTACTAGATTATAAGTCAACATTTGGGTAGCCTCCACAGTTTGTTTGTTTGTTTGTTAATTTTCTTTATTTATGTATGTATGTCTTGCTTTGGTAACCGGGTGGCTGCACTGATCCAAAGGACTGTTTTCAGGCATGACCCAAGCCACAGCATGGCACATTAAGCAATACAGGTGTGGAGGACAATAGTAAATACAGGCCTCAGCATGAGGTGCAGGAAGTTACAGAACAAGTGATCATTACATAAAGTGCAATTACATAAGATACAAGGTGCCAAAAACACCAGCACACAGGCCAAAATACATAGTCACAGGCCATGCAAAAGGCTGAAATATAAGTCATGAAACACAGAGACCAAATACAATTCTCGGATATGATACATAAAGTGCAAAATGCAATAAGGTACACAGTCAGATGGGAACTTGGAAATCGAGTACAACACTTCCCCTTAGCAAATAACACTGGGACTTAGAGTAGGGAGGTGACAGCAGCAGCCCAAAAAATTGTGGAAAGAGAACAGGAGTGGAAGTGGTGAGTGTAGAAGGACAAGATCCCACTAATGATGGGGGGGGGGAATGGAGGGAGGGGATGCCAGAGATTACCCAGGAGAGCAGTGGCTTTTGTCTTCAGATAGTAGCCAGTCATTGTTTTTGAAAGAGAGGTGGGAGGTGGAAGAGCACAGTGATGTGGAGAGTCTTTTCCTTAGGGAGGGGGCAGAGATGGAAAAGGCTTCCCTGCCCATAGCAGAGGAGATTCATGGTACTACCAGGGGGATGGATGAATTGTGGAGGCTCCTAGCTGCCACTCTACCTGTGAGGAGAGATGAGTACAAGAACAAGTGGTCTCCTCTCAGAGTATTGTCAACTAAGCAACCAAGGGCATAGTCAAACTGTCCTGGCAGTAGGAGCCAACCAAGTGACTAGTACAATACACAATGATGGGTAGAATAGGGGGCATGGTCGACAAAGTGATAGATAATATTGTAGACTGAGTTCAGTCTAGAGCACAGAGCTGAGGATACAAGGGAATAGATAGGAGAGCAGTATTCAAGGAGGGGTATAAGGTTTCCTTGTGCAATTGCTAGGTGCACCTCATAAGACATGAATTGATTTTGGCGGTTGGCGGCACCTAGCTTCTGATTAACTCTGTGCACAGAATTATTGATGTGGTCAGCAAATGTAAGGGAAGGGTCCAGGGTGACATGTAAATATTTGAAACTAGGGACGTTTATGAGGAGGGGCAGCAGGTGTGGGTACAAGGAGGGATAACTTTGCCTTGTAAACCTTTGTGAGGAATGTTTTTTATCCAAATAACATTGCTTTTGTTTTCTTTTCATTTACCAAGAGTCTGTTGGAAAGAAACCAATTGTAGGCAGCACCATAGTTAAGTGTAAGAGCAGAAAAGATGTTTGCAAGAGACTTGTTGCTATGGTAAAGGACAAGGTCATCTGCATACTAGAGAGCCTCACAGATGAAGATCTCAGCTGGGAGTGCATTAATAAAAATGGAAAAATGTAGAGGCCCAAGGATGGAACCTTGGGGAATACTTGTGGTTACTGGTAGGGCAGGGGAGGAGGATATATCAATTGTAACATACTGGGAGCTGCCTTCAAGATAGCTTCTAAACCATGTTGTTGTTTTCGCAGAACAACCAAGGTGTTGAAGGTGGAGTGGAGAAGGGAGTGGTTTATGAAGTCAAAGGCCTTAGTCAGATCCACAAATACAACACCAGTGTTCTTAACTGCATAAATGTTTCTGAGGACATGGTTAGAGAAATGGGCTAAAGTTGATGTGGTGCTGTGGTGATTACAGAAGCTGTGCTGTTGGTGGCACAGCAGATTATACTTTCCAAGATGCTCTGAAGGTTGGAAGTGCACAATTTTGTCCAGTAGCTTGCTCAGGTAGGGGAAGAGGGGGATAGGCCTATAATTATTAGGAGAATGGCGATCCCCTACTTTGAAAATAGGCACAACATTAGCATGTTTCCAAGAGTCTGGCTTTGTGGATGAGGAAAGGGCAAGGTGAAATATGAAGGTGAGGGGTTCAATGATTGCTGGAGAGATGAGCCTAAGCAATGAGAAAAAAAACATCACTGCCAGGGCTACTCCTGGCAGGGAGAGACTTCAGGAGCTTGCTGGTAACACCTGGGCCAATGGCTCTAAAGTTGAAGGGGGTGAAGGAGGGGGTGGTGATGGAGGGGGAGTAGTTAGCCTGACTACCAGGGCTAGGGGTGGTTGTGAGAGTAGTTTGCTAAGATAGGTGGAGAGGTCAGAAACTTTTTTGTTTAAAATCCACGCAATCTCAGAGGGATCAGTCTGGAGGGCCCGAGGGGGTGGTGAGCTGAGTAACTTGGCCATGGGTCTTGGGGTTGAGCAAGGACCCAACTGAGACCCAGAAGTGATGGTGATCACCAAGGTTTTTCCTTTAAATGTTTAGGTAGAAATTGCATTTTAGGAATTTGACAGTTTGCTTACAAGTGTTGCATAATCACCTATAGGCATTCCAGAGTTGGGTGGAAGGGAATGCTTTATAAGCTTTATAAGCTTTCCATTTACTGTCCCTCTCTTTCATTAGGGACAGTAACACTAACTGTAGAAGTACTTGAATTGAGAAATATTAGTTGCAACATTAACAAATTATTAATGGGAAAACTGCACAGTGCTAGATAGAAATGGGCCAAGTTCTGGAAAGAAACAAGGATCTATGGAACATAATGAGTCTTTTAGACCCCTGCAGAACTGTGAGTGACTGGATGAGGAACACATACTTGAAGGCAGGGAATTCCAGTATTTGGGGGTCTTAATCTGCAAAGGGCAGGGGCCAAGGCCCAAGAAACATCTGCATTTCAGGAGAGGTTGATAGCTTGCTGATCTCAAAGAGCAGAAGGAGCACGGGTGCTGCAGGTAGGTAGCTTGGAAACATGGGGAGCCTGATCTTAGTAGTTTATTAACAAAATGGCCCAAAGAAAATGAATGCTTGCAAGTGGGGAAGTGCTAGCACAGGCCAGCATAAAGGTGGAAGTGTTGCATGAGCCCAGTGGTGACCAAGACAAAACAACATACATTGGTGTATGTTACATCTTATTTAGAAAGGACTGTTTTACTGGCACCCAAGAATGCCAGAAGGCCATAAGTAAGACCAGGTAAGAGCCCCCTCTCCACGAGCTGTGGCCAGACTGACTGCAGGGGGCAGGCAATGTTTGATTCAAAGGCTATGCCAAACTTAGCGTTTACTGATTTGTAGATTGAGTTGATGTGAGAGGAGTAATCAAGGAAGGTGTTAAGATGTAACTCCCAAGTACCTGAAACTGCTCACTTCCTCCTGCTGGTACCCAGCAACACAGGTACTGGAGAGTTTTAGACAGCTCATCCAGAGTTCTGGTTTCAAATCAGAGGGCATAGTACATTGTTTTTTCTTCACAGTTTAGAATTAATTTGTTGGTTGATAGCCAAGAAAAATGAGCAAAGGAGTTAGAGAGAATTTGAGGAATATCATGGATAGTAGCTAAACTCTACTAGAGGACAAGGTCATCTACATACAACAGGGTGATACAACAGATGGCAACACCAATGAAAGTGTTTATGTAGATAGACAAGAGAAGTGGACCCAACATTGATCCCTGGTGGACACTAACAATTATGTCAGCAAGGCTGGAAGTGACAGGGTATAATTTGAGTTGCTGCTTTCCACGAGATAGGTAAAGCAGGGGGATAGACACTGAAGGAGGTCAGATTGCTGCAGAGGAGTAAAATGTATTGTCTAACACCTTTGTGATGTTAATAAACACTGCATTCATTATGAGGCCAGCATCTATGGCCAGGCTGATGTCATTTGTAAGTTTAACTAAGGAAATAGAGGTACCATGATATTTTCTGAAGCAATGCTGAACAGGGGTCAGACTCAGGAGGCTGTATATCGAAATATGATCAGGCATTAGGGAAGCCATGATCCTCTCTAGGATCTTTGCAATGACTGTGAAGATGACCATAAGATGACCATTTTTCTATAAGTTTGTGGTCACTTGTAGAGGTGGGTAACATTTTCGAATTCCACTGTCATGGAATTTCTTCAAAAATTTTGAAATGTTGCCGAATTTTCTGAATTTCCATCATTGGCAAGATCAGAATCTTCTGCAAGTTTGATGGATTTTCACCGTATTCAGTAGAAAGTTTGGACTGAATTGCAGAGAAATACATACAGTATCAATTGCAGAATAACTTTTCTGAGGAAGTTTTGTTTCTGCAGTTTGATGAATTATTCCACAATACATGTAATTATTCCGAAGTTCAGTAATCAAGTTCTGCAGACTTTTTTCCTTAGCAGTTCAATAAATAATCCACAACTTAATCATTTATTCTGCCATTCTAAGTCTGAATTTCTATGAAAGTTGCTAATTTGATTTTTGCACTTATGTGGAAGCGAAAATCTGACTTTCACAGAAATTCTGCCGGGGGAAGTTTTTTTTTCGCTCACCTCTAGGTGTTGATGTTGGGAATTCTGACATCACATTTCCCTACTTTTGCCACTTTATCCTCAACCCTAACTGATGCATTAACATTGTTTTTTTGTAAAGAATACATATATATATATATATATATATATATTCACTGCAAAAAACTTTGTGAATGCATTAGTTAGGGATGGTATGAAAGCATTAAAAGCTGAGAAATTCAACATCATGATTTCCAACCCTAACTTCCCACCCACCCCTCAAGCATCAAAAGGACAAGACCACAGAAGCAACCACTGACAGCCACCATCAGGTAAGACAAACAACAAACAACTGTTTCCAGATGACACAACTGATGTGCTACCTTCGTGGATTTGTATCTGATGCATGAAAACTGCTAAATATACACACAGTACCTTGTCACTGCAGATGGGAATCCATGATACTGTTGGATGTTTGGAACATCTTCCCAGCATAGATGGTGGAGGCAAAAATGGTAACAGGATTCAAGAAAGCATGGGGTAGGCATAAGGGAACCATACTGGTACGGAAAGTTGGGGGAGCCAGAGATCAAGGAGGGTCTGTGGTGTTACAGTAGGTGTGAAAATGGCAAACTAGGTGGGCAAGGTGGTCCTTACCTGTCATCAAATTCTATGTTTCTATGTTTCTATACTGAAATCACGATATTGCTTCTGTTTTAAGAAGCACAGATCCCTCCAGCCAGAGACAAACCCACTATATCCAAAGTACAAGGCTTATTTTCTCTATGCCCCTGTTGGGCCAGCCATTCTTTAGCAAAGAGGGTCCTGTGTCTCTTCATCCAGAGGTTTAAGATGTACACCAACTTTTGGCTCCAGAAGAGCAGGTCCCTTGCACATAAAAAACCTGTGAAGAGACACTGGGCCATCAGGGGACTTTACTTCTGCAGACAGAAGTGCTACTACACTTTTCGCATCATGGATGTTGTGGTATCTGTGCTTCTGCGCCCAGAGGTTGGTGTGTTTGTCTTACACCTGCAGCTACAGAAGCACAGACCCATCAATTGTGTACATGCTTTACGGTGTCAATGGCTACATGAGACTACAGAAAGGCTGAAAGGACCACTTTGCCCATCTAGTCTGCCATTTTCCAACCACTGCAAATTGCAGACCCTACTTGATCTCTGGCTCCCCCTTTCCTTACCACTAAGGTTCCCTTATATCTATCCAATTCATTCTTGAAATCTGTTACTTTTTTTGCCCCCACCACCTATGCTCATGGGGAAGGGACAATTCTCATTCTCCTTGATCTCTCCACAGCTTTTGACACAGTGGACCATTGTGTGTTACTTGACCTTATGAGGGAATTTTGTGGACTCCCTGGTACTGTCATCTGCTGGTCCGAGTCCTATCTCATGAACAGGAGACAAAAGGTAGTGATGGGGAATTTCTACTCCTCCACTAACCTCCTGTCCTGTGGAGAACCTCAGGGTTTGGGCTTATTGCTGATGTTGTTTGCTGTGTATGTGCTGCCCCTGTGAAAGCTCATTAGGAAGTACAGTCTGGATTTTCATTGCTATGCTGATGACACCCAGCTGTACCTTTCTTTTTCCCCAGGACACCCAATGCAGTGGAAATAACTGCCTTGCTGAGATCAATGACAGGATGGCCTCCAGCTGGTTGTGACTGATCCCCAATAAGACAGAGGTACTAGTAGTCCAGTCAAACAGAGAGCATGATAGGATGGCCTCTGACACAGAGAGAGGACTTTTCCTGGGTTCTTTGCCATTGAAGGCCTCCTCTAAAGTGTGCTACATGGGCATTATCCTGGACAGTGGACTGACATTTGAGTCCCAGGTGATGTTTATTGTCCATACTAGTTTCTATCATATGAGGAATATTGACAGGATCAAGCCCCTAGTTCCACCACTGGACCTCCCTACCTTGCTGCATGCCTTCGTGATGACGAGGCATGACTACTGTAATGTGCTGTACCTTGGGGTCTCAGGAGGTACCCTCCTCCAACTACTGCTGGTGCAGAGCACAGCTGCCAGGTTGCTGACAGCACAGCCTAAGTACTGCCACATTACCCTGGTGCTGCATGAACTGCATTGGCTGCCAGTCAGGTGGAGGGTTCTCTTTAAGGTGGTCTTGCTCTCCTTTAAGGCTCTACACAGCCTGGGCCCTGATAACCTATTGGACCTTCTTACACCTGCTCCCTCCCTCTCTCCTCTAGAGGCTTCCTTGCGATTCCCAGGATGAGGTTAAAAATGGCCGATGACAGAGCTTTTAGTGTCACTGGCCCTGTCCTGTGGAATTTGCTCCCTCCAGCTGTAAGGAAGGCCCCTTCAGTAGTGGTATTTAAGGCCATCCTCAAGGACTTCTTGTTTTATCAAGTGTTTCAGAACCCTGTCTTTTAAATTCTGTCCTGGTATTAATATACTGTAAACATCTTTTGTCCCAGGCTATCTTTTTATTTAGCTATTTATTTTTCTCACTTTATTCTATTATAACTGTCTTTTTATTGCTGATAATTATTTATTGGTGTGTTGTTTTATTTGTCCTTTTGGTTGTACTTCTTGTGTCCGGTGCCCAGAGCCTCAGAGATTGGGCATCTTAAAATCCAATTTGCCTTGCCTTGCCTATGCTGGGAAGATGTTCCAGGCATCCACCAGTATAGTAGATTTCTGTCTTCAGCGACAATGGTTGTGTGTTGTTTGTAATACTTGATGATGGCTATCTGTGGTTTCTTGTTTGGTCTTGTCCTTTTGCTGCTTGGGAGTGGGGGTTGGGAGTTAGCGTTGGAAATCTTAACAATAATTTTCCCAGCTTTTGATGCTTTAATACCAACCCTGATGCATTAACATAGTTTTTTCAATTAATTTCCTTACTTTTAGAGGTAGTGTAATCATAGCCTTATTTGCCTGTGGGAGGGCAGGGCCCTCTGGGCCTTGCACTCCCACCCATGTACAGTTTTTAAGATAGAGTAATCATATCCTTAGTTGCCTGAGGGCCCATCCTCGATTAGTACATATACGTATGTAGCTGTGGAAGGGCCTTGCACTTCCATTTATAGGGCAACAGTGACCAAACTGTCAGCATCAACAACTTATTACCCCAACTTATGTACCCGGTAATGAAAATTTTCGAATGCCCCACAAAACATAATTCCACACAACTCCAATGCCATTCTGTGCCACAGGTGTGAAAAGAGATTTTGACAAGGACTTGAAAAATGACATCTGTGACATACATGAGGTGGGGTAATAAGAAGTCTATGTTGAAATTTTGGGGTCAAAATATTAAAAATTTCCAAAGTTACGAGTGTGCAGCAAAATTGCAACAAATGGTCATAACTCTGCCATAATTAAATATTTTGACTCCAAATTTTCAACATTGCCTTCTTATGACCCCACCTTATGAACAAAGTTAGAAAAATTTGTCAAATCCAGCTGGAAAGGTGGTTTCACCAAACAAATGTGAAATCACCTTTTGTGCAGGAGTTGCATAATGACAGTTACATTATTTATGAGGTGGGCTCCCCAAAAGGCTGTGTTGAAAATTTGGGGTTAAAATGTCCAAACGTGGCTGTGTTATGCATTAAAGTTGAAACCCCTACTGAAATACACTGAAGTGCATTTATCTTACTTTCTCATATTACAGTCACCGGTTCCAATAGCATGCTATATCTTCCATTGGGAGAGTGGATCTCGAACCTGGTACCTGTTCAGGTGAGTGAGGGTGTGTGAGGGTGTACTGGGAGTTTGGGGTTGTGGGTGCTGAGTGGGAGGTAAGGGTGGGAGGTCTGATCAGTCAAGGACCTGTTTTTTTTTTTTCAGGAAAAAAAGCATCATGTGAGTATTTTTGGTTTTGACAGAAATGGAATGGAGGGTGCCACTACACAACAGTGATATAAAAAAAAAAACAGCATGGAGATAGCAATTAGAGAATGGGGGAGGGACCACTGGACCACCAGGGAGATAAAATCCAGCATGGCAATGGCAATCGGAGAACAGGGAAGGGGGATAGGGACCACTGGACCACTATGGAGATAAAATCCAGTATGGGGACAGTGACCAGAGAATGGGGGAAGGGTGAGGGACCACTGCACCACCAGGGAGATAACATCTAGCATGGGAATGCTGATCAGTGAATGGGGGCACCACTGGACCACCAGGGAGATAAAATCTAGCATGAGGATGGTGATCAGAGAATGAGGGAGGGACCACTGGCCCACCAAGGAAATAAAATCCAGCAACAGGCAAGCCTTAATCATTCTGAGGCCCCATACAAAACCCCTCTCTGGGGACCCCCTCCATTGCATGTAACCCCCTATCCTTTGATCCGGTAGTTCCACCGTGGTTTTGACCTTTAAATGCTGTGAGTGAGGGGGTGGGGAGTAGTTGAAGACACTATAGGCAGGAACAAACTGGACAGAATAGGTGGACCAAGTTGTCCTTATCTACTGACAAATTCTACATTTGTAGGTTTCAATTTACTATGGCAGTACTGTGATGTAAATTTGGGGGGCATGGGATTGTATGGTCCTGCATAAGAAATATGTATGCAATTAAATATGTTTTCCCTAGTTCTACATGATTAAACTAAATGTGCAAGGCAACTTTATTTATTTGGTCTTTGATAACCAGGTAAGGCCCAGTAGGAACAAGTGCATGTTTTCAGGAGCAACCCGGGAGAACTGGGTGGTTAAGTGACTTGCTCAGGGTCCCACAGTATGTAAGTGGAGTCTGTGGGAATGAAAGCCAGGTCTGATGGATATACCGAGCTCATTTGTAACTCCTTACTCTAACCTCTAGGCCATACTGTCAGCCCCATAAAGGGAAGGGGAGGGTATCATGCAAAACTACAAAATAATATATTTATTCTTAAATGGAACAATCAACCAAGTAGAATACTTACTGTAAGGACATAATTTTTTGAGTTTTACCTTATTATACAGCAATAGTGTATTTTGTTACATCAACCTTTTAACACATCAGCATAAATGAATACACACACACATAATATATATTTATATATATATATATATATATATATAAAAATAGATCTATATATATGTATTTATAAAATGGGTAAGTAAAATCACTGAAGATCCAGTGTGCTGATTGGATGAAACACGTCTCATGACCGTGCATTATTCCACAACGACTGCACGCCTCCCAGTATTACCGTACACCTGAACTATTTTTAGCTTTCAAAATCTTCTCACCAGTAGTGAGATCACTCCACACCTGCCACAGATAGGCAGCCACATACAAACAAGTGGTACATTCAGACTGCTACCAACATTAATATACAACTGCCCCTGGTAAATTAATTGCTGCCAAAAGTTTAAAGCAAGACTGACTGTGTTGAAGAATTAAAAAAAGAGGTTTATTTTTCTATTTATTTTCCTTTACTATTCTTAGAATAAAGTCATCATCTTTACAGGAAGGAGAACGAGTGGGGGAGCACTTTCACTTTTATCGGTGACATATACCGTGACAGAGCATGGTCAATAATGATCAATAATATGCAGGCAGACACTGAAAGTAAGTCCCTCGCTGTTAAAAAAAGAATAGTAACTGTATTTTATCTTATTTTTATTAAGAATCCTCTAAAAGAAGATGCCAGCTGAAGCGGGTGAAGAGCAAGTCGGCAGCACTTTCACTTTTATTAGTGACATGTAGCGTGACCGAACATGGTCAATAATGATAAATAATATGCAGACAAACACTGAAACTAAGTCACTCTCTGCTAGAAAAACAAATAAACTGTGCACTTTATGTTATTTTAATTTTGAATCCCCTTAAAAAGCTGCTGCTTGAAGGAAGTGAAGAGCTATCACAGAGCAAGGGTGTTGACAGTTTCAGAAAGGTAATGCAAGGCAGAGTGAGTGTTGCTAAAGCAACAATTGCTATAGCAACATTTGCTCTGCCTTGCATTACCTTTCTGAAGCTACCAACACCCTCGCTCTGTACTAGCTCTCCATTTCCTTCAAGAGGCAGCTTTTTTTGGATGATTCTGAATTAAAATAACAAAGTGCACAGTTTCTTTGCTTTTCTAGCAGAGAGTGACTTAGTTTCAGTATCTGTCTGCATATTATTTATCATTATTGACCACGCTTAGTCACGCTACATTACACTAATAAAAGTGAAAATGTTGCCTACTCGCTCTTCACTCGCTTCAGCTGGTGATTTCTTTTAGAAGATTCTAAATAAAATAACATAAAATACAGTTACTTTGCTTTTTTAACAGTGAGGGACTTACTTTCAGTGTCTGCCTACATATTACTAACCATTATTGACCAAGCTTCGTCACACTATATGTCACTAATAAAAGTGAAAGTACTTCCCACTTGTTCTCCTCCCTGTAAAGATGATGACTTTTTTCCTAGAAAAGTAAAGGAAATAAATAGAAAAATAAACAACTTTTTTTAATTCTTCAACACAGTCTTACTTTAAACTTTTGGCAGCAACTCATTTATTCATGCCAGACAGGGACTACTTTTTTGTTGTGCCCCCAAAATATTCATGTCCATTTTATAAGATAGATAATCCACTGTAGGGTGTGAGGATGTGCTCTGATATACGCACGCCTTGGGTGGTTGAACGCACTCAGCCTGCGGCCTCATGCATCATAACGCACACCAAGGCATGCGTATATCAGAGCGCAACTGCACACCCTAGAGTGGATTATCTATTACACATATACATACATATATATATATATATATATATTCATTGCAAAAACTCTGTTAATACATCAGTTAGGGTTAATAGTACATCGACAAAAGTTTGGAAATGTGCTGTTAGGGTTCAAAACCCTAACTCCACATTCCCCCCCCACCTCCCTCCATGCGCACACACACACACACACACACACACACACACACACACATGCAAGCAGGGGTAGGGTCAAGGCAACACAACCAACCAGAGACAACCAGCATCAGGTAACAGAAGTAATGTACAACTCTCTAAATGTACCGCAAGACACATCCATCAACATGGGTCACCAACTGTATGAGTTCTGTCATGATCATAGTGCCTTGAGGGTAGACATGCATGCTGGGCAACCATGGGTGATGTCCCACAGTAAGCATGCTTGTGTTATAAACAGCAATAACAAGATTTAAGCAGATGACTATATTTCAATAGTGAAGAAGTGATGGATCACACAGTATGTTATCCACAGATAGTTTCTTGGAACTGAGAGTTAGTATAAGCCTATCAACAGTCATTAGATGTTTGCATTTATTTTTCTGATAGAGTGGGCCAGTCCTAATAACAAACAGTAGTCATAATAAAAGTAATGATTTGTACTATAGTTTACAAGTAACATGTTAACGAAAACAGTTGTAACCTGCAAAGCTAACAATAACATGCTGCTAATGAGTATTTCCAGGTAACACAGCAGTATAACAACATGTGATGGTGCTAGTTTCATACCTGAGCAGTATCTTAAAAGTACTATGTGTCATCTGTATCTGTCCTGCTACCACATGTTAGCAGTGATACATGCAACAATCCAATTGTTGAATATTGATACATAAAAGTCAATATTTTGAAAATATGTACAGACTAAGTCTCATTGTATGAAGAAGATATGCCAGCAATAATGTGTCATCATATTGTGCTGGCAGTATAGAGTCAATGATACTGTATTTGTTTTTTCATTACATAGTGTTATGTGAAATAAGTACAGTGTTGTGATTATTGTGGTTGCAGATGTGACAGAGTGGTATAGTGTCTTACAATCTTGCATGTGTGTGTGGGATGGGGGAATGTGGAGTTAGAGTTTTGAACCCTAACAGCGCATTTCCAAACTTCTGTTGCTGTACTTTTAACCCTAACTGATGCATTAACAGAGTTATTTGCAATGAATTTCCCTTCTTTTTGAGAAAGCGTAATGTAAGTGTATGTGTTAGTGTGAGCATGGGCTATCCGGGCTCGGCACTCCTTTAACATTGTTCATTTGTTGCATAATGCTATGCATATGTGGGAGTGTGGGCCCTCCCGGCCCTGAGCTTCTACGTACACATAAGTAAGGAGCTGTACAGCAGCCCTATAGGGCAATGAACCCTTGTAACATAATTTGCTAATATCTCAGCAACTGTAGCTGCTAGGGAAAAAATTCTAGTGCTGGTGTAATCATGAGAGTGAGTACTTCACACCATGTGACTCAACCAAATCATATCTTGCATCGTTTCTGAGATATGGGCACTGAAATGCATTGAAAAGGCATCCTTCAGAACCCTTGGAACATGTTTTTGCCAATATCTCTGTAACCGTAGCAAGTAGGAAAAAAATCCCATTGTAGGCATCATCTATGATTTCCAAACTTGTTTCTGCAGCTTAGTTCAACTAAAGATGAACTAAGCTGCCAGTAGCAAAACTCCATATCTTGCTTCATTTTTCAGATATGGGTGCCAAAAGGTGTAACGGATGCCGCGATGTTATCCTATGGGAAATTTCTCAGTTTCAGAACACTAACTTTTTGCCCCTTGAATGTTTTGGCACCAATCCACCAAATAGCATATCCATGGGACCAGAGCTTGTCACCCTGCAAATTTCAGCTGAGAAGACCCAACTGTTTTGTTGCAGGATGATGGCAAAGATTTGCATTTAAAAAAAAAATAATACTTTAGCAAATCACGAAAGTTTTGCAAAAGGTAGCATGAAACATTTGCATTTGCGAAAGTATTTCAGCCATTTCTTTTATGTTTGTGAAAGTATTTTTTCCCTGATGTTTAAAATGACATTTCAGGGGGAATTTACCCCCCCCAAAAAAGGTAGAGTTGGCATCTTCAGCACCCGACTAGGTAAAACAACTGTAAGTGTTTACCTAGATCGTCTCAAATTTAAATGCCAGGCATTTTTCTCTCTCACTAACTGAAAACAAGATGGCTGAAGCACAAATGTAAAAGGGCCATTTGCGAAAGTAAAAGTGCATTTGCAAAACTTTTGTGATACAACATATATTTTTCCTCCATTGACTATAATGGGAAATTTGTTTTTTGAATAAGTTTTGAACGGTTTTATATTTTTACACCAAATCTTCAAAAGGCACATTGGTGACCCAGACTGCATCGTCCCTGGAGATTTTGGACTGAACAGACAAATCATGCGTGCTGTGGGCGTGAGCAAAGAAACGCACAAAAGTAAATTTTGTTACATTTTTTGGTGTTCTGTAGCTCCAAAGCTGTACATCCAACCATAATGTAATTTGACAGATCCAGAGATCTACTGTACCAGACCATGCATGCAAAATTTCAGGCAATTCCGTCATATGGTTGCAAAGTTATTAAGGTTCTAAATTTGAGGTTTATCATTAAAGTGCTTACTCAACCCTAACTATACTGGTACCGCGCAGTGTAATATATATATATATATTATGTGTGTGTGTGTGTGTGTGTGTGTAGATATACACACACACACACACACACACACACACACACACACATCTTCTCATAGCAGTTCAAATTAAATCTTGCTATCTTTTCCCTCCCGTACACCAGTCAGCCTCCTGTGCCCAGAGACAAGCAACCACTGGCAGAGACACAAAATGGCAAAATCACTCAGGCAAAGAGAAAGACAGGACACTGTCTAGTGTCTTAATTATGATGATAAAATCATTTTCTGAAAGAGAAAGACTGGCAAAATGATATGATTAAAATCCCAACACTTTTCATGATGATCATTTTATAAGGGATTTCTGCTATAAATAGGCATTTCTTTGCACTGGGTGGGGTTCAGACATGAAAGGCCTAGGAATGAGCCATCTAATTTCATCTTTAATGTTAGTTATTAGGATAGACTTACCAATAATACATTTAAAGAGACTTAGGATATTTCTAGGCTGAAATCAGGAATATCTCTGAAAAAAATCTGAGACAGATTTTAGAAAGAGAGAGATGCTTTGATTTATTTTGTTAAATAAACCAGGGGGTGACCCAAATGGCTGAAACAACTTCAAGACATATTAATGTAATAGCCATATTTGTTTTCTTGACTGTACCATAAAGTCCTCTTTAATTTCCTGAAATCCTCTCATCATCATTTTACATAGTACTTTTATTTTGCCTTTCATTCATATACACACACCATCATCATTATCATCATCATCAATTCAATTTTATTGGATAACAAATTGAGAAAATTATTTCTCATTTACAACTGCATCCAACAAACAAACATGATAATAATACAACATATACAAAATGTTACTTTGGACATACAAGTAACAGTATTAACTAGCATTTGTCAATGCCTAATGTTGTCTTGCTGACATTGGCATCAGCAGCTCAGGAGTTAATCAGATGCATAATAGGAATCGCAGTGAAGTATGAAAGTGATGTCAAACCCCACATCACCCTACAGAGACTGACAGGCACTGAGGAGTGCCTTTGGGCATCAGCCATAATGTTCATGGCATTTCAGCTGTACCCTACCCCACAGTGTGACAAATATTGCATTGTGCCTTGGGGTCTTTGGGCTTACGCTCACCCCATTTAGCCATAAAGCTCATGGCATTTTACCTCACCCTATCCTGCAGACACCAGCAAGTGCTAAGGTGTGTCTTGGGGTGTTCAGCTGCTCATGAACACTGTCACTATGATTTTCTTCATCTGTCCTGATCATTGATTTCCCATAGTGACTGCAACATAGTGTGCCACTTGAGCAAAAACACATTTCGGGTAGGATCTGAAAGATGACAGCTATTCTGTTCAAAAGGACGTGTGCAAAATTGACAATGTTGAATATGTTGAGTTAAAACATTAAAAATTGTCAAAGTTATGAGTGCTCCATGGAAACTGCACAACACATGCTTGCAACATAGTCATTTTATGGACTTTTGTCACCAAATTTTCAACATAGGCATTTTAAGACCTCTGTTCATGAACAGTATTGCTGTGATTTTTTGTAACCTGTCCCAAACACTGATTTCCCACAGTGACCAGGCTATTCTGTGCTGGTAGTGCGAAAACACATTTTGACTGGGATGTGAAAACTGTACTGTCCATAAGGAGATGTGGAAAAATGCCAATGTCGAAAATCTGGAGTGAAAATATTACAAATTGTCGAAGTTACGAGTGAGAGTGGAAACTGCGCAATGCACATTCATAACACAGTCATTTTTGGGAATTTTTTTCGCCAAATGTACAACATAGTCTTTTTGAGAGGCCACCTCATGAACAGTAACACTGTTACTTCATTATTCAGTCCCGAAAGGTGATTCCATGCAGTGACCACAAAATCACCTTTCAGGACCAAATAATGCCATGACAGTGACTGAAATCATGAGGATGGGTTCCAATAACCACATGTTGAAAATTTGGCACCAAAATTCCAAAAAATGCCCAAGATATGCACCAAAGTTGAAAAGAAAAACATAGTTATGCCATTATACAGCTTATAGGCATTTCTTCAGTTCGTGGTCAGCTTTGAAGAGTGCAAACATGTTCCCAGTCCACCAAAGATCATTGCATTGGGCTCTGGAGGTAAGTATAGGGTCAGGGGGATTGTGGGGAGATATGGTGCGCAGAGGGTTGGTGCGGGTTGGGGGAGGGTCCACGGACTCAACATGGGACCATTTTCTATTTTATAGGGATAAATAAACAAAAAAACATTGCAGGACTGTTTTTTTTTTTCTGGGACATTTGGCATGCTGGGGTGGGCCCCCAGCATGCCACCTGTGTGTTTGATAGCAGGGGGGTCTGTAGCCAACAGGGATTTGGCACCCTCTGCCAGCACATACAGAGTTGGGGGGAGTCGAATGAGCTGAGGGGGACTGGGCACCCCCTCGGCACACAAGAAATGAGGGAGTACATTATGCTGATGGGGATTGGGCACCCCCGTCGGCAAGTTAAATTAGGAAGGGGCATGCTGACAGGGGGATTGGGTACTCCATTGGCTTTCAAAGGGACTGTTGCTTGATGGGGACACCAGAGGAGGCAAGCAGTAATTGACTGCTGCAATCAGGGACTGCCCTGTGGTGCTCCCTGATTGCAGCAGCTAATTTCTTTCAAGGTGGTGCCACATTTTCTGAACTGCTGTTGTAGACAGTGTGCTATGCCATTGGTGCCACAGAGCTCGGGCACAAAAAGCAGTGGCACCATTGGCTGCAGCAGGACTGCACCTCCGAAACCCACTTCTCCACTGAAGCAACCACAATATGTTTTCTTCGCTGCACGCAAGACAACATAAAAATTTGTCAGCTGTATATATGTGATCACAATTATGTGCAGAATTATTTATCCAGAATAGTTACAGTGTTTGTGGAATAAACTAGCTAAAGATGCTCTAAAATGCCCCAAAGATAATAATACCTGTATTCCCAATTTTTTTTTCATTATTTCCCAAGTCTGGGGGACTGCTACTGATGATGACTTTTCTCCATATTTTAATTTGCATCTCAGAGTCTGAAAAGAAAACTGGGATGCAGATTTTAAAGGGTATTTTGAATATGTTTTAAGCTGCAATTTATTTAACAGAAAAAAGGTAAAGTCTGTAAAATAAACTTATACACAAAGATATACCACTGATGAACCCTTTTGTCAGGCAAATATGTCCAACCAAAATGTGTTACAAATCTCAAATCACTATTGTGCAATGTTTCTAAAGTGCCAAGTACTGCCTCATTTGCATTTTTTTAAACAAAACACCATAATCCAATACAGGTATAAACAAGGATGATACTAATAACTTCCTTAATGAAAAACAGAATAATGACTGATTTCAGAAAAAAATCCTAAAAACTAATTTGAGTGGAAATATTTGTAATATGAGACTCAAATGTTATTTTACTATCAAGTGTTGGACCCAAATATTTGTGAAGATATACCCTAATAATGTTAGTTCCAGAGGCAGCTTGGATGGGCCTTGTGATATCCTTTTTGTTGTTATGTTTTTCCAAAACCACCCACTGGGTGGTTCAGGCCAGGAACATTGCAAGACAAAACATCGTGGATGGAAATAAAGTGACTAATACACCACTGCCCGCAATACTGCTGGTACAAGACAACACCGAACATTACATTGCCAGCCAGCAAACTACAGGGGCAAACACTGCCCACTGCACACACATCCTGACTGGCACAGTACAACAGTAGGTACTGGTGCCTGTGTACAGCACAGGGGAGCACAATGAGGGAGGACAACAGGAGCCAGGCACCAGTGGGATGTGCGTAGCATGGGACTCCCACCATGGGTGCCACCAGACACAAATGCCTACACAGGGAATGACCCCCACACAGAAAAGGAGGATGTGGCCACAGGGCAATGGGGTGTGGTGGTGGATAGGTGGAATGTGGACAGCAGCAAGACCACCATGCCACACGGTAGTAGCCACATGGTGTGGGATCAGACTGAGGTGTACATCCTGCACCACTCATTGCAGTGCAGGGTACCAGTGTGTGGAAGTGACTGGCATGGAGGAAGGGGGAATGATGCAGGTGGCCATTGTCCCTGTGCTGTCCCATGTGTGGGCTGGTGGTGGTGTTCCTTTCCATGGCTCCAGGATGGTGCCTTGCGGCACACATTGCGCTACGTTGGGCATACCTGTTTGTGCCTGCCACCCTGCTGGTGGTATCATGATGTGATCAGTGTCAGCTACTCCTCGCCACATGGTTCCTTGTATAAGCAATCGCTTTGGCTGCTGTATTGCTGTGCATGGGTTTTCACTTTGCAGCATTGTTGCTGGGCTTTATTGTGTCCACCAAGGTGTTTGTGTTTGCAACGTTCCTTCTGTGTTCTTTTTCCAGCATCATTTTTTCCACGATGTTCCTGGCCTGAACCCACTTGGTTTTCTTTTCATTCAGAAGGAGCCTAAAATCACAGAGCCACCAAAGACTCACCATCCTAGAAGGGCAAGAGTAGCTCCTTATCCCTCCAGCTGCTGGAGGTCTGACTCTGAGCAAGTAAAGAGACTACTGAGAAATATAGGAACTTCTTGTCTCAGAACAGGAAGATCAGAAGCTAAAAGGGCACATAGGCAGTAAGTAAGTAGGGAGAGAAAAAAAAAAGAAATAAACAAACAGAGCAAAGCGTAAGTATTCCAAACAACAGTTAGGGGGACAGAAATAAGACATGATGGGAGTGATGTAGTGCAGTGGCTGTGGAGCAGCAGTCCTCCAGGAGATGTTCTGGAGAATGCAGTGTTGTCCCATCTGCAGGCACCTCTCTGGGCTGAGGGAGGAGGTTGCTCATCTCCAGGCTGAGTTGGCCAGGATTTGTGGGACCTCCTCATCCACCCAGGGACCACCAGGGTCACTGCCATTGCCTCAGAGGTTGCCAAGAAAGAGGAGTGGTTCGACCACAGTCGGCTCAGGGAAGGTGAGGGTGAAACATAGAAACATAGACTTTGACAGCAGATAAGGACCGCTTGGCCCTCTAGTCTGCCCATTTCCCTACCCACAGGATAGGCCACAGATCCTAGTTAACCAACAGCCTATTTCTTCCTACCCCCACAAGAATTGCCTTATGTCTGTCCCATGCATTTTAGAATTGTCCCACAGTTTTAGACCCCACAACCTCCTCAGGAAGGCTGTTCCATGCATCCACTACCCTCTCTGTGAAATAATACTTCCTCACATTGCCCCTGAACCTCCCCCCTCTATCTTTAAATTGTGTCCCCTTGTTCTTGCACATCTCTTTTTCTGAAAGATGTTACCCTCTTGGACTTTGTTGATTCTGCTGAGGTACTTAAAAGTTTTTATCATGTCCCCCCCTCCCTTCTTTCCTCAAGGGTATACATGTTAAGCTCCTTTAGTCTCTCCTCATACGGCTTCTCTTGCAGACCCTCCACCATTTTAGTTGCCCTCCTCTGGACTGCCTCTAATCTGTCTATGTCCTTGCAGAGATGGGGTCTCCAGAACTGGACACAGTACTCCAGATGGGGTCTCATCAACTGTCTGTTCAGAGGGATAACAACTTCCTGTTTTCTGCTGAAGGTACCTCACCCTATGCATCCCAGTATACCCCCAGCCCTCCCTACTGCCTTCTCACATTGCTTGCTAAAATTAAGGTAATCTGATATGATTACCCCCAGGTCCCTTTCCTTTCTTGTTGTTGTTACTACCCCCCCCATTGTGTATTCTTCCCCTGGGTTCTTGTTTCCCAGATGCATTATTTTGCACTTCTTTGCACTGAATCCAAGCTGCCATACTTCTGACCATTCCTCCAACCTTGCCAAGTCCCTTCTCGTCCTTTCCACACCTCCTTGTGTATCAACCCTGTTGCAAATCTTTGTGTCATCTGCAAGAGGCATACTTTTCCTTCCAGTCCCTCTGCAATGTCATTATTATGAAGACATTAAAAGGACTGGACCCAGTACTGAACCCTGGGTGCCCCACTAGTAACCCCTCTTTCTTCAGAGTGGACTCCATTTACAATTATCTTGTGTCCAGTTGTCCAGCCAGTGTTTTACCCAGGCTACCACCCTGGGACCCACTCCCAGGCTGGTTAATTTGACTAGTAATCTTTTGTGTGGGACTGTGTTAAATGCTTTGCTAAAGTCTAGGTAGGCCATGTCCACAGCCCCTCCCTGGTCTACTACTTTGGTCACCCAGTCAAAGAAATCTATTAGATTCGTCTGACATGACCTTCCCTCTGTGAACCCATGCTGCCTTGGGTTCTGTGCCCCATTGGCCTCTAGGTACTCAACAATTCTTTCCTTCAGAAGTGACTCCATCACTTTCCCTACCACAGAGATCAAACTGACAGGTCTGTAGTTTCCTGCCTCTGTCTTGGTCCCACTTTTATGAAGGGGAATCACATCCGCCTTCCTCAGTCCTTGGGTACCACACCATCCTCCCATGATTTAGTAAAAAGAGTAGCCAGTGGTTTCACTAGTTCCCCCCTTAATTCTTTTAGAATTCTGGGGTGAATTCCATCAGGACCCATTGCTTTGTCCACCTTCAGTTTTAGGAGTTCTTGTAGAACCCTTTTTTCTGTGAAAGGACTGGGATCCACCCCCCTATTAAGAGTGCTTCTGTTAATTGGATTAGGCACTTCTCCCTCCTCTTTTGTGAATACTGAGCAGAAATATTCGTTCAGTATCTCTGCTTTTTTGCTGTCCCCCTCTGCCCACCCACCGTTCATTCTATTCAGCCTCACTATCCCTCCCTTTGTCTTTCTACGCTCGCTGATGTACCTATAAAAGGTTTTATACCCCTTCTTAACTGAGTTGGCTATCTTTTCCTCAGTTTGGGCCTTTGCTATTCTGACTTCCCTCCCTGCTTCCTTCTGCCTTAACTGGTACAGCTCTCTGTCCTGCTCCTTCTGTGTTTTCTTGTACTTCTGGAATGCAATCTTTTTCTTCCTGACTTTCACCACCACCTCTTTTGAGAACCATAGTGGCTTTTTCTTTCGTTTTGATTTCTTTATTTGCTTCACACAAAGGTTTGTTGCCTCTGTGATGGCAGTTTTGATAATTTCCCATTGTTGCTCCACACCTCTTTCTAGCCTGTTTTCTAGTGCTTTTCTGAGGCACTCTCCCATCTTGCCAAAGTCAGCCCTCCTGAAGTCCAGTACCCTCACTTTTGTATGGCTTGACTCTGTAGTTGAGTTTAACATGAACCACACTGTTTGATGGTCACTTGTTCCCAGGTGGCAACCCACTTCTAGATCTGAGATCCTCTCACTGCCCCCGTTTGAGAGTAATGAGGTCTAAGATTGCCCTCATGAGTGGGTTCCAAACTAGCTGTCTGAGGCCTGCCACCTGAAGGGCATCAGAATGGCACTGTTCTTGGATGTGGCTGCAGCAATGTGCTCCAGTTAACATCTGGCATATTCAGGTCTCCCATCAACAGTATCTCCCCTTTCTCTGCCATCCTAAGAATCCTTCTATCATATCCTTGTCCATTCCCTCCCCTGACATGGGGTCTGTACACAACCCCTGTGCAGATTGTGGTGCCTTTCCAGTCTCCAGGTGACCCACAGTGCCTCCTCTCCTCCCTGTTTACTCTTTTGTTCAGTTGCTTTATCCTTCCTTTACATAAGAGCTACTCCTCCCTCTTCTCCCTGCCTGTCTCTCCTGTGGGTTGTGTACCCTGGTATGTTAACATCCCAGTCATGGTTCTCTGTGTACCATGTTTCTGTGACTGCTACGATATCCAGGCATCCTCTTCCATCAAGGCCACCAGCTCAGGAGCTTGTTGCCCAGACTACAGGCATTGGTACTCATTACCCTCCATTTCTTGATGGCCTTACCCCTTTTTGACCCATCCCTGTCCTTATTGCATTTGTCACTTTCTCCATTTACCCCTGTGCTTCTCCCTATCGACATCTCTATGTTGGTGTTTACCGCACTTACTACCAAGATTTTTTGGGGGGTTAGGATTTCCCTGCTCCTTTCCAGTGCCTTCCCCCTTGGCTAGTTTAAATGCTTGCCAATGAAGCATTTAAACCAATCACCTAGGATCCTGGTTCCCCTCCTGGACAGATGCAGCCCATCATGCCAGTATAGGCTTGCATCACTCCAGGTGGACCCCAGTCCCCAATGAAGCCAAATCCCTGAGCTCCACACCAGTTTTTCAACCACTGATTGAATCCCATGGTGCCGAACACCCTAGCCTCTCCTTCGCCATAGATGGGCAGCACCTCTGAGAAGGTTACCGTGCATGCTACTTGTCTAAGGTCCCTCCCCAATTCCACAAACTCTGGTGGTGGTGGTGGAACAGAAGTGCTTCACTCCAGTTTTACCTCTCCACAATTTCTATGTCATTCTGGAAAAGTGTTGTTCCTCTATGTAGGCACCCGCAGTGGAGACCAATGAGGATACTGGGAACCTCTACAAAGGAGACCCACAGGAGGGTGGCATGGGACACCACAGGGGAAGGAAACAACTCCTGGTGTGGAACTCCATTGTTAGGAAGGTAGAATTGGGGGAAGAAGTGGAGAGGGAGGTACAGTGCCTGCCTGGCACCATGGCTTGGAGGGATAGGGAGAGAATCCTCAGGATCACAGGAGCAGCTGCACAGGGGAGGGAGCTGGATGTCATTGTCCACTGAGGGACAAATGACCTGGCTAAGAAAGAGATCAGAGCAGTGCAAGAAACATTTGTGGAGATGGGGAGGGGCCTTAGACAAATAGCACGCACAGTAACCTTCTCTGAGGTGCTGCCTGTCTATGGCACAGGTGAGGCTAGGGTGCTCCACACCATGGGATTCAATCAGTGGCTGAAAAACTGGTTCAGAACTCAGGGATTTGGCTTCATTGGGGACTGGGGGTCCACCTGGTGGGATGCAGGCCTATACTGGCATGATGGGCTGCGTCTGTCCAGGAGGGGAACCAGGATCCTAGGTGATAGGTTTAAATGTTTAATTGGCAAGCATTTAAACTAGCCAAGGGGGAAGGCACTGGAAAGGAGCAGGGAAAACCTAGCCCCCCCAAAAAAATCAGGGTACTAAGTGAGGTAGACACCAACTTAGAGATGTTGATAGGGAGAAGCACAGGGGTAAATGGAGAAAGTGACAAATGCAATAATGACAGGGATGGGATGAAAAGGGGTAAAGAAATAAAGAAATGGAGGGTAATGAGTACCAATGCCCATAGTCTGGGCAACAAGTTCCTTGAACTGGTGGCCTTGATGGAAGAGGGGATGCCTGGATATTGTAGCAGTCACAAAAACATGGTACACAGAGAACCATGACTGGGATGTTAACATACCAGGGTACACACCTACACAAGAGACAGGGAGGGGATAAGAGGGGGTGGAGTAGCTCTCTATCTAAGGGAAAAGATAAAAGCAACTGAACAAAAGAGCAAACAGGGATTAGAGGAGGCACTGTGGGTCACCTTAGAGACTGGAAATGGCACCACAATCTGCACAGGGGTTGTATACAGACCCCCATGTCAAGGGGAGGGGAATGGACAAGGATATGATAGAAGGCATACTTAGGATGGTAGAGAAAGGGGAGATACTGTTGATGGTGGACCTTAATATGCCAGATGTTAACTGGAGCACCTTTGCTGCAGCCACATCCAAAAGCAGGACCATTCTTGATGCCCTTCAGATGGCATGCCTCAAACAGCTAGTTTTGGAACCTACTCATGAGGGAGCAATCTTAGACCTCATACTCTCAAATGGGGGCAGTGAGAGGAGCTCAGATCTAGAAGTGAGTGGCCATTTGGGAACAAGTGACCACCAAACAGTGTGGTTCATGATAAACTCAGCTACAGAGTCAAGCCATACAAAAGTGAGGGTTCAGGACTTCAGGAGGGCTGACTTTGGTAAGATGGGAGAGTGCCTTAGAAAAGTACTAGCAAACAGGCTAGAAGGAGGGGTGGAGCAACAATGTGGAAATATCAAAACTGCCATCACAGAGGCAACAAACCTTTGTGTGAAGCAAATAAACAAATCAAAATGAAAGAAAAAGCCACTATGGTTCTCAAAAGAGGTGGCGGTGAAGGTTAGGGAGAAAAAGATATCATTTAGGAAGTATAAGGAAACACAGAAGAAGCAGGACAGAGAACTGCACCAGTTAAGGCAGAAGGAAGCTGGGAGGGTAGTCATAATAGCAAAGGCCCAAACTGAGGAAAAGATAGCCAACTCGGTTAAGAAGGGTGATAAAACCATTTATAGGTATATCAGGGAACGTAGAAAGACAAAGGGAGGGATAGTGAGGCTGAATAGAATGGACAGTGGGTGGGCAGAGAGGGACAATGAAAAGCAGGGATACTGAATGAATACTTCTGTTCAATATTCACAAAAGAGGAGGTGGGAGAGGTGCCTAATTCAATTAACAGAAGCACTCTGGATAGGGGGGTAAATCCCAGTCCTTTCACAGAAGAAAGGGTTCTGAAAGAACTCCTAAAACTGAAGGTGGACAAAGCAATGGGGCCAGATGGAATTCATCCCAGAATTCTAAAAGAATTAAGCAGAGAACTAGTAAAAACCACTGACTACTCTATTTAACAAATCATGGGAGGATGGTGTGGTACCTGAGGACTGGAGGAAGGCAGAAGTGATTCCATTTCACAAAAGTGGGATGAAGACAGAGGCAGGAAACTACAGACCTGTCAGTTTGACCTCTGTGGTAGGGAAAGTGATGGAATCACTTCTGAAGGAAAGAATTGTTGAGTACCTAGAGGCCAGTGGGGCACAGGACCCAAGGCAGCATGGGTTCACAGTGAGAAGGTCATGTCAAATGAATCTAATTGATTTTTTTGACTGGTTGACCAAAGTAGTAGACCAGGGAGGGGCTGTGGACATGGCTTACCCTGACTTTAGCAAGGCATTTGACACAGTCCCACACAAAAGATTAATAGTCAAATTAACCAGCCTGGGAGTGGGTCTCAGGGTGGTAGCCTAGGTAAAACATTGGCTGGACAACAGGACACAGAAGATATTTGTAGATGGAGTCCACTCTGAAGAAAGAGGGGTTACTAGTGGGGTACCACATGGTTCAGTACTGGGTCCAGTCCTTTTTAATGTCTTTATAAGTGACATTGCAGAGGGACTGGAAGGTAAGTATGTCTCTTGCAGATGACACAAAGATCTGCAACAGGGTTGATACACAAGGAGGTGTGGAAAGGATGAGAAGGGACTTGGCAAGGTTGGAGGAATGGTCAGAAGTATGGCAGCTTGGATTCAATGTAAAGAAGTGCAAAATAATGCACCTTGGAAACAAAAACCCAGGGGAAGATTACACAATGGGGGGAGATAGTAACAGCAACAAAAATGGAAAGAGACCTGGGGGTAATCATATCAGATGACCTTAAGGTTGGCAAACAATGTGAGAAGGTGTTAGGGAGGGCTGGAGGGATACTGGGATGTATAGGGAGAGGCATCACCAGCAGAAAACAGGAAGTTGTTATCCCCCGTACAGACAGTTGGTGAGACCCTATCTGGAATACTGCATCTAGTTCTAGAGACCCCATCTCTGCAAGGACATAGACAGGATGGAGGCAGTTCAGAGGAAGTCAACTAAAATGGTGCTGGGTCTGCAAGAGAAGCCATATGAGAAAAGACTAAAGGAGCTTAATATGTATACCCCTGAGGAAAGGAGGGAGAGGGGGGACATGATAGAAATGTTTAACTATCTCAGTGGAATCAACAAAGTCCAAGAGGGTAGCATCTTTCAGAAAAAGAGATGTGCAAGAACAAGGGGACACAATTTGAAGATGGGGGGACGGCTCAGGGGCAATGTGAGGAAGTATTTTTTTCACAGAGAGGGTGGTGGACACATGGAACAGCCTTCTTGAGGAGGTTGTGGGATCTAAAACTGTGGGAGAATT
Source organism: Neoceratodus forsteri (assembly GCA_016271365.2). Lineage (NCBI taxonomy): Eukaryota > Metazoa > Chordata > Ceratodontiformes > Ceratodontidae > Neoceratodus > Neoceratodus forsteri. The sequence goes on along the minus strand of CM028129.1, from coordinate 953,465,592 downwards.
CCAGAATGCATGGGACAGACATAAGGCAATTTTTGTGGGAGGTAGGAAGAAATAGGCTGTTCATTAAATAGGATTTGCAGCTTATCCTCTAGGTAGGGAAATAAGCAGACCTGGTGGGCCAAGCGGTCCTTATCTGCCATCAAAGTCTATGTTTCTATGTAAGTAATGCCCTCTGAACACCAAGAAAGTCCTTTTGCAATATATCCAAGGACAAATTTATTTTTTGTTTTTGTGTGTACAGTATTGTGTCGTCTGCATAGAGAAATATGTGAGTGTTAGTTGAACATTGTTTTGATAGATCATTTACATAAATTAAGAACAATGGGGGCTCAAAACTGAGCCATGTGGTACCCCTGTGTTCAAAATAACAGTGCTTGAGCAAGCGTCCCCCACCTTTACACTTTGTAGTCTCTGAGATAAGTATGAGCAGAACCAATACAAGGCTGCATGACCAGGCCAGCTGATTTTAAATAATTTGTTAGGATTGTGTGATGTACTGTGTCAGAAGCCTTTGACAGGTCAAGAACAATTTAAATCAACAGCAAATTAAATCTGTAATATTTTTGTTATTGTTGTTGTTGTGTTTTTCCTTATGCCCAGATCCAGATATTTTCAATCGCAGCATGGTTACAAGCAGAAAGCTTTTTTTTGTAAGATGCCACACAGAGCTAGCTGAAAAGGAAACACCCCCTTTAAAATAACTTTTCACATACAGTACCTTTAATTTCTCTTCCAAAGATCAGACAGACCAGGTCCTCAATTCCTTCCAAGATTACTGCAAGTCAAGCTCTCAAGTGTCTGTTGATTCCCTCACAGACACTCAGGTGGCGAAGTAGAAGTGTATTGTAGCAGCAGCACTCACCCTCTATGCTATCCTGCACCAATGTGCTAACCCCCCTTTATATGTTGGCTGGTGTTTGCACACCAGTCAACATATTGCAGTAGTAGCAGATTTGGAGGTGTGGTCACTGTTGGCCGAATGAAGGGCACGTAATAGTAGGTACGTCCCTCATTCCCCAATAAGCCAGCATGTAGGAGCCACACCAGGAATACATAATGTGTGAGCACATCTAAGGAAAGGTCTGCTGCAATGAGAGCAAAGCTCGTCATATGCAGCGGCACCTCCTAATGTGCCTTCCCTGATGAAACATTAGCGTGAACATGGTGGCACACTGCTTGCCACAATACTGACCTCGGGGTCACCCAATCCCTCTGTTGGCATGCCCTGACCCAGTTTATGTGCCGACAGAGGAGCCCACTCCCTGTCGGCATAATGACCCCCTCATTTGTTATGTGCCGAGGGGGGTGCTCAATCCCACTCAGCTCTTTGCTCCCTTCAGTATGTACCAATGGGGTACCCAATCCCCATCGGCTAGCCCCCCATCACTCAGGTGGCACACAGGGAGCCCACCCCAGCATGCCAAATTCCCCTGTAAAAAAAAAAAAATTAATCCCGTAATTTTTTTTTTTGAACCTGTAACAGAAGAAAATGATCCCTCGCAGTCTGTCCAGCTCCCTGCCCCAACTCACACACACCCTCTGTGCACCCTGCCTCCCCACAACCCCTCACCCCATACTTACCTCTGGAGCCCAGCATGATGATCTTAGGTGGACCAGGAACATGTCTGCACTCTTCAAAGCCGACCGCGAACTGAAGAAATGCTGGTAAGCTGTATAATGGCATAAATAGGGTTTTTTCAACTTTTAAGCATGTCTTGGAAATTTTTGGGAATTTTTGCGCCAAATTTTCAACATGGGGTTATTGGGGCCCCTCCTCATGAATTCAGTCACTGTCATGGTGTTATTCAGTCACGAAAGGTGATTTCACTGTCACTGCGTGGAATCACCTTTCAGGACTGAGTAACAAAATGGCAGTGCCACTGTTCATGAAGGGGGGCTCTCAAAAAGTTTATGTTGTAAATTTGGTGAAAGAAATCTCAAAAAATTGCTGTTTTATGAGCGTGCATTACACTGTTTCCACGCATGCCTCTAACTTCATGAATTTGTAATATTTTCACTCCAGATTTTCGAAATTGCCATTTTTCCACACCTCTTCATGAACAGTACAGCTGTCAGTTTACATATCCTTGCTGAAATGTTTTTTCGCACATCAGGCATAGAATAGCATGGTTGCTGTGCAAAATCAGTTTTTGGGACAGTTTGAGAAAATGACAGTGACGCTGTTCATGAGCAGAGGTCCTAAAATGCCTTTGTTAAAAATATGGTGATGAAAGTCCATAAAATGACTGTGTTACAAGTGTGCGTTGCACAGTTTCCATGCACTCTTGTAACTTTGCAAATTTACAATATTTTCATGCCAGATTTTCAACACTGACATTTTTTCATACCTCCTTATGAACAGTGCAGCTGTCATTTTTCACAGCCTGCCCAAAATGTGTTTCTGCACCTGTGGTGCACAATGGCATGGTTGCTGTGGGAAATCAACTTTTGGGACAGATCAACAAAATCACAGCACCACTGTTCATGAGGGGAGGTCCCAAAATGTCTATGTTGAAAATGTGGCTAACAAAATCCCAAAAATAATTGAGTTACGGTTGTGTGTTGTACAGTTTCTATGCATGCTCATGACTTCACCACGTTTTTATATTTTCACCCACATTTTCAACATTGCCATTTTTTTACTCCTCCTCATGAACAATACACTTGTCATTTTCCACATCCTGCCCAAAATGTTTTTTCATCCCTGTGTCATCAAATGGAATAGCCGTTGTGCAAAACCACCTTTCAGCTAAAAAACTGATTATGGAGCTCTTCATGAGGTGGGGTCATAAAAAGCCTATGTTGAAAATTTGAAGTGAAAATGCCAACAAACTCCTACAACGTTAGGGTTTCCAACTGTAACACCCCACCCTGTAGAGACTGCCAGGCATTGGGGTGTGACTTGGGATCATTAGCTGTAATGCTCATGCCATTCTACACCCACCCCCCACCCTGCAGCCAGTGACAGGCATCAAGATGTGCGTTGGAGTGTTTGGCCCTAAAGTTCATCCCATTCTCCTTTACTGCACCCATCTCAGTGTATTTGGGTGCCAGCATGGCTCAGTTGGTAGTTCATCCACCCCTGGACCAGAAGGTCATGGGTTCCCGTCCCACACCAGGATTGAACTTGCACCTAAAATGCTGGCATCTGAGTGCAGTATTGGGGGGGTGATGTAATGCTGGGGTGTGCTGTTCTTCAGATGAGACGTTAAACCGAGGTTCCTTCTACCCATCCTGGTGTTGTCCTGGTGACTGTCCAGGTGGAAGTAAAAGAACCCAGGGCACTCTTCACAAAGAGTAGGGAACATTCCTGGTGTCCTGGCCAACATTCCCCCCTGCCCATAAACCAGTTCATGCAATCATCCAGGCTGTGTGTGTGGGTGTTGATGTGCAATATGGCTGCTACTACACTTTCAGTCACTTCACTACCAGTCTAGCATTGCTTGTAAAGCACTTTGGGATACACTGTGTATGAAAAGAGCTATATAAATCCTGATTCTTCTTCTTCTTCTATTTCCTTATGGAATGGGGTAAGTGTAAGGCCCAAAGACCCCAAAGCACACCACAACAATTGTCAGTGTCTACAGGGTAGGGTGAGGTAAACTGGCATGAGCATTTTAGCTGATGCCCCAAAGGCACACACCAGCACCTGTCAGTCTCTGCAGGGTGGGGTTGGCATCAGTTCCATATCCACTGCCATTCCTATTATGCATCTCTAACTCCTGCCCTACCAATGCCAATGCCAGTGAGACGACATTCAGCACTGACAAATGCTTGTTTATATCACCCATAATAGGCCTAGATCCAGATCACTTGGCTCCTGCCCATCTAGCAAATTTTTGTGCTGGTGAGAACCTCTAAAATAAAAAAAAATCCATATTGGTGCAGAATTTCAACTGTCCAGATGCATAAGCAGAGACATCACAAACAGGGAAGAACAAGCCTGGATGCTAGCAGAGGTATAATTCACACAGACATCCCCCACACATTTGATGCATTGCTCCCAATGGTATGTGGGACATGACAGAAAAAACACACTTCTGGGAGTCTTAATTCCAGGCAGAGCAGCCTGTGAACACAGAACTTAAAAATAAGAAACATTGTAGTCATGCAAACATAGCTAACTATATGGAAGGGATGGGTCTCCACTATCTGGACTCCACATCCACAACACAGGCTTACTTTGGTTGGGAACAGATGAGTGCTACCTTGTTATTAGTGCAGAAGCTGAGCAGCTGAGCTGTAAAAATAGTTAAATTACATCCCTTGTCCTGGTAAAATCTCCAAGTCATGAATTAAAAGTGCTAGAAGTCAGAAGAAAGGAAAACCTGCTAGCTGCTGCAATCCATCACTTTGCCCAAAAACAGAATATAACATTATTAGGGTGGCAGCATATTTCTGTGTAATGCTAATGCTATCGCTATTCTGTTAGCATTTGTGGTGTGGTGTGGTGAGGTGCACATGTTTTTGTCCATTGATATGTGACTGATAAGTGACAAAGTCAATTTTAAAGCTAACAGGAGGTACTTAGAGAAAAGCTGTGTGTAGATAAACCCGTCCCTTGTCCCTGAGACACTAGCCCATAGTGAAAGGCAGTCTGTAATGCAACAATAATTTGAAATTAGAATTCAGTAGGTAACCATAAAATATATTAGAACAGCGTGAAAATAAATCCCACTTCCATGTCCATCAATGAGATCAAAGTTCAGAACAGTTTTACAGTTCAGCTCTAATATGCAGTGATCAGAAAAAAAAGGTGTCCGATGCAGTAACAGACCTAAGCTGCAAAGACAACGATGTGGCTTAGAACTCCAAGGACCCCTCTAACAGTTAGATGCTTTACAGGCCACTCAGAAGGCACACAAGATTGATGCAGTCAGAAAATGTAAACAAAAATCAGCTCCTGTCCTGGATAACATGCCAGATGAGGAAGAAGATCTAGGAAAAGGGATTGATGAATGATCCACACTGACTCAGTGTTGTGTGTTCCTATCACTAAGCTTGCAACAATTGCACAGTCTCAAACTAAAAAAAGAACAGGAAATTCTCATTGTGTCCTGGTGGCATCTGCTCTTTTGTTGTGCATTGAGGAGGTGTTAGTTGAGGCACTTAATCTGACACTAATTCAGATTCGGTGGCATCCTGTCCTTTATAGAATAAAGCAAAAGAACAGGGTGCCACTGATCGAGTGTCTAATTAAGTGCTTCATCTAGCTATCTCGCACCTGCCCGATGTACAACAAAAGAGCAGATGTCACCAGAAGAGCAATGAACTGCTAGGCAGCTTCAGCAAATGGAGAATGGGGGAGAGGGGAAGGACCACTAAACTACCAGGATATTAAAAAAGACATTGGACAGTGACTGGACAATGGGGGAGGGATCAAATCCATCCAGAAATGTGATTTTGCAGTCATTCCTAAAATCACGTTTTGGACAGGATTTGAAATTGTTGACCTACTGTGTTCATAAGGCATTGTCATAAGAAGACTGTATTGAAAATGTGGTGTATATTGTAAAATGACCAGGTTATAAGTGAATATTGAAATAGTGCACTGTACACACATCATTTTGCTAATTTTCAATATTGAACAAAGAGACATTTTTCCAGTACCAGCCTTTACCCCAGCATGTATTGCTTTGAAATCTCCTGTTGGTGATCTGAGTTCAAGGGTAAACTCTGTAACTCATCTGGATGGACTGAGACTGGGGATAGCTGTGCCACACAAAACCACTTTCCAGCCTGGGAATGGTCACAGCAGGTTTGTGTGCAGAATCACAAATACCATATAGTAAAGAGAACTCTTCTCTTGGCATAGGTTCCTGTACCTCTGGACTTGTGGGTTCAAGAGGTGTCTGTGCTTTGACTGTGAGATGGATTTTTTACCCTGTGCATCTGTGGCCACATTGAAGTGCAGGACTCAGAGGGCCCTGAGCATCTATGGTCCAACAGACTGCCCCACGCATTCCTGACATCAGTTGCTGCATGGGTGCAGGGCCCTGGGGCCCTGCGCCTCAAACGAGCAAATTTTCCCTAGACACAGTACCTAGAGGACCCTGCACATCTGCACAATGGGACCTGTGTGAATGAGGATACAATTCTATCTCAAACAGGATTCTTTGAAAAAAAAATTGTATTAATGCACCAGTTAGAGTTCAAGTTAATGCCACAAAAGTAGATAGATAGATAGATAGATAGATAGATAGATAGATAGATAGATAGATGTTTATTTATAAAGCGCCCATTTCCGTAGACTCTGGGCGCTATGCAAAACAATCAATAACAAGATACATATAAACAGCAGCTCAACACAAACTTAAAATCCATCCATCCCATTAAAACCCAATCAATCATTAAAAGCCAATTTAAACAGATACATTTTTAGTGTCCTCTTAAAATCTTCTACTGAAGGGGCCTCCCTTAAATATCCAGGAAAGGAGTTCCACATAGTGGCTGCAGCCACCAAAAATGCCCTATCCCCAGAATGCCACAACCTCACTCTGGGAACTCCAAGGAGGCCTTCCCCAGCATAACAAAGTGCCTGAGGTGGATGGTAGGGGGCAAGAAGATCTTGCAGAGAGTCAGGTCCCCATAGGGAAATGTGATGTTGGGGTTTCCAAGCCAAACTCCCTAGCCTCATCCGCCAAGCAACAAAAGTTAAAAAAATATGGTTTTGGGTCTCTGGAGTCTTGACAAATCATTCGTGAGATCTTCCTGGGGGTTGTCATCCTCAGTGTCTTCCCCTTCCTCTGAGCAGACAAGGTCTGATATGATCTGCATGAAGAAAGATACAAAAGATTGTTTGGGCAGCATATGCTAATGCATAGCTCTCTACTTTTGGAGAGTGCATCACTATGAGGCACTGACTTGGAGCTGCACCTTGTGCTTCAAACATGGAGGTTCTTTGTTGGGGGAAGGGTGAACAGTTTGGTTGGCAACCTCAAGGAAATCCCCACCACTGATTTGCCAAGATTCCAAGAGATCCAAAACCATAATGTTTTTTTCCCCTTTTGCTTCTTGAGGAGGTGGAACTGGGGAGTTAGAATTGGGAACTCAAATTCCCCATTTCCCTACTTTTGTGATATTAACTTGAATCCTAAGTGGTGCATTAAGGAATCTGATGCAATAGAGGTGCAGTAGCGCCACTATAGTTAGGGTTGAACAGGGGTTCCTAATTTAAACCTGAAAATTTGCACATTTAATATCTTCACAACTCTTCAATGGATTTGCACACAATTTTGCATGTGCAGTCTTGGGGGTAGGTTTCTTAACATGCCCAGTTTCATTCTGGTCAAATGTGCAAATTCCAAGATTTGGATAGCGAAAAGAGTTTAAAAAAATTGCTGTATTTTACTGTTTTTTTTGTCATTGTCTAGTATCCAGACAGTTTGGAATTTTGATCTGGTATTTTCAGGGTAGAAAGGGCTTGGCCCATAAATGTGATTTTGCTAGTTTAGTGAAAAAATATTAGTCCATTCCAAATTTATTAAATTTTAAAATTTCAGTTCTGAGCATGCTCAGTACAGCCTTTCCGATAGCTGCTTGGAACGGAGATACAAAAAGGATCTTTTTTCATAGGGGGATAATCCTTTCTGTTTAGGAAAAAATATTTTTTCATATGGCTGCCATCTTGTTTCACTTTTTTTTTAAATATTCAAAACACACAAAAATTACATCCTGCACACACATCAATTAATTAATTTTCCTAATCAGGAGCCTGTTAGTTGGATTCTGCACTTAGTTTCTGAAAATATGAACCAGAAAAGTATTTTTTAAACATTTCAAAATCCTTTTTTGTGAGCTGATTTTCTATTTTCATATGGGCATATGAAAAAAGATTTGGATCATATGAAAAAGGATGGCTTCATATGAAAAAATAATTTGGACTTTTTTTTCTGATTCTTTTTCATATGAAATATGCTCTTTTCCTAGGAAAGAAAAAGGCATACGGAGATGATACTTTTGCATGAAAAAAGAATGAGGAAAAACTAAGTCCAAATTCTTTTTTCATATGCAGGCATCCTTTTTTGAATGTTTTTTTTCATTCACATGAAAAAGGATGCCCTCATACAAAAAAAGATTTTGCACTTAGGTTTTTTTCCCATTCTTTTTCCTATGAAGGAATCCTTTTTCATATGTTTTTTTTCCATTCATACGAAAAAAGAATGTTCTCACAGGAACAAAGAATTTGGACTTAGATTTTTCCCATTCTTTTTTTCATATGAAGGTATCCTTTTTTATATGGCTTTCTTCATTTATACTAAACAAGAATGCCGTCATATGAAAAAAGATTTTGGACTTTGTTTTATCCCCACATTTGAACTTCAACAAGCCATACCTCCCTTAATATTTGGAGTTAAGGCACAATCTATATATCAAAACAAAGGTCTCAGTGAGTACAACAAGGAAACTGCATCAATCCCCTATAAAAATGTAGGTCCCACATCAGAAAAACATAAAAAATAAAACATGAAAATTCTCATATTATAACATTGGAATGTTAAGAAGCCATAACTACCTCAATATTTGAACTTACAGAACAATCTATATATCACAACAAAGGTCTTATTGAGTACTACAGGAAAAACATATCCCCCCAAAAAAAAAAAACATTTAGGGGCAAATAAAAAAAAATCCAATAGGATAAATCTGGAACTTTAACAAGCAATATCTCCCTCAATATTTGGACTTAAAGAGCAGCTGATGCTTTCAGGAAAACTTTAACAAAACATAATATTTAGACACAGTCCAGCTTCAATTTTACATTAGTTCTGTAGTGCTCCTTCCTGTTATTTATAATTGAGGTCATCTTCATGAAAACAGGAGCTTTGTTCCTGAAGCATTCATCTAGTCCTTTTACTTTCTCCCTACCTTAGGTCATAATGCATGGCTTGTGACCTCACAGTTACTCCCATGGCAACAGATAGTGATGTCACAACACAACATTATGACCTGAAGTAGGGAGTAAGCTCCAGAAGCAGATGAACTCAAATGGATAAAGTTCATGTGTTCATGAAATTTCCTCAGCAATAAATAATGTGGAGGAGAAATATATACAATATATATGGAATGCAATCTGAGTTGTACCTAAATATGTTTTTTTTAAGTTTTCTTTTACTTGTCAACAGCTCTTTAAGGGGAAATCTATATATCAAAACAAAGGTTTTAATGAGTACTACAAGAATAATACATGCCTCACCAAAACAAAAACATTTAGGGGCTATATAAAAACACAATAAAAAATGAAAACTTCCAACAACATAACATTGGAACATCAACAAACAATGACTTCCTCAGTATTTGGACTTAATGGTCAATCTATATATCAAAACAAATGTCTTAATGAGTACTAGAAGAATAGAACATATTTGCCATCCTCTAAGCATTCATGGGAAATATAAAACAAATAAAAAATGAACATTCCTATAGGATAATATTGGAATTTCCACAACCAGTAAATTTCTAAATACTTGGATTTAAGGGACAATGTACAGTATATATCAAAACAGAGGTCTTAATGAGTACTACAAGAATAACACACATTCCCCTGAAACATATATGAGCAATATATATAAAAAAAGAATACAATAGGATAACACTGGTAATTCAACAAACCATAACTCCCTCAATATTTGGAATTAAGGGACAATCTATACAGTATATCAAAACAAAGGTCTTAAAGAGTACTACAAGACTAACACATACCCCCAAAAAAACATATGGTGTCAATATTAAAAAAAATACAAAATACAAATTCCCATAGTCTAACACTGGAACTTTTCCAAGTCATAAAATGAAGGAAAGAAATAGCTGTTTTGGCAGAAATGGAAGTACAGGTCCCAGAGGGCCCTGTGCTTCCATAGCAACATACTGTACATGTATGCATCTATGGAGGGATGGAAGCACAGCCCCCACCACCACACACACAAATGAGGATATGATTATGCTATCTCAAAAAGTAAGGACAGTCATTGCAAAAAACTTTGTTAACTCAGTGGTAAGGGTTAAACTGACAAAAGTACAGAAATGTGGTGTTAATATTTCCAACACTAATACCCCACCCCCAAGCAGCAAAAGGAAAAACCATTATGCTTTGACCTGTCCTGCATCTTCACAAATCAGGTGTGGTGGGTGATTTGGAGTTGTCATCCCTAATGCTCACCCCTTTTCTCATATACTGTACACATCTCAGCTTATTTATGGATGGAATGGGGTGATTGTTAGGTTGACAACCCCAGGTCATGTGTTAAACCTGATTTGCAAAGATGCAAGAGAGGTCAAGAATAATGTTTTTTTTCCTGTTGCTGCCTGAGTGGTGGGGGTGGGCTGTTAGGTTTGGCAATCCTAACACCACATTTCCCTAGTTGTGTCCATTTAACCCTATCTAATGCATTAATAACCCTATCAATTTCAAGCCACCAGTAGAATCCAAAACGCTGTCCGCAACACAGAAAGTGCATCATGCAATATCTCCGCAAAAAAAATTTTCTCTGACACATAAACATGATAATTCACATCTACAGGACATGCCGTAAACACCCTCCAAATTTCAAGTAAAAAGACCAAACCATTTCCGAGATATTCAATCTTAAAGATTGGTAAGATTTCCCTATCTATTGCATTATAAAAAATCTGGCCATCTTTCCCCACCTCACGATTAGAGATGGTGATCAAAGAATCTCATGATCAAAGAATTTGCAGGCTCATGATCAAAGAATTTGCAGGCTCATGAACAAAGATTAAAAACTGTTCTAATTTAAAAAATTCAAAGAATTGCGGTAAACCAACACCATGGTTCATCAGAATGAAGCCCCCTGAGTAAAACCCACCCTCATGAGTCTTCCTAGAACACCCTTCAGCTGAGAAAATTGATTTTTTTATCTGACCATCTCATCCCTCACTCACAATGCACGATCGCAATCAACGAATCTCGCGATCAAAGAATTTGCAGGTTTGCGATCAAAGAATTTGCTGGGTCACAACCACAGAATAAAAACTGTTCAGATTAAAAAAAATAAAAGAATGGTGGTAAACCACCACCATGGTTCATCAGAACGAAGCCCCCTGAGTAAAACCCACCCTGATTTGTCTTCCTAGCACACCCCTAGGCTGAGAAAATTGATTTTTTAATGGCTTCATTCACATAACCATGCCTGTAGTACAGTATTGTCTGTATGCTGTCATTCTGTGGGTGGCTGGGTGGTATGCGGGTGGGGTGCTGCCGCCCGCTAATGAAAGGGGGGAGCTGGGTGGCTGGGTCCTCAGTGGGTGGGATGGGAGGGAAGTCCACTGGGCCACCAGGTTTACTATATATATCACATGTCTGAGATTGGGTGGAAAAGGGGGGAGCACTACACCAACAGGTTTAGGGCTTTGGGACACTACTGCCCGTGATCGGGCCACATGGGAGGGAAGGGGGACCACTAGCACACTGGGTGCTATAGTAGTATAAGGATGCCCATGAAAGGGCATGTCAGAGGGAGGGGGATACCACTGGACCACCAGGTAGCCTTTTCTGCTATGGGAGCCTGCGTTCAGGCATACAGGTGGGGGGGCACCACCACACCAGGGACCAAGTGCCTACGCAGGCAGCTCCGCAGTGCACCAGGTGCATTTTGCCAGGCTGCCCAGTGCAACACATGCAAATTGGGCCATAATGACATGCAAATGGCCCCATGTGCACCATGCATATTTTATAGCCTCATTTGCATGCCCTCTTCTGAATATCACTGGTGCTGCACCCAGCGCAACTGCATTTGCACTGGCGCATCCCCGGTGCTCCCTATCAGTGGCTTGCACCAGCACATTGTCACTGCACCATGCGTATTCTGTGCCATATTCAATGGTACTGCACCATGGTGCATCACCGTTGAATATCACCTGTTCCTAGCCCCGGCGCATCCCAGATGCACTGCACCTACACTTGCGCCATTGCCAGGCACAGTCTGAATATCCGGGCCAGAATTGAAAACAAGCAAAATGTTAATTGAAGATGTAAATGCACATATATTGGAAGATGTACCTAGCTTCATCTATTTGTGTATTACATTGGAACAGTATCTGATAACATGTTCAAAAGATTACAAATAAAGTAAACATTGAGTTCAGTTATTTATTCAAAAATCAAAATAACTCCATCTGTTAATAATATAGCTAAGCAAGTCCTTCCAACAGCTTCACAATATAACTCTGTATTGTTTTTCAATTTGTCAGATACAATATTGCTAAATTCACTACCCATATTCTTAAAAAAATGTGCATCCTTGTGATCTCTACGATAACATTGGAACTATGTCTTCTCAGTTTTGGATTTATTATATGTCATCAGTAGTTTTGCAAAACACTGGGGGAAGATTCCAAAAGTATTAAAATATAGATTAACACTTTCTAACCGTACTAAAATTCTATGTAATACTTTCAGTAGATTATTTGGTGATACTAGAACTGAAACAAAAATAGCAGAAAGTTCATTGTACTATTATGGATCAAAAATATTGAACAAAATGACAGAAACTGGGTTAGATATTGACTCAAGGACACATGTATTTAAGAAACATTTAAGGGAGCCAGCCCAGTAGCAGCCTGACAGCCTGAATTTGGGTCACAAGGTGGTACACTGGGTTAGAAATAGGTTTAGGGATAGAACAGAGAAGGTGGCAAATGGAGCTCAATCCAAGGAAGGGAGGGTGAGCAGTGGGGTGCCACAGCGATCAGTTCTGTGGCCAGTCATGTTTAATGTCTTCATAAGTGACATTGCAGAGGGGCTGGAAGGGAATGTATGCCTCTTTGCAGATGACACTAAGATCTGCAATAGGGTAGACACTCTGGGAGGAGTGGAAACATGAGGAGGGTCCCAGCTAAACTGGAGGAATAGTCAAGTGTGTGGCAGCTAAGATTCAATGTGAAGAAGTGCAAAATCATGCACTTGCTATGCAGGAACCCAGTCAAGGATTACATAATGGGTGGGAGTTACTAATGGCCACCAAACAGGATAGGGATCTGGGGGTGATCATATTTCATGACCTAAAGCTGGCCAAACAATGTGCCAGGGTTGTTGGGGAGAGCCAGTGGGATGCTTTGGTGCATAAGTAGAGGTATCACCCACAATACCAGCAGAAGAAAGGAGGTTGTAATGCCACTGTACAAATCATTGGTGAGATCTCATTTGGAGTACTGTGTCCAGTTCTGGAGGCCACATTTCCATAAGGACATAGAGTAGAGGCAGTTCAAAGAAGGGCAACAAAAATGGTGCAGGACCTGTACCAAAGGACATATGATGAGAGACTGGAGGCGTTCACTATATGTATCCTGGAGGAGAGGAGAAAGAAGTTAGATATGATAGAGACCTTCAAATACCTAAAGGGCATAAATATGGTACAGTACTGTAGCATCTTTCAGAAGAGGAGATGTTCAAGAACAAGGTGGCATGACAAGAGACCGGAAGGGGGTAGAATAAGAGGCAATGCATGGAAGTGCTTCTTCACAGAAAGGGTGGTGGATATATGGAACAGTCTCCCAGCAGAGGTGGGGGGGGCATATTTGGTGGTAGAATTAAAAAATGCATGGGATAGACATAGGGGAACCCTAATGAAACAAAAGAGGAGTTAATGCCGGAGATCAAGTAGGATCTGCAGCTTTTGTTGTAGGTAGGAAGAATGGGCAGACTGGATGGGCCTGTCAGTCCTTATCTACCATCATTTTCAATTTTTCTATGTTTCTAAGGACTGGGGCACTGTCAGCACCTTACCTCCTGCCATGCCAGTGACCTGTGTTCATCTCAAGCATTGGTTGCTGGGGGATCAGTTTGAGGAGGAAGAGGATTGAGCACCCGATGGCTGCTCTCCTCTCTCGGGTTGGGGACCTGCTAACTCCACTGAATGACTATCATGCAGTGGAGGCCATGAAGTAGTGTGGGTGAGGTGGGCAGGGGAGGTCCGTGGGACTTTGTGGCATGTGTGTGCCTCCACACACGCATGCTCATGAGTGCACCACAGCGTAGGGTGGATACATGGACAAAAAGTGGATAATCAGGTTAGTGTGGGCTTAATGAAGCTCTGCCACCTGCCTCTGCTCTGCACAGTCAGCCAATTGCCCTGCACTGTCTGGATACATGTCACTGGGTGGGTGGAAGACAAACCTTCAGTTCCCAGCCCCACCACAGGGGGAGATCTATTGGGGATCACCAGCATGGATATCTGATGATGCAGATGCCGTGTGAGAGGAGGTGGGAACAGAGTGGAGCATGCCTCCCCACACTGACCATGAGGAGAAAAACTTGGCTTAAAAGAAAGTAACATATTAGGGACCAATTTCAGGCTACATCAGTTTCCAGCTGCCTAGAAACTGTCTGATTTTTCGATTCATGACCATATTGTATATATGTAAATATCATTTTTTAGGGCATTTGATTTTATATACCATACTTGGTACTATACTTGGTAGGTAGACAGAAGAAGGCTTTAGCCCATCGAGTCTGTCTCCCACCTCAGCGGGGCCGCTTTGTAGGATCCTTACATAACAGATAGCAATCTAATTTATTTTTGAATGTATCAGAAGAATCTGTCAACGCAACCTCTCTAGGCAGGGTGTTCCATAGCTTTATTGCTCTCTGTATAAAAAGATCCTCCAAGTGTTTTTCTTAGAGAGTACTAATTTAATTTGTTTGTTACGGCATCTCAAGTTTATGTCCTTTAGATTGTATTCTAATTTCAGGCTATCTATTAGCTCCTTTTCCCTTATGATTTTGAGCATCTGCAGCATGTCCCCTCTTATTCTCCTTGTCTCCAAGGTATGCAGCCTCACATCCTGTAGCCTAAGGTCACATGGCTTTGCTTTAAGCCCTGTAATCATTTTAGTTGCTCTGTGCTGAATTATCTCTAAATTATCAATGTCCATCCTATGGTGTGGCCTCCACTAGGGAGCTCAGTAATACAAATGCAGTCTAATGTGTGTTTTATATAGCTTAACTATACAGAGTTTATTCCTACATATAAAGGCCCTTCTGATACAACCCTGAATTTTATTAATCATTTTAAATCTGTAATAGGTGTGTTAACATTTTATGATGTTTTCTATTGTAATCCTGTTTCCCCATGCATGGCTGATAACAGGTAATTTGATCCAGTCCACATGCCTACTAAAATAAATAAAATAAATTAATAATTAAAAACCCTCCAGAGATGCCATTTCTGGGACCATAAAATCCAGGATGCCTAGCTTAGCAAGAGGAGCCATTAACTTACGTCCTCTGTATGAGAACAGCAGGACTTCCTTGGCTGGTGAAGCCACAGCTGGAGTCATGCTGCCAGCTGTAGTTTGAGTAGTGAGCCCATGATCACGATCTCACTCACTCACTCACTCACTCACTCACTCACTCACTCACTCACTCACTCACTCACTCCGTCTGTCTGTCTATCTACCTATCTATCTATCTATCTATCTATCTATCTATCTATCTATCTATCTATCTACCTTTTTTAATTTTTTCTCTCCTTCCTAGATCAGCCAGCCTTCCATTGTATTTCCCAAATGTTGTTTCCTGATTTATACATGAATAGATTGGGATGCTCACAGTAACCCATCAAAACTGCAACTGAAATTGAACAACTCAAATATGACTGACTCAGTTTCAGCACTCATCATCACTCACCTGAAAGGGTAGCGAGGGGCAAACAACAAGGCAACCATAAGAAGGGTAATGGAACAGGATGGAAGGTATATGTGAGATAGTGTGGCAAGAGGCTGCTGAGCTGGCTATGGGGTGTGGTAGTGAGGGTGGCTGGCTACAGTGAGGAGGATACAGGTTTCAGGGCTGGGGAGGCACACAGTATTTTGTGTTTTGCTGGTGGGAATATTTTTTTAACAAGTTTCTCCCTCTTCCTGGCATGAACCCCCCCCCCGGAGTTGAGAATCTTTAGTAACAGGGGTGCGAGGGACCTGCATGTCTTCACTGGGAGTGTAAATCACCATTATGGTTTTTCGATGATGTACACAGACTATTTGGGGATCGGCGTTATGACATGGAACTGGTGCTCACAACTAATACCACTTCCAACCCTCTTCCCCTCCTGGTTGCCCCCCTCCCATGAAAAACTGGTGACATGGGTGCTCACTACTAGTGCCACCAAACAGTTAAGCCAGCACTGGGTACCCAATCCCCAGTGTCAGATCCAATAATGCAGTAAACATTCAAAAAAGAAAATAGTGCCATAATTTTTTTGTTTTCTTTTAAACTAACCTGTAAAAAAGAGATGGGTCCCTTACTGATCTGAACCTAAGACACCCTTCATTCAACATAACCCAACCCCCCATTGAACACCTACCACCCTACATGCTCCCACTCAACCTCACTTACCTGAACATGTCTCTCATTGTAGTTCCACTCTCTTATCGAAGACATATATTGCTGCTGGAACCAGTTACTGCAATATTAGAAAACAAGATAAATCTGTGTAATGAATTGCAATGGGTTTTGAACTTTTACTTATGAAATTGTCATTTTTATGTTGCTTGCACCATGTGCCAGAAACATAGTGCCATCATCGGAGATTTCGGAGGTGTGTCACCTCCTTCTCCAATTCAGTCAGTGAGCTGGCAGGCGTGGCCCCTGTAAGCCAATGCATTTTGGAGCTGTCTATGACACGCTCCAAAATGCAGTAACCCAGATTGAAAGAAGGATCTACGCTCAGTGAGCACTGATAAGCGTAGCTCCCCACATGCAGGCGCGTGCTCCCGCACGTCCTGTGTAGCTGACGGGTGCCCAATCCCGCCCGGCTGAGCAGCTGTCGTCCCCCGTAGCTGGTGCCACGCTGAAGCCCACTGCAGCGTGGCAATCAGTTCTTGGCCGACAGGTGCCAAATCCCGTCAGCTGAATGGCCCCCATCTCTTGCCACGCTGGGAGCCCACCCCAGCGTAGCAAACGATCCCACGACGCCTTTTTTGTTTTAAACCTGTAAAACAAAAACGGTCCCGCGGCACGTATCCCGACCACCCCCACAACCCGCACCCACCCACTGCGCACCTAGCCTCCCACACCCCTCACCCCATACTTACCTCCGGACTCCGAGCGCTATGATCTTCAGTGGACCGGGAACCGTCTGCACTCTTCAAAGCTGACCGCGAACTGAGGAAATGCCGGTAAGCTGTATAATGGGCTAGATAGGAGGGTTCAACTTTATTGCATATCACAGGCATTTTTTGGAATTTTTGCACCAAATTTTCAACATGGGAATTTTAGGACACCTCCTCATGAATAATGTCACTGTCATGGCGTTATTCGGGCCCGAAGGATGATTTCGCGCAGTGACTGCACAGTGACTGCAAAATCACCCTTCAGGCCCAAATACCGCCATGACAGTGACATCACTCATGAGAAGGGGTCCCAAAAACCCCATGTTGAAAATTTGGTCCAAAAATTCCAAAAAATGACTGTTTTACGAACGTGCGTTGTGCAGTTCCTACACAAGCTTGTAAGTTCGCGAAATTTCAATATTTTCACTCCAGATTTTCAACATTGCCATTTTACCACACCTTCTTATGAGCAGTACAGCTGCCATTTTTCACATCTCACCCAAAATGTGTTTCTGCCCTTGTAGTGCAGAATGGCGCAGTCGATGTGCGAAATCAATGTACGGGACAATTAAGAAAATCACAGTGACACTGTTCATGAGCAGAGGTTTTAAAATGGCTATGTTGAAAATTTGGTGAAAGAATTCCTAAAAATGACTGTTTCACAGTGTCGTTGCACAGTTCCCATAGCAGCTCATAGGTTTGCAATTTTCAATATTTCCACTCCAGATTTTCAACATTGTCATTTACCACCTCCTTATGAGAGTACAGCTGTCATTTTCGCATCCCGCCCAAAACGTGAGCCCTTTCATGTAGAGCACAATGGCGCAGTCGGTGTAAACTAAATGTATGGGACACATTAACAAAATCACACTGACACTGTTCATGACCAGAGGTCTTAAAATGGCTATGTTGAACATTCCGTGAAAAATTTCCTAACAATGACTGTTTTACGAGCGTGCATTGCGCAGTTCCTACACACGCTCGAAAGTTCGCAAATTTTCAATATTTGCACTCCAATGACTTCCAAATACCTAAACAGCACATAGAAGCAAGCAACATTCGGCATTGACAAATGCTTGTTTTATATATTTCCACCAAATTTTCAACATGTCCTTTTGGGAAATCCTACTTCATGAACAGGGTGGTAGAATTTTCAAATCCAGCCCAAAAGGAAATTTCACAATTGTGGCATGAAATCACCTTTAGAGCCAGATTTGAAAAATTGTACCAGCTTTGTTCATGAAGTAATATCCTAAGAGGCCATGTTGAAAGTTTGGTGTAAAAATGTGCTAAAATGACCACGTTATGAGTGAGCATTGACATTTTTCAATGTTCTCTCATAACATCACTAATTTTTAACATTTGTCCACCAAACATTCAGCATGGTGTCTTTTAGGAGCCCATCTCATGAATGAGGCTTTTGAAATCTTTCAAATCTGTCCTGCTATGCAACTTTGAAATCACTGCATGAAATCATGTTATAGGCAAGATTTGAAAAGTTTCACCTGCTGGGTTTATGAGGTGAGGTCCCAAAAAGACCATGTTGAAGGTCTGATTGAAATCTATGGTGAATGATCAATTTATATGTGAACATCTTGAGATATGCAGAGAGAGAGGTCCAGCAACACTCTGATTGGAGATTTTAACTGGGACATATTTAAGGCTTTGTATTTTATACTGTTTGCTTTTTACTGTTTTTACTAGTTTTTAAGGCTAGGACTGTGACTACAATTAAATAGTTTTTAGTAGCTACCTGTAGTCCCCTACCAGGTTCCTCCAGAGTTTTTCAGGATTTGAACTGGTGTTTCTGCAGCGTGTGTGGTGTACTGCTCACTGCTTTTTCTGTGTATGACTCATTTCTTTGGCTGTTCTGCTATATAAAACTGCATATTGTGATTCATAATTCTGCTTTCAGCTGGTTGGTGCTTTGGGCTTTTGTGCCACTGCCTCAGTGAAACAAGGTGGATAAGCCAGTATAGTAGCTGTAGACCATGTTACCATGGAACATAATTCTAAATTTAAAACCAGTTACACAGTAAAATTAAATACACATACCCCTGTTGGTTTATCCATTTATCTGATCAAGTTATCAGTCTGAATAAAATTAACTTAGGTTTCTCCTTCATATGGGTTTTTAAACCTGATAATTAAAAACAATTTAAAATATCAGAAACCTGAGATAGAAGACTTTAAGAAATACTAAGAATTAGCAAAACCTAGAATATAAAAACTTAAAAATGGCAGATAAAAAGCTTAAATTACACATTTGAAAAAATATAAACTGTAAAGCAGAAAATTCACTTGGGATGATTGTCATGTGCTATCCTAGTAATTGGTGTCTTACATATAAGGAAGTACTTAGACCAGGATAGAGGTTGCCATAGCAATTCTTGCTGTTAGCCACAAACAACTTCTTAAACAGGCTGTCTGTGCATAACCTCAGCAATAGCAATCATTTAGGAAATGCAATCGAGGTGATCATCTCAGGGTTTGGAGTTCCTATAGCTTGAACAGTAGTTCATGCCTAGGCAAAGCCATTGCCTAAACAATAGGCTATTTGTTTGCAAATAGCATTTGACATTTATGAGTAAAACACCTGTAAGCAACCAGATGAAAATTGACTGCTAGTAAGAGCATGGAAGAGATGCAGAAATTGCCATCACACAGGGAAGGCTGTACATTGGATGCTCATTGAATCAACCGGCACCAGGCATAGAAAACTTAGGAGAGCACCTGGAAGTTCGTATTGAATTAATAGTTTTCCAGTCTCATGGCTCTAGAATGTAAAGCTTACAGGTACATTATTTGGAAAATAATTTAGTTTTGTATGCCTCTTTGGTACTTTATTTGGCCTTCACAGTGGTGCTGCTGTGCTCCCATGGTTTGTAAATTTGCTTATAGCTACAATAACATCTTGCAATTTGATGGGCTTCCCTTTGTTTGTTTACAAATATTGGTCCACCAGCTCTTTCTAATGCTTTATTAGCAGATACAAAAAAGCACTCAGTATATAGATAATCAGGTTTTCAAAATGGAGATGAGAGCAATTAAAAACAAATCAAATGAAACTGGAAACTCATTAAAAGAAATAGTAAGGTACTGGCTAAGAATGACAGAATCACCACTACTATTTATAGTTTCAAAAGAGGATATTCAAGAGAATAACAAAGACAGGAGACCCAATTCTAAGAGATTGAGTAGAGAATGGCAGAAACTGTGCCATGGCAAAATATCATGCCCAAACCTTTGTGTCATGCAAGCTGTGCCCTATTCCAGAACAAAGGCCAATAACAACAGAAAATGGTCAAATTACACACATCATAAATTATGCCAGAAATGCATGGCGCAAGCCACAAAACTGGGTGGAAAGGTTGCACATAACGCAACGCAATGCCAATATAAAGTGGCACAAACCACAGACATGTCGCAGAACACCACATATGCGGAAGCGATGGCACAAGCTGGGACAGAAGAACAGGTGACAGCAGCACGAAAGAGGGAACACAACTTTACCTCTGAGAAGGCCAATATAATCCTTAATGAGCTCAAGGCAGAGGCCACTCTGCTCATGGGCAAGGGTGGGGAGCGTGAAATGCACAAACAGTGCAAGGCAGACTGGGATGCAGTGGCTCACAAGGTGAATGCTGTGGCCAATGCCAGGTGCACTGTCAGGGGCCCACAGAAGAGGGTCAATGACCTGAAGCAGCACACCAAGGGAAATTAGGCATATAATAGGTGCCAAGCGGCAGCCACAGGAGGTGGCCATGGGAGTAGAGACCACTCAGCTCTCGTGAAGAATGGGTCCTGGCCTTCTTGAGCCAGCACAGCATGCATGGTGACACACACCTGGACACAGCATGGATGGCATCTGGGACAGGTAGGAGCTTGACCAGGTGAGCCACAGCAATGACTGCAAGCCATGGCATGGGGGCTGGTGGTGCATGCGCAGTGTAGCATAGCTGTGCAGGAGCACTGTGTGACACTTGACAGGCCAGTGGCATGGTGGGCAGAAAGCACCCCAGGAGGCATGCAGCAGAAGTGGCACAGTGGTGATGGACAGTCGGGAAAGGAAGCATGCAAGCAGCATTGCAGTGCATGGGGACCTGTGTCCACTTGTGGTGGCATGGCACTTAGTGCAGACAGTGTGTACAGAGGCAGGCGCATAGGCAGGTAACCAGGACCAGGGTGACAGGGTCACCTATGGCATGGTCAATGGGGAGGTGTGGCCATGGATCCATGCAGTGACCCTCAAGGGCCAATCCATTGTAGCAATGTGCACCATGGAATGTGCCACCAGTGCACATGACAGCAAGGCAGTGGTGGGCATGGTGGCATGTGCGTAGGGCTGGACATGGCAGAGTGTCATTGATGCACTGTTGTCACTCCACAGGTACAGCAGCAGCAGACCCAGGGGTGGAAGACAGTGATGGCACAGGCAGGGAGCCAAAGCAACCAAGCACACAGCTGACCATTCCACAGGACACTGTTATGGACCACCCAGGCAGTGCTGACACAGTGGAGCTGGAAAAGGCCCCAACAGACATGGAGGTCAAGCAGCAGTCAGCTGCAAGTTCCCAGAAAAAGGAGGAGGAGGGTGTGGACGTGTGCGACCTATTCAGTGTGGGCAGCATCACTGCCAACATCACACCGGACCTGAGCCCAGGGTCATTTGATGAGGTGACACTGTCCCTGCAGGACAACCATGTGAACACCCCCATTGACTATGCAGCATTCTGTAGGACCCTGATGACCAATGATGCAGTGCAGGCAGAGATGCTGGGCTGCCTATGTCTCTACCTCGATGTACACCACACGGCACTGCAGGATCAGATGGGCACTCTCATCACTGCAATTCAGACTGGGACATGCACCACAGATAATGCCATGGGGAGACTCATGGATGTCATATTCACCTCACATGCATGTGCCAGGGACCACACACAGATGCTCACCTGACTGGCATTGGCAGTGGAAGGGTCAGTAGCACAGCAGCAGAGGCAGACATACATCATGCTGGAGTGTTACATAGTGCCCTAACATCCCAGCCTGTGCACCACACACAGAGGAGGGATGTCATAATGCAGGCATCGCACATGGAGCAACACCACCATGGGACAGATGCAACCACACAGGTGTCACAGGCAGTGATGACCCCACAGGTCAGGGATGCAGCCACACAGGTGCAGGTGAACCTGCAGACCCACCAGCAAGATGCCGGTCCATAGGCACCAACAATGGCCAGAGGCATGCAACCACATCCCACAGTGCTGGATGTGCCACCAAGAGTCCCAGGGGGCACACATGTGCAGCCAACACCAACACCACTTCCACCTCTCCCACCCACACCACTGGTACCACCACCATCAACCACACACATGGTACCTGCCACCATGGCCGTGGGGCCAGATGCAGGTGCCACCAGCCGTAGGACCAGGAGCAGGCCCCAGACACAGCAAGGCACACCTGGGGATGCAAGTGATGTAGGTGCAACAGGCAGTGGTGCACATCCAGAGGAGCCCTACAGAGTGCAGCTGCACCAGTGGACAATGCAGGACAGGCAACTGCACAGGAGGCAGCACTAGCCCTGGGTGCTTAGGACAGCAGCACACCACTGAAGGGACAGGGGACTGTGTCTGGACCTGCACCTGCTGTCACAGGCAAGCTGGGAAGGCAGAAGAGGACAATTGTGGTGCAGGGCCCAAGTGA
Source organism: Neoceratodus forsteri (assembly GCA_016271365.2). Classification (NCBI taxonomy): domain Eukaryota; kingdom Metazoa; phylum Chordata; order Ceratodontiformes; family Ceratodontidae; genus Neoceratodus; species Neoceratodus forsteri. Next base: position 953,442,819 of record CM028129.1, on the reverse strand, counting down.
CAGTGGGGGACCCACAGTTGTGCATCAAGGGCAAGGGGGGCAGCGGTGCTGTAGGGGCAGATGCACCCACACCACAGGATGGGGCACAAGACACATGTGCTACCAAGTGGAGATGGCCAATGCAGCAGCAGGGGGACCTGTGTGTCAGGGCTTCCAGAGGGGGTGGGCACTGTATATAGTGGCATTTGAGGAGGGCACCAAGGGAGGTCTGTGTGTGTGTGGTGTGTGTGTGCAGTGTCCGTGTGTGTGTGTCAACACAGCATGTAGGTGTGCCGGGGATGTGGGATAGCACAGTGGGGGTGTTGATGTGTATTGTCACCCAGTGTGGTTCAGTGTGTTGAGGGATGTTGCACCAAACTATGTACTGTACCACTGACTGTGTTCCACTTTAGTTATGTGTAGTAAAGAAGTATCACGTGTTGTAGTGTGGTGTCATTCATTCCCACCATGGTGGCAGTTGTGATAGGGTAGGCTCACATGTTGCATACTGTGCCAGGGGACAGCATGCGGCTGGCATCTGTGGGCATGGCCTGTGGTACACATGCACAGGTGCATCCCGCATGCTGCAGTTGCCAGCCTCGCCCTGTCACACAACTTCACTCTGCAAAGCCTGTTCCACACCTCGGTGATGACAGAGATGCAGATGATGCACATGCAGGCCACATGTGCAGCCTGCGTTAGTTCACTGTGCATATGCGGTTAATGTGCATGCAGGCTGCATGTGCGTAGCATGCCACCGTAGGCCGCATGTGAGCCATGTGCATACGTGCAATCAGAAAGGCATGAAACAGGCCTTGCAGAGCACAGACATATGCTGTACAGTGGCAGGAGCAGTCTAGGGTATAGCACACCTCCAGCAGTGGTGCAACCAGCAGCAGGCAGGATGTGCAGCCAAAGTGGCAGGGCACCAAATTTCACAGCTGCTGACACAGCACAGCTGGTAAATCTAGTCCAGCAGTGGCGCACCACCCTGCTCCCACCTGGCTGCAGGACCCACACCTCTACAGAGAGGGACAGGGCTTGGAGGGCCATTGGGGTACGCCTGAGCACCATCAGTGGCATGTCCCACACACCCTGCCAACTCAGACATAAGTGGCAGGACCTGGACAGGCAGGACCCTGAGCTACTGAGGCACCTGATGTCTATGGTAGCAAGGAGGGATGCAGAGATGAGGACCGGCCAGCACCCCAGTGCAGGTGGGTATGCCGCCATGTCGGCGGACACCAGTGCAACACCACCACATATGCCATGGCCACCAGTAGAGCACATATGTTACAGTGTTCCCCATCCCCCCAGGTGCAAGATGCAGTGACCAGGACCAGCAGGGGCAGCATGTGGTATGTGGTGGAGCAACACCAAGGTGGCGACAGCATCGGTCGCAGGGCCACCGGAGGTCAGGTAGCTGCATGCTCTGTTTCTCCTGTGTCAGGGTCAGGCATCCATTGTCTGCAGTGGTGGGAGGGCTGTGTGCTGACTGGGCATGCACATACAGGTCTGCAGCATACAGGGGTACCAGGCCATGTGCCAGTGGTGTCCCCATGTGCCCCTGCAGAGCTTGTGGCCATGCATACCACCAGTGTGCCTGCCACTGTGTGCCATGTGGCTGTTGAGGTGGGTGTGTTGCTATGGTACTGCTGTGGTACTGTCATGTGTGGTGTGCACAGACATGCATGAAAGGGTGTCTGTGCATGCATGGTGTCCCTCTATGGCACTGACCAATGTCTTTGCTACCTTGCTGGTGGACAGAGCAGCCTTGCCCTGAGGCACAGGGCACTTATACTGGCCATGGTGGACCAGAAGGCCCTGGATGCATGGGACTATGTGGACCACACTCTCCTCCAGCACCACAGGATCCACCCCTTGTCACCATCAATGGGGAGGAGGACAAGGAGGATAACAGCATGGAGGTACAGGTGGTGGAGGCGCAGCCAGACACCGAGGGTCTTGGGGATGGTGCAGATGCCACCAGAGTGAGTGCGCCATTGCTGGTGGAGAAGCCAATGGAGGTGGAACCATGGGACCAGGGGCACCAGGAGGGACAGCCGGCCGGATCAGTGCACGACGTGCTGGTGGAGGAGTGCTTGCCACTATCAGAGTAGGCCGACAGGGATGTCAGAATTGGGGACATTCCATTGCAGTACCTGAGTGACCCTGAGGAGCATGGTGACGCTTCTGTGGGACTTTCTGGACTGCAGGCAGAGGGTGGTCAGCAACAGCCAGAGCCAGGATCACCTGCACAGACTGCAAACAGAGACCAGAGGCTGGTCCAGCTCATGGTGTTCATAATGTCTGATGTGACCCGCCCGCAGGGGTCCCTCAGCACCCAGCTGTCAGCACTGCAGGAGCAATAGAGTGGCTCCACAGTGGAACAGGCTGTACACTGGGGCCATGGCCTCCAGCACTCTTCTGTGCCATGGAGGAGGGGGGATTTACATACTGTTAGTGGCTGAGGCTGTTGGGGGCTACTGAACATTTAGGTTGGTTCTGGGATGGGGGACTCTACATATTGTTAGGCACTGGGGCTTTGGGGGGTGTACTGTGTATAGTATTTGACTCTGGGGCTGGGGGGGTACTGTACATAGTGTTGGACTCCTGTGCTGTTTGTAAGGGGCCTTGTGTGTTGCTGTTGTTGTTGTATGTGCAGTGTTTTGTATGCCATTGTTCCTGTTCTTTATACCAGTTTTTGTACATTAAAATATATTTCTCCTACCCTGGCTATTCATCTTTGTCTGTGGTCTGCATGTGTGTGAGCCTGTGTGCATGTGTGTGTCACTGTGCATGTGTGGGCACACATGTTGCAGAGCTGCGCTGTTGCATGTGTGCCCCATCCTGAATATGGTACATGTGTGTCGGCTGTCCATGGCACAGCCTCAGGCACACACTGGTGAACATGCCTGCATGGTGCACTGTGTCCACTGCAGCACCCTGTGTAGGGTCCTGTTCACATGCCACCACACTGTGTATGTCATGCCTGTGTGGTGTCCATGTGCCATTCTACCCAGTGGCATAGTAGGTCCCGTTGGTTGCACCGATGGCACATCACCAAGGTGTGTACTACCACCAAACATCTGCAGGTCTGTGCTGCCCGGTGCTATGTCCCTGTTGTGGTGTCACTGTTTACATGCATCAGTGGCCATGGCAGGTGCATTATGCCTGGTGGAGTCACCCACACATCATTGTGCCACTGTTCCGTGTGTGTCCCATGCCTGACTCTTTACGCATGACCCTTGACCTTGCATGCTGTGGTCCTCTGTGTGTTGCCCAGGACCATGTGTCATGTTCAACCATGCCAGCCAGATGCTGCACAACACACATGGCCACTGTTACAGCTCCTATGCAGTCGCGCATGTTGCATGGCACCGGGAAGATGGTATCCCGTCCTGTTATGACTGCAACGGTGCCTTGGATGCCGTTTTGTTGCTTGTGTTGCATTGCACCACACTGTGTCTCCCGTACTGCTGCGGGTGCCACCATGGTGGTGGTGGTGGTGGTTTTAGTGGTGGTTGTGTGCCACCTCAGAAGAACTGTTATATCACCTCCCATCTTGCACGGTGTCCTGCTGATGTACCACCTTGAGACAGGTGTCCTACCACACCTTCAGGCTCTCCTTCTCTCTCCTGTGGTGCACCTTCCTCCTGGTCTGTGTCGGGCAGTGCTACTCGGTGTGCCAGGGTGATGCTTTGTAGGATGCAGCAGGCGAGCACAATCCTGCAGGCCATCACAGGGCTATACTGCAGCGCACCCCAGAGGTGTTCAAGCATCTAAATCTGGACTTTAGTAAGCTGAAGGTGCGCTCGATGGCTGCTCTTGTGCTGGTGAGGGCCTTGTTATATTGTTTCTCAGCTGCTGTCTGGGGTATCTTCATGGGTGTCATCAACCATGGCATCTGGGGGTATCTGCTGTCACCTGTTGGGGGGTACAGGTAAGTTGCCTGTTGCTGTGTGCAGCACTGTCATCAACATTTACATATCCTCTGCATGGCACACACGCCGCACGCACATGCTCACACATGTAGGCATGCACTCTCAGTCACATGCACGTACTTGGCTGTGTCCATGCACAACATAGGCATACCATGGCATTGTGTGGCCCTCCCAGTCCCCTGTGTGTTGCAGTGTGTGGTCCGTGGCTCTGCCTGTGTCCTGTGTGGGCTACGTCATGTGTCTGTGTGGCTGTCATATCTGTATGCTGTATTGCCTGTGCACCCAGTGCCCCTGTTGTCTCACTGTATTCACTCACACCCACACACACTGTCTACCACTCATGCACACGCAGATGCTTGCACACAGTTGGAGGTGTTGTTCACCCTGGTACATACCTATGAGCCATCCAACAGTGATGTCCTCTCACTTGAAGGCCTCCTGTAGCCCAAGGTGAGTAATATTTAATTCTATATGTATTTCATCAGGTCTTATGGACTGGGTCAGTGCACTAGGCAACCACTGCCTAGATTCAGGCACGTCCCAGGGGACGGGGGAATAATGACTGCCACAGGACTGTCACACAGACTCAGCTGTTTGTTTACATGTCTAGTAGTACTGTTGCCAATCCACATAATGAAATGGTCAGTTGACATCCTGTTGCCATCTGCTCATGTGCAGGGTCACCTGCAGCAAAACATGCTGTGCCACACACTGACCCACAGGCAGCGCCAGTGGGGGGGGGGCACCAGCAGCCACTGTGCCTGCTCATACACTGAGGAGTGCATATTTGCAGTGATGGGCAGCTGGCTGCATGCATTTCTGGACATGTATCACAGGTGGCAAGTCCTTGGCTGTGCAGCTGTCCATGGTGGGTCTGCTGAACATGCCAGATGCAACACTGACTGCCACGACACACCGTATGCCCCAACACACATGCATTGCCCACAGGCCCTGTCTGACAGGTGCTGGGATAGCCAAATGAATCCACTATATGTCGGTAATGGGCACATGGGAAGCTACATGTGCATGGCTAATGTCTGACTGTACTCTCCCACAGAACCCATTATGTCAGGAGGCAACAGTGCCACCAGCCAAAGGCAGCCAAACTTCACAAAGGATAAAGAGCAGGCCTTCATCAAGGCATACCATCTGAGGCATGATGTACTGTCAGGTAGGGGTGGCAGCCATACAGCATGGGAATAGGGCTGGGGGGCAGTGGACTTTAATGTGAACAATGTAGGAATGTGCAACAGGATCCCCCTGAAGTGCAGGAAGCATCTAAATTATGGGAAAAGGAGGGCAAAGGAAAAGGTGGCCCACATAGAGGCCTCCCTGTGGTGGACAGGGGATGTTCACCTGAAACCCAATGAGAAGCTCTTCATGGCAACCATTGCCAGATCCACCATGCAGGGTGTCTCGGGAGGGGGTTTCCAGACAAGTGGAAGCCATCACAGTACTGTAAGTAGCCATGCACATAACATGTGTCTGACCACATATGTGCCCTGGCTGCCATGCCTGTCCCATTATGTTTTGCTGTGTGACTGTGTTCCCAGGGGATGTACCATGTGTGGCGGTGGAGCATATGAGGCCCATGCTGAGCTACACTGTGCCTGACAGCCTATGCACATAGTGACACATGTGATGGGCCAGTGCCAGTCAGACTGCTAGGACACACACACATTGTTGGATGGGCTCTACACAGGGTACTATGTGGCCATGGCCTGTCACCACACAGAACTGGTCACAGCTAGTGTATTGCTGCATCAGCATTATAGGAACTGCACAGCCATGCCAAGGACTGTCATGCACAACTATGGCACAACACTGTGTCACATTGTACATGTCTGTATGTTTGTCTGTATGTATGCCACTGTATAATCCAGTGCACTAACAATGTTCTCCCTTCTCCTTTTCACAACTCCATCACACCTCACAGATGCAGTCATGAGCATGGCTGCACAGGATGCACTAGTGGGCAATGATGCAGGCCTGTCACACATGGCTGTGGGCACTGCAGTGGATGGTGCCATCCCTGGACTATCCACTTCACCAGCTCCACCTGCCCCAGCCCCAGCAGTGGTGGGCCCATCAGGCCCCTTGGCCAATACTCCCATGGCAGCCGTCAATGATACCACATGGCTGGATGGACTGCTGGGATTCTATGATGATGACCCTGCAGATGCAGTGGACATCACTGATGCCCTCCTTGTGCTTGCATCTGGCATGCAGGGGGCATACAGCAATGTCCCTGTGGATGATGATGCCACCCAGATAGAGGGGAACATGGCCGACAGTGGGACACGCAGCACACTGGTGCCTGTGCAGGTGGCCCCTGATGCCATTGATGGCCCAGCTGCACATGGTGTGGATGCAGAGGCCACACAGCTGCCCATGGTGGTGGGTGCTGTGCCCCCTGCATGTAGTCCAGGAGCAGTGGTAGGGCCATCAAGGGCATTCCATCCAGGTGCTGTGGGACACACACAAGCACCACTGGAACATGACAACACTGGTCGTGGACAAGCTGGAGCTGTGCATGCCCAAGGCTTGTCCATGCTGCAGCCTGCTGTGGTGCTACTGCCACCCATGGATGCCCTGCAGCAGGCTCTATCACCCCCCCGCTCATCGGTGATGACATCATAACCCATCACCCAATGACGACATGGAGGGCTATGTCTACCTCTTGCATGACACCGTGGAGTGGCAGACAGCCTTACTTGCAGAGTTCAGGAGTCACCAGATGGTGATGGTCCTGGAGCACAATTCTGTGACTGCTTGGTGGGTCCAGATGTTGACTGAGGTATGCCTTATGTGGGTGAGCATGACCGCAGCATTGGAGTAGATTGCAGCCACTGAAGATGCGGCATGTGCATTCAGTAAGCACCATGGCCATCAGGCATCCAGCCAGACACCCAGGAGCACCTCCTGCACACCCAGGCAGCAGCATCAGGTGGACCCATTGCTGCTGATGCCATCAGTTCACATTGCACTAACCAGCATCCCTGGCACAGATATGGCTCATGGGGCCACCACACCAATGAGCACCCATTCACCATCTCATTACAGTACCCCTACAGGGGTGTTGGATACACTACCTGTGGCTGGTGGTGCTGCAGCTGTATCCACCAGTCATGGCAGAGGTGCCCCTATGTTCATGGCAGCTGTGGTGCCACCCTGTAACATCCAGGTCCCTTTTCCAATGTAGCTGCACATTCCACCACTGTGTCCCACACTCCTGGATGATGATGCCTCAGGTGACGTGTGTGGCAGGCACCTGCCCCACTGCACTGCCATCATGGGCCCCCTGTGCAGTGCCACCTCCATGTCTGTGTGCAACACTGGTGTGCCTTGTGGCATGGGTGAGATGAGTGTGGTCCAGTGTCTGCTGTGCCTGTGTGCCAGCTGCAGTGCATACTGATCCATGCCATCCCTGGCACTGTCATAGTGGCACATGCATGTTGCAAGGTCTCTGTGTGTCTGTGTGTGTGTGTGTGTGTGTGTCTCTCTCTCCAGACTTCATGGTCCCTGGCAAGTGTGTGTGGTCCACTGCTGTCCCACCAACACTGTGTGGCATGTGGTATGTGTGTGTGTGCCTGTGTTGGGCTTTTTGTGTGCTGTGCTGTGTCTGCTGTGCAATGCATGGCTATGTGTATACCTGTTGTCACCACAATGCACCTCCCAGATACATACCTGTGATACTCATTTGTGGTTCCAAAAATGCTCCTCCACCAGCTTGCTCCTGTACTGCCTCACCCATGCAGCCAGCTGTGGGTCCTGCTAGCCCATTGGTGATTCAGTGTTGGGGCCCTGTGGCACTGCATCATCCTGCCCACCATCCTACTCCTCCTCCTCCCCAGAACTGTCACCCTCACTGCCCTCGACAGCTATTCCATGGTCAATGGCCATGTTGTGTAGCATACAATAGGCCAGGAATATGCCAAGACCTTCTCAGGGCTACGCTGTAGGGCCCCACCCAAACTACACATGCACCGAAAGCACATCTTCAACATGCTGAAGATGTGCTTGATGATGGTGCGCGTAGCGGTGCATGCCTTATTATAACACTCCTCCACCTCTGTTCCAGGTCATCGGAAGGGGGTGGGGAGCCATGGCCCCAGTGGGTATGCAGCACCAGCTGGGGGGGGAAGTTGGCTGTTAGTACACTGGTCACAAATGCAGCATGCCCCCATCCCTGCTCTGTGCTGCACTGGTGTGTGTGCGCTGAGCATCCACCACTGACTGTGCCTGTCCCTTCCCAGCAATCTTACCCCCAACATCCACCTGTTGTTGCTGGGCCTGCAGTTGTTGTTGGCCCCAGGCCACCAATGCCATTGGAGTATCACGTGCCACGCCAACCATTGCCCTGCCCAGTGTGCATTGTGGCACTGCCTTCTGTCTGCTTGTGTTGTGCATGTCCCTGCCACACATGTCACCCATGGCACTGCACCCCACAATCCATGCATTGCACATATGCCTCCCTGTACCAGCTGGTGTCTGCCTGTGTCCCCTTACACACCTCCACTATCCCACATCTGCTACGCCCTATGTGCATTGTGCATCATGCTATCTGCACACCTACCCCCCCCATCCTGAGCCATGGTGCCCTGTTGTGTGGCTGGTTGCCATGTCCCACACACCTACTAAATGGCCACTTGGTATGTCCCCTGCCTCAAATCTCTGGCAGAGGGTGGACTGTTGCCATATGAAGGCATCATGTGTGCTCCCAGGGTGTGTGGCGCAGACATTGCTGATGCACCCTGTGGCATTGCACACCACCTGACAGTTGATGGAGTGGTATTCCATGAGGTTTATGTAGGTTACAGCATTGGTGTCAGGTGGTGCACAGATTGCCACATGGGTGCAGTCAATGGCCCCATGATGCCTGGCATGAATGCCACCCTGTAGAACTCCTGCATGGCTTCTGTCCACTCTGCCTGTGTGCTGGGGAAATTGATATATTCCAAAGCATGTGGTAGCAGTGCGGTGAGAAATTGTGTGAGGAGACAGGAAGTGGAGGCCCTTGATACACCAGTGGTGTCCCCAGTAGGCTTCTGAAAGGTTCCCATGGTGAGCAAGCACATTACTGTTGTCACCTTGGTCTCCACTGATATGAAATGACCATGTGCATTGGGTACCTGCATTTCCTCATGGCACAGCTCACAGAGCTGCCTCAGAATGGCCCTGTTCAGGTGGTATCGGCCTACTGTCTCCACATCTGTCAGCTGCTCAAACGACAGCCTAGCATGATAATACCATGGGGCTGGCCACTCACGGTGCCTTCTGCCTCCCTGTCTCCTCATCCTCTTTAGTACTCCTGCCATTACAAATGGTGCTGCATCCATGCTGGTGGTGTGCTGTCTCTCTCCCTCTCAGTCTGCCACCGTGCTGATGCTGCTGTTCTGCCACTGACCTGCTGGTGGCTTGCACTTAAGTCTGTTTCTTTTATATTTATCTTTTCATGATGCATTTGGTACTTGCGCTGGGTTTGCTCTGTTGTTGCACCTTCATTTTGCACTGTGAATTGCTTTGCACTGTATATGCATGCTTACGCACCCTCTGAATGTGCCGCATAACATTTTTATGCATCTACAGCACATCCAGCTTGGCGCACCACATCTGGGATGTGCCAGTGCATCCACTCTGTCTGTGAATCGTTCCTTGGTGCATTTTTGAGTTGTGCTGGTGCATCTCTCTTGTGAATCCTGCCCGTAATAAAGGACAACATATCCTATTTAAGTCAATTAGGTTTCCAAGTTGAAAATACAGACTTATTGCAAAGCAACAAAGAATGTAGCCCATTAAATTCTGTTGACAATGAACCACTAATGGGAAAAACAGAATGATCATAAAAGTTGAGGCAAAATTTAGAAGGGATCTAACACATGCTACCAATCCAAAATATAAAAGTTATTACCTTATTGTGATGGAGTGCACAAGTAAGGGAGCCTGAAGGGGACACTAAGAAAGCATTATTGGATTTCTTTTTTCGATTATTGCAAGTACTAATGATACAAGATGCAATACATTGGATACAAATAGAACTGGAGTATACAAATTGTCCCCAAATTGACATTTGTCTTGGGGAGGGTGGCTTGAGGGTTGGCAGTCCAGATTCTTGGAAAAGCAAAAATGCTAGATCAAATGGGTTTACACCTAATAGGCCCTGATGACATTTTTAGACAATGTAAATAAGTGCAAATAACACAAAGGCTTGAACAAACTTATCCGGTGGAGGATGAGCACCTTTTCCAAGTTATCTTTTGGCACACAATAGGTATATTACCGAAAGCTCAGGTATGAACAATGCAGGTCAATAATCCAATACCCCCCCCAAAAAATGAGTTAGTTAAACATTGGTAGGTACTGTCTTGGAACATAGGGGGATTGACCCCAAAGCTCCATGCTTTAGATGGTATGAGATACATGAATTTATTTAACATAGTACTTTTGCAGGAAACATGGTGGACTGATATTCCACTTAAATTATCTGATCATGAAATATTTAATGGAGCTAAGAGAACCTCAAGGACAGAAACAAATCAAATGGTTGTTAATAGCCATAAAACTCCAAAAATAGATCAAGGTCAGAAAAACTGGAAATAAATATTAATAAGATACTGACTATTAATGTCATGGCAAAACAAAAAATATCAAGGGAGTATTACTTAATCCTGACAGTCAGTTTTCTGACACCCAACATCTCAATGTCTGTGCCCGACATTTCAGTGTTACCCATGGTAGAGATTGCGATCTTAAAAAAGGGGGGTGCAGGAGCGAAGCCCCCACGCAATGTGAAAAAAACCTCTGCCATGGGCAACATCCTAACTGTCGGGCAACCAGCAGTTGGGATCATGGCTTCAGGCCGTTGGGTGTTGGAAAACTGACTGTTGGGATTAAGTAGTATATCCAATATCAATGTGATCTTTATCAATGTGTATATTCCTCTCCAAAATGTACAAATAAATCATAGTGACATTTGGAGCAAGGTAGAGAAAATTCTCCAAACAAATGTAGCTGAAGAAGACAAGAATAATCAGCATTTATACAGTACTTCTTCTTCACATTGTGTCCCAAAATTCTGTACAAGCAATGCCAGACTGGTTGTGAAGTGACTGAATGTTTAGTGGCAGCCATTTTGCACATCAACACCCACACACAACCTTAGACAATTCCATGACACAGTTATATAGGAAGGGTAATATTTTACTTTCACCTGGACATCCACTACGGCATCACCAGAGATGGGTAGAAGAGATCTTAGTTTAACATCTCACCCAAAGGATGACACACCCCAAATGTATAGCACCCTCAGTACTGCACTCTGGTGCCAGTATTTATAGTGTGAGCCCAATTCCAATGTGGGACTAAAATCCAGGACCAACCGACCCATAGGCAGATATGCTACCAAATGAGCCATACTGACACCTAAATTACTTTCATCTAAATTACTAGTGGGAAGTTATTTAAATCATGATATACAGTATTTTGGGGGGAATTTTAATGCAAAATTGCAAAGTAATCAATCACAGCAACTAAATATATTTATGAAAACATATTGTGACAGTAGAGTTAATATCTTAAACAGTAACCTTACAAATATTGGTCATACACTAGGCAGAAAACACAATAAGGCTGGCCTACTGTTAAATAGTAGAGTCCTGGAATAAGATTTAATATTTATTAATGGAAAAACATACAGTATAGAAAAAAAAAGAAGTTTCACGTACATTTAATATACACAGTGGTTTGTTCCTGATAGACCTGTGTCTAGTTAATATAAATACTGATGGGAAATAATTAAATTTAAGGATAGGTTAGCATACATATCACCTCATTTTCCATCAGATAAGCAACTAACATACATAAAATCTGAAACAGATAAAATAAATGGTACAGAATCTTATGAAATTGTTAATGTTAAAAGGATAAAATGGTCAACTGAAAATATAGATGAAGTAGGTTAAATAGTAAAACATTAATTTCCAAATTACATTAGACTTCAAATAATAGAGAAAATAAACCACAATCTCCTTCAGTAGACCAGTCCTATCAAGAGTCCCACAAGGATCCATACTGGGCCCCTTGCTCTTCACCATCTTCCTGAACTCCCTCCCTAAATCCTGCAGTGGGATATTACTGCTCTACATGGATGATGCTGTAGTTTTCTGGAAACACCCACATCCTAACTTCCTTCAATCTGCCCTTCAAGGTTTCTTTCTGGAACTTGAAACCTGGTTTTATGAACATCTCCTAATACTGAACTACAAAAAAACTAAATCCATGATCTTTGCCCACTGCCAGAGCCCACACAGAAACTCCCTGTTAACTATTACAAACTCCAAGGGTACCCCCTAGATCATGTTATTTCTTTCAAGTACCTGGATATCACACTGGACACCTTTCTCACCTATCACACCCATATCCATCAACTCTTTTCCTCCATCAAACACCAGGCTGGGGATACTATACCAGCATAAACACTGCCTACCCCCTGAGGCAATCTGGCTCACCGTTTCCTCCTTTGTCTTATCCCTGGTAGACTATGGCATTGTGATTTATGGGACTGCAGATCAAACTGCCATACACCGTGTAAAACAAGCCCTCAATAAAGCCTGCCACCTGGTATCAGGTTGTGATAGAGTAATACACACATGTGATCTATACAAGCTTACAAACTGGTTAAACTTTGAAGGTAGGCTTAAGTACCACACTTGTCTCCATGCCAAGAAGATACTTCAGAAGTAAGCCCCCTCAGGCCTCTATCCCCTCATCCAATTGATCCCACACAGAAGGATCTCCAGATGTTCTGCCAAAACCTCTTTGGAGCAGTATTGTCTAGGCTGATGCTACTCAAGATGTTAAGCAGAAGGCTATGATCCATGGTATCGAAGGCCTTGCTAAGGTCTAGAAAGAGGGCATAAACATGTTGTCTTGCATCCAGAGCAGATTGCCATCAGTAGAAGCTTTAGCAAGGGCAGATACCATACTGTGCTTTGGTCTAAAACCCAATTGGGCTAGGTTTAGGAGGTTTTCAGTTTTGATGTGCTCTCTAAGGTGAGAGTTAACACTTTTCTCAAGGATTTTTGAAAGGGTTGGAAGAAGGGAAATTGGCTGGTAATCATTCAGGTCGGTTGAGTCACCAGGCTTGAAAAGGGGACTAATGTGTTCTATTTTCAAGAATGGTGGTAGCTCGCCTTTAGTCAAGGAACTATTAAATAGATGGGTGATGGGACCTGTCAGACTGTTTTAAAGAAGAACAGTTCTCAGAGATCTGCACAAGCACTCTTTTTCATGTCCAGGATAAGTAGGAGGTCCTTCATTTGTTTAAAAGTTACTGGACGAAAGCTGAAGGAGGAGTATCTTGGGTTGGGGCAGTGTCAGAGCTTGGGCCGTCACTGACATCACTGTGGGTGTTAAGCTTACTGATGGGGAAACACAGGCCTGCTGTGGCAAAATAATTGTATTGTATTGTAATTTAGTTTTTCTAGGATGTCCTCTCTGTGAGTGTATGAAATGTCTCCAACCACTATCTTAGTTGGCAGAGGGGAGGCTGGTGAATAACCTTCAACCTCTCTGAGAATATTTCAAAATTTGGAAGAGCAATTTTTATATTCCTCAAGGGCAATCTGGAAATAATGGGCTTTTTCTGTCCTAGTTAGTTTGGTGCAGGTGTTCCTAGCTACAGGAAAGGCAAGCCAGTCAGCATCTAATTTTGATTTCCTCACCCTTTTCCACAATACGTCCTTGTCTCTGAGGGCTTTCTTTAAAGTAGTTGTGAACCAGTCAGGTGACCTTTTCCTGGTTTTGAGCTTCCTAATTGGACCATGTTTATCTATCAGCCCCAGTAACAGATTTTGGAAGATATTGTAAGCCTCTGTGACAGAAGGTCCTAAATAGAAACCCTGCCAAATGATATTCCCATGATCAGCCAGAAAGGCAGTTTAGCAGAACTTTTTTTACTTCTTTTCATCTTGAAGGTAGAAGTCAACAACCGGTAGGGAGAGCACCTAATGCAAGTAGTAGCACAATGATCCCTTAGATCACTATGAAAGACCCCTGCATGGGAGGTGTTGTGTGGCTTGTTAACAAGCATAAGATCCAGTAGTGTACTATGGTCAGTGTTTTTCTTGTTTGGATGGGTGTCCTCGGGAGTAATCTGAGTTAGCCCATGTTTGTCACAGGGCATACAGACAATTTGTCATGGTTTAATTCACCTAGGACAGTTTGCTGTAGTCAATTCAGCAATATTGCATTCATTGCAAGCCGAATTGGTTGTGGGCAGAATGTAGACACCATGGCAAGTTACTGGCAACATTTTCAAAATTTATGTTCAATTCACACCACACAACACCAGTGGCTCAGCTATGCCAAAAATACTCAGACACTGCAGAGCCAGATTATTGTAGTAATCCAGAGTGTTTTTTGCATGATTGGCGCTCTCTTGCTGACTGCCTCTCCTGTTCATGTTCCATCCCCCAGGAAGACCTATTGCTGCAGCATACAGTGGAGTGTAGAAGCAGCGTGGTGTGTGGACATTATTTTCAAAAGTGGACTTGTGATTACCTTTAGAAGATTATGGCAGGGATTTTTAATTGGCAAGACTTGCTCTGATTGTTATATTCAGGGGCTTGAGTATAGGTTTTGCAACCAGATTTCTGTAGTCAGCCAGAGTGTTTTTGCAGCCACAGTGTTTTTTTATGCCTCCCTTGCTCATATTACGCTCATCCACTAACCCACTTCTGCTATTTGTTTCTTCCCTAGGCTCTAGACAACCAGTGCAGCCTCTGTTTCAGTGGGTTGAGAGGGAACAGTAGCACTCCTCTGATTATTGGTTTGCCATCTTACTCTTCTACATTGAAGCACTGTCTCAGTCACTCATAGACCATTTGCACAGTGACAAATGTGCTGTGTGACATTAGTAATGGAAACATTTTGTCCCTGTGATGATTTGACCACCATGATTTGTCCATGACGTTATATCTGGGTGTGAAAAATCCATACATGTCATCGCAGAACTCCTTAAACTTGTTAGAGCAGTCAACCTTCCAACTGAGATTAAAATCTCCCATTATTACGCATCCTAAGCTCACCTTCCCCAGCAAGGAGTGGAGGTGTGCTAGTATGCCAAGCCCAGTCAAGGGAGGACTATAGCATGCGGTTAATAAGAGGGCTACCTCAGGTGATAAAGATAACTTTAGGGCAAGGCATTAAAATTCCTTAGGCATAGAGGTTTGAACAATATCTGAGACTAGGTATTTGTTCTTGATGTAAATGGTGACTCCCTTGCCCCTTGTTGGTCTGTCACACCTATACAGATTATATCCATAAATATTTATGGTTTTGTCGGGGATATGGTTTGTAAGCCATGTCTCCAAGATTATAAGTGTGCCAGGTGATATATGTAATGCCCAAGCTTGAATCATGTCAAATCTTTTAGGTAAGTTGCAGACTTTCATGTGCAGAAAGCTAAGGCCTTTAGTTGCAAGAGATCTGATGGAGCATCTAGCGCAAGGGGTGGATCAGGATTTAATTCCACATTCCCTGAACAAAGTAGGAGAAGTACTAACAATTTTCTGAGGCAGCTTAGAATCATTTTCAATATGCGTTTATTTTGACACTTGGTGTGTGAAGTTTTATGAGGAGCTTTACTGGGGCAGTGAGGCAACAGATGAGAGACAGTGCATAAATGATCACTCTTACTGGTAGGAGGAGAGGGATTTGACTATGGATAGTGGGTTTGAGCTGGAGAGAAGGTGCACTAAATGTAGTGCAGTCAGTGCCTCTCGTGTAGGTCAAAAATCCAGATTGTGCAAACAAAATGCTGGGCAGATCTTGGTGCTTGTGTAGGTCCTGTTGTTGAGGATGATTCATTTTCCAGTAGTAAGGTTTGATAAAAGGAAGATGCAGCCATAGATAAGGATGGTTATCAGAGATGCCATTAGAGTGGAGAGAGTGTGCAATGCCAGAGGAGGGTGAAGCCAAGGTTAAATTCTGGAGAATGTGTAGCTAGATGGGTTTGCTGAAAGCAAACTGACTAAGCAGTGTAACAGATTCCCTTTAAGAAGGGAGGCTGCAAGAAGTATAGACCAATAGGTGGGGGGGAGGAGTGGTTAGCTCCATGTAAAGAGCATTAAATAGAGGTTGGGGTGGGGGAATGGCAGGTGGGCCAAAAAAGCAGGTTAGAGAAGTGTTAGCAGCTAGAAATAGCATGACCACCAAGCAGCAGGTTTAAAAAATGTAATCAGTCCTGAGCACCCAGCAAGACCCAATGACGCTGAGGGTATTAGCTGGGACAACCAATAGGATCTGGATTGCAGCCAGGAAGGATCCAATACTAAGGTTCTATGTGATAATATTGAGACCTGCATTGTTGCCGAAAACATTTTCAGCGATATGCAGAAAAAGGTGACCGGGAAACTTTACATGCAGGGGGTCTGTGCCCCCCAACCCCCCACAGATGGCTTAACCATCCACACCCCCCAACTGAAGATTCTCAACTCCAGACGGGTGCATGTCAGGGAGGGGAGCACAGCCCAGTTCAAAAAAAAAAATTAGGTCCTGCAGCTGTGGGAAGCACAAAAGTTACACCCACCCCCAGTTCTGAACCCAGGACCTGCTCTGTTGGAGCCAACCATCCTACCCACCACACCACACAGTTGGCTCAACAGAAGCAGGCTCACAACAGGGTCACATCCCTGTTCCCTATCCCTCCACATCCTGTTTGTTGCCCACCCTCCCTTCCTGTCACCCACCCTACCTACGCCCAGTTACAATGTTTGCCACCCCCTACAGTCACCCACAATGATAGCTCCACCATATGTGGTCGTGTTTTGACAGTAGCCCATATCGCGGTCACTTCATCACGGTATACCTAATAGCAATAGTGCCTTTTGAACCATGGAAGGTCCAGGGCTTTGCACTATTTAGTTCATACCTGCTATACTGGAAGTGGGTCAGTCATATGTGGAGTCATGGCCAGCAAGTAGACGCCAGTGCTGTGGTGCTGGAGAGCCCTCTGTGGGCTGTTCCTAAAGGGAAAAGAAAGAAAGGGGAGCTGAATTAATTTAATTGAGGCTGCCACATGGAACTACTGTACAGCGTGGGTAGGCACAGAAGAAAGGACAAAAAAATGGGACATGGGTGAGAAAGGGAGGCAGATTCAGGCTATAGCAAGAGGCTAGATGGGGTTGGTGGAAACGGTGCCAACCAAATTCACAAAGTAATGGTAGGTAAGAAAGTTAAATCAGTCCTGAGTACCCAGCAAGACCCAATGAGGCACAGGGTATTAGCTGGGACAGCCAATAGGATCCAGATTGCAGCCAGAAAGGATCCAATAGCAATAGTGCCCTTCAAGCCATGGATGGTCTGGAGCTCTGGAGGATTTAGTTCATACCTGCTATACTGGAAGTGGGTCAGCTGCATGTGGCGCCGTGGCAGACAAGGAGACACTAGGACCACAGTGCTGGAGAGCCCTCTGTGGGCTGGTCCTAAAGGGAAGAGAGAAGGGGAGTTGTGTAAATTTAATTGAGGCTGGCCAAACTGGAATTACAGCAATGGCAGGCACAGAAGAAAGGACAAAAGAAATGGGGTGTGGGTGAGAAAGAGAGGTAGATTCAGGTTATAGCAAGAGGCTAGGAGGGGGCTGCTGGAAATGGCACCAACTGAATTCACAAAGTAGTGGCAGGTGAGGAGGAGGAGAGTGAGACAGGAAGAAGATTGGGGGCCAACATGGTGGGAAGTGGTGCTGAGAACATCTAGTCAGGAAGAGCTCAGTCAGAACAAAGAAATAGTAAGAGCAAGCACAGCCTGGGGAAGGTGTATTGGGGAGAAGAGAAAGAATACACAGAAAACCAGGGGGTCACAATTCAGATTACAAACATTGCAATTTAAGCTTCTTAAAAAATACTAGCAATTCATTAATCTAGCACATCTCTATTATTTTTACACCATGCAGTTGTAAGACAACAGTTAAGTACAGGGCAGGCAGTTTAAACAGCGAAAAATCAGGTTAGAGAAATGTTAGCAGTTAAAAATAGCGTGGCCACCAAGCAGCAAGTTTAAAAAGTTAAATCAGTCCTGAGCACCCAGAAAGACCAAACGAGGCAGAGGGTATTAGCTGGGACAGCCAATAGAATCTGGATTGCAGCTGGGAAGGATCCAATAGTGATAGTGGCTTTCAAGCCGTGCAAGCTCTGGGGCTCTGGAGGATTTCGTTTGTACCTGCTATACTGGAAGTGGGTCAGCCATATGTGCAGCTGTAGCTGGCAAGTAGATGCTGGGGCCATGGTGCTGAAGACTCCTCTGTGGGCTGGTCCTGCTATGCTGGAAGCGGGTCAGCCATATGTGGAGTTGTAGCTGGCAAGGAGACGCCATGGCCACGGTGCTGGAATGCCCTCTGTGGGTTGGTCCTGCTATGCTGGAAGTGGGTCAGCCATATGTGAAGTTGCATCCGGCAAAGAGACTCCAGGGACCTGGTGCGGGAAGGGCCCTCTGTGGGCTGGCCTGCTAGGTTGGAAGCGGGTTAGCCGTATGTGGATCCATGACCGACAAGGAGATGTCTTGATATTCACATCATTAACAGGGTTGCAAAAGAAAAATGAATACATTTACAACTTTATCTACAACAAACTTTCTTCACATGACTCTGTCAAGAACATGATTATTAGGTTTGATGCAACAAATATTATCAAATACACATTATAAAATGAGGGAAAGACACTGGAAACTGTAAAGTCATATGGATATCAAGATCTAACATATACTAATAAGTAAAAATGGAATTTATACATAGATAATATGTTTTGCAAAAAACTTCATTAATGCTCTAGTTAGGGTTCCAGCATCAAAAGTAGGGAAATATTGTGTTAGGGTTTCCACCCATAACACCCCACCCCCCACCCCCCTCTGCAGGCAGCAACAGGCATGGGATGTGCCTTGGGGTTGTCAGTCCTAACACTCACCACACTTCATACATAAATAAATTGAGATGGGTACCACATATGAGAATGGGGTGACTGTTGGGTTGTCAATCCCAAGGCACACCCCATGCCTATTGTTGCCTGCAGGGTGGGGTGGGGTGTTAGTTTTGAAACCCTAACAAGACATTTCCCTGCTTTTTTATGCTGGAACCCTAACTAGTGCATTAACAAAGTTTTTTTGCAAAGGATTTTCTTTCATTTTGAGATAGTATAATGTAATGTGAGAGCTCCCAATCATGCATAATTTTTGAGATATTGTAATTGTATCCTTATTTCCCTACAGGAGAGCAGGGACCTATGTTCTCTGTACTCACATTAGTCCATAATGGTATCACTCTTGTCCCTGCACTAGTATCCATCTGTAATTTCTGAGATACTGTAATCATATCCTTATTTCTCTGTGGGAGCACATGGCCCAGCAGGGTCCTTCACTCCGATCTGTCCACAATAATATCTATATTTTTGTGTAGTAATGCAGGGCCCTATTGACCATTCACTCCCATCGATCTATACTTTTAAAGATACTGTAGTCATCTCCCATCCCACGCTGCGCAGCACCAAAGAAAAACCAAACAGGAAAATTTGAAACTGTATTACTCCACACCAAATGAATATCTTTTTACCAAACCATCAAAAGTCACATCTCTAGGGCAAGCCCTTTGTACTCTGAACATTTTATACAAAAAGTGGAAGCCATGTCTTCACAGCAGAGTGACAATAAAACATTTGCATATACCTCACATTATAATGCTATCCTATGGGAAACAAAGGAAAATCTAAACTTCCAGAACTCCAGAGTAAAGTAATCTGCTTTCACCAAACCAGCAAAAGGCACATCCATTGTGCAAGCCCTTTGCATCCTGAAAATTTCAGAGCAAAATTCAAACCTATTTCTTCACTGTGAAGTGACAAAAAACAACTATATAAAAATTATTTTTCACAAATTATGAAACAGGATCCTGTTTTATGATTTTTGCAAATTTGTGAAAAAGGATTTCAGCATGTAAAAATACATATTTCCAGGTGATTTATGAAAAATACTAACACCAGAATACGAGTGAACGGGTCCCGATTAGCAGAACACATGTGTTGGTTACTTCAAAAAACATATTTTTTTCCATTTTTTAAGTTTGTTTGCCTCACTAAAAAAAAAACAAGATGGCAGAAACATGAAAACAGATTTCCCATTTGCAACAAAGGATTACTCATTTGTGACACAGGATTTCCAATTTGCGAAACAGAGTCCTGTTTTGAGGCTCACATCTAACTTTCTGTTTTGACAATAATGGGAAATTTTAAAATGTAATAACTTTTGAACAGAATAGTATTTGTTCACTAAATTTAAAATAGTCACATCTGTGCCCCAAGACCTTTCTACCCTATAAATTTCAGACCAAAATCCCAAGCTGTATTTGTGCAGTGGTGTGACAAATAATTTTATAAAAAATTGCATTTTTCACATATTGTGACACTCCTTATCTCCGCACCCACACATCCAACCAGAATAAAACTTAGAACATTAAGAAATCTTTGGTCACTGATGGCACATGTGAAATTACATGCAAATTGGCTAAAGAGTTCCAAAGTTATTAAAGTTCACAAAGCACACAAAAAAAAGATTCCCCATTTGCGATAAAGGATTGTCCATTTGCAACACAGAATCCTTTTTTGAGTTGAACATCTAACTTTTCCCATAGAAAATAACTGGAAATTTCAAAATGTAATAACTTTTGAGCAGATTAATATTTTTTCACCAAATCTTCAAAAGGCAGCACTGTGACCCAAGACCTATATTCCCTAAAAATTTCAGATTAAAATTGCACACAGTTTTTGTGCAGCAATATGACATAAATGATAATTTATATGGTTTTTGACACTTTGTATCTCCATACTAGAGATGCAGCAAATTTAAATTCCACCAGCAAAGTTGCAGCAAAGTGGCCGATTTTGCCACATGAAGTAATAAACAAAATGTCCCTCATTTGGTGGAATTTTGCCAAGGTGAAATTTCGCCTTCTGCGGGCAAAATTTCACCTTTTATGGGTGAAATTTCATCTCAGAAGGCTAAATTTTACCTGCAGAAGGTGAAATGTTGCTGTTTCATAGGGAAAATCTTTGTCGTTCTGTGGGCAAAATTTCACATTTTGCCCTGTGAAACTGGTGAAATTCATGGATTACTTCTCATAGCAAGATTTTGTTACTTCACCCACCACTACTCCACATCTACACATTTGACCAGAACATAACTCGCCACATCAAGAGAATGTTGATCCCTGACAGCATGTGCATCATTTTATGTGAATCGCTTGAACCGTTTTGATGGTATTAAAGTGCAACATTTAGAGTTTATTTTATTTTATTTATTTATTGATGGCATCAGAATTACAAACCTCTGAGTCATAGACTTATTTACAAATGCTCTACATCAGAGTAGGTTACAAGATAATAAGATACTGCTAAGTAATAGACATATGTACAGCAAGAATTCAAATTTCATATACAGGCAAGTAGCTATGGAGGGCACAACAATTATCAACACAGTTATAAATAGTCAAGGTAGACATAATAATCAGACAACTAACAGAGGGATTATATGCAGGCCAAGAGTTGGAGGAGAACCATGAAGGACACAGTACGCAGGACAAATGTTCCTTGTCAGGTAGTGGGCCACTGCCAGTAACAAGCTAGTGATCCAAATATGGGAGAGGTGGACAGCAGTAAGGGGCATTTACAGCTGTGGGAGGTGAGGAGATGGTCCCAGAGAGTCATCTTGAAAGGCCCAAACCTGAATTCAGAGGTGATGGCCACAGGGACTGAGTTAAACCAAGACGGGGCTCGGTAGTGAAAGGACCTCTGGGCTAGGGTGGTCCTGACTCTGGGTACTAGGAGAGGGGATTTGGAAGAGCTGTGGGTGGAGAGAGAGTATTGGGCGGAGGTAAGATAAGCATGGACAAGCCTGGGGGGGGGCCAAACCTGCTATAATTTTTTTAGCAAAGAGGCAAGACTGCTACTGTAACATCTTTTCAAAATTGAGCATGTTTGCTAGTGAGTAGAGTGTGCAGGTGTGGGTAAGTCTGTTACTACTTGTGAGCAGGTGGCAGGCTTTGCTAAGGGACATTTTGACTCTGTGGAGGGCAGTGCTGTCAGCAGCCCCATAGACCAGGAGCCCATAGTTGATGAGAACAGAGGATATAATTGCAAGATGGAGGGCTTCAGAGGGGAGGCAGTCCCTATGGTGGTAGAGTAGGCTGATGCGAGAATTGATGGCTGAAGAAAGGGTATGGATGTGGCCATGGAAGGAGAGGGCTGGATCGAAGGTGATGCCAAGGTACTTGAAGAAGTTTTCTTGTTCGAGAGGGAGGAGACTGTCAGTCAGGCTTAGTAGAGGGCAGTCTTTATATCTGCTTTGGTTGTGGGAGAAGAGCATGATCGTTGTCTTTTTGTGTTTGAGCACCAGCTTGTGGTCAATGAATCAGGCTTCAGCCCTGCTAAAGGAGTTCTGGAGTGCATTTTGAAGGGAGTTAGGGTCAGGGTGGGTGGAGAAAAGGACCATGTCATCTACCTAAAGAAGAACTCTTTCTGAGCAGCAACTGGGGAGAGTGTTAAGGTAAAGGTCAAAGAGTAATGGCCCCAGTATAAAGCCCTGGGGAACCCCCAACAGGACCGGGCAGCATCCAGAGAGGGTGCCATTAATTTTAATGTACTGAGAGCAGGATGAGAGGTATTTGGCAAACCAGATATTGACATCCTGGGAGAAACCTAGTTGGGTGAGGGTGTCTAGAAGGAGAGGATGGTTGACAGCATCAAAAGCTTTCGATAGGTCCAGGTAAACCACACTGGCTAGGCGCCTGTTGTCAAGAGCAGTGTGCAAGAAGCTGGAGAATTCAAGTAGGGCAGAGGTGGTACTGTGGCCTCTGTGGAAACCATGCTGCTCCTCTGCAGAGGAGGTTGTGAGTGGTGAGGTAGTCAGAAAGCTGGACCACAACTATCTTGTCTAAGGCTTTTGGGGGAGAAGGATGGAGATAGGTCTATAATTCCAAGTGGAGGTGCGGTCACCACTTTGTGGATGGGGGTTATGACCGCAGTTTTCCTGACTGTGGGGAACTGGCCAAGTCAGAGGGAGCTGTTCAGAAGGTTTGTAAGGGGGGAGAGTACTACATCAAGGACCAGGCAAAGCAGTTTGAGGTCCAAAGAATCATTACTTTGACTGGTGCCAGGTAAGACTTTGAGGAGGTAGGGCTTGGCTTTTAGCAATGAGAGGGCATGGAAGTAGAAGAGTGGATAAGGGATGGAGGGGGTTGGGGTGGGGACAGGGTCAAAAAAGTTAGCAGTGAGTACCAAGCTGAGATCAGAGAAAGAGGAGTTGAGGGTATCAGCAATGCTTTGAGAGTCAGTGGAAATGGAGCCATTTCTGTTGAACATAGAAGTGAAGATTTAACCCTAACAATAGGGGTGTGATCGTGACCCTATAATTAAACATAATTTACAGAAAAAAATTAATGGCATAGGGAGGTATATGTGTACATATGGAGGACAATCAGTACATATGGAGGACAATCAGTGGGTTTTAGTCTCTTGGTCATAAGCACCAAAATAAAAGTGGCAATATTGTATACTTCAGAAATATGGGGACTTGCAAAAGTCACTCGGTAAGAAATACTCATGAACAGACTTTATAGATACATGTTTGGACTTTCTAAATTTGTACCAGATTATATCCTCAGATCGGAGTTAGGACAATCATTTCTAAATACTCTCATAATAGAGAGAATAACAATCTTTATGTTGGAACCACAAATAATGAATGAAAACAGAGTGCCAATAATATGCATGGAAGAAGCAATTGAGTACTTCACTATAGGTTTTACATTTCCTTATTTCATGTTTAACTTGTTCGCCACTTTGTAATGACCAATTGTGAAAGTTGTACTAACAATGCTGTTTTTTTTCTTTGATTATATATGAAGATGCCAAAGTTAAAGACTATTAGTAAAGCAATTCAAATCATCAACATCACTAATCTCATATATAGTATTCCAACGTACCAGTGCTGATACTTACGTTAGTGAGATGATATGTGTGAGTAGGTGGGGGCAGCTAGGTATTGATACTAATTTAATTTATGTAAACAGAGAATAATGGATAGGCAAGTGTGTGATATGGATTTTTTTTTACACACCCAAGGTGTGTGATGACCCGTAAATCTCGCTCTCTAGGTTTACACAGTCATCACACACCGAGGGTGTCTAAAGAAAAAATCCATAAGACACACTTGACTATCTTTTATTTTTTATAATTACTGGTATTTTGCACAGTTTGCGCAGCTCAAATGTGACTTTGCACGGTTGCGCGACTTTGCGTGGGTTGATATGACTTGTCATATCAACTCGCAGGTTGATATGACTTGTTACAAGTCTCAAAAACAGGTTGATATTGGGGGTCACCAGTTATTATAATGGGATAATGTGTATGGAACTGCAAATGGTGAGATGTGCCAGCAGTTTGAGTAGTAGAGCAATATGGTTGGAATGGGTTTCAATTGACTGTCTACCCAGTCTCTAGTTAGGCTGCCAGTATGTGTGTGTGTGGTGGTGAGAGAGGAAGGAGTACCACACAGCTGCTTATACACCCTCTTCCTCCCAGCCCTCATGTATGGGACTGTTTGAATGATACTGATTTGAATGGCAGTATATGGGCCCGATTCTAGAAGCACCCCTATGCATGTCGCAAGTTGTGACATTGTAGGGGTGCAGTTGCTCCAGGGTCCCTGTGCCCAATTCTGTATCAGACAGGGTCCATGTGGCCAAGTCCTGTGGCTTAAGCCAACAGGAGACCTGCACCAAATGGAGGGCACAACTATAGACATTGCCGCAAGCCTGTGGCATTGTCTTGTAAAAGGGCGAAGGTGCCCCCCCCAGCCCCAATCCCCATAAACTTCCCCTTAAGCTATGATCCCCCACAAGATTCATATATAATCCCCCCTTAGCTCTGATTCACTGTAATATCCATTCATAATCCCCCACAGCCTGATTCCTCATAATATTAATATAAACCCCTCTCCCAGCCCCTAGCCCCAATCCTGATCCATGCACCCACAATCCAAGTACTATGGCACCATTAAACATAAACAAGAAATAAAACACATATCCAGTCAACTGTCATCCCTGGTAGTCTAGTGGCCCTCCACTCAACAGCGCCAGACCACTCTGCTCCCTCTGACCCGTACCCAGCCAGCCACTGGTAAAGCCCAACTCTCACCACCACAGCCAGCCACCCACTGAGCTCTGTTTGTACGTGTACTACTGTAAATATTACAAACTCAATGAAAGACAACTCATTCATTGAGTGCATACTATTTACAGTAGTACACACTCAAATGAATCAGCACGGCATGGCTTTCCACATTGGCAGCTCTTGCTGCCCACCACACACTCCCCAGAAAGCCAGCATCGGGGTGCCCAATCCCTATGTCAGCACATACCCCCATTCCTCCTATTAATGTAACACACTGGGAGCCCTCCCCAGTGTGCCAAAATAATTTTTTATTTATGTTTCCAACACTGGGATGCCCACTCCTGGTGTGAGATGACCCCCCCACCCAAATATTTCAAGTGCCGACATCAGGATGCCCAATCTCCATGTTGGCATGTCCTCTCCCCAACACACTATTGTGGCACACTAGGAGCACAACCCAGTGTGCCTAAATATTTTTGGTAACCTGTAAAATAAAGAAAACCATCCATGGAGTCTTTTTTTTCCTGCTGTGAAAAGGAAGATGGTCTCTCGTTATCTCCTCATTCCCTCCTCCCCTACTCACCCACTGTGGACCTCCTTCCCCGCACCCTCCCTTACCCCATACTTATCTCTGGAGGTTGGGAGCAGTGATTTTCTATGGACCAGGACAAGTCTGCATTCTTCAAAGCTGAAAAAATATCTGTGTTATGAGCTCATATTGCACAGTTTCTATGCACGCTTTTAACTCCGCCAATTATTAATATTTTCACTCCATATTGTCAACATTGCCATTTCTTGACACCTCCTTATGAACAGTATAGCTGTCACTTTTCACATCCTGCCCAAATGTGTTTTTGCACCTGTGGTGCAGAATGGCGCGGTCACTGTGGGAAATCAACTTTTGAGACAGATTAAGAAAATCATAGTAGCACTGTTCATGACAAGAGTTCCCAAAATACCCATTTTGAAAATTTATTGAAAAAAATTTCAAAACATTATTGCATTACAGGCATGCATTTCACAGTTCTTACACACGCTCATAACTTTACCAATTTTTAAAATTTTCACTGCAGATTTTCAACAGTGCCATTTTTTCACACCTCCTCATGAGCAGTATAGCTGTCATTCACATCCTGCCCAAAATACATTTTCACACCTGTGGTGCTGAATGGTGTAGTAGCTGTGTGAAATCACCTTTCATGATTGAGTAACAAAATGATAGTGCCACTGTTCATGAGGTGGGGTCCCAAAAAGCCCATGCTGAAAATTTGGAGTGAAAATACCAACAAATGCCTTGGGCATTAGGATTTCCTACCATAATGCCCCACCCTGTAAAGACTGACAGGTGTCAGTGGTGTGACTTGGGGTCATCAGCTGTAATGCTCATGCCATTCCACCCCCACCCCTAACCTGCAGCCAGTGACAGGCACTGAGGTGAGCCTTGCAATATTCGGCCCTAACATTCAACCTGTTCTTCTCTACTGCACCCATTTCAGCTTATTTCCTTATGGAATGGGGTGAGCATAAGGGCCAAAGACTCCATGGCACACTGCAACAGCTGTCTGTGTCTGCAGGGTGGAGTGAGGTAGAATGACATGAGCATTATGGCTGAGGACCCAAAGGCGCACCCCAGAATGCCTGTCAGTCTCTGCAGGGTGGGGGTGGCAGTTAGCATTAGTTTAATACTTCACTGCCAATCCTATTATGCATCTCTCTAACTTCTGCACTATCTATGCCAATACAAGCAAGCGAAGACTCTGCTTTGGCAAATGCTTGTTTATTAAGTAGCAGTAAAAATGAATACATCAGTGCATACACATTCTGAATGTGGTTGTAAAGGATAAGTCACTATTTAGATACTGTAGTAAAACATTTAAGTAATGAATAACCAGGAGTTTTACAATAACATCAAACAATGTAATTAAAAAAATAATTAATGACAATGCAACTCTCCCAGTTCTGTATGAAACAAGAATAAATTATATGTAGATGTCATTTGTTAATTTAAAACAAAAATACTACTTGAACAAAATGTACTGTAATCAGGCAGACTCCCACATTTTTGAAGAAAGAAAGAAAGAAAGAAAGAAAGAGGGGCCCAATTCTAAGTCTGGATATGCCAGCATAAGTCGAGACGTGCCAAACCCCATGGTGTATTTCATGACTTATACCAAGCGATATGCCAGCCCCTATTACAAGAGGTGCCCTGCGCCATGTCAGATGCAGGCTACGACAATCATGGGATATGCCGCCCACTACACTGCAGCACACAGCAACATGGTGAAAGTGCGAGTTACGACAGCAACTGTGCACTATTCCAGGAAGGCACCTGTCTTAACCCTGAAGTGCAATTCTGAAAGCTGCACTCATAGGGCTAAGTTAGAACCACCAAAAGCTGCTCTAAGTGGTGACCGACAATGCTATCCATTGATTGTTGGCCCTCTGGTTCCACAACAATGGTGCCAATGTGTCCCATGTACCCCCACTGGCATACCCCTGCCCCACCCCCTGATTCTTTGGAACCCCAGGGTCCAATCTATTGTGTGCCAATGGATCCCTGTGCCATCTGTGCTGCCTCCATGCCCCCTGGTGTGTGTCATACTGTTTTGGGGTGGGGGCTTCATGGGGGCTGCCAGTTACAGGTCGCAACTTGTGACAAGCGGGTTGGTTACGCCATGCCCATGGCATTAGCCTCCATATGGCACAACCCATATGTCACAAGTGCCAGGACCCTGCCACTCTTGGAATATGGTGCAGGGTCCATGGCATAGCAGCGAATGGAGTAACTCACAGCCACCTGAGAGTTACGCCATTCATCCTTGAATCAGGCCCAAGATCACCATCTTACTGTTGTAATGCAAGCTAGCAGCACATCTCCATCTGTGGCTGCAAATGTCGGGAAAATCCCACTGTTATCATATAGAGAATGCAGGTGAACCACTCCTCTCACTAAGCTGGGTTCCCTAGAGTTTGGGAAACCCAAATGAAAGGTATTTCTGGCCTTATTGAGAAAAAAACACCTGCATCTAGCTAAATGAATCCTGTTTACCTAGATTCGAGTGTTTGTTTTTGGAAAATACATTATTTCTATTTTCAATGTTTTTTAGTAAAAAAAAAAACAAAACAAAAAAAAACAAGACAGCTGCCATCACAATCTATATTATTTTCTCACAATAAGTAATAGAGAATAGTGAATATGTACGTGTGTGATATGCAGTACTTTTACACACCCAAGCTGTTTATATATGTTATTTTTTTATAACTGGTGCTAAGTAAACAAAGCTCAAGGTCTTAGCATCATGTGTGTCCTGCATTGTTGATTTGACCTCTGTATAGGCTCCATGGAATGCTGTTTTTCATAAAGAAGAGGTGAAGGTTCAAGGGCTTCTCCATTTTTAAGTTAAAAAAAAAACTGTGAATGGTTCAATTTTCCGAGTCGGTAAGTACCTTAGCGTGGTACACACAATCTGGCATGAGACAGTAAAAGCCGTATCAACTTGCAGGTTGACATGACTTTGCCATATTAACTTGCAGGTTGATATGAATTTTTACAGGTCTCAAAAACAGGTTGATAGCGGGGGTCACCAGTTATTATAATCCTTTCTCACAGCAAGTAAACCATGAAATATAAACCCACACTAGAGTTGTTTTTGTACCATTTGTATCAAATGGTTTTCCAAAACTAAACTTTAAATCCTTATAACTCTAAAACCATTTAATATTTTTCTCATAAAACCTTTGAAAGGCACTACCTCAACATAGGCCACATCTACCCTGAATGTTTCATGAAAAAAAATCCATTCTGTCTAAACTGTGCATGAGAGCAAAAACTTGTTCTTAACTAATGTAAAACAAACTTTACTTTTCAAAAAATCAGCATTCAGTTCTCAGAAACCACAAAAGATTCCAACACAAGACTTTTTACGTCTTGAGACTTTGCCACCCTGACAGCGTGTATGCAAGTGTTTTAAGCTAGTTATGGTTCACAATTAGAGGTTTAACATTAAACAGCCTACTCAACCCTAACTATAGGGTTGCTACTGCAGAAGTGCCACTATAGTTAGGGTTGAACAGGGGGTTCTATTTTAAACCTCAAATTTTGCACTTTAATATCTTCGCAACCATTAAACATATTCGCATGACATTTTTCATGCATTGTCTCATGGAGTTGATCTCTGGTCATGCTAAGTTTCATTTTCATAGGATGTGTGGATTACGAGATGTGGATAGTGCAAAAACATTAAAAAATCATTGTTTTTTTTCTATTTCTTTTTTTATCATCGCCTTGTGCCCAGACACTTTGGAATTTTGCTCTGAAATTTTCAGGGTAGAAATGTCTTGGCCCACAGATGTGCTTTTCATTGGTCTGGTGAGAAATACTAATGCATTCCAAAGTTATTAAATTTAAAACGTTGCTTTCTTCTTATGCTCATTACAGTCTTTTGGATAGATGTGGAACAAAAGAAGAATATGATCCGTATGAAAAAGAATCCTTTTTCATTTGGGCTTTTCCTTTTTTGTGAGGAAAAATACCTTTTTGTTTGTCCCAATCTTGTTTCATGTGTTATTCAAAACAAATTTTCAAAATCAGCAAAAATAACATTCTTCAGAGATAGCAAAAGGCTACTGCATCAGGTTAGATGAATTCTGCACTTATCAACTGGGAACAATAACCCAGAAATGTGTTTTTTAAGCATTTTAAATCCTTTTTCATGAGTCACTTCTGTGCTTTTCGTGTGGCCTTTTTCGTCCATACAAAGCAGGATCCCCTTCATATGGAAAAAGATTTGGAACTTAGTTTTTGTCCCATTTTTTTCATTTGACCTTTTTTGTTCAAATTTAAAATTAAGCAAGTAAGAGTTATCTATTTGAGCACAGCATCCCAAAGGTTAGGAGCACTGTACAAGTATGTAGGAAAAACATATAACAATAAATAAACATAAAACAAATAATGAGATAGAACAGTTAAAATCCTATTTAAATAAAATGTTTTTACAGTACTTTCTTATCTTAATTCTGGATAATCTGGAAATGCTTTCCGAAAAAGATGCTCCTTCAAGTCCTGCTTAAAAACCTCTACCGAAGACACCTCCTTTAAAGATTTTGGTAGTAGGTTCAACAATACCAGGCCTGCCACCTCAAATGATTGATCACCAGAGGACTTAAGGCAGGCCCTGGGAATCACTAGGAGACCTTTGGTAGAAGAGCGAAGTGACCAGATCGAATGGGCAGGAGTCTGGTGGTGTTTCAGGTAGCCAGGGCCTTATCCATGTAGGGCCTTTTAGATACCTTAAAGGTAGTGCTAAACCTAACTGACAGCCAGTGCTGTTCATGCAGAACCAGAGTCATATGACAGAAATTCAAAAGGCCCATCAGTAACCTGGATGCCATATTCTGCATTGGCTGCAGTCACCAGAGAACTTGTCCTGTTATCCCAAGGTATAGAGCATTGCATTAATCAAGCCATGATGTCATGAATAAATGCACCAGTGGGAGCAGGTCATAAGGAAAAATCAAGGCTTTAATCGGGGCAACATTCCTCAAGTGGCAATAGCCACTCTTGACAATGGATGACACCTGGGCCTCAAGTATCAATCCATCATTGATGATGATGTACAAATTTTTCACCTTGGTGAATGCCTCCAAGGGAATGGGGCCAAGAAATAACCGTGTTCCCATCTCATCAGCATCTACATTCTGCCGATGACCTGGCTTAATCACTAGTACCTCTGTCTTGTCGGGATTGAGTTTCAGCCCATTAGAGGGCATCCACATTTTGAATCTTAGCTAGACATTTGTTTAGCTCCTCCACAGCAGTATCTGTCCAGGGTGCAAATGATATGTACAGCTGCATGTCATCTGCATAACAGTGAAAACCTAAGCTGTACTGTCTAATGATCTCACCCAGAGGAAGCATGTACACTGTGAACAATGCAGGTGACAGGATGAAACCCTGGGGAAATGTACAAGACAGTGGCTTTAGGCAGAATGAGAAATTTCTCATCATCACCCTCTTTATACTGCCTGTGAGAAAGGACTCAAACTAGTTGATGACAGTCCTGGTGAGTCCACAGAGCTCCCCTGGTGATCCAGCAGCACTACATGGTCTACAGTGTCAAATGCTGAGCAGAGATCAAAGAGGATGAGAATTGACCACTTCCCTCTATCCCGCACTCTGAGGAGATCATATTGCACTCTGACTAATGCCATTTTAGTGCTATGTCTTGACCTAAACTCAGACTGGAATGGTTTATAGATGTCACAGGCTACAAAGTGTGCCTCAAGCTGAACAGCCACCACTTTCTCAATAACCTTACCAAGAAATGGGAGGTTAGAGATAGGTCTATAATTCACCAGGATGTCAGGATCAAGATATTGTTTCTTTAAGAGGGGACTCACCAGCATCTCCTTCAATTCATTTGGAAAACATCACTCCTAAAGTGAACACCAGACAATCTCTGCCAACGCTGGACCAATGGACTCAACACATCCCACTAGAAGATGAGTCAGGCCCTGGTTCAGTTCACAATACGAGGGCCGTAGGTTTGAAATCATCTCACACACCTCAGCAACCCTTATTGGACTGAACTCAATCCAGACAAAAGGGGTATCTCTAGACTCACAAGACTCACCACTGTGGGGCTGCAGTTGCCCCATTGTGGAGATCCCAGCCCTGATGAATGACACCATGTTAGAGAGAAACTGGGTGAACTTCTTGAACTGAGATACTGAAGTTGCTTTTATTGGCTGCAGACAGGATGGAGAAGCCTGCCTACAACACAAAAAAGCAGAGCTGGTCTGTTTTTCTCTGCAGCAGTCTCTCTGGACAGGAACTCTGCCTTCTTACGGTTGACTGCCCTTTGATATTCACTGTAGTGATGTCTCAGAGCCAGTTTATCCTTTTTCAGACTGAGACTTCTGCCAACAATGCTCCAACCTCTGACCCCAGGCCTTCATCTCCTTGAGTGCCTGTGAGGGAATTTTTATATATCCTAAAGCTATATTTGCTATTAAATGCCTTGAAGCTATGCTTGCTTTAAAAACCATGCTGTAACAAAGTAATAATGAATGTAGTAGACATTTCTGAGTTCATGTTTTGTTCTTTTAAGGGTTATAGAATTTGTACTGAGGTTACTTGAAGTATATTTTGTAAAAACAGAAAGATAGATAAAACTGAGCAGAACTGGAGTTGTACCAGCCTGCATGGCAGGCTTGGACAAAATATAAAGATAAGAGCAAGTAGTGGCATTGAAGATAAGCTGTACATTGCTATGGTGTGAGTGAAACTCATTGTCTCTCTCAGGTCAGCTTGACCCAGGCATATGTATCAAGCAGTAATGGAAAGAAATGAATTGCATGTTTTATTTTACATTGCTGAAAACTTGTTATGCTGTCTTATGATTGGCTTATACTGAAATGTTGGTATTTTTCAAGATAAGAAGTGCAAAATCTAGCTTATAAAAGCTACTGTAAATTGTAATCAGAGAACTTCTCCATTGTAGAAGTCCCACATGCATGTGAGATATTTGATCAAATAAAGCGGCGTTAAGACAAAACCCAGTGGTGTGGTTTTGGCCCGTGGCAGCGAGTGGTTGCTCAGGTAATACTTACAGTGAGAGGAATTACGATCACAGTTTTGCGTAGTCGGCAGGATGAGTTCTTCAGTCCATGTCACCTCATGATTGGGTTGTTTCCTTGGACAAAAGAAGGACATTTTGTGGAACCCCATCAGGATGTGAGCCTAAGGACGGCGACACTCATCATCACTGTAAAGTACAAGAATACCTTGGGCGAGTGTGCACTATAAAGGACAGGCCTAGATAATATGGGAAACAAGGGAAAAAAAATAGCTGGGTCCAGAGTTAGTATTATCTGGACCAGCAAAATGTATGTTTGACAAGTTTGACAAACAAATTACAAGGGCAACTGCACTGCCCTTTGTACTTGTAATTTGTGCTTTGCTGCAAGTATATACTGTTAGAGCCAATGATGGCTTTTACAGTTCAGGCTGCTATAGGAGAAAAGCAGCGGCTGATTAAGTAACGTTAGATAAGCAACATCTAGAGAAGAAAAATAAACTACTGTGGATGTACACACAGTAGGTGACTAGAGACAGGATGATTTGAAAACTAACCCCCCCATGTTGCCTATCTGTATAGTTTCAAGTTTTTGTATTAATTTCAAGTTCCCTTGCCTCCTATAGAGGCTGAAACATTTGGTCCCAAACCTAAGTACTCAGGACCTCTACCAGATGGATCTCAACCTAGTACTGTTAGAGATTTTTTTGTTTTGTTTTAAACTGCAAACCAGAGCTCTGGAAAAGACTTGGTTTGGCAGGTTACTAAAATGGCCAAAAGAAAATCTTTGAAAGGTTAATAGCTGCAGTGTTTGGAAATTATCATGAAGGTCCTGCAGTCAGTTTTTCTTACTCAGACTTGTGTATCGGAAAAGAAGAAGAAAATACCTGGCACCGGGTAAGTCTGAATTTTTTATTCAAAGTTGTTTTATGTCTGTCTGTTTTATTTCTGTAATACTTATACTAAACAAGGTAATGCTCTTTCTCGTACATATTTTCTAGTTTATATATGTGTTCTGTAATTATGTTCTGTTGTCAAGGTTGTGAGACAGGATTGACTGCCTTGAGTGCATAACATGTTACAGTAAAAAGAAAGAGGAAGCTTCTTTGCCTCATATCTGACTGTTTTAATTGGTTTTATTTTAATGAAACATTTGTGCTGCCTAGATAGGGTCAGTGAAGAACTTTTGTATGTGTTGTTGGGTGAAGCAGGTAGTGTTAAAGGTGAAGATATGACGTCATATAGATCGCAATGTGCAGAAAGATTTGTAGTTTGCAAGCAATGTGCCAAGCCACTGCTAGGTGAAGATGTAATGTGTTAACAGCTATAAATGGCTTTATCATACTTCTAGTTATAACCAGAAACTTTTGCAAAATGGCAGGGTGCCATATTTTGGCTAGGTGCCAAAAGGTGTAACCATGTTATACAAGATGTGTTCACTTACAGATGAGTACGTTGTGTTGTGTTTTAAAGGTGTTGAAAGGAGTTAGAATGTGTTTAAAAAGTGTTTTGTTCTGCAAAGATTTGGCATGGTGATATGTATAAATGTGTTGATTTAAAATTGTCAGTGTTACAAGACAGGGGAGGCAGCAATATATCTAAAAATGTACAGTTTTCTAATGAAACTATGGGCATTACCTCCAGCAAATTGGTGTGAAACAATGTCAGTCTTATTTTGTATTAAGTATTTCTTTTTGTGTATGTGTATGTGTGTGTACTGTCTTGGCCAGCAGTTTTATTGTAAAGATATTTAATATCAGTAGTGTTCAAGGACACTAAAAATAAATAACTGGTTTGAACAACCCTTGCATGCACACTGTGACCTTTTGCACGTTATTTGACCTTCTTGTGTTTCAACATTTTATGTTACTACCAGTTCAAACTTGATGTGTATTCCATACATAAAGCACAACTTTTCACACAAAATGTATGTTTTCATGAAAGCACACCAAGAGTGAACCATGTAATTTGACTTTTATTGCAAAACTAGTATTCTAAGTGAAGAGGAACAAACTTTTCTTCTTATCTCACTGCTTCTGACTTGCAGCCAACACAGGCAATACTCCAGCTGGAAGGGAGGATTATTCATCATCTCCCATATTTTTATTATATATATATATATATATAGTACGATTTTGAAAAAGGACTATTACAGCTGTTTTTGAGAGTTTACCATCTACAGTTAAAAACAATGGCTTTTGTTTTATGTGTGACCATGGTGTAATCATTTTTGTCTTTTGAAATGCATTCTAGAGATACGTCATACGGTATTACCATCAATATGGATTTTTATAAATTCAGCTGACATTTTGTCATGCTTAGGATAAGGGAACCAGGACGCTTGCTTCTTTTATCCTATGGAAATAATCTTGTTTTATTTTTAAACTGGTGTGTGTTTGTTTTGTTGTTTGTGTTTCTTCTCTTTCTTCTAGAGAAAAGAAGTTCTCCATCTTTATAGTAAGGTATGAAACTTACTAAACTAATTGTAATATTATCTTGTTATAATTTAAAGTGTAGTAGGTGGCGATCATGTCACCATCCACAGCTAACCTTTTTATTGCTACAGTATTCGAGCTGTCTCTTTCACTTCGAGCTGTCTCTTCCACCAGTAGGAGTTTGGGGGGAGGGGGTAAGCTACCTTTCCTCTATTCCTTCCAGTGTAGTACCCACAAAGGTTGCAAGGTTTGCAAGGTACATCACTGGTCCCCCAAAGGGGTAAATAAAGAAAATGTATATTTGCCAATAATTGTTTCTTATTTACAGGTTTAAAAAAAAAAGACCCAAGGTATTTTAATAGCATAACCCAGCCCAAGCCCTTCTGTTTTTTCTAGTGCAAACAGTTAAATCTCACACCTATTATTGGTACAAGGGTTTCTGCCCTCAGCAAGTAATCAGTTACGCTGGAGGGTAAAGTTGTGTATGTATGTCCACACATATTCATTCTTTTGATTGTCTTTCAGCTTTCTTATCCTGTTAAAACAAATGCAAAACAACTTTTGTCATTGCCTTACAGCAATGAATGCATTTTCAACCAGTAAATTCACAGTACTCTTAACATTTCTGGACTCTAAGCTAAGTTTACAGTCTATATGTGTTGTTTAAAATGTATTTTATGAATTATGCATTATGCTCAATACTGAAATTGAGCTATTACAAACATGCTTATGTTTCATGTTTATGTTATAACGTTTTGATATACATCTTGCTACACTGTATCATGTGTGTATTCAGAAAAGTGTTCCACATGTATAACGTTTTTAATGCTCATAACCAAACCTAAATACTGGGACCAGCATAGCTGACCCACCCCTACAATATGTTCCAAAGCAAAACCAAAAGTAAAATTAATGCTCCACCTGTCTTATTGCTCACAGGTACCCCTGAAGAATGAGTGTACTCTATGCAGGTTTTGTCATTTTAAATTTTAACAATTATAGTATGCAAAATTTAGATTGTACTCCAAACCTATGCTTCAAGCCTTACCCCACTCAGTACTTTGGAGTATTTCACTATACAGGGTAAAAAAGGTAGACCTTTTCACTTGTCACAGGTGCAATAGGCACTGTTATTAAATTGGCATAGGCCAACAACATATGTATTTGTCCCACTAATTGCATTGTGTAAAAGGCATATTGTTATGAACAATATGTTTGAAGCGTGTAACTGCATTAAGCAGGTTAGCAAGAGGAAAAGGAAGAGGAGACCATTATGGTTTTCCAAAGAGGTAGCAAAGAAAGTGAAAGCCAAAAAGATTGCATTCAGGCAATACAAAAAGACACAGGCAAAAGGGGATAGGGAGAAGTACCAGGATAAACAAAGGGAGGCAGAAAAGTCAGGAAGGGAAGCCAAAGCTCAGACTGAAGAAAACATTACAAAATCAGTGGTTAAAGGGACAAAACCTTTACAGGTACATAAGTAAAAGAAAAAAGACAAAGGAGGGATAGTGAGACTAAAGGGGAGAATGGGAGTCGTGTGGAGAATGACAACAGTGGGCTGACATGTTGAACAGGTGTTTCTGCTCGGTCTTTACTGAGGAAGAGGGGGGTAATGGGTCTAAAGGGAGTACAAGGGGTGAGAATGGTGCAGAAATGGATTTCATCACAAATCCTATGAAGACAAGTTGAAGGAACTGAACATGTACTCCCTGGAGGAGAGGAAGGAGAGAGGGGATATGATAGAGACATACAAGTATCTTACAGGGAGGAACAGAGTGCAGGAAAACACGTTCCAGATGTTCCAGGACTAGAGATCATGGGATGAAGCTGGAGGGAGGACAATTCAGAGGAAACATGAGAAAGAATTTCTTCACAGAACAGGTGGTGGACAAGTGGAACCCCCTGCAGAGGAAGTGGTGGGGGCTGAGACGGGCACGGGATTGGAGGGTGCATGGGGTGGACATGGAGGAGTTCTGGAGGGCAGGGGTAAGGGAAACAGACTTCTGGGAAAACAGGCTGGACCTGCGGGCTCAAATGGGCAGACTGGGTGGGCCATAGGCCCTTATCTGCTGACACTGTCTATGTTTCTATGTATTGTAACATTACAAGATTTTATAACTCAGGCCTGCTTGCAACAGACAGGGAAATAATGTTCATCACTGTCATAACTGCTTCTGTAATTTAAAAGCAGGAGGTAACCATAACACTGTCATGATTTACAGATGGTCAAATGGTATAATTGAACCTTGGCCTGCACCCCCAGGTGTGCGGTTAATGTCCAATTTTTAATTTTTCTCTTTCTAACTGCCAGAATTTAGGCTCTGTCACACCACTCTTTACAAAACAAGAAGTTAATGGTTTAAAAGACTGTTATTTATGTGTTTTTAATTCAGTGTCTAACACACTTTGCAAGTTTGCAGGTTTCCAAGGTGTAGCACATAAGATCTCCACGTTCAACAAGTAATACTTTCATCTAAGTTGCCAAGACCTTCATCTTTTCCTTAAAAAGAAAAACAACTGCCACAGTTTTGATGTTATCACCATCTTTGTGGCTGACTGGTTCTAATAAGGACTATTGCATGAATCCGGTTATTATTTACTCTGCAAGTGTAATGTTTTCAGCAAAATTACACCTATTTGTAGAACTTTAAATCAACTGAAGAAGGTCCAGTCAGTTCAGACTCTGCAATCAAGCTTATTGTTTCTGCTTACTATGAAGTTAAGTCTGGGAAGGGGCACTCCCCAACTCCAGCGAGAAGATTCTGCTTCAATTGACCTTCAAGCAATACATCTATTTTCTTATGCTGCTTGTTCCAAACATGGCTGGTACTTTCTACAACCCTATTGCTCTGTTATGGACTGTGTTCTTAATGGTTTATTGTCAATTGTTACCTTTTATGGACTGGTAATCTTTATGCAAGGGTGTAATCAACTACGACAAAACAAATGCCATGCCAGTGTGTGTGTGTGTGTGGCTATTCCATTAAAAGGACTCAATGCACCCTGGCCAGTGTGTCTACTACTCAGCCATCCAGCAGCTAGCCAAAATGAACACTGACTTTTCTACTATGTTGGTGTTTTGTTTTAAATTACTGTCTGCATTGCCCATATGCCTTGTGGGGTTACCACCATTCTGCAAATGACATTTCATCTGTACTGTAACTACATCAACCTATGGATACTTATATGAACTTATGAACTGTTAATTTCATGGACTGTTATGTTTTATAAGGACTTATCTGTCAAGAGACATTATCAGCAGATTCTTCAATCAAGCTCCCAGGGTGTGCCACACCTCAACACAAGGTAGCATCTACCTTATTCACTCTCAAAGTAAATTCCATGAACTCTTTTTCATCAACAAAATTGTCATGTTATATTGTGTTATATGTGGTGTCACATGTTAGCATTTTTCACATATTTCAATTGTGGTGTTGACATCCCTCAATTCTGTATTATGTTTTACAAACTCACGATTTGTGTTCCGTCTGTAACCACCCCTGTGCCAACTCCAAAACAGGATGCTTTTTATAAATGCCTCGACTATCTGTATGCTGGCAACCAGTTTTAAATCATATACCTAGTCTAACAGTCTAAAAGTAGAAATGTTTAGTTTTTTTTTTGTAACCTTCAGTTATTAACTAATATCTTTACATTTATGTTCAATTTTTGTGAATGTTCGAGTCCTTCAGGGGCTTCCTATCTTCAGGGTGAAAATTATTAACAGTGGTCAGTGGCCAAAGTTTTAGTAATCAGTGACCAAACTTTTATCAACAATGTGTAGTTGGCTAACCATAAAACTGAGGAAATAAAAAGGTGTAAAATGGCTAGTGTAAATTGCTAAAGGGCTAGTAAGAGGTAAAAATGGTTAGTAAATGACTAAATGATGCCAACATGTAAATTAGTATATCTAGTAGCAAAGGCTGCACGTGGAAAATACCACTATGTCACTTAATATGTGTGCGTGTAAGACTTTAAAGGGTTAATTGTAAAATTCTATACAATGAAAAAAAAAAATAGCTAAAAGCATAAATGAGGCCGTGGCCGAGATATACTAAATTCCAACCTTGCATTTTTTTCTAAACTTGCTACACATAAATATGGGACCCATGGTCATGAGCTTACAAGCGTAGTTGGTGACTGGGGTGCTACTCTTCTCCATTGGTGACAGTACTTGTAAGTAGTCACATTGGCACTCTACTACTGACTGTCCTAATCAAACTTCTCCTACAATGCCTGTGCAACACAATGGTGTCACGGACGCCACCCACCTGCCTCCTTGCTACAACCGAACAAAGGACCCCATTAAACTGGAGGGTGTTTTCCATTACAAAATGAGCCAGATTGTGATCAAAATATAAAGCGAGAAAAAGTAAAAGGATCGGTTAGTTGATACATAGTATCAAAGGGGAGAGTGTGAGGAATTTTATATATCCTAAAGCTATATTTGCTATTAAATGCCTTGAAGCTATGCTTGCTTTAAAAACCATGCTGTAACAAAGTAATAATGAATGTAGTAGACATTTCTGAGTTCATGTTTTGTTCTTTTTAAGGGTTATAGAATTTGTACTGGAGGTTACTTGAAGTATATTTTGTAAAAACAGAAAGATAGATAAAACTGAGAAGAACTAGTTGTACCAGCCTGCATGGCAGGCTTGGACAAATATAAAGATAAGAGCACGTAGTGGCATTGAAGATAAGCTGTACGTTGCTATGGTGTGAGTGAAACTCATTGTCTCTCTCAGGTCAGCTTGACCCAGGCATATGTATCAAGCAGTAATGGAAAGAAATGAATTGCATGTTTTATTTTACATTGCTGAAAACTTGTTATGCTGTCTTATGATTGGCTTATACTGAAATGTTGGTATTTTTCAAGATAAGAAGTGCAAAATCTAGCTTATAAAAAGCTACTGTAAATTGTAATCAGGGAACTTCTCCATTGTAGAAGTCCCACATGCATGTGTGAGATATTTGATCAAATAAAGCGACGTTAAGACAAAACCCAGTGGTGTGGTTTTTGGCCCGTGACGACGGGAGTGGTTGCTCAGGTAATACTTACAGTGAGAGAATTTGCGATCACAGTGCCCCATCAAACCACATGGCTCCCAGGTGAGAAAACTTGGGTCATACATGGACTGGTGCAATGGAGTACAGTGCCTTGAAAACAGCCCTATTATAGGCTGCAGCTGTCTCGCCTGCACCCATCGCACATGCAGCACTCACACTGGATAGATTCATAACTACCATCAGTTCCTCTGGGGAAAACCCCTTCAAAGGGCAATAACAGACCATCTGCACAGGGGATGGACTAGCAGAATAAAAAAAATCACCATGTAGTGATCCGACCAAATGACTGGAGCAATCCTGAGGTCAAAGAACTCAAGCCCCAGTGAGAACACTATGTCCAAGGTGGGCTGTGGCTATGGGTCATAGAAGAAACAGCTGTGATTCCCAGTGATGTCCTTGATTGGAGGAAGTCATAACTGAAATGTAAAAGTTCATCACTGATCCAGGCATTAAAGACACCCAGAATCAACCATCTGGGCAACTTCAACACCTTCTCGGTGAAGAAGTCTGCAACTTCCTGCAGAAATTCCCTCTCATGCCCCAGGGGGCCAGTATAAGAGTAGAATTCTGCATCCTGCAACTGGAACCCCATGCACAGCCACACATTCAACTGATGAAGTGGAACCCACTGGGTACATGGAAATGTTTAGGTTGCATCTAAAGCCAATGGCCATACCCCCTCCCCTGTGTTCCCACCTCTGGCAGTGCACTACAGAAAACCCGGCTGGGACAGATGCCGCCAGTATTGGCCTATGTCATTCCCAAACAAGGTCTCCCTAATGCAAGCCAGATTGACTGAGGAAATCAAGTCTGCAATAATAAAGGATCTGTTATTATGGAAAAGGATTTTGGACTTAGATTTTTTCCAGTTCAGTTTTCCTTTGAAGAGATCCTTTTTTATTTGATATTTTCTTTCAAATGAAAAAGGATTCTTTCATAAGAAAAATGATTTTTGACTCAGTTTATTTACCAGTTATTTTTTTTGTTTGATGGGGTCCTTTTTTGTTTGAAAGTTTCATTCAAATGAAAAAGGATTCTTTCATATGAAAATGGACTTTGGACTCATTTGAACTTTAACAAGCCATAACTCCCTCAGTATTTTGACTTGAGACAATGTATATATAAAATCAAAGATCTTAATGAGTACTATAAAAATGACACATAATCCCCTCTCTCTCCAAAATATCTATGGGCAATATTAAAAACCACAAACATTAAAAAAATGCAAATTCCCATAGGATAACATTCAAAGTTTAAGAAGCCATATTCCTCAGTATTTGGACTTAAGGGCACTGTATATATCAAACCAAAGTTCTTAATGAGTACTGCAAGAATACTAGATAACACCCCCCCCCCCAAAAAAAATCTAGGGGATGTAATAAAAAGCACAAACATTAAAAAATGCAAATTCCCATAAGATAACATTGGAATTTTAAGAAGCCATAACTCCCTCAATATTCATAGTTAAGAGGGGGCATGGCCTGATGCCAATAGAAATGGGCTTCTAATCGCTGAGCTCCTCAAACCCAGCTAATTATCTGAACAAAACTCTAGTCATCTCTGCTCTAATCTACTGTACTTGCACCCAGCAGCAAAGAACCAACAAAGAATAGCCTACCTGACAATACCTCCTGGACAGCTGTAGCAACTGAGACACTGGAGATCCATCCACCTTGGCAAACACCATGAAGGTGAGGCCTGTCAGCACTAGCATCCATGAGATGGAGTCAGCGGCCCCTCCAGCTGTGGACAGTGACCTACAAGAGATAAGACACATGTTTTCACAATTGATGACACAGATTGAGCATCTGGAGGCAGCCGCTCAACATTCTCATTCCCCTGGCACATATCTCTTGCCTACCCAGTCTTCTGGCACATATTGCAAGTTGCACTCACCATTAAAAGAATACAAGATCTGAGAATGTTTGGTGTTGCCCTGCCTAAACTCGGATAACCCTGGAAAGAATGGTATCTGACCTAGCCCTTGATTTGGGCCCCCTACTGTCCCAGAAGCACCATCCAAGCTTGTGCACTCCCTTGCCTGCTGCCCCATCCCCACCCCTAAATTTCCTTCCTTCTGCACTCATCCCCCTGCCTCACTCACCCCTTACACCTTGTCTTTTTGCTACTCAACTGACAAAGTCATCTTTGGCTGCCTATATCTCTACACTTATTCCTACCTGAACCCATGAATTATACTGGCCTAATTCTGTACTCTGAATTTTGCCAAGCGCTGTACCACACTCACAAAGGGCTGTTATTACTCGCACTTATACTCTGTAACAGGAACTATGTAACCTCCTGTTTCCTATCAATCTACTGCATATTATGTCTTATCTGTGAATATCTGTAACATTTGTATTGTTTTTATTGTATTGTCTTTGTTCTGACATGGAACCTTTGTAAATGAGCCCTGGTTCAAGGTATTAATCTGAAAGTAAAATAAATAAAAATAATGCAGTGGACATAATCTCCCTCTCCCATAGGACAAATTTCACAGAACAATGTTTAGCAGATAATGAAGATGTCATCCACTACACGGATAGCCACATGAGAGAAAAGGAACGCACAATACAGTTATGCTGGCAAATGGTGGAAGACTTGGAAAATTTCAGTTGCTGGAATAACCTTCGGTTTGTAGGGTTTCTGGAGGTCAGGGGAAGGCAATATTACCATTCTATTTTTGCAATAGGTACTCCCGGACATCTTCAGCCACCTTGGTGAAGCCTCCCTGGAGAGTGATCAAGCCATCATTCTCTGACACTTAGGCCAGTGCCGGGGGCTTAAGTATGATCCATTCTTGCCTGCTTCCTGTGGTTCACAGAACAAGAGTCAATAACCCTTGTGGCCAGAGCCAAGCTGTAATTGAGCTTGAGGGGACACATAATACTGATATTTGCAGATTATGCTCGCTCATGAGCTTGCCACCAGAAGGTGGGCCTTTACAGCTATGAGAAGGGCCTGTGCAGACCCGGGATAGGAGAACTCACTGCGTTACCCTGCTGTCATCTGTATCACAATCAATGAGGTGTCCCATTTCTTTTGAAACTTCATAGCCCATTGAAGCTTTCCTGGCATCTTATGCACCTCAGCAGAGACTGGTAAAGATGTGTTTTCCCACCAAGGTGGGTAGAGAGAATGTGGGCCCATCACAGAGCAATGAAATACCACAACCAAAGAGCACTAGAAGAGGCTGCTCCTCATCCAGCAATGCAGGCCCATATGCCACCTGGGCTGCCCTTGATCCTTGGATACTGACGCTGAAAAACTGGCATCAGAATTGCAAAAAAAAACCTGAGGAGGGGCAGTACCTGAATAAATCACTGAAGATCCATACCTGGAGCCACAGCAGAAGCCAGGAATCATAGGAATCATAGGCCTTTTCTGGATCCACAGACCTGCCAATCGACAACAACCGTTTTACGACCCTGAGAGACTTACATGAGGAGTCTCTGCTACTGTACCAGATATCTGTGGCTGAGACCTGGGCCAATACCGGGAGGGGCCCTCCCTGAAAAAGGCAGAATTGTGGGCTGAAACATCTCTTGCTCCTACATTGCTGATCATGTATCCAAAAGCTACGCTGGAGCCCAAGTTGGCTATGGGGCCGGCTCTGTCCCAGGAAGAGCTCCTGAATGCAATGGGGTGATGTTTGTTCCTGCTGGTATAAAGGGTTTTTTTTTGCACGCTTGTGACACCTTTCCCAGGTGGCTGACCTTAAGATTGTAGGGCTGGACCAGGAAGGGGGGGGCTACTCAAATTACAGTTAGACCTGATGTATTCAGGCATGATCCCCCTCACCGAGTGTCTAATGATATGCTGACATGCATGATGCAGCACACAGCTGATAATATAATGTTTTTCTTTGGATGTTCTGTGCTTACAACTGTTTTGCAAGCATATTGTGTTTAAGATGTTGCAGAAGGTATTTGACTTTGGTCTTAAAGACAGACAGAGCAATCAGAGCCACATGCAGACTCATGCTTTTTATAGTGGCCAGTTTAATTGCAGGCCATAGGAGGGGTGAGGGTGATAGTCTCTTTGAGATGAGTCACAGCCATACAGATAACATGCCCTGAGGAATGAAGGTACTTCAAGTAATGTGGCCTGCATACAATCAGACCATGGGGGGAAGGCATCAGGATAATTTACTGCACAGGTTTCTAAACTCATTCAAACCCAGACAATTGGTGCAAAAGGGCCAACTTCTGGAAATGACAATAGACCTTAATCCCAGCAGGGCAAATAAAGAGTAAATGCCTCCCTCCTCTCTCCTTTTGATCCTATGTATGGGACAAGGCTCCATTGACAATTGCAATGGGGGATTTGGAAGATGGAGT
This sequence comes from Neoceratodus forsteri, assembly GCA_016271365.2. Taxonomy (NCBI): domain Eukaryota; kingdom Metazoa; phylum Chordata; order Ceratodontiformes; family Ceratodontidae; genus Neoceratodus; species Neoceratodus forsteri. Next base: position 953,398,268 of record CM028129.1, on the reverse strand, counting down.
CAGTGACATTTACCCATCCAGGCCTAATCCAGACAAAGGACAATGCCACATCAATACTATTGCAAGGGTGGGGTGGGTACCATAAGCCTACTGCTAAAGCAAAAGTATAGTTAGAGTGAAAGTGCATTTCTATGTTAAAGTTCAGACTTTGAGGGTTAATAATCAAATAACAAAGTGTGAATGCAGGGAGTTCACAGCGTTCTTCTGCATCAATATATTCTTAACAAGTGTGATGAGATGCCACTTCTTTAATGCAATTTCAGCTCCCTACGTTTCACTCCTAAGAGCTTGTTCACGGGGTATTTTACAATCTATTTAAAAACAGAAAAATAGTTTTAATTTAAATTCATTGCGCTCAAATTTGAAATACTCTCAAAACACAATATTTTTAGTATTACTGTACCATCAAACTTATTATCTACCAAATTACTTCATGTATTGTACACATGTTTTCAGCAGTCAAAAACCTTTTATCCTGCAAAAATAAATACAAGATACATCTTTATCATTTAGTGCACAGAAAAACGTTGACTTAGGTAATCTTGCTACTATTAACTTCAGTGTTAAAACTTGAACCCCCCATAGCCATGCATACCTCTGGAACTGTTTTAATTATCCTTATGCCTTTAAGTCACTGCCATATGGTGTACCAAGTGCACAAAACCACAAAACAATCTGGCCCTACAAGACAAACATATCCGTTTACTTTAAATGGTTGGTCACCTGTTCTTACACTGTTTACTATATACTTCAACAATCGTTACCTTCTCTACTTTCAGAAACCAGAATTTTAATCCTTTACTGTGGCTTGAATCTTAATAACTTGTAAAACTATTAAAAAAGTAGGCATTTGTAAGCCGTAATTGATAATGGCATTTCCCGAATGCACAAACAGTTCCCTCCGAGTGCTGTCCTCTTGAGCTCGCTTGGATTTCCCGCGGGAGTGACGTATCACTCCATGTAACTCTTGTGATGCGAAAGTGTTGCTAAGCAACTATACACTCATTCCGTAAGGTAAGGGAATAGACGCAGTGGTCCAAGCGGCTCTTATTTAGCTAAATCAAACTAGGGTCAGCATTTTCAAACATGTTAATCTATTATTATTACAATACCTAATGAGATGTGACAGAGTGAACCTGGCAGTACATAATAATAATGACTTACAAATGCCTTAACATCGCTTCAAAGTTCACAGTTTAACATAAATAAGCCTACAATAGAAAGACATTTAATGATACTAAGTCAATTAACCATAAAAATCTAATCATATTCTGATTAAATTATGTTTTTGATTATTCAAAAGCTGCAGAGCACCTAATATTTCCTACTGAATGGAATTCATTTATCTCCCATAATTCCTTAGAAACATACTTGCCGGTTACATTCTAAATTCATACCTAACATAGGTTCTAATGTTTTTAAAGAAGATATCCATTTCACTTCTGTTTTTTCAAATAATTTTATATGATTACCTCCCCTTGGTGGAGGTTTAACAACTTCTAACCCCCAAAACCTCAGAGAGGCTCCCGTGTGTCCAGCCTGATTAAAATGTAAGGCTACAGGTGATTGTTCATCTTTGTTCCTAATACCATTTTTGTGTTCAAGTATTCTTATTTTGAGAGCTCTTTTTGTTTGACCATCATAGAGTCTGTCACAAAGGCATTGTATAACATATACAACCCCTTCTGTATTACAGTCTATGTGTTCCTTTATCGCAAATTCTTCACTGAAATGTGGATGCTTAAAAATACTTTTTTTACTAGTATTACTGCATACTGTACATTTTCCACATCTCGTCATGCCAGGTTGTAAAGGGCCTAATAATAACTGACTACTCTTGGATTCTCTAATTTTGAATTGCGAATGTACCAGCTTATCTTTAATATTACTTACTTTTTTAGCTACTATAATTGGTTTCTGTTGCACAAATTTGTTTTCAGGGTTGTCTAAGGACACCAAATGCCAATGTTTATTAATTATTTTCCTAATATCTGACATGTTATGAGTATATTGAACTGCTAATACTACTCTATCCTGCATTTCTTTACTTCTTTTATCAGCAAAAAGCTCCTCCCTTGTTTTATTTTCTATCTTACAACTTGCCTGTTTCAGAACTGTCGCTTTATATCCCCTAAATATAAACCTGTTAATCATGTCCTTTTTCTCTTTTTGGTAATCATTCCTTTCTTTACAATTTCTTTTTACCCTCACCAGTTGTGCATACAGGATGCTATTTTTTAATTTGGGTTCATGAAAGTTGCTACTATGAAGCAATGAGTTTCTACCCATGCTTTTTCTGTAAATGGACATAGTAATCTGTCCATTTTGGACTTTAATTAAGAGATCCAAAAAAAGGAATACTAAATACACTGTAATTTAAAGTGAATCCTAAATTTATATCGAACAAGTTCAAAATTTGATTACATTATAATACATTTTTTTCCGTTCCTCCCCAGATGAAAAATATGTCATCAATTAATCTTTTCCATAATTTGATTTTATCCAAATATATGTTTTTTTTCATTATTAAATACCATTTCTTCTTCAAAACGTATCATATAGGCATTTGCGTAACTTGGGGCCGTTGTGCTACCCATCGTGGTCCCTCTATCCTGTTGATAAAATATACCATTGAATTCAAAATAATTGTTTTGTAAAACAAATAAAGCTAGTTCTTGCAACATTACAGTTTTAGGTAATGCTCTGGTAAGTGTTTTATCTAACATTTTCCCCATATTTATAATACCTTCCCTGTGGGAATAAAAGTGTATAAATCCACTACATCCCAAGTGACTAAAATTATGTTAATTAAGTCTATCTTATCTGAAATGAATTCTAGATGCCTCATAATATCTGCTGAATCCTGAATGTATGTTGCATTTTGTTCAATTAGTGGTTGTAAATAATAATTGATATATTTTTGAAACCGGGTCAAACACGGAATCAATTCCTGAAACAATGGGTCTCCCAGGGGGATCTATTATATCCTTATGAATCTTAGGGATACCATAAAAAGTAGGAATTATCTGATGTTCTGTCATAAGTAGCCTGTTTTCCTATTCCTTTAACCAATTTAAATCCACAAATTCTGCCAACATTTCTCTCAATTTTCCTTGTAATGAAATAGTAGGATCGCCCATTAGCTGTGAATAATTTCTCCTGTTATCCAATAATTTCAAACACATTGTCCTATACTTATATCTATCCTGGATAACTATTCCCCCACCTTTATCAGCTTGTTTTATTACTATTTCTTTATCCTCACTTAAATCATTTAAAGCTTGTCTCTGCTCTCTTGTTAAATTATGTTGTTTGGGCCATAAGGACTTCTTATCTTTATATAATTCCATAATTTTATTTTCAACTGCATTGCAAAAATTTTTAATCCCATGATTTCTGTCCTGGGGAGGGGAGAATTTGGATCTGATATTCAATGTTTGTTTTAACTGTCTTTCTTCATTGTTCAATGAAATTTCCAAAGCAAAAATATTTTTTTAATCTTAAAGTTCTAAAAAAACACTGTAAATCAACTTCCAACTCAAATAAGTTAACTGGTTGAGATGGGGCAAAAGATAGTCCCAGACCCAAAACATTTTCTTCAACTTCAGATAATTTTCTTTTACTTAAATTGAAAATAGGAATTACTTTGGGGTCTCTCTGGCTATCCCCCTGTCCATATTTGATACTCTTATTGATTTTCCACCTGTTCCTCCTCGCCCCCCCAACTGACCCCTCGAAAACCCACCTGCTGTCTCAAAAAAAATCTATTAGTATTAGTATTTCTTAGATCATATCTATGTTCTACTGTGTCCTCTGTGGATGTGCTGGGCTGTTGTGACTCACCTGTGTGTTGATATTCATCTTCTGTTCATGAATAAGACTCCCTAGTATAGCTATTATCACTATCAGTTCCACTCTCTGTGTTGTATCATTGTATTCTCCTTTTATTATATTGTTTATATGTATATACCCTATTATCTTTGTAATCATTTGTATCTCTAATGAATTTTCCATTTTTTTGTTGTTTTAATTTGTTTTCATATTCCAATAATTTCTTCTTAATTTCCTCTATAGTACATGTAATCTCTTCCATCTCTAGTTGTTGTTTTAAAAGTTCTTGATTTCATTATTTTTCCTCGGCAAAAGTCTTTCTTTCATCAATTATTGCCTCTATTAGAGCATACATAAAATCACAACTTTCCCTATTTCGAATGCCATCTCATTTTGTAAATAATGTATGTGTATTTATGCCAATATTATGTTCTACTGCTATCTTAACACCTCTGGGAATCCTATTATGTTCCAAATACTGTGTAAGGGTCAGCCCATGCCATTCTAATCTCGTATCTCTAAATTGATAGTTTTCAATTTTTTGTACTAAATTTCTAGGAGTTTCCCCTATCTGCGCTGTCAGGTCTCTGCCTCCCCTTATGGTTTGAACTAATGTTTTTCTTTCATCTTCTGAATATGTAGTAAAATGTAAGTTGCTTTGAACACTATTTCCAATATCTTGTAAGGCTGCTAAACCTTCCTCCATTTTTGAAAGAAAGCAACTTATAATTGAAGAAAAAAGTTCCTTATATTAATATCTGGCTATTAAGCCTAGAAAACTTTTCATAAAATGTTATCTATCACCTTTAAACACCAACATCCAAATTAAATGTAACCCACCCTCAAGGTACATTCAAAAAACAAACACAACAAGCACAATTTGGGAAATGGTGGAAACTTTTAAACTGTAACTCCCATGAAGGTGCCCAATATTGGAATAACAAAGTGTGAATGCAGGGAGTTCACAACATTCTTCTGCATCAATAATACACTTAGCAAGTGTGATGAGATGCCAATTCTTTAATGCAATTTCAGCCTCCTATGTTTCACTCCTAAGAGCTTATTCACAGGGTATTTTACAATCTATTTAAAACAGAAAAATAGTTTTAAGATTTCAGACCAAACAGATAAATTGTGTGGGCTGTAGCCATGAGCAAAGAAATGTGCAACCCTCCCTTTTTTGTGTGTTTTTGGGTGCTCAACAGTTCCACAATTGCTTATCTGAACATAGTACAACTTGCCACATCAAGAGATATATAGTACCAGACCACACTTGCAAAATTTCAGGCAAATCTGTCATACGGTGGAGAAGTTATTGAACTGCAAAATTTGTGGTTTAACATAGAAGTGGCAGTGCAATCCTAACTATTCTGGCACTACTGTGCCAGTATATATATATATATATATATATATATATATATATATATATATATATATATATATATATATATATATATATATATATATATATATATATATATATATACATATATACATATACATATATATATATATATATATATATATATATATATATATACACACACATATATATACACACACACACACATACATAAGTTACAGCCAAAGACATGGGCAGATATTTCCTGAAATATCTGTGATATTTCTAGAGAAATCTCCTGCTTTCTGTATTTTCACAGTAGGGGCAGCAGAGAGAAACTCTTGAAATTTCATGAACTATCTGGCCATGTCTGTGGCTACTAGGTGAATGATATATATTCATGGCAAAAACTCTGTTTAATGCATCAGTTAGGGTTGTTCCACAACAACATTAGTGAGCAAATTTGATTTTAGGGTTCCCACCCCCTTGCACCCCACACCCACCCCAACCCCACCAACAGGCATCAGGGTGTACATCTGGGTTGTCAGTCCTAACTCTCACCCCATCCCATGTATAAACAAGCTGGTGGTACAGTATAGGAGAATGGGGTGAGAGATAGGACCGATGACCCCAATGCACACCCCGATGCCTGTTGGTGGGGGCAGGGTTGGGGTAGGGTGCAAGGGGGGGTGGGAACCCTAACATCAAATTTCCTCACTTTTATCACTGTGGAACAACCCTAACTGATGCATTAAATGGATTTTTTTTGCCATGAATTTCCCTTCTTTTTGAGAATGAGCACTATAAATATAGAATTTATTGTCACATAATAACACTAATGGTAACGTAAATGCAAGCTCAAATGGCAATGTACATGGTGATGCAAAGGTAAATGGTAATGTAATGTGTAAAAGAAACGCAAGCGGAAACATTAATGAAAACAGAAAAGGTAATGCAATCGGTAACACAAACGCTAACGGCAACAGAAACGCAAATGTTAACGGAAACAGTAACATATATGGTAATACTAACGGAAATGCAAATGGTAAGAAAAATGCAAACAGTAACAGAAATGCAAATAGAATTGGAAATGGCTAAGACAACGGTGCCGCAGAAGGAAACAGTAATGCAATCGACAATGGAAACACAACCGAAAATGGAACTGCTAAGGGCAACAGAAACACAAATGGTGATGAAGACGCAAACAGTAATGGTAACATAATTGGAAATGCAAACAGTTACAGTAGCAGCAACGATGATGCCAAAGTGAACAGTAATGCAAAGGGAAACACAAACGCAAGCGCATATGGAAATGCAAATAGTAATGCACACGGGCACAGTATCACAACTGAAAATGCAATTGTTAATGGTAACAGTAATGATAAGGCCAAAGAAAACACAAATGGAAGCACGTATGCAAATGCAAATGATAATGCACATGGGGACACAAAACAAAATGCAAACAGAGACAGTAATGGAAACACAAATGGTAACAGTAATACAAACGCAAGCGCAAACAAAAACCCAAAGGGTACTTTGCTACGGTAGTGTGTAGATGGGAATAACCAAAGGCAAATGGTAATGGAAACACAAGTGGAAACAATAAGTGTAACAGTAACGAAAGCGCACACCCTTTTTTCCCCAAAAGCTGCATAAAGAAACACAGTGAATACAAAGAACGTATGCATAATAATGGGTCTCGGAGCAAAAAATGAGCAGTTGGAATACTGTATTGCTTATATCTTAGGCACCGTACGATGTAAAAAAAAAAATTAATTTCATATGATTTATGACTTTCCTGGCTAGTTTTGTACTTATCCACCTAGTGGGGGGACTAAGCATTTTTCTGACGAAAAGTCCATAACTCGAAGCATTTCCGTGATACGGGTCCCGAAAGGTGCGGCAGACACCGTAATGTTGGTCTATGAGAAAAAGTGTCAACGTCGGAGTACTGTAATTTTGCATCCCTGTAATATTTTGTCACCAAACCACCAAAAGTCACGTCTGTGGAATGTTGGCTTTCTTCCCTCGAAATTTCAGCCCAAAAGATCAAACAGTTCTTTTGCAGCAGGGTGGCAAAGAATTATTTTTATTTTGGGCCTAGTGTCACAAAGCAGTGTCACAAATCACGACACTTTCACAAAAAAAATCATGAAAGTGTCACAGGTGTGATGCTACAGTATACAAAAATTTCAAAAACATTTATCTGGGGTGTTTAACTCCCCCAAAAAAGACATGGCTAGCATCCTCAGGACTCGACTAGGTGAATACAAAAAGCATTGTGTTCCTATAGGGTCCCAAATTTAAATGCCAAGCATTTCTGTGACCAGTAACTGAAAAAAAAATGACTGACTCATGACACTACAGGGGTCATTTGCAACACTAAAAACTACATTTGCGACACTGTCAAACTTTTTGTTAACTTTTCCCATTGACTACAATGAGAAACTTGTTTTTTGAATAACATTTGAACCATTTAATATTTTTCGCAAACTCTTCTAAAGGTACACCAGGCACCCCAGCTACATGTTCCCTTAAGGTTTTGGACCAGTCACGCAAACCATGCGACCTATAGGAGAGAGCAAAGAATGCACAAAAAGAAGTGTAACTGTGACATGGAATGGCGCTTTATATCTCCGCAACTGTATATCTGACCATTATGAAGCTTGGCAGATCCAGAGATCTTTGGTACCATGTTATGTCTGCCAAATTTCAGGCCAATCTGTCACATAGTGGCAATGTTTATTAAGCTGCAAAATTTCACACTTTAACCTTAAATGGGGTACTCAACCCTAACTATAGTGGCACTACTGTGCCACTATTATATACATATTCATGGCAAAAAACTCCATTTAATGCATCAGTTAGGGTTGTTCCACAGTGACAAAAGTTAGGAAATTCAATGTTAGGGTTGAAAGCCCCCCTTGCACCCTCCCAGTCCGCCCCAACTGGCATCAGGGTGTCGCTTGGGTTGTCGGCCCTAACTCTCACCCCATTACATGTGTAAACAAGCTAAGGTATAGGAGAATGGGGTGAGAGTTAGGACCGATGACCCCAATGCACACCCCAATGCTGATTTGGGGCATGCCTGGGGTGAAGGAGGCTTCAACCCAACACCAAATTTCTTTGCTTTTGTCATCAGTGAACAACCCTACCTGATGCATTAAACTGAGTTTTTTGCCATGAATTTCCCTTCTTTTTGAGAATGAGGACTATAAACAGTGAATGGAATGCGGTGCTGGGAGCTATAGAAATGCAAGTGCAAAGTGATGCCAAAGCAAACAGTGACACAAACGAAGACACAAGGGTGTACAGAAATGCAACTGATAACACGCACGGTCATGATACCACTATTGTAAATGCAAATGTTAACTGACACAGCAACAATAACGCTAAGGGGACAGAAACGGAAATGTAAATGCATGTGCATACGGAAACGCAAAGCGTAACACGCACGGTCACAGTACTGCAATTGCAAACACTAATGGTAATGGTAGCAGCTAAAATAATGTCAAAGGAAACAGAAACAGAAACGTGAATGCAAGCATGACAGAAATCAAGAACTAATGCGATGGTCAGTAACGTAATTGTAAATGCAAATGGCAACAGTAACAGCAAACAATAATGCCAAAGGAAACAGAAACGCAAATGCAAGCGTGTATGGAAATGCCAAAAGTAACACACACGGGCACAGGAATGCAATTGGAAATGCAAATGGTAATGGTAACAACAACGATGACGCAAAATGAAAGACAAACGCAAACAGAAGGGTGGCCACAAACGCAAATGGTAATGTGCATGGTGACATAAAGTGAAACACAAACAGAAATAGTACTGTAGACACAAATGGTAAGAGTAACACAAATGCAAGCGCAAACAGAAATGCAAAAGATAACGCACATGGTGGCGTACATGTGAGCAGTAACACAACAGGTATGAAATGCAGAACAAACACTATGTAACAACCTGGAGTGCACACCCTGGTTTTCCCCAACAGCTGCATAGAGAAACACAGTGACTACAAAGAATGTATGCATAATAATGGGCCTCAGAGCAGAAAATGAGCACTTGGACTATTAAATTACTTATATCTCAGGAACTGTAAAACATAGAGAAAAAATTAAAAGTTCATATGAGTCATGACTTTCCTGGCTAGGTTTGCACCTTTTTGACGAACGAAAAGTCCATATCTTGCACCGTTTCCGAGATACGGACCCCGAAAGGCGCCACAGTTGCTGCTAGGTTAGTCTATGGGAAAAAGCATCACATTCAGAGTACTGTAACTTTGCATCCCTGCAATATTTTTTCACCAAGCTACCAAAGAACACATCTGTGAGATGTTGGCTTTCTTTCCACCAAATTTCAGCCCAAAAGACCAAACCATTCTTTTGCATCAGTGTGGCAAACAATTCCTGTCATTTTGGCCATAATATTGCAAAACAGTATTGCAATTTGCGACACTTTCACAAAATAATTAAGAAAGTGTTGCAGGTGCGACACTACTTTGCAACACTACTTTTCCCAAAAATTTCAAAAACATATTTCTGGGGTGTTTAACCCCAAAATAGACTTGCCTAGCATCCTCGGGGCTCGACTAGGTAAACACAAAAAAGAATTGTGTCCCTAGATGATGCCAATTTTAAATGCCAAACATTTCTGTGATCAGTAACTGGAAAAAAAAATGGCTGACTCATGACACTACAGGGGTTATTTGCAACACTAAAAACTACATTTGCAACACTGTCGAACTTTTTGTTAACTTTTCCCATTGACTATAATGGGAAAATAGTTTTTTGAATAACTTTTGAACTGTTCAATATTTTTTCATGAAATCTTCAAAAGGCACATTGGGGACCCTGGCCACATGTTCCCTGAAGATGTCAGACTGGTCGCACAAACTGTGCAAAATGTAGGTGCAAGCGAAGAATGCACAAAAAAGCGTAAATGCACTCAGGAATGTCACTTAATAACTCCACAGCTCTATACCCAACCAGTATGAAAGTTGGCAGATCATAAGATTTTGTTAATCCATCCAAAAAGTTGATTTTGTACACCATCCGCGCCATCCTTTATCACAGGTGCAAAAACATGCTTCAGACAGGATGTGAAAAATGACAGCTGCACTCTTCATAAGGAGGTGTGAAAAAATGGCAATGTTGAAAATCTGGAGTGAAAATGTAAAAAATTGTTGAAGTTACGAGTGTGCATAGAAACTACACAATGCACACTTGTAACGCAGTCATTTTTTTGAATTTTTTCTCCAGATTTGCAACATGGGCTTTTTGGGACCCCACCTCATGAACACTGGCCCCGTCATTTCATTAATCAGTCCCAAAAGGTGATTTCACACAGCGACCATGAAATCACCTTTCAGGAATGAGTAACAAAATGACAGTGACTGTGTTCACCGGGTGGGTCCCAAGAATCTCATGGTGAAAATTTGGGGCCATAATTCCTAAAACTGACCAAGATAGCAACATATGACTTACATTATACAGCTTACCTTGATTCCTCAGATCACAGTTCAGCTTTGAAGAGTGCAGACATGTCCCAGGTCCAGAGAAGATTGCTGATCCCAATCTCTGGAGGGTAAGTATGGATGAGGTGTGCAGGAAGTCTGGTGCTCGGTGGAAGGATGGGGATAGGGTAGGGGGGACTATGGAGATGACGAGGGACCATTTTCTTTTTTACAGGTAAAAAAACATGTAGGGGATGGTTTTCTTTATTTAACAGGTAATATATACACACACACACAGAACACACTTTTGGGCACACTAGGGTGGGATGCTAGTGTGCCACTTAAGTTTGGGAGGGATACATGCTCCAGACATGGGGATTGGGCACACCTGTTGGCAAGGAAAGCAGACTTCCGGAGCATCCGACACTGGGAGTGGGCATCCTAGTGTCAGAAAGATAAAAATACTAAAATAAATTATCTGGGAACACTGTGGTGGATTCACAGTGTGTCACATAAGTGTGTGGGGGGGCATCCTGACATGGAGATTGGGCACCCCAATATCAGTGAGGAATTGGGGAGCAGATTAATGTGATGCAGGATCCTGTATCGAAAATTTTTATGCTGGATTCTGCATCAATGATAAAAGATGTCAGAGTCAGTTTTCTTTATTTAACAGGAAATCAAAATAAAACCAAACATTTGGGCACACTGGGATGGGGTTCTAGTATGCCACATCAGTGGTGCTGGTGGGGGGGGGATTCCTGCCACCAACAAGGGGATTGGGCACCAAGATGTCAGCAGAAAACATGTTAGTGTTTTAAAACATACTTCAATCCCTGCAAAGACATAAAAACGAGAAAATGTTATTTTTATTAGGTAAACACCAGCAGGTGTTTAACTAAATGGTGGCCAAAGAAACAAGGTGCTGCCATTATTTTGGCCAAAAAGTGGCCAGAAAACTTTTTTTTACTGGGGAGAATAGCCATGAAATAGTGTTGCAAATTGCATCAGTTTTAGCAAATTGAGAAAAAAAATGGGTGCAACATTTTTGAAATTGCAAAAGTGTTGCATCCATTTATTTTGCAATTTGTGAAACTACGGGTGTCCTGATCATGGAAAAAGCATTTCTGGGAGTCAGATTGCAAATCTGGTGCTCCTAGTGTGTTCACCAGCCCTCAGTTTGGTAAACACAACTGACAGTGTTTATCTAGAGGCAGTACTTTTTGAATTTCGGCCATTTTCTCTCTGCCACTAACTGAAAACAAGATGACAGCGGCATGACACTACTGAGGGCATTTGCAACAGTTACATGTACTGTCTTGACATTATCAGGTGCTTTTGAGAGGCACATATATTTTTTTCCATTGACTATAAAGGGAAAATTAAATTTGAATAACTTCTGAATGGATTAATATTTTTTTCACCAAATCTTCAAAAGGCACATCAGTGACCCAGATTGCACCTTCCCTGAAGATTTCAAACCAGATGGACGAATCATGTGGGCTGTAGACCCAAGCAAAGAAATGCACAAAACCCCTGTTTTTTCATGTTTTATGGTGCTCGGCAGCTCTGCAACCACTGATTTGACCATAACACAACTTTGTAAATCCAGAGATCTACAGTGCCACTCCTTGCATGCAAAATTTCAGGTGAATCCATTGTACAGTTGCAAAGTTATTAAAGTGCAAAAGTTAGAGTTTAACATAGGTGTGGCCGGGCAAACCTAACTATAGCTGGACTGCCATGCAGCTATAATATATCTATATATATTTATAGAAATATCTCTATATATATATATATATATATATATATATATATATATATATATATATATATATATATATATATATATATATTTATTATATATATATTAGAGGCAAAAACTCTGTTTAATGCATTAGTTAGGGTTGTTCCACAGCGACAAAAGTGAAATTGGGTGTTAGGGTTGAAAAGCCCCTTGGGCCACCCACCCCTCAACCGGCATTGGGGTGCGCATTGGGATCGTCGGCCTAACTCTCACCCATGACATGTGTAAAAGCAGCAGAAGTATGGAGAATGGGGTAAGAGCTGGACCGGCAGTCCCAATGCGCTTGTGCCGATTGGGGATGGGCAGGGAGGGTCAAGGGGTTTTAACCCTAACACCGAATTTCCTCACTTTGTCGTGTGGAACAACCCTAACTAATGCATTAAATGGAGTTTTGCCTCTAATTTCCTTATTTTGAGAATGATAATGAGAAATAGTAGAATGTAATGCTACGGAGAGAAGTAATGCAGCGGCGGGAGGCCTGCTCTCCACCACGTGATGTCTGTGGCATAGTAACAGGAACAGCAATGCAAACAGAAGTGCTAACAGTGGTGCACATGGTAGCATAGCGAATAAGAATAGAAGATGCGCTTCGGTGGCGTGAAGCCGGAGCGGTCTGCCACGTGATTTGTTGTCACATAGTAACATGGTGCCTGCAAGCGGAAATGTCAATGGGCATGGTGACGCAAAGTGAAACAGAAAGAGAAACAGTATTGTAACACAAATGGCAAAAATAACAGAAACACAAGCACAAATGAAGCATGCAAGAATAACGCACATAGTGGCGTGAGACGTCAACGTAAGTGAAATGGGTACAGAACCACAAGCGTAAAGAACGCGGTAACAGTAATGTAAGGGCACAAGCTGGTTTTCCCCAAAAGCTGCATAGAGAAAGACAGTGAGTACAAAGAATGTATGCATAATAATGGGTATCGGAGCAGAAAATGAGGACTTGGAATACTAAATAGGTTATATCTCAGGAGCCGTACGACATAGAAAAAATAATTAAAAGTCATATGATTTATGACTGTCCTGGCTAGTTTTGCACTTAGCCCCATTAGGGGTTAAGTATTTTACCGATGAAAAGTCCGTATCTCGCACCGTTTCCGAGATACGGGCCCTGAAAGGCGCGGCGATCACCGTAATGTTATCCTATGGGAAAAAAAGAGAAGTTCAGAGTGCCATAACTTTGCCCCCCTGTAATATTTTTTCACCAAACCACTGAAAGGCACATCTGTGGGCTGTTGGCTGTCTTCCCTTCAAATTTCAGGAAAAAAGACCAAACCGTTATTTTGCAGCAGGGTGCCAAAGGATTCCTGTAATTCGTCGGGCGCCGTAATGTTACCCTATGGGAAAAACTGTCAACTTTGGAGTGCCGTAACTTTGCCACCGTGTAATATTTTTTCAATACAACACTGAAAGGCACATCTGTGAGATTTCAGCTGCGTTCCTTCCAAATTTCAGCCCAAAACTCCCAACCGTTCTTTTGCAGCGGAGTGCCAAAAAATCACTGTTATTTTGGGCATAGTGTCGGAAAGTAGTGTCGCAATTTGTGAAAGCTTTCACAAACATTTGCGACACTTTCGTGAGTGCAACACTACTTTGCGAAAGTACTTTTTCCAGAAATCTGAAAAACATATTTCTGGGGTGTTTTACCCCAAAATAAAGACATGGCTAGCATCCTCAGGGCCCGACTAGGTGAATACAAAAATAATTAGGTTGCTAGAGGGTCTCAATTTTAAATGCCAAGCATTTTTCTGATCACTAACTGAAAACAAGATGGCAGATTTGTGACAGTAACAGGGCCATTTGCAACAGTAAAAAGTGCATTTGCGACACTGTCGAACTTTTTGTCAACTTTTCCCTTTGACTTATAATGGGAAACTGTTTTTTGAATAACTTTTGAACCGTTTAATATTTTTTCACGAAATCTTCAAAAGGCATATCGGGGACCCCGGCCGCATGTTCCCTGAAGATTTTGGGCAGGTCACACAAACTGTGCGACCTGTAGGTGCGACAGCAGAATTCCAGAAAAAGTGTAAACGCACACGCAGATCACGCTTAATAACTCCGCAGCTGTATATCCAACCAGTATGAAGCTTGGCAGATCCCAAGGCCTATGGTTCTTGATCATGTATTCCAAATTTCAGGTACATCCGTCAAACGGTTGCAAAGTTATTAAGGTGCAAAACGTTGGGTTTAACATAGAAATGGCTCCTCAACCCTAACTACCGTCTACTACTACATATATATATATATATATATATATATATATATATATATAGAGATATAGATATATATTTATATATATATATATATATAATATCGTAGTTGCACCACTATAGTTAGGTTTCAGCGGTCAGTTACATAATAAAGTCAAAGTTTGGGTGTTAATAACTTTGGACCCGTTCAATGGATTTGCCTAAAATTTGGTATGCGTGGTGGAGCATGGTAGATCTCTTGATTTGTCAAATTGCATTTTGGTCAGAGTGACCGTCTTTGTGTATGAAAGTGCTGAAAAATGCAAAATTATCAATTTTTGGAGGCACCTTTTGGGATTCTTAATGTGGTCCTGCACTGCCATTGTGTGGCATGCTGATCTGCAAGATGGCTTGTTTGAAAGAGCTTTGGTGGCCGAACATGCCAATTTTTGTTTGGTGAAAAAATATTAAGGCAATCAAAAGTTATGGCACTTTTAAGTTCCCATTATAGGACAATGGGAAAATTTATATGTATATCTTGCGAACAAAGGATAGTGTTCTGTCCATCTGCTCCCACCTGGCGGTCAAAGAATTTGCTGCCTTGCGGTTCAAGAATGTTTGTCCCCGAGGATTTTCAAAATTCTTTGATTGCAAGAGCCGCCATTTTGTTTTTAGTTTTCCAACTGGAAAAAACACAAATATCTCAGCTCAGGGGTCACTTCTGAAGTAAAACTTGGATGGGCTTTACTCAGGGGCTCTGATCTATCGAGCGTTGCCTTAGGTTTCATCCAAATTGGTCACAAAATAGAGTTATAAGCTTTTAAAATCTTAATTCGTGGCACGCTAATGATCTTTGATCGCGAGCCTGCAAATTCTTTGATCTTGAGATTCTTTGATTGCTATCTTGCATCGTGACCTAAAACTGCAAATATCTCAGCTCAGGGGTGGGCTAGGGGCACAAATGAGGGTGAGCTTCGCTCAGGAGGGTCCGTTCTATCAAGGCATGCCATTGGTTCCATTCAAATTGGTGAAAAATTTGTGTTTTACCATTTTTAATTCTTTGCTCATGAGCCTGCAAATTCTTTGATCGTGTGCCTGCAAATTCTTTGATCATGAGATTCTTTGATCGCGATCGTGCATCATGAGTGAGGGACGAAATATGTAAATTTAAAAATCAATTTTCTCAGCCCAGGAGTGTCCTAGGAAGTCAAATGAGGGTGGGTTTTACCCAGGGGTTTTTGTTCTGTTGAACCATGGTGGTGATAAACTGCAATACCATCAATGTTTTTATTTATAACATTTTTAATTCTTTGTTCGTGAGCCTGCAAATTCTTTGATCATAAGCCTGCAAATTCTGTGATCATGAGATTCTTTGATTGCAATCTTTGATCATGAGGGTAGGACAAGATGGGCAGATTTTTTTATAATGGAATAGATAGGGAAATTTTACCAATCTTTAACATTGAATATCTCGGAAACAGTTTGGTGTTTTTACTTGAAATTTGGAGGGTGTTTACGGCATGTCCAGTAGATGTGAATTATTATATTCAAATGTTGGAGAAAATTGTTTTTGTGGGGATATTGCGTGATGCACTTTACTTGTTCCAGACAGTGTTTTGCTTGTGGTGGTGGCTTGAAATTGATAGGATACCTAGCCTTAGTGTCATGGATGTAGTTTTCAGTCATTGTGTGTGTTAAATGTCAACAGGTGTGGAACTGTGCCAGTCTGATGAATGAAAATCTCATATGTTAAAATGTTATATCTCGGACATGGTTTGGTCTATTCACTTGAAATTTGGAGGGTGTTGACGGCATTTCCTGTGGATGTAAATTATAGTGTTTCCATGTCAGAAAATATTTTTTCATGGAGATATGGTGTGGTGCAGTTTATGTTCTGAAGACAGCATTTTGCTTGTGGTGGTAGCTTGAAATTGATAGGATACCCACCCTTAGTGTCATGGACGTTGTTGTGAGTGTTAAATATCAACAGGTGTGGAACTGTTCCACTCTGAGGAATGAAAATTTTGAATTTTGACATGTCATATCTAGGACAGGGCTTGATCTTTTTACTTGAAATTTGGAGGGTGTTGATGGAATGTTATGTAGATGTTAATAGAGGTGTTTATGTGTTGGACAATATATTTTTTGTGGAGCTATTGTGTGGTGCAGTTTACATTTTGTGGACAGCATTTTCTATTATTCTGCTAGATTAACATTTGTTTGTTGGCTGGCCTTGCTGTTGTGAATGTACTTTTTAGTTATTGGATGTGTAATGTGGCCTGACACTTACAACTTGGTGGGAGTGCGGGGCCCTATTCTTTCTTAAAAAGTAAGGAAAGTCTATGCAAAAAAACTTTGTTAATGCATCAGTTAGGGTTCTTCTATGGTGAAAAAAGTGAGGACATTTGATTTTAGGGTCCCCACCCTGCCCCCACCAACAGGCATTGGGGTGTGCATTGGGGTCATCAGCCCTAACTCTCACCCCATTCTCCTACACTGCACCACCTCAGCTTGTTTACGCATGGGATGGGGTGAGAGTTAGGGCCAATGATCTCAATGCACACCCCAATGCCTGTTGGTGGGGGAGGGGTGCAAGGCATGGGAACCCTAAAATCGAATTTCCTCACTTTTTTCACTGTAGAAGAACCCTAACTGATGCATTAATGAAGTTTTTTGCATAGATATATAGATAGATAGATAAATAGATAGATAGATAGATAGATAGATAGATAGATAGATAGATAGATAGATAGATAGAAAGATATACACAGTATTCTTTGCAAAAAAGCTACTTTAATGCATCAGTTAGGGTTGTTATTAAAACATCCAAAAGCTGGGAAATTCGATGTTAGGGTTTCCAACCCTAACAACCCACTCGAACTCTGCACAGATAAAGAGTGATAAGGGTGACATTGGGATCATCAGCCATAGCACTTACCCCATTTCATTGAAAAATAAGTTGGGTAGGCACAGCACAGGAGAATGTGTGAGTGTTAGGGCTGACAACACCAATGCCACTCCCAGATCCCTCTTCATCTATTCAGAGTTGTGGTGGGGTGTTAGGCTTGGAAACCCTAACATTGAATTTCCCAGCTTTCAACCCTTTAACAATAACCCTGACTGATGCATTAACATAGTCTTTTTGCAATGAATTTCCTTCAATTTTGAGATAGTGTAATCATAGCCTTATTTGCCAGTGGTTACACATTGCCCTTTAGACCCTGTGCTTCCATCCCGCCATAGATGGATGTATGTATGTATGTCGCTGTGGAAGTGTTCTGCACTCCAATTCATAGGACAACAGGGACCAAATTACCAGCATAGCCATCTTATTACCCCATCTCATGTATCTAGTACAGAAAATTTACAAAATCCCATCAAAATGTGTATCTGCACAATTACAACACCATTCCACACCACAGATGCAAAAACATATTTTGAGTAGGATTTTAAAAATGATGCCTGTGTCATACATGAAGGGTGGTAATAACAAGTCTATGTTGAAAAGCTGGGATCAAAGTCATTAAAATTTCCAAAGTTAGGAGCGTGTGTAGTGAAATTGCAATGAATGGTCATAACTTTGCCATTTTTATCTATTTTTACCCCAAATTTTCAACATAGCCTTCTTATGATCCCACCTAATGAACAATATAGCCATCATTATGTAAATCCGACTTGAAAGGTGAATTGATCAAGTGATCGAAAATCACCTTTCGGTTAGGAGTTGCATAGCTGCAGTCATATTGTTCATAGGTGGGGTCCTCAAAAGGCTTTAGTGAAAATTTGATGTCAAAATATGCATAAATGGCAACGTTATGCACCAAAGTTGAAAATCCCTTTGAAATACATTGATTTCCCATATGAAAGAAGATCTTGCTTTGTGAGTCGGCATATGACACAAAATCTTACTTTATATGACACCAATACGAAAGAAGAATTTCAATGTTAAATAAAACACATTTTAAGGGTGTTTTACAAGCAAAAAAATGCAGAATGCCCCCAAGGGGTCTCAATAAACAAGTTTCATGTGTTGACTCCTCCCCAGAATATCCTTTTTGGAGTGTTTCCAAAAACAAAAGAAGATCTTGTTTCGTGAGTCAGCACGTAAATCAAGATCTTACTTCGTATGATGCCAATATGAACAAAGAATTTAAATGTTCAATAAAACACATTTTAAGGGCATTTTTACTAACATACTAACATAATAAAATGCCAGCAGAATAGGCCTAATGGTCTTTCATGTCTGCTCATTTGGTCGGCACCCACCCTGGAAGCTGACCTTACTGTCCCCCTCGCCCTCTTTGGCTTCTCCCTTCCCAGTCCTGGATATTCCTACTACACAGGACTTTGCTTCCAGAACCCTTCCCCTGTACCTGTCCCACCCACTCTTGAACCCCTCCACCATCTCTGCCGTGCATTCCATGGCTCCACCACCCTGTCAGTGAAGTAGCACCTCCTCCTTTCTCCTTTTTCCCCTGAATCTCCCCCCTCCAGCTTCCACCCATGCCCTTTAGTTGCCCCTCTTCCTTCAGTGCACCCTGACTGCTCCTCCCCTATTTAACTCCTTCGGGTACCCGAAGACCTCTATCATGTCCCCCAGGTCCCTTCTATCTTCCAATGTGTACATATTTAGCTCTTCAAGCCTCTCCTCATAGGTCCTGTCCCCCAGGACCCAGATCATTTTGGTTGCCCTCCTTTAGACCCTCTCCAGGAGTTCAATGTCCCTCTTTAAGTGTGGCCTCCAAAACTGCATACAGTACTCGAGGTGCGGCCTCACCAAGTGGTTATACAGAGGGAGTATCACTTCCCTCCTTCTGGAGGTGTTCCCCCAAGCAATGCATCCCAGTATCCTGTTGGCTTTGGCCGCTGCCCTCATACAAGTCTCAGAGTTGTTCATCTTGACATCCACCACCAACCCCAGGTCCCTCTCAGCCATTGAGATTTGTAGCATTCCCCCCTCCAAGGGTGTACACTTGGCCCGGGTTTCTGGCTCCCAGATGCAGAACCTTGCATTTCCCTGCATTGAACCTCAGCTTCCACTTTCTAGACCACCTTTCCAGAGCCTCCAGGTCCCCCTGTAGGGCCTCCCTCCCCTCCTACCCATCCACCATCTCCCCCAGTTTTGAGTGATCATTGAGTTTTGAGTCACCTGCAAAGAGACTCATCTCACTCCTGATACCCTTCCTTATGTCGGAGACGTAGGCATTGAACAGGAGGTGCCCAAGGACCAAACCCTGAGGGACCCCACTAATGACCCTCCTTGGGGATGAGACTATCTCACCAACCATGACCCTCTGCATCTGGTCCTGGAGCCAAATGCCTAGCTATCTGATCATCTGGTTCCCCACCCCCATTTCTCCCAGCTTATTCAACAGGCCCCCATAAGGAATAGAGTCAAATGCCTTGCTGAAGTCAAGATAGAGGACATCCACTGGTCTACCCAGGTCCAAGGCACTTGTCACCCAGTCATAGAACTCGCCCCGGTGCTTTCTCCATCTTAAGGGACCTGAGGGCTTCCCTCACTCTCTCTGCCATGATTTCCACCTCCGCTACCTCATCCCCCTGTTTTGCATTCCCCCCTCCCACCAGTGATGGCCCCCCTCTCCCCAGACCTGACAATTGGCAAGGGTCCCACCCTCCTCAGTTTCACCATCTCCTCCCACGTATGATGCAGCCCCCCATTTTACTTGGTGAAAACTAAGGCAAAGTACTCATTTAGTACCTCAGCCTGCTCCCCCGGGTCTTGTGCCCATCCCTTCCCTGTTTTAATCCTGCTAGTCTGCCCCTTCACCCTTCATTTTCCCCAATGTATCTAAAGAACTCCTTGTTCCCTCTCCTAATTTCCCTGGCCAGGTTCTGCTCCTTCCTTGCATTAGCCACCCTCACCACCCTAGTGGCCCTTCTGGCCATCAGCTCATACTCCCCTTGATTCCTTTCACTCCTTGAGCACTTGAAATGCCTATAAGCCACCTTCATTCCCCTCATCACCTCTTGAACCTCCCTGGTCTACCAACAGGGTTTACTGGCCCTAGTGCATTTTTGTCTTACTCTTGCACAGGTGCTGGTAGCTTCGTGCACCCCCTCCTGATGATTTCCCACCTATTGTCAGCATCCATGTCTGGCCCAATCCCATCCAAATGCTTCTTAAGGATCCTTCCCATTTCCTTGAAATGCAGCCCCTGAAGTCAGTTACCTCCGTCTTTGTGCAGCCTTCTACCACTCCTAGGTCCAGGTAGAACCAGTCCTTGGCATGGTCGCTCTCCACCAATGGGTCTCTTACCTCCAGACCCCCAGTCTGGTCACTGTCTGCCAGGACCACATCCAGTATCCACACCTCCCTGTCAGTTCCCCCACTTGCTGAGTTAGGAACGTGTCCTGAAAAACATCCAACAACCTCTGTTCCCTGGCCACCGAGGATGTCATAGTCTCCTAGTCTGTTCCTGGCATGTTTAAGTCCCCCAACACCACCACCCTTCCCCTGCCCAATCTGCAGTGTCTCCCAACATCTGCCACCAGACTCTTCTCCAGATCCTTCACCAGTGCAGGGAGTCTATACACCACTTCAATTTTTACTCTTTTGTCCCACCTTGCTATCAGGGTGACCAAAATCACCTCCACTATTCCCTCCATGTCCTCCACTCCTCCTATGCCAATGCGGTTTTTGACTATTATTACTACCCCTCCTCCCCTTTCCTCCCCTGTCCTTCCAGAACATGGTGTAACCCTCCAGGTTCAGGTCCCAGTCATGCCCTGCAGTGTTCCAGGTCTCAGTGACCTCTGCCACATCCACCAATCCCTCAGTTAGCATCACCTGGAGCTCAGGCATTTTATTGCACAAGCTCCTGGCATTTAGTAGGACTACCTTCCACCCTTTCCATATACTTCCATTTCCCCTGCTCGCTTTCCCATGGGGATTCCATCTTCCCCCAGTCAGCACCTTACCAGTCAGCCTTTTCCTGCATTCCTCCAGCTCCCCAGGAGGGTGGAGACAGAGTCCCTCCTTTATCGGACCCCCCCTCTTGACAGCCTTTTCTCCCATCCTTCCCCCTTCACAAGTTTAAACCCCACCTTTCACCAATGAACTCCTCTATTTTCAACTTAAGTATTTCCCTCCCCTCCAAATTAACATGGAGCCTATCTCTAGCATACAGCCCCTTATCCTCCCAGGTCTCCCCCAATCCCTCATCAATCCATACCCTCTGGCCCCACACCACTCCCTAAGCCACTGGTTTATCTCTCTAATTTTCCTATTGTGTTCCCCACTAGCCCTTGGCACTGGCAGGATTTCTGAGAAGGAAATCATGCATCATATGTCATGACAGACCCTGGCAAGCTCCCTGAACCTTGCCTGTATCTCTAGCTCACTATTTCCCTCAATGTCATTGGTACCCAGGTGGACCAGTATGTCTGGGGGAACTCAACAATCCTTTGCCAGTTGATATACCTCATGCTTGGCCCTGTGCACCATTAATCCAGAGAAGCATTTTGTTCTAACCTGGCAGGCTTCCCCCTCCCTATCCCATTTGATACCCCGCATCATGGACTCACCCAACAGGAGCACTCTGACCACCCTTTTCCTCCATTCCCCTTCCATGTCCTCACCCTTTCTACTGGCCCTCCCCCATCCAGCTGTGATCCTCTCTCCCTATCTGTGCCTCCTGCCGCCCCTTCCTTATTATAATGGACACCCCTCCTTCCAATCCTATGCCTCTCCTCCTCCCTAGTACCCTTTTGTATCCCGCTATCCCCCCATCACTGCTCGCAACTGGTCCTTCCCCCATCTGCTAAACTTGCCTGGCTCATCCTCCCTTCCTTCCTGTCTCCGTTCAGCCCCTCCTTGCCTGTCATGCTCCACTGGCATAAACCTTCAGCTGCCTTTACTGTATCCTCCTTGTACTTCTGGTCTCTCTCCTTGCCCTTTCCTCCCAACTGGTTCTTCTCCTTGCACTTTCCTACCTCTACCCCCTCCTCCTCCTCCTCCTTCTGCTCTAATCCACTGCTCCCCCCATTTTCCTGCATTCCAAGTTCCCCCTGTTCTTTCTGTTATCCGGCCTCTGCCTCCTGCCCCCCACTCCCTTTCCATTTCTAACCACCCCTGTCATTGCTACATCACCACCCTCATCCTCAAGCAGAAGAAGAGAATTGAAGCAGTTACTGAGCTTAAGGTCCGATCCACCTCTCCCCTTGCTTCCTTCTGTCCAGCCCCAGCCATCTGCCTACTTCCCTGAGAATGTCCTCCCTTTGGCCCCTCTCTGTGAGGGTCCTCAGATACCTGCCTGCTTCCTTGGTAGTGTCCTCCTTCTGGGCTCCCTCTGTCAGGGTCCCTATGTGACCCCAGACTACTCTCCTGCACTCCTTTCCCCTATGCCCCCATCCCTAGTGCTTGGTGCAACCCCCTGGGACAGCCCCTGCCCTATTCATCAACCATACTTCCACCCTCCCTCCAGCTATCTCTTAATCCTCTCAACCTCCTCCCTAAGCTGTGCCAGCTGGTAGCACACTGGGCAGCCACTGAACTTCCAAGCCCAGTCCAGTATCATGGCCATGCCACACCCTGTGCACCCCACCACCCTCCCAAAGATGCCGGCCCTAATGACATATGGTCCTATCCCTCTCCAAGTAGGATTCCTTGGGTGAACCATCAGTTTACCCCTAGTCCAAGATACACCCCTACCCACTAATCAGGTCACCCACTAATCCTAGATACAGTCCTACAGTAAACAGGTACCCCGTTACTAGGTGCAGTACTACACAGTAAACTTACAGGGGAAGTGTTCAACTCCCTGAGCTCCTCCCTCCTAGCCCTTAATCCCAACCCCCAGTAGCTAGAACTACATGAGCTGCACCTAAAGCCATTTCCTCCAATTGCAGGGAAGGTATTTCCCTATAAAGGAGCTGAGCTCTGGGGAGGGAGGAGTGGGGGAGCATGGGAATAGGGCCTACACCCAACTCTCACGACAGTGTATCAGCCCTGTGTCTGCCCCTCAATGCACCTCCAAGCACTACCAACTAAGAAAATCTTTCAAGTCTCCTTAGTCTCCCTGCATTGAGCTAGAAGCTTCTTTCCCTTCCCCTCTAACTGAAGACTAACTGAGTTGGGAGCCCCACTTTACTTTCATACAGCACTAATCCCCTGTAATATGATGCCTGCACTTACAGGCCAGATAACTTTTTAATTCCCACAAACACCAAACCATCTGCTAGAAACACACAGAAAACCAGCTCAGAAAATATTTCAAATCTACTTACCCTCCTAGTCTCCAGCTTTTAAACACACACAAACACCAAATTGTCTGCTGGAAACACACAGAAAACCAGCTAAGAAAATCTTTCAAGTCTCTTTACTCTCACACCATCCAGCTAGAAGCTTCTCCCCACTTCCCCTCTAACCGAAGATTTTTCAAGTTAAAAAGTGCAGAATGCACCTGAGGGGCCCCAATAAGCAAGCTACATGTGTTGGTTCCTCCCCAGAATAACATTTTGAGATGTTTCCAAATTTGAGCTTTTCAGTCAAAACTGAAAACAAGATGGTGGCCATAAGAAGGAATTTTCAAATATGAAGCCAAATTCCATTTTTTGTTTAATACAGCTAACTTGTAGTGCTCACTGAACATGCTCAGAAATGATTTTTTCAAATTTTTAAATTGCAGTAACTTAAAAACTGCTTATTATTTTTTTCACCAGACTACCTGTAGCAAAATACACATCTGAGAGGTAGTCCCTTTTGGCCCTGAAAATTTCAGACCAAAAAACAGACCATCAGGGCTGTAGGCAAGCTCAAAGAAAAATTTCAGCAAAGTAAAGAGTGAAAACATGTTTTTTTTCACCTCTCTGTAACTCGGAGATCACAGATCTGACCGGAACATAACTTGTCACATTAGGAGATCTACACAACAGGACAGGGTGTACCAAATTGTGTGAAAATCCATTGAATGGTTGCAAAGTTATTAAAGTGCACAATTTTGATTTTAACATTAAAGTACCTACTCAACCCTAACTTTAGGGGCATGACTGTGCCCCTATAATATATATTAATTGCAAGAAACTCTGTTAATACATTAGTTAGGGTTCATATTATAGTGACAAATGTATGGAAATTTGGTGTTAGGGCTACCAACCTTACCACCCCACTCTCTACATGCCAACAGGTGTTGAGGTGTGCCTTGGGATCATTGGTCCTAACTCTCACCCCATTCCATATGTAAGGAAACTGAGATGGTACAGTACAGGAAAATGGGGTGAAAGACCACTCCAAGGCACACCCCGACTCCTGTTGGTGTGTGGAGGGTTGTATAGGGTGGTAGAGTTGGTAACCCTAACATCAAATTTCCATACTTTTGTCACTGTAATATGAACCCTAACTCTATAGATGAGCATATGTATGTAGTTGTGAAAGCGCAGGGACCTCTGGACCCTGTGCTTCCATGTGTCAAACAACAGTGACCAAATTGTCAGCATAATCATCTTATTATACCATCTCATGTACCCCGGTACAGAGAAATTGTGAAATGCAAGGCAAAACTTAATAATGCGCAACTGCAATGCCATTCTGCACCACAAGTGTGAAAACACATTTTGGGCAATATGTGAAAAAGGACAGCTGTACTGTTCATGAGTTGGGGGAGAAAAAAATGGCTATGTTGAAAATTTTGGATTAAAATATTGAAAAGTACCAAAGTTTTGCACGTGCATTGAATACATTCAATGGACGTACATAACCAGGCACTTATTAGCATTTTTTCACCAAATTTTCAGCATGGCCTTTTGAGGACCCCGCCTCATGAGCACTGGTACTGTCATTTCATTCATCAGTCCTGAAAGGTGATTTCGAGCACATATGTGCCTTTCTGCACCACAGGTGCAAAAACACATTTTGGAAGGATGTAAAAAATGACAGCTGTAATGTTGAAAATTTAGAGTGAAAGTATTAAAAATTGCCAAAGTGATATGTGTGAGTAGTGAAATCTCAATGACTGCATGTAACTCTGTGTTTTTTGGTATTTTTTGCACAAAATTTTTAGATTGGGCTTTTTGAGACATCACGTCATGAACACTGACACTGTCATTTCGTTACTTAGTCCTGAAAGCTGATTCCATGCAGCGACTGCAAAATCACCTTTCCGGACAGAGTAATAAAATGACAGTGCCACTGTTCATGAGGAGGGGTTCCAAAATGCCCATGTTGAAAATCTGGTGAAAAAATAATGAATAATGGCCTAAATATCAACATAAGTTCAAACCACTATTGGCAGCCACTATACGGTGCTTACCTTGATTCTTCAGTTTGCGGTTCAGCTTTGATGAGTGCAGACGTGTTGTGGTCCACAGAAGATGACAGAAGTGTACCTCTGGTGTTAAGTATAGTGCAAGGGGGAGGGTGTGGGATGGTGGGTTGCTCAGTGGGTGGGTCAGGATGGGGGAGGGGGAACAGGGAGATGACAAGGGACCATTTTCCTTTTTTACAACATAAAAAAGACATTGGAGGATTTTTTTTGTTTCAGGTATATTAAATAAACATTATGAGACACTTGAGGGGGTGGGATCACCAGTGTCTGACAGTTCTGGTAGTGCTGGGGGGTACAACATAACTGGGGATGCTAATGCCGACATGGGGATTGGGCACACAGATGTCTGCAATGTGTGGGGGACTGTAGGTAACTTAGGGACACTGGCATCTAGTGCCAACATGTCTGCAGAAGTTTTTCTTTTTCTTTCTAAATAAACAGTTCTGCATTTTTGGCTCATCAAGTAGGCTCCTACTTCATATCTCGTTATATGAAGCAAGATCCTACTTTGTATGATGCCGATATGAACTAAGAATGTAATTGTTAAATAAAACACATTTTAAAGGGATTTTTTGACCAGTAAAGTGCAGAATTCACCTCAGGGGTCCCAATAAGCAAGCTGCATGTGTTAGTCCCCCCCACCCCGAATATTATTTTAAGAGGTTTCCAAATTTGAATTTTTCAAGTAAAACTGAAAACAAGATTGCGGCCATGCAAAGAAGGACATTTTCCATACAAAGCAGGATTCCTTCTGCATTTCATACAGCTATCCTGTAGTGCTTACTGAGTATGCTCAGTAAAGATTTATTTTAACATTTTTATACTGCAATTACTTAAAGACTGCTTATTATTTTTTCACCAGACTAGCAAAAGGCACATCTGTAGGGTAGTCCCTTTCTGCCCTGAAAATTTCAGACCAAAAAAGAACAAAACTGACTGGGCTGTAGGCAAGTTCAAAGAAAAATCTCAGCAAAGTCAATGAGCAAACATATGTTTTTTTCAACTGTCCTTAACTCAGAGACCACACATCCAACTGGAAAATAACTTGCCACATCAGGAGATCTACCCAACAGGACTGTGCATACCAAATTTTGTGTAAAGCCTTGAATGGCTGCAAAGTTATTAAAGTGAAAAATGTTGAGTTTAGTACTGAAGTACCTACTCAACCCTAACTATAAGAGTGTGACAATGCCTATATACATATATGCAAAGTTATTAAAGTGAAAAATGTTGAGATTAGTACTGAAGTACCTACTTAACCCTAACTATAAGGGCGTGACCACACCTATATATATATAATATGTGCATATATATATATATATATATATATATATATATATATATATTAGCTATATGGGAGTGCAGCTATAGTTAGGATTGATTAGACACTTCTATGTTAATCCAAACATGTTGCAGTTTAATAACTATTGAACCATGCAACCAATTTGCCTGAAAGTTTGCATGCACTGTTTCCTACCATAGATTTCTGGATTTGGAAAGTTTTGCTCTGGTCAGATGTGTGGCTGTGGAGCTGCAAAGCACCAAAACATGTGGAAAACAACACTTTTTTGGTCTTTTTGGCAAAATCTTTGCTCACCTCTACAGCCTTAATGGTGTGTCAGTCTGGCGTAAAAATTTCTTGGAGTATGGGGACTGGGTCAGGGAAGTGCCTTTTGAAGGTTTGGTGAAAAAATATTAATCCATTTAAAAGTTATTAAAATTTTTAAAGTTTCCCATTACAGCTTTTGGGAAAAATTATATGTCAGGCTCGGAAGCACTTTTTCCTTTACTGAAATCACTTTTAATTTTTGCAAATGGGTTTGGTAGTTTTGCAAATCTGTCATCATGTTTTCAGTTAGTGATGCAAAATAAAACATTGTAATTCAAAGAATACTGCCCCTAGGTAAACATCCAGCTCCTAGGTAAACACCAACACTTGGGTTTACCTACTCAGGGTGCTATCGGCACAACCATTGCATTACTTTGTCACCAGGATGCCCAGAAATATGGTTTTACAGTTTTTACACCATCTTGGCTGAGGAACCTTTGTGGAAGTTCCGTGGACTTCTGCAAACGTTCTGCTGGCATCTACAATAGTGGAACTTTTACGCAAGTACCGTGGAAGTTCTGCAGAAGTTATCCCTTTGTAAACCAATGAGACTTTCACAAAGTTCTGCAAAAGTTTCACAAAAGTTTCACAGTTCAACACCCCAAAACATCACTTTCTTTGTCACTTCATAGCAAGCTAGTGGTTAGGACTTTCAGGCTGAAATTTGCAGAGTGGCAAGTCCTTGCCACACAGATATGCCTTTTGCTGATTTGGTGAAAATAATTCACACCAGTTCCAGAGTTACAGTAGCCTGAACTTGTAAATTTTCTCATAGGATAACACTCTGGTGCCCATGGTGCCTTTTGGTGCCTATATCTCGAAAATGGTCTGTGATATGGATTTTTTGCTAAGCATGCATGGAGGTGGCTAGGGCATAAATACAACTTTGAAAGAATTGCTTCTGCAGTTGCTATGGTTACCGAGATATTGCCAAATAAGCATCACAATGGTTACTTGTAATGCCTCCAGGCCTGTGCTATGTGTCTCTACCTGTGGATAGGTGGGAGCACAGGGCCCAAGGATCCACATTCCCACCTATGCAAACTATTAATGGTAAACTGGGAGCACTGGGGCTTCCCATGCTATGCCTCAACATTCATGGGTGATTGGGAGCGCAGGGCCCAGAAAGCCCATGTACTCACCTATGGATACAATTATGGAAATGTAAAAGCATTGGGACCTGCTCCACCATGTCTCTATATTTACATATAGATGGGAGCACAGGGCCCAAAGGGCCCATGCTGCCACCCATGGATACTATTTTGCAATCTGGGAGCATGGGGCCCTTGGTTTCTATGTCTCTACACTTATGGGTGGGTGGGATTGCAGGGCCCAGAGGGCTCCAAATATACACTCCATTATGCAAAACTGGGAGCATAGGTTCCTACTGTACTATGCCTCTACACTGATGGGTGGATGAGAGCACAGGACCTGGAGGGCCTGCACTCCCACCTATGGACACAGTATGAGTAACATTTCACTTTTTCAAAAAGAAGGAAAATTCCTTGCAAATAAATTTGAAGATTGGCCTGAAATTTTACATGTGCAGTCTGCTGGCATTGTTAGGGTTGGATTTGTGGTTGCAGAGCTGCAGAGTGTGAAAAAGTGTGAGAAAACCTCAATTTATGAGAACTGTTTGCTCATCTTCACTGCATAAACGATCTGTTCTTCTGCTGCAAAATGGTCAGGGTATATGGGGAATGAGTCAGGTAAGTGCCTTTTGAAGGTTTGGTGAAAAGATATTAATACATTCAAAAGTTATAACTGTTTAACATTTCCCATTATAGCCTATGGGAAACAAACATATGTTTTTCTCAAAAGCTTTTGTAAAAATACCATTGGTTTATATGTGGGACATGCGAGAAAGCACGCAGTACTTTTGTGAAAGTACAGTAGCAGCCACAGACACTGCCAGCTATTTCCTGACATTTCTGTGATATTTCCAGAAATAGCTCATGCTTTCTCCATTTCCACAGTAGGGGCAGCAGAGAGAAACTCTTTAGAAATTTTGCAAAATATCTGAAAATAGCTGTCAATGTCTGTGGCTACTACTGTACCACATATAAACCAATGATAATTCTGTGAAACTCTGTGGAACATCCGCAAAAGCTCCCCCATGTAAACCAATTGGGCTTTTGTGAAATTATGCGGACGTTTTGAGAAATTACCACAGTATGACACCACCAGAAGCCCAGTTTCTTTGACAGTATGAAGCTGAAAATTTTACCATTAGGTGTACTAAGGATGTGTGAAGGTGGCTAGGTCATGAATACAACTGTGAAAATAATCTTTACGTAGTTGCAATGATTATTGAGATATTGCCAAGCAAGCATTACAAGGATTACTTGAAATACCTCTAGGCCTGTGCTATGTGTCTTTACTTGTGGATAGGTGGGAATGTGGGGCCCAGAGGGCCCATGCTTTCACCTATGCACAGTATGTATGCTAAACTGGGTGAATTGGGCCCTTCAGTAGTATGCCTGGACAGTCATGGGTGGGTGGGATAGTAGGGCCCAGAGGGCATGCACTTCCCCTTATGGATACAGTTGTGGAAAACTAAAAGCAGAGGAACCTGCTGTGCAATGTCAGCACTGGGCCCTTCTATGCTATGACATTACAGTCATGATTGGGTGGGAGCACAGAACCTTGAGGGCCTGTGCTCCCACCTATGGATACAATTATGGAAAACTAAAAGCATAGGGACCTGCTGTACTATGTCTCTATACATATAGATTGGTGGGAGCACAGAGCCCAGAGGGCCCACACTCCCATCCGTAAATACCATCTTGCAGTATTGGGAACACAAGGTCTTCAGGCGCTATGACTCTACACTTACTGGTGGGTAGGCGCTCCCACCTATGGATACTATATGAGTTACATTTCACTTTCTCAAAAAGAAGGGAAATTCATTGCAAAAAAACTAAGTTAACACATCAATTAGGGTTAATTCCACACAAACAAAAGTCTGAAAATTTGATGTTAGGGTTTTCAACCCTTCCCCTCCAGCCCCCACTGCCCACCCTTCACAGACCAACAGGCATCAGTGTGTGCCTTGGGGTTGTCAGGCCTAACTATCACCCCATTCTCATATGCTGCACCATCTCAGCTTCTTTACAAATGGAATGGGTGAGTTTTAGGCCTGATGGCGCCAAGACACACACCATGCCTGTTGGTCTATGAAGGGTGGGGGATGGAGGGAGTAGGGTTGGTAACCCTAACATTGAATTTCCAGACTTTTGTTGGTGTGAAATCAACCCTAACTGCTGCACTAATGGTGCTTTATATATATATATATATATATATATATATATATATATATAATATATATATGGAACACTGTGTGTCCAGAATTGTGTGTACATCCATTGAACGGGTGCACAGCACCACAAGCAACAGCCTAACATACACAGTTCAGCAACCAAAAGTGGCAGTGACCTGAACATTGGCACAGTAAAAGACGAATTATCCATCTTTGTACATTACGAATTCCAGGCAAATCGGACAGATGGGTCAGAAATTGTTGAAGCGTAAGGAACCAAATTTTAATTTGTTGGCATGGCATAATTCCACACCTGTTAATGTTTAACACATGAAACCACTGCAAGGCACCTCTGAGCCACTAGGGCTACCCATGCTATAAATTTAAAGGCAGTAGCATCATTCAGAATGCTATGAGCAAAATGTTAACTGCATCACACAGTATCTTCACAGTGAATTATTTTCAAACTTGTAAACAGCATAATTCACATCTCCAAGACATCCACTCAACACCCTCCAAATTTCATGTGAAAAGACAAAACCGATCCAGTGATATTCAATTTTAATGTTTCTGTACCTTTAAGAAATCTTCCACCACAAAATGGTGGAAATTGCAACCAAAAATTAACTAAAATGGTGGACTTCGAAGTGGGCCCACTTCAAGTGGCCATAACTCTGGAATGGAACAACATTTGCTCACCAAACAAAACTGGCATGTTCCTTGAATAAAGGTCTTTATACTTGCCAAGTTTTGGACCAATCAGCCACACAGTGGCTGTGCTATGTGTCACAGAAGACAGTGCATAAAAATAACAAAAACATTATGTTTTGCACTGCACTATACAAACAGAAAAACAGAAATGGTAACATTAAAGCAAATGGTGATGGAAACAGTGAGGTACAATAAAATAGTAATGCTAACTGTAACGCAAATACAAGAACAAACTGTAACACACATGGTGACACAAATGTAAACGATAACAGAAATGGTAAGAGAAATGCAAATGTTAATGTAAAAAGAAATGGAAATGCAAATGGTAACACAAAGGCACATGGCAACAGAAATGCAAATGTTAACGCAAATGCTAATGCCAACGGAAATGCAAACGGTAATGAAAATGGAAACAGTAACACAAACACAAACAGAAATGCAAATGGTAATGGCAATGGCAACATAGAAGGAAACAGTAATGCAATTGACAACGGAAATACTACCGAAAATGCTAATGCTAAGGCCAACAGAAACGCAAATGGTGATGAACACACAAACAGCAATGATAATGGTATTAGAAATGCAAACAGTTATGGTAACACAAACGATGACACCAAAGGGAACACTAACAGAAATGGAAATGCAAACACAAGCACATACACAAATGCAAATGGTAATACGCACGGTCACGGTAATTGAATTGGAAACACAAATGCTTATGGCAACACAAACGATGACACCAAAGGAAACAAATGCAAGCAGAAACGCAAACGGCAGCGTATACACAAACACAAATGATAACGAGCATGGTCATGGTAACGGAATTGGAAATGCAAACATTTATGGTAACAGCAATGATAACGCCAAAGGAAACACAAACAGAAACGCAAACAGAAGTGTGTACTCAAACGCAAATGGTAATGCACATGCTGACAAAAGGAAATGCAAACAAAAGCAGTAATGGAAATGCAAATGGTAACATTAATGCAAATGCAAGCGCAAATGCAAACGCAAAGCGTAAAGCACACTGTGACATATTCGGCAACGCTAACGCAAATGTAACAAAAAAGCAAGCGGAAAGGCTGACTGCAACAGATGCGTAAACGCACCCACTTTGTTTCCCAAAAAGGTTCATTTAGAAGCACAGTGAATACAAATAATGTATGCATGGTAATGGCCATTGGAGCAGAAAATGAACACTTGGAATACTAAAGTGCTTATATCTAAGGAACCATATGACGTAGGAAAAAAATTAAAATTTTGTATGATTTATGACTTTCCTGGCTAGTTTTGCACTTAGCCCCCTAGTGGGGGACTAGGCATTTTTCTGACTAAAAGTCCGTATCTCAAAGCATTTTCGAGATACGGGCCCCGAAAGGTGGGGAGGACACTGTGATGTTGATGTAATCTGATTCAAGGTCAGCTGGCATTCATCTGTATCCCCCTCCCCCCTGGTCATGGCTGAAAATAGGCAGGATTTGTCTAGTGCACTTACCCGGTAAACAAAAACTAAATAAATAAAAAAAAATGTTAGCCTATGGGAAAAATGTTTAACTTCAGAGTGCTGTAACTTTGCAGCTCTCTAATATTTTGTCACCAAACTACCAAAAGGCACATCTGTTATCTTGTCTTTCTTTCCTCCAAATTTCAGCCCAAAAGACCAAACTGTTCTTTTGCAGCAGGGTGGCAAAGATTTCCTTCTATTTTGTGCATAGTGTCGCAAATCACGACAGTTTCGTAAAAAAAATCACGAAGCTGTCGCCAGTGTGACACTACTTTTTTTAAAAAAATTTAAAAACATATTGCCGGGGTGTTTAACCCCCCTAAAAAGACATGGCTAGCATCCTTAGGACTCAACTAGGTGAACACAGCAAGAATTATGTTCCTAGAGGGTCCCAAATTTAAATGCCAAGCATTTCTGTGACCACCAACTGAAAACAAGATGGTGAGTTTGCGACACTACAGGGGTCATTTGTGACACTAAAAACTGCATTTGTGACACTCAAACTTTTTGTTAACATTTCCCATTGACTATAACGGGAAACTTGCTTTTTGAATAACTTTTGAACCGTTAAATATTTTTTCACGGAATCTTTGAAAGGCACATCTGGAACCTTTGCTGCATGTTTCCTGAAGGTTTCAGACTGGTTGCACAGACCATGTGACCTGTAGGGACAAGCACAAAATGCACAAAAAAGCACACATATGACATTCTATGGTGCTATGTAGCTCCGCAACCGTATATCCATCCATTATGAAACTTGGCACATCCAGAGATCTATGATACCACTCTATGAGTGCCAAATTTCAAGCAAATCCGTAATATGGTGGAAAAGTTATTAAGCTGCCAAATTTCAGACTTTAACCTTAAATGGGGTACTCAACCCTAACTATAGTAGCACTACCGTACCACTATTATATATATTATGGTAGCACAGTAGTGCTACCATTGTTAGGGTTGAGGAGCCATTTCCATGTTAAACCCCAAAACTTTGCACCATAATAACTTTGCAACCATTTTACAGATTTGCCTGAAATTTGGAATACATGATCAAGAATCATAGGCCTTGGGATCTGCCAAGTTTTGTATCAATCGGATATACGGCTGTGGAGTTATTAAGCATGGTCTGTGCACGCATTTACACTTTTCTGGAATTCTATGGTCATGCCTACAGGTCGTACAGATGGCGCTACCGGCCCGAAATCTTCAGGGAACTGGTGACTGGGGTCCCTGATGTGCCTTTCAAAGATTTCATGAAAAAATATTAAACGGTTCAAAAGTTATTCAAAAAACAATTTCCCATTATAAGTCAATGGGAAAAGTTAACAAAAAGTTCGACAGTGTCGCAAATGCACTTTTTACTGTGGCAAATAGCCCTGTTACTGTCACAAATCTGCCATATTGTTTTCAGTTAGTGATCAGAAAAATGCTTGGCATTTAAAACTGAGACCCTCTAGCAACCTAATTCTTTTTGTATTCACCTAGTCAGGCCCTGAGGATGCTAGCCATGTCTTTATTTTGGGGTAAAACACCCCAGAAATATGTTTTTAAAATTTCTGGAAAAAGTACTTTCACAAAGTAGTGTCGCACTCACGAAAGTGTTGCAAATGTTTTGTGAAAGCTTTCACAAATTGCGACACTACTTTGCGACACTGTGCCCAAAATAACAGTAATTCTTTGGCACTCCACTGCAAAAGAACGGTTGGGAGTTTTGGGCTGAAATTTGGAAGGAACGCAGATGACATCTCACAGATATGCATTTCAGTGATGTATTAAAAAATTACACAGCGGCAAAGCTACGGCACTCCAAAGTTGACGGTTTTTCCCATAGGATAACATTACGGAGCCCGATGCATTACAGGAATCCTTTGGCACCCTGCTGCAAAATAACGGTTTAGTCTTTTTTTCCTGAAATTTAGAGGGAAGACAGTCAACAGCCCACAGATGTGCCTTTCAGTGGTTTGGTGAAAAAATGTTACAGGGAGGAAAAGTTATGGCACTCTGAACTTCTCTTTTTTTCCCATAGGAGAACATTACGGCATTCTCCGCGCCTTTCAGGGCCCGTATCTCAGAAACGGTGCGAGATATGGACTTTTCATCGGAAAAATGCTTAGCTCCCTAATGGGGGCTAAGTACAAAATTAGCCAGGACAGTTGTAAATCATACGACTTTTAAATTTTTTTCTACGTCGTACGGTTCCTGAGATATAACGTATTTAGTATTCCAAGTTCTCATTTTCTGCTCCGATACTCATTATTATGCATACATTATTTGTACTCACTGTCTTTCTCTATGCAGGTTTTAGGGAAAACCAGCCTGTGCGCTTACATTACTGTTACTGTTGCTCTTTCCTCTTGCAGTTCCGTACCTGTTTCACTTACTGTTGACATCTGCGTCACCATGTGCGTTATCCTTTGCGTTTTCATTTGCACTTGTGTTTCTGTTATTTTTTGCCATTTGTGTCTACAGTAGTGTTTCTCTTTCTGTTTCACTTTGCGTCACCATTCCCATTGACATTTCCATTTGCAGGCACCATGTTACTATGTGACAACATATCACGTGGCAGACCGTTCCTGTCTACGCCACCATGTGCGTTACCCTTTCTGTTCTCATTCGCGCTTGTGTTACCATGTGCGCCACTGTTAGCACTTCTGTTTGTGTTGCTGTTCCTATTACTATGCCACAAGACATCATGGCCGCTGCATTACATTCACTATTTCTCGTTATCATTCTCAAAAAGAAGGGAAATTAGAGGCAAAAAACTCCATTTAATGCATTAGTTATGGTTGTTCCACAGCGACAAAAGTGAGGAAATTTGGTGTTAGGGTTGAAAACCCCCCTTGGACCCCCCAAACAGCATTGGGGTGTGCATTGGGATCGTGGGTCCTAACTCTTACCCCATTCTCCTATACTTCTGCTGCTTTACACATGTCTTGGGATGAGCATTAGGGCTGATGATCTCAATGTGCACCCCAATGCCGGTTGGGGGGTGGGTGGGAGGGTCCAAGGGGGTTTCAACCCAACACCAAATTTCCTCACTTTTGTCGCTGTGGAACAACCCTAACTAACGCATTAAACAGAGTTTTTTGCCTCTAATATATATATATATATATATTGCCATACCTGTGAGGATAAAAAAAAGGCACATATTTTCAATATTCTCAGGGTGGTCAGACCTACAGTGAGAATATCACATTTATCTTCACTGTAGGTAAATTTATCCACACACAGTAGGTAGAGATTGGCTCATTCAGAACTCAATTGCATATTTAGCTGCAGTAGCAGTAGTAATCGTATTCATATGTGAATAACTTTAAAATGAAAAATGATACCATGGTACAGTGAGCACGAAAGTTGTTCAGCAAAAATAATATCTACAAAATGAGTGGTGTTTCATTTATGGGTAACTTTCATTTTTTTTATATAATTAGCCAAAAACCAGCAAAAATTGCTTTGTTTTCCCACTTTTCTCGACAAACAAATGTGAATAACTTTAAAATGCAAAACAATAGCATGGCACTGGGAGCATGAAAGTTGTTCGGCACAAAAATATCTACAAAATGAGTGGTGTTTGATTTATGACTAACTTTTTTTATATAATAAACGAAAAAACAGCAGAAAATGCTATTTTGTGTTACTTTTTCGACAAACAAATGTGAATAACTTTAAAATGAAAAATGATAGCATGGTAATATGAGCATGAAAGTTGTTCACCTCAAAAATATCTACAAAATGAGTGGTGTTTCATTTATAGATACCTTTTAGTTTTTTTATAATTAGCAAAAAAACTGCAGAAAATTCATTTTTTTCACTTTTTGCAACAAACAAATGCATATAACTTTAAAATGAAAAACAATAGCATGGTACTTTGAGAAAAAAGTTGATCAGGACAAAAATACCTACCAAATGAGTGGTGATTCATTTATTGATTTCTTTTAGATTTATTATAATCGGCAAAAAATGGCAAGAATTTAATGTTTTTTTCTCACTTTTTTGGAGGTATGTCATAAATTGAATACACAACCCCCCTACTGGAAATATTGTCAATATTTTTTGTTCTAGTGCCAGTTGACCCAATGACATCACTCGTGGCTTCACCACTCGTGATGTTATCAGGTCAATTGGCACTCGAACAAAAAATATCGATAATATTTCCATTGGGGGGGGTTAGGTACATATATATATATATATATATATATATATATATATTAGAGAAAACCTGTTTAATGCATTAGTTAGGTTGTTCCACAGTGACAAAAGGAGGAATTGCCGTTAGGGTTGAAAACCCTAACTCTGAATTCAGCCCCCAGCACCACCACACACACAGACACATGCAAGTATGGGGGAGGACCAAGTCAACACAACCAATGACAGACATCCAGTAGCAGGTGACAGAAATAACAAACAATTGTCTAAATGTACTACAAGACATCCCCACCCACCTGACCAGGTACTGCATGCTCAGTGGATCAACAGCAAAACTGAGGCCATGTACACCAAACGTACACATCCCTGATTTCAGCTGCACACAATGTACCACATTTAGTAGTTGCATGGCCTTACCTACCAATGTCCTACACCACACCACAACTGGTA
The DNA here is from genome assembly GCA_016271365.2 of Neoceratodus forsteri. Lineage (NCBI taxonomy): Eukaryota > Metazoa > Chordata > Ceratodontiformes > Ceratodontidae > Neoceratodus > Neoceratodus forsteri. Next base: position 953,360,671 of record CM028129.1, on the reverse strand, counting down.
CTGTGCCGTTAGTCAACATAAATGCTGAAGGTGCATGATGACAGTTGTAGAAAGGTCTTAACAGTAGTGAGTATACATTAATTAAGAGAAGTACATAAATTAACTACAAGACACTAGCATGCTCAAGATAAAAGTAGTGTTACATTTAGTATGTAATTTACATAGTAGTACATTTACTGCAACTGTTTACTCAAGATAGAGAGGCTGATGTAAATGTATTGAAAAGCATTGCCTGTTCAACGCTGTGAAATTAGTACTGCCAGTATCAGATGCATTCTTACTGATGAAGGTGTACTGCTGATGTACATACATAGACCTTCAGTGTGTCTCAATACTAAAGATGCAGTAAGTATTCTTTGTAAGAAACAGTGTAATTGCATGGATCAGGCCAAGCAACTTCTAAATATCATAGCACTACTGAGCCAACAATGATGTACCTGTATCGGAGATGTCTATAGGATAGATTTTCCTGTAGGCACTTACTGAGTATGTTGTACCTGAGAAAGACAATCTCATTGCATCTGTGCTGACTAACTTATTCAAATAGTGATACATTTACTATTGTTGCAATGAGTGATCTATGCCACTTATGGACACAGTGTAATTATTTTAACAGTTGTTTCATACTCAGGCTGTATGCCTAGTGTTTGGGTTTGCCACACTTCTGTCACTGATGCTATCAAAGTGATAACTATGTTAATTGTGGTACAACAGGAATCAAGTAGGTATAGTGTAGATATAAACAGAATGTCTTTTAGTACTGATTTCACTCACAAAGGGATAAGTGTACTAGGACAGCAGGAGTTATTCTCTATCACTGACTCTGTCAGTTATAATCACACTAAGGTTTCGATGACTGTAATGATCAAGTTACACTGTTCATCTTCATGAGTTCATATTCACAGTCATTCTCCAGTAACTAGACAGTGTATGGTGTAACTGGATGGGACACTGTGTTACAAAGCTGCTGCAGTGCCTAGCAGAGGGAGAGTGTCTACTCATAAAGACAATTTAGCAATAAGGCATGACCAACAGTTATGTTAAATGGTCTGTTAATCACCCTATAGGGGTTTAATGTTGAATGAGGCGTAGCCGAGTGCCACATGTCACCAGACAGTGATAAACTGACCATTAACATAATACCTGGGAGTGGCTTATTGCTATCATAATAAAACTGTTTTTTTAAACAACATTAAACCATGTTCATCATATAGTTAGGCTCTACATGTATCTTAACAAAAACTAAACATAAGGCTGTTACAGTGTTTACAGTCAATTAGAAAGCTGCATTTCTCAAACCCTTGTTATAATCAGAGATATTATACCTGTACAACTCCTTGGTTTTGCTCAACTCTATTGCTCAGGTGGTCCACCACATGTGGTGTGGTCTGGTGTGGGGCATCAGTAGGTAAGGCCATGCAACTACTAAGTGTGGTACGTTGTGTGCAGCTGCAATCAGGGATGTGTACGTTTGGTGTACATGGCCTCAGTTTTGCTGTTGATCTCCACTGAGCATGCAGTACCTGGTCAGGTGGGTGGGGATGCCTTGTAGTACATTTAGACAATTGTTTGTTATTTCTGTCACCTGCTGCTGGATGTCTGTCATTGGTTGTGTTGACTTGGTCCTCCCCCATACTTGCATGTGTGTGTGTGTGTGTGTGTGTGTGTGGTGCTGGGGTGAATTCGGAGTTAGGATTTTCAACCCTAACAGCGAATTTCCTCACTTTTGTCGCTGAGGAACAACCCTAACTAATGCATTAAATGGAGTTTTTTGCCTCTAATTTCCTTCTTTTGAGAATGATAACGAGAAATAGTGAAAGTATGCAGTGTAGGAGCTGGGACCCTTTGGGCCCCGTGCTCCCGCCACATGATGTCTTGTGGCATAGTAACAGGAACAGCAACGCAAACAGAAGTGCTAACAGTGGCACACATGGTAACACAAGCGCGAATCAGAACAGAAAGGGTAACGCACACGGTGGCGTAGACGGGAACGGTCTGTCACGTGATGTTTTGTCACATAATAACATGGTGCCTGCAAACGGAAATGTCAATGGGCATGGTGACGCAAAGTGAAACAGAAATAGAAACACTACTGTAGACACAAATGGCAAAAAAATAACAGAAATGCAAGCACAAATGAAAATGCAAAGGATAACGCACATGGTGGCGTAGACATCAACGGTAAGTGAAACAGGCATGGAACCACAAGTGGAAAAGGCAACGGTAACAGTAATGTAAGCGCACAGGCTGGTTTTCCCCAAAAGCTGCATAGAGAAAGACAGTGAGTACAAAGAATGTATGCATAATAATGGGTATCGGAGCAGAAAATGAGGACTTGGAATACTAAATAGATTATATCTCAGGAACCGTACGACGTAGAAAAACAATTTAAAAGTCATATGATTTATGACTGTCCTGGCTAGTTTTGTACTTATCCCCCATTAGGGGGCTAAGTGATTTTCCGATGAAAAGTCTGTATCTTGCACCATTTCTGAGATACGGGCCCTGAAAGGAGCGGTGAACGCCGTAATGTTATCCTATGGGGAAAAAAGAGAAGTTCAGAGCACCATAACTTTGCCTCCCTGTAATATTTTTTCACATCTGTGAGATGGCGGCTGCGTTCCGTCAAAATTTCAGCCGCAAACTCCCAACCGTTCTTTTGCAGTGCAGTGCCAAAGAATTGCTGTCATTTTCCCACAGACTAGAAAACTACTGTCGCAATTTGCGAAAGCTTTCGCAAAAATTTTCGACACTTTCGTGAGCACGAAAGTATTTTATGAAGTACTTTTTTCCAGAAAATGTGAAAACATATTTCTGGGGTGTTTTACCCCAAAATAAAGACATGGATAGCATCCTCAGTGTCTGACTAGGTGAATACAAAAATAATTAGGTTGCTAGAGGGTCCCAAATTTAAATGCCAAGCATTTTTCTGATCACCAACTGAAAACAAAATGGCGGATTTGTGAAAAAAACAGGCCCATTTGTGAAAGTAAAAATGCATTTGCGAAAGTGTTTAACTTTTTGTTAACTTTTCCCATTGACTTGCAATGGGAAATTGTTTTTTGAATAACTTTTGAACCATTTAATATTTTTTCACCAAATCTTTGAAAGGCACATCGGGGACCCTGTACCGTTCCTTAAAGATTTTGGGCATTCGCGCAGCATTTAACCTGTCTGCTGACACGTGGGGAATTCAAAAGCGTCAATGCGCATGCAAATCATGCTTAATAACTCTGCAGCCATGTATCCGACCAGTACAAAACTTGCAGATGCCAAGGCCTATGGTTCTTGATCACGTACTCCAAATTTCAGGTAAATCTGTCAAACAGTTGCAAAGTTATTAAGGTGCAAACTTTGGGGTTTAACATAGAAATGGCTCTCAATCCTAATCTATGTAGCACTACTGCGGTTACTATATAATATGTATGTGTATATATATATATATATATATATATATATATACACACATATATATATATCATATATATATATATATATATATATATATATATATATATATATATATATATATATATATATATATGTATATATATATATATTGCAAAAACATTGTTAAATCATCAGTTAAGGTTCAAAGCAACAAAGTAGGAAATGAGATGTTAGGGTTTGAACCCTAACTCTACTATCACCCATCCCCACCCTCACACCACACACACCAACAGATGTCGGGGTACTTGGGGTAGTTATTGTAACTCTCACCCCATTCCATGTAGAAAGTAAGCTGAGATGGTACAGTATAGGAGAATGGGGTGAGAGTAGGCCTGATGACCCCAAGGCACACCCTGATGCCTGTTGGTGTGGAGGGTGGGGTGGGATGGGGTGGTAGGGTGTAAGAGTTTCAAAACCTAATGCCTTATTTCCTACTTTGTTGCTTAAACCCTAACTGATATATTAACACATTTTTTTGCAATAAATTTCCTTACTTTTTGAGAAAGTGTAACTTTAACCTTATGTGTTTGAGGGAGCGCAGGGACCTCTGGTCCCTGCACTCACATCAGTCTATAGTGCATTGCAGTTGCACAGGGCCTTCCAGACCCTGTGCTCCTATGTAACCAAAAGTGTATAGACATTGTTATTAACCCTCATCTACCTATCCCACTCCCATCACTCAATAATGGTATCACTTCATTGGAGTGCAGGTCCCATAGGGCCCAGCACTCCTGTCTATCCATAAGTGTAGAGACATTGTAATGAACTGTCTGCTCCCTGTGGGAGCGCAGGGCCATCTTAGCCCTGTACTCCCAGTATTGCACAATGAAGTGCCCTACAGTCTCATAACTGTATAATGACATTCAAAGGACCCTGTGAACCCATCTACCTATAATAGTAGAGATGCAGTACAGACCTAGAGGCATTCCAATAAAACCCTTGTGCTACAAATGGCACAAATCTCAGTAACCATAGGAACATTTGAAAAATTCCATTGCAGTTGTAGTCATGGACTGCCAACATGCATCACTGCTTAGTATACATAGTACTAAACTGTGTTTAGTGAAAAATTCCTATCTCAAACCATTTTCAAGATATAGGCTTTAAAAGGTACTGCACATGCCACAATGTTATCCTATGGGTAATTTCTGAAATTTGAAATGTTATAAGTATGGAAGCTATGTAAATTTTATCACCAAACCAGCACACATCACATCTCTGAGGTAAACCCTTTGTACCCTGAAAATTTCAGCCCAAAACTCCTAACCGTTTCTTTGCAGTGAATTGACAAAGAAGCAGCAAACTTTAGAAATCCCTTTTCGTGTGCTGTCAGAATCCCTTTTCACGAGCAAATCCCTTTTCATGAGGTAAGGCTATCTGGTCGTCCCCTCACGAAAAGGTATTTTGACCTCTTGTGAAACAGGATTTTGACAGTTTACAAAAAGGGATTTAATAAGGTCAACTAGATGGCCCTGCTGGTAATCCCTTTTTGTGAGCTGTCAAAATCCCTTTTCGTGAGCTGAATTCCTTTTCATGAGCTGTCAAAATACCTTTTCATGAGAAAATCTTTAATGGAGGTAGGGCCATCTGGTTGACCCCTCAAGAAAAGAAACTTTGACAGCTCACAAAAATGGATTTCTCACAAAATGTGATGTTGACACCTCGTGAAAGAGATTATAAAAAGTAATCCCTTTTCTTAAGCTGACAAAATCCCTTTTCATAAGGTGATCCCTTTTCACAAGTTAGGGCCATCTGGTCATCCTCTCACAAAGAGGGATTTTGACAGCTCACGAAAAAGGATTGGCTAGCAAAAAGAGATTTTTATAGCTAGCGAAAAGGGATCAAAAGTGAGTCATGAAAAGGGATTTTTAAACTTAAAAACTAGCATTTTTTTTTACTAAACTAAACCAAAGGAACAGAAGTGTGCAGGACATCCCCATGAACAAAATCCATACTTGGATGTCTACAGAAGACATCCCTGGGGCAAGTTAAAACATTTTGTTTGGGCACAAAAATTGAAAGCAAAATGGCTGCTCGCGAAAGGGAAATTTTTTCTAACAAAGAGGGATTTTATGAATCCCTCTTTGTGAGCTACAAAAATCCCTTTCCATGAGCCCTACATCCCTTTTCATACTGTGCAGCTATCCAAAAGACAGAACCAAGCAGACTCATAATCTGACATTTCAAAATTGAATAACTTTGGAACGAATTAATATTTTTTCACCAAACCCATGTTAACTTGTTCTTTGGGGCAAGCTCTTTCCACCCTGAAATTTTTTAGACCAACATTCCCAATGGTGTGGCCACAGTGCAATGAAGAAAAAACAGCCAAAGCAGGCAAAATAAAGTGACTTTAACTTTTTTTCACCATGTGCAGCACAAAAACCACAAATCCAATAAGTAAAATACTTGGTATATCAACAGATCTACCCCACAGGAGAACACATATCAAATTCTGTGCAAATTTGTTGAATGGTTGCAAAGTTACTAAAGTGCAAAACTACCTACTCAACCCTAACTATAGTGGTGCAGTATATATATATATATATATATATATATATCTATATATATAGATATATATACCCCACTTGTTGCTTTCTAAATACTATCTTCTTATGTTCTGAGCAGGGTGATGCTGTGCATACTGGGTTAAAGAGGGCTAGGAAGGGCAGACCGATAAATCTTATCTCTCGGTAGCCTTTAGAGGTTACCCCTAGCTACCTTCACCAGTATCTGGGCTACTGGTTAGCCAATGAACTGGGTGACAGCTGGTCAAAGATGTGGGGTGGAGGGGAGGGGGTCTCAATAAAATGGTTCAAGAAGATGTTACAGTTGAAGGTTATTTAATTAACTGCTTGATATTGTTATTTTGTTATTGGTGTTATGAGAGGCAATCAAAAACAAGGGGATGTGAGGGTGAAGGGGGTGGGAGGCTTGGTTTTAAAAGAGGTGTACAGGGTCTCCCCAAAGAGGACAGCCCAATTTGGAGTGCTAAGTCAAGATTCGTGCATGATCTCAATGGAGACTAGTTTAGTATCATGGAATGTCTAAGGGTTCAACTCACCTATACAGAGGAAAATGTTTTACTGCATCTGAAGAGATTGAAGCCCCAGTTTGTATTCCTCCAGGAGACTAAAATAGCTAGTGAAGAGGCCAAGAAACTCAAGCAAGGGTAGGTAGGAGAGGAGATCCCCAGTGTAGCCCCCTCTCATAAAACAGGTATGTCCATTCTTCTCCACAAGGACCTAGCCTTGAAGATCGATCATCACAAGAAGGACCAGGAGGGTAGATGGATTATGGCTGAGACAGGTACACCAGAGGGGCCCCTTGTCCTCATCAATTTATATGCACCCAATCAAGACAAACCATAGTTTTTCCAGGACCTCAACCAGTCACTAGCAGATTCCAACAACAACAGGGCTCTGGTCCTTCTGGGTAGAGGTTTCAACCTAACCTTAGACCCCTTGACAGACAGACATATGGGGAATGTGAATCTCCATTGGGAAGCTGTCAAAGCAGCCCTAAATTACTAACCAAACACTCATTGCTGGAAACCTGGTGCAGTAGGCACCAGGGCGTGAGAGAGTACACATGTTTCTCCACCAGGCATGTGTCCCTCAGCAGGATAGATAAGTGGCTAATCTTGGACACTACATACAATATGATGACACAGATCCAATTCTACTCAACGGTAATCTCAGACCTCAACAGTAATCTCAGACCATGACCCACTGGAGTTGAGTCTACACTGGGGCCCAGTGAATTCTCAGTCCTCCTCCTGGTGGCTCGATGTCCTGCTGTTAGAGGATCCCCAATTCTTGAAATGGCTAGAGCCAGAAATCCTGGAATACTGGGGGGATAATGATAAAGGGGAAGTGTCAGATTCTTCATTGCGGGAAGATTTTAAAGCCACCATTAGGGTTAGAATCACTGCTTATGCAACAGCTAGGAGGAAATACAGGGAAGCGGAGCAGGCCACTCTGGAACAGGATCTAACCAAATTAGAAGCACAATATAAACTTTGTGGCTCTGGTGATCCACCCCACACCCTTATAGCGCAACTAACAAGCACTAGGCCAAGGCTCAATGCACATCTCACCAGGAAAGCAGAGCTGAACCTCAGATGGCTCTGCCACTTATACTGGGATGGGGGTGCCAGCAAGCTTCTGGCTTAATGACTTAAGAGCAGACAGGTGGCCAAAATGATCCAGGGCCTGAAGGATAGGAGTGGAACACTAAACAGCTCACAGCAGGGAATCAATAGTATTATGGCACAGTTTTATGAACAACTGCACTCTTCTCCATCTCCCCCAGATGGGCAAACAATATAAGTATTTCTGTCTAAACTCTCCATCCCTCCAATATCACCATCTAGGTCAACAGAATTGGATGAACCTGTTAAAAAGGCAGAGATCTATATGGTTATGAAGGTTATGAACCCGCACAAATCACCAGGGAAAGATAGCCAACCCAAAGACTTTTACCAACCTCTGGGGTCAATATTTCAGGATACCTGTTGCAAGCCTTTTGTGACTCCCTCAACAAAGGGGTACTCCCACCAGCCATGAGAGAAACAGTGGTTAATGTGCTTCCCAAAAAAAGAGAAATATCCACATTGCCCCTTTATCTACTGCCCTATCTCCCTCATAAATGCAGACACAAAGATATTAGTGAAAGTCTTAGCAGGTCACCTATAACACCTTCTTACAGGCTGATCCACCCAGTGCAGGCCGGTTAACCAAGCGCAGACTAGGCCCTGACCACCATTGCACTCTGATCACCCTAATACATGTAGCAATCACCAATCTGGACAACATGGTAGCTCTAGCAGTGGACGTCAAGAAGGCCTTCGACTCAGTCAAATGGTCCTACCTGGGGCACATCTTGGAAAGAATGGACATAGGAAAGGGATATAGGGCCTGGGTAGAGCTTCTCTACTCTTCCTTCATGGCATCAGTACTGACCAATAGATTAATGTCCCCAGCTTTCAGCCTACACAAGGGAACGAAACCAGCATGCCCCTTATTCTCCCTGCACGGTGTCCTAGCAATTGAACCCTTGGCCATAGATATTCAAGTATCAAGGAGGATACCAGACATCAGAAAGGAAGGCTCAACTCTTAAAACATTTCTATATGCAGATGAACTTTTGATAACTACTGAGTACACTCCCTAAGTTCTGCCATCAATCCTCAACATTCTATCTGAGTTCTTGGCAGCTTCAGTACCAAGGATAAATCAAACCAAAACAGAGGCCTTACCCCTGAATAATAAATCCTCTGTACAAGCCTTCACTACACTGGGCCTAAAATGGTCTCTGGGGGGAATCAAGTATCTGGGAGTTACTATCCACCCTAACCTCAAGAAACTGTTGAACATTAATTTCTCCACCCTACTCAATTCCCTGCAGAGCAACCCAGATCAGGGAAAATCCCTAAGACTGTCCCTAGCAGGGAAAATTGACTCTATAAAGCTAATGATTGCCCCAAGAATGTTGTACCTCCTGTCACATCACCCTCTCCAGTTCCCGTCCAAATGGTTCCAGAAAATGTATACCCTTTTGGGGAACTATCTGTGTAAAGGCTGTTCCCCACATTTCAGCAGACAGAAACGGTGACATTGCTTGAGCAGAGGGGGTGGAGGATGCCCTGATTCAAAGGGTACCACATGGCTTTATCACTGCACAAACTACAAAATGGTTCATGTTTGACAGGGCCACAGCTCCAACCTGGGTTCTTCTTGAATCCTCACTAATAGGGTAGCCCTTTACAGCAACACTCTTGTACACAAACAAATGAACCCCAGTCTCTCTGCCACTGCTTATTGTGTTATCCATTAGATGCTGGAAGAAAGTACATTCACCTATGAAACTTGTCCCACTCCCTGGGCTGCAATGCATCTGTAGAATAACCTTGCCCTTACTGTAGGCAAGGTTACCATCCACTGGCACATATAGGAAGGCCAGGATATCAACATGGTGCAGGACCTGCTGATTCCTGGCATCAACACCATAGACTCCTTTGAATCTCTGAGAGGGTGGTACCACCTTCCCTCCAACCACTTTTGGAGATGAAAGCAAATTAAGGATGCCATCTGGCATCTATCTCCATATATTGCACCCCAAGGCTCCACCCAAGGGCCACCCCAGTGCTCTCTTGGATAAAGCTCAGCACCTGCTGAGCAAGCAGGATTTAAAAAAGTGCTCTGAGATTCCTTTCCCAACCCCACAAGTGGTGCCAAGGACCAATGAGTAAAGGAAATGGGTATACTCATTTCAGAGAGACAATGAGGCATTTTGGTCTAGAATACACCAGGTCTATCATGATGGCAGGACACATTTGATCATAAACAAAACCCTACTGAGGTGGTACTTTACACCGGCCAAACTTAAAAAACTAGGCCTTCTCTCAAAGGATACCTACTGGTGTTGTGGAGAAGCAGAAGCACACCAATATCACATTTTATGGTTATGCCCAAGGATACAGCCCTTTTGGAAGGTAATTTACATGTGCCAAGAGGTGATCACAGAAGTGCCCATAGACGCCTCTCTTTTACTACTAGGGTGTACACCAGAAGATATCCCCAGATACAATGCTGGGGCCTTATGGACTACAGTAGTTGGAGCTGTGGCAAAGCACCTATTGCTATTACAATAATGTGCCCCTAAATGCCCCTCCATGAAGGAATTGCCAATGTCCATCAGACAGGTGGCCATTTACAAGAGTATGTCCAACTTTTCCATGGATTCCATGGCCAAATATGAAAAATGTTGGTAATCATTCTTGGAGTCTAGATATTGCCGCAATGCCTAGCAGAGTCTTACAAAAGGGTAGGACTCCCCTGCTCCCCACCCTTAACAAGTTCCCTCCTACCCCCTACTCTCCAACCTTTTAGCTGAGGTATATGGCTTGTCTAATATTTTTGCCACAGATGTCTATAGTTAGAGTTACTTATGTTACACATGAGTTAACTTGTGATGCAATAGGGAGTATGGTAGGGGTCCTAGATAAGTGCCACCACACAGGGACTGAATACAATAGTTGACAATGCAAAGATTAGCATGGTACCCAGAACAAGTTCTGATACAGTGGACGTAGACTTGGGGGGGGAGGAGGGGAAGCAAATATAACAAGATAATCAGCTATGCATTAATAGTAAAATAAATCAACCTGATATACTGCCTGTAATACTATGCAATTTATTGTGCCTGAGCAGGCCGAATGCCGCTCAAGACTGTTAACTGTATATGTATTTGTAATGACATGTTTTGTTTTGTTTGAATTTTTCTTCAATAAAATGTTTAACTTCAAAATATTTGCAGTTAAGAGACAATCACTATATCAAGACAAAGGTCTTAATGAGTACTAAAAAGATAATATGTATACCCCACCAATGATTTAGGGACAATATGAAAAATGCATAAAACATGTAAAAATAAACAGGATAAAACTGGAAGTTTAACAAGCCATACAAAGAAGGAAATAAATTGCTGTGTTTTTGGCACAAATGCAAATGCAGGGGCCAGAGTGCCCTGCTCTCCCACAGGCAAATTAGAATACAATTATACTAGCTCAAAAAGTGTGGAAATTCATTGCAAAAAATGTTGTTAATGCACTACTTAGGCTTAAACCAACAAAAGTAGGGAAATGTGGTGTTAGGGTTTTCAACCCTAACACCCCACCGCCACCCTGCAGGCACCAACATGAAAAACCATTACATTTTGACTACCTTAAATCTTCGCAAATCAGGTGCAGGGTGTGCCTGGACATTGTCTACCCTAAGGTTCACCCCATTCTTATGCACTCTACACATCTCAGCTTCTTTAATGATGGAATGGGGTCAGCATTAGGGCTGACAACCCTGAGGCACACCACACACTTGATTTGCAAAAATGCAGGAGGAGTCAAACTATTGTTTTTTCTGTTGCTACCTGCAAGGGGGGGATAGTTTTGGGTAGGAAACTTTAATATCAGATGGAGCCACAAGCAGGGTCTAAATTGATTCACCCCCACTCACTCCACTACAAGCCATGGAACAGCTGTCAGGAGCCACAAGCAGGTATGGACAGACAGACAAGCACAGGATTTCACCATCAGAGACAGGACTCCTGCAACAGGGTGTTGAATTAAATCAAAGCTGTAATTGTTTATTGTGCTCCACTCTGCTATTTTGCTAGTTTTGTATTGGAGCTTTACTAGTAGAGTCAGCAAAGTGGGCTAATTGACTCTGTGCCCTGCATGTTTTACTTTCAGTGCTGGAATTTTGCCAAGTACTTTAAAGGGTGGACTAGTAGTTTGCTGTAGAACTTGTATTTTAAATAAGATTTCATGTGAAGTATGTGTACCAGTTCCAGAAATCATGCTCAGATTAGCCTTGCTAGCCTTTTCTTCAGTTGTTTCCCACCCTGTATCTTATTCCTTTTGTTCTTGCTCCTTCCACCAATTTCTAAGTTGATGCACCGCACCCTCGCTCCACTACAAGCCAGGAAGCAGCCGTCGGGAACCACAAGCAGGTACAGACAGACACGCAAGCACAGAATTCCACCCTCAGAGACAGGACTCCTGCATGAGGATGTGAGCCAGTTGATTCTTCACGTCGACTGCTCTACCCACCCAAGGGTGCTCCCTGACTTATTGGGGGGGTGTGATCATGTGGTAGGTCACATGACACAGCACTGATTTTTTTTTTTAAGTATCTTGTTTGCCATTTGCAAATTGTATTTGTCCCAGAGGGATAGCGTGGCAAACAACAACCTAACACAAATGGTTACTGTAATCACCAGGCAGAACAACAGGACAGGCAACAGTACCCTCCTGGACTGGCTCCTCTCTAACTCTCACTCTCTGATTTTTGAGGTCTCGGTGCTGCCTGATACCTTGAGTGACCATCCCCCAATCCCCTTCAAGTGGTCCAACAAGTTTAAAAAAAAATCTCACCCATCACAATTGTGAGCAGGGTACTGAAGAAGGGCCAGCTTGGGCAGCATAAATCAGCCCTCTCTCTATTTGACTGGTCCCCCATCGATGCAATGACTGACATTGACAAGGCCCTAAAATACTTTGTCGATGGTTTTAATAGCATCTGTGATCATTATGCCCCTCTTAGAAAAAGGAAGGTTCATGGCCACAACAATGACCACAACAATGGCTTGATCATAGGTGAACTTCTAGCCTAGATGAAGGAGAGGGACAACCTCTTGGTGAAAACCAGATCCTCTGGAAATATGCATGACTTCCAATGCTACAGGACTGCAAGAAACCACTGTATGAACCTAATTAGGCAGGCCAAAGCCAACTTCCAGAAGAAGCAGCTGAATGACTGCTGGGGAGACTGTAGGAGGTTTTGGGATAATTTCAAAATCCTTCTAGGGAAGGACAATCGGAATCACCCAGAGCTGATCAACACAAACGGCTCACCTTCAACGGATCCACTCCAAATTGCTGAATCCTTCAACTCTGCATTCACTGCTCAGACTTCAGTCCTCCCCCTGACTATATACACCCCACCAAAACTACCCCACTTAGTAAGGCACCCTCAAACAACCACCCTGAGTTCTATTTCAAGACAGTGTCAAGAGAGTGTCAACAAAGAAGATTGCCGACTATGTTAGGAGAGTCCTCGGTAAAACCAGAATGGGCAGTGATGGAGTAGACATGAAGCTTCTATCTCTCACTCTGGATATACTCATCATGTCCATTACCAAGCTTTTCAACAAATCACTGGCCCTGGCTATATTTGCTGTAATCTGGAAGCAAGCACTTGTGACGCCAGTCCATAAGAGCGGTGACAGGTCCTGTATCTCCAACTACAGACCAATCTCAATCCTCTCCCCACTATCCAAGGCCATGGAAAAGATTGTAGCAGACCAGCTCACCAATTACCTAAGCAAATACCAACTGCAATGTCCAAACCAGCATGGTTTTAGGCAGAATCACAGTAGCACCATGGCTCTGCTGGAGTTCACTGACTTCATGCATCTGGCCATGGATGAAGGCAAGTTGGTTGGGTCAGTGTTCATCGACCTAATGAAAGCCTTTGACACCATGAACTACAACCTTCTCCTGGCTTAACTGTGAAACCTGGAGGTGGCTGCTAATGCAATATGCTGGTGGCAGGACTACCTGTCTCTAAGGTCCCAGAGTGCCAAGATAGGTCAACTGTGTCTGGGTCCAGAGAAGTCTCTCTGGGTGTCCCCCAGGGGTCTCTCCTGGGACCTCTACTCTTCAGCCTTTTTCTCAATGATCTCCCAGGAGCCTGTGAGTCAAAAATTATTCTTTATGCAGATGATGCGGCCATTCTTGGCAGTGATTCAGGTATCAGGGCTCTTCAAGTTGCACTCCAACACTCCTTCAACAAATTAGAGGATTCGTTCTGTGAACAAAGGCTTCTGCTCAATTATAAAAAAACTAAGACCACACTCCTATCCTGCTCCCATCTCAAGAAAAGGGCCCCTATGCTCTCCATCTCCAACAAGATACAAGCACTCCTGGAGTAAGTGCACTCCTTTAAATACTTGGGGGTCACCTTTGATGACACCATGTCCTTTGCTCAACATGTGGACTCGGTGGTCAAGGCTGTCAATGCAAAACTGGGACTGCTTTACAGGCACAGGAAATACCTAACTTCAGCAGCACTCTGCCTTGACATTACCAGCTACATTTTATCAACCATTGACCATGGCATGGTAGTCTATGGGGCAGCCACTGATACTGTGCTAAAGAGGATGCATACTGCATTTAACAAGGCCTGCAGACTCACTCTGCATGCCGATTGCCTCACCCACACCTGCTCCCTAAATGAGAAGACAAACTGGTTGTCGCTAGGGTGCAGGATCAAATTCCAAACTTGCCTTCTTGGAAAGAAAGCTCTACTGGGCAAGGCACCCTCAAATATATCTGCCATCTTCTCCAAATCAGTATCAGGTTACGGCATTAGAAGCATGAAGCCGGGGGGCTCTCATGGTACCTTTCCAGTGTACCACACTGCCTTCCCCTATAGAGCCTCCCTCTGGCTAAATGAGATCTCAGAGCTCACTCACAATATGAAAAGCCCCTCCCTTTTCAAGTCTGAACTCAAGCACTACCCTCTCCTCCTGCAACATGTGTGCCTGTTCCCTGAACATGTAGCACAACCCCCCAGGAACCTGTAGCATGGCACAGCATGCTCCTCACTCAAAATAGAATAGGATCACCACTCCTCAGGTCTAACTCACTCTCCTAGTCATAGTCTGGCCCCTACACACCTTGCACCCCTCCCTTGCCACCCCCCACCAGCCCCCTCCTTCCTCTCCCCCTCTCCATATGGCCCTTCTGTTTTTCCCCTTTCAACTTCCCTCCAGCCCACCTGTCTACTACTCAACAAAGCCTGTTTTAAGGCCACATTCCACCTTCTCATCTTCCCCAACCCCTCCCCCCTTATCCCTGTCCTGGTCTATTTCCCACTACTTTGCTTTGCTCTGCTCTGGATCGAGGTATCACTAGAAGTTGGATGTCTCCCTTCTCTGCACACCCCCTCTGCACCTCACTTTTATTATTGCCACCTACTTCCTTCTGCTTCATCAATCACTGGGTCATTGTTAAATGTTGGGTCTACTGTTTATTATAATGATCTAGCATTGTGCACTGTTTATAGATGTATACTCCTTTGACCAATATTGTTTTATCTGTATGTGTCATTGTTTTTAAGATGTGGAACCTTTATAAAAGAGCCTTGGCTCCAAGGTCTTTCCGAATAACTAATAAATAAATAAAATATATTCCTCCACCACTAGGAGTCGCTAGTAGTCCTTATCCTCCACCCTCTTCTCTGTGTCCTTCTCCATCCTCCTATCTTGGTTTTTACCACTGCCTCCTAGTGTCACCCTCCAATTTTTCTGCAAAATCCTATACCCTACATTCTACTTTCAGTAGGTGACTGGATTCAAACCCCAACCCTATGTACAAAAGATGGGCACCCTGCAGCTGTGCCATTCCTGCAGCATCACTTCCTTTGGCATCTTTTCATAATCTTGACCTCTTCAGCATAATTTTAGGGCACTCCACAGTAGGTAGTCCCTACCCCCCCCTACTTTTTAGGGTTAGTCCTCTTACTTTCCACAACACTTGGCATTCACTCCTAGACTATACAGCACTTAACTTGTTTCCCCTCCCAGCACCATACATCCATCATCTCCCTGCAGCGATGTCCACAATATTTCTTCTTATGGCTATCCTACCAGGCCTCCTCAATCATTTAGCCATGGATGATGCTGCTCTTATTTCCACAATCCCACCATTTATACTCTCCCCCCACTTTGCCCCTTCAATTGTACATTAACACACTCTATATACTCCTCCCCCAGTCTTCCTCACCCTTCACTCACATTCACCCCTATTTCCCTCTCTTCCATCATGACCATTAGAGCACTTTCCTTTCTCTGCATTAATTGTAACCTTCACTCGCCTGTGCCCCCCTGCAAAACCCAATCCCTCCTTCTACACTTTGGGCACTTCTGGAGAGGGAAGGCAGTTGGCTCTGTACTAACCTTCACACAAAAGCTAATATTATTGCTTCCTCTTTGTTCACACAATGTGGAAATCAACCCAGGTCCTCCCACAGCCTTTGCCTCACCCTCAGAATGCGTAGCTGCATCAGGCCTAAAAATGATGCTATGCAATGTGTTGAGCCTAACCAAGAAATCTGCCCAGGTCCAGGCCTGGGTGCCCATACTAACCCAGATCTCTTCATAATCACTGAGTCATGGCTCAAACACATGGTCACAGACCATTAAATCTCCCTAACAAACTATAACCTCTTTAGGGCTGATAGGGCCTCTAGAAGGGGAGGTGTGGTTATCTATTACAAGGACAAATATAGTATCAGTAATGTTCAATGTATGTCCAAGCCAAATGAATTTGAGCTGGTTTCTCTGAAAATTTATTTATCTTCCATGGAAAGCCTTACTGTAATCAGATACTACAGGCCACCTGCTGGTTTTTCAGACATTCTTGCAACTTTGAAGTCATTAGTCACCTCCTCCACCAATGAAATAATCATTCTCAGGGACCTAAATTTGGACTGACTGTCCTCCAAATCCAGCACCCTCAAAAATCTCTGTGATGGTCTTGGCCACACACAGATCATCGACGAATCAACCAGAGCGAACACCGCTAACCTTGTAAATAGTTCCCTCCTTGATATATATTCTAACCAACTATCCGCATAAAATCCTACAGTCTGCCATCTTTCATAATAACCTGAGTGATCACTGGCTAGTGCTTTGCACCATTGCCCATCCAAAGGTTCCCTTCTTGCCCAAACTTATATCAAAGCTTCCCTTCTATATGTTTAGCCTTGAGAACTACCTGGTGGACCTAAGGAATGTAAGCTGACAAGGTGTTTACTTTGCCAAGACAGTAGATGAGGCTGTTGAGTTATTTAATGATAAACTCACATATCTGGCTAATAAACTTGCCCCCATCATAAAAAATAGAGCTTATAAGTTCTCCTACCCTTGGTTTTCACCTGATCTTAAAGCCACGCTTGCCAAAAGAGACAAACTATGGTCTTGTGCCAGACAGACCAAATTCCTGTCTGACTGGCAGATCTTCAGAGATGCCAGGAATGCTTGTGTTTCCAACCTTAATACCCCACCTCCACCCTGCAGACACTGACAGGCATCAGGGTTGCCTTGGGGTCATCCACCCTAATGCTTACCATATTCCATAAGTAAATAAGCTGAGATGGGTACAGTATAGGAGAATGGGGTGAGCATTATGTTCCCAGTATAGAACATTTTCAAATCCTGGCCAAAATGTAATTCTGCACAACTGCAATGCCATTCTGCAATTCCGCGTCATAGGTAAAAAAAAAACAGTTTGGCCAGGATTTGAAAAATGATAGCTCTGACATACATGAGGTGGGGTGATATGAAGGTTATGTTGAAAATCTTGCGTGAAAATATTTAAAGTTTCCAAAGTTACAGGCATTCATAGTGAAATTGCAACAAATGGTTATAACTTTGCCATTTTTAGATATTTTGATCTTAAATTATTAACATTGCCTTCTTATAACCCCACCTCATGAACAAAGTTGAAAAGATGCCCAAATCCTACCCAAAAGATGAATTCACTAAGCAACCATGAAATCACCTTTTGGGCAGGAGTTGCATAATGATAGTTCTATTGTTAATGAGGTGGGGTTCCGAAATGACCATGTTGAAAATTCGGTGGCCAAAATGTTAAAAAATGGCTGAGTTATGAACCAAAGTTGAAAGCTCCATTGAAGTACATTGAAGCATAGCACAAAACAGAATCCTGTTTCACAAAAGGATCCTATATCGTGCTTCCCTATTGACTACAATGGGATTAGCACTATGTAGAATCCTGTTTAACAAAAAAAAGATTCCTTATCTTGCTTTCTCATTGTAGTCAAAGGGAAAGCACATTATAGAATCCTTTTGCTAAACTGGATCCTAAATTGGGCTAATCTGTTAGAAAAGAATGCTGGTACTGTAGTAGTCCCTTCCCACTCCCCTCCCCTGATGCCCAAACCCAATTCTGGCATTGAAAAAAAGTTACATTATAATCTAGTGGTCCTTCCCCCTTCCCCTATACCTGATGAGTCTATTTATTCATTCCTTACAGTTATTGGCATCCCCCGGTGTCTAGTGGCTCCCCCACACTCCAATCTCCATATTTTATTTATTAGTTGGTGTTAGTGGCATCCTCCCACCATCCCACTTATAAAAACAAGCATTTGCCAATGCCGAATGTTGGCTTGCTGCCATTGGGAGTGCAGGAGTTAGAGAGATACAGCATAGGAATGGCAGTCAAGTAGTGAACTGATGCCAACCCCCACAGAGAGTGACAGGCATTAGGGTGTCCCTTTGGGTGTTTGGTAGTGCAGTGCAGGAAAACATGCCGGGCAGTATGTGAAAAATGACAGCTGCACAGTTCATAAGGAGGTATAACAAAATGCCAGTGTTGAAAATGGCATACGAAATATCACAATGTGCCTTTACTGAGTTACAAGGGTGCATGGGAATATGCACCCATTGGTAACACTGCCATTTTATGGGCATTCGTACCAAATTTTCAACACATAGGCATTTTAGCACTTTGCTCATGTACAGTGTCACCGTCATTTCCTCAAAGTGATCAAAGAAGTGATTTCACACAGCCCATGCTATTCTGCGCCGGAAGTGTGAAAACACATTTTGGGCAGGGTATGTGAAATGATGGCTGTACTGTTCATCAAGAGGTGTGGAAAAATGGCAATGGTGAAAATCTGAATGAAAATATCACGAATGCACAATGGTATGAGCGTGCATGCAGTCTGCCAATGCACGCTCGTAACACAGTCATTTTATGGAGTATCAGCACCAAATTTTCAACATAGGCATTTTAGGACCTCTGCTCATGAACTGTGTCACTGTCATTTTCATAATCTGGCCCAAACACTGATTTCCCACAGTGACTGCGCCATTGTGCGCCGGAAGTGCAGAAACACATTTCAGGCAGGATGTGGGAAATGACAGCTCTACTGTTCACAAGGAGGTGTACAAAAATGCCAATTCTGAAAATCCAACATTAAAATATTGGGAATGGGCGAAGTTACGAGCCTGTGTAGCAACTGAGCAACGCATGCTCGTAAAACAGGCATTTGTTGGATTTTTCCCACCAAATTTGGAACATAGGCTTTTTGCGAGGCCACCTCATGAACAGTGGCACTGTCATTTCATTAATGGGTCCCAAAAGGTGATTTCACACAGTGACTTTGAAATCACCTTTTGAGGCCGATTAATGCCATGACAGTGATAGAATTCATGAGGAGGGGTCCAAAAACCCCATGTTGAAAATTTGGTGCCAAAATTCCAAGAAATGCCTGAGATATGCAGCAAAGTTGAAAAAAACCCTATTCACTCCATTATACAGCTTACCGGCATTTCCTCAGTTCGCGGTCGGCTTAGAAGAGTGCAGACGGTTCCCGGTCCACGGAAAATCGGCCGCTGACTCGGAGGATGCGGGGGGGGTGAGAGGAGGCAAGGTGTGCAGTGGTGGGTGCGGGTGGGGGAAGGGGCATCAAGTGACGCGAGGGATGGTTTTGCTTTACAGGAAAAAAAGAAAACCATCAGGGACAGTTTTCCTGTTGCAGGCATTTGGCATGCTGGGGTGGGCTCCCAGCATGCCACCTACCTGTTTTTTTGGGGGTGTCAGTAGCCGATGAGGGATTGGGCACCCCGCCATCACACAACACCGGAGAGTCATGCTGATGGGAATTGGGAACCCCATCAGCAAACAAAGAAAGCGAAGCGAGCTGAGGGAATTGGGCACCTTCCTCAGCATTTAACAATTGGGGGTGATGCCGGGAGGAGTGGTCTCCCTCGTCAAGCGCATAAGATGGGGACTGCAAGCCGAGGTATTGGGCACCCCTCAGCAAGTCAACATTTGGGAGGGGTATGCTGACGGGAGGGCCTCCAACGGCAGCACACTAACAAGGGAGGTTACTGACAGGGGAGTGGGCACCCCGATGTCGGCAGGCCTGAGCCGGCCAGCACCATGCTCATAATGGTGGTGAGCATGGCAAGCAAGGCTGACTGCTATGACGCAGCTCTGCTCAGATTGCAGCAGACCTTGCTTAGATGTGCTCACCCCATTATACATGCACGGTGTGGCACCGGCATGCAGGCTGATTGGGGAATGAGGGACGCACCTACTGATGCGTGCCCTGCATTCGCCCAACAGCAGCCATGCCCCCCAAACCCACGCTATCACAAGATGTTGCTTGCACAAGTGCACAAGCCAACATAAAATTACCTGGTAGTCTTGTGGTCCCTCCCCAATGTCTGATCTCCATCCCCATAATAAAAAAAAACACAAGTTACCTGATATGCTACTGGTCCCTCCCCCCTCCCTGATGTCTGTTCATGGTCTTGTTATTAATGGAAGATTCAGGTTAAGTAGTAGTCCCTCCTACCTCCCCCAATGAGCCACTCACTTATACCACATTCTGCATCGGCAGTCAATCTTCATGCAGTCTGCAGCCAGCTGCAGAGGAAAAATGAGGGCTGTGCTAGTTGCAGACTGGGAATGGGGATGGGGGAGTAGGATGGTCAGTCATTACCTAAGAGGGTGGGGGGTAGGGGGCCACTAGTACAGCAGGAAGATGAATGGGTTTTTGGGGAGGCAGATCAGGGAGGGGGAAGAACCACTTCACTATAAGGTATTTTTTTTATATACTGGGATGGGGATCAGGCATTGGGGAAGGGGGGAGGAACTACTATTCTACCTGAATCTTCCATTTATAGCAAGATCATGAATGGACATTGGGGAGAGGGAGGGACCAGTAGCATACCAGATAATTGTTTTTATGATTGGAAAGGTGGGAGGATGCCACTAATGCCAACAAATAAATAAAACATATGGATTGGAGGGTGGGGGTGCCACTAGACACCAGGGAAATGGCAGCTTACACCTCAAACTGCAGCCGACAGCATGAGTTCTTGGTGCAGCAGCAGAAAGTCAAGAAAATCCTGTTGATCTCAAACAGAGAACATGGGAGAAGCGGCCCTCTCACTAAGTTGGGCACCCAGAAAAGGTGTTTCTTGCCAAAATTTAAAAAAAAACTAACATCAGACTGTAGCTAAATGGGTTCTGTTTAGCTAGGTTCTGATGTTTGTTTTTTAAAATTAATTTTAATTTTTGTTTTCAAACTTATCTTTCTCTTGCTAACTGAAAACAAATGGTGGACACAGGATGAGCCATTTGTGAAAATGGATTTGCTCCTGCAACACTATATCCAGGTTTGTGCTAGACGTCTATTTTTCCCATTGAAAATAATGGGAACTTCAAAATTTGATAAGATTGGAATGAATTAATATTTTTTCACTAAACCTGCAAAAGGCACATTGGTGAGGGAAAGGGTTTCTACCCTGAAAGTTTCATTCCACAGTTTAAAACAGTTTCTGAGATACAGGTGGACAAAGAAACAGCAACACACATGCAAATTTAAGGATTTTTAATACTCTGTATCTCAGAAACTGATTCACACAGAATTTGCCATGTCAAGAAACCTACCCCAAGAGATTATGCATGCTAATTTTCATGCAAATCCATTGGGTCATGGTGAAGTTATTAAGGTGCAAACATTTGGGTTTAACACCAGTATAATATATCACTTTCTTTTGGTGATGCAGGACATGCGAGTAGGGCTGAGTGAATTCCTTAAAGTTTGCATACACCCAACATTTGCATAAGCCAGGTGTAGTCATCAAACTCTGCAGTTTGGAACTTTAGTATAGATTATCTTTAAGATGATCCTAGTGCCCATTAACAGTCCTACCCTCCTCTTCCCACCCTTCACTCCTCTGCATTAATATTTTGAAGCAAACAATGTGTTAATTGACTAGACTCCTTTGAGGAGAGCAATCAAGTAGACCAATCTAAAGTAGGCCCATGCCACCAGCTAGAAACATATCCATTGTCTGTACTGTAGCAGACCATGCCCCTTCTGTGTATACTCCCAAACTCACTCTCTGATTGCAAAATGAAAATATTATCACAATCTTTAAATATACACCAATATGTATCCCCATATTATTCCATTTGCACTTGGCGGTGGGGGCTGACAGTGTGCATTGACACATCTGGTAGAGGAAGGTGCCCAGTAGGCTCTTACAATTATGTGATGGAGCATACTTTAGCTGAAAGATTGGGGATCAGTGGGGTTTGTGTATGTGTTTAACTATTAATCAGATACCTTTACATAAAATTGAAAGCCCAACATCCTTTGAAAAAATGTAAGCATTGACCTTTATATGAACTGCTGTAGTATAAAGAACCATATTTTTGGTTAGAAAGTAATAAATGCCATTAGCATTTAGACTATTTAATATTACCCAGGGTTCTCAGTACTCACAGACAGTATATGACCTTAAAACATCCTTGCTTCTAGCAAACTATGGTTATTCATTATCTCATTATAGTGCATTCATTATTGTTGTCATTTTTAAATGCTGAGGTTAATAATGATAGTTTTCTTTTAGTAAATTATACAAACAGCCATTGTCCCTCTTGCAAAAGTTTTTTTTCCTTTAATTAAAGTTAATTGTGTCATTGTGCTAGTGGCAAGAACATTGCATGCACATCATAACATATACATATGTATGGGGAATAGGGGGCTTTAAAGTTGTCTTTATAGATATGCAGTGTTTGCTGCACTAAAGCAATAAAAGCAGTTCAGCAATTTAATGTAAATTCTAAGATGTCATTTTGCTTTCTGGCATACATGTATAATGTAGAACATGAAGTTAAATATTCCATGTTCTGTACAAGGAATTTTCTGCCATACTGTACATATAATTTTATGCCTACAGTTTGCATCTATAGAACTATTCATGACAAAGGTACTAGCAGCAAAAAATGTATCTATGATTGTTCCTGACTTCATTTGTATTATTTGTAATCATCTTTAACAAAACAGTTGTGTACTTTGATACATTAATATTATTTTGTGACTTCTCTGTATTGAACTTCTAATGCAGATGCAGCTGAATCACACATTTCAGGGCTCTTTCTCTTAAGCATTTATTCACATACCTTTTTAAATGAGCAGAAATTGAACAAATTTACTTAGTTGAATGTGGTGATTTTCACATATGGACTGCAATTCACCAAGGAGGTAACCTAGACCACATAAGTCATGTTACCAAAGATTGCACATGGAATTGAACCAGGGTCTGTTGATATGGAACAACCATTTATTATTTCACTCTATTATTTATTTTATGCATTATCATATTTCAACAGGAAGGAGTAAACTGAAAAATAAAATGATAGTTACCAAGAAATACCTGTAACTTAACAGAGGAGAAAAATCAGGAGCAGCAATACAGGCATTTTGCAAATGTGCTATGAAAAGAGGTAGTGGAATCATAAACAATAGCAACATTTAAATCAGAATTTAATAAATATTTACTAGCAAAATCAAGGGTAAAATGATCATGCTAATGCAGGAGACAGACTTAATGGCAAAAACGTTTCTTCTGTCTTAACACTAAATATAGTATCAAGTATATCAAGCCATGTTAACATTTATTATAACACGTGATGAACAGCTACACTTCTGTTGTTTATATCTGAATTTGTACAAGTGTTCCTTGTGCATGGACCCCCAATTTCTTCCCCCTCCTGTTGCTCATTTGCCACTCAGAATGCCTCTCTGGGATTCTCCATAATGGTATTTTTATTATAGTGATTCCTTCTCCGACAGTCACAAAATATCAATTCCTTATGACAGAAGCACCAAGTTATCTCGTCGGCGAGAATGCCGACCTCTCCCACAGAGGCAGCACAATACAGCACATGGGTGTGTGCTGCCTCTTCAATGGTGTTTTCTGTGGGGGCTGCATCCCCACACCCCCATGAAGGGGTCTCTTTCCCCCCGCACCCCCAGACTCTAGTATTCCAGCTCCAGGTCAAAGTTGGTCCAGGGAGGGGGCGGAACACTGGGGGAAGGCGAAACACAGAAAAAGGACCATTACCGTGAATGTCACCATAATGGTCATTCTCTGTGTTTCGCTGTTGGAGTGACGACAACAAGGGGTGATTCACCTTATGACACATATTTACATGTCTTACATCATACCTCCAACAGTTAATCATTGCCTATCTAATACATCAAGTTGCTAATACACAATACGCAATATTACATTAAACCATTAGTTATACAATCTAGCTCTTCACTCCCAGAGGAAGCCCACTCCTTTACTTCAGATTTTCCTGATTTCAACTAATTATGCTCCAACATACACCAGAGCATGCCTGTATGACCCTGATGTAAACCAGGTCCCCCCTTGTACCTTGTCTCAATGTAGGTGTGATGTCTACCAGGCCTCTCACTTGTTTCTCCTTAAATCAGGCCTTTCTGAACCTACTTATTAGACCCTCCTTTATTTGTGCTGTTCCTTCCAAACTAGTCCTCCTCTTTTCTCCTCCCCTCACATTTCTTCCCATCCCCAAGCTTGCCTTTAACCACTGCCAAGGATGGCAGGCTTCCCCCCAAGAGGTCTGGGCCACCACTTTTTCAATTGCTTCTCTAGGTACATTAGGGAGTCTAGAAAGAAAAAGGGAGGGATAGTGAGGCTAAATAGAGTGGACAGTGGGTGGGTAGAGAGGGACAGTGAAAAAGCAGGGATACTAAATGAATACTTCTGCTCAGTATTCACAAAAGAGGAGGAGGGGAGGTACCTAATCCAATTAGCAGAAGCACTCTGGATAGGGGGGGTTGATCCCAGTCCTTTCACAGAAGAAAGGGTTCTGAAAGAACTCCTAAAACTAAAAATGCACAAAGCAATGGGGCCTGATGGGATTCACTCCATAATTCTAAAAGAATTAAGGGGAGAACTAGTGATGCCACTGACTACCCTTTTTAACAAATCATGGGAGGATGGTGTGGTACTTGAGGACTGGAGGAGGGTTGATGTGATTCTCCTGCACAAAAATGGGAACAAGACAGAGGCAGGAAACTACAGACCTGTCAGTTTGACCTCTGTGGTAGGGAAAATGATGGACTCACTTCTGAAGGAAAAAATTGCTGAGTACCTAGAGGCCAGTGGGGCACAGGACCCAAGGCAGCATGGATTCATAGCAAGAAGGTTATGTCAGATGAATC
Source organism: Neoceratodus forsteri (assembly GCA_016271365.2). Classification (NCBI taxonomy): domain Eukaryota; kingdom Metazoa; phylum Chordata; order Ceratodontiformes; family Ceratodontidae; genus Neoceratodus; species Neoceratodus forsteri. Next base: position 953,335,571 of record CM028129.1, on the reverse strand, counting down.
TAATAGATTTCTTTGACTGGGTGACTAAAGTAGTAGACCAGGGAGGGGCTGTGGACATGGCCTACCTAGACTTTACCAAGGCATTTGACACAGTCCGACACAAAAAGATTAATAAACAAATTAGCCAGCCTGGGAGTGGATCCCAGGGTGGTAGCCTGGGTAAAACATTGGCTGGACAACAGAACACAGAAGGTGATAGTAAACGGAGTCCACTCTGAAGAAAGTGGGGTAACTAGTAGGGTATCAAAGGGTTCAATACTGGGTCCAGTCCTTTTTAATGTCTTTATAAGTGACATTGCAGAGGGACTGGAAGGAAAAGTACTCCTCTTTGCAGATGACACAAAAATCTGCAACAGGGTTGATACGCAAGGGGGTAGAAAGGACTACAAGGGACTTGGCAAGGTTGGAGGAATGGTCAGAAGTATGGCAGCTTGGATTCAATGCAAAGAAGTGCAAAATAATGCACCTGGGCAACAAAAACCAGGGGGAAGAGTACACAATGGGGGGGGGGGGGGTGGTAACAATAACAACAATGGAAAGGGACCTGGGATTAATCATATCAGATGACCTTAAGGTTAGCAAGCAATGTGAGAAGGCAGTAGGGAGGGCTGGGGGATTCTGGGATGTATAGGAAGAGGCATCACCAGCAGAAAACAGGAAGTTGTTATCCCTCTGTACAGACAGCTGGTGAGACCCCATCTGGAGTAGTGCATCCAGTTCTGGAGACCCCATCTCCACAAGGACATAGACAGGATGGAGACAGTCCAGAGGAGAGCAACTAAAATGGTGCAGGGTCTGCAAGAGAAACCATACAAGGAGAGACTAACAGAGCTTAATATGTATACCCTTGAGGAAAGGAGGCAGAGGGAGGACATGATAGAAACTTTTAAGTACCTCAGTGGGATCAGTGAAGTCCAAGAGGGTAATATCTTTCAGAAAAAGAGTTGTGCAAGAACAAGGGGACACAGTTTGAAGATGGGGCTCAGGGGCAATGTGAGGAATTTTTTTTTTCACAGAGAGGGTGGTAGATGCATGGAACAGCCTTCCTGAGGAGGTTGTGGGGTCTAAAATTGTGGGAGAATTCAAGAATGTATGGGACAGACATGAGGCAATTCTTGTGGGGTGTAGGAAGAAATAGGCTGTTGGTTAACTAGGATCTGCAGCTTATCCAGTAGGTAGGGAAATGGGCAAACTAGGTGGGCCAAGCAGTCCTTACCTTTCATCAAAGTCTATGTTTCTAGGGTGAAAATTAAAAAAGTTTAATCACACATCTGGGAGATGTACCTGATCCTCTCTACCAACCCTGGACAGGCCACTGTTTTGCATGCCTGCTTAACTATACCACTTTTCCAATCACTCAGAAATGTGGATACCCTTCTAATTTGCCATTTCATGACCATCTTCAGAGTTTCTATTCCCTCTACCTGCTTCAAAACCCTCCTAGCCACTAACTCACAGAAAATAAACTTTACTTGAGGTCCCATGTTACCTATCTTATCTATGTCAGCCTTCATTTCAAAGAAAAGGTCCAGTCATTAGCAACCACCCACATCCATCCATCCCAAATGTGCAATGAAAATATCCAGCTTCATTTGTCAGTCTCTTAGGGGCAGCAGTGTTGGTAGCAACTGTGGTTACCTCATCCATGAGACTGGGCTTAAAGGCCTCATATCCAGAAATGCCTCTGAAGTCTGCAGCAGGCACAATACTCCAGGTTTTCCTTATGCAATATACAGCACCTTTTCACTTCTGGCTTGGTTGGTTTTGGACTGTGCCAAGTACATGTTCATCCCCTTGCCTGACAACCTGATGGCACATGACCAAATCATACCTTCCCCTGAATCCCTACTCTTCTGCATCCTGACCAAATTATACCTTCCCCTGAATCTAGACTCTTTTGCATCACCACCTCACCCACTCTTCTGCATTACCACCTCACCCACTCTGGTGCCCCAAAACAGGAAATTATAGGTTGCCTTTAAAAGTCAAGCCCCATGGTTATGCTGTATATAGGCTAAAGACTCCTTACCATCTCCACCAGAAGAGCCACTGTCACTGGCAAGAGTCTACCAGGATCTTACCCCTCCTTCTACTCCATCCTGTCATCATGCACTGTATTAACATTGTTTGCATGGGATCCCCCCAACCATAGTTTACTAAGCATCAGTATCACTGCCAGGTGCACAGCTATGGCAGCCAGCACCATTCCCTATCCAGACAGCTTCACAAAGAAATTGTGCAACCTCTACCACAGGCATTGGCCAACTTACCTATAACATATGTCTCTCTTGAAATGCCTGAGAGACCCACCAGTAGGATTTGTATGCCACCAACATACTGCTAGTTCAGGCCCCTGAAGAAAATGGACTTAGCTCTCTCAATTTAATCTCTTCCAACTGGGCTGGAGCATTGGTACGGATTGCCTCTGCTATGATTGCTGGTGACCAGAATTTATCAAGTTGCAAATGAGGCAGACTCTCAGCAATGGTGTTAATACAATCCTCTATATGCAATGCTTTAAAAAACACATACCAGTGTAAACACTGCACAATTAACTTGTATACCACGCTCATCACTATCTCTGACATAGCCTCCTGCGTGTTAATAACTTCCACCACTGCTCTGTCATCACTCCGGAACCAAACTCTCTAGTACTTTGGTGCTGCTCCTCCAACTAAAACTACTACAAGCATTGGGAAGCTCTCCAGGATTGTGCTGTCCTTTAGTAGCCCCACCTCCTTCCAGTTCTCAGACTATGTTTATGAGATCCACTTTCTCCAAAAACAGGCCACTATCTCCAAAGGCCCAGGCACATCCATGTACATGTCTAGGACCATGTTATAAACACAATGACCCTTCCACAATGTGATACAATTATACCCCCACAGGAAGCTTTACAGCACTCAGAGATCCCATTTCATCCCCACCATAATGTCCACTCAGGGGTGGGGTTTACATGCCCTTTTTGTGGCAACTGCCAGCCAATAAGTAAAGGCACAGACTGGTGTAATCATGCTACCATGTGCAACTTTTTTTTTTGATTCTCATTCTCTCTCTGGTCGCTGACTCCAGAGACCTCCCTCGGAAGTAGCCTTTCACAGATTGCTGTCTTCCACCCAGCTTGAGACCCCCCATCCAAGATCGGGTCCTTCTCTGGAGCTCCTCTCGTACACCCACACCTGCTATAACCCTCCCAGGCAGGTACCCCTGAGGTGGGGCCACCACCACCTACCTTGGTGCTCCATAAATCCAGTTGGCAGGTGGGGCAAAGAATATTGGAGACATAATTGGGCCAAGTCCAGCATTTGGTGTGGGCTGCCGGAGGGCTTATCATCGTCCTCCCAGGTGCTGTTTTTTTTCCTTGTTCTGTGTCCCCTCTAGAGGTGCAGACATGCAATGATGTCCAACATGACAGGTGCATTCCCACACCCACCCAAGAAGATGTCCATGATCACCTCCCCCTCTAAGGTGTCCTCAGCTGTTACTTCCCCCAGTCTGCACTGGGGGTCCCTGGATGTGGATGGTCCACAACACACCCTTCCCAGGAGAGGAGAGGATAGCAGTCATCTCAATGCTCAATTCTCTCCTCCCCATCTGACCACCAATGACCGAAGCTCAATCCTGAACCTTGGTCATCAGTGTGGCATGAGGTAAGGCATCCAGTGCCTCAGCCCTCAGTGGCACTGGGCTGGTTGCTATGTGCAACTTAAGAGGCCCAGCAGCCAGCTGCTGCACTGTGGCCAGCTGCATCATTATCCTGACCAGCACTCCCTGCAACAAGCTCTTAAGCTGATCGACTTTTGGTCCCGGTAGCTTAGAATGCATGGCCTTAGTGTCCAAGTCAATCTCTAGGAATGAACTGACCTGACTTGGGATTTCAGTCTTTTCTTCTGCTATGTGTACTCCCAAACACTGAAATGATCATCAGAACGGGACCAGCATTTCTTGACAGGTCCCTGTCTCTGGCTCACTCACAAACAAAATATCATCTAAACAGTGCACCACTCCCTTGTGTTAGCTAACCAATTTAATGTCCAATTTGAGCCAACTACTATACTTCTCATATGTAGCAGAAGACACTGAGCAACACATGGGCATTGCCTAATTAATGTAATATTCACCTTCAAATTTGAATGTGGCTGTAGATTTAGCTCTCTCAAACTTCTACAAAATCAAGAAATTCCTGAAAAAATACCCACACTTTTCTCTATTACCCTTTGTTATTGCAAGCCAGGAGCACTGTGGGACCTAGGAGGACATGGGAGCCAACATGTCCTCAGATAGTTTAATTCAGAAGCTACATAGCAAAAAGCAAAGAAACTGAGGGTTTTGCACTACAGTGGGGATAGAAGGCAGTTGTTTTGGTCACATTTTTAGAAATGTTATTGTTACTCTTCTCCACTCCAAACTGGAAGTACAGTAGCATCACTTTTGGTCAGGACAGTACAAGTGCAGACACCTGAGTGAGCATTTACTGTGTATGGGGCTGACAGTATTACTCAGCCAGCTGCTGAGCTCTGAGTGTTTTAAATCTTTGTGGGTATGTTTTTAGCTCTCTCAAACGTGTGAAAAGTCAAGAAATACCTTAAAAAATGCCCCTCTCTTGGTCTGTTACTCTCTATCATTGGTAGCCTGGAGCATTGTGGGGCCTATGTGGACTCTATAGCCAATATGTCCTTAGATAGCTTAATTTATAATCTGCATAGCAGAAAGCAAGGTGACTTATCATTTTGCAATACTCTGGGGATAAAGGGCTGTTGTATTAGCCACATTTTTAGAAATATAATTGTTATTCTTGTCCATGCCAAACCAGAAGTGCAGTGACATCAAATCTAGAGAGTACAAGTCCAGACGCTTGAGCGAGCATCAGCAAGTGATAGCAGAGGTGAGGTGCAGTGTGGAGGTGATGCACAAGCAGATGCAAGTGCATTTCCTGCATTGCCCAGGGTCTGCCAGGGGGACAAGGGTACTACCAGTTTATCAAGCAAGGATCAACCTAAGGCCAGAAATGGATAAAGACACATGTTTTATTAGACTATCAAGTAGGGAGATCAGGGTCTCATGTATAGTGTGCAACAGATTCAGTCTTAGGTCTACAGCTGACTTTGAAACATTTACATGTGAGCAGTGTAAAGGCATAAGAGTTCAAAATAAAGATGATGGAGTTGGAAATGAAATTGGGAAACTTAAAAGTATAAAACTTTTACAAACTGTATGTAAGGCACACAACAGAAATGAAGCAGTCACTCTGCAAGTGCATGACTCTCAGACCTACAGTAGTTAGTTTAAAATACTGAAAAGAGGTTGAAGGGTTAAGCAGATTACATTGATTATGATTTGACATTAGTAAGCAACTGTCATAAAACCAAAAAGGGGAGGAGGACTACATCATTTGAGTCTGTACTGTCAAACAGATTTGAGCCACTGCTGCAAACAGATCTAGCATCACTAGATAATGATTCCAATACAGAAAATACTTCACCTGAACCTGAGAAAGTAAATATTGTTCCTAATGATGTACACAGTGCATCAGAACCATTCCCAGGGATGGAGGTAAACATACCTGTCAAACTTTTGTATTAAGGGATGCCATTCTCAGATTTACACACAGCCATATATGTAACCCAGAGAAACTAAACAGAAGATGCAGCAGCTTTTCAGGAGACAAAATTGAAGATACTGAAAGACTGTCTCATGATATATTAAAAAATGCAAGGGCAGGCCACTAGCTGTGATTCAAGCAGGAACGGTATTGGTAGATATGACAAAGAGGAAATAAAAAGAGTTTATCTCACTATGTAAGACCTTGGAAGACAGAAGATGTGACATGCACTTTTCTGGAATCCTACCAGTGCCATGTGCTAGTTGGAAGAGGCAAAATAGCATCAAAAAATAAGTGAGTGTCTCAGGAAATGGATCCTAAAGAAGCATTACAATTCTGTAACACACTGGGAGGACTTTGAAAGCAACTATAGCCTCTACAGCTGGGATGCTGTCCACCTTATTAAAAGGGCAAGTATTAGCCTAGGGAGGAAAACAGAAGAAAACTACATCAATGGCTTTAAATTGAAGTAGATGGAGCTTGGGAACCAAGTATAAAAAATAGTTTGACCACAATAAGAACTGACATCCAAAATGATGCCAAAATTCACTGTTATAGGTTATTATTGCCAAATGGTAGAAGCCTGAATATCTTAAAAAAGACAGAGCTAGAAATAATAATGGAAAGAGATAACACTGATCTAGATGCTGTAATGGAGACATGGTAGAATAATAGCAGTGGCTGGTCATGTGATATCATGGGTCACAATTTAAATTATAGAAAACAACTTGGGAAAAGGACTGAAATCCTATGGTTACAAGTTTCAACAAGGAAGGGCAGGAAAATTATAATAGGAATCATCTGTAGACTTCAGTCTAGTGAAGAAGTTTTTAATAAGGCCTTGAGAGAGGAAATAAATATTGGATCTATACTAGGTGATGTTGTGCTATTATGGGACTTCACTGTCCCAGGGATCAGCTGGGTTGACCTAAGTGGTAAAACAATGCTTGAAACCAAATTTATAGATATTGTTTTACTGCTGGAGTTAGAATGAAAAATGACACAGCCAACAAGGGGCAGTAATGTATTGTACTTAATTTTAACCAACCTACAAGATGAAATATTATATATATCATTCAGGGGGCACCTTAGGTAACAGTGACCACAACCAGTCTTCGAGATCAACTTTTGCCTCTTCTCCAATTTGCACCTTATCCAAACGTGGCTCACATCCAATCAACTGGTACTTAACATCATCAAGACTCAGGCCATGCTTTTTGGGTCCCACCGAAAATCCTGCTCCATAACTCCATTGTTTCAGATATCTTGTCTGGATGGCTCCCCTGTATGTGTCACCTCCTCATTCAAATACCTAGGCATCACACTAGATCCAGCTCTTGACTTCTCTCAGCATGTTAATGCAATCTGCAAGTCAGTCAATGCTAAAATTTGGCTGGCTTACTGCATCCGACATGGCCTCACCACCACAGCCAGGATCTCTGTGGCTCAGAGGCTCTCACTCCCTCATCTCTGCTATGCTCTACCTATCCTTGCACAGCCTCATATGAACATCCTTCAAAAGTGGGATGTCACCTTCAAAAACATCTGTAGGTTTGCCTTGTCCGCCCCTCAACTTACCCACCATTGCACTCTGTATGCTGACCTACACTGGCTATCCCCCTCCTCCAGGTGCTTATTTTCCCTGGTTGCCTAACTGACAACATGATTCACTCTTCCCTACCTGCCTCACTAGCTGACATGTTTAGCCTGGCTGTTCACCCTCATCACCTGTGATCTATGACTTCAGCTCTCCTCTCTCTTCTGTTATGCTCTCCTAAAATGGAAGAACAGTCTTTTACCTACTGTGCCCCCAAATTTTGGAACTCCCTTACAAATCACCATAGGTACTCCAAATCATATGCCTCTTCCAAGAATGCCCTTTTCAATTACCTTGCAGCCTTTGACACATGCAGATGTTACTAATCGCCCTGGATTTCCAGCTCACCTTCCCTCGTGGCCCTTATTGTTTTCTCTCCTGTTTCTGCTCCTCAACACTTTGGTCAGGATTTGAAAACTGGCAGCTGTTACAAAGTATAAATAATACAAAATAAATACCAGCAGAACAGTATAAATAATACAAAATAAATACCAGCAGAATAGTATCTGAAACATCAGCTGAATGGTGTCTGAAGACTATATTTTTAAAAGTTTGTCTGCACACTATAAACATGCTTTCAATGGAAATGCTGTATACCAGCTTTGATTTAAAAAATGAGTTTGCGGGTTAATATTATACAGACCCTAACTCTGCCCTGCAAACCTTTCACATGCAATATTTATTTTACTCACTGAGCTTGTTTGTGCAACTCTTTAAACAAAACAGTTAGGGAAACATTTCATGTCCATCTTAATTTGACCTAATTTTTGACATTCACAGCATTGTAGATGTTAAAGTTTGACCACAAACTATGATTTGTTGTGGTGAAATTTATTCTGCTCTCACACACAAACAGGATTGATATTTTGAGTGAGGCTGAACGGGAGAATGTGATGTACTGCAGTCTGAGACACAAACTTCCTGTTTTCGTGTGACTGTTGCCAGTAATATAGAATGAGGGGAGATAAAACAAAGTATAAATAATATAATAAATAATAATAAGTAAATAACAGCAGAACAGTGTATGAAGCATAGGCTGAATGGTGTCTGAAGATTATATTTTTAAAAGTTTGCCTGCACACTGTAAAAATGCTTTCAATGGAAATGCTGTAAACCAGCTCTGATTTTAACAAGCATTTGTCACTGTCAAATGTTTGCTTGCTGGTATTAGCATTGGGCATGCAGGAGTTAGACATATGCAGAATAAGAATGGCAGTGAAGTATTGAAGCTCACGCCAACCCCACCTACATCATGTAGAGATGGACAGACATTGGGGTAAGTGTTTGGGTCATCGCCCATGACAGGCATGCCATGTGCCATTCTGCGCCACATGAACAAAATCACAGATCGGGTAGGATGTGAAGAATGACAGCTGAACCATCCACAGGGAGGTGTGAAGAGATGGCAATGCTGAACAGCTGTACTGGAAATATAAAAAGTGCTCACACGTCTGAGCATACAGTATGTGGACACTGCGCAACGCATGCACATTACACAGTCATTTTATGGATTTTCATCACCAAACTTTCAAAATAGGCATTGTAGGACCTCTGCTCATGAACAGTGTCACTGTGATTTTCTTGATGTGTCCTGAACACTGATTTCCTACAGCAACCATGCTATTCTGTGCCAGAAGTGCAAAAACACATTTCGACAAGTATGTGAAAAATGAAAGCTGTACTGTTCATAAGGAGGTGCAGAAAAATGGCAATGTTGAAAAGCTGGAGTGAACATATTACAAATGTGCGAAGTTATGAGCATGACTGGAAACAGTACAATGCACGCTTGTAATACATTCATTTTATGGAGTTTGATCACCACATTTTCAACATAGGCATTTTACAGCCTGTGCTAATGAACAGTCTCACTGTGATTTTGTTAATGTAGCCCCAATGCTGATTTCCCACAGTGGCTGCATTGCTCTGAGCTGCAGGTGCAAAATACATTTCATCCAGGATGTGAAAAATGACAGCTGTACTGTTCATAAGGAGGGCCAGAAAAATGGCAATGTTGAAAATCTGGAGTGAACATATTACAAATGTGTGACTTTATGAGCATGTGTGGAAACTGTGCAATGCACACTCTTAACACAGTCATTTTATGAGCTTTCATCACCAAATTTTCAACATAGGCATTTTAGGGCCTCTGCTAATGAACAGTGTCACTGTGATTTTCTTCATACATCCCAAACACTGATTTCCCACAGTGACCGCGCTATTCCTTGCCGCAAGTACAAAAACGCATTTCGCCCAGGATGTGAAAAATGACAGCTGTACTGTTCATAACTGTTCAAAAATGGCAATGTTGAAAATCTGGACTGAAAATATTGCAAATTCGCAAAGTCATGAGCATGCGTAGCAACTGCACAACGCACACTTTTAAAACAGTAATTTCTTGGAATTTTTCCACCAAATTTGTAACATACACTTTTTGAGAACCCACCTCATGAACACTGGCACTGTCATTTCATTAATCAGTCCTGCAAGGTGATTCCGTGCAGTGACCATGAAATCACCTTTTGGGATGGATTAACACCATGACAGTAACTGAATTCATGAGGAGGCGTCCCAAAAACCCCATGTTGAAAATTTGGTGCCAAAATTCCAAAAAATTCCTGAAATATGCAAAAAAGTTGAAAAAACCCAATCTATCCCATTATACAGCTTACCGGCATTTCCTCAGTTGGAGTCGGCTTTGAAGAGTGCAGGCGTGTTCCCGGTCCACCGAAGATCATCGCACCAGATTCTGGAGGTAAGTATAGAATGCGGGAGGTGTGAGGGAGGCAGGGTGCACAGTGGTAGTGCGGGTTGTGGGGGGAGGGTCCAGGGAGACCACGAGGGACTGTTTTTGATTTACAGGTTGTAAACAGGGAAAAAAAACATCATCAGGATGGTTTTTCCTTTGCTGGGGCATTGGGCACACTGGGGTGGGCTCCCAGCATGTCACCTGAACATTGTTTTTTTTGGGGGGTGTAGCCAACAGGGAATTGGGCACCCCCGTTGGTACAAAAGTGGGGGAGCACAAGAGCCAAGGGGGATTGAGCACCCCCTCAGTGTCTCACATTACTCTTTGGGGGGCTGATGCCAACAGGGAGTGGGTTCCCCCATCGGCACATCAAACAGGGAGTGGGACTGTACTGCCGATGGGGAGTGGGCTCCCCCGACGGCAAGTCAACACCGGTGATGGATGTCAATGGGGATTGGGCCCCGTTAAGCAAAAACACGCATCTGTGGGAGGGGCATGCTTGCCGAGGGGATCTAGCCCCTCGGCACTGCTTCTTATTGTTTGTGAACATGGTGGAAAGGCACCATCATGTTCACAAACAATATCACACTGGCAATGTTCCGCCCAGCAATGACCGGTCAATCCCTCATTGCAGCAATTGCTGGCACTGCAATGACGAGGCAGCCTGTGATTGCTGCAGCAAAAACGTTACAACTTGGTGCACCTTCTGGAAGACAGTGTCATCAGCACACTGTGCCTCCATTGGTGCACCACGGTCAGGCCCCCAAATGCAATGCTTCTGTTGGATGCCACACTGCTGCACCTTCCCAACCCGCTTCTCTCCGAAGCTGTCACATAATGTTTCTTGTGCATGCGCAAGAAAACATAAAAATGGATTTGTGGGTTAACATTATACAGACCCTAACTCTGCCCTGTGAACCTTTGACATGTAATTTTTTTTTACAGATTCAGCTCATTTTTGCAACTCTTTAATCCAAACAGTTAGGGTAAAATTTCATGTCCATCTTAATTTGTCCTAATTATTGTCATTCACAGTGCTAAAGATGTTAAAGTTTGACCACAAGCTGTAATTTGTTGTGGTGAAAATTATCATGTTCTCACACACAAACAGGAATAATATTTTAAATGAGGACTAAGAGGAGGCTGCAATGTGTTGTAGTCTGAGACACAAACCTCCTGTTTTCATGTGTCTGTTGCCAGCGATAGAATGAGGGGAGATAAAACAAAGTATAAATAATATAATGAATAATAATGAATAAATAACAGCAGAACGGTATCTGAAACATAAGCTGAAAGGAGTCTGAATATTACATTTTAAAAAGTTTGCCTGCTCACTGTAAAAATTAATTCAATGGAAATACTGTAAACCAGATCTGATTTTAAAAAAAATGATTTGTGGGTTAACAATTATACAGACATTAACTCTGCTCTTTGAACCTTTGACATGTAACATACTGAGGCAAATGCAACTTGAAACAGTGCTACCTAGTGCATTTAAGGTACAAACCATAGGAAATTAATTAATTCTGATATTGGCATACCCCAAACACCAGCTTACTGCTTTACACCTTCTAACGAGGTATACATCTGTACCACACTTGGTAATGCACCTATCGAGGTATACCTTGCTACTGTGAAACTTTTCTATAAGTACCACTGGGTATATGTATATATATAAATATATATATATATATATATATATATATATATATATATATATATAGGCACATATACAGTACTTGAGAGACTAAGTGTGACATTCATGCTCCAAAAAAGTGTTTTTTAATTTGATGACTGTGCCCTATTTTGAGTGCTTACATGTGGTAGTTGCATTATCCCAAATATAAAGATAGTTCATTGATTCTAACTTTTGTAAAATGGGATAGAAAAGTATAATTTAAAAAATGTAATGTGAGTAACATGGTGTCCATGGTGTCATATATGCCATTTCTAGTAATGAAGTAAACTGGATATCCCAATACCTGTGTCTTCTATTTAGGTATGGTAATTGGTGACTCTTCATCATTTGGACTTAAACAATACCTGTAACCCATTAATTGACAGTCCATTATAGGATACAATTGCATACCAATCCATAGCTAGTAACAGTTAAGTGACATCCCACATCTTTTTGCTTCCCCCATCCCAGCTTCACTGAGCACATATCTGGTACTATATGCATAAGATTCATACCAACAAATCTCTGAACATTAAAGCACATTTTATTTTAACACAGTATTTTCTAATGCATAATGTGAGTAACAGGACACCACGACACAAATGTGTCATTATCTGACTATGCTGCCAAGTATCTTGGCACGTATTATAACCATGGTATACAAGCAACAAAATACAAAAGACAAAGTTAAACCTTATTTACGGTAAAAAAAAAATATGGTAAACTACTCTGTTTACTCATCTTCTGCTGCATGTTGAGGTAAATTTTGACTTGTCAGTACCAAACAGAGACTGTCAGTTACTCCCACTGGTTCCAAACCAGAAGAATAGAGGTTCTCATTCATTTGTGCCATCTAGTAAGTACACTATGAATAGTGGAAGTAATCTGTTACATACAGCAAAATATGCCATTTGTTATACACTCAAAGTCCTGACTACACTGCCTGAGCAGAACCAAACAATGGCAAAAGAAGACAAAGGAAGGTATTGTCTTAGAATATGTTTCTTTTAAATGAAAGGGAATGATTTAGTGAAGTAGCTAGCAGAATCAATGGTGTTGATTGCAAAGGTACTATATGCCCTTGTGTCTTATCAGAAAACTGCAAGAAAATGCATTATTTATTTGAAATTTAGTTGGAATCCAGACAGGGCTTGATTTAATTGGAGGCAGTCATCTTCTTGAAAGTGCAACTGTTGACTCACCGCTGACTGTACAGGGTTACCAAATTTCCAAACAATATCTGCCAATTGTTGCATGGAATATTTAGCCATGTCCTCATCAGCAAAACTGTAGACATACTTTGCATTCTTTAGCAGATAAGTTAATGTGACCCCTGTATCGGAGGAAGACACAACCTCAGCGAGGTATATAACAAGAGTGTTTTTCATCTGAGTCATAAACTTCACAGCAACAACATTTTCTTCATGTATTTCCCTGCAGAAAGACAGAAAAATCAATTAAATAATTACATCTGACCTCCACAGGAGTGCTGAATTTCAGATGGATGTCCAAAACACAGGAGGCCCCACTATGAGAAGAAAAATACTAAGGGGTTCTCTCAAATCAGTAATGTGGTCATTCTGTGTTGTAAATGATGTGATCTTATGTTGCACTTAACCTCTATATCTTCAGGTGAAGCTACCTCTGGCTGGAAGCTGCAATACTGAACATAGGATTTGCAAGAAAGCGAGTTGTGCTCACAACAGAGGGAGATGAACCTTACAATTGTCTTTGGTTTGTAGCAGATATTCTGCAGGTGGAGGCTACTTCTAACTGAAAGGTGAAATAAGGAATTTAGAATTATCAGGAAAAACAGTCTTTCAAGCAACAGAGGAAGGTGGATCTTGCTTTATTTTTGTTACAATTGTTAAGATTTTCAGTGCAGGAAGAGTTTAAACCCTGGGCTAAGAATTTGTCATAAGTCCTGAAGTAAGTGCAGGTACAGGCTGTGTATTTGACCCAGACAGTGCCCCAGGGGGTGGAAACTGTTTTTTGTGTTTATCTGTATGTGCCTTAAAAGGCCAGGCCAGACTGTGTCAGGAAGTGCTTATATCATAGCTACTTATCAGCCAATAGCTTTGGAAGAGTCTTACAGACCTGTTAACAACAGTATTATAAGCAAGTGTTTTATAGCAAACTCATCAGAACAGCCAATATTCTTCAGGTGAAGCTACCTCTGGCTGGAAGCTGCAGTACTTAACATAGGATTTGCAAGTAAGCGAGTTGTGCTCACAACAGAGGGAGGTGAACCTTAAAATTGTCTTTGGTTTGTAACAGATATTCTGCAGGTGGAGGCTACTTCTAACTGAAAGGCGAAACAAGGAACTTAGAATTATCAGGAAAGACAGTCTTTCAAGCAACAGAGGGAGGTGGATCTTGCTTTACTTTTGTTACAATTGTTAAGATTTTCAGTGCAGGGAGAGTTTAAACCCTGAGGGATGGAATACTGTTTACTGTGTCTGTCCTGGTGCACAGCTGACTTATTTTGGGGCTGACTGCTTTCAGAGCACAAATCACTAGGCTGTTTTGGGGCTGGGGAGGTTTACCTGTGTCTGACTTGAATGTCTGGATTTTTCTCTGTTTGATTAGCAGGGTATTTTCTCTGTCAAATTGTTGTATAGGGCATCTTGCTGACAGGAAAGCACTCATCGCAGTGGTGGGTTAGAGCTTTTAGCTGATTGTTTCGTGAGGGCATAGTTTAGGCCCAACCCCTGCCCACCCTCACCCCACCCACCCCTGGAAATAGTTCCTTTATTCCTGGGGTTCTGACATCATTTCCTCAAGAGTGCAAGGTGCATATCACTGTCATATCCTCTCTAGCACACTGCACTGACAACATAAGCATACACATTGTATAATATATATATATATATATATTTCTATATAACAAACCAATCACACACACAGAGACACACACAAAAAAAGTAGATACACATGTGGGGAGTAGTGCAATTTAATGGCTGTGGGGCAGCAGTCTTCTGGGAGTCTTTCTGGAGGTTGAGATGCTGCCCTATTTGCAGACAACTCTCTGCCCTGAGGGAGGAAGTTGCCCGTCTTCAGGCCACACTGGACAGTAGTAAGGAAACCTTCCCCCATGCCACACTGGACAGTAGGAAGGGATCCTCCTCCATCCAGGGAGCACCAGAGCCACCACCACTACCTCAGAGGTTGCGAAGAAAGTACAGCAGTTGGACCACAGTGGGCTCAGGGAGGGTGAGGGTGGTGGAAAAGAGGCACACCCAGTCAGTTGTTCCACTCCACAATCCATACACCATTCTGGGGGAGCATAGTTCCCCTATGGATGCACCTGCAGAGGAGACTAAGGAGGCTGAGGACAACTGTCATGAGGGAGGCCCACAGGAAGGAGGCAGAGGACACCACAAGGAAAGGAAGCAGCTCCTGGTGGGGGACTCAGTTATTAGGGGGATAGAACTGGGGAGAGCAGGGAAAAGTGAAGTAAGGTGCCTGCTTGGTGTTATGGCTTGGAGGGACAGGAAGCGCATCCTCAGGATCACGAGAACAGCTGCATGGGAGTCTGAGCTGAATATCATTGTCCACCTAGGGACAAATGACTTGGCTCATCATGAGATTAGAGCAGTGCAGGAGGACTTTGTAGAGTTGGGGAGGGACCTAAGACAAGTAACACACACAATATCCTTCTCAGAGGTGCTGCCTGCCAATGGCATGGGTGAGGCGAGGGTACTTTTCACCATGCAGTTTAATGAATGGTTGAAAAAATGGTGTGGAGCACAGGGGTTTGGCTTCATTGGGGGCTGGGGTTCCACCTGGAGGAACACCAGCCTACACTGGCTGGATGGTCTGCATCTGTCCAGGAAGGGAACAAGTCTTTTGAGCAATTGGTTTAAATGCTTCATTGGCAAGCTTTTAAACTAGTCAAGGGGGGAGGCACTGATAAGCAGCAGGAAAATCCCAGCCTCTCCCTACAAAACAGGGTACTAAATGAGAAAATAATGAGGTAGAAAGGTCAGTGGGGATGCTGCAACAGAAGGTAAAGCCATCAAAAATGGAGAGCAATGAGTACCAATGCCCACAGTCTGGGTAACAAGCTTCCTGAATTAGTGGCCTTGATGGAAGAGGAACATCTGGATATCGTGGAAGTCACAGAAACATGGTACTCACAAAACCATGACTGGGACGTAAACATACCAGGATACACTATCTACAGGAGGGACAGGGAGGGTAAAAGAGGAGGAGAAGGAGTAGATCTTTACATAAGGGAAGAAATAAAAGCAACAGAACAAAAGGGTAAACAGGGAGGAGAAGAAGCACTGTGGGTCAATTTGGAGACAGGCAATGGCACCACAATCCGCACAGGGGTTGTATACAGACCTCTCCTCTCAGGGGAAGGAAATGGACAAGAAATGATAGAAAGTATGCTTAGAATGGCAGAAAAAAGGAGATATTGCTGATGGGTGATCTGAATATGCCAGATGTTAACTGAGTGCAGTTGCAGCAGCCAGAGAGAAGAGTGGGGTTATTCTAGATGCCCTACAGGGAGCATGCCTTAGACAGCTAGTATTGCAACCCACTCTGAGAGGGAGCAATCTTAGACCTGGTTCTCTCTCAAATGGAGATGGAGATGGAGAGAGTCACAGATGTAGAAGTGGGTAGCCATCTGGGACTAGCGACCATCGAACAGTATGGTTGGCCAATAAACACAGCAATAGAGTCAAGCCATACAAAGGCAAAAATACTGGACTTTGGGAGGGCTGACTGCGCCAAAATGGGTGAGTGCCTAAGGAATGTACTAGCAAATGGACAGGAAGGAGGGGTGGAAGAACAATGGGGAATAATAAAAACTGCCATTACAGAGGTAACAAGCCTTTGTGTGAAGCAAATAAACAAAACTAAATGATGTAAGAAACCACTATGGTTCTCAAAGGAAGTGGCAGTGAAGGTTCAAGAGAAAAAAGCATTAAGAAGTACAAGGAATCACAGAAGGAGCAGGACAGAGAACTGTATCAGTTGAAGCAAAAGGAAGCTGGGAAGGCAGTCAGAACAGCAAAGGCCCAAACTGGAGGAAAAAAGATAGCCAACTCAGTTAAGAAGGGGGATAAACCTTTATAGGTACATCAGGGAGCGAAGAAGCACTAAGGAGGGATGGTGAGGCTTAATAAAGGTGGAGGTGGGCAGAGGGTGATGAGAAAGGCAGAGATACTAAACAAATATTTTTGCTCAGTATTTACAAATGAAGAGGGAGGTACCTAAAACAAACAATAGAAACACTCTGGATACAGAAGTTGATACCAGCCCATTTACAGAAGAAAGGGTTCTGAAAGAACTCTTTAAAACTGAAGGTGGACAAAGCAAAAGGTGCCTGATGATTCATCCCAGAATTCTAAAAGAACTAAGGGTAGAACTAGCGACACCACTGACTACCCTCTTTAACAAATCATGGGAGGATGGGGTGGTACCCGGATGGAGGAGGGCAGATGTGATTCCCCTTCACAAAAGTGGGAGCAAGGCAGAAGCAGGCTACAGACCTGTTAGTTTAACCTCAGTGATAGGGCAAATGATGAATCACTTCTGAAGGAAAGCAATGTCGAGTATCTAGAGGTCAGAGGGGCAGAGACCCAAGCAGCATGGATTCACAGCGGGAAGGTCATGCCAGGCGAATCTGATAATTTCTTTGACTGGGTGACCAAAGTAGTAGATCAGGGAGGGCTGTGGACATGGTCTACCTAGACTTTGCAAGGCATTTGACACAGTCCCACACAAAAGATTAATATACAAGTTAGCCAGCCTGGGAGTGGGTCCCAAGATGACAGCCTGGGTAAAGAATTGGCTGGAGAATTGGACATAGAGAGTAATAGTAAATGGAGTCCACTCTGAAGAAAGGGGGGTTACTAGTAGGGTACTGCAGAGTTCAGTATTAGGACCGGTCCTCTTCAATGTCTTTATAAGCAACATAGCAGAGGGACTGGAAGGAAAAGTATGTCTCTTTGCAGATGATACAAAGATCTGCAACAGAGTTAATGCACAAAGGTGGGGTGGAAAGGATGAGAAAGGGACTTGGCAAGGTTAGAGGAATGGTCAAATGTATGGCAGCTTAGATTCAATGCTAAGAAGTGCAAGGTAATGCACCTGTGAAACAAAAACCCAGGAAGAGTACACAATGGGGGTGAGATACTACCAACAACAAAAATGGAAAGGGACCTGGGGGTAGTCATATCAGATGACCTAAAGGTGGGCAAGCAATGGGAGAGGACAGCAAGGAGGGCTGGGGGATACTGGGATGCATAGGGAGAGGCATCACCAGTAGAAAACAGGAAGTTATTATCCCTCTGTACAGACAGCTGGTGAGACCCATCTGGAGTACTGCGTGCAGTTCTGGAGACCCAGTCTCTGCAAAGACATAGACAGGATGGAAGCTGTCAGAGGAGGGCAACTAAAATGGTGCAGGGTTGCACGGAAGACATATGAAAGAGACTTAAGAGCTTAATATGTATAGCCTTGAGGAAAGAAGGAGAGGGGACATGATAGAAACTTTCAAGTACCTCAAGGGAATCAACAAAGTCCAAGAGGTTAGCATCTTTCAAAAATAGAGTGTGCAAGAACAAGGGGCACAATTTGAAGATGGGGTTGGCTCAGAGGTAATTTGGAAGTATTTTTTCACAGAGGGGTTGTGGATGCATGAAACGGCCTTCGGAAGAGAGTTGTGGAGTCAAAAACTGGTGGAATTCAAGCATGCATGGGACAGTCATAATGCAATTCTAGGGGGTGGGGGTAAGAAGAAGTAGGCTGCTGGTTAACTAGGATCTGCAGCTTATCCATTAGGTAGGGAAATGGGCAGACTGGGTGGGCCAAGCGGTCCTTATCTGCCATCAAATTCTATGTTTCTATGTTTCTATATCCTACCCATGGCTGCACTAATATACACCCAAACAGCAAAGGGCAAATATTGATTGCATCCTGCTCAGAAATGCCCCTCATCCCTATGCAAGTGGGTCCAGACTGATGCATATACTGTATAACAATATCTAAAGTACAGGAACATGATCTGTTCAAAATCTGCTGTACATTGTATTTTGACACAGTAGGTTCCTCTTTAGACTCAGATTTTTTACACTAGTAGGTCCAATTCAACACATGTTTTACATGCCCCAGTGTTGTCACTGATCGAATTCCACTGGAACAATACATGAACACTTACATTAATGGTGAGCTCTCCTGAGGCAAAAGCAAATCTTCACATGATGGAGGTGGTGGTTGTGATTTTTGAGATATTGATTGTGGTGCTGGGAGACTTGCAGACCTCAGTGGTGGTGGTGGAGGTTGGGACATTGCTGGTGGTGGAGCTGGGGATCTCGGTGGTGGTGGAGTTGGGGATCTCGGTGGTGGTGGAGTTGGGGACCTCGGGTAAGCTGGTAGAGGTGTTGATGGTGGTGATGGCAATCTAACTGTGGTGGTCGTGTGGGAGATTCCATCTGTGGTGGTACATCTGCCAATGCTGCCCCAGATTTCAAACAAAAGAATCTCCAATGACCAGTAGACTCATTATTGCTGCACTGACCATTGTTGCTTATGCAGTATGTGCAGAAACAGCTCCTTTCTCTTGCAGAAACAACATGTGGTTGAATTCCACGTATACAGTGCGTTATGCGCGTGTTCAGCAAAGTTTTAACATTGATTTTTTTTTGGGACATTTGTGGTTTACTTCACTTTCCTTGACAAAGAAGAATGTTCTTCTTGTATGCACATGTTCATCCTCATTTTGGGGGCAGCTCAAATGTGATTTTCCATACAGGAACAAATCATGTGCATTAGTTATCACAGCTCTTCTTGATGTTACTGCTGTTGAAGCACTCTTTTTCAGAACACGGACTTCACTGTCACATGATCCTTTCCCATGGCGACTTCCAAAGTAATGCTTCTCACATGGAACTCCAGAGTCATTCTCTCCAAATGATGCATCAGCAAAGTTTCCTTTATTTTTATATTGCGTAGGAGCACCATCAGAAAAATGAATAATTTTTGTCATGTCGATTCCTTGATTTTGTAGGTATTTTGTTGCCAGAGATACAAAGTGCTGGACAGAATGAAAATCATGTTTTCTGTCATCACTGATGAATGTCAGGGAGTTGTGCATTGTCATGCACAGTTGGGTTCTGGACACTGATAATATGCAATTACTGGGTGTATAGTCACTTTATAGTCACTTGATTATATACCCAGTGGGCACTTTGTTCTTTATCCTGATAATGGCAATTGTAGTTTTCACCAAAATCAAGGCAATAAACAACACAACCATTGAATAAATTTTTCCGCACATTATCAAATTGCTTTGCCTACCATTTTACATTGAAAAGATGCTTAGAGAATGGCTCCAGTTCTTCCTCCAGTTCCTCAATTAATTTACGAATCTCTCCATTCTGTTGCTTCATCCTCATTTGTTTTTGTTTCACCACCTCATCCTTTTTTGTTGTGACATCATCCAATTGCCATCTTCTCCATGTCACTGTAGAATTCAAATAATCCTTTAATAGTGGGAACATTTTTTTGCTAATACCTTTAACACCACAATTGTCACATTCTCGTTCAGTGCATCTCATTTGTTGGTATTCACCTGTTTTTGGACAGAGTGTGACTGCAGATGCCTCAAAGTTGTGTTTTATTGATGCTTCTGCAATGTTATACTGAGCACACTTTGCTGCAAGGCTGTTTAATTTTAAATCAGTGTTAAGGCAGTACTCACACAAGCACTGCATCAGTTTATGTTTTGACATTGGACTGATGTTTTGAGGTCACAGTTTTACAAATTTGCTGTACCCAACTTGCAAATTCGGGTACTCCTCTTTGAATTGTTCATAAGTTGACTGAAGTGATGCTTCAAATGCCTTTTTCACCATCATGTCCTTACAAATAAGCTTTACAACTGGCAGTTCTCAGGCTATATCACTCCTCTGATAAAAGTTATGTACTGCCTGAATTGTTGATGCAGGTATGGCATTCTTTAGTACTTTCCTTTTGCCAATATAGTCTTTATCTAAGACGGATTCAGCACAAAGGAAATTCCAACTAAACCCAAACTGCCGGTGAAGGTCTAACTTTCTGAATTTCTTTCTTATCAGCACGGACTGATGAAGAAGTCTTCTCATCCTAATAACATCCTTCTTCCGAGATTTCTTCGGGGCTTCAAGTGTCACTTGCAAGCTATTTGCTTCCAGAAAATCCATCCAGTTATTTCTTTTTAGAAGGTGTCAGTATGCATCTTCCGGCAATAGCTTGCCTTTTTCTTGGTGTGCTACATGACAGAATTGAAGCAACAACTTCTGCATCTTTTTGGGGACTAGTTGGCATGGCTTTCCTTGATCTGGATATTGCTTTTCTCCTAGCAGTTTGGCTCCTAAATGGATTCTGCATTGCAGCGGTGTTCTGTGGGGATTTGATTGGGGTCACTGGAGAAGAAGTCAATACTGTGCTGGTATCAGATTGAATACTGGATATATTGGTGTCTGTTCTAGTTGCTGCACTTTGTGAACTTACCATGTGTGTTTTTTTATTTTGTTTTTTTTTGCTGCATACAATTATTCATCTTCTTTTTAGAGAGGTCATATTTTCCCTTTGTTTTTGGTTTTGTTCTCTCCACTGTACTCTCAATGTACAAACTTCTGGTATTTTTCTCTTTACTTCTCTACTGACTACCTCTTCATTCTCTTTGTTTTTTCTGTGCTGTTACATGCAAAGCCTTGCCTTTTCCCGGGATTGCACCTTTTTCTCCTGACACATTGTCATGTTGTATTGCTTAACACGTGTGTTTTCTGATGCAAGAAAAGCCTGATACTTTTCTGAGTCAGCTTTAATCCTTGTTCTATATTCATGCATTCTCTCTTTCGGGGTTCTCCTTTCTTGTCCCACGCCACTGTGAGATCCTCCTACCTCATGATCTCGCCAGGCTTCCCCGCTACTGCCACCAACACGAGGTATGGATGATGATGTTTCCTTTCATGGTTTCTGCTCTCATGATCTCATGTTCCTGATTTCCATCTAAATTCACCAAAAACAAAACATAGAAACAATAACATACTCTGCAATCAATGTTGACACATCCTGTTTTGTTTTTGTGGGCCAGCATCTGGTTGCTAAACTGTTCCACTGACATCACATTGCCCAGATGATTATATGAATGCCATGAAGAATATGCAATATAGCAAGACTGTGGGAATCCTATCAAAGACAAAAATAATCTAGGGCTTACTGTGGACAGATCACCTAAGAAAACAGAAAATGAGCTGCTGTGGTGCAGAAAGTATCATGTCTTGGCTGCACTACATGAGAACCACAACATCCCATACTGGTCATTCAAATGTAGAACAGCAGAACAAAGAACAAGAGGATTCAACACAGGGCTATCAATTTTCAATACAAATATGAAGAACTGGATGGAGAAGCAATATGGAAAGACTGAAGACAGCTCAACTAAGAAAAAGGATCTAGTAGTTATGGTGGATGAGTCTTCTAAAAAAATGGAAAATGAGCTGCTTTGATGAAGAAAGCACCAAGTCTTGGTTACACCATGAGGACTACAGTATCCAGTACTGGGAAGTCCCTCATGTGGCACCCCAGTATCTTTACAGCCAGCAAGTGGCAAAAGTGCTGCAAGGCCTAGTATCATATCTGAGTAGAAGCCTAACACCAGAGACTGCTTGCTCGGGGCAATGCACAAAATAGCTACAAGTGGTCATTTTGTGTTTACTGCAGAAATCATTGCCAAATCATTGATTACTTAATCCCATTACTTTCAGAGGACCAGTGTTCTAGAAGGATATAGTCCAATAGTTACTCTCTTATAACTCTGTGTGTGTGTGTGTGTGTGTGTGTGTGTGTGTGTATATGTACATGCATTTCCACCTCCTGTGGCCCTGTGTGAGAGGGGATGGGTGTACCGAGGCTACAGAGGGGGTCTTACTTGTCCACTGGCATGTGCTTTACAACGACACCACTGCCATGGTGTCTTTGTAATGAACATTCAGCTGGCCCAAGCCACAACAGCAGCAAGCATGTATGCCTGAATGTGCACATTTCCACCTCCTGTAACTCTGTGGAGGGGGATGGGTGTACTGAGGCTACAGAGGGGGTCTTAATTGTCCACTGGCATGTGCTTTTCAATGACACCACTGCCATGGTGTCTTTGTAATGAACATTCAGCTGGCCCAAGCCACAACAACAGTAAGCATGTATGCCTGATTGTGTGCATTTCCACCTCCTGAGGCCCTGTGTGAGAGGGGATGGGTGTACCAAGGCTACAGGGGGTCTTACTTGTCCACTGGCATGTGCTTTACAATGACACCACTGCCATGGTGTCTTTGTAATGAACATTCAGCTGGCCCAAAGCACAACAGCAGCAAGCATGTATGCCTGAGTGTGTGCATTTCCACCTCCTGTGGCCCTGTGTGAGGTGGTATGGGTGCAGAGGGGTCTCACTTTCCACTGGCATGTGCTTTACAAGTACCTCCTTTAGTATTCAGTGCATGTGCCTTGAATATCAGCATCACACATCAGTTTGTTTGTTTGTCCCACACTGATTTTTGCATGTGCCACAACAGCCAGCTCCAAACGGTGACTTCTTTTTTTGCTCCCCACTCATTTTTCTTCATGTTTCTTGATGGCCAGCTACATAGCTGCTTCTTGGACCAGTCCCAATCAGCAAACAATGATCAATTCACTGCATCACATATGTTCAATAATGAAAACATAAGAATCGCTTATAGGATTCCATGCATGTGCCCTGAATACCAGCACCACTTGGTACTTTGATTGTCCCACGCTTGAATTTCTTTATGTGCCTCGACGGTCAGTACCACACGTTGGCTTCTTTGTCCCCCACTCACTTTTCTGCATGTGCCTCGAAGGCCAGCAACATGGCTGCTTCTTTAACCAGCCCCAACCAGTAAACAAAGATCAATTTACGGTACCACATTTGTTCAAAAATGAAAACATAAGAATCACTTATAGGACTCCATGCATGTGCCCTGAATACCAGCACCACTCGGTACTTTGATTGTCCCACACTTGAGTTTCTTTATGTCCCTCGAAGTCAGCACCACATGGTTGCTTCTCTTTTTGGTCCCCTTGGAGCTCGAACATGAAATGGTGGCTGGGCACAATGTGTCGCCGCCCGCTGAGTTCCTTCCCTGCTATGCATGCACCAACTGCATGCACTGCACCTGACTGCCACCAGGCACCGCTGCAGTGAGGTGCATCCCCTGAGATCTCCCCAAGGAAGGGAGAGCTGTCCTCTGGACACTCGATCCTTTCCCTCCCCTGTTGACCCCCGATGCTCTTGGCTCACCCTCAGTGCCACTGGGCGGCCCACAAAACTGAAGGTTGACAAAGCAATGGGGCCAGATGGCATATGCCCAAGGATATTAAGAGAACTGCAAAAAGAGCTAGCTGCACCTCTGGCAGCCTTGTTCACAGAGTCAGTTAACACAGGAATGGTTCCAGAGGACTGAAAGAGAGCACATGTGGTCCCTCTGCACAAAAAAGGCAGTGGGGAGGCAGGCTGGGAATTATAGGCCAGTCAGCCTCATGAAGACACTGATTAAAGAAAGAATAGTGGGACATCTAGAATCCCATGGGGCCCAGTATTTGAGAAAACATGGATTCACAGCAGGGAGGTCATGTTCAATGAATCTGAGATTTCTTTATCTGGGTGACAAATTAAATTGGAGGGGGGGGCATGGGTATCACTTACCTTGATTTCAGTAAGGCCTTCAACACTGTTCCACAGAAGAGGTTGGTTAACAAGATGGGTAGTCTGGGCATGGGGAACAAGGTGATAAATTGGGTTAGGAACTGGCTAACAGACAGGAGACAGAGGGTGTTGGTTAATGGGATTCAGTTTGAGGAGGGGGGTGACCAGCGGGTTACCTCATGTATCACTCCAGGGCCAGTTCTGTTCAATATCTTCATTAGTGATATTGAAGAATGACTGGAGGGAAAGGTCTGCCTGTTGCAGATGACACCAAGATCTGCAATGGGGTGGATACTCCTCACGAGTGGGGAAAATGAGGAGGGACCTGGTGAAGCTGAAACAATGGTCTGAGATGTGGCAGCTGAGGTTTAATGCTAAGAAGTGCAAAATTATGCACCTCAGACAAAGGACCCTGGGGTGAGCTACAGAATGGGTGGAGTTGCTGACTATCATCAAGGAAGAAAGGGACCTGGGGTTATTATTTCTGATTACCTGAAAATATCAAAGCAGTGTGCCAAGGCTGCAGGGATGGTCAACGTCATGCTGGGTTGCATAGGCAGGGATATCACTAGTAAAAGTTGGGAGGTAGTGATGCCTTTGTATAAACCACTTGTCAGGCCTCACCTGGAGTAGTGTGTGCAGTTCTTTAGGCTACACCTTTGGAAGGACACGGACAGGGTTGAGACGGTCCAGAGAAGGGTGGCTCAGATGATAGATGCCCTGCACCAGAAAACTTATGAGGAGAGATTGAAGGACTTCAATATGTACTCACCAGAGGAGGGGGGGGGCATGATGCAAATATTCAAGTACCTAAAGGGCATGAACAAGGTGCAGGGAGGAGACACCTTCTAGTACAGGAGGAATACAAGAAAAAGGAGTCATGACATGAAATTGAAGCATACAAACTTATCAATCTGCCAGCAGGAACAGGCCACATGGTCTATCAAGGCTGCTTGAATGTGCAGCTAGCATCCATTACATTGCAGCTGCCTCACCCTCCTCTCCCTCATCACAATTAGCACCCTTTCATCTTGTCCCATCCCCTTTTAAAACTACCCACCATCTTACAGGGTACCACCTCTTTGGACAGAGTGTTCCACTTAGGCACAACCCTCTCCCTCAAAAAGTGTCTCCTCATTTCTCTCCTGTATCTCCCCCCCAACAAGCAGAGACTATGTCCACTCATATCCCTCCCCTCAACTTAAATACCCCCTCTGTACCTGCATTTTTTTACTCCTTTACATATTTACAGGTCTCAGTCATATCCCCTGATCCTTCCTCTCCTCCAGGGAGTATATATTTAACTCACTCAGCCTTTCCTCGTATGGTTTGTCCATACATGGTGAGGGATGTAAACATACTTGGGACAGGCATAGGGGAATCTTGGAGGTACTGTAGGGCAGAGGGAGGGGAAACTACAGACCAAGCACCAAGCACAGCCCTCCCCACAGCCACTGAACCCCCCGTGGAAAAAGGAGCACCGGAGCGCCCAGGTAGCAACCCAGCTTCTAGCTGCCTCAGGCAGCTGTGCCACTGATTTAAACTTGACGCCTTTTTTGCCTCCCATAGACTGCTGTGCCTTTCTGGTTGGGACTGAGGAGCAACGCAGATAACTTCAGCAGCCTGCTCTCATTCTTACCGGCAGTGGGATTTTGTTTTTCTGTAATTCGGGACTTCACCTGTAAATGATTCTTTAACCCAGCTAGATAATGTGTGTAATTTTACCTCATAGCCTGCAATTTACTGTACAAGTTGTATTCAAATGTTTTAAAGCATTATTGTTGCATTAGCTCCTCCCTTCACCTACCTATACTTAAAGCTGCCTTTTTTATTCCTTGCAGCAGAAGCGGTCACGAGGGCAAGCAAGCACAGCCCTCTCCACAGCCACTGGACCCCCCCCCACGGAAAATGGAGCACCGGAGCACCCAGGTAGCAACCCAGCTTCTAGCTGCCTCAGGGAGCTCTAGCCCTGCCTGCGCTACGCGCAGGCTCCACACCGCCCCCACCACCACCCTTGGTGAGCTCCTCCTTATATAAGGTGAGATCAGGTGAGCGCGTAAACCAATCAGCCCACTTTCCCATTAGCTCCTTATACTAATCAGCCACTAGTGGCCACCGCAGATCAGTTTCAGAACTACTACAAAAAAAAAATGCAGTATCTCACATTTACAACTCTTTTGCTTTGCCTAACCCTATCCTCCCTTCCACCCTCATCCTACCCTGCCCTTACTGACTCACTGCCACCTCTCTCTTCAGCTGTAATGCCACCCCTCCACTCCTCCTCTGCACCAGCGGACCAAAATCAACACCACTGGCATAATTGGTCCCTGGGGGACTCTATCCTCCCTCCCTCCCTCTTTCCATGTGGAGTTACCATCCCTATATATCCCCTTCTATTCAGACCCTAAGCCTAACTCGGAAACTCCAAACCATCCCCCTCGAGGCTGGACAACACCTAAGAGCATGCGTCTAGTAAGGCACACTCTGGCTCTCCTTCTCCTTATAGCCGGGGATGTAGAACGTAACCCAGGTCCACCAACCACTATAGCTGGCCAATCCCCCACCCCAGCTACGCACCTCCCTAGAGGCTTTAAAATTGTCCACCTAAACATATGCAGCATCCTAAACAAAATAGCCGCTCTGCAAACCACTGTCCTAGCCCTTCACCCTGATATTGTAGTCATTACTGAATCTTGGCTGAAGCCCCATAACCTGGACGCGGAATTCCAAATACCCGGGTTCTCCTTAATCCGCCAAGACAGGCAGGGCAGAAAGAAGGGTGGCGGCATTGCCATGTATATCTCCTCTAAACTCCAGTTTTCCAAAATCACACCTACAGTACCCATACAATCTATAGATTCCCTTCTAATTAAAATTCCCCTGCCACACTCTATCCCAGTATACATTGCAGGGTCATACTGCCTGCCTGACACACCTCTGGGCAGCATCCTTGAACACATTGGCAACCTGAGGTCCCTCACGGCAGGCAGTGAACTCCATATCCTTGGAGATTTTAACTAGAACTGGCTAGGCAATGTAGCCTCCAATATGCGATGCCAAATAACAGCCCTAAACTTGCACCAGCAAATAGGTGAACCCACTCACCTAAATCACAAATCCAGTAAACACACACTACTGGATTGGGCCCTTACCACCCACCCCCATCGGATAGTTAAAGCTGGCCTTTTACCTGACTCCCTAAGTGGCCACCATATGATCTACATGGTGCGTAAAATCTTCCGTCCCAAGGCCCCACCACCCCACACGCTTTACAACAGGGTTTACAAATCCCTTGATCTGACTGCTCTCCTAAATGACCTCAACAGCATCGACTGGTCTTTCATCCCTAGGGCCACCTCCTTGGACGAGGCCCTGAAATTTTTCTCTACCAACTTCCTAGACATCTGGGATGTCCATGCTCCTTTCAGGAAATCCAGGGTAAGAGGAGCCCACTTATCATGGGTCACTACTTACCTCATGTCTCACCTACGAGCCAGAGACCGAGCCTGGAAATCGTTCAAGGCCACAGGTGCTCATATGGCTCAGCAACACTACAGGACACTAAGAAATGCCTGCACAAGACTCATACACCAGGCCAAATCTAATTACTTTAAAACTGCGTTCAACAACAACTTCGCTCACCCTACCCTATTCTGGAAGTCAATAAAATCCCTTCTTTCCCCACCGGCCCAACCCCCTACTCCCACTCTCAACCTAGGAGGAAAAATCATCGTGGATCCTAGCCTGGTTGCAGCTGAGTTCAATTCATATTTTTCCACCTCAACAGCTTTGCTTCTTGCCTCCCATCCCCATCCCCCCACCCATTGCTTCCCCTGCAGGATCCTCCCAGGCCTCCTTCTCGATCAGCCCGGTCTCATCTGACCAGGTGCTAGAAATACTGCAGTCGCTAAAGCCCTCCAAAGGTAAATGCCTATTGGGCCTTGACTCAAAAATGCTCCTGCTCTCAGCACCTGCCATTGCCCACCCTCTATCCCTGCTCTATAACCTGTCTTTTAGACTCGGGGCAGTCCCTACAATATGGAAACAAGCCACAGTCATTCCCCTTCCTAAAGGAGGGGACCCTTCCTCCCCATCACACTACCGCCCCATATCACTGCTCCCCATCCTAGCCAAAATTCAAGAGCGCCTCGTTCTTTCCCAGCTCCAAGACTATCTAGAAACCATATCCTTTTTCACCCCCTACCAGGCCGGCTTCTGAAAAAACCACTCCACCACCACCTCTCTTCTTCGCCTCACCAGCTCTATCCTTACGGGTATGGACAATGGGGATATAACAGCAGCCATATTTATCAACCTGGCTAAAGCCTTCGACACAGTGTCTCATCCCCTGCTGCTGGCTAAACTTGCCCAAGCTGGTCTCTCTATGAACGCAATTAACTGGTTCCATTCTTATCTGATAGGTAGGTCCCAATCGGTCCGTATTGGCTCGACTATTTCCTCCTCACTCCCTGTCACCAGTGGAGTCTCCCAAGGGTCTGTACTCGGCCCTCTGCTGTTCTCTGTCTTTCTCAATGACCTGCCTGCTGCCTGCCCACTTTTGGCTATCCATATGTACGCAGACGAAACTGTGCTGTTTGCCTCGGGCCCATCCACTAATGACATGACAGCCTGTCTTCAGAAGGACTTCGACTCCATCCAACGTTGGTTCCTCTCAAATCAACTATTCTTGAATCCAAAGAAAACCGTCTCCCTCACTTTCGGCTCTCGGGCCAAACTAACCTGCCTTACCCCCACATTCTACACTCTGGATAGCTCCCCACTAGAGGCCTGTACTTCATATAAGTATCCGGTGTCTGATTAGATCAGTACCTCGACTTCTCGGCGCATATAGATGCTCTACACAAAAAACTGAATCCCATGCTGGGAGCTCTCTTCCAGAACAAAAACTGCATACCTCTATCTACCAGGCTAGCAATAGTCCAAAAAATGATCCTCCCGATCATGGATTACGGTGATGTTGTCTACTGTGCTGCCCCCCAAACTTCCTTAGCTAGGCTTGATCCCCTCTTCCACTCCTTTTGTCGGTTCGCTTTGGACCGCCCTCCTAATACTCATCACTGTGACCTCTACCAGGCCTTGGACCTCCCTTCTGTACATAACCGGCGATTGCTACACTGCGCCAAAATCACGGCTAAGTTCTGGTCGCAGACACTCCCCTCTTACCTGTCATCCTCTCTAACTTCCCTCCCCCCACCGACCTACGCACTCAGGAACATTGACTCCAGACTCCTGCACATTCCACACAGATCTACCCGGTTAGGCCAGGCTGCTTTCAGTTTCAGGTTGCCCAAGTTATGGAACTCCCTATCACCCGATATTAGACACGCCACAACTACCCCACACCGGAATGCTCTTCTCAAAACATACTTCTCTACCAACTGCTCCTGTAGCCCCCCCCCATTGTACCCCTCACAACTCCTAACTACCTGCTGCAAACACCAGTCTGGTTCTCCATTTTCGTTAGTTGTGTTGCTGCCAGCTCCTATTTGTTGAACTGTTTTTATCTGTAACATAAATGTATCTGCAATATTGCACTATGACAGTCTCTTCCTTGTTTTGTTTTGTACTAAACATATCAATGTATGTTTCTCTCTGCACTACGTTCCCTTTGTAATTCCCCTCCCCCCAAGGCGCATCTGGAATCAAGCGGTACTCTGCTCAGTATGCCTTCCTGGTAAATCTCTTAAATAAATAAATAAATAAGATAGGGAAATGTATAGGGCTAACAGGCAGACTAGATGGCCTTGTGGTCCTTATCTGCTGAACATTTCTGTGTTTCTAAGTTTTTCTGCACGTCCCCAAATGGCCTTTTGGGCATAAGCAGAAAAACATAGAAACATAGGAATTGTCAACAGATAAGGACCGCAAGGCCCATCTAGCCTGTCCATTAGTCCTATACTTGACCCTTTGCTGCTTCTTTGCCCATGCCGCACCAGCACACAAAACATAAGAAAGATCAATTTTCTCTAACACGCTTGTTTATAAAAACATAAGAAGCTCTTATACTACGCAATGCATGTGCTTTCTTCATTTGCCACGAATACCAGTACTACATGGCACCCTGGCAGCAAACAAAGTGAAAACATCCCAGATCTCACCAGAAAATAGGCATCTGTTTTGTCTAGTGTGCTTACCTGCTTAACAAAAACTAAATAAATAAATACTCCTCAGTTTCTGTGGATGCCCTTACAAGTAGAGCATTTTTTCTTAATTACTGATTAAAAGAAAGTGCCATAAAATGTTCACAACTGTGTTAAAATAAGCACCCTATAGCACTTAGTACATGTGCACAGCAGGCCAGGACCACCTGGCTGCTTCTTTGTCCAGCCCCAATTAGCAAACAAAACCAAAAATAAATAAAAAGAAATCATTCAAAATCAGTACCCCCAAGTCTGTGGAAGCCCTTACATAAAATGTAGTGTATGTGCCCAGCAGGCTAGGACCACACGTTTGCTTGTTTGTCCCACATTT
Organism: Neoceratodus forsteri; assembly: GCA_016271365.2. Classification (NCBI taxonomy): domain Eukaryota; kingdom Metazoa; phylum Chordata; order Ceratodontiformes; family Ceratodontidae; genus Neoceratodus; species Neoceratodus forsteri. The sequence goes on along the minus strand of CM028129.1, from coordinate 953,304,738 downwards.
GCAAACAAAATCACTTCTCTGTCCAGCCCCCAACAGTAAACAAAACTGAAAAAAAAACATCATTCTAAATCCATACTCCAAAGTTTCTGTGGATGCTCTTAAATGTAGAGGACACTTTCTAAATTACTGATTTAAAATAAGCACCCTATAGCACTTGGTGCATGTGAACAGCAGGCCCGGACCACATGGCTGCTTCTTTGGCCAGCTCCTACAAGCAAACAAAACCAAAAATAAATAAACAAACAAATTCAAAATCAGTACCCCCAAGTCTGTGGAAGCCCTTACACAAAGGGCACACTTAATAGATTCCTTATGTAAAATAAGCATCTTGGGAATATTCAGAATTAAAACTCTATAGCCCTTTGTGTATGCGCCCAGCAGGCCAGGACCATACATCTGGTTGTTTGTCCCACATCTGCAAACAAAATCACTTCTCTGTCCAGCCTACAACAGTAAACAAAACTGAAAAAAACATCATTCTAAATCCATACTCCAAAGTTTCTGTGGATGCCCTTAACTGTAGAGGACATTTTCTAAATTACTGATTTCAAATAAGCACCCTATAGTATTGCGTGCGTGTGCACAGCAGGCCTGGACCACATGGTTGCTTCTTTGGCCAGCCCCTGCTAGCAAACAAAACCAAACATAAATAAAATCTAATTCAAAATCAGTACCCCCAAGTCTGTGGAAGCCCTTACACAAAGGGCAATCTTAATGGATTCCTTGTGTAAAATATGCACCTTGGAAATCTTCAGAATTAAAACACCATAGCCCTTAGTGTATATGCCCAGCAGACCAGGACCACACATTTGCTTGTTTGTCCCACATTTGCAAACAAATTCACTTCTCTGTCCAGCCCCCAACAGTAAACAAAACTGAAAAAAAAAATCATTCTAAATCCATACTCAAATGTTTCTGTGGATGCCCTTAAATCTAGAGGGCACTTTCTAAAGTACTGATTTGGAATAAGCACCCTATAGCATTTCAGCAGGCCGGGACCACATGGCTGCTTCTTTGTTCCACATTCATAAAAGGCTGATTCTTTGTCCAGGAAACAAAACAAAAAATGTAGAAGCCCTTATACAGAGGGCACACTTTTTTGGTCCCACAATCACAAATGAAACTTTATCCATATGCCTACATTTCTGTGGGAGCCCTTACACACAGGACATTGGTAAAATAAGCATGGCTGCTGCATTGTTTGCCCCCCACGTGATTTCTACAAGGGCCCTTAAGGCCAGCACCACATGGCTGTTTTTTTTCTCTTTTGTTTTTATTAGCACTTAACAGTGCTTTTTGTAACACACAGCGTGGTTTGTTTGTTCTTGACCCTCCCCCCCACATACCACAGACATACAAAAGTGCCCCAATTCTGCATCTTTTTGTTAAAACAAAAACACAGTTCTGCAGAACTCCCCCACATGGGAATTTGCATGATAGGCTGTTTCTTCTCACACTCACACTATATGGGCCACATTTTCATTGTGTATTTTTATGCATGGTTGATTGAACCTCACTCCAAACCACCAAACAAATCCACTAATTATTTTTATTTTAAAGTTTAATACTGAAACAGGCTACTGTAATTCATAGCTACACAGCCACCGGCATATGTTAAACTGAGCATACTCCAGCACTCCTTTCTTTGTTCCAAACCCCACTCCCCAAACCACAAAATGAACAAGTACAATGAATTGAATAATGCATTTAAAGTACCTTGAATATTATGTACAGCAAAGGGAGAGAGAATGTTCGAACAGCAAGCAGACTCTTGGGCACAGCACACTAGACACTCAAGCAGCCAATAGACACATGTCAAGCCGATGGAAAGATGCCACTACTTCTCCGTTAATAAATCCATGAAGGAAGGGGTCTCCCACTGTGGAAAGCATACCTTTATAGCCCTAGCTCATCATGGAATACTGGACGAAATACAACTTCAGGTTTGCTGCTCTCCAGATCGTGTTTCAGACCCGACATAACGTGCACAAAATCTGGACTACAAAACGGGAGGCTGGATAAACATTTCAATAAAAGGAAACAGCAAATAAATAAAATAAAAATATATAAGAAGAATAGTATTGTGCAACAAGATGAATACTGTGAAAAGTATAACTAGAGCAACACACAATGTGAGATGGGTAAAAGGAGGGAATAAAAAATGACAAACAAGACACCACATGTTAAGAACGTTCCTGAGGCCAAAAATATAACACAATTATAAAAATGGTCAAAGTAACCAAGATGTAAGCAGTTCAGTGATGATAGTGAATAAGTAGGACTCAAAAGGCAATAACTGATTTCCCAGTTTAGTTTAATGAAAACCTGAGTTTTAGCAACATATTATATTTCAGGGAGCAGTGTCACAAAATGGCAGCTGATTAAAGGGGCTAAAATGGTGCTTCAGTTTGTGTCACAGCTGAATAAGCAGACAACCACAAACCATTTTATTCTCATTATGTCTTTATTATGAAATCTTGCCATAAGAGTTGAATCCAACAAATGTTATTGATTTTTAACAAAGTTACACTGTATTAATGTATTGCTCATGCAAGTCTCTCAAAGACTGTATAGTTGCTTATATATATATATATATATATATATAGAGGCAAAAAACTCCGTTTAATGCATTAGTTAGGGTTGTTCCACAGCCACAAAAGTGAGGAAATTCGCTGTTAGGGTTGAAAACCCTAACTCCGAATTCACCCTCCCCAGCACCACACACACACACACACAGACACACACACACACACACACACACACACACACACACACACACATTCAAGTATGGGGAGGACCAAGTCAACACAACCAATGACAGACATCCAGCAGCAGGTGACAGAAATAACAAACAATTGTCTAAATGTACTCACGAGACATCCCCACCCACTGACCAGGTACTGCATGCTCAGTGGAGATCAACAGCAAAACTGAGGCCATATACACAAACGTATACATCCCTGATTGTAGCTGCACACAACGTACCACACTTCGTAGTTGCATGGCCTTGCCTACCGATGACCCACACCAGACCACACCACATGTGGTGGGCCACCTGAGCAATAGAGTTCAGCAAAACCAAGGAGTTGTACAGGTATAATATCTCTGATTATAACAAGGGTTTGAGAAATGCAGCTTTCTAATTGACTGTAAACATTGTAACAGCCTTATGTTTAGTTTTTATTAACATACAGTACATGTAGAGCCTAACCATATGATGAACAAGGTTTAATGTTGTTTAAAAAACAGTTTTATTATGATAGCAATAAGCCACTCCCAGGTATTATGTTAATGATCAGTTTATCACTGTATAGCGACATGTGGCACTCGGCTATGCCTCATTCAACATTAAACCCCTACAGGGTGATTAACAGACAATTTAACATAACTGTTGGTCATGCCTTATTGCTTAATTGTCTTTATGAGTAGATACTCTCCCTCTGCTAGGCACTGCAGCAGCTTTGCAACACAGTGTCCCACCCAGTTACACCATACACTGTCTAGTTACTGGAGAATGGCTGTGAATATGAACTCATAAAGATGATCAGTGTAACTTGATCATTACAGTCATCGAAACCTTAGTGTGATTATAACTGACAGAGTCAGTGTTAGTGAATAACCCCTGCTGTCCTAGTACACTTACCCCATTGTGAGTTAAATCAATACTAAAAGACATTTTGTTTATATCTACACCCTACCTACTTTGATTCCTGTTGTACCACAATTAACATAGTTATCACTTTGATAGCATCAGTGACAGAAGTGTGGCAAACCAAAACACTAGGCATACAGCCTGAGTATGAAACAACTGTTAAAATAATTACACTGTGTCCATAAGTGCCATAGATCACTCATTGCAACAATAGTAAATGTATTACTATTTGAATAAGTTAGTCATCACAGATGCAATGAGATTGTCTTTATCAGGTACAACATACTCAGTAAGTGCCTACAGTAAAATCTATCCTATATACATCTCCGATACAGGTACGTCATTGTTGGCTCAGTAGTGCTATGATATTTAGAAGTTGCTTGGCCTGATCCATGCAATTACAATGTTTCTTACAAAGAATACTTACTGCATCTTTAGTATTGAAACACACTGAAGGTCTATGTATGTACATCAGCAGTACACCTTCATCAGTAAGAATGCATGTGATACTGGCAGTATGAATTTCACAGCGTTGAACAGGCAATGCTTTTCCATACATTTACATCAGCCTCTCTATCTTGAGTAAACCATTGCAGTAAATGTACTACTATGTAAATCACCTACTAAATGTAACACTACTTTTATCTTAGCATGATAGTGTCTTGTACTTAATTTATGTGCTTCTCTTAATTAATGTATACTCACTAGTGTTAAAACCTTTCTACAACTGTCATCATGCACCTTCAGCATTTATATAGACTAATGGCACACTACCAGTTGTGGTGTGGTGTGGGGCATCGGTAGGTAAGGCCATGCAACTACTAAGTGTGGTACGTTGTGTGCAGCTGCAATCAGGGATGTGTAGGTTTGGTGTACATGGCCTCAGTTTTGCTGTTGATCTCCACTGAGCATGTGGTACCTGGTCAGGTGGGTGGGGATGTCTCGTAGTACATTTAGACAATTGTTTGTTATTTCTGTCACCTGCTGCTGGATGTCTGTCATTGGTTGTGTTGACTTGGTCCTCCCCCATACTTGAATGTGTGTGTGTGTGTCTGTGTGTGTGTGGTGCTGGGGGGGTGAATTCGGAGTTAGGGTTTTCAACAGTAACAACGAATTTCCTCACTTTTGTCGCTGTGGAACAACCCTAACTAATGCATTAAATGGAGTTTTTTGCCTCTAATTTCCCTTCTTTTTGAGAATGATAATGAGAAATAGTGAATGTAATGCAGCGGCGGGAGGTGGCGGGAGTGCGGGGCCCTTTGGGCCCCGCGCTGCCACCACATGATGTCTTGTGGCATACTAACAGGGACAGCAATGCAAACAGAAATGCTAACAGTGGTGCACATGGTAACACAAGCGTGAATGAGAACAGAAAGGATAACGCACATGGTGGCGTAGACGGAAACGGTCTGCCACGTGATGTGTTGTCACATAGTAACATGGTGCCTGCAAACAGAAATGTCAATGGGCATGGTGACGTGAAGTGAAACAGAAAGATAAACAGTTCTGTAGACAGAAATGGTAAAAATAACAGAAACACAAGCGCAAATGAAAGCATGAGGATAACACATGGTGGCGCATGAGCGTCAATAGTAAGTAAGCGGGTACAGAACCGCATGCGGAAAGGGCAACAGTAACAGTAATGTAACCGCACAGGCTGGTTTTCCCCAAAACCTGCATAGAGAAAGACAGTGAGTACAAATAATGTATGCACAATAATGAGTATCGGCGCAGAAAATGAGAACTTGGAATACTAAATACGTTATATCTCAGGAACCGTACGACGTAGGAAAAAAATGTAAAAGTCATATTATTTACAACTGTCCTGGCTATTTTAATAGTATTATGGGGCTAAGAAATTTTCAGATGAAAAGTCCGTATCTCGCACCGTTTCCGAGATACGGGCCCTGAAAGGTGCGGCGAACGCTGTAATGTTATCCTATGGGAAAAAAAGAAAAGTTTGGAGCACCATAACTTTGCCTCCCTGTAATGTTTTTTCACCAAACCACTGAAAGACACATCTGTGGGCTGTTGGCTGTCTTCCCTCCAAATTTCAGGAAAAAAGACCAAACCGTTATTTTGCAGCAGGGATCCAAAGGATTTCTGTAATTCGTCGAGCGCCGTAATGTTATCCTATGGGAAAAACTGTCAACTTTGGAGTGCCGTAGCTTTGCCGCCGTGTAATATTTTTTCACCTAACCACTAAAAGGCACATCTGTGGGCTGTTGGCTGTCTTCCCTTCAAATTTCAGGAAAAAAGACCAAACCGTTATTTTGCAGCAGGGTGCCAAAGGATTTCTGTAATGTGTCGGGCGCCGTAATGTTATCCTATGGGAAAAACCATCAACTTTGGAGTGCTGTAACTTTGCCACCATGTAATATTTTTTCAATACAACACTGAAAGGCACATCTGTGAGATGTCGGCTCTGTTTCCTCCAAATTTCAGCCCAAAACTCCCAACGGTTCTTTTGCAGCGCAGTGCCAAATCATCGCTGTCACTTTCCCACAGATGGAAAACTACTGTCGCAATTTGCGAAAGCTTTCACAAAAAAGTTTGACACTTTCGTGAGCACAAAAGTAATTTGCGAAAGTACTTTTTCCAGAAATTTGAAAAACATATTTCTGGGGTGTTTTACCACAAAATAAAGACATGGCAAGCATCCTCATGGTCCGACTAGGTGAATACAAAAAGAATTAGGTTGCTAGAGGGTCCCAAATTTAAATGCAACCATTTCTCTGATCACCAACTGAAAACAAAATGGCCGATTTAGAGTAACAGGCCCATTGTACAAACTAAAATGCATTTAGCGACACTGTCGAACCTTTTGTTAACTTTTCCCATTGACTTATAATGGGAAACTGTTTTGAATAACTTTTGAACGTTTAATATTTTTTCATGAAATCTTCAAAAGGCACATTGGGGACCCCAGCCACACGTTTCTGAAGATTTTGGGCTGGTCGCATAAACCATACGATCCTAAGTATGCGCTAGAGAATTCCAGAAAAATGACAATGACGGGCACAGATCATGCTAATAACTCACAGCCATATATCCAACCAGTATGAAACTTGGCACATCCAGAGACCTATGGATTTTGATCACGTATTCCAAATTTCAGGCAAATCTGTTAAACGTTTGCAAAGTTATTACAGTGCAAAGTTTTGGGGGTTTAACATAGAAATGGCTCTCAACTTAATTATAGTGGCAACTACCGTGCCACTATAATATATATATATATATATATATAGAGAGAGAGAGAGAGATATTAGAGGCAAAACTCAGTTTAATGCATCGTTACGTTATCGAGTTCATTAGAGGTTGATTGGAGTCTTGGTTGTTGAACCCTTGATCCACCTGTAGTCCACTACTCCTGTCTGGGATTAGTGCACATTGTAGTCGGCCTAACTCTCACCCCATCACATGCATAAAGAAGCAGAGGTATAGGAGAATGGGGTGAGAGTTAGGACCGAAGACCCCAATGCGCACCCCAGTGCCGGTTGGGGAGGTGGGCTGGGTGGTTCAAGGGGGGGTTTCAACCCTAACACTGAATTTCCTCACTTTTGTCACTGTGGAAAAACCCTAACTGATGCATTAAACAGAGTTTTCTGCCTCTAATTTCCCTTCTTTTTGAGAATGATAATGAGAAATAGTTAATGTAATGCGACAGTGGGAGCGCGGGGCCCTTTGGGCCTCGTGCTCCCGCCACGTGATGCCTTGTGACATAGTAACAGGAACAGCAATGCAAACAGACATGCTAACAGTGGTGCACATAGTAATGCAAGCGTGAATGAGAGCAGACAGGGGAATGCACACAGTGGCGTAGATGGGAACGGTCTGCCATGTGATGTCTTGTCACATAGTAACATGGTGCCCACAAACGCAAATGGTAATGGGCATGGTGATGCAAAGTGAAACAGAAATAGAAACAGTACTGTAGACACAAATGGTAAAAAAATAACAGAAACACAAGCGCAAATGAAAACGCAAAGGATAACCCACACGGTGGCGTAGACATGAACAGTAAGTGAAACGGGTACGTAACCACAAGCGGAAAGGGCAACGGTAACAGTAATGGACATGCACAGGCTGGTTTTCTGCAAAAGCTTCACAGAGAAAGACAATGAGTATAAAGACTGTATGCATAATAATGGATCTCGGAGCAGAAAATGAGGAGTTGGAATACTAAATTGCTTATATCTCAGGAACCGTACGACGTAGAAAAACAATTTAAAAGTCATATGATTTAAGACTTTCCTGGCTAGTTTTGCACTTAGCCCTCATGAGGGGGCTAAGTATTTTTCCAACAAAAAGTCCGTATCTCGTGCCGTTTCCGAGATACGGGCCCTGAAAGGTGCGGCGAACGCTGTAATGTTATCCTATGGGAAAAAAGAGAAGTTCAGAGTGCCATAACTTTGGCTCCCTGTAATTTTTTTTCACCAAACCACTAAAAGGCACATCTGTTTGATGTTGGCTGTCTTCCCTCCCAAATTTCAGCCCAAAAGACCAAACCGTTATTTTGCAGCAGGGCGCCAAAGGATTGCTGCAATGCATCAGATGCCATAATGTTATCCTATGGGAAAAAGCAACAGATTTGGAGTACCATAACTTTGCCACCATGTAATATTTTTTAAATGAAACACTGAAAGGCACATCTGTGAGATGTGGGTGGCGTTCCCTCCAAATTTCAGCCCAAAACTCCAAACCGTTCTTTTGCAGCTGGGTGCCAAAGAATTACAGTTATTTTCCCACAGCCTGGAAAAGTACTGTCACAATTTGTGAAAGCTTTCGCAAATACATTCAACAGTGTCACAAGTGCGAAAGTACTTTGCGAAAGTACTTTTTCCAGAAATGTGAAAAACATATTTCTGGGGTGTTTTACCCCAAAATAAAGACATGGCTAGCATCCTCAGGGTCCGACTAGGTGAATACAAAAATAATTAGGTTGCTAAAGGGTCCCAAATTTAAATGCCAAGCATTTTTCTGATTGTCAACTGAAAACAAAATGGCGTATTTGTGACAGTAAAAGGGCCATTTGCGAAAGTGAAAACTGCATTTGTGACACTGTCAAACTTTTTGTTAATTTTCCCCATTGACTTATAATGGGAACTTGTTTTTTGAATAACTTTTGAACCGTTTAATATTTTTTCATGAAATCTTCAAAAGGCACATCAGGGGCCCCGGCCGCACATTACCTGAAGATTTTGGACCAGTCGTGCAAACCATGTGACCTGTAGGCACGACCGTAGAATTCCCAAAAAAGCGTAAACACACGCGCAGATCATGCTTAATAACTCCACAGCCATATATCTGACTGGTACAAAACTTGGCAGATCCCAAGGTGTATGGGTCTTGACTTTGTATGCCAAATTTCAGGCAAATCTGTTGAGCGGTTGCAAAGTTATTAAGGTGCAAAATTTTGGGTTTAATGTGTAAAGGGCTCCTCAACCTAACTATGGTAGCACTACTGTGCTACTATATATATATATATATATTATATATCTATATATATTATATATATCTATATATATATATATATATATATATATATATATATATATATATATATATAGATATATATCTACTGTATATAAAAACACCCACAGCAAATAACTGTGCATGTGCGGTAGTGGAGGGAATCGCCATCATGACACTGGGAGATTGGACACCCCCAGTGTCACTGTTGTGATTCTGGTGCAGTGGGTGCTGAGAGTGAGGGTTGGGTGGGGGGCACCATGTGAAAACAGCTAAGTAAAAACAGCGACCACCAAAAACAGCTAATACAAAACAGCTTAGTCAAATACAAGTTTTGTTTTTGTGGGGGGCAAGCCACCCACATCCCCTCTATTGTGGTGGGATTTGCCCCACAACACCCCCCTTCTTATATACACCAACTCCAGGGGGGACACACCTCGGGGAGGGGGACAATTTTCAATTGCTGTATTTAACTCAGCTGTTTTGACTGGCCACCAGTGGGGGAGGGAAAAAATATATTTATATGGGAGGGTTGGTTGGGGGGCAGTAATGGTGCAAATGAAATCAATTTACTGTTTTCTTTTTATAGGAAAAAAACAAAAACTGAGGAATCATTATCATGACACAGGGGAATTGGGCACGCTCAGTTTTACTGTTATGTTTTGGGGGTGGGTGGGGTGGGTACTGAGAAGTAGGGTTGGGTGAGGGGATAAAAAAATACACATTTTTTAAAAAGGGGCAGTGGGAAGCTGGAGTGAGACATTCACACACACACACGGCTTACAATGTCTGTCCACTGCAACCCAGAGCTCACTTGCACTGAATACTGCTCCTGATGTCCTGGTTGCTCTGTGCAAGGGTGGGGAGGACTGAATACTACTCCTGATGCCCTGGTATCTCTGTGAGGGGGATAAGACAACATTGATTGCAGGCACAGAGAAATACTGAACAATGAAGAGACAGAGAGAGATACACAGAACACTGCGGACATTTAACAGTACTGGTCCCGATCTCGCTCTCACTGTGGTGTGTGTGTGTGTGTGCATGTGTGTGTGTGTGTGTGTGTGTCTCTCTCTCTCTCTCTGTCTCTTAGCACCAGAAGGAATGTTTTGCATTTGTGCCATTTCTGTGCACTGCTCACTCTCTCCCTTCAACTGTCTCTCTCTTTCACTCTCACTGTCTCTGTATGACCCCACAGCACGCACTCTTGGTGTTTCCACCAACTGCCCTGCTTGCAGAACATTCTAACCAAGTGTAGTGGGTGCTGAAGGACAATTCTAATTCACATAGCCACTGGTGCTCCCACTCTCTCCCTCTGTCACACAATATCTGCTTACACATGGAAAGAAACACAGTGAGATGAGAGTACAGCAAGGCTGTAAACAGAGAGAATTAGAACACACTTTGACAAGCTGAAATGAAATGGGCCACTTGCTCACATGACCGCTGTGAGCTGCTGCACTCTCTCTGTCTCTGCCACAGCCATGCTGCTCTGTCTGTCTGCAGCTGCCAGCTCTGTCAGCTATGCTTTGACAGGAAAGAGCGGTAATCTGAAATGAAATGTGTCATTGATCACAGGATGGCTGTCACCTGCTCTCTCTCCCTCTGAGTCCTACACCCACGTTTCTTTGTGTATTTGTCTCCAGCTCACAAACATTCCTGCCACCTGTAATCTGTGCCTCCTTACTGCTGTGTCTAGGTTGAGGGGAAATATGGGACAGGGAACAAACTCACTGCCTCACTTATGAGTGAACCCAGAGCAGGAACGGGAGGGGGAACAGCTACAGTGACTCTGTCCCTGCTGCAGTTCACCAGTTAATGTGCTGCCCATCTGTCGCATGCTCAATGGCTACCATGCACATTCACTGTCTTTGATCAGCAAAAAAATAGTGCAGTGGGAGCAGATTGCTCTACTCCACAGATGCAGAGACAACTGTGTTGACAGTCCAACAGGTTGTTCATTCACAATGCGTGCAAGGAATGCAGAGTCCTTTTTTGAAAGCAAGAGGTCCATGGAGCTCCACCCACTGCAGCCCTAAAAAAGGAATGAAACAAGCAATAGAAAACGCTAAGCCTATTAGCCTAACTGCCATCTTGGGGGAAAATCCTGAAACAAACTGTTTGAAGTGAGGCTGAATAAAGAAACAATGGCTAAAAACTTGAGTGGCAACATACAACATGGTTTTGTTACAGAAAGATAATGCACCATGAATCTTATACATTCCACATCAAAGTAAGCACCAGTTTTATAAAAACAACCCAATAGATGTCACTTTCCTAGACTTCAAGAAGGCCTTTGACAAAATATCACATGTAGAAATAATTAATAAAATAGGTAGCATGGGGACTGATATCAAAATGGTTTGATGGGTGGATCTTTAATTATCTAATAGAACCCAAACAGTGAGAATTAAGGGAATAATGTCTGAGGAGGAAAAGGTTAGCAGTGAGGTGACAAAGGGGTCTGTCTCGAGGCCAGCATCTTTTTGACTATATATTAGGGACCTACACAATAATGTTAGAAATAATATCATAAAATTACCTGATGACATCAAGTTAGGTGGATAAGTAGACACTAAAGGGCAACAAGTCTCACTTGTAAATGATTTAAAGAATATCAAATCGTGGATACTGCATTTTAATATTGAGAAATGCATGGTATTACATCTAGGCTGAAGTGACCCAGGAAAATAGCTACTTATTAAATAATACAACATTGCAGAAGGTGGATAAGGAAAGGGACCTGACTATCATTATAGTCAGAACCTAACTCATACAAAACACTGTAAAAAAGTAACACTAACATCCAATACATTTACAAGATGAATCACAAAACCATTTGTATTAAGATCTGAACATTGTATTATACCCTCATACAGAACATACCTAAGACTATAGTTAGATAATGGCTCACCTTATTGGAGTTCACATCTAAAGACGGATATGGATTTTCTGGAAAATATACAGCATAATAAAACAAAAAATTACACCAGGATTAAAAAGCATGTCATACATGGAAAGACTGAATGAACTTGATGTGTACACAATGGAGGAGAGAACAGATGGGGAGCACCTACTGCAAATACACAAGGTTCTGGAAAAAAAGGCACATATGACTTGTTACCTTAAGGTTAAATAATAGTTCGATGTGCTTACACAACCGGAAGAGGTTATATGAGATGATGCTTGTGTAACTTGATTTGCTTTGTGGCTTTCTGCCTCTCTATCCATGGGATATGGCACCCTGTAGGGGTATGACACAAGGAACCCTAGAGGAGGGTTCTCCCCTACAGGTGCTGTCGGAATGAATGTGTCAGCTAAAGGTAGGTTAGGAAGAAGCCCACTGGTAAGAGAGATGAGCCACTGGAGGAGGAGGGGTGGATGGTGGGTGACAAAAAATGAATCCTGGCAAGGCCCAAGATATGAGACCTTTTAAGCCCAATGGTGGAATGATGTTGTTGCTCCACCCATTGAACCTCAGGCTTAAAGCCCTCCCATTCGGTGTGCTTACGCAACTGGAAGAGATGATATGAGATGATGCTTGTGTAACTTGATTTGCTTTGTAGTTTTCCGCCTCTATCTCCATGGGATATACCCAGGGCCCTTACTTTTCTGTGGCACAGTGGGGCCAAGTTCTGCAGCAAGACTACCATTTGCCACAGAACTTCTGCGGCGGTGGTTTGTAATTTCTGATGAAGTTCTACAGCACTAACAAGCTACCACATCAGTGACAGCTTGTCATCCTGACTTCACTTTCATGGCAGCTTTTATAGCAATCAGGATGGTGGAAAGCACAGTTAACACTAGTTCAAAAAATAACAGAAATATAAAAAGAATTTTATGCCTAAAAAAGCAAAACAAATGTCTCTTCCTTAAGGTCCTAGCCTGTTAAATAAATGACGTATGCAGAGGGGATCTTATGTGATAAATAAGGTATTTCTATATGCATGTTGGTGTGGTGAGAGAGACAGAGATGCTGTATATGTATGTGCATGTGTGTGTGTGTGTGTATATATATATACAGTATATATATATATATATATATATATATATTTTTTTTTTTTTTAATTTCCATGAACTTGCATCCTCATTCATACAGGTCTCATTAGAAATGGAATACAGGAGTTATTGCAAAACTCATTTTTGATGTCAACCTGCTTTCCCTGACACACTGCGTAACACCATCAGGCCATGATATGCATGTGAACCAATTGTGAGATAGAGCTCTCCAGACCAGCACAATGTGTCCACCATGTGACAGAACACTGCAACATACCTTCCCAGGCTCCGAGCAATGATGTGTTTCACCAATCCGTGTGCTGTCCAGCCAGCTCCCACAGCTAATCTCTGAACCTGAGTTGCCAGCATGGAAACACAGCATGCTACCCTTTGGCCCGACATCTGTCACTGCACACAACATTTCTCCATAACTTTTAGGTGATTCTATCAACCAGTGACAATTTGTAATCAATAACCCTGGCAAAAATGCGTACAGTGCAATTATTTATTAAACAGGTCTATTCTTTCAACAGGCCTACACATTATTATATTCTACTTTTCCGGGCATAATTACTTTATTTTTCTTAAAAATGACAGTTAAATTCATTTTACCAGTTATTCATTTCAGATGGCATCTCTATACCTTAAAGACACAAATAGGTTTGTACAAAGTGAGGTATGGACTTAACAGGTCTGTGCTATTGACAAGATTTTGTTTAAGTTAACCCTAGTGCAATAATGTAAGACTGAAAATTGTATTAGGCTGTAGTTCAGGTTGAGTAAATATCACCATGCCTGCTGTGCTGTGCCATCATCTCTGGCAGTGGAAGCTGTGGCAGAAAAGTGACTGTTCATTTCTGTTGCAGATTGCAGCCATTTCATTAGCTAATGTATGATGTTATAGCAATGATAACATCACATTGTGAGCATATAGGAGGTTTAGGATATAAAAAGAGGGGAAGGGAACCAGATTCTATGGAAAAACAGAAATATTAATAAGAAATCAACAAGAAGAGTGAATTCTGCGGCACCGCAGAAGTTCTGCGGTAGATTGCAAGTTCTGCGCAAACTCATGCGGCTGCAGAATTCTAGGGGCCTTGGATATACCTCCCTGTAGGGGTACAACACAAGGAACCCTAGAGGAGGGTTCCCCCCTACAGGTGACATGGGAATTAATGAGTCGGATAAAGGTAGGTTAGGAAGAAGCACAAAAAAGAATACCCAAAGATGTTGATCTTCAAAGAGGCGAGGATGATGAATGAATTATGAGAGGATAAGAGCTGACTTCACAAGGAGAGAGGGGAAAGCCGGGGCCACCATCCACCTCCATCCAGCAGTGGAACCTAACTAACTAACCTGAAGAAAGCACTAACTCTAATTAATATTATGACCATTGTCATGGAGGAGAGAAAAACCCCCTTTGAGGTGGAAACCTTTGGGGTTCCAAGACCTAGGTCACCTTCCCACCAGGCTGATGACATTTGATTTGAGGACATATATTGGAAAAGAGAATGATTCATTAGTGAGGGATGGAAGTAGGGAGGATGATGATGGAATAGGGAAAATTCCAAAGAAACAACAGGATAGGGAAAAACTCCAAAGAAGCACAGATTTAAGAAGGAACATGAGGCAGCAGGGACCCAAGAAGGGTATGTTCGAGTAGTCGATGAGAGGGAGTAAATCCATGTAGAAGTCAGAGGAACAAGAGTATCCAGATGTGCTCACAAGGAGATTCCAGATGTGCTGATGAGAAGACAGAGGATAATGCAGACTGGCTTGATTGAGTGATGCGAGTGAGCAGACACTGAGGTTGAAGATTATGCAATGTGAACAATTAGACTTTGAACAATTATACCCTGAGGTTGTAGTCAATGAGGTAGCATAGGATTCAATGATAGGAAAGTTCGAGTAAGTGATGTAAATAGATAAACCTTGAGGTAAGACTGAGTGAATGATAACTGGAGTTATGAACTTGATACGTGTGGCAGGATGGCCGCAGGTTGATAAGGTGGCATAGGAGTCATGATAGGGACGCCCAAAAAGAAATATTGATAGCAGGCCATGAGTTGAGTGAATCCTGGATGGACGGTACAGAACTGGAAGAGGAGGAGACAGGAATGAACTTGAAAATGAACTTGTACAAAGCAAGTAAAAGGAAGTAGGCTCCTCAAAAGGAGGTAGACTCTGAGGCCAAAAAGGCATATCTGGAACCAGAGGCAACTCAGGTTGAGAGATGAAAGAGCAAAACTGGACGATGTATGATGAGGAGTGACATTGAGAGTGGAGTGAAGCCAAGATGGCTGGCACTAGAAAAGGCACTAGGACAAGGAAGGAAAAGTGTAGGAAACTGAGGAGGTACGATGATGGACTGAAGCCATGGAGGCTAGTACAGGAAAGCGAGGTATGAAAGGACAAAGGACGGTAGGGAAGGCAATGAGGTAGCATAGAACCCAGCCGATATGGGGTGAGAACTGCAAGAGGGTGAGCTGGATGGGATGAAGAAGTAATGGTAGGGTAGGAAGCCCCAAATGAAATCACTGACAGTGAGCTAGATGAGGCCAGCAAACCAGGGGTGGTGAGCACTGCAAGGTAGTAAGAGGTATTAATTTTCCATTTTTTTCTCAGAAACTAAATTGGGGGCTTTGAAAAATGCAGCTATGTCCAATCTTGCAGGTTCAGCAGCTGCTATAAATTTGAAATTGAAGCCCTCACAGTAAGAAGTAACCAGCCAGAAGAGAGGGATACTGTCATGGAAAAGTCAGGACATCCACGGTTTGATAATGTAGCTAAACACAATAAGCAACTGAAAACACTAATGGAAACAGTAGGAGACCAGGAGGATGGGGGGATTCTGCAGCACCGGCAGCTTGACATCTGCTGCATTAGTGAAACCCAGGTCCCAGAGTGAGTGCTGCACTACACGGAGGCAGCATCATGCGTCCAAGATGGAAAAGCCATACAATAAGGGTTCCCGAGTAGCAGACTGATTCCCAAATCCAGAAGCCTTGTTTTTTCATTTGAATTTTTATTTCAGCACAAAACAATGACAGACAGAAAAGTGACTGACCAGGTCGTAGACAGAATGTACTGGAAATGAAGCCACAGAGACTACCAGCTGCCAGACCGGAGAATGCCAATAATGAAAGTGTGGTCCCTATGGTGGTCCTTTGTCCCTGAGGTGCAGCAAGTCACGTCCTTGATTGAAGAGGCAGATGGCTGAGGGGTAGTGGGAATGCACTGAAAGGCAAGCAAGCAGGGTGAGGTACTAGCAGCAAACTGGCACTAGTGATGGAGTGCCCAGCGATGACGACACGACTAGACGCACCAGTGGGAGAAAGAGCAGTGGGCAATAAGCTGAATACCCACCAGAAGATGCGGCCCAGGGATGAAAGGAGACAGAGGTGGGATAAACCCTTGCGGTATGGGGAAGGAGAGGAAAAAAGTGAAGACATAGGGAGAGCCATGGTAGAAGCGACATCAAAATGAGGGGGCAGGCTGGATGGGTGGGGGGAGATGCAGCTGCAAGCAAAATGACCTAGACATGGCCATGAACAGCAGTGGATAGAGAAGGGGCAGGGGGAGGTAGAAAATGGGATAGAGAAAGAGCAGCAGGGGACACTGCAGGAGCCACCCAAGAAAAAACAGAAAAATGAAAGGACGGAGCGGAGAGACAAACGGGCAGGGGAAGGAAGCAGGAAAGGCAGTGAGCTGGAAGGCAGCACAAATGTAGAGAGCTGAGAGGAAGGAGGACTGGGTGGGAGTGAGGAAGGACAGCATCTCCGGCAGTAACAAAAAATGAATTCTGGTATGGCCCAGGATGTGAGACCTTTTAAGTCCAATAGGGGAGTGATGTTGTTGCTCCACCCATCGAAACTCAGGCTTAAAGCCCTCCCAACAAACCTTGTTAAAACAAACAAAAATATTTGTAATGAGGTCTTCATTGTAAGGGTAATAAGGGCACCACACAAGGGTGAGGGTCCTGGACTTCAGGAGGGCAGATTTTATAAAGATGGATGAATGCCTCAGGGATGACCTGGCAGGGAGGTGGCCTTGGTGGGGTGGAAAAAGAGTGGGTGAAGCTAAAAGGGAGCATAGTAAAGCAACAAACTTCTATGCCAAACAAGTGTTTAAAAGCAAGAAGTAAAAGAGACAGCTATGGTTCTCAAAAGAGGTGGCTAAAAAGACAAAGACTAAAAGGGTAGCATTCAGCAGGTATAAGGAGATGCATATGGAGGAGGATACAGAGGTGCTCCAGGGGAAACAGGGAATCTGGGAAAGCAGTAAGGAGTGCAAAGGTGCAAATTGAAGAGAGAACAGCCCAGGAGGTAATGAAAGGGGACAAGATATTTGTTTGATATGAGCATGAAAAGAGGAAGACCAGGGGTGGGATTGTAAGGTTAAAAAGGGAAGAAGGACTGTACAAAGGGGGACCTGGAAACAGGCAGACATCTTGAACAAATACTTTTGTTCATTGTTCACAGAAGGCGGGGAATAGGAGGAGACACAAAAAAGTAACAGAAGCTTTGGAGGGAGGGAGGTGGACACAAGTAATTTTTTGGAGAAAAGAGTCTGAAAGGCACTCACTAATCTCAAGGAGGACATAGCAATTGTGCCATATAAGGTGCATCCAAGGGTATTGCGAGAGCTCAGGGAAATGCTGGCTGTGTCTCTGACAGTTTTATTTAACAGCTCAATGGAAACAGGAGTGGTTAAGGAGGACTGGAGCAGGGTAGATGTATTCCCACTACACAAAAGTGGTAGCAGAGAGGGAGTTGGCAACTATAGGCCAGTCAGCCTGACATCAATTGTGGTTCAGTAGGTATAGGGGGCTGACAGGGAGTCTGTCGCAGGGGCAGAGGGCACCCCAACTCAGCAAGGGCACCAGCAGTGGCACAGGGCTGCTTAGACCAGCTCCGGGTTGGTCTAATGGCAGGGCACTTGAGCCCATTGGAGGGGCTTCCTAAATCCCAAAAGAGGGGATATGGCAGCCCTGCCCTGGAGCAAGCCCCCCCTTCCATCATGGTACTATGGTGCAGCTGTCACAAGAATGGTGCAAATCAAGTTGGCACAGGCAGTCCCCCCCCCCAGTGGCACAGGCTGCACTAGAAATTTGGGACTGGTTCAAGGTCTGGTGCTAGAAGCCCCTTGCACCATTTCTCCTTGATTCAAGCCCCTTGCTCCAGTCCCGATCCTTTGAAAATTGAACCCCAGGTGTGGGTCTAAAGGTGTTAAACTGGATAACAAATTGGTTATGGAACAGAGGGTAGCGAAAGCAGAGTTTACTCTGAGAAAGGGAGGGTGACCAGTGGGGTGCCTCAGGGATCAGTGCTTGGACTGGTCTTCTTTAATATTCTTATAAGTGACATTGCAGAGGAGCTGGAAGGGAAGGTCAGCCTCTATGTGGATGACACCATAATTTGCAATAGGGTGGACACTTCGGGGGAGGGGGTGTTGAAAGGATGAGCAGGGGCCTGAGAAAACTAGTGGATTGGTCAAATGTATGGCAACTGGGTTTCAATGTAAAAAAAAAGCAAAATAATGCATTTAGGGCACAGAAACCCTGGGGCAGAGTACAAAATGGGTGGAGTGGGAATGACAACCGCCAAGCAGGAAAGAGACCTGGTGATAATCATAGTGGATGGCTTAAAGGTGGCCAAGCAGTGTGACAAGGCAGTCGGAAAGGCTTCTGGGATGCTGGGGTGCCTATGGAGTGGTATCACCAGACGAAAGAGGGAGGTGATGTTGCTTCTTTATAGATCACTGGTAAGACTCTACCTAGAGTACTTGTCAAGTTCTGTAGACCACATCTCTGGAGTGACATAGACCAACTGGAGTCGGTCCAGAAGAGGACAAGTAAAATAGTGCAGGGTCTGCATCAAAAGCCCCACCAGAAGAGACCAAAGGACCTCAATATGTACACCACAAAAGCCCCATGAGGAGAGATCAAAGCACCTCAATATGTACACCATGGAACAGAGAAGGGAGGAGCATTTTGATACAATTTTTCAAATAACTCTGAGGGCTAAATAAGCTACAGGGGAAAAAATGTGTTCAAAAACAAGGGGTCATGTTATGAAGCTGGAGGGGGTAGATTCAGGAGAAATGTGAGGAAGTACTTCTTCACAGAAAGAGTAGTGGATTCCATGAACAGTTTTCCAGAATAGGAGGTGGCTACAAAAACAGTTGTGGGGTAAGACCAGACCAGTGGCAAGGAGGGCTAAGGCACTGGGTGCCTTACCTCCTCCCATACTGGAGAACCAGCTTCTGGAATGAGCCTGAGTTATCAGGGGTTGGCCGGTGGAGGGGGAGGAGCTGGATTGAGCAGCCATAAGGCAGCTCTCCTCTCCCAGGGAGAGACGTGGGTTTCCCTGGCTCTTGGCTGCCACTCAGTGGAAGCTAGGTGGCAGCGCCAAGCCACAAAGAAAACCAGGCATTAAGCCAGGTGGGAAGAAGGGGCCATCGTCAGAGACACAGAGTGCATGTGTGACCGTGTTCTGGGGTCTTGGGATTAACGGGGGGGGAGAAAAGAGAAAATGGGGCACCAAGACAGGCCAAATGAAACCCTGAAGCCAAACAGGGTGGATTAAGATCCTCTGAGAGAGGACAGCAGCTCGCCTGCCCTGAGCTCCAATGGGAAGAAAAAACAATATAAAAACAAGCATTTGTCAATGCCGAATGTTTGCTTGCTGGTATTGGCATTGGTAGTGCAGGAGTTAGAGAGATGCATAGTAGGAATGACAGTGAAGTAGTGAACTAACGCCAGCCCTCCCCCACCCTGCAGAGACTGACAGGCATTGGGGTGTGCCTTTGGGTCAATCATAAAACTCATACCATTCCACCTCACCCCACCCAGCAGATGGTGACAGGTGTCACGGTGCGTCTTGGGGTCTTCGGCTCTTACGCTCACCACATTCCATAAGGAAATAAGGTGAGATGGGTGCAGTATAGGAGAATGGGGTGAACGTTAGGGCCAAAGACCCCAACACACACCTCAATGCCGGTGAGTGGCTGCAGGGTGTTGGTGGAATGACTTGAGCATAATGGCAAAGAACCCCAAGCCACCCCCTCAATGCCTGTCAGTCTGTACAGGGTGGGGTGTTAACAGTTGAAAACCCTAATGCCCCAGGCATTGGTTGGTATTTTCATTCAAAATTTTCAACATAGGCCTTTTGGGCCCTTCCCTCATGAACAGTGGCACTGAGATTTCATTAATCTGTTCTGAAGTTTGAATTCACACAGCAACTGTACCATTCTGCACCACTGATGCAAAAACAATTTTTGGACAGGATGCTAAAAATGACAGCTGTACTGTTCATAAGGAGGTGTGGAAAAATGTACCGGGTCATAAAGTTGTACGCTTAATAGCGTATGGGCGTATGGCATTATGCGTGAACCCCAGGACCTGTGCGCTCTCCATGTTGGATCCCCCCGGAGTTAGAATTCTAAGTGGGGGGATCCGGGGGTGCAGCCCCCCATAACAGGGGGTGTAGGGGCGGAGCCCCCCACAGATCAACATAAATAAATAAATCGTACAATGCGATTAAGTCGCATGGCATTCTGCCATGTGACATTTTGACCCCGTGCCATGGAAAAATGTCAATGTTGAAAATCTGGAGTGAAAATATTACAAATTCGTGAAGTTACTGGGGTGCATGGAAACTGCAATGCACGTTCATAACACAGTTATTTTATGGTCTTTGTCACCAGATTTTCAAACATAGGCATTTTCGGACCTCTGCTCATGAACAGTATCACTGTGCTTTTCTTAATCTGTCCTGAACACTGATTTCCCACAGCGAATGCACTATTCTGCTCTGGAAGAGCAAAAGCACATTTCAGCCAGGATGTGAAAAATGACAGCTGTACTGTTCATAAGGAGGTGTGAAAAATGCCAGTGTTGAAAATCTGGAGCGAGTTATTATTGGGCCTCTATGGGTTACGAGTGTGCATGAAAACTTTCAATACACGCTCGTAACTCACAAATTTTGGGGGGAAATTTTCACCAAATTTGCAACATAGGCTTTTTGAGAGCCCACCTCATGAACAGCGACACTGTTGTTTTGTTAATCGGCCCCAAAAGATGATTTCGTGCAAGGATCGATGAATCACCTTTCCGGACCAAATAATGCCATGACAGTGACTGAATTCATGAGGAGGGGGTCACAAGAACTCAATGTTGAAAATTTGGTGCCAAAAGTGAAAAAAAAGGGCTGAGATATCCACATAAGTTAAAAAAAAAAAAAACATTATGTCATTATACAGCTTACCAGCATTTCTTCAGTTTGCTGTTGGCTTTGAAGAGTGCAGACGTGTTCCTGGTCCACCAAAGATTGTCGCACCTGGCTCTGGAGGTAAGTATGGGGAGGGGATGGGAGGGGGATGAGAGGTGCATGGGGGTTGGGGAGTGGGTAAGGGACTCGACGAGGGAACATTTTCTTTTTAACAGGATTTTTTTTTTAAAAAGACACTGCGGGACACTTTTGGCTTACTGTGGTGAGCTCCCAGCATGACACCTGGATGGGTTTTTTGGGGGGAGTGGAGCTGATTGGGATTGGGCACCCCTGTTGGCCATGCAGTGTGCTGGGGGGAGTGCATGAGCACGCTGGGGTGGGCTCCCATCATGCTACTTGGGTGTTTGTTGGGGTGGGACTGGAGCCAACGGGATTGGGTACCCCCATCAGCCATACAGTGTGCTTGGGCAGGGGTGTGCATGAGCTGAGGGGGATTGGGCACCCCTTGGCACACCACAAATGGGGGGATGCATCATACCGATGGGGACTGGACTACCTCATCGGCAAATGAACTGGGGAGGGGGCATACTGACAGGGGGGATTGGGCATCCCCATCGGCTTTAACATGGACTGGGAGAGATGGTGGCTGTTCGTTTGCTTTGTGGAGACTGTGAGAGGCTGACAAAGATGCTGCTGCAATGTGTCTCTGAAATGGTACACCAGACAAGGCAGCTGTAATTGGCTGGTGCAGTCAGGGACCGCCCCGCAAACACAGCTGATTGTTTAATCACGGGTCCTTCCTGATGGCAGAGCCACTTTCTTTCAAGGTTGTGGCAAGCTACAGTACTGCTGTCATGGACAGCATGATTTTCTATTGGTGTCATACAGACCAGACCCAAAATGGGCTACTGACATTAGCAACAACACTGCCGCCCCTCCACAGCTCGCTACTGAAGCAAGCTGCCTCAATATGTTTTTTGCGCATGTGCACAAGCAAACATAGAAAAACAGTTGTGGGGTTCAAGAATGCATGGGATAAGCACAAGGGAATCATAATGGAAAGGAAAA
The DNA here is from genome assembly GCA_016271365.2 of Neoceratodus forsteri. Lineage (NCBI taxonomy): Eukaryota > Metazoa > Chordata > Ceratodontiformes > Ceratodontidae > Neoceratodus > Neoceratodus forsteri. Next base: position 953,282,316 of record CM028129.1, on the reverse strand, counting down.
GGGAAGGAAGAAAGAGATATAGATCAGGTGTGATCTGTGGTAATAGTATAGGTAGGGAAAAATGGGCAGACTGGATGGGCCACCAGTCCTTATCTGCCATCAAATGTTATGTTTCTGTGTTTCTGTTACCACCACCAGTTAACCCGTTCTTTTCAATCATTCTATTAGTATTGTCTTCTTCCCATTGATCTTCGGACTTTTCTTTTCTTTACCTATTTCATTCTTAACCCATCTGTCTTTCTTCATTTTCGACTTTGTACCCATTCTTGTTTCCTATACACGGGGCAGATTTTTGTGCCACCTACACACCTCAGCCCTGACTTCTGTTAAATGCAGAAGAAGGAGGAGGTGGGGTTAACACTGAACCAAAGGAACTGTAGGACTACTGGACTTTGAGGGGAGAACAGCCAATGGGACAGGAGCTCTTGCAGCTGAGGGGGACACTCCAAACAGGTGGCTGATTCAAGTTGGGAGCTGGGCCATAAAGGCAGAGGCCAACTGTAGTGAAGCAGGAAAGGAGCGGTAGTTGGAGAGTTCACATATACGCTGCAGGGAAGTGCTTTGTTTTTGTCCTTTTGAACTGTTTGTGAAATGGGGGTTTGAAATTGATTTCTCTTGTTTCTTCCATATAGGTGCTGGGCTTGTACTGCCTACTTTTGCCTTACTGGTGCTGGGATATTAATGATTTGCCTACTGTCTAGAGTCTCTACAGTTAAAAGGGGAAAGAAAGATAAAACGGTGCTCAGTGTTTAAGTTAACATACGCTCTAATAGTTTTTCCTCCTACATAGCCGTTAGAGGGTAGTGTGTGTTGGGCAAAGTGGTGGGAGGAGGAGCTCGTTGAAGAGAGTGGCACCTGAGCTACCAGGAAGGGCACTGTTACTGGTCTAAGGTACTGTTACTTTTCAATCAATTTCAATTAAAGCAATGCTGAGACAGTTAAATAGAGGGTGCAGGGGAAGGACACACTAGGAGATGGAGTGGCACTAGTGGGGGAAGATGGGGACAGCAAAGGAGGGGGTTATGGGGGCAACAGGATGCTAGAGATGGGCCATTGGGGGTAGAATAGTGTGTTGCAATGGTTGTGGTGTAACAGTCTAGATGAATGTATTGTGGAAGTTAAGAGGGTGTCCCATCTGTCATAGGCTGGGAAGACTTAAAGAAGTGGTGCAGTGGCTTGTAGAGAGTAGGGAGGTTGGGGAGGGGAAGGTAGCTGGCAGAGAAAACAGGAAGACATCATATGGGTGGGACAATGGTTTTGGGGGTGGGAGGAGGAGAGCAATACAAATAGGTGGCCTAGCATGGAGGGGTAAGGAAGAAGGAAGGAGCACACACCCAGCATGGCAGAAAGGGAAGTAAATAGGTTTGTGGTTCTGGTGATATTGAAGGAGGGGGGGGTGAGGGATCTCCATGAAGGAGTAGGTAAGGGAATGCAGGAGGACAGCCCAAAGGACAGCAGTCGGGCAGAGGATTGAGGTAGATATCAGGGGGAGGGGCACAACTGGAAGGATGGGTGAAGGGACCAGGGGTAAAGGGAAGAGGAGCAATGCTAGAGCAGAGAATGGGAGTGACTTAGCAGAAGAGAAGACCAAAGGCAAAGGCAAAGGCAAAGGCAAAGGCAAGTTTATTTAAAAAGACGCCCAATCCCAAAGGCTCTGGGCGCCGCACAAAACTTTACAGCATTTCATACTGCATAAATATATAAAATAGTAATAATAAATATAGATAATCGAAGTTACACCCCAAAAGCTTGCAAAAATAAGAAAGTCTTCAGGCGAACCTTAAAGGCAGTTATAGTGGGGGCCTCCCTAACTACAGCTGGTAAGGAGTTCCAAAGAGCGGGAGCGGCAACACTAAAGGCTTAGTCGCCTGCAGATTTTAATCTCGCTCTTGGAACAGCTAGGAGGCCACCACTAGAAGAGCAGAGATTATGGGAAGAGGAAGAGGGTACCAGGAGAACTGACAGGTAACCAGGGCCCTGTCCATGTAGGGCCTTGTAGGTGAGAAATCCCACCTTGAAGAGCACTCTCCACCTGGCAGGCAGCCAGTGCAATCCGCGCAACACAGGTGTAATATGGCAAAATTTACTTTGCCCAGTCAAAAGCTGGACAGCAATATTTTGCACGAGCTGCAGTCTGTGAAGAAAGCCCCCAGAGACCCGAGATAGAGGGCATTACAGTAGTCAAGCCTAGAAGTGACTAAGGCATGTATCAAGGTAGGGAGGTCCAGAGACGGGACAAGGGGCTTGATCCTGGCAATGTTTCAAAGATGGAAAAAACAGGAACGGACCACGGAAGATATTTGAACCTCCATAGACAAATTCCTGTCAAACATCACGCCAAGATTTCGCACCCAAGGGGAGGCCATCAATGACGCAGCTCCTAGCACAAGTCCAGTTGCAGAGTCAGAGGCCATCCCATCACGAACTCTGTTCGACTCCACTACCAATACCTCAGTCTTGTCAGGGTTCAGTCGGAGCCAGCTGGAGGCCATCCAGTCACTAATCTCAGCCAGACAGATATTTAACACATCCACTGCGTTTGATGTTCCTGGGGCAAAGGATAAGTATAGCTGAGTATCATCAGCATAGCAATGAAAACTCAGACCATACTTCCTAATGATCCTCTAGGGTCAGTATATATATCTAGAACAACATTGGGGCCAGTACTCAACCCTGAGGGACTCCACAAAAGGAGGCAGGGTAGATGAGAAATTTCCCATCACAACCCGCTGTCTCCTATTGGTGAGAAAGGACTCAAACCACTTGATGACAATACCGGTGAGTCCACATAACTCCCTCAGGCAGAGAAGCAACACACAATGGTCCACAGTATCGAATGCTGAAGAGAGATCGAGGAGAACAAGAATTGTCCTGTCCCCTTGGTCTCTAGCCCTGAGGAGGTCATTCTGCACCCGAACTAACGCAGTTTCAGTGCTATGTCTGGCTCAAAAAGCCGACTGGAAAGGATCATATAGCTCATGAGTCATAAGATGTTCCTCCAACTGAAGCCATACCACCTTCTCAACAATCTTCCCCAGAAATGGGAGACTGGAGATGGGACAGTAATTTGCCCTGACCTCCGGGTCCAAAGAAGATTTCTTTAAAAGGGGTCTCACCAGAGCCTCCTTCAAGGCATCTGGAAAGACACCCTGACTTAAGGAGCACTGGACAATCAGGGCAAACACCAGGCCAACAGAGTCAATGCATCTCATTAAGAAATGCATTGGCACTGGGTCCAGTTCACAGAAGGTATGCCTCAGATTGACTGCCACCTCAATAACCTCACGGACCTCCACTGGCCTAACCTCTCCCCAACTAGACGGAGTGCACTCAGCACACAACTGGCGACCACTGTCAGCAATGGTATTCCTGGCTGAAGAAACCTCCCGCCGGATCAAAGACACCCTGTCCAAGAAAAAATGAGCGAAATCCTCACAATCCTCATTTGAGGAAACTCTTCTGGGCTGAAGACAGACAGGATGAAGAAGTCTATCAACAGTCCAGAAGAGTGAGGCTGGTCGGTTTCTCCCAGCAGCAATCTCCTGAGACAAATGCAGGGTGGACGGGAAGGATGGTGAAGAGTGTGAAAGAATGAGGGGAGTGGGGATAAGTCTGGGGTGAAGGAGGGAATCCATAGGAGGGAAGGGCAGGGTTTCAGCTGGGGAAGTCTGTACAGTAGCTGTAAATACAAAGGTAAAAGGGTGGGGGGACGAGGATTGAAGAGGGAGGGATATTAGTGTTGGGGGATTCCATACTTAAAGTAATAAGCTAGGGCAGCAAAGGGGAATGGTATAGTCAAATCGGAGTGGAATCCATACCTGGTAGGGCAGAGCTGTCAATTCTTAAGTGTGCTAAGAGGGATAGGAAGAAACCGCATCTCGTGGTACACATGGGAATGAATGACCTGGTGGGGGAGACAGTGAATGTTGTGAGAGAGAGGTTTGAGGAACTGGGCAGGCTGTGTGAGGAGCTAGGGGAATCAGTGACCTTCTTAGAGGTGCTCCCAGTACCCTCTGCTAGTATGGGTATGAAAGTAAGGATTGAGGAATTCAACACCTGGCTGAGGTAATGGTGTCGATCCAGGGGATATGGGTTGGTGGGGGACTGGGACAGAATCTGGGACAACAATGAACTTTATGCTGGGGATAGGCTACATTTGATTGGGGAGGGCAAAGGGGAATTAAAGCAGATGATAATGGAATACATAGCTATGGAGGTGGATTTAAATTAGGTGGGGGGGGTGGCATGTTGACGGATGGTAGGAAGGGGTCCCAGAGAGGGAAGCCTAATGAGCTTACCCCCCCCAGGCTAGCAGGGAGTAACTTGGAGCAGTGGCACAGGGTAGGAGTAAGAGTGGGGTAAGTCAGGGACGGGAGGGCCAGGGACAGGTTGGAGGGTAATCTCTCTGAATGCAAGAAGCCTTGGTAACAAATTAATGGAATTACAGGCTCTCTTGGCAACAGAGAATGTGGACATTGCAGCCATCATGGAAACGTGGGTCACCCAGTACCAGGAATGGGATTTGATGATCTAGGGTATAGGATATTCAGGAAGAATAGGGCTAAGGAAAAAGGGGGGGGCATGGCAATATATGTACGGGAGGGAATAAGGTGCATTAGGGAGGAGGAGGAGGAGGAGGAAGGCAGAACAGAAGCCCGATGGATGCAGTTTCAAGATTCAAAAAGTAGGACATTGAGAATGGTTTGGCTTGCAGGCTGCCAGCCCAAGGGGATGATCTGGATAGGGAGTTAGCTGAGCAAATCAGAAAGGACTGTAGGAAAAGGAACACTGTGGTGGTGGGGGACTTCAACCTACTGGGGGTGAAGTGGAGCATCCCAACCACCACAAGTGCAATGGAGCAGGTAATATTAGAGGCAATTCAGGACAGCTTTCTGCTGCAGTTGATCTGTGAGCCAACTAGATTGGATAGGACTCTGGACCTGAATATGTCAAATGGGGAGGCTGTAAGGGATCTGGAGGTGAAGGACCTCTGGCTGGGAGTGACAATCCCACAGTATGGTTCACGCTCAACATGAGCATGGAAACAGGTGGTACGGGTACCAGGGTGATTGACTTTAAGGGGGGCTGACTTTAAAAGGATGGGGGAAATTTAGGGCAGGCATCTGACGGGAATTCAACCACATAAGGATGCTAGCCAAAAATGAGATATTATTAGGAAAGGGTTAGTGGAGGCTATGGGAACATGTTCAAGAACAAGAAGTAAGAAGGGAAGGGCAAAAAATCCCAGCTGGCTGATGCAGGAGGTCATGGAAGTGGTGAGGGCCAAAAAAAAGGCATTTCATAGACTCAAGAAATCAGGAGGGGGGGGAAACAGGGAGGTGTACGTGAAGAAGTCCAGGGATGTTACCAGGCTGGTCAGGGAGGCCAAAGCTTCCAGAGAACTGAGATTGGTGCAGGGAATTAAGAACGAAGAAAAGGACTTCTTCAGATATGTCAGCGAAAGATGGAAAAACAAAGATCAGATTATGAGGATTAGGAAGGATGGGGGCTGGGTGGAGAAGGGGGAGGACTAGGCAGAGGCCTTAAATGATTACTTCTGCTCTGTGTTCATGAAAGAGAAGGGGAGGCAGACACCACTTCTCAGAGGAGAAGTGGACGGGAGGGAGATAACTGATATAGGGATTACAAAGGATAGGGTTCTGGAAGGATTAAGGGCCGAGATGGGGGATAAGGCACCGGGTTTGGATGGCATTCACCCTAGAGTACTCAAGGTAGTGGCAGAGATCCTGCCAGGATCACTGGTTGACCTGTTCAATACCTCCTTGGATACTGGATGTATATCGCAGGACTGGAGGATGGGCCATGTGGTACCCATTCACAAAAGCTAACGTGAGGATGAACCAGGCAACTACAGACCAGTGAGCCTCACATCTGTTGTGGGAAAACTTATGGAGATGATCCTAAAAGAGAGGCTTGTGATCTTTTTGGAGAACAGTAGTCTCCAGGATGGTCAGCACGTGGGTTTGTCTCAGGAAGAACCTGCCGGACAAACCTGACTGAGTACTACAACTGGATGACAAGGGAACTAGACCAAGGCCATTTGGTGGATGTCCTGTATTTGGATTTCAGCAAGGCCTTTGATTCCATGCCACATGAGAGACTGTGGGGAAGCTGGAATATATAGGGGTGGGAAAAAATATGGTTAATTGGATCACTAATTGGCTAAAGGGAAGGCAGCAAAGGGTGGCAGTGGGGGGGGGGTGACTCTCATCACCGAGGAATGTGATGAGCAGGGTGCCTCCGGGATCAGTATTGGATCCGGTGTTGTTCAGGATAGTCATTGCTGATATTTCTCATGGGGTCTGGAGTAAGATCAGTCTTCTCACAAATGACACAAAGATGTGAGCTGTGGTGGATGACATTGATGGGTGGAGGGAGCTGAAGGAGGACCTGACCAAACTGCAGGACTGGTCGGATGCATGGCAGTTGGGTTTTAATGCCAAAAAGTGCAAGGTATTGCACTTCGGGGATAATATCAGCCTGGGGGGGTACAGCTGGATTGCACCAAGGAAGAAAAAGATTGAGGGGTGCTTATAATGGAGAGTATGAACAACTCAGTTCAGTGCAACAGGATGCTGAGGTGTATAGTGAGGGGAATCTCCTCCAGAAATAGGAAGGTGATCCTGCCCCTCTACTAGTTGCTGGTCAGGCTACCCCTGAAATACTGCATGCAGTACTGGTGCCCATACCTGAAGAAGGACATCAGATTGTTGGAGGGTGTACAGGGGAGGACAACAAAGATGATCCAGGAATTAGAGGGCTACTCCTATGAGGAGAGGCTAGGCTCTCTGAGCATATATTCCTTGGAGGTGAGGAGGGATGAGGGACACGACTGAAACATTTAAATACTTAAAGGGGATAAACAAGACTAGTACAGAAGGGATTTTCCAGATAAGAAGGGGGAGGGTCACGAGGGGGTACCAGCTGAATTGGAGGGGGAGATACAGAAGGGAATTCAGGAGACATTATTTCATTGAAAGGGTGGTGGATAAGTGGAATTCTCTACCTGAGGAGATAGTATCCTGTAGCATGGTAGACAGTTTTAAGAGGGGATGGGACAGAGTGAGAGGGGGGTAATTATGAAAGGGGAGGCGAGGGTGGGGCAGCTGCAAACTGAGGGGCTAACTGCACTATCGAGCAGACTCGATAGACCATGAGGCCTGTTTCTGCTTGTATTTTCACATGTTCATATATACTCCTCCTCCTTTCTTACACACCCATGTCAAGTCCCACTGTGGTACCCTTCTCTATTCTTGCACTTATTATGTCTCCTTGTGTCAGTCTTTTTCCTTATTACAATTTGTTTGGTTTTAATCTTTCAGCACAGTGATCATTGACTGCATTATATTATCATGTTTCTGCTCTTCTTATCCCTTTCTCTGTTCAGGCACTGGTGGATGATTGAAAAGGACAGTTTTTCTGCTTTTTACCCATTCTGCACCACAGTGTAACATTTGGTTACCATGTGGGGTTTTGCTCCTGACTCCAATAAGGACTTTCTACCAGCAAGCTTTTTTCCTACTGTGTCAGTGGCTTGACCACAGTGCCTATAATACAGTACTGTACTTTTTTACCTTGTTGAGCCCCCACTTGTGCCCTACTGTTCTCAGCTTAATTGTTCTTCATCTGTTCCTGTGTATGCGTCAGTGTAAGTCTCAGTAAAACCTTTGAAGGGATTTCTTTGCTTATACTGCATATTTCAGGTGTCAACAACATTTTTTTCTGTATGTAAACATTCTGTACTTATGTAACCTTTGTACTTTGTGCTAAGATAGGTGCATGTCTGTGTTAGACATATATACAGTTGCCATTTTTCCACCACCTCGAGCCACTGACATTTAATTATACAGCTGATTGATTTTCTTCCATGCATGTCAGTATATAAGGGGTGGGTGCAACAACATGGAGCTCTACCGAGTGAAGTGCCAGGGCACCTGACTTGGTGGCTTGGTGTGTCACACTTGTTTGTTCCACGAACTACCAGCATATGTTTTGGTTATCTGATACCCGTAAATCAACTTGGATTAAACCATTTTCTATAACCATCCTATGCCTGGACTTTCCCTTACCGTATGTTGTTATTAGCAAAGCACTATTCAAGTACAGGTACCAGTATTTGACTACCCATGGTACTGTCCACTGCCTCAAACTCCTACCACCAACTGGCTGTTTCCAACCATGTGTCTGTTTTCCTGATGTCCCACTTTACATCCCCATGTAATGCAAGGTGCTGGGGAAACTTTTCACCATACAACAACCTCATGCCTTCCTTTAAACGTGTGGGGATCAATAATGAATAGGGAATATTGTATATATAGGGGGATGAACAGCTCTCATTTCTTTTGCAACAAAATAGAAACACAGAATCTGACAGCAGATAAGGATCTCTTGGCCCATGACTATGCCCATTTTCCCTACGTACTGTAATATAATAGACCTTACTTGATCTCTGGCTTAGCCTTCCCTCCCCTAACAACTAAGGTTCTCTTATGCCAATTCCATGCTTTCTTGAATCTCGCCACAGCATTCGCCTCCACCACCTCTGCTGGAAGGCTGTTCCAGGCATCCACTACTCTCTCTGTGAAGAAGTACTTCCTTACATTTCTTCTGAGTCTACCCCCCCGGGGGTACAGGCAAAGTGGGCAAGCATTAAGGATGCAATACTGGAAGCAACATCCCATTGTGTTAGAGATGAAAGGAAGTGCAAAAGAAGAAGGAAACCACTTTTGTTCTCAAAAACAGTAGCAGAAAAGGTCAGAGCCAAAAGACTGACCTTCAGGAAATATAAGGGAACACAGCGGGATGAAGATAGGGAGGCATACAAAACTTCCCTAAGGGAAGCAGGGAAGGCAGTAATGCAGGCAAAGGCCCACACTGAGGAAACACTAGCACAAATAGTAAAAGAAGGTGACAAGACTTTCTATAGATACATTAGTGAAAGGAGAAAGTCCAGAGGGGGTATTGCTTAGATCAAAGGAGATAAGGGAACGTGTGAGGAGGAGGACCATGTAAAAGCATCTATCCTAAATAGATGCTTCTGCTCAGTATTTACTGAAGGGAAGGTAGGCAAGGCCCACAGCTCAGTGCCATGGACACAGGGGGAGGAGGTGAGCACTAGTCTCTTCACAAAATAAAGGGTCCTACAAGAGCTTGATAAGCTCAGGGTGGACAAGGCAATGGGAACTGATGGCATACATCCAGGGTATTAAAGGAGCTAAGGGTGGAACTACCAGAGTCATTATCAGAACTGATTAGTGAGTCTCTGAGCACAGGAGAGGTACCAGAAGACTGGAGAAGAGCGCATGTGATCCCGCTCCATAAGAGTGGTAGCAGGGAGGAGGCAGGGAACTACAGACCAGTCAGTCTTTCCTCAGTAGTGAGCAAGATTATGGAGGCACTCCCTAAGGAAAGGATAGTGCAACACCTGGAATACATAGGAGCACAGGATCCAAGACAGCACGGGTTTATAAAAGGAAGGTCCTGTCAAACTAATCTAAAAGATTTCTTTGACTGGGTAACCAGAGTGGTGGACCAAGGAGGAACAGTTGATGTCACCTACCTTGACTTCAGCAAAGCTTTTGATACTGTTCTACATAGAAGATTGATTAATAAGCTGGGTAGGCTCGGGGTGGGTTAGAAGTTGGTCAACTGGGTGGCAAACTGATTGACGGGCAGAAAACTGAGAGTGGTCGTAAATGGTATACAGTCAGAAGAGATGCAAGTCACAAGTGGAGTACCTCAGGGATCAGTCCTGGGGCCAGTCCTCTTCATTATCTTCATCAGCGACATTGCAGATGGACTGGAGGGTAAGGTTTCTCTGCAGATGACACCAAGATCTGCAACAGAGCAAATGATCCAGATGTAGTGGGCAGAATGAGAATAGATCTAGATAAACTAGCAAAATGGTCAGAAGAGTGGCAACTGGGGTTTAGTGCAAAGAAATGCAAGATGATGCACACAAGGAAGAGAAACCCTGAAGCCACCTATAGGCTGGGAGGAGATTTGTTGGCAGTGACAAAGGAAGAAAGAGACTTGGGCATCATCATCACAGATGACCTGAAATCATCCAAGCAGATCACTAAAGCAGTAGGTAATGCTAGGGGGATGTTAGGGTGTATTAATATGGGTATCATAAGTCGGAAGAGGGAGGTAATAATCCCTCTTTACAAGACACTGGTTAGGCCCCATCTGGAGTACTGCGTACAGTACTGGAGGCCACACCTTCACAACAACATTAACCAAATTGAGGCAGTCCAGAGAAGGGCAACCAAAATGGTACAGGGACTGTATCAGAAAACATATGAGGACAGATTTGCGGAGCTCAATATGTATACCCTAGAGCAAAGAAACAGAAACATAGAAACATAGAAGTTGGCAGCAGATAAGGACCACAAGACCCATCCTGTCTGCCCCAAAGGAGGGAGAGAGGTGATTTGATCGAAACATTCAAACACTTTAAGGGCATTAACAAGGTGAAAGAGTCTAACATGTTTCAATATAAGAAAATTAGCAGGACAAGAGGACACAGCATGAGATTAAAGGGAGGCCGATTAAGGGGTTATGTGAGGAAGTTCTTTTTCACAGAAAGGGTAGTAGATACAGTAGATACATGGAATGGCCTACCTCAGGAAGTGTTGGATATGAATACAGTGCAGGGCTTCCAACAGGCATGGATAGGCATAAGGGAGCAATACAGATGAATATGAATAGATAAGCCATTGATAAGGTAGAAAAAAGATGATGACACATTTATAAGGTAGAAAAAGAAATGGGCAGACTGGATGGGCCTTGCGGTCCTCATCTGCAATCAACTTCTATGTTTCTATGTTTTTCCAGCTTTGTAGCGTGTCCCCTTGTTCTTGAACATCTTTTCTTCTGAAAAATGCTACCCTCTTGTACCGTATTTATACCCATTAGATATTTGAAAGTCTCTATTTAATCTTCCCTTTCCCTTCTTTCTTCCAGGGTGTACACATTGAGGTCCTTTAGTCTCTCCTCATATGGTCTCTTGAGCAGACCCTGCACCATTTTTGTTGCCCTCCTCTGGACCTTTATTCTATGTCTTTCCAGAGATGTGGTCTCCAGAACTGGACACAGTCCTCCAGGTGAGGTTTTACCAATCATTTATACAGTGGTATCACCATCTTCCTCTTTCTGCTGGTGATACCCCTCCCTTTGCACCCTAGCATCCCACTGGCTTTCCCCATAGCCTTGTCACACTGTTTGGCCACCTTTAGGTCATTGGATATGATCAGGGCCCCCTACTTTTCTGCGGCACAGTGGGGCCAAGTTCTGCGGCAAGACTAACATTTGCCCCCAGAACCGCAAGGGCGTGGTTTGTAATTTCATGAAGTTCTATGGCACGAACAAACTACCACATCAGTGACAGCTTGTCATCCTGACTTCACTTTCATGGCAGTTTTATAGCAATCAGGATGGTGGAAAGCATAGTTAACACTAGTTCAAAAATAACAGAATTATAAAATAATTTTATGCCTAAAAAAGCAAAAAAAAAAAAGTCTCTCCCTTAATGTCCTAGCCCGTTAAATAAATGACATATGCAGAGGGGATCTTATGTGATAAATAAGGTATTTCTATATGCATGTTGGTGTGGTGAGAGAGACAGAGATGCTGTATATGTATGTGCGTGTGTGTGTGTGTGTGTGTGTGTGTGTGTGTATATATCTATATATATATATATATTTTTTTTTTTAATTTCAATGAACTTGCATCCTCATTCATACAGGTCCCATTAGAAATGGAATACAGGAGTTATTGCAAAACTCATTTTTGATGTCAACCTGCTTTCCCTGACACACTGCATAACACCATCAGGCCATGATATGCCTGTGAACCGATTGTGAGATAGAGCTCTCCAGACCAGCACAATGTGTCCACCATGTGACAGAACACTGCACCATACCTTCCCAGGCTCCGAGCAATGATGTGTTCCACCAAACCTTGTGCTGCCCAGCCAGCTCCCAGAGCTAATCTCTGAACCTGAGTTGCCAGCATGGAAACACAGCATGCTACGCTCTGGCCCAACAGCTGTCACTGCACACAACATTTCTCCATAACTTTTAGGTGATTCTATCAACCAGTGACAATATGTAATCAATAACCCTGGCAAAAATGCATACAGTGCAATTATTTATTTAACAGGTCTATTCTTTCAACAGGTCTACACATTATTATATTCCACTTTTCCGGGCATAATTACTTTATTTTTCTTAAAAATGACAGTTAAATTCATTTTACCAGTTATTCATTTCAGATGGCATCTCTATACCTTAATGACACAAATAGGTTTGTACAAAGTGAGGTATGGACTTAACAGGTCTGTGTTATTGACAAGATTTTGTTTAAGTTAGCCCTAGTGCAATAATGTAAGACTGAAAATTGTAATAGGCTGTAGTGCAGGTTGAGCAAATATCACCATGCCTGCTGTGCTGTGCCACCATCTCTGGCAGTGGGAGCTGTGGCAGAAAAGTGACTGTTCATTTCTGTTGCAGATTGCAGCCATTTCATTAGCTAATGTATAATGTTATAGCAATGATAACATCACATTGTGAGCATATAGGGGGTTTAGGATATAAAAAGAGGGGAAGGGAACCAGATTCTATGGAAAAACAGAAATATTAATAAAAAATCAACAAGAAGAGTGAATTCTGCGGCACCGGAGAAGTTCTGCAGTAGATTGCAAGTTCTGCACAAAATTCTGCGGCCGCAGAATTCTAGGGGCTTTGGATATGATTCCCCCAGGTCTCTTTCCTGTTAAATGGTCATTAGTACCACTCCCCCCATCTTGTACTCTGCCACTGGGTTTCTATGCCCTAAGTGCATGATTTTGCACTTCATATTGAAACTTAGTTGTCGCATTCTTGACTACTCCTGAAGCTTTCCTAGATCCCTATTCACCCCCCCCCCAGAGTGTCTACCCTATTGCAGATTTTAGTGTCATCTGCAAAAAGGCACATCTTCCCTTCTAGTCCTTCTGCAATTTCACTGATAAATACATTAAAGAGGGCCAATCCCAGTACTGATCCTTGTGGCATCCTGCTGAGCACCGTCCCTTCCTCGGAGTGAACCCTCTGACAACTGTCTCCCAATCAGTTCCTTACCCGGTTTACCACTTTTGGCCCCACTCCCAGGCTGCCCAGCTTGTTTACTAGTCTTCTATGAAGAACGGTGTCAGAAGGCCTTTCTGAAATCTAGGTATGCCTTATCAGCAGCTCCACCCTGATCTACTTCCCTGGTCTCCCAGTGAAAGAAATCCATCAGATTTGTTTGACATGACCTCCTCATGGTGAATCCATAATACCTTGGATCCTGTAAGTTGCTGGGATCGAGATATTTCACAATCCTTTACTTCAACAGTGATTACATTAATTTCCTCACCACTGAGGTCAGGCTGACTGGCCTGTAATTTCCAACTTCCTCCCTGCTACCACTTTTGTGAAGTGGAACTACATGTGCTCTCGTTCAGTAATCTGGAACCACTCCTGTCTCCAGTAAGTGGTTGAACAGGACTGTCAGAGGTGCAACCAGCAACTCTCTGAGCTCCTTCAATATTCGTGGATCTATCCCATCTGGCCCCATTGCCTTGTCCACTTTTAGATTTGAGAGTTCCTTCAGGACTCTCTCCTCTGTAAATGGACTAATGTCCACCTCCCTTCCTTTGATGCTCCTGTCACTTAACTGTGGTCCCTCACCTTCCCCTTTGTCTGTGTACACTGGACAAAAATATTTGTTCAGGATGCCTACCTTTTCTTATGTCCCCTTCGGCACACTCCTCCTCTTCCCTCCTTAATCTTACAGTCCCTCCCCTTGTTTTTCTCCTTTCATTTACATATCTGAAAAAATGTATTTTCCCTTTCTTTACTTCCCGTGCTAATTTCTCCTCTGTGCCTTTGCTCTGCTGACTGCTTTCCCTGCCTCCCTCTGCATTTTGTGATACATCTCCCATTCTTCTTCCCAATGTATCTCATTATACTTCCTGAATGCTAACTTTTTTGCCCCTACCTTCCCAGCAACTCGTTTGGGAACCATAGTGGTCTCTTTCCTCTTGCTTTTGCTTACTTGCCTGACACAGAGCTTTGTTGCCTTCTCTATGGCCCCTTTTAATGTTGTCAACTGTTCCTCCACTCCACTCATATCCTCCCCCCACTGCCAGGGCATCCCTGAAGCATTGCCCCATCTTTAAAGTTGGCCAGTGTAGTATATAAAACTGACTAGCCAGAGGTCTAAGGTCTTAACCTTATAGACCCTTTCCTTAGTTGTTTTCCCAAGAAAAATTAAAGCTGCCTCCATTTCTCTTTTTCTTTTTCCTTTCATGTCACTAATGCCACTAATGCTTGAGGAGCTGGTATAAGGTAGTATCCCAAAAATAGCTCCTAATAGTCAAAGGTAGTGTTTCAGTTTTCCACCACTCATTATATACTTGTGCAATTTTTATTTCTTTGATTGCCCATATAATTATGTATTCAGGTAAACTCTTCCATAGGTTCACCACCCTTTCTGTATAAAAATATATTTTTTTATTTGTTCTAAATCATCTAACCATAATCTGCAATGCAAACCCTCTTGTTTTTAAATTAATAAATTTAAAAGCAATATTCAGCTCATGCATGAGATAAGGGTCATGTATTATGTCTTAAAAGAGTAATATTTCACCTCTTTTCCTGCTTTCCTCTAATGTAAATACTGTAGTTTCAGTTTTGCTATCCTTTCTTCATATGAATTATTCTTAGTTTACAGCACAATTTTTATCATTCTATGTTGTACCCTCTCCACCCTGTCCACATCTGACCTCCTAGATGGGCACCATTGTTAAGTATAAAAATCTAGATGTGGTCTTACATAAGATCTGTACAATGGCATTAGAACCTCTGCCTTATGGATTTCTATGTTCCTTTTATGGCCACTAATACTATGGCCACTAATTACTACCCTTCTTGACTACTGCAATGCCCTCTACCTAGGGCCATCTAGGTTTGATATCTGCCGCTTGCAGCTGGTGCAGAACGCTGCAGCCAGATTGTTGACTGGTACCTCTAGGTCCAGTCATATTACCCCTGTACTGCGCTAGCTGAACTGGTTGCCAGTTCAGTGGCGGATGACCTATAAGGTAGGCTTGCTTACCTTTAAAGCTCTTCATGAACAGGGACCTGTCTACCTTAAAGATCTCCTGACTCTCTACTCCCCAAATCGCCCTCTCTGATCCACCAATGAGGGATTGCTAGAGATTCCCAGGGTTCATCTTAAAACATCTGGAGCGTGTGCTTTTTCATTTGCAGCACTGACCCTGTAGAATTCTCTACCTCGTTAGTTAAGAGAATGCCTGACCATCACTAATTTTAAATCTATGTTGAAAACATATTTGTTCTCACTGGCCTTCCCAGACTAATTGAATTGTATTAAGTTGATTTTAACAGTTTTATATTCTTTGTTTTAAAGTATTTATAATCTGTGCAGCGCCTTAATTTTTGAAAGGTGCTATAAAAATAGACTTATTTGATTTGATTTGATTTGATTAATGCCCTGTTTGCTTTAGATACAGCATCCTCCCCCTGCTTGCATGCCTCCTTCTCCTCCAAGAAAAACATGTCAAACATTCCCTATTCCAAATATTTTATTTCAATGCCAGGCTGATATGGTTCCCTACTGAAGTGCTCTGTGACACCAAATCTGCACAAGGCTTCTCCCTGCCCCCCAAGTCTTTTACCATTCATTTTCACTGTTATCTTTATATTTCCTTGGAATCCCCTCCAGCTCTTGCAGACTCTTTTCCACAGCTTCCCATTATGCATTGCACATAATCTTGCATGCTGGTATGCATTGTAAAATCATGATCATTATCCTTGCCATCCAGCACAGTGGATCCATGTATGCTGGTCTCTTTCCCTTTCACTGGAATCATCAGCAAGCTCTCTGACAGCTCTAGCTGTGCCTTCTAGTTTCCCCTTTTCACTGGATTTGCTGTGGGATAGGATTGCAGCTGCCTACTTGCCTCATCCAATATGTTCTGCACATCCACTATCATGGATTTAGTCTTCTCCACTATTGAAAAATCCCTGGTCCTGCTGTACATTCTTTCATCATTTTCACTTTTTTTCTTTTAGTTTTTTGTTTATCAGATATGTACAGTGAACCAAGAGGTCCATTTACAGGGTGGACCCAGGTGTTTAACAAAACACAATATTATCTACTGTAACATGTATTTAAAATGTACATCATAATACAAAGATAAAAACAGCCAATACATTTATACAGACATAAAGATGTTTCAATAAAAGATGTGTCAACAACAATTTCAAAATCGGAACAAGGGCAGCATCCCTCTGGCAACCTGTAAGGAAATTGTTCAGAAGATGATCCTCCCAATACTTGACTATGGGGATATAGTCTACAGTGTTGCTTCCAAGTCTGCCCTAGCCAGCCTGCCTTGATCCTTTTTTCCACTCCTTCTGTCACTGTGCCCTTGACTGCCCCCCTTTGATTCATCACTGCAACCTCTACAGGTCCCTTGATCTAATGTCGCTCCACGATCATAGACACATCCACAGCATCAGGACCACAGCAAAAGTCTCGGTAAAGTCCCTTCCTCCCTACTTCGAATCTGCCTTCTCAGCCCTATCACAGCCCGCCTACTCCATCAGGAGTGGAAACTCCCAGCTTCTCCATGTTCCACGTATGTCCACATTCAAGGGCCAAGTGGCTTTCAAATATTTCATGCCAAAACTTTAGAATGCACTGCCAGCAGGCATTCATGACTACCAACACTTCGCATCTAAATCACTTCCTCAAGGCACACTTCTCCTCAACATGTGCCTGCACATAGGGCCACCACAAAAGGGGCAGGTGCCCTAGGCCCCCTTCTCATATTTAGGGGCTCTAGTTGTGCAGCACCCCATTCTCCTTGCATAGTGCTCACAACACTCCACCCCAGTCTAGAAATTACAATTAGGTACAACTGAGCTAGGGGTGACACATGCTGTCTCCACACAGAACTAATTCCTTGCCTACTACGCTTTAAATTTTTATCATAAAACCAATGGTATTAATCCACCATACATTACTAACATACTAAAATGCCAGCAGAATAGGCCTAATGGTCTTTCATGTCTACTCGTTTGGTCAGCCCCCACCCTGGGAGCTGACCTTGCTGCCCCCCTCACCTTCTCTGGCTTCTCCCGTCCCAGTTCCGGATATTCTCGCTGCATTAGATTTTGCTTCCAGAACCCTTCCCCTGCACCTGTCCCACCCCCTCTTGAACCCCTCCACTGTCTCTGCCTCCACCAGCCCCCTAGACAGCGCATTCCATGGCACCACCACCTTCTCAGTGAAGCAGCACCTATTCCTTTCTCCCCTGAATCTTCCCCCCTCCAGCTTCCACCCATGCCCTCTAGTGGCCCCCTCCTCCTTCCTTCGAAGCACCCTGACTGCTCCTCCTCTATTTACCCACTTCGTGTACCTGAAGACCTTTATCATGTCCCCCTGGTTTCTTCTCTCTTTCAATGTGTACATATTTAGCTCTTCGAGCCTCTCCTCATAGGTCCTGTCCCCCAAGCCCCAAATCATTTTGGTTGCCCTTCTCTGGACCCTCTCCAGGAGTTTAATGTCCCTCTTTAAGTGTGGCCTCCAAAACTGCATGCAGTACTCGAGGTGCAGCCTCACCAAGCAGTTATACAGAGGGAGTATCACTTCCCTCCTTCTGGAGGTGATCCCCCTAGCAATGCATCCCAGCATTCTGTTGGCCTTGGCTGCTGCCCTCCTACAAGTCTCCGAGTTGTTCATCTTGACATCCACCACCACCCCAGGTCCCTCTCAGCCATCAAGACTTGTAGCATTCCCCCCCCCAGGGTATACACTTGGCCCGGGTTTCTGGTCCCCAGGTGCAGTACCTTGCATTTCCCTGCATTGAACCTCAGCTTCCACTTTCTAGAACATCTTTCCAGAGCCTCCAGTTCCCCCTGTAGGGCCACCCTCCCCTCTTCCCCATCCACCACTGCCCCCAGTTTTGAGTCATCTGCAAAGAGACTCATCTCTCTCCTGGTACCTGTCCTTATGTCAAAGATGTAGGTGTTGAACAGGAGGGGCCCAAGGACTGATCCCTGTGGGACCTCACTAATGACCCTCCTTGGGGATGAGACTATCCCGCCAACTCTGGTCCTGGAGCCAATTGCCTATCCTTCTGATCATCTGGTTCCCCACCCCCATTTCTCCCTGCTTATCCAACAGGCCCTAGTGAGGAACAGAGTCAAATGCCTTGCTGAAGTCTAGTAAGAGGACGTCTACTGATCTATCCAGGTCCAAGGCCACTCGTCACCCAGTCATAGAATTCCACAAGGTTTGTCTGACATGATTTCCCCAGGATGAATCCATGCTGTCTATTGTCCAGGCACCCTGACTTTTCCAGGTCCCCCCCAGCCTCTCCTTGACAATGCCCTCCATCACCTTGCCCACCACTGATGTCAGGCTGACAGGCCTGTAGTTCCCTGCCACCTCCCTTGATTCCCCCTTGTGGATAGGCACTATATGTGCCACTTTCCAGTCCTGGGGCACCCACTCTGTCCTCAGAGAGATGGTGAAAAGCTCTGCCAGGGGTTTTGCCAGGACATCCGCAAGTTCCTTCAGCACTCTGGGATGTAATTTATCCAGCCCTGGTGCTTTCTCTGTCTTAAGGGACCTGAGGGCTTCCCTCACTCTCTCTGCTGTGATTTCCACTCCGGCTACCTCTTCTCCCTGCTTAGTCTTCCCCCTCCTGCCAGTGATGCCTCCCTCCCCAGACCCACTGATCGGTAAGGGTCCCTCCTCAGTATCACTGTCTCCTCCCATGTATGATGCAGCACCTCTATTTTCCTTGGTGAAACTGAGTTGAGTACTCATTTAGTACCTCAGCTTGCTCCCAGGGTCTTGTGCCCATCTCTCCCCTGTTTTAATCCTGCTAATCTGCCCCTTCACCCTTCATTTTTCCCAATGTATCTAAAAGAACCTCTTGTTCCCTCTCCTAATTTTTCCTGGCCAGGTTCTGCTCCTTCCTTGCCTTAGCTGCTCTCACCACCCTAGTGGCCCTTCTAGCCATCAGCTCATACTCCTCTCAATCCCTTTCACTCCTTGAGCACTTGAATTGCATATAGGCTGCCTTCTTTCCCCGCACCACCTCCTGGACCTCTCTGGTCCACCAGCAGGGTTTTTGGGCCCTACAGCATTTTCGTCTTACTCTTGCACAGGTGCTGGTAGCATTCTGCACCCCTCTCCTGATGATTTCCCACCTAGTATCAGTGTCCGTGTCTGACCCAATCACATCCAAATGCTCCTTAAGGATCCTTCCCTTTTCCTTAAAATCTGCCCCCCTGAAGTCAGTTACCTCCATCTTTGTGCAGCCTTCTACCCCTCCTAGGTCCAGGCAGAATCAGACCGTGGCATGGTCACTCCCTGCCAATGGGTCCCTTACCTCCAGGCCCCCAATCTGGTCACTGTCTGCCAGGACTACATCCAGTACCCGTGCCTCCCTGGTCAGTTCCCCCACCTGCTGAGTTAGGAATTCATCTTGAAAGACATCCAACAACCTCTGTTCCCTGGCCACCGAGGATGTCATAGTCTTCCAGTCTGTTCTTGGCATGTTTAAGTCCCCCAACACCACCACCCTTCCCCTGCCCAATCTGCAGTGACTCCCAACATCTTCCACCAGACTCTCCTCCAGCTCCTCTGCCAGTGCAGGGGGTCTATACACCACTCCTATTTTGCTGTCTCTGCTTCTTGTTATCAAGGTGACCCAATCACCTCCACGGCCCCTCTGCCTCCACCCCCTCACGCCCAATGCAGTTTTTGGCTAACATTGCTACCCCTCCTACCCTTCCCTCCCACCTGTCCTTCCTGAACATAGTGTAACCCTCCAGGGTCAGGTCCCAGTCGTGTCCTATGGTGGCCCGGGTCTCAGTGACCACTGCCACATCCACCGCTCCCTCACTTAGCATCACCTGGAGCTCAGGCATTTTATTGCCCAAACTCCTGGCATTTAGCAGGACTACCTTCCATCCTTTCCCTATACTTCCATTTCCCCTGCTCATGTTCCCATGGGGATTCCATTTTCCCCTGGTCTGCACTTTACCAGTTGGCCTTTTCCCACATTCCTCCAGCTCCCCAGGGGGGTGGAGACAGAGTCCCTCCTTTATAGGACCCCCCTCGACAGCCTTTTCTCCCATCCCTCCCCTTTTCCCGTTTAAACCCCACTTTTCACCAATGAACCCCTCTATTTTCAACTTAAGGATTCCCCTCTCCTCCAAATTGAGATGGAGCCAATCTCTAACATACAGCTCCTTATCCTCCCAGATCTCCCCCCAATCCCCCATCATCCCATACCCTCTGGCCTCACACCACTCCCCGAGCCACTGGTTTATCACCCTAATCTTCCTTTTGTGCTCCCCACTAGCCCTTGACACTGGCAGGATTTCTGAGAAGGAAATTGTGCATCCTATGTCATGACAGACCCTGGCAAGCTCCCTGAACCTTGCCTGTATCTGTAGCTCACTATTTCCCTCAATATCATTTGTACCCAGGTGGACCAGTATGTCCGGGGAACCCCCACAATCCTTTGCCAGCTGATATACCTCGTGCTTGGCCCTGTGCACCGTTAGTCTAGGGAAGCATTTTGTTCTAACTGGCCAGGCTTCTCCCTCCCTATCCCATTTGATACCCCTGATCATAGAATCCCTCAAAAGGAGCACTCTGACCACTCCTTTTCCTCCATTTCCCCCCCTTCCATGTCCCTCATCCTTTCTACCAGCCCCTTCACCCAGCCGGCTCCTTGTTCCTCCCCTATCTGGGTGCCAGATGCGCCCCTCCTTATTTACCCTGGCCACCCTCCCTCCAATCCTATGCCTCCTCCTCCTCTAGTATCATTCTGTACCTCGCTAACTCCCCCCTCACTGCTCGCGACTGGTCCTTCTCCCCCATCTGCTAAACTAGCCTGGCTCATCCTCCCTTCCTTCCTCTCTCCGTTTAGTCCCTCCTTGCTTGTCGTGCTCCACTGGCCTAAACCCTCAGCTCCATTTACTGTATCCTCCTTGTACTTCTGGTCCTTCTCCTTGCCCTTTCCTCCCAACTGGTCTTTCTCCTTGTGCTTTCCTCCCTCTTCCCCCTGCCGCTCTGATTCACTGCTCCCCCATTTTTCTGCATTCCAGGTTCCCCCCTGTTCCTCCTGCTATCCAGCCCCCGCCTCCTGCCCCCCCACTCCCTTTCCATCTTTAACCACCCCTGTCATGGCTACATCAACCCCTCATCCTCAAGCAGAAGAAGAAAATTGAAGCAGTTACTGAGCATAAGGTCCGATCCACCTCCCCTCCTTGCTTCCTTCTGTCCTGCCCCGGCCATCTGCCTACTTCCCTGAGAATGTTGTCCCTCTGGCCCCCCCTTTGTAAGGGTCCCCAGTTACCTGCCTGCTTCCTTGGTAGTGTCCTCCTTTTGGGCCCCCTCTGCCAGGGTCCCTATGTGACCCCAGAGTATTATCCTGCACTACTTCCCCTATGCCCCCACCCCTAGTGCTTGGTGCAACCCCTTTGGAAAGCCCCTGCCCTCTTCCCCAACCATACCTCCCCCCTTCCCCCAGCTGTCTCCTAATCCCCGCAACCTCCTCCCATAGCTGTGCCAGCTGGTAGCACAAAGGGCAACCACCGAACTTCCAAGCTCAGTCCAGTATCATGGCTGCCCCACACCCTGTGCACCCCACCACCCTCCCAAAGATGCTGGCCCTAATGACATGTGGTCCCATCCCCCTCCAAGTAGGTTTCCTTGGGTAAGCCACCAGGTTCCCCACTAGTCCAAGATACACCCCTATTGCCTAATCAGGTCAGCCACTAATCCTAGATAAAGTCTCACAGTAAACCGGTAACCCTTTTACAAGGTGCAGTACAACACAGTAAACTTATAAGGGAAGTGAACAACTCCCTAAGCTTCTCTCTCTCCCAGCCTTTAAATCCAACCCCCAGTGGCTAGAACTACATGAGCTGCACCTGCAGCCTTTTCCTCTAATTGCAGGGCAGGTGTTCACCTATAAATTAGCAGAGCTCTGGGGAGGAGGGTGGGAGGGTGGGTTTGGGCCTACACCCCAGTCGAGAGAGAGTGTATCAGCCCTGTGTCTGCCCCTCCAAGCTCTGCAGCCAAAGAACCAGCCCCAAGCAAATCCCACCAAATAGGTTTTAAATCAGAAGAAATAGGCCTCCACCAGTGCAGCTTGTTACACAGTGAAACATCCAACAAATGAGCCCACTTACAGCCACCAAACCAGTTGTCAAACTTCCAACAGCCCCAAAAACAATACCGTGCTAGCCCCTTAGAAGTAAGAAAGAAAAGAAATAACTTTCTACCAAGTAAAATCCACAAGAAACCCTGTAAAAACAACAAGAAGCAGCTACTGTACTGGAACACAACTGATCCTGTACCCTTTTAATTCCTTCTGCCCATCCTAATGCCCATATAGTTGCCCATATATTGTGCACCCTTCTTTGCTCCCAGACTGTTTTCTCTGCATCTGTATATATTGGCTATATTTCTCATTGCCTTACATATCTATATATGTATATTATATCTTTTCTACTATCTGTATATATCTGTATCTGTATATGATGTACAACTTCCTTGTGTCTATTATTTGTATGCTCCATCATCCCCTTTCCCCAGGATGCATCTAAAATCGAGTGGTACCTCACTCAGTATGCCTTCCTGGAAAACTCTTAAATAAATAAATAAATAAATACATAAATAAATAAATAAAAAGAGGTGAAGGATAAATGGGACAGAAATCTATCCCAAAATATTGGCAAAGAGGGAGCTAGGTGTATCTCAGCTGGAAGATCATTCCATTGTTCTATCTCCTGATAAGAAAAGTCTCTTTGTTCCATGTCTATCTTGCAAGATGGGGCTCCCAGCAATGGATAACCTGATGATCTTTACTTAAACCAGTGTTAAATCATATTTTATCACAAGATCAGCCAAAGGGCTTCTACCAAACATGGCATTCTTAATAATGAATTGAAGCCGATGTAAAGCATCTATTTACAGCAATGGTAACCAGTTACATTTTGCATACATTTCACAGTGGTGTTCTCTATAGGGATTGTTGGTGGTAAAATTTTATTTATTTATTTAGTTTTTGTTGACCGGGCAAGTGCACTAGACAAATCCTGCCTATTTTCAGGCATGACCCGTGGGAGGCGGATACAGATGAATGCCAACTGACCTTGCACCAGATTAAGCTGTAGTGGTATTTTTAGTGAATGAGGGAAATTTGGCCAGGACACTGGGGAAATTTCCCTACTCTTGTCAGTAGGGGGAGTCCAAGTGCTGTGCTGATGGCAGAGCAGACTGAGCTAGTGATGGAGGTAGATGTGTCTGAAGAGCTGACTGAGATTTTGGATGTGGAAGAAACTGTGGTAGCAACAGAGCAATCTTGTGAAACCACTAGATTTATGCAGGATAATTCTTCAACCCATCTGGATAATCACGATATGGTGGAGGATGTTACTAGAGAAAACTTACAGCCTGCTGTTACTGGTAATCCACAGTCAAATGATTTGGGCTCTGCAGAGCCCCTCAGTAGTAGCTTTGGATGATCCAGGAAAAGTTGTTCTACTGAGAGTGCTGCAAGTCATGTGCAGCAACCGGGAGATGCTAACACCATGTCTGAACAGGCGAAAGACATTTCAGTGACACAAGTCCGAAAACAATTTGGATTAAATAAAGACACTGTGCAGTATTTTGGGAGTGACTTGTCGGCCGATAATGCCTTGAAATCATCTGGTTGGAAATGATACAAAAAAGGAAAATAGGTTTCTGACCCCGATTGGAATGAGGACATTTTGTTTGGGCCTACAACAGGACACGAAAGGGCTGGAGCACAAACCCTGAGCTCAGGTAAAACTGTTTCTGATAAAAAGGATCCTATAAAAGTTATTGAGCAGATTTTAGATGATGACACCCAGGCCTCTACAGTGCCTAGCCCAAAAGGGGGTAGGGGGATGTGAAGTGAATTTGCACTAATATTGCATGTTTTACTACTGAGCAAGAACAATCTAAATCTCAAGATAATAATAATGATATACCAAAAAAACCTCCCATGTCAGAACTTTTTAAGAATAAACTCAAGCAGGCCCCTAGAAGAAATGCTGTCAGGTTAAAGTATAGGGGAGGGCTACCAGAGCACCCGGACATGTACTATGTTGCAAAACATCTATTGATGGCATCCATGAAATTCATGCCAGCAGAAGTTTATGCTCTAATTCATATATCAGGGGAAGATACATTTGATGTTAGCTTTAAAACTAACATCAGCCTTGAGAGATTCTGGGAAAAGTATAATAACCTTAAGCAGACACCTCTTTGGACACCCTTTCATGCTATCCCCCTTACTAAACCCCAGATAAGATATATTTCCATCATGTTCAGAAATGAAGGAGTGAACGTTAGTGATATATATCACTGGTTGCAGAAATGATGTGATATTCTGGGACCCCCAGAGGCAATTATGGATACAGAGGGATTTTGGATGGGAGGGTAGAGATTTAAAATAAAATTATTCCAAGTCAATTCAGAAATTATCCACCTCCCCAATAGCTTCTTCTTAGGCAAGGACAGGGTGTTTGTTTTTATGGGGACAGCTTAGGGCCTGTTATAAATGTGGGCTAAGACTCATCTGAGCAGCACCTGTGATATGCTCAAATGCTCCTTATGTGGGGTATGCCACTCCACTGATCTATATGACAATATATTCCAGTGCAACCTTGTGATGATAAAGGTCACGCTTCACCAGTGTCCTTGGGCTAAAGAAACAGAACTGAGGGTGGGACCAAGATGACCTGAACGATAGAGCCCAGGAGAAAAGAAGCCACTTCTTTCATGAAACTGCTGGCAGGGATAAATCTCAGAATGCTGCACCTCAAGAAAATTTCCCTTGGGAGGCTGTTACTGACACCCTGACAACTGCTGACCCCCTCCCTAGGAATGGAAAAAAAATGGGGAGACCCATGATAATCAAGAACGTAGAGAGATGTCCCAGTTCTCTAGGGATGGGAAAGCAAGTATTAGTATGTCACCCTCCCTTTGAAGTTGCTAAAGCCAAGAGATTTACTAGGGCGTCTGCTAGACAGCATCCCCCCTTCCCCCCTTCCCCTGCCCCTACCCCCCTCAGGATGGAAAATCCTTTTTCCCCTTTACAAGTAGACACGGGAAAATCTGAGCTAGAGTCTGTTGCATCACATAGGTCAGATATAATCACTGAAGAGGAGGACAGTAAGATTACGGAACTGGCTAAGGAAAGGAAAGGTAAACAAGGTAAAAAAAGGAAAGCTAAAGCTAGTCACGAAGAAGGCCCCTGAATATAAAGAGTTTGTACCAAACATGCTTTTTATGTACATAACGCATGGCCTCTATTCATGTTGCTTCACTTAATATCTGTAGTTTGAAACACTACAAAAAAGCAATTATCTATATTAGCCTATTTGGGACAACTTGCTGTAGACATCATCTTCATCCAAGAAACTAGGCTATCCTCCATTGTTGTTGTAAATCAGGTTAAGAGGAATTGGACATGGGGTCCTTCCTTTTGGACCTTTGGCACAGATACTGCTGATGGAATAGGAATTTTATTTAAAACCCCTAATTTCAGAGTATCTAGACTTATTGATATACATCCTGGGAGGGCTCTGGCCATAGACTGCACGTACAAAGAAGTTGCTTTTTGCTTTATTAATCTTTATGCCCCCCAGACCAAATCTGCTAGAACTGATCTTTTTTGAGGAAATAAAACCTTATTTATACACACAGAAGAACATTATATGGGGAGGGGACTTTAATTGCAGTTTGGATCTGAAATATGCAGGTGACATAATCAAAAAGGTATATTGTGACATGTATGCCTTAAAACAAATCATGCTGGATACAGGATTATCAGATACATACAGAACTCTTAGGAAAAATGATGTAGGGGCAACCTATTTCAGACACATCTATGCTACACGCATTGATTACATTCTAGTGTCTAAATATGTAAAACCCTATAAAATAGAAGTTAAACCCACAGAATTCTCTGATCATTGTAAATTATTAGGATCTCTAAGTCTAGCAACAGTACCCCAAAAGATTTATTCCCATATACACAGATGGAGGCTGAACATCTCTTTATTGGAATCAACTGAATGTCAGAAACAGGTGGAAGTTCTTTTTGGTGCCAGAATCTCGACCCTGTGTCTTTATGATAATCTTTGGGACTGGTGAACAGATACAAAAAAATATTTAAAATCTCTATTTTTATCATTCAGAAAACATTCTGCAAACTCAAGCTATATTAAATATTTAGACTATAGAAATCATTTATACAGACTTATGTCTTTCCCACCAAAGGACCACATGAAATATAAAATGTAAATTTTGGAAATAAAAAAGCAAATGAAAATCTATCAATATGATAGAGCAAAATCATTGGACATGGAAATGAGATTTTGCACAAATAATCAACCAGCTTCGGATCCCTACAAGGCGTGCAAACAATGGCTGGAAAAAACCATCATGGAAGGTTTACTTACATCGAACAATTGGCTGACAGACACCAATTTATGAATGCTTTCATTAGTGCAACAAAACTTATATGAAAATTCTTCTCAAAACCCCTTAAAAAAGGGTAATGTACAGAATTTTTTAACTGCCCCAATACCCCATTTGAGCCATTATGCTGGTGAGGCATTCGTAGATCCAATTACCTCTGAAGAAGTTTGTGGGGTAATTAAAAAGTTAGAAACAGGAACCTCACCAGGAATAGATGGTCTCTCTAATGACTTCTATAAAAAATATGAACCTTTTTTGAGTTCTGTACTGGCAAATATTTTTAATTTTATGTTACAGTCAGAATTTAAGTGTACATATTTTAGTACAGCTCTCATATGCTACATATTTCAAAAGGGGGATAAGAAGAAACTAACTGGAGACCCATCAGCATCCTTAATAGTGACTATAAGATTTTGGCAAAAATTCTGAACAATAGATAAATAACAGTAGGTGAAACTTTAATTGATATGGCCCAGACATGCGCTATCCCTGAACGTAAGATCCAACATAATTTCTTTATTTCATGAGAGCTCTGTGAAGCCTGTACATCTCAAAATCTTAAAGGCTTTATAGTTGCAGTAGATCAGTCTAAAGCATTTGATCGAGTTGAGCACCATTTTTTATTTAATGTACTAGAGACATAAGGGATCCCAAAAACATTTGTGGATTGGATAAAAATATTATATTCTAATGCTAATATTATTCCAACAGTTAATAGTTTATTTGGTGGGGATGTTCCTTATTTAAAAGGAGTACGCAGGGCTGTCCGCTAAGCCCTTACTTTATACACCTTGCTTCTAGACCCAGTCATCCGACAGATAAAGTGGGATAAACAAATTATAGGTCTGGCTCCTCATCAGACTTTAACTACAGGGAAAGTAACTGCATATGCAGACGATGTTACTCTCGTTGTTTAAAACATCAGCTCCATAGAAAAGGTGATCAGCACCTTTGATGCCTGTGCACAATTATCTGGTGCTCAATTGAATAAAGACAAAAGCACTATTATAGCCCTGAATAAACCAACCACTATGATCAGAGATGTAAGTGGAATCAGCATCTCCACTGTGCCACAAAACATTTTAGGTATATGGGTAGGTCCTGGTGATATGGCCACCTATAATTGGGAAAAAAAATCAACATAGATGAAAGCAAAGTTTGCTTTTGGAAAACATGGAAGTTGGGAAAGAAAAAGCGTGTACAAATTATCAAGAAATTTATTATTCCTATTTTTCTATATGTCAGTTATATTATGCCTCCCGTACACTTGGAGACTAGACTTTTATATTTACTTCAGATGCTCTGGGGCAGCAGACTCAATCCAGTTAAGAGAGATGTTACTTACCTCCCACAGAGGAAAGGGGGCTTAATATGATAAACCCAGTGGCATTTTTTCATTCCATTTTTTTATACAGTACCTTTAAATGTGCTTGGGA
The DNA here is from genome assembly GCA_016271365.2 of Neoceratodus forsteri. Taxonomy (NCBI): domain Eukaryota; kingdom Metazoa; phylum Chordata; order Ceratodontiformes; family Ceratodontidae; genus Neoceratodus; species Neoceratodus forsteri. The sequence goes on along the minus strand of CM028129.1, from coordinate 953,254,261 downwards.
GACAAACGGGTCACTTTGGCAGTCTTGGATACAGTGGGCCCTACAGAAATATTTTATAAAATGGGTTGATACCCCCCAAACTGTTGTCACAATTTGCAGTTCCAACCTATGCTGGTCCTTCAGTTAAAAAATTACACCAATGGAAAATATAGAAACAGACATTGATGGCCTTAAATAGGAAAGGTTTCTATTCACACATAGTTCACAATGTACAGCAAGTGGCTTTAATGTTCCCTGAATGTACCCCTGCCAAAATGAATTGGGCCTTAAATAAACTTAATGACAGCAGAATCCCTGTTAAGGTATGGGACATTGTCAGGCTATGCTCACAGGGAAAGTTAGGTGTGAGAGGTAATCTAAAACACAAACGCATAGCTGAATGGTATTGTCCTAAATTAACGTGTGTGAACATAGAAGAAAGTATTTTTCATTTTTTCTTTGATTGTCCTTCTAGCAATCAGGTGTGGGCAGAACTGGCCAATAGGTGGAAACTGCCCTTTTTTACAAGAGTCTCGTGTGCTACTTTAATAGTTGGAGATTACTTTGGTGTTTGGAGAATCTTTCACAAAAGTACTTTACATGTACTTTTCCCTGCCATTCAATACTTTTTATGGCAAGCACGCTGTCAGTATGTTCTGCAACAGCAACAAGCTTCAGTGTTTTAATTACGCAGATAGAAGCTGAAATGATTAGAGTAAAAGAACTTGATACACAAAGATTTACACCAGATAAAGTGGCCCATTTATGGAGACACTTCAAAATGTTCACCTAATGGAATATTTAGCCTTAGTTTTAGTATGCTAGTTTAAATACAGAGTAATGTGCGGGGATCCCCGTTGTTAGTTTTTTTTTTCTCTCTGATATGAAATGTTTAATACCTTTTATGATCATGATGTATACCTTCTATGCAATGTTTCTTATATTTTTGTGTTTTCTTCCTTCGTACAATTTCTGGTATGATATATGAATACTGTGATGTAATGTTTATGTTTCTTAATAAAAATTCCCCTACTCTTTTCGATAAGTGCCATAGGATCTTTAACATCCACCTGAACTACCACCAATCCAGGCAGATGGGACCTCGGTTTAACATCTCATCCAAAAGACGTGGCAAAGTACATTATAATTACATTATAAAGTACCTGCTGATTGCTTGTAATTCTAGCCCACCAGAACCCCAAAATATACTGCCATATTCCAATGCGGTAGTAAACAATTTCTAGCAATTTTTTTTTGGTCTCCAATTAGAGCACATTTTTAACCAATACGAGTCCAGTCTTTCTATATGTATTATTTGTGACAATGTTTTTCATAAGATATAACAGATGTGTTAGTGACAATTGCAAAAAGACACAGAGGTTAAATGAACCAGTCATCTATCTCTAAATATTGGCAAAGTGGGAGCTAAGCATATCTCAGCTGAGAGATCATTCCATGTCTTACTGCCTGATAAAAAAAAAGGCTTTGTGTCCCATGATTGTCCTGCAAGAGAGGATTACCAGCAACTGCTAGTCTGATGATCTTAGACCTTGTTTTAAGTCATATTAAGTCATATTTTATCACTAGGTCAGCCAAAGGGTTTCTGCCACCTATCGTCATGTTCTTAAAAATGGATTGAAGCAGATGGAAAGCATCATTTTGTAGGAATGGTAACCAGTTCAATTTTGCACACACTTTGCAGTGGTGTTCTCTATATGGACTGCTGGTGGCAAAATGATAAATTACATTAATAGTAAATAAATAATTTTATTTATCAAGTGCAATCCAAGCATCAAAGTGCTGTACAAACAATCATAAAACTTTAAAATATGAATTAAAAGCCAAAAACTCAAACAATTAGTTCTCAATAATTTACAAAAGTAAGACTAAATTGGTGGGTTTTCAGTGCTATATTGAAGCTCTCCATGGTCTGGCACTCTTGAACCTGACGAGGTAGCAAATGAGTGAGCACCAGATGTTTTCAGCTGCACCCTGGCAACCTCTAGCAATCCCTCATCAGTGGAATGGAGGAGGCAGAGAGGGAGGTAGGGGCAAAGAAGATCTTGCAGCTAACTTGGGCCCTGTCCAAGTAGGGTTATGCAGGTCAGCCAGCTGACCTTGAAGGTGATTCACCATTACACTGGCAGCCAGTGAAGCAAATGCAGAAAAGGGGTACTATGACTAGCTTGAGAGAGCCCAGTCAGTAGCTTGGCTGTATCATTCTGCACTAGCTGCAAATGGTGGCTATCAACCCCTGGTAGCCCTAGATAGAGGGCATTGCAGCAATCCAAACAGGAGGTCACAAAGGCATGGACCAAAGCTGGAAGGTCACCAGGTGGAACCAGGTGCCTAATTTAAGTAATATTCCTCAGATGGTTAAATGAGGTCTTGACCACAGATGACACCTGAGACCTCAAGGTCAGTCCCTCATTAAGGATAACACCCAGACTACACATCCATTCAGAGGTTTTCAGCAGGCAGCCATCCAGTACCAGACCAGATGCTCACCCTGCTAAAGACCCTCAACTCAGCGACCCAGGTCCACAACCAAAACCTCAGTCTTGTTGGAGTTCAGCTTCAGTTATAATACCTGACACTTGATCATTATTCCAGCCAAGTGAGACCACCTCAGACTATACTGCTGTATTCCAGTGTTGGAAGAAACAATTTCTAGCAGTTACTGTTTCTGTCTCTAATGAGAACACATTTTGTTAACCAATATGAGTCCAATCTTTCTACGTAAATTATTTGTGACAATTTTCATATATTTTTCATAATTAAGATGTGAGTCTAATGTTGCCCTAAAATATTAAAATGATCGAACTGTTCAAGTACAGTCTTTCAAACATATAAGCAAATGAAGAAGCCAACAAAATAAAGCCATTTGGTCTATCTAGTCTGCTGGTATTGCAGGATCTGCAACTTAAGCTACTGACCCTTCCCCCCCATCCTTTCACCCTTACCATCTGCCCCTCCCCTGACCTTTGCTTTCCACTTAAGTCTATCCCAGCCTCTCTTGAAGCTGTTACCCATCATAATTGAGACCACCTCTACCGTCAGTGCATTCCAACTGGCCACCACCCTCTCTGTGAAGAAATGCTTCCTAGCCTCCCTCCTAAACCCCCATCTTAAGATTGTGCCACCTTGTGCTTTGATTGCCACTTAACATAATGGGACTGGCATTATCCACCATTTTTATCCACTTCAAGTACTTGTTCTCAATTATGTCTCTTCTCTCTCTCCTCTCCTCCAGGGAGTACATGTTTAGGACCTCAACCTCTCATTGTAAGCTCTACCCTGCTGGCCACTGATCACCTTACTTGCACTTCTCTGGACAGTCTTCAGCAGGTTAAAGGCCTTTTTAAAGTGTGGGTACCAGTACTGTACTCCATACTCCAGATGTGACCTAACCACTGACCTGTACAGGGGCAGTATAACCTCCTCTCATCTACTGCTGACCCCCCTGGCTATGCAGCCCAACATTTTATTTGCCCTTGCTGCTGATTTCCTGCACTGTGCAGAGTGCTTCATGTCACTAGTGATCATCACTCACATTCTCCTCCTCTGTTGCAGATACCTGGACCCCTCCCTGGTTGTACAGTGTTATGGGATTCTTGGCTCCAGTGTGCATAACTTTGAATTTCTTTGCATTGAAGCCAAGCTGACAAATCCTGGACCACCTCTCAAGCTTTTTCAGATCTTTCTATAGGTCCTGTATCCCTTCAACTGTGTCCACCTCCCACAGAGCTTAGTGTCATCATTGAATATGCACATTTTGCCATTAATGCCATCCCCAATATCATCGATGAAGACATTGAACAACACTGGTCTAAGCACCAAGCCCTGCGGGACCCTACTGGTAACCTCCCTAGTGCTAGATTACTCTCCCCTACTGCCGCCCTCTCAGTCTTGTTCCTCAGTCAGTTTGCTACCCATCTGGTCATCTTCTCCCCAACCCCGAGTTCTGTCAACTTTCTGATCAACCTCTTGTGGAGTACAGAGTCAAAGGATTGCTGAATTCCAGGTAATAGATATCCACCTCTTGGCCCCCTTCCACTGTCTTAGTGACAGTCAAAGAAGTCAATCATATTCATTTGACATGATCTCCCTCCTATAAACCCATGCTGCCTCACATCCTGGAAGACACTCCTCTAGATACTGTACCAACCTTTCCTTAAGTATGGTCTCCATGAGCTTGCACATGATTGAGGTCAGACTGACCAGTCTATAATTCCCTGAGTCATCTTATTTCTCTGGGACTGCTGTTATGGAGAGGAACCACATGTGCATTTCTCCAGTCCTGTGGTACCATGCCTAACTCCAGTGAACAATTGAACAGACCTGACTCAGCATCCTTGAGTGTATGTTGCCCGGGCCTGGTGATTTGTCACATTCAATGCTAGCAGCCCTTTTTTCACCCTTTCCTCCATTACAACCACATCCATGCTCCCCTCCACCTGCTCCTCTTCTCCTCCATTCTAGGCACCAGTTCATCTTCCTCCCTGGTGAAGATGGAACAGAAGTGTTCATTCATTACCTCTGCTTTTCTCCTGTTGTCTTACACCCACTCATTCCCTTTCCGAAGCCTAACAATCCCATCATTCTTGTCCCTTTTTTCACTTATATAGTAAAAAAAGGCCTTCCCCCTTCTTAATTCCCTCAGCTATCTGAAGTTCCTTCTGTGCCTTAGCCAACCAGACTACCTTACTTGCCAAAGTAGCCAGCTTTAGGTAATTCTCCCTATCCACCTCTCTCTTTGACTTTCTGAATTTCCTATAGGCTATCCTCTTGTCGCTCACTGCCTGGGTTGCCTCAGTACTGAACCAGCTGGGTGCTTTGGCCCTTGAGTTTTTCACTTTGAGCCTAATGTACTCTTCTGTTACAACCCTTGTTCCATCCTTAATAATGGACAACTTTTATTCACCTCCATACTGGCTCTGATGCCTGCCAAGTGCCTACTTAGCACCTCACCATCTTCCTGAAATCTGCCCTCCTAAAATCCAGGATTTAAGTCTTAGTGTGGATGTATTTCATGCCCATATCCAACCAGAACCACACTGTGCAATGTTCACATCTACCCAGGGGTTCTTTGACCATTATTGCTTGTATACACTCCCCATTCATGAGCACTAGATCAAGAATTCTACACTCCCTGGTGCGTTCTGTGATGCCTAGAATCAGGAACCCATTCTGAAACACTTCTAGGATCACCTGACTCATAGCACATGTTGTGGATGGTGCACTTCAGTCTACCTTGGGCAGGTAGAAGTCTCCCACTATTAACACCTCTCCTTTCCCTCTCTTTCTTATTTAAGATCTTTTTTTATTTTTTTATTTATTTTATTTATTTAGTTTTTGTTGACGGGTAAGTGCACTAGACAAATCCTGCCTATTTTCAGGCACGGCCTGGGGGAAGGGGATACAGATGAATGCCAACTGACCTTGAACCAGATTAAGCTGTTGGTGGTATTTTTAGTGAATGAGGGAAATTTGGCCAGGACACCAGGGAAATTCCCCTACTCTGGAGGGGTGTTGTCTCCTAGTGGCATCTATGGAGGAGGTCAGTATGCAGTCAGCTCAGGAGGAGGATGGTCGCACAGCCGATGTCGGGCTGGGACTTGCAACGCCTGCCCTTATTGGGATTTCACCTCCCGCAGTTGCAGCTAATGTTTCAGCTACAGTTCAACCTGTGTTGAGTGCAGTGGATGAGAGTTTGGAAGACATCATGGTTTCAGACATTGTTTTGCAGCGAAAAGCTCTGAGAGTTCAGCTTGAACAAACAGAACTCGCCCTTACCTCTGCTAAGGCTGACTTACTTGATAAAAAAAACATAAGCGCTTACTTGCCATATCCCCTGAGGTACCTCGTCGCACTTTCAAGTTTTGCCCTGCTGATGACATGGAGATTCCAGTGCAGACACCTGAGTTAGAGTCTGGATTGATTGTTTCAATGGCAGATTTATCATTTATGCCACATACAGACCCTTGGTCTCCCGAATCTATGCTTTCCAAAGTGGGTTGGAAGCGGCTTCCTAATGGATCCTGGGTAGTCGACCCCAACGCAACGGAGGAAGTTTTGGCCCATTCAGTTTCTCTGGTGGCTGATTCTTTTCCTTTCAACAGTGCTCCTTCTCATGACTTGAAGTTGCCTCCTGAGCCTTTGGCTATCGATACAGGTAGTACTATTCCTGCTCCTCCTGCATTGAATTCTGGCATTTTTTCTGCTGAGGTTCCAAGTGTGTCCACTGTTCCTCTACCTGTCCCCCCCAAGGCTGCTTCTCCAGATTTATTTGCAAAGCCACTTGAAATGGCAAAGTGGCCTAATGCTGTTAGATTACGTTATTTGGGAGGACTATCAGAAGTTCCAGATCATTTTTATGTAGGACGGGTCTTAGTTTAACAGTCGCTGGGCTTCTCACCTGCAAACATTTATGCCCTGATTCATGCTCCTGGGGAGCATTCTTTTGACATAAATTTTTGGACTCCATCTGCTCTGGAAACTTTTTGGTTATGCTATGCCTCACTTAAAACTAACCCCTTATGGTCTCCTTTTCATGTGGTGCCATTGACAAAGCAGCCTTTTAGAGTTATTACTATTTTATTTCGTAATGAAGGGGTGAATTTAGTAGATATTCTTTCTTGGTTGAAACGTCGATGTGAGGTTCAGGGTGACCCTGACCCTATTTTGGATGGTGAAGGATTTTAGAATGGGGGTTGGCATTTTAAAATCAAACTCCCTAGTGTCCATGATGATTTTGTACATCTTCCGAATTGTTTTTTTATTGGCCGAGATAAAGGTTTTTTGTTTTACCCTGGACAACCCCGACGTTGCTATAAATGTGGCTGTCCCAGGCACATTAGCATGTCATGTGAGAAGGTTTTTTGTTTTCAATGTGGGGAATGTGGCCACTCTGGCTTCCAGTGTGTGAATCCAGTGAAGTGTTCCTTTTGTGATGACTTAGGGCATGTCTTCCCTGATTGCCCGAAGGCTGCACATAACACTACGGATTCAGATTTTGCTATACATGATTTACTTATTTTTAGAGCTGCTAGGAATCTTTTGCATGGGAATGGGCCTGTTACTTCCCAAAAGCCAAAATCATACTCTGCTGCTTTGGCTTCCACATCTTCTGTTCCCCCTCTCGCCCTTCAAACAGTGCTCCTGCTCCCACAGTTCTTCCTATAGTGTCCACTGGTCCTGTGACTCCACTCCCTCCAGTTTTGTCACCTCCTTTGATGGGACCTCCTATGGACACTCAGGTGGTGGAAGACAGTGTTTCATTTTCTCCTGTTCTCTCTGGAGTAGAACACAGTTCCGTACTTGACTGGGCTCAGTCTCCAGCCCCTGTGATGGTGTCAAATAAATTTGGTGTTTTAGCCTCTATGGACACTGCAGATCATGACTCCAAATCTGCCTCACAACATCCCTCCCAAGTTGACATGGCCTCTGACCCTGACTCTGTTCCTGACCCTCGGGTGGGTGTTAAATGTAAACAGAAAAAATTTTCCCCGGTTGGGTTACGTAAGAGCAATAGAAAATTGAACTCCCACTCTTGATCCCCCTTTCTCGATCCCTGCATGATGTTACTTTGGCTAGTTTGAATACTAATAGCCTTAGGTCTTTGTATAAAAAGAGAGTCACTTTTTCTTTATTTTCAGATTTACATCATGATGTCATTTTTTTCCAAGATACCAGATTGTATACTGTTCAGGATTTCTCTGTGGCTACTGATCTATGGGGCTGGGGTCCTTGTTACTGGTCAGGGGGCACCGACCTCTGCTCTGGTGTTGGAATATGTTTCACTTCGAAGATACTATCAAAGTGACAGATGTGATTCACATTTCTCCTGGGAGGGTTTTGTTTCTTGATGTCTCTATTCATTCTATTCCCTTTAGATTGATTAATATCTATGCCCCTCAGACCAAATAGGATCATGTTCAACTGTTGCACCTTCTTCGGCCCCATTTGCTTTCTAGTCGGAACATTCTGTTGGGTGGTGATTTTAATATCTCCCGGACAGTTAAATCTGATACTTCCAAACTTTACTGTGACACTCTTTGTTTGAATGATTTGATAAAAGTTTCTGGCCTTCATGATGTTTTTGAGGAAGTTTCTTCCTTTACCTATTTGCAGGGCCTTCGAAAATCACGTATTGATTATTGGTTTGTGACCCCTTCTCTTCATGTTTTTTCCCCTAGAGTTTCTTTGGTTGCTTCTTCTGATCATTGCCTTCTTAGCTTTTCTCTTTCTGATTATGCACAAACTTCTAAAGGCCCGGGATACTGGAAGTTAAATTGTCTCTTCTGGATATTCCCGCAGTGCGGAAAGGTTTTTTGTCTATTTTACAAGCCCGTGCCTCAGTTTTTTTTCTTTATGATTCCCTACAAGATTGGTGAGAGGACTCCAAATTGTTATTTAAAGAATATTTTCTTGAGATTGGCCATATTTTGGGGGCTTCTCGTAAATCTTACCACATATCCCTTCAGCAGTTATTGACTAATTTTTATTCCCAACTTCATTCGGGTTTCCCTGTTGATTCTCATGCTTTACAGGCAGTTAAGGCTGAATTGGAAAAGATTCAGAATTTGAAGCAACAGCAACTCGAGAGGGATATGAGATTTAGTACTCAGGGATCCTCTAGCAGTATAAATCCTTTTGATGCTAATATGTCTTATAGGACTAAGAAGGATATCACTGTTTTATTGGATCAGGAGGGTGTTAGGGTTTCCGATAAGCACAACATTCTTAGTATTGTGGATACCCATGTCGTCATTGTTTGCCACGGATTCTAATGTTACTTTGCAATCTATTGCTGAATGGTTAAAATATAGCTCTTTGCCTCAAATTCCTGACATGTTTGTGCTGTCTTTGTTGGCTCCTATTTCTTTATCTGAATTTTATACTGTTACTCAGGTTCTTCTGAGACATAAAGCTCCTGGCAAGGATGGACTCCCTAATGAAATATATGGCTTAATTGGTACTATTTTGGGTCCCCATTTGGTTTCAGTGTTTAATGCTTGTCTTTCTCTTGGTACTTTTCCCCCTAGTATGAATGAGGGACTTTTGATTTTTCTTCACAAGTCTGGAGACAAGGGTGATCTGAATAATTGGTGCCCTATCACACTTTTGAATTTGGACTGCAAGATTTTTACCAAAATTTTGGGCTTACGGATCTCTTGTTTCTTGTCTGACATTATTTCCCCAGCACAGTTTTGTTCTGTACCTGGCCGTACTATCACAGATGCCCTGATTTTGATTCATGAAATTCTTGAACGTGGTAAAAGGGATGAACTTGCTGGTATTTGTATTATGTTGGACCAAGCGAAGGCTTTTGATAGTGTTTCCCATCTCTACCTTTGGACATGCATGAAGACTATGGGTTTCCCTCCTTGTTTTGTTGGTTGGTTACAGAATTATTATTTGAATGCTGTTATGGTTCCGTATGTTAATGGCTGGTTGGGCACAGCCCGTCCATGTGGTAAAGGGGTGCGCCAGGGGTGCCCTCTTAGCGCTATGTTATATGTTTTTTCTTTGGAACCTTTACTTTCTGCCATTTCCCGTATGGATATTATCCGAGGTCCCTCTTTAGGTTCCGATGATGCCGAAATCCCTGTTATTGCATATGCAGATGATTTATGGTTTTTTTTGGCTGACATCCCTTCCTGTATGATTGTAGAACAGTTGACTGCTGCCTTCAAGGAGGGTACTGGGGCTTCCTTCAATTTATCTAAGAGTAAATGTTGTTATTATGGCACTTATACTTCCTTACAATCGGTTATTATGAGAATTCCTGTTACTAATACTGTCTGTAAAATTCTAGGCATTTATTTTTTTTGTGACTCTGACACTGCCACATATAATTGGGAACTGCTTATTCAGACTGTGAATTGGAAGGTTACTCTTTGGAACAAATGGAATATGTCTAAAAAGAAACAAATTTATACGATTAATACCTTTCTTATTGGTCTTTTTTTGCATTTGAGTGCGGTTTATGCCGTGCCTGTTTCTAAGGCAGTAGCTCTTTATAGTCTTTTTTTTTTTGTAAATCTGGGGGAGTCATCTGAACCCCATCAAGAGGAATATTTTATATCATTCCCTTGATTCTGGTGGTCTAAATATGGTTAACCCCGTTTTGTTTTGTTTTTTTAGTATTTTTTTATATAAAAATATTTCTCCCCTTGTCCTAGGCAGTTCTAAGGTGTGGGCATTATGGCTTTCCAATCATGTCTCTCCTTGGCTGGATGGTTGGTCAAGGGATGGCCTCATCCATAAACAAACACCTATTGTTTGGTTACCAGGTTATCTTCATTCCTGTTTTAGTAGTATTAAGAAATTGAAGATTTCCTTTGTTTTTTTTACCCAATTTTCTAGAAAACGGTTGTATTATTTTTTGCTAGGTCAGTATTTTTCGGAAAGTTGTGTCTTTCCAGAAATTGACCATACTGACTTACCCCAAGTTTCTGCCTTGCTTACTTCTCCTAGTCTTCCTAATTATATGTGGGATGTTACCTGGCTTACAGTTCATGGTAGGCTGAATGTTAAGAATAATTTGAAACATAAGAATATTGAGGAAAGATATTGTCCAAGATTTCTCACTTGTACAACTCAATTAGAGACGATGTTGCATTTGTTTTTTGAATGTCCTTTTATTTCACAATTTTGGTCCCTGCTTTATGTTCGGTGGGCCCATTTCCATTTTCCAACTATTGTTTCTACCTGTTTATTTTTTGGTATTTTGTCGTCAGAGTGGGACTCCTTTACTGCTGATACGGTTAGATTAATTTTGGGGGGTATCAAGTATCATGTTTGGCAGGTTCACTGTACATGGTCCCTGCATGCTCTTTTCATTTCCCCCAATCAACTATTTTGGAGGATTCATAATTGGCTTTTTGAAATTTGGCATTCTGATTTTCGTTCCTTATCATCCTCCCAGTTTCATAAGAAATGGAAGGCGATACAATGGTTGGATACTGGTTAAAGGTTATAGTGTTACTTTTCTGCTTGATTTGTTTTCTCTTTCTCTCTTTACGTGGATTTCCTGTTTCTTATATGATTTCATTTGTTTTATTGTTGTTTCTTGTTTCAGTTTTGTATGATGTTGTTATATATTTCTGTATGATTTACTTTTGGTCTTGAATAAAACATTCCCCTACTCTTTTCAATAAGTGCCATGGGATCTTTAACATCCACCTGAACTACCACCAATCCAGGCAGATGGGACCTCAGTTTAATGTCTCATCCAAAAGACGGCACCTCACAAGTGCAGCACCCCTCTCATGATGCACTACAGTGTCAGTATTGGGATATTAACCCAAGTGACAGATGTGGGAACTGAACCCACAGCCCTCTGATCTCCCAGTCTCAGAGGTGGGTGTGCTACCTACTGAGCCACTGACACTGCACAATCTTAATAGAAAAATGGCTTGTAAATTTATTGTACTTATGAGATGTGCAAAAAAGCATGGCCTTCATCTTTTTCCTGTTCAATAGCAGTCTATTTAATTCAAACAATTTCTGTAACAAACTCTGATGATAATTTTTTTTATTTAGTAGATCAGTATTAGTATCTGACATGATTAACACTATGTCATTAATTTATAGTATAACATTTGAATTCCAACTCAGCTCAATCATGTCATTCACACAAACTGTGAATAATACTGGTCCTAAAATTGAATCTTGGGGTGCTCAGTATTGTACTGAACAAGAAGAAGACAAAATACTATCCATCTTAACATATTGCTTGCGGTTCTTCAGGTAGTTACCAAACTATTTTAAGGCAGATGCTCCAACTCCCAAATTGTACAATTTGAGCTCCAAGAGTACAGGATCCACCAAGTCAAATGCATTGATCAGGACCATGAAGACTGTACCATCAAGTAATCTATCTCTGTATTCTGTGTAAGTCATTCATGAACCTGACCAAAGCAGAAGATGTCCCACATTCCCTCCTAAACCCAAACTTTGATTCAGTAAGAAGCTGGTGCTTGTCCAAGTATTCCATTAGTTGGGTATGCACCATCCTCTCCTCTATTTTTCCAGTGCAGGATAACAGATCCCCTCCTTTACATAATGGAACAATAATTACTGCTTTCCAAAGTTGTGGGACTTCACCTGACATGAATGACAGGTTAATTATTTCTTAACTGGCTCAGACAATTCCCTAGAACCTTGCTTTATCTATTTTGTTATCCTGTCCACCCCAGGACCCTCTGCAACATCCAGGCTCTTCAAGCAATTCAAAATGCCCTTACTTGAGACAGCCTTTAAGTAGAAACCACCTCTCTCTAAATCATGCTTTATAGCCACTATGTTATGCACCCCATCCAATTGATATGCATAGCTCTTAAGACTTACAAATGATTGATTGAACTTATCAGCATTTTTGGAAATGGTCCTGCTGGAAAGGCTGCCTCCTTTTTCTTCATGGGACCCATGCTACCTAAATGCCTTTTCTTACTGATCCTATCCTGAACATTCAAAGAAAGATAGCTGTTCTGCTTGAGCATTTCTTTCTTTCTTTTTTTTAAATCCTCTAAAGCTAGCAGTATTCTTTTTATATGTATAGCTTCTATATCTATGTATGTCTCCCTTAACCTTAGCCTTGCTGTTAAAAACTGCAGCAGAAAGAGGCAGGACACCATAGCCCTAGGTTTGTAAACTTCTTCTTCCCTCATCCTACACTGTCTACAGCCAATCTAGCATTGCTGAGCCCAACAAGGTCCATAGTACAGGAGTTATACACCATAAATAATGAGCAAGGCACCAAGACTTCATAAAAACTGGTGTGGTTAAATCATGCTTATTGGATGACCAGTTTCCCCAGATGTCACAGTGGTACAACAATGATGTCATATTAAACTTATGAATTGCTCCTGGGAAGGAGCATCAGCTCAGGCTGCCTCTCCTAATCACCAATTTTAAAGAAAATAATTAACATTTGGAGCACTTTGTTTTCATGAATTATGCATTCCCCTTGAAACATTTTTTTATTTGTTTAATGGCAGCAGTTAGGACTCATCCTATGGAATGTCTCAGTTTGCCATACTGCCTACTGCAAATTTAGAAGTGCATTTTTGAAAACGGGTTTGTGTTGAAATGGGCAGTGATCACTTTACAGTAAGAATAGGACAATGCTAAATTTGTGTTCAGTAAATGTGCCAAAACTCAACACTTTAATTTGGCCAGATTGAACTTTTGGATCACATTGGATAACTTCAACCTGTGTCAAAATTCATTACAGTAAAAAAAAAAAACTAGCTCTTCCTTGGTGGCTAAGGGTAGCCCTGTGGTCAACGTCAACCCTTTCCTCACTCCAGTCATTTTCCACCCCTATCTCTTTCTCTCTCCCCAAAGACTGTTTTTAACGTTAAAAAATATGACTGCTAGCACTGTACCAAGTGCTGACTTAATTTGTAATAGAAACAGACTAGAGGAACAGAGAAAGCTGGAAGAGACTAGGATTCACTGGTGTGGGTAAAGGATAATGAGGGGTGCATTTTACACCTACTGTTACCTGTTAGACCCCCTATCAATGACCAGAAGTGTATTAGGTCAAAGTTTCAAAGCTGAACCAAGGACAAGAGGTCCTAGTCAAACTTGAACCAAGGCTGACAATTTTCATATTCAGCCATCCTTATTTTACAGTAGAGCTGCTTAGATAATCTGTTGTGTCCTCAAGATACCAAAGGTATTCTCCATTTTTTCCCCAACTCAGGTTGTCCAGATTGGATGATCAGATATCTAGACAATCATCTAATTCAATTTGCTGGATTATCCAAGATTATAAAATAGTTGAGTAATTTTCTGTGTCCCAGCTGGTCAAAAGGATTCAGAAGTCATGTGCTTATAAAGTGACAATGGTTTTGAAATTTTTTTTAGCAACCAGGCCACAGCACAGCAGCATGTCATTGCCTGCCACAACAAATTTTGCTCAATCCTGATTATCATAACAGACATGGCCACCACCTTTGCTTACTAAAAACATTTAAATAGTTCCTAAAAATAAAAGTCACTTAAATTTTTTTACCTCACAACTAAATACGTAGCTGTCATAATCTAATCCTTATGTACACACATACATACATTGAAAAAGGAAATACAATTCAGTATTAACTTCTGTTGTTTTTTTCCTGACAAAGAAAAATAACTCTCCTGTCATTACCTCCTTATCAATGAAATCTTAGATTCCTGGCTCACACACAAAAAAAACCAAAATGAGGCACTGGTTCAACATGAGAACTTTGTGTGTGTGTGTGTGTGTGTGTGTGTGTGTGTGTGTGTGTGTGTGTGTGTGTGCATGAGCATGCATGTGCAGTGGCATTTTACAAGATACATTCAGGAAAAGAAACTTGTTTTAAAGTTGTAATTTCTTTTCAATTGTTTCTTAGTTTACCCATTTAGCCTTACAAAAACAGTTCAGGATGTTGGTTGTGCTGACAATAATACCTAATAGACTGGGTAGCACTGGGATATAGCGGACCACCACAGTGATGTAAAGAGACATGACACCACAGGCAGATAGTCTTACAGTTATAGAAAGGTCCAGAATAGCCCATATTGCCCAGCCTGGAGGGTATTATTATTCCACTTAGGAAAAAGGCATTATGGCTGTATTTTAGGGGAAACAAATTAACATTAAAAAAATTGTTTAGATAATTCATTTAAATTGATGACAATATTTTCTGCAAAGCAGTCCCTTTACTGCAACCACTGGCAGTAGAGACCAGTGTTTTGTTTTTCTATTGTGCCAAAAGTCCAAGGGCTTCTGATTATTCCTTTTTATTTCTGTAGCAGTTTTACTGAAACAACTCTACTGTATTTTTTTTATGGTACATTTATTACTACTGACTCGAGTACCATCCCGCGTATACAGTGTTCTGTAAAACTGCTTGGAAGACAATGGGAGAGTGACCATCCGGGACATCCAGTGCTGAGTCATGAGACCAGGGCTACTTTGTTGGATTGTGTTGCCACAGATGGAATTGCACAGCCAGTTTGAGGCATTGGTGAGAGTGGCCAACCAGCTGGCAGGAGGCTGGGAGTTACGGCAGCACTGGAGCTAGGTCCAGAGTTTTAAAAAGAAAAAAAATACTTTTTGTTTACTTTTTTCTATGCAGCTTGTTATTGGGATGACTGGCTCTTAGGAGTTACTTACTCTTTCTCAGCAGTGAGTTGTGGAGCTCTTGCTCACTAAGTAAGGAAAGAAATGGTGAGTTTTACTTTTAAAAAATGCCAACACTGATTTTCCCACTTAAGCAGCCAGCTGGAACAGGGACTTCTTATTTTCCAGTCTCTATCAGCACATACATGTACCCCTTGCCTAGGGGTTCAGTCAGTCAGAGTCTGGGAAACATTCCTGCCAATTTTTCAAGTTGTATAACCCACTTTCAGTGCTGAAGGCATTTAGTATTACAACACACCTGGGCATGTGCGCATCACATAACAGTCCATAACCTGTTGTGTCTTATTGCTTACTTATTCCTTTAACTTTAAATAAAATAAATACAATTATGTATTAGCTGAGCTTTTCTGCATGGCTATTGCTTGCAGTCCTAACTGTAGAATGCGATCTGGATAGGATAATGTATAATATGAACATTACTACATACAAATCACCAACAGACACAATAAAATGCTTATCACTGGGTGCCATTTATGCTTAATCAATGATATTGTCACAATCTCTGAAGATTCAACCACTATTTAGGTTGGTTACAAAGGATTCTGGCCATCATACTTGAAGCTGATTGTTGCAATTTGAGGTTTCAACTTCTGGTTGACAGAAAAACACTTGACGCTGTTTACAAAACCAAATCTACAAAGAAACTAGCTCAACTGGACTAGACCAGTGAATGATACATAAAGCATTCAACAAGAGGTGGACAAACCAGCTTCAACACTATACTATATTATAACATGTGTAAGAAAAATCAAGTGCTCTGACTTATCAGAACACTACTGCAGCCATGTAATTAAGTGCCAATAATTGCATGCCTGCACTCTTTCAAGATTGAAACCTTTGTTACACATTGAAATATCACTACTTTGAGTTCAGATGCTGCAGCAGCTGTCTGTGACTCAAAACAAAATCATTACTTTTAAAAGAAACATTAAAAATCTGTCTCAATCTTGCCTCGAACAGCAGGACTCTTTTTCCCAGATCACAGCATTATCATTAATTATCCTTAAAAGCTTCCAGAACTCTTCCTGTATAGCAAGTCATGCCCTCAGCCTCAAGCAAGATGGATTCATTTGCAGATTATACTGGTGTTGTAAAAGAAAAAAAATGAAAGCTCACCATCAAACACAGTCACCAACAAGTTCAGTTTTTGTCCAGAATTCCTAACTAAAAGGCTGAGTGGTCAGCCGTGCTCTCACCATCCAGGAATAGTGAGTGTAGGAAGTGTGAGGATTTTGAAGGAGTCACACAGACTAGAACAGAAATTTTTTTTTTAGTTTTACAATGGTTACTACTTAAAATAATTATTGTAACTTTGTAATATGTGGATATCCATAATAATACTTTGGAACATCATACACTTTTTCCCATGTAATAACACTGTTGATATCCATCAATTGTATTACTGAGATCCTAAAATACTATCATTCAATATTTATCAATAGTATTTCAAGATCCTGTATTACTATCAATTGATTTCCTAACACAGTGGCATGGGAATGCTACTTCCTCATGCAGCATGCAAACTCTTCACAGCTCTCCAAAAGCTGCCTTTTCCTGTAACTGTTATGTACAGTAAAAGCTGGTTATCACCACAGCTAACAAACCACTGATATTACAATGCATCAACAAGATAACAAAACACCATTCAGTAAAGCTGTTCCCACTACTCCCATGTAAAAATTTCCCATGGATCTTTACATGCAACATATGGAGGTGGGCACCACAGCAGGAGGTGGCAGGAGCCATCAGATGAAAGCCACATTGTTGAAAGTTTAACGCTCCCAAATGAGCTTCATTTAATTAAATATACTTACATCCACATATAACAATTTGGGACTGTGATTACTCAGCTAAAATCCATCTGGAGGTTCTGGGGACATGTTGGAACCTTTTTGGCTTTGCTCAAGAGATTCACACATCTCCAGAACCTCTTGATTGTATTATAGCCTTGTAATACACAGTGTCCTATTTATTATTCTATTTATATCATGCTTATGAAAAATCAGTTGCTGTGATTTTTCTTACACATATTATAAGTGCAATAAAACACTCAAGGGATGTGTGGTTATGACCAATAATCACATTTATTTTGTGGATATTTAAAGTCAGTTGTCACAAGCGCCTTGTGCCTAACAACATTCTTGAGAGATGTATGATTATTGCCTCATAATCACACATCCTGTTGTGCATTATTGCTTACTTTATGTCACTAGAGCACCTTATTTATACAAACATTCTTGCTCCATGTATAGGTTTTCCCAGTTGCTTACAAACAGAATGAAATGCCCCCCAAAAATCATTATTCTCAATGGTTATTTTTCCTTTGTGTATTGTTGTACATGTTGAGCAGATATTGACTTTCTCATATTTTTTTTTTTTTTATCAAATGGAACCACTAAATGGAATCAATAGTCACTAAAGTTGGCAACTGGCATCTAAAATATATTTCTTCTCATATTTAAATAATAATTTCTAATATATTCTAAAAACATTTAGATGGAGTGTGTTGTTTGCAAGGAATCTTTTCTAATTTTATTTCCCTAGGTAAAAGAAATATACAAGTGGGACCAGCTTGGGTCAGTTTAGTTATGATTAATGGCTGCTATTACTTGCTTGCTAGAAGGCAAACATTCATATCAGGAATCTAAAACATGCATATGTGTGTGTATGTATGTATATAAAGTGCTGTCATAATCACCATTCTTGAGTTATGACTTACATGTATCTATTTGAGATGAATTATTTTTCAGGAAGAGTAACTGTATGATACTTCAGTTTTTAGATACTTGTAATAAAAACACTGTATCTCTATATTTCTTTTCTATATAATGTTCATCAAGGACATATATTGTAATGGTAAAGAATCATTTATGGTATATTAGCATCACAAGGTTAAAAAGTACATGGGGAATTAGAAGCACAGAAATTAGCTTTCGAAAAAAGTGGTTTAAGGCAATCTTTAGAATATTCAGAATTAGTCATGACATCTCTGCCTTCAATGAACACAAAATGATCTTGGCACAGCTAGACAAAAATGATTTAAAGAAATAATAGACTATAAAGCTATAAGAACAATACAACAATACAGGTTCAATTGCATTGGTTAAAATAGAATGTCTACTGACAGTTTTCAGACATCTCCTGTTATTACAAGCAATAAAAAATTCTCACCAATCATTTTAAGTCTTCAAAAACTAGACTTATTTCAACACAAACAGTTAAGCAACATAATCTTGTCATTACATTTCTTAATTTTTCTCTCTTCAACCTTTGCATCCATCGCCAAAGCAAATGAGATTGACAAGTGAAGCAGGAAAGTAGCTTTGATGTCGAGACCTGAGGTCACCCTGATGGAAGCACTGTAAGCAACCACAAGAAACAGGTAAAAAGCTGTCTTTCCTGAGACAAAATACCCAACAAGCTGAAGAAAAATCCTTGTTTAGTATTGCATTTTCTTAGTGCAGGCTAACACCTCACAAAGGGCAATCAAACTGAAAGTGAAAACCTTTCCACACCTTAATTTATCTCTGTCATTTATCAGTGGAACTGCCCTTTATCCAAAATAACTTTTAATTTGTAGGATAATGTTTATTTGCCCACACAAAATAATATACCTAGACAAACATTTTAAGTGGTGTTTCAAAGCTGTAATGTCAGTACAATCCCGGGTCACAATGATTAGTAAGTGGGTTTAAGAAATTTCTGTGTTTTGGACCAAACTGTTTTTAATTTAAAAATGTACTTGTTCTAAAGGTCTGCAGCAATTTCTACCCCATTTATTTTCTTGGAACTTTTTCAGTCCTATCTGTCTTTTTTTCTATTCAGTAATCAGAATAGGGCAGACTGCCAAGCTGTAAAGATCTGAGAGCAGGTGGGATTCTGAGATAATTTGTGAAACAGACCATTCTGATTTGTAGAACACAGCAGTTAGAAGTTGTATACTTAGGTCTGGACAATCTATACTGCATACAAATGCTGCACAAAGCTGTATTAACATGGGCTGACCTAAGTGCTAATCATTTTCAGGGATAGTTGTGGACAAAGCAAGTTATTCACAAAAATGCAAATAGTTACATACCTATTGGCTTTGTGTGAATGGTGATTATTTACATTAAAATGCCAGTCATTCTTATTTCATTTTGTCAGTATGTACAGTATTTATCTACTGCATGTATGTAAGGCAGCAGTGTAAACTGTCTTTATTCTCACACGTTCTTTATTTGAATTCCTACATGAAATGCTTTTTTGTACTTAAAGCCAGGTGTCAAAGCTGTTGATGACAGGAGAGAAACATGATGAACTCTTATCCTTTTTTTTATGAAATTTTCCAGTTTTATTCTAAACAACGACAGTTTACATCATCTAGACATTAATTTCACAACAGTCCCCATAAACTGAATTTCATGACATTTAATTATTTATTACCAAAGACCTTTTCATGAAAACAGACTACTTGACCTGTAGACTTCAATTGTCCCTACTACTTATGTTCTAGAAAAAAACACAAAAGAAAGCACTCTGCCAACAATTATATTGTTGACAGAGTGCTTCCTTTGGTGCTTTCTTCTATAAGTTGGGATAGCACCCTCTTGTTCGAGGTGTGCAGGCCTATTTGTGTCCTATACTTATGTTCTACTTGTGACATCAGTATCACTTGTATGTCAATAGGTTGTGATGTCAGAAGGGGAGGATTATGACACCATGACAGGCATAAGCAAAGTGAGCAGATAAGGTCTAATTTTATTTCAATGACATCTTCGTCAGTAATAAACAATCTGAACATTAGACAATTAAAATTCTGGAGGGATTTTATATAGCTGAATTTTGTTGATTCCAGCTTTGACTGATGTGCTAGAAATGGAAAATCTCTTTAATGTGTTACTTCCTGTGTTCTTGTGGAAGCAAAACTCATATCTCATGAATACAGAAGACTTGAGCATGTTTTTAAATTTGTAGTTTCACTTTTGGAGATAAATATAGTCAGCTCACCACAGCCTATTATGAATACTATTTATACCACATTATTTTAAAAGATGAACTATTATATTATTTACATAAAGATATAAGTGCAGGTATGTTTAACTGCTTTGTTTTGAATGTAGTGCATCATAATTATTAATAATCTGAGATATATTTCTCTTTTTGCTTACATATTACTGTCTGGTAAAGATATTGTGAAAAAAATGGTTTCTTTAAAAATAAATATGTTTTCATGACAGTAATTTGCCAGTAAACAAAATAACATGATTTACTAATAACATAGAGAATTATGCACAAGTACTGCACCTATGCAGAACAAGGCTGCAGTTTCATTGGCTTAAAATGGGAGCCAAATACGTCACATGTTTTCTATTTTCTCTAGCATCATTTTATAAAGAAACAGTGCCAGCAATATTTCACAGGTACCCATGTGTAATATTTTATTTAATAGTGTTAAGAGGAAATATGTTTTGAATTTTAACAGCAGCAGCAGAAAAACAACACACACACACACACATTTCTTTAGCATATTCCAGTCCAGGTTTTACCTAGAACATTACATTTAGTAATCCTATTCTGACTGAAAACTGAAGTACAGGTTTTATCTTTGCTGCCACCTGTTGTTGTGAGCACAAGACATTAGTGAAATGGACCAGATATAAGAACAATCCAGTGCAGATTTCACCTTGAGCATTGCAGGTAGTTTATATTCTGAGTGAATGCTCAGGTACTGGCTTCTCTGTAATGTATTTTTGTGTATTACAACTTGTTACCATTATTCTTTTCATAAGTAATTTATTTTATTTATTTATTTTATTTAGTTTTTATTGATTGGATAAGTGCACTAGACAAATCCTGCCTATTTTCAGGCATGACCTGGGAGAGGGGGTTACAGATGAATGCCAACTGACCTTGAACCAGATGAAACTGTTGGTGGTATTTTTTTTTTTAGTGAATGAGGGAAATTTGGCCAGGACACTGGGGAAATTCCCTACTCTTCGATAAGTGCCATGGGATCTTTAACATCCACCTGAACTACCACCAATCCAGGCAGATGGGACCTCGGTTTAATGACTCACCCGAAAGATGGCACCTCAGAAGTGCAGCACCCTCTCATGCTGCACTACAGTGTCAGTACTTGGATATTAACCCAAGTACCAGATGTGGGAACTGAACCCACAGCCCTCTGATCTCCCGGCCTCAGAGATGAGTGTGCTACCTACTGAGCCACTGACACTGACTAATGATAGTTCTTTTATTAATGATTGATGGTTGCTACTGAGTGTTGTTAGAGCATCTGCTTAAAAGGTATGATAGAATTAGTGTGTGCTAATTATAAGTTGTCTATTTGTTTCAGTTGATTGTACTTTTGTTTTTAAGGACTATTACATTTAGTTTGGTTATGCCAACTTGGGGTCAGGTTTACTAGCTTGTGTTGTAGGTAGGTTCCTGTTAATTTTTTGCTTTGCATGAAGTTTAAGAGGACAGTATGTGACATTAGCAGATGGGCAGAGTTACTTTAGTTGTTTTGCAGGCAGCTTGCTTTTTGTTTTGCAATGCGAGAAGATGGTATTGTGTGTACCCGCAGAGTTGGTTATGCAGTGTTACTTGACTTGTTAGTCATCCATTGCTCACTGCTAGGAGTGAGTAACAGAGTAATTTGGTTGTCAACCTCCCATTTCCCATTGTTAAGGGTGGATAACAGGATTTTTCATCAACTGGAAACTGAAATAATGGGGTCAACCTTTTAATATAAAATGCATTACCACTGGTGTGGGATATAAACATTTTCTAAGATAATCTGATACAGATATACAGTGGATGATTAGACATGGAATCACACTTCTGTAATAAATCCTTATTAGAACCTGGCTTTTGACCTTGGTTCCAGAAAACTGGCACACATACCCTTTGTGACAGGATATACAGTACAAGCCCTGCAAATTTGTAAACATCAGCCAGCTACAGTAGCTTGTAAGATACAGGGTCAAAAAAGAAAAAAAAATAGTTGCTTCTATGGTAAGTAAAATAAAGCTTCAAAGATATTAAATCTGAAACGTTCATGTTTGTTGGATCATTTAACAAAGGTGGTTCCTTTGTATTTTTGTAATGAAATATTTTAAATTGTGATTTTCATGGTTTAATAATGTTGGCCATGCATACATTTTAAAATGGATTTTTTATATGTTGTTTTCAGGCACCCATGGTCATACTCTAGTGCACAGCCTCCTTAATGAAACTGACATGGGTGTATTTGTGACCACATAGTGGTTGCATTGATACTAATCCTGGGAGCCAGCTAACAGTTTAGAAAAATGTTATAGTGTATATTCCTGATGCTGCAAATCCATCCCTGATGTCATCAGGATTTTGTTTATTCCTGACACTGAGAGCCCATCTACAGTAGTAGCCACAGAAACTGTAAGCTATTTCCAGAAACTTCAGTGATATTTCAAGATATATCTAATGCTTTGTCCATTGCTACAGTAGGGTCAGCAGAGAGAAACTCTTTAGAAATTTCGTGAAATATCTGGAAATAGCTTGCAATGTCTGAGGCTACTACTGTAGGTGTCAATACTAGTTAGTTTTCAGACTGCACCATCTGGAAACCCATCATAGGTAGCTCCTTACAATGACTTCTGAGTGACCCCTATGGTTAATGACACAAGTCCTGACCTCAAAAATGAAATGTGACTACTAGGAACCCATCCCTGGAGATTCACTAGTGCCCTTATCTCTGACCCTGAACAGGTTTTTAAATTACCACCATCCCATCCCCCAATTATTTAAGGTTGCTCTGGGAAAACATCTTCCATTGCACAAATCACCCCCTCACCAGAACAGTACCCTCTCAGGTCAGATGGTGGCTGGCAAAAACCTTCTTCTTACCTTCTTTGCCAACTGATACTTACATTTATACCAGAGATTTAATCAATACATACTCACATTGTGTATTTTCTGTTTATACTGACACATAAATCTTGTTTTTGATTATAAAAATTGTTCCTGAAAATGGAGGACTTCACTTATCTGTGATATCTACCTGTCCGCAGAATTTACAATGAAAAAACATTTTCGGCAACTGTATAAGCTAATTTTGTATCCAGTTCTAGGCACATAGCCAGATAGTTGCCCAATGCGGATCACAAAACAGATTTTTTCCTCCCAATTTGTGCAGCAAATCTGTATTTATAATTTTGCTAAAACTGACAAGGAAAAGATCGTTGACTTATATTTCATGTTGATGTATAGGTGAGTATATACATTATTAAATTGACCACATGTGAACGTACTTCCTAAGTTGCAATTTGAAACAACAAATCAGTGATTGTAAAAGGGGTGCACTGGGTGATGTGGACTACATGTATTTGGGTAAGGAAAAGAGGAGACACTGGATACCAGAAACTGCTTACATTGATGCAGTGTCATTGAAGGGGTGGCACTGGATGCTAGGGACTTAATTGACTTGAGACAGGATGAGGGTAGTGCCACTGGATGTCAGAGACAGCTCAGAATGGGGTATGATATAGGAGAAGGTACCCATGGACACCAGTCACTGCTTCACACAGGAACATGGTTAGGGAATGAGATGGCACTGGAGTCCAAATATGTCTTGCTATGGGGTGGAGTAAAAGAGAGTGTTGTCACTGCAGACTAGGGAATACTTGGCATTGATGAGGTCAGGGACAGTATGCCACTGGACTCCAGGGACTACTTTGGGAGACCCAACCTGGAGTATAGTGTCCTGTTCTGGAGGCATCACCTCAGAAAGGAAATAGACAAGGGGAGGCAGTCTAGATAGTGCAACAAAAATTGTGTAGGGGTTGCACCAAAAGCCCTATAAAGAGAGACTAAGGGATCCCAAGACATACACCCTGGAAGAATGGAAAGAGAGAGAGAGGAAATGATAGAGACATACAAGTACCCCAAGGAAGCACAGGAGGGAGAGCAACAGGTCCAAACAGCATGCAATGAAGCTGGAGGGTGGATGTGAGGAAGCACTACTTCATTGAAAGTGTGGTAGGAGCCTGGAACAGATCTGCCAGTGGAAGCTGTACAGGTGAAAACAATGGGGGGGCATAAAGCATGTATGGAATTGACATAGGGGAACAATATTAAATAGCCAGGAATGAGGGAAAGTCACCATAGACTAGTTAAGGTCTGCGGAGACAGACTTGTCAGGGAGAATCAGGGCAGACTGGGTGGACCAAGCAGTCCATTTCTGCTGACAAATGTTATGTTTCTATGCAACTGGGTCTAATCCTTTAGAGAAATTTAAATAAATTACATCAACTGTCTTTTCCTCATTTATTGTCATTGTTACTTTTTTAAAGAAGACTAAGAGGTTTGACTGGCTGCTGTTTCCTCAGTGAACTCATGCTCAGGTGCATGCTACTAAACTCTAGAGAGTGCTTCCCATTGATGGGGTGAATGAGGAGTTGCATAATGACAGCAGGGATTGCTTGGCAGAGAAATTGGCCAGCAACTGTCAAAACAAATAGGTGTGTATCTATCATTAAATGTCCTTCTGGAAAAGGAAGGAAATTCTGTTCAAAAATACTACATTTAGGCACCAGTTAGGACAGAAGCACAAAGCCTCAAGAGTCTGGAAATATGACATTAGGGTAAAAAAATTCCCTTGACTCTTGATGAATGTGCAGTATGATATTCTTCTAGGTATAAATGATTGCAATGTACCCTAACTTGGGCATTTTTTCTCAAAGCATTGATGTGTAAGTAAATTTCTCTGCCCAGAAAGACAGCACCAACATTTGGGTAATGGCAATGCTGTATCAATGAATCATTTAAACCATCTGAAACTCAATACCAAACATTCAACCAAAAAGAATGTCTTTTTACCATAATATCTCATTTCCCTACAATTAAAGCTTTGCGCTTCAACTATAACTGATGCCTATACATATAACAGTTTGTTTTGTTTTTGGTTTTTTCAGAGAATACAGTATGATATCTTATGGCTATTTTTTAATGGTACAACATCAAAAGAGAGTTCAGTATGTTAATGCAGCCACTATGGTCAGTTTCAAGTAGAAAGGCAATCTTTTTCAATAAGATACTCAAGCACAGTCAGAAGCCAACACGTTTTTCAAACAAGTTCCAATATTTTTATTCATAGTAGTTTAGCTGGCTAAAAGAGCACATCCAGACATTTCATTTCCTAGCTGTAAGCTTTGTCATGGGAGGTAGTAGTTCTTCTGTATGAAGCATTTTTAAACAGCAGTTTAGTAAAACAGTCTCTTTACTGGTACAGTACAGTTTCAACACACAACCCTTCACTGTGGTTCTGACTGAGTACTGTACAACAGTCATATAGCAGTTCAAAATAAATTTAGCTCACTGACCAACTGCTGAAAAACACACTGACTGCAAATCATGAATGGGCAGGTATCACATGCAAAACACGCATTACACACAGGTACAGCTTAACACCTGCTGAAGGGTGCATACCTGCTGCTATTCACTACCTTCAGCCACCTGTCTGCACCCCCGGTGTGCAGGTTTGTGGGGGGGGTGGCAGATGGGTGTGGTGTTTTAGACTGGGGCAGGCATCCAATAGAATGCCCAGCTCTGGTCCCATAGTTGATCCCCATTCACGCACGGGCAGGGGGTCCTGGGATGGCATGCTCTGTCATGTGATTCACAAGCAGGTGTGTTCCCAATGGGGCACCCTGGCCCTCCTAGGTGACCCAGCCATATGTGGCAGCTGTGTGCCCTGCAGATGACATGTGGGCGGCATCTATTGAGGTACACCAGGCTCCCCCCATGTTCCCATTGCAGCCCCAGAATGGGGTGCAGTGCCATTGTGAATTGGCACTGCATGGGGTGCCCCCTGGCATGCCCCCATCCAGCCCCTGGTGTGATGCCCAATGGATGGTCAGGGATCCAGTGTGCAGGGCATGCTAATGCCATGGAGGGTGTGAAGAGCACCGCTGTGTGGCATTCGACCATGGGAATGTCTATGCACTGCCATTGCAGGGTGCATAAGCATTGGTGGATAGTGGCCATTATGTATAAGTCTCCAATTGGAAATTTACTCTGTCAGATGCTAGTTCCACTGCAAGCAGAGTTGCACAGATGCTGCAGTTCCTGAAGTAGGCTGCACTGGAACTTCGCCATGATGTCAGATGCTGGTGGCTGTCCTACATCTGTTTCTGTCCTTCCATCAACTTGATCCTGTGGTTCAGTGATGGCTGCTCTTGATTCTGACATGTTCAGTATCTGGAAATTGTGCATTATTTCCATCTGTGGCACTTGGTGGTGAAATGAGAAATACGTTTTGTTTTTACTTGCAAACAATTGTGTTTTAAATGTATTTTCCTAATGGTGTGCTCCAGGCCTAATTAAAAAGAAAAGGGGTCAGGGTTGGGTGCTCCAGAACAATCCATATGCCTTTTGGAAGAACAAATAATTGTGATGGAGTCATTCCAGTTCTGGAGTTGTTCCTTACTTTTCTCTCCCCCTCAGATTGTGCTGATGAGCTGGTGTATTTTGTTTTGTCTTTCCAATTCTTTCCCCTATGTTCCCTACTCAACTTGTGCCACCTTTCTGTGGAATTTGTTTTTTTGGCTAGGTGCTAATCATATGGGTCTCTTCTGGAGAAATGTAATGCTCATTAAATTCTAAAAAAAAAATGTACCATTTGAACTAGAATCTCCTATAGCAGAGTTATATGGTCTATTTCACCTGCTTTGAGATCTGTGCTGTTCTCCCTCTACTGGCAGAACCCAAATTATTGTGTCTGGGTCTTCTTCTTGTTTGAAACCTTGGAGATATATTGCTGTTGTTCAGTATTCTGAGTTGTCTTGGTTGTCTGTTGTACTGTATCTCTGAGAAACTGTAGCTGTTTATGTGCTAATATGGTTCCATGTCATAATAGTAATCACAAAACAGCGATCACTATTCTGGGAAGTGTATATCGCCAAAAAGCAAATCGTTGATATACACTTTATGACAATCCGACATCTAGAATATTAAAAAGTGTTTTTGCAGTGGGGGCTGTGCCCACCTGTACCCCCCTGAGTTAAGATTCTCAACTCCAGGTGGGTGCATGTTAGGGAGGGGGCAAAATCTGGATTTCACAAAAAATTAAGTCCTGCAGTGGCAAAATTTACTCTCTCCTGGTCCAAGCCCCAAACCAGTACCTGCTGTGCCAGAGCTAGCCACCCACAGCACCACACCACATGGCTAGCTCGACTGCAGCAGGTACACCAGTCCCCTAAAACCCCTTCCCTGTCCCTCTCCTTCCCTTCGCTATTCCCCCTTCTGGTTGCCCTTCCCCATGGTCGCTTTCCCATACGGTTGCTAGTTTTCATGGTAGCCCAGAATGATAGCACTGAAAATGAGTCGCTACTTCTGTAGTCACTCATTTGCGGTTGCTATCATCACTGGATGCCTGCTAATACCTGTTTTTCAAGCAAGTGTTTAGATCTGTTAACTTTGGATGATTTATACCTTCCTCAGATTCCTCAGTTTATCTTAGGATGTCTTGATTTTTTCAGCATTCTAATCTAATAATATTTGGATCAGGGTAAATAAGCATGGATCTCAAGCCATTTCCCAATCTGTTTTGTAGATTTGACTGAAAATAACTTCAGGTTTGTAGATATTTTGTTAGACTAATCTGCATGTTATACAGATTGATTTTTGTAACTTTTAATCTTTCCGTATAATCACACAGTTCTTTAATTGTGTTTCAAAGTTCAGGAACTGGACTGAAGTCCTGAGAAAACATGTCCCTTGCATTTTTTCAATGTCTGAGAGACACTGTTGTGCTTTCAAACACAGCTGCTGGCTGCTGTGTTTCTTTTTCTTGCTGCTGGTATTCTGCAACTTGCACAAATAATTTGATGACTGTGTCAACTTCTGAGTCAGAATCTGAGCTCATATTTTATGAGGAGCAGTTACCATCAGTACTCACTAGCACTACAGGTACCAATTACAGCTACTGTATGGTTAGATACCATTTACACTGCCCCAAAATATGGTTGCACATGGCAGTTGTCTGTTTCATCACCAAAAAACACCACTCTGTCTCTTAGAGTAAACTCTGTTTACTAACAGCCAGTATGCGAAAAAAGGAAAATCTTAGTTAGATACCCCATACATGCTGCAGGAGTTAGCATTCATGCTTTTATTGCAGAAACTGGAAACTAACCAGCTCTGTGGTGCTTGAAAAGAGCAGGGTCTGCTGCAGCTCAAAAAACACTGTGGCCAAAAACAGTAAGGAGACTGCAAATAAATCCCAATAAATTGTTAAGAAAGGGGGCATATTTTAGTGCAAGATGAATGGATGGTATAAAACAACCTGATGCTTCAAATTCTTTTGTACTCTTGCTCAGGGAGGAGGGGACTCACCTCAGTGACACTACTTTTACAGAAAGTGTTTTAAGGTGGTACAAGAAGGTAAAGAAGGTACTAGGATTAAACGATTACATAGCTCACTGACAACAAAGCCTCCTACTAACAAACCAAATTAAGTGCAAAATCCCATTTAAGTGACCGGAAAAGTGTAATATCATAAACTCATAAAACACAAAACCAAACTAGCTAAAATATACAAATGAAGTACAAAGTTAAGACTGTAACAGGAAAGAGGAAGTAGATTTTATTCACTTTTAAAAAGTTACTAGTCAAGTTAATTTATCATAGCTGACAAATTCAGTTTCAGAAGTTTTACAAGCAGAGGCACACCGAGAAAACTCATCAATTAAGGTTGCATTGCTTGCTGGGCCATCTAGTATTGCACTCACACAGCTGCAGGAGTGGAAGCCTGAGCTGTTAGATCAGTGACTGATGGCACTTCCTCCTCTTTCTCTCTGTTTTCCCAGTTCCACCTTAACTCTTCACACAATGGCTTGGGCTCTGCAGAGGTGGAACAGGTTCTGCAACAAAGAGCTCTCTGGCTGGGCATGAGTTCAGGCTCTGAATTGGGGTGTGGATACCATACTATCCTGCTGACAGAAAATACAGGGGGTAAGCTTAGAAGCTCCTTTCTGTCATTAGGTCAACCCTACAAATTCAGGCCCCCACTCCCATAAAGAATGGCTATGCTTGCTGAGTGCAGAATCCTGGAAATAGGTTCAACATTTTCTTTTTTAAATGTGTAATGTCCTTTAAGTCAGTATTCAGTCTCTGGGCCAAATGCTTTTAGCTCTCAAACAGTTTATTTTTTTATATAATTATTTTTCCTCACTTTTTCTTTCACAGTTCTGCCTAAGTTAGTTTTTTTCAACACAGTACTTTTCCCCAAATTAGTTTCTGCCTGGATAGCTGACTTTTTTTCTTTTTGGTTTTTACATTTTCACTGTCCCTTGATCGAGCATACAATTTTCAGTGCCTCTCACAGACCTCACAGTCCTGTATTTTTCTGTCTCATTTGTACAGTTGAAACACAAGTTTACAGTACCTTTGTTTTTTTCTGTTTTTTCTTTAGGCTAGGCTGTCACAAAATGCATCTGAAGTCAGCACTCTCTCTCTCCCATACCTGTGGCGGGGGTCTATTATGAGCGGTAGCTGGGACATTGGTTGCTCCCATGTGGTAAAGATTCTCAACAGCTCCTATTCTCAGGATGGGGGAAGAACTGGAATGGTAGGATTCTGCTTCTCAATAATGGCTGAACCCTAGATCATGGTAGTGACTCCCTCGATGTCAGTGATCATCCCTTGATGATCTGTGCTGGCATTGCTCCTCATCTCCACAATGCAGGCCACACTCAGTGTGCTAATGGTGTGCAGCTCCATTTCTACACTCTTCAGATCACATGCAGTGGTGGGTATCTCAGGTCACAGATCAACTAACATAACACTATTCTAATCAGCTGGGACTTCAGTCCTGCACTTCTCCCACAAGCAAATCCTAACACATTGATTTCACTGGGTGGTAACTGGAGGCTGAAAAATAAACTACAGAAACACTTTTGTTCTGTCTTTTTTCTTTCATTTGGGATAACATGGCCATTATCTGAAATTATTTTTATGAAATAAAATGCAAACTGCTCAAAATAATTGAGGCAAGGGGGTAACTAACTGTTCCATTCAGTACTCATACTCTATTTTATAGCCTGTACATGAAGATCCTTTACATACAGATCCCACCCATTAGATGGGATACTAGACAGGGTTTTCAAGTTGTCCAGCAATGGGGGTGGGGGTGGGGGGTTTGCAGCAGGTAAGGCATAATGGGAAACAGGGCACACATTACTTAATAAATACACTGTCCAAACTATGAGGCAGAATCTGCATAACTAATATTTTATTGGCCAAAATACAAATAGCTATCATGCATGGAAGAAATATTTACTTCTCAAGACTTTTCAAACAAGGCCTTCAGCATAGGCATTCTTTGCATTCCTGGGTCCCCCCACATATACACTGCATTTATTAATACTGTAACACATTACATTATCCACTCTGTACACTATTTACATACAGTCCCTCTGTTCATTATGGCTGCAGCAGCTTGGATCAGGCATAGTGCTGCAGAAGTGCAACATCCCACCCTATAGAAGCTAGGGGGCCAGATGTCTACCCACTCAAGAGGAAATCTGACATTACAGGAAAACTCTTCCTAAATTTCACACAGCTACTCTTAAGTCCAGCGTACTGTGGAGCACACATTTTATGAGACCTCATTGGGCACAGACACATACCTGCCAGGCCATGCTGGGTACAAGGTATACATATGTAGCCTCACTTCCTGGAGCAGAGGCATCAACAGGACAGACAGACGATTTCACCTTGCCTCTCCCATGGCTCCAGATATGTAGTAAAAGCCTGCTGTTTTATTCCACCTGGAGGACTGGAGTAGACTCATTAGAAACCCAGGGCACTTCCTTGAGATGATACACCCACTACTCCATACATCCTCTCTTTGAGATCATAGACATCTGCTCTTTTTTTCCACTCGAGACTGAAGAGCCTCTTAGATTCCCTTCTCCATCTCTTTGTCTCACATTTTGTGGATTGCTGCTCTCTAAGTCTCAGTTTTCAGCACCAATTCTTCTCCAAACCATTTGTTATTAAGTTATGGTCTCTTCCTTGCAACTCTTGTGTGCCCCCCCACAGGAAAAAATGGTGCATTTCTCTTCTACTGTTCTCTTCTTTCTAAGAGCAGGTTCTACACTTTACTAAACTGAGAAACAATTCTTAACTTGGGACACTCCACCTGATGAGGCATGTGCCCCTCCATTTACAACGGGAGGGTAAACAAGCAGCAGACAGCGAAGACTCAGCAGCCAGAGTTGTTTACTAGAAGTGAACTGGGGAGACCCAGGTCCCAAAACATTTTGAGAAAATAGGACTTGTTCAGATTATAGGGCTTAAAATGGTTTAAGGACTTTAAACTGTTTTAAGTCCCAGTAGCTCAGTTAGCATTTGCACTAAATATGGTATTTAGTCCAGTTTTAAAAACCGTGATAAAACCTTAATAAGACTCAGGCTTTCACACAGTTTTTAAAATGTTACAGGACTTAGTTTGTTTTTACCTATAGTGTGGATGGTCAGGCACAGTTATCCTTTATGCATGATGGTGTCAGTACATGCAACCAGTTATATCTTTAACTTGGTCTGGGGGCAGTAGTGCAGATGCTGTAAACCATTTATAAAAATGGTTTCCAATATGCTTGTGGTAGTGCGAATGTTAAAGTATGATAAGTCTTAATCTATTTTTAAAAAATTTTAAGTTACCATGCTGTAGTCTGAATGGAGCTATAGACACATTTAAGAACATTGTCCAGTTAGCAGCTTTGTTCAAATCAGGTCAGTTGAGAGCCTGGTTATGACAGTGTACTTTCACAACAAACTGACTGAAAACTGACCATTTATTTTCTATATAGGTAGTGGCATTTTCTATATAGGTAGTATCTCCTTTTTGTGCAGAGGAATGATCATATATCCCTTGCACCAAAAGGAAAATGTTGTTGATTACAATGATTCCGGGGACCTACTCTCCCACCCAGGGATCAACAGGACTGCTGCTGCAGCTGCTGCCTCAGAGGTTGCCAAGAATGAGGAGCGGTTGGACCACAGTGGGTTTAGGGAGGGGGAGGTTGGTGAAACAGAGGTACATTCCTCCAGTTATATCTCTCCACAATGCATACACCATTCTGGCAGAGTGTGGTTCCTCTATGGAAGCACCCACAGTGGAGAACAAGAAGGATGCTGGGAACCTCCACAAAAGAGACCCACAGGAGGGTGGCATGGGATCCCACAGGGGAAGGAAACAACTCCTGGTGGGGGACTCCAGTTTTAGGAGGATAGAACTGAGAAGGAGGGAGAGGAGGTAAGGTGCCTGCCTGGCACCATGGCTTGGAGGGACAGGGAGCGAATCCTCAGGATCATGGGAGCAGCTGCAGGGGGGGAGGGAGTTGGATGTCATTGTACACCTAGGGACAAATGACCTGGCTGGGAAAGGGATCAGAGCAGTGCAGGATGAGTTTGTGGAGTTGGGGATGGGCCTTAGACAAGTACCATGCATGGTAACCTTCTCAAAGGTGCTGCCTCTCTGTGGCATGGGTGAGGCTAGGGAACTCCACACCATGGAATTCAATCAGTGCTTGAAAAACTGGTGCAGAGCTCAGAATTTTGGCTTCACTGGGGACTGGGGGTCCACCTGGAGGGATGCAGGCTTATACTTGTGCAATGCTCTGCATCTGTCCAGAAGGGGAACCAGGATCCTAGGCAATAGGTTTAAATGCTTTATTGGCAAGCATTTAAACTAGCCAAGGTGGAAGGCACTGAAAATGAGCAGGGAAATCCTAGTTCCGTCCCCCAAAAAATCAGGGTAGTTAGTGAGGTAAACATCAAGATAGAGAAGCTGATAGGGGGAATGGCAGGGTTAAATGGAGAAAAAGGCAAAGGCAGTATGGACAGGGATGGGGAAAAATGGTGTAAGGCCATCAGAAAATGGAGGGTAATGAGTACCAGTGCCTGCAGTCTAGGTAACAACCTCCCTAAACTGGTGTCCTTGATGGAAGAGGGATGCCTGGATATCGTGGCAGTCACAGAAACATGGTACACAGAGAACCATGACTGGGATGTCACCACACCAGGGTACACAATCTACAAGAAGGACAGAGAGGGTAGAAGAGGAGGAGGAGGAGTAGCTCTCTATGTAAGGGAAGGGATCAAAGCAGCAGAACTAAAGGGTAAACAGGGAGGAAAGGAGGCACTGTGGGTCACCCTGGAGACCAGAAATGGCACCACAATCCGCATGGGGGTTATATACAGACCCCCATCTCAGTGGGAGGAAATGGACAAGGAAATAATAGAAGGCATCCTTAGGATGGCAGAAAAAGGGGAGATATTATTGATGGGGGACCTGAATATGCCAGATCTTGGAGCACCTTTGCTGCAGCCACATCCAAGAGCAGTATTACTCTTGATGCCCTACAGGGTGCTTGCCTCAGACAGCAAGTGATGGAACCCACTCAGGAGGGTGCAGTCTTAGACCTGGTACTCTAAAATGGGGACAGAGAGAGGATCTCAGATCTAGAAGTGGGTAGCCATCTGGAAAAAAGTGACCACCAAACAGTGTGGTTCACAATAAACACAGCCACAGAGTCAAGCCATACAAAAGTAAGAGTACTGGACTTTAGGAGAGCTGACTTTGTCAAAATGGGAGAGTTCCTCAGAAAAGCACTAGCAAACAGAGAAGAGGGAGGGGTGGAGGAACCATGGAGAAACATCAAAATTGCCATCATAGAAGCAACAAGCCTTTGTGTGAAGCAAATAAACAAACCAAAATGAAAGAAAAAAACACTATGCTTCTCAAAATAAGTGGCGGGGAAGGTTAGAGAGAAAAAGACAGCATTCAGGAAGTTTAAGGAAACACAGAAGGATCAGGACAGAGAACTGTACTAGTTAAAGCAGAAGGCCAAATCAAGGAAAAGAAAGCCAATTCGGTTAAGAAGGGGGATAAAACCTGTTACAGGTACATTAGGGAGTGAAGAAAGACCAAGGGAGTAATAGTGAGGCTTAATAAAGGGAAGGGTGGGTGAACAGACAGGGACAGTGAAAAAGCAGGGATACTAAATGAATACTTCTGCTCAGTATTCACAAAGAAGAGGAGGGAGAGGTACCTAATCCATTCAATAGAAGCACTCTGGATAGGGGGTCGATATCAGTCCATTCACAAAAGAAAGGATTCTGAAAGAACTCCTAAAACTGAAGGTGAACAAAGCAGTGGGGCCTGACAGGATTCATCCTAGAATTCTAATGGCACTAAGGGGAGAACTAGTGACATCACTGACTACCCTTTTTAATAAATCATGGGAAGATGGTATGGTACCTAAGGACTGGTGGAGGGCAGATGTGATTCCCCTTCACAAAAGTGGAAGCAAAGTAGAGGCAGGAAACTACAGACCTGTTGGCTTGACCTCAGTGGTATGGAAAATGATGGAATCACTTCTGAAAGAAAGAATTGTTGAGTACCTAGAGGCCAGCGGGGAACAGGACCCAAAGCAGCATGGATTAACAGTGGGAAGGACATGTCAGATGAATCTAATTGATTTTCTTGACTGGGTGACCAAAGTAGTAGACCAGGGAGGGGCTGTGGACATGGCTTACCTAGATTTTAGCAAGGCATTTGACATAGTCCCACACAAAAGATTAATAAAAAAAAATAGCCAGCCTGGGAGTGTATCCCTGGGTAGTAGCCTGGGTAAAAAAATGGGCTCGACAACAGTACACAGAGGGTAATAGTAAATAAAGTCCACTCCAAAGAAAGGGGGGTTACTAGCAGGGTACCGCAGTCCTGTACTGGGTCCAGTCATTTTTAATGTCTTTATAAGTGACATTGCAGAGGGACTGGAAGGAAAAGTATGCCTCTTTGCAGATGGCACAATGGTCTGCAACAGGGTTGATACACAAGGGGGGGTGGAAAGGATGAAAAGGGACTTGGCAAAGTTAGAGGAGTGGTCAAAAGTATGGCAGCTTAGATTCAATGCAAAGAAGTGCAAAGTAATGCACCTGGGAAACAAAAACACAAAGAAAGCATACACAATGGGGGAGAGGGTATTAACAACAACAAAAATGGAAAGGGACACAGAGATAGTCATATTAGATTAGATAGCAATGTGAGAAGGCAGTAAAGATGGCTGGGGGATACTGGGATGTACAGGGAGAGGCATCACCAGTAGAAAACAGGAAGTTGTTACCCCCTCTGTACAGACAGTTGGTGAAACCCCATCTGGAGTACTGCATGCTGTTCTGGAGATCCCATCTCCACAAGAACATAGAAAGGATGGAGACCATCCAGAGGAGGGCAACTAGAATGGTACAGGGTCTGCAACAGAATCCATATGAAGAGAGACTAATGGAGCTTAATATGTATACCCTTGAGGAAAGGAGGGAGAGGGGTGTCATGCTAGAAACTTTCAAGTACCTCAAGGGAATCAACAAAGTCCAAAATGGTTGCAGCTTTCAGAAAAAGAGATGTGCAAGAACAAGGGAACACAATCTGAAGAGGGGGGGGCAGTTCATGGGCAATGTGAGGAAGTATTTTTTCATAGAGGGTGGTGGATGCATGGAATGGCCTTCCTGAGGAGGTTGTGGGTTCAAAAACAGTGAGGGAATTCAAGAATACATGGGACAGATATAAAGCAATTCTAGTGGGGGGTAGGAAGAAGTAGGCTGTTGGTTAGCTAGGATCTGCAGCTTATCTAATCGGTAGGGAAATGGGCACACTAGGTGGGCAAAACTGTCCTTATCTGCCACCAAAGTCCATGTTTCTATGTTATAAAGTACAGTAATTTTCTTACCAAAAGGGGTCAGCTTTACAAATGACCACTGGGATTAATTTACGTCCTGGGGCTTTGTTAGCATTAAAATTCTGACCTGCCTATAGCATTTCAGCTTCAAAAGTCAAATGAATTCACTTGACAGAAGTTAGCACAATATGGATCAGTTATAAACTCTAAACATGTTTAAGGTACTGAGGCCTACTGCAGCTTCTTACATGCAATATACTGTATATGACATGGTATAAAATGAGAGTTATGCAAGTGTGAGGCTTAGTACGAAACTACCTGTGCCCTAGGTTAAGTGTTTACACCTCTACTTTATTGCATGACAAGTATTCTTAAGATTTGGTCCTGAAAGGGATGCATTTACTTTTGCACTATTAAGAATAAAAGAACAGAAATGGTCAGAAATTACATATTTAATTACTGTAAATTATTCAAACAAGAACAAAGCTTACACACTTAAAATGAGAACTTAAAAAGAAGTCACAGCTGTACATCTGTGAATATTTATTCTAGAGAATTCACTAATAACCCTGAATTTTTAATGCAAAAAGATTAAACATCAAGATGCAAATAATACGTCACTGAGTTTACAAAGAAATTTCTATGCACAGCATCTATATTCTTAACTAAGCTGAACTCAGTTAACTTTAGGAACGTTATTGCTTTGGTTGAATCAGGTTCTTTGAATTAGAATGTATTCATAACCCATAGCAACCTATAGGGGACTGGCTACAATAACCATACAGAACAAGGCTGATTTAATCGAGAGGTTTCCTTGGTAACAACAGACCTCAAGAGTGCAGCTCCAGAGGTCTTTTGCTGCCATGGAAACCATGAGATAATAACTGAGCCTAGTATGTACTGTATGTGGTTGCTCATACACAAATTTTTATTCTGTATGGGCAACATTTTCCTTTCTGATGCCATTTTTGAGTGCACCATGGCTGCCATTGCTCTGAACCTTGTTCATGCTGACTGAAGCTGACAAAACTATTTGACAGCACTAATGATGGTAGCCACGGCTCATGTATGGTGTGCCACATGAAAGTGTTCTTACTTGTTATGCTGCAGTAGGAACATCCGTAGTGCTGCACAACAACATTGCAACATCAGTACTGCAGAAAAAACAGCACTGTTCTAGGCATGGGTTTCCATGCAGTACAGCATTCCACCATACACTATAAAATGGTGTTACATGTTTGTACTGACAGGTGTGAAATAATAATTACTGACCAGGCCTATTTAGTCTAAAGAAAAAAATATTTTTCTTACGATACATGTAGTAATTGGAGAAATGATTAGTAAAACTGAATGACATAACCACAATGAAGAGTGCTACAGTATGTTTACCATTTTTGTTCAGAGTTCCGTACTAGTGGTGAATAAAAAATAAGCAGGTACAGTGCACGTATAATATGTATAGGTATTTATAGAAATTGTTTCACCAGGTTAACATACAAAGACAACAAAAATAATTTAATTTACAGATGAGATCGGGGATGGAAATAAAGGTGGAAGATGATACAATCAAGAGAAAAACAGCAATCAGTAGTTATAGTATCTATACAGAAATATCAATATGTATAATATTTTCAAGGCAACAGTATATATATATTTATCTATCTCTTATATATATATATATATATATATATATATATATATATTTATAAAATGGTGTGGTAAAATCATTAAAATCCCACTTATACAGTTGGACAAAACACGTCACATGACGTGCATTATTTCCCAACGACCGCACACCTTCCACTCACGACGCACGCCTGAACTACTTTCCAGTCCTCAAACCTTTTCACCAACAGCAAGACCACTCCACACCTGGTGCAGCTAGACACCCACACTAACACACATATGCAACTGACACCCACACCCATAAGTAAATATACCAGTAGTAGCCCCACACTGTAGAACCAGATCTCTTCATCCTACCAGTAATGTTTACTTAAAATTTAATTTAAAAATCAAATCCTGCCTGCCATTTTCACAGTGTCACAGTGTACAACCACTTTTATTACTGTAACCACTGTGACCAATCAGTCTGATTAACAGAAACCTAACTGTATATATAAAAGTAGAACATACATTCTTTTGTTGTCTTCTCTTCATTTCTGTAAAAAAAGTTGCCTTTCCACTGAGAATACCGTGATCCTCACGACTTTCACTTTCAGTGCTGAAATGTAGCATGACAGCGTGCACATTTCAAAACTGAGAAGCTGTTACAAGCTGAAGTAAGCCCTGCTGTGTTTAAAAATTAGAAAAGTGACTCCCTTGTGTTAGTTTCTCTTCCTTTCGGTAATAGTAGCTGCATATTGTATGCGGAACGGGCGACGATAGAGCAAGCGAGTCGGTAATTTTAGAAACGTAGACGGAAGCGAGAGCGAGTGTTGCTATGGCACACTCGGCTCTCCTCTACCTTCCTAAAATTGCTGACCTGCATCGATCTATCCTCGCTCCTTCCGCATACAATATGGAACTACTATTACCGAAAGGCAACAGAAACTAACACAAGGTAGTCACTTTTCTGATTTTTTAAACACAGCACGGCTTACTTTCAGCTCGTAACAGCTTCTCACTTTCTAAAATGAGCACCGCTCGGTCACGCTACATTTCGGCAATTAAAGTGAAAGTCCTTTACAGACATAGTTTTTTTCACACCAAAAAGAGCTAATAAAAGTTAAATTCATTTACAAATACATTTTTCACACCAAAAGTGCTCCCAATCATACTTGCCTCCCTCATTTTCAATACAACTTTATTTTACACCTCTGCCAACATATCATTTAATTACCAACTACACAGAAGGACTACTTTTCCACCCACCAAAAAATCTATAGCCATTTTATAAGATAGATATACCACTCTGAGGTGTGTGATCGCTCTGATATCTCGCATGCCTTGGGCAGTTGACGCACACCAAGGCGTGCGTATATCAGAGCGCGACTGCACACCTCAGAGTGGTATATCTATTACATATATCCCTTGTTGATAAATGACATTTGGTTTGCAATTATGGCTGGATTATCAATCTCTAAGTAAAGCCATTTTCTCTGATGCACTTACTTGGCTTCCTGTTCTTTCATCTCTCCTGACAGAGCAATTTCCCCTTTTCCCCTCTGTCACCTCCTCCCTTAATGCACCTTACTACTTGCTCTTATCCACTGATCTCCCTCTTCCTGGACTTGCAAGGCCCTCTGGTTCCCACTCTCCCTTATCTTTTTTTTCCCTTCCTCCGCCCTCCTTTCCCCTCTTGTACCCCTTCTCCCACCTTAGCCTCCCCTCCATCTCACTCTATGACAAGGCCTCTGGCTGCCATATTTTCCCTCTTTATCATCTGGATTCTGCTCTTCTCATCTCCCCTACCTCTCCCTTACTCTACCCCTTACTCTCCCCCTTTCCCTCCCACCCCTGATTAGCAATGTTCTTCAAATGTACCTTATGGTTTACTACGATTGCTTTTAACCTGAATGTGTAGCACTGTTCCCACATATTTACCAGTTGACTTGCTGTGCTTTCATGAAACCCTGAATGTTATCTGTACCTCCCTGCTTTACTGTAACCCTTTCTTTTGATGTGGAACCTTTGTAAATGAGCCTCCTCAAGTCCAAAGGTATTTGTAATCTGAGATTTAAATAGATAAAATAAACAAATAAAAATTTTCTCTTCTGCATTTTATATGCCAGATTGTAATGAAAAATATCTCCTAAGAAGGCATGATAATAAAAATGCCCAGTCTTTCAGAGGTACTAATTTAGACAGTCTAACAATACCTGGAACCAAAAGGCTATTGCCTAACATAATGAAGCATGATATGAGAAATCTGGACCACTCTCTGTGAGAAGTGTGATAATATCTCAAAACTTTGGGACTGTGCTGCATTGGTGGCCATATGAACTTGAAAAAATGAATTGCATTTGTTTTATGCATCAGTAAGCGACTCATTTTTCCTACAGTATGTCTTGCATTTTGAATTGCTGCTCTTAGCTGTCTTTTGTCCCCAAGCATGCTTCATCTGCTACAGGATGCTGGATATTCTGAGAACATTTTTTACTTTTGTGCTCGTCAGCACTGAGCTTCATTATAAAGTGAAAGGTAAAAAATTATGCTTAAATATTGTACAAATGTAATATGTTATAAATTATAAAAATCTGAATTTTGTTGCTTTTATTCAAACTTATTGCTGCAGCCAAGGGCTAAAGTCTCACCCTTTTGCATTGAAATTGAGTGTGCTTTATGTTGGAGATATAAAAGCTCTATTCTTTTTCAAGTCAAGGTTTCTGAGTAGAAATACTACCGATTTTCAATCACTGGGTGAAGCTCCCACAGAATTTTAATGAAGTGGAAATTTTGCAGGACATTTTAGATGTAATTGACTTTGGGCACGTTGCAGGAAAACTTTGCATTTCACAGACTTTTTAGTGGCCATTTTGTGAGGAAAAATACTTCAATGTGTAAAGTTTAGTGATGTGCGTAGTTCTGAAAACTTTGATTTGTGATGACTTCAGAAAGTCCCAAAACTTTGAAAGTTATTTGCACTTGGCAAAGTTGAAATTTGAATAATTAATTGATAACTTCATGACGTTGAAAATTTACAACTTTGCTGGTGAAGGTCATGGGACTTCACAAAATGGCTGAGTCATTCAGTGCTATATTGCTGCACCATGTGATCTGCAGATCACATGGTTACACTGCAGTGGGACAGAGACTAGAATAGCAGTACTCTGTGAAGTTCTAGGAGTTATGTTCATTAGCTAGGATCTGCTCCCTACTTAGAGCATAGTTTTGACTCTGTTTTACTGCTTTCATTGCATAGAATAAACAGTTATTGCAAAAAATCATTTTGTACTTGGCATTCTGCATCTACAGACTTAATTTTGAATGATTTTACCTCAGGCCAGATAATTTTTCCTTTGTTTCAGTGTGGTGCTGCTGTGCTATGCTGTGCTGGACTAGTGCTTTGTGTTGGGGAGGGACAGTCTTTTGTCTGCAGCCAGTAAAAACATAACTTTTATTTCAGAATGTTTCAGTGCATTTTCTGCTTTCACTGTCACTCTCAGGTAATTCATTTTTCTCTGGTCCTGAAAATCTCATTTACTAGGTTTACTAGGTTTTACAGGAAAAAAGTAGGCTGAGGTCCATCGAGATTTTCCCCCCACACTGTGTTGGCCATTTATTGATGATTCTGGCTTGACAAAAGCCAGGTATCAAGTCCTTTTTTGTGCATTGTAAAGTTAATAGAATTAACTAGTTCTTGGGATAAGGTGTTCCAGAGATGTGGTGTTTGTATAATAAATAAATGTTGCCTATGATTAGTCCTTGACTTCATGACCTCAAGTTGTTTATTGTGTCTCCTTAGAGAGGTCCGATTTAATGAAAAGGACAATCCACATTGCTCCATTAAATCTGGAGATTGTAGAATGTTATAAAGAAATAATAAGTCTCCTCTAAGCCTCCTAGACTGAAGGGAGTGTAAACCGGCAGCTTTCAATCTGACCATATAGTGTTTGGAAGATAATCTCGGAATTGTTTTTTGTTTTACCAGGAGAGACACTCTAAGCTGAAAGCCAGTTTACAGGTGCGACTTGGGAGTACAAGGAAGTTAAGTCACTTGCTCAGGGTCACACAGTATGCAAGTGGGGACTGTGGGATTCAAATCCAGATCTCCAGGTTTGCAGCTCAGAGCCTTAAACCACTGCACTATACTGCCTCCCACACATTTTGGTCACCCATCTCTGTATTTGTTCTAACTGAAAAATGTCTTCCTTGAGATGTGGGTTCCAAAATGGAGACCTGTAATCAATGTACGATCTAATGCAGGCCCTGTATAGAGGGTTAATACTTTGTTCAGTTTTAGTGACAAAAGTCTGTCTAATCTGTTTTAACAAACCATTTGCTGTATTGGCTACTTTAGTGCAATGGTCACTAGAGGAAAGTTTATTGTTGACAATTATTCCTAAATCTCTTTCTTTAGTGGAGGCTTTAAGTGGAGTTTTGTTTCCTATTTTTTTTCTCACGTTCCTTAATTTCTGTACACGCTCAGTGTTTCAGTGCTACTAAAATACTAATATCTGTACAATGCTCTGGGGAAAGTAATTGTTGATATTTGTGATTATTTTTTTGTAATACATTATCCCTTTTTTGTCATTTTGATATTTTATTTAATTATTTTTTCTGTATCAGTATTGTGTATTATTCTTCAATCCAGTAGTACTTGTACACATTACCACATTACAATGAGTGAAAGAGGTAAAGGAAATTACAGACAGGAAGGAAAGGCAGAGAAGAGAGAAGTGATGACCACCAATGGAGATGGATGAGGGAGTGTGATATGGATGCAGCAGGTAGTAGTGTATCTACAGTGTGTGATGGTATTGGCACTGTTAAAAATGTGTTTTCAACACTTGATTTGACTGCTCTCTTAGTTGAGGAAGGTAACAGCCAGAACCAATATTTGTCATCTGAAATTGCCTCAGCACCATCAACACTAGTGAATAAACATGTTTGTGTTGAAAAATATCCAAAGGAGCCTCCACCACTGGTTAGTTGTAGTAGATCTGAGTCTAAAGATGATGCAGTGGCAGAGTTGTGTGTGCCACTGCCATCTCAAGAAAATGAGGACGAGGAGGTCCTGCGAAAGGAAGAGGAGGAGGAGAAAAATGGAGGGTGAAGATGAGGATGGCTCCTGGGAGCCCGAAAAGAAAAAAATGCAAAGGGTTATAGCAAAGTATACATATTTTTTAAATTGAAGGGTAGGGAACCTGTGTCACAAAAGGTAACATATGATGACACAGTACAGAAAGAAGTGTGGGCGTGGTGATCACTAACACCACCACAACTGTTGCTCCAGATACATTTGTGCGTCATTCAAAATCCTTTGTGTGAGACTTTTTTATTACTGATCCAAAAGATGACACTGTGTCAATATATCAGCGTTGTCAGGCCTGAGTAAGCTATGGCAAGAAAGGGTCTCATGTTGGCAAGGATGGACAGCATACCCATCTTAAAGTCAAACAGATGGCTGGATGACAAGCATATCAGCAAAAAGTGTCTGCAGGTGGTTTAGGAGGTGGGATGAGGTGGAGGATACTGTGGATGAAAAGATGGTTGAGGAGGAGGAGGAGGTCAGTAGTACCCCTGAAAGTGTGAAATTTCTGATGAGCAACAGCAGCAAGAACAGCAGCAGCGTCACCTTGACAAAACCCCTCAGCCAAGTCATATGTTTCTTGACACTGTCTCCATCTGTGACAGCCTCCAAGCAACATGGTGCCCACACAAAACTGTTCCCCAAAAGCACACACCCAAAAAAGATCTTGCCAGCTATTACTAGCATTCTAAGCAATGTAAATTCTCCCCAAATCATTCTTGGGTCAGGGAATTGAATGCTGCCATGGAAGAGATGATCACTATCCATCTTCTCACATGTTTTATTGTGGAAAATGGTGGTTTTCTTCTCTTTACATCCAAAGCATGCCCCAAGAGGAAAGTGCCAGCCAGGGCCCACTTTTTACAGCGTGCAATTCCTGAACTGAGGAATGTTGTTGAAAAAGAAGTTTCACATGCTCTGCAACATTCCTACAGTTCATACATACTTCTTCTACTGATATGTGGAGCAGTGGACCAACAGGTGCTAGTTCTTTTATGTGTGTAACAGCACCTTGGGTAGAACTGAAGGGGGGTTGTTATTGCTTTGGCATCAAATATAAGTGACCTAATTGCAATGGAAGCTTCATGCCTGGAATTCACAAGATTGCAACACTGGCTATGACGAGCATGCTTCAGTCACACAATGGGGAAAAAAATTTATGTCAATACTGGGGGAGACTGATGCTTGATTGAAACCACTGTCCTAGAAGCAGGCTTCATATCCAGTGACAATAGCGAAAACATTGTCAAAGCTATTAGTGATGGGTGTTTTGTTAGAGTGCCTTGCTTTGCACACTGTCTAAATCTGGTTGTGCAAGAGCCCTTGTCACAATGGGACATTATAGAAGTGCTCACCTGTGGCATTGAGTATCTGTCCATTTTGTATGATCTTGAAATGCAAGGGACCAGTTACATGCACTGCAAATACAAAATGGTCTGCCTTGTACTGCTGAGGATGAAGATTTAGCTCTGAAACATCAGCACATCCATATGCAGGCTGACCCTGGCCTGGGGATCTAAGAGACAAATATACACTGCGCATGGAGTTAATTTGTCCTGGAAACCGTGGCCAGCAGAAGTTTATGATTTGTACCTTTGGCTCCTATCTGCTTTTGTGGAAGCTTCATTTGGAAAAAAAAGTATTGGGATTTAGGCAATTGAACCAGGAAAAATGTTTCCGTAGTACACTGGATTAAGCAATCGAGCCAAGAAAAGCATAGAGACTGGTACAGTGACGTTACATTTTTATGTTATTAATCACCAATTTGTGACTTTGAATTTGTTTTAGTCATAAGAAGTTGCAATGAGTTTGTACTGCCTGAATAATAAAAGCAGTCTTCGTTCAGGAAGAAATGGGAGTATGATATTAGTTTGTAGGTGTGCAGATATAATTGTTCACGTA
This sequence comes from Neoceratodus forsteri, assembly GCA_016271365.2. NCBI lineage: Eukaryota > Metazoa > Chordata > Ceratodontiformes > Ceratodontidae > Neoceratodus > Neoceratodus forsteri. The sequence goes on along the minus strand of CM028129.1, from coordinate 953,209,794 downwards.
TGTGGATGCCAGTATGTAAAAAATGGCCTGCCTCAGCACTGATTAAAGAAGGAGAATGTCATGAGGTAGAATTCAAACCTGTATATGCTAGAACAGATACATAAACAGTATAAGCCCTTATCAGACTACATGGTCCTTCATGCAAACTGTGACAATTCTAGAGCTCTATGTTGATACAACAGAACAGTGGAGGTTTATAGATAGGTTGATTTTGATCTCGAGGCATTCTGATCATGCCACAGGGACACTGCATCTATTAGCCAGGCCATCCCACTACTCCAAGTTATGAGGCAGACCAACTGTAATGTGCAGTAGCAGGTTGAGGCAGCAGATGACTCTTTAAGCTGTGCATTGTCTGTACACATGCTTAATGTATTGGATCTTAACAGGCACCTGAATGTTATCCTCACATCTGTGGATTTCATGACCATAAAAAACGCCGCATCTACACTACAAGTGGGGTATTCCAACCCTGATTGATGGTAGTAGTAAGACAGCTGAGTATGTGAAAGGATTGATGATCAGTTGTGCACATGGGGCCCAATTCCAGAAGAGCCCTTAGATTGCCACAAAAGTTCCGGTGATCAAGGGCTGCGGCACACTCCCGGCGCATCAGTTACCATGCACCTGATTCTGGAACATCAGGGGTCCCTGTGCCACAACACCCGGGACATGCCACAACGGAAGGCTAGCAGCAGATGCAAGGTGCACCTGCAGGGCCCAAAGGATGGATCTGCCCACCCCAGCCCACTTGGCGTATGGCAGACCACAATGTCCAGAGTGCCCCTGGGGCAGAAGTGACATCAGGGGTACCATAGGGGTGTTGCAGGTATGTGTGTGTGTTGGGGGAATGTTTGGGAACCCAGCAGGAGTGTCCTTGCCAGTGTTAGCCACTCTCCAGTATATACAGTGCCATCAGACTGGCACCACCACCGGGTGACCGATCATCCTCCCCTGACATATACATGCTCCCCAGTACCTCTGCTGTACAGCCCTGTCCCTTCTGATTCCCGGACCCCACATACAAAGCCTCATGCTAGTTCCACACTTTAAGGCAAGGCAAGGCAATTTTATTTGTAAGGCACCCAATCCTGGAGGCTCTGGGTGTCTAACAGAAATGATAACAAAGCATAGTGAGAAACAGAATGAATTAATATAAAAGAAAAATGATGCATAAATACAAGTATGACAATTTAAAATAGATTAAAAGGCTTTCAGACTGTCACAGAAAGGGACTAGAACAGGATGGACTCAGAAATCTGGAAAACCCAGGACAAAGAGGTGGGCTATCAGCCTCCACTAGAACACCTCAAGAGAGGGAGCCTGCTGGATGGAAGGTGGTAATGAATTCCACAGGGTCAGCCCAGAGATGCTGAATGCACAATCTCCTGAGGTCTTGAGCCAAACCCTGGGAATGTCCAGGAGGCCCATCGAAGAGGAGCAGAGGGAGCGAGTGGGGGTCACTGTTGTCAGGAGCTCTGACAGGTAACCAATACCCAGTCTGTATAGGGCTTTTAAGGTGAGAAAACCCACCTTGAAAAGGACCCTCCACCTGACTGGCAGCCAGTGCACATCCCACAGGACCAGGGTCACATGACGGGACCTCGAGAGACCCGTCAATAACTGGGCTGCCACGTTCTGCACTAGCTGAAGTCTGAGGAGGGTCAGTCCCATGACCCAAAAGTATGAAGAGTTGCAGTAGTCAAGCCTCAAGGTCACAAAGGCATGCACTAGCATCAGCAGGTCCTTGGATGGAATGAGGGGCTTAATCCAGGCAATGTTTCACAGGTGGTAGAAACCACTACTGACTACAGATGACACCTGATCTTCAAAAGTCAATCTGTTTTCAAGGATCACAACCAGATTTCACACCCTCAGGGAAATCACCAATGGAGCAGAACCCAGGAAAAGCCTGAGTCAGCCCCAGGTGGCAATTCATCATGTCCACGACCAGGCTCAGACACTGGATTGAGAAAGGGCAAATTCCTTTTTGCACCTTATAAAAAATGGTAATGTCACTGGTGTCTGCTAAGCCAAAATCCAGTTTTACTGGTGTTTGGTTTTGTGTACTTTATTTAACAAATTTTAACTCTGCTAACATGCATTTTAGCAATTTTGACCACCACTATTGCACATCCTTCCATCCTTGTACCAATTTAAAGTTATTTTAGGTACAAGATGTGATGGCAGCAGCAGCACTACAGCCCCGATCCCTAAGGTGTGATGGAAGCAGCACTAAGGACCCCATCACTCAAGTGCGATGGCAGCACCAACAGCACTACGGCCTCCATCCCTCTGGTGTGATGGCAGTAGCAACAGCTCTATGGTCCCCCTCTCTCAGGTGTGACAGAAGCAGCAGCACTGTGGCCCCCATCCCTTAGGTGTGATGGCAGCAGTACTATGTTCCCCGTTGCTCAGGTGTGATGGAAGTATCAGCACTATGGGCTCCATCCCTCAGGTGGGACAGCAACAGTACTACATTCCCCATCCACCAGTGGTGATGGCAGAAGTACTATGGCCCCCGCTCCTCAGATGTGATGGCAGTAGCAACAATGCACTCCACATCCCTCAGGGCTGATGGCAGTAGTGATAGCACTATGATCCCCTTTCTTCAATACCCACACCCCCATACACAAGTTACAAGTTGGTCTCTTTGCTTGTTAGAACTCAGATGTGAATTAATCAGAACCACCACCGCTAAGGTGGACTGCCTTTGTTTTTTTCTATCATTTAACTGCCTGAACTGGATTTCTACCTGTGACATCACTGATCGGGCTTCAGGAACAGACTTGGGTGTTGGAGGGCCAGCCTGGGGGAGGTGAAGGTTTGAGTGTCAAACTACCACTTGCCTGGTCCTGGGAGGGAGGGTGGGTTCACAGCTCAGCATTTTCTGGCCTCTGGTGGAGGTCAGAGGCATGGCAACATGTTGGCCCTCACTGCGGGAGGAAGCATGATGGATGTCGGCTTGTGCCTTGACATCATGTGACCTGTCACAGTCCCAAGAAAATGGGAAAACACCCACTGGCCAACCAGAGGATAGCTGCTGGTCCCTCCATAAGCCTGAAGCCCCAGACTCATGTGTCCATTCTGACCACTGCCATGCCCAAGATACATAGGAAGCTCTTCGGGGTGATTCTTCTCCCCTCGTAGCCTCCCACAGTGGTGGAGCCCACCCGATAAAGGGTTACTTTGGGTTACCTGGTAGCACGGCAATAAGGGGCAGTGGATGGTGGTCAGGACTCAGCAGCAGTGGTAGGGGACCTTGGTAGGCCTGAAGGAGTGGATGGCCAGGGGGGTAGAAGGTGCAAAAAAAACCTGCCAGAATTTGCGTCTTTGAAATAAAGTGTCTTCACCTAAAAAAATCCACAAGTGATTAGTGGAGGATCTTCAAAAAGAAAATAAAGCTTCTACCAAACATGTGGATGCATTTTTTTACTTGGTCTCCATGAAAAGGGTGTCTGTCAGTTTTCATGTCTGAGCTCAGATATGAATTGAGCACCACTCTGCTCACCAGCATCATACAGCCCCAGGATCTTACCTTCTGTGTGTCATTGAATGTGCTTTAAAATCCACTGGTCAAGCATAAGAACACTTAACATTTGTTTTTTGTTGAAGCAGTCTATCAGAAAACTTTTTGTTGTCACAGAGACTGAAACAGCATGTGGGAGAAAATGTGCCAATGAACCCATTCACCTAAAATGGGTGGAAGCTGAGGGGAACTCAGGAGGGAGAGGAGGAGGGGCTACTTCACTGAGAGGGTGGTGGAACCATGGAATGTGCTGCCCAGGGGACTGGTGGAGGCAGAGACTGTGAAGGTGTTCAAGAGGGGCTGGGACAGGTATAGAGGGAAGGTAAACCAAGCAGGTGGGGGGGACAGCAAAGTCGGCACCCAGTATGGGGGCTAACGAGCAGACACAAAAGACCATTAAGCCTACTCTGCTCGTATTTTAGTATGTTAGTTAATGGGGTGCTAACTGTGAAGTCTTTTTGTAAGTAGTAATGCAGTTTCTTCCTTGTGAACATACTTTCATTCAAACCAGTTTTCATTCAAACAACTGAGGATTTTGAATGCCCTGCTGATTATAAACTTGAATAAGCTAGTTGGTAACAGTGATCCTGCACTTATCAATCTACAACCTAGATACTCACATGCAAAGAATGCAATCAAAACCTGAATAAAGTCTAAAAACAAGCTTATAAAACACATGAAATGCATCTGAACATTTCTCTTTACCTATACAAAATCATTGCAGCCTGAATAAAACTCAGGTAAATTACATGGTATCCTGACTACTGTAGGATGTTTATTTATTTAAGAATCAGATTTATAACCTTTGAGTCAAGGACTCATTTACAAAGGCACTTTGTCGAGTGGGACAGACAAGTAAACAGTGTGAGGTACAACAGGGTAGCATACAGGTGCAGGATACATATAACAATAAGAACACTGTTGCAAGGAACAATAGGCAATGTTGCATACAGTAGTTACTAGTTATACAGAATAGCAGTCCTGGGGACATTGTCAGGCAGTATTGTAGGATAGCAGTCAACCGGACAGTGTCAGGCTAGAAGAGTGGTGTGCAGATATCATGCCATCACAGTAAAATTAGTGGCAGTTACAGCTTCGGGCATCTAAGAGGAAATTCCAGAGGGCAGCTTTGAGGGGGCCAAGTTTGGTGAGATTCATGGTGGAGGGCAGGAGGGAATTGTTCCATGTGGGGGCACGGTAGTGGAAGGACCTTTGGGCTAAGGAGGTCTTGGTAAGGGGCACCTGGAGGGTGGACTTGACTGCACTCTGGGAGGAAACAACTGGGGATGCACACTACAGGGATGCAGCAATCCTTGGGGGTGATAGGCCTAGCAGGGATTTTTTTGGCAAGTAGGCAGGTTTGATAGTGCAGGCATTTGTCAAAGGTGAGCAGGTGGGTGGTTGAATAAAGCAGGCAGGTATGAGTCCGATGGGTGTGCCAGTCAGAAGCCTGCAAGCCTTATTTATTGAGATCTGAATTTTAGTGAGGATGGAGTTGTCAGCCACGGCATAAATAGGTAGGCCGTAGTCTACTAAGGACAGAACGGAGGAGTTGATGGCCAGACAGAGGGTGGTTTGGGGGAGGCAAGCTTTATGTCAATAGAAGAGGCCAATCTGAGAATTTATTGCTGAGGACAAGGTACTGATGTGGGTGTGGAAGGTAAGTGCTGAGTCAAAGGTGATGCCCAGGTATTTGTAGGATGACACCTGTTTGAGAGGGTGTGGATTACTGGGGATAATGTGGAAGGGGGTGATTTTTGGCCTTGTTCTGGTGGTGAGAAAAAAGCATGGATTTTGTCTTCTTGAGGTTAATGACCAGCCGGTGGTCAAGGAACCACTTTTCAGCTTGGCTAAATGTAAATTGAAGGGATTTCTGTAGTGATGCGGGGTCAGGGTGGGAGGCAATAAGGACAGCATCATTGGCATAGAGGAGTGTACTATCAGAACAGGCACTGGGGAGGGTATTGAGAAAGATGTTGAATAGAACAGGGCCCAGGATGGAACTCTGGGGGACTCCAGAATGAACGGGCTGGGAGTTGGATAGGGTACCTTTAACCTTTATATACTGGGATCTGTTGGATAGGTAACTGGTGAACCAAGCGAGGGGGCCAGGGTAGAAGCCAAGTTGATGGAGGGAGTCAAGTAGGAGGGGGTGACAGACAGTGTCAAAGGCCTTAGAGAGGTCAATGAACACCGCTCCCACGATGTGACCAGATTCGAGAGCCAAGTGGAGAAGGTGGGAGAATTGCAGGAGGGCTGTGGTGGTGCTATGCCCAGGATGGAAGCCATTCTGTTCAGGACACAGCAGGTCATAGTTGGGTAGGTACACGGAGAGCTGTGGGGCCACTATTTTTTCAAGCACTTTGGAGAGCAGGGGGAGAATGGAGATAGGCCTGAAGTTACTAGGGGAAGTCCTATCCCCACTCTTATGGATTGGGGCAGTTTTCCAGGCACTAGGGAACTGGCCCAGACATAGTGACTGGTTTAAGAGGTTGGTTAGCAGGATAAGCACTGTGTCCAAGACTAGTCGGAGGATCCTGGAGTCCAGGGGATCATAGCTGGGATTGTTACTGGCTAGGGCTTTTTGTAGATGAGACCTGGCTTCAAGGGGGAATATGGTGCAAAGGTAGAAAGTGGATGATCCAGGGTGGGAGGGGTGGTGGCTGGGATAGGGTCAAAGAAGTGGTTGGGAAGGACCAAGCTCAGATCTGAGAAAGCCGTATTGAAGGCCTTAGCTATGAGGGAAGGATCGGAGGTGATGGTTCCATTTTTGGCAGTTTGAGAAGGAGGGGGCAGGACATTCCATTTAGCTCCTTCATGTTGTCCCAGAAGGCACGGGATGAGTCCCAAGTGGATGCAACTGAGGTTTGATAATGACCTGCCTTAGCCTGCCTTATGGCCCAGGTGCACCTATTACATGCAGCATTATATGCTTGTCTGTCAGCCAATTTGCCAGAGGCAATCGCAATATGCCAGAGATTGTCTCTTAGCTTCAATTTATGGATAAGAGAAGGGGAGATCCATGAGGTGTTCTGTTTTTTGTTGCGGGTGCTAGTCAGGGGGCATAAAGGTCACAGACCTTGCTGAAAGCACCAGAGAAATAGGCTAGGGCAGAGTCAATATCTGTTGCAAGCCGGATGGGGGACCAATCAAGCTGGGCTAGGTGCATTTTTAGTTTACTGAGACCCCTGGGGCCAAAGCGCTGGTGGGAGGTGACCTGGGGCATTTGTTTCAGTGTGGGAGATGACCAGTGACATAGGACAGGAGAGTGGTCACTAAAGGAGTCTGGTAATACATGTAATAAACATGTAGTGGTATTTTTTTAATATTCTTTGTAAACCAGGTAAGGCCCACTAGGCAGAACTGCCTGTTTTCAGGGGTGACCCAGGAGTACTGGGGGAGGTTGAGTGACTTGTTCAGAGTCACACAGTATGCAAGTGGAGGCTGTGGGAATCAAACCCAAGTCTGCTCGATGTACCCAGTTCAGTCACTGTTTGTTACTCTAACCACTAGGCTATACTGCCAGCTATAATAACATCCATATATAATGTTTTAATACATGATTTCAATAATAGTGCACAGTACCTACAGTGCAAATTATGAACATTAAACACTTTACAATATTTTATTAAAACTGAATTATTTGCCACTTCACCTGCTAATTTTTTCTTACACCAAAGTGGTGAATAGTTGACAGAGCACTGTAAATAACTTTAAATCAGGCTTCATTATTCTACATCCAGAAACAGATAAAATTTGTTAATTCTAGATTTATTTAATATTGATTTTCTGTGGCTCACTAAATAGAATCTATTTAGCACTGTATGAGGCAGATGTTTGTACATTTTGGAAGAGAGGCAACACATCTTATCCATTTAGGATTCATGTTAGGAACATAAGTTTTTCTTCATATTTAAAACATACGCAAGTGTCAGTGTATTTTATGCTGACTAATATATGCTGCAGAAAACAGTAAAGGATTTATTGTGAAGCACTCAGGGTCTATAGTAGAACTCCTGCAATTTCCCAGCAAGTTTTACAAAAAATATCTGCAATTTCAGGTTACTTTTCCCACAATTTTCCAGTGGCCCTGCCCATATGTGCTGATACTTGTATTTTTTTTTTGTATCATCCAGTGTAATATAAATAGCAAAAGATGTTTAGGCACATACTAAATGAAAACTGTGGTTTCAGGAAGGAAAGCAGTCCTCGTCTGATGAAGAGGTTGATAGGAAGCATGGGTGGTTAAACTGAATGGCTGGTTACAACAAAGCAGTGCTGATGGTTTCCTTACTGATTCTATATGCAGCAAAGTAGAAAGAATGCGAAGCACAGCAGCATTCATTTTAAGATGATGAAATGTGGGCCAGCCAGCTTGCACTGCAGTAACGCTGCTGCTTGCAATGCCAGTGACCCGGTGTAGGAACGAACTCGGTTTGCTGGAGGTCTTGCCAGGGGAGTAGGATCGAGCACCTGGGGGCTGCGCTCCTTCTCCGGGGAGGGTAGGCTGCAGGTCCCACTGCTTTACCTCCACCTGGGTCACCACGAGTGGTGGTGCAATGGGGCTGCAGAGCTATCAGGAGGGGAGGACACTAGCTGGGATCTGGAGCAATGGCATGTCTCTATGTGCCCTACCTCCTTGGATCCCCTCGAGTGCCAGTGCTCTCAGGGACAGAGACCAAAAAACCAGGAACAATCATCCCACATTGACCAATGGTAAGAAAGGACCCAGCTGCCCCAGATTTCATAGCCAGGCTCCATGAGGGACCCACAGGGCTGCCCAACACACACTAAGGGACTGTGGAGGGATGACCTGGGGTCCCCTCCCTTCCCACCTGTGGATACAACCCAGGCAGGATGGCAGCAGGCCCACAGGAGCTCTCAAGCATTACCTGGGGTGAAGCTAGGGGATACCCAGCCTAAGGATCTCTGAAAAGTGGATATTGATGCTGTGAGAAGGGGGCATAGATAGAGAAAAAAAATAAATAAAAAAGATGCTGAGATCTTAGGGATTCTGTGCAGTGACATGCAATTTCCATGAGGCACAGGTACAAGAATTCAAAATCCACAAACCAAGCAGGATTCCGTGGTTTTGCCAGTGTTACCAGTAAAAACAGTTGTTAAGCACATCAACTGCTCTTGATGTTCTGGGGGCAAAGGACAAATACAGATGGGTATCATCTGCATAACAGTGAAACTCTACATTGTACTGTCAAATGATCTTGCCCCGGGGCAGGATGTACACTGCAAACAGCATCAGTGACAAGATCAAGCCCTGTGGCACTCTGCAAGACAGGGGTATTGGGGAGGAGAAGAAATTCTCCATCACTACCTGCTGCACCCTGTTTGAGAGATAGGACTCAAACCATCTGATGACAGTACAGGTAAGTCCACAAAACTCACAGAAGCACAACTTGGTCCACAGTGCCAAATGCTGAAGAGAAATTGAGAACAAGAACGGACCTGTCTCCTTTATCTCTAGCCCTGAGCAGATCACTATGCACCCTCACTAGAGCTGTTTCTGTGCTATGTCTAGCCTGAAAACCTGACTGAAATGGCTCATAGATGTCCAAGAATATCAGACAATCCTCAAGCTGATGTGCCACTAACTTCTCAACAATCTTGCCCGAAAAGGGCAGGTTGGAGATAGGACAGTAATTCACCAGGACATCAGGGTCGAGGGAAGGTTTCTTAAGGAGGTGCCTCACTAGCACTTCTTTCAAAGCAGCAGGGAGGAACCCCTCCACCATAAAGCACCTGACAATCCTGGTGAACACCGGGCCAACAGCCTAGACACACCCTATTAAGAAATGCATTGGGGCCGGGTCCAGTTCACAAGAAGTGTGCTTCAGTTCTATGATCACCTTAGTCACTTCAGACACCTCCACTGGCCTAAACTTCTCCCAGACAGGAGGAGTGCCTATGAGACTGCCAGCCCTAACACTGTGAGGCAAATGCCTCCCAGGTGGGATCACCAACAGAATGGCCGACACTCTGTTGGAGAAAACCAGAGCAAACTCCTCACACATGGTGGATGGCAACACTTTTCTCGGCTGCAGGCAAGCAGGGTTACAAAGCCTGTCTACAGTCCGAAATAGCTGAGATGGTCTGTTTTTCCTCACAGCAATTTCCCTGGACATGGATTCTGCCTTCTTTGTGGGAAATGTTCCCTTGGTACTCAACATAGTGTGCACGTAGGGCCAGCCTATTGGCCTCCAGATGGGTCCTCCACCAACAGCAATCCAACCTCTGACCCTTGATCTTCAGCACTTTGAGGTCCCCATCAAACCAGGGGGACCTCAAGTGAGAAGATCTGGGTCATATATGAACTAGTGTGAGAGCATCCAGAGCTTCAGAGACCACCCTGTTGCCACTGCCTCTCCAGTTCTTATCGCACATGCCAAGTCAACCTAAGAAAGGTCAACTATGCCACCAGTTCCTCAGGGCACATGCCCCTTAAAGAGTGAAAGCTGACCACCTCCACATGGGGGACTACTGGGAAGGGGGCCCAAGTGTGAACTCCATGGTACAGTGATAAGACCAAGTGACCTGATCAGTCTTGAGGTTATCAACTTCAAGACCTAGCTGGAACACCAGATTGAGTGAGTGGCCGTGTTGGTGGGTCACAGAAGCAACCGATTGTGACAAGCCCAGTGAATGCATCAACTGGAGCAGGTCATAACTGAAATGCAAGGGTGAGTCATCGATCCAGGCATTGAAGTCCCTCAGGATTAAACACCTGGGGGACTCCAGCAGCTGGTCAACAATGAAGTCTACCACCTCCTGCAGGAAATCTCCTCCTGCCCTGGAAGGGTGATAAAGAATATTAAATGTGGAGAATCCTGCAACCTGTACCTGCCTCCCCATGCAGAGCAATGCACTCAAAAGATTGGGTTCCATCAATCAAGTGCATTGTGAAGCTCAGGCTGGCTTGAAAAACAATGGCCACACCCCCTGCCCTGGGATCCTTCCTTGGGCAGTGCACTATGGAGTACCCAGTAGGGATGGTGGGTGCAAACATTTGACCAGCATTGTCTCCAAGCCAGGTCTCCATTATGCAAGCTAGGTCAACAGTGGAAATCAAGTCCACAAAAATGGCAGTCTTGTTCTTCATTGACCTGGCATTGCAAAGCACCACCTGAATAGGATGAGAAGATGTGGCTGGACCTCTAGCTGCCTACCCACTCAGTCCAGTGGAAACCCTGAGTACAGAGACCAAACATGTCTTCCCTCTCCCTTGGTTCCATTTACACCCAGGGCAACTCCTGGACTGGACAAACTCCATGCAGTTCACCACTCCATCCTTAACTACCCTCAGCTCCCTACAGATCCTTTACCTCCTAGTAATTCCAACCTCCCCACAGTGTCTAGCTGCGATGGCAGGAACTGGGAGGTCATTAAAGGGGTGAAGGTCACGGAACCGAGTGGCAGCATATGTAATTCTAGCAGGGCTGTGGCACCAACACATCTTGCCTGGCTCATCTATTCCCCAATAGAATTCTGAAGTTGCACAAGGTCTCACCATGCAAAAAAAACAAACCCGAAAAAAGACAAACATTGTTGCAAGTGGTGCAGACCATCTCTTGGCTGGTTTAACGTGACCCCCTTCCTAATGCCACGGAGGGGATTCTGGAATATGAAATTGGTGGATGTTGCAGCCCCACCATGGCACAAGCCCTCTTGTGACCTGGCGTATCCAGACACAGGTCGCAAGGACAGCGCAGTGCCCCTTTGGCACAGCAGCTTCCCTCACTGGCGCAGACCACATGCTGAAATAGGGAATGCTGCAAACACCAATGCAAGGTGTGACTTGTGAAATTCCTGTTTGTTGCAAGCACCTTGCATCAGGCATACTAGAATTGGGCCCATGGTTTACAAATGCTAAAAAAACAGCACATTAAGATGAGATGCAGTGTATTATCCTCAGCAACAGTCAGCAAGGTAAATGAGAGAGCTGGAGATGCAGCTTCAACATCTACCAGTAAGACAACCAGAAAACCACCTCCAAAATCAAATCCTCTATGGGCAGTTCTTGCAGAAGTTGGCATTGCAGAATGTGAGGAGGAGGAGAAGGAGGAGGAACAGCCAGAGGATGCCAGAATAAAAGCAGCAGCCAAATCTATCAAGGCATATACAGTATAACGGACCACAAACACCTTGGAGCTGATGATGAATCCCTTCTGTATTGGAACAACAAAGTTAAAGAGCACATTGTATTGGCAGATGAGCTTTTAAATATTTTAGCTGCCCTTCATCTAGTACTAGTTCTGAATGTGTTTTCAGAGCAGCTGGAGCAGTCGTCACAGACAGACATACAAACCTATCTCCAAGAAATGTTGCTATGATGGCATTCATTAACATGAATAGTGGACATATACTTCTAAATAGAAGTGCATCACTGTAGGCACCACTGACACACCAGAATGAAGAAATGGAAGGACAGTCACCCACCAGCACCACAGACATAGACATGCAATAATTCAGAATTCACATGTGGTGAAAATTCAGATGTTGAGGATGCAGAAGAGTTATTCATTCTGCAGGATGAGGAGTAGTATGTTAATTAATTTGGAGGGCACAGAAAGAAGGAGAATGTAACTACACTCTGTTGTCTCCATTCTTCCTTCAGTTCTCCTGCACTAGGAACTATATGGGCCTCCTCCTCCTCCTCCTCCTCCTCCACCATCTCATGCATGCCTTTGAAAAACCATGACTCGTAACCCAGTCAAAGTGCCACATACCAGATTAATGTGACCCTGCTGCTATGCGTGCCACTACTAATGATCAGCCCTATGGTCTTGTTCAGTCCTCCTCACCTGGGAACACCATAGGCCTTCTCCTCTTCCTACATCTCATATCGCCAAATAAACCCAGACTCCTAGCCCAGCATAAATGCCAGACACATTTACTTCTGTGTGAACATGCTTCTGTTGTCCTGCTGTTTCCTCCAGCAAGCAATGTGCCTACTCCTTCTCCCATCCAAATGGAGCACGCTTGTGCTATTACACATCATGGCCATCACTAATGTGATGGTAAGTATCATTCATTCTTTTGTGTGTTTTAATATTTTCATTTTCCTTTTACAGGTACAAAAGACGGAGTGGGCTAGACTATAAATAATTTCACACTTGTGTTCACATAGATACTGTCGGCAGATATCAGGCCTATGAGCCACCCAGTCTGCCCATTTGAGCTTGTAAGTTCCTTTCTCATTTTTCTTGAAGTCTGTTGCCCCTTACCCCTGACCTCCAGGGTTCCCAGGTTTCCACTCCTGCTGCCTCATCCTCAGCAGCCAGCAAGCTGCCTCCTTCTACTCCCCTGGGGCACCATTGTGTCATTATACAACCTTTTCATCAGTAATGTGATGGTGAATATCATTTCAGGATGTTTTCTTTTTTTCTTTTCATTTTTCCTTTCACAGGTACACTGTGGGTTAATGTATTGGGTCACCAACTGCGTATAGCAACCATATTTTCAGCCTTGTCTTCTCATCTGACAGTGATGACAGTGAGACTGTAAGACTGACAAGGGATATATTGTGTGACTTCCATAGCGGCATGGTGGGGAAAAATTAATTGTCTCTTGTCTTCACAAGCGACAGCTGGCAGTGCATAATAGACATGCTGTGTGGCCACTATTTTGGCAAACTCAGGCTAAATACCTTTTCTGTCTTCACAGGTTACAGTTATGGAAACATAGGGAACTGTACAATGGCTCTATCATGTGACCACAACGGTGGCAAAGTCAGGCTAAATATTTTTTTTCCCTTTATAAGTCACATGTATAGTAAGACTTGGAGTGAACGCACTGTGGCTGCTTTACTAAGGTCCTCATAATTTTCCTTCTCTTTACAGGTCTCTATCTGTCCTGCTTTCTACTCACCCCATAAGCAAGACTTTTCCTCCACCTCCTCTGTCTGGGGCACCTTTATTCAATACCAAGGCAGGGCCATCACCAATATGATGATTGGCATACTTTCAAAAATTTCTTTTTTATTTCAATTTTTTTTTTGTTTTCCTTTCACAGGCATTCTGTAACCCATTATGGAGCATACTAAAGTATAAATAATGTCTTTCTTGTATTCATATCAGATCTGTTTACTGTATGCTGTTAAGATGAATTCCTCATCTGTCTAAAGCAAGCAAGCCATTGCCATCTTCTAATCTCCACCAGACAGTTGATGTGGTCAGCCTTGCCAACTAATGTTGCTTCTGACCTCTTCCTTCAATATCTCCACCATTGTATGTTGTCTTATTAAGCTCAACACATCCTTAGTATTAGAGATGCAGCAAATTTATGTGGGCACTTCGTGTTGCCACTCCGCGGGCAATCAAAAATGTTCACTTCGCCTTGTCATTATTATTGCGCATTAAGGCGGAATGTTACCGTGAAGTAAAGTGAAGTCATTGTTTTAAATGGACTTCGTGTTCCTCATTATGATTTTAAGTGATCCACTTCATGTTCCAGATTTGGCAGCCCCCCCCACACACACATATCACATGACTCACAGTACTATAAGTCACATGCTTTAGCCAGGCAGGAATTAAGTGCCTTGCCAAGGAGATAGTTTCACTTTCTCCTGTGCAGAGGGAGAGAGAGGAGTGTGTGTATGAGACAGCCTAAGTGGAGATCAGAGGAGATGTAGTGTTTGAATTGAGACCTAACAGCTTTTTTAAAAGCTACATTTTTCATCTTTTGTGTACTCTTTTTTACTTACTTTGTTCTTTCTACAAATTTATTTTTTCTTTCTTCTCTAAGTTGTTATCTGTGTCTGAGTGACTGTGTGTGTGCCTGTGTTGTGTGACAGTATGAGTGTTTTGTATCGAGTCAACTCATTGTTGCTCAGACAGAGGGAGGGCAGTAGCAGAGAGGACCAGGGTGAGGGAAAGTCTGGGATTGAGGCAGTTCTGAGAGAGTGTGGTAGGCATCGCACAGAAGGAGTGTGCCTGTGTGTGTGTGGGGGGGTGGCCGCTGGTTCCTGTTGGACTGAACAAAAATCTTGAGTCGTACCCACCTGGAAGCAGGACCAGCACCTCCTCCTGAGGCAATTGAACCAGCACCACCACCATGTCCAGCACCAGCTCCATCACCAGGTCATCTGAAGCAGGATGTGCCTGTGCCCCTGGGCCCAGGTGTGGATCCCATTGGGCACCATGACCAGCTGGCTGCCTGTGCATCTGTCCCTCCCCTGCCTATGCCTGATCCTCCCTGCACCTCTGTTGTTTGGGAGTTTTTCAATTGTATCGGAGGGAGAGCAGCATGGTCAGGTGCCATATATGTCAGGTGGAGGTGTGCTGTGGCCCCCAGGGGACTCATCTGGGGACTGAGGGCCAGGCACCCATACACTTGACCACCACCAGTTGGAGTGGCAGGCTGCCACAGAATGGGCCAGGCCTGCACCTGCTGGCACTTCTGTGGCAGAGGGTGCAGCTGTGCATGGACCTAAGAAGAAGAAGGTCACAGCAGCACCTGCTGCTCCACCAGCACCCCACCAACACCACCCCCAGTGGAGCCAGTAGCACCTGTGGACCCCAGAGAACTGCCTGTAACTCAAGCTGACCTGGCAGTTCTCTGGAGTGCTGTAGAGGAGAACAATGAGAGGGTGAGTGCTGTCCAGCAGAAGTTGGATCGCATAGAGGGACATCAATTACAGATCATGTCCATGCTCCAACTGCTGCCCCATTCCTTTTGTTAAGTGAGTGTGAGTGTGTGTGTGTGTGTGTGTGCTGTTTTGGTGCCTCAGTAACGTTTACTTTCTGTTGCACAGTGTTTGTGGAAAAGCAAGACTGAGCAGTGCACATATACTGTGTTAAACTGCATGTGTGCAGTCAGTGTTCTTTCCTGTGTGTGTATGTACTGCAGACACTGTCCAGCTTCTTGAAAACATATAGATGCTGATTGTGGACTTGTTGTTGTGTTTATGGTATAAAGAATAAAGATAAGAATATATAACATATTTTTTATTTGTTAGGAGATCACAGCAACAAAAAATTCTGCTTTTCAACAAACTGTATCCAACAGACATGAAGTATTGCTGATGCACCCAATATATTTCATGGTGTACAGACATTATAAAGTCAGAAAATATATAAGGTCCAGTTCACTGCCACCACACTGTGCTACCACATTTGTTCTTTTTATTATTTGTTCTGGAATAAGTGATGTCTTTCTAGTTTAGACTGGCAGTGTCAGTTTTGCAGCAAGTTGATGTACACCATAACACGACACAGTGCCAGTGGTAGCACAGTGTGGTGGCAGTGGACTGCAGGACCTGTTATATATTCTGACTTGAAAATGTCTGTACACCATCAAATATTTTGGGTGCCTCAGCAATATTTTATGTCTGTTGGGTATGGTTTGTTAAAAAGCATGATTTTTTTGTGCTATTATCTCTGCGAAGTCATGTGTGCACAGTGTGAGTGACTGAGATGCACACTGGTCTGAGACCTCTGAAAACATATCATATCACTTTGTCTGCTGCTGTTGATGGTACAAATAAAATGTATGTTATATATTCTTATCTTTATTATTTATACTATAAACACTGCAACAAGTCAGCATTTATATATATATATATATATATATATATATATATATCTATATATGTATTTGCAAGAAGCTGGACAGTGTCTGCACACACAGGAAAGAACACAGACTGCACACATGCAGTTTAGCACAGTATAATTGCACTGCTCAGTCCTGCTTTTTGACAAACACTTCACGATAGCACAACAGAAAGTAAACATTACAGAGGCTCCAAAAATATTTTCCAGACTCACCAGAATTCCCAATCCCAAAATGCAACTGTATTGTGTCCAGAAAATTCCCCAGTGCTGACAAAGTGAAATTGGAGCATAGCAACAAGAATGCAAAGTCTCCCAGAATAAATGGCACACTCAGTCATGCATGCAGTGCTTATACAGTCACCAGAATGACTGTGTATCCCCAAAATGCAACTGTCTTGTGCAGAAAATTCCCAGTGTTGTCAAAGTGAAATTGGAGCATAACAATAAATGCTTCTGCTGTTGCAATTACATGTAATTCTGCTGTGTATTGACCTTACTGTGATGATGATGTGATGATGCACAGTGTCTTGCCAAACCATATGAAGGAGGGATAACATTGAGTTTACCATCTCAAATGATGATACTGAGAACTGTTGGTTGCCCAAAGTGTGCTGAAATCACCGCAACAGGAAGAGTGCCCTTTGTGTGTACACTAATAGTACCTTTGGTGAGTTGATATCTATCTATCTATCTATTTATCTATATCTATCTATCTATATATAGTATATATCTATATATATATATCTATGTGGGTATATATTTTTTTTTGGGTGGGGTTGACATATATGATGTATATACATGTAATCATTGTATTGTTTTGTGTCACAGGTCACTCACATACTGTTGGTGTGTACATTCATGTGCTTGATGAGAAATTGTGGTGTTGGAATTGGAATACTGTCAAGCCAATGAAGGTAAGTATTTTTTTGGGGGGAGGGAATTATCATTTGCAAGTAGGTCTCATTAATGGTTTATTGTTTGGTTAATTCTTTACAGATTTTATCTGCATTCTTTTCCAGTCCAGTAATGATGTTCATGATCATCATTGATTCATACCACTTGTTGCATGTCTGCCAGCTCGGGGGGGTATGATGTTGAACATGTTATTTGGATAAGGCAACTATGACACCACAAAGCATCTGGAAGTTTCCTAAAAAAAGAAATGAAGGACTTATTAAACTTGATTACAGCAGTAACACTTTATCCCGTGACTGTTCCACTCCATCATATACTGTATGCTGATTAGCAGATAACAAGCTGTCCCACTGAAGCCACATGAAGACCAAATCATCACATCACAATTAAATTTAGTACCAGGCCATAACCAATACACTGTGTCAGTGTCCCTGCATCTTAACTGAAGTTACATTTTAAAACCACAGCTTGTCAAGTCACACAACCTGGGTCAAACTTTTTTCAACACTGGCATGGCTGCAGCTGCTGCAAATTGCAATACAGTGTATAATGTGTTGGACAAATATTATGTGACGTACATGTCACCTACTTTATGAATCAACAGTCAGAATTTGCATTCCTATGAAAAAAAAGGAACAGGTGAAATAAAATTGATATACTTACCAGCATGGAAAATGGATACCCTGTAGGTTTCTGTAGACAGTAATGCTATACCATACAGACTTTCAGCAAAGGAGAGTCGTTTGTTAACCTGTAAAAAAAAAATAAGTTGACTGTATGTGTTTGACCACTGCAGCTCAGAAAAGCAACAGGAAACAAAACACAACTAAAGGAAATTGAATAGCATGAAAAACATTAGTACACATACTCACTTTAAAGTATTGATAGTAAGAAGCCTTGTGCCTGTGGCTGATGGATGTGGTCTCCTGTCCGACTCCCTCTGCCTTGGCATGGGCAGGACATGTAGTGGAAAACATTGTCAGAATGGTGGTGGTAGGTGGTGGTCATAGGCACATGATGTCATTCCCTCTCACATCTTCCTGCATTTGGTGGTGACAGTGGCTAACAGTGGTTTTATGGTGGTGGTCCAGGGGAGCACAGACACAATGACATTCCCTCTCACATCTTCCTGCATTTGGTGGTGGCAGTGGCTAACAGCAGTTTTATGGAGATGGATGGTCCAGTGTGGCACACAAAGTCATTCCCCCACAGTGGCAGTGGCTAACAGCGGTTTTATGGTGGTGGTCCGGGGGGGGCACACAATGACATTCCCTATGGTGGCACTGGCTAACAGCAGTTTTATGGTGGTGGTCCAGGGGACAGGAAATATTGTGCTCTGTATTACAAATGTGATGTGACATATGGAATTTGAGTCACTCTGAGTGGGACACTGATTTAACTTTATGGAAAAGAAAACATGTATCATGCAACAAATGTGACAGCCTTTTAACCAGTTCACTTAAAACCTGCCAACATTAACCTCCTCATTATCCTCATAAAGAAAGCTGCCTTCACAGTCATCTATGTCTGAATTCTGCCCACTGGGAAATTCTTTCTCCATTGTGTCATCATTGACATCAGTGGTAGGCCATTTCATGCTGCCAGTGACACCAGGATGGTCCATTTCTACAGCATCAGCAAAAGCATGACTGTGCCGGGGTACTAATACTGATATTGCAGTCTAAGCTGGTATGTGCCTCTCATTCATTTTTATGAATGTCAGCAAACTGATATTTGCAGAAGAGAGGTTTGTACGATGATCCTGAACTATTGCACCTGATGATCCGAATACCCTCTCAACACTTACACTGGAGGGTGGGCATGTTAGGTACTTCAGTGCCACTGTGGTCAGCTCTGGCCATTCACTGACCTTTCCACTCCAGTATAAAAGAGGATTATCAGTTACTGACAGATGCCTGTTTTCAGACAAATATGACTCAACCATTCGCTGTGCTGCACTAAGTCCAGTGATTGATGCATCATCCTGTTCTCCGGAATCATTTATGTCACAAATCCTCACTTGGGACAAAGCCTCCCAAAGTGGGTTAACACCAACCGGTTTTGATGACAGACCACCTGGAACTGCAGTCCTCTTTCCCTTACAGGATATGCTTGATACTACTCCAGGTTGACCTTCAGCCTGATTATGCTGCAGAGGTTTGCTGACCATGCCACATGACTTATGTGCCCCATGAACCAAGCGCATCAGTTCTCCACTGACATTTTTTACCTGTTCAGGCCCGCCCTCCAATAGTGAGGCAATTCCACATTTGTATCGTGGGTCCGGCATTGTTGCTTTTGTAAAGTTGTCACTATGCTGAATGCCCAAGATGTGATGATTCTGGTTGAATACTGTCAGCATGTGTTTCA
The DNA here is from genome assembly GCA_016271365.2 of Neoceratodus forsteri. Taxonomy (NCBI): domain Eukaryota; kingdom Metazoa; phylum Chordata; order Ceratodontiformes; family Ceratodontidae; genus Neoceratodus; species Neoceratodus forsteri. Next base: position 953,190,414 of record CM028129.1, on the reverse strand, counting down.
GCAACACACTGCTAGCACAGTCTCCGGCAACATCAAAGCTATGCTGTACATTCACCAATGTCTGCCTCAGCACCCACAGCAGTTGAATTGATTGGCTAATGGAGGCAGACTCGCCACTTGCTGCCTGTGTGACATGTTCAAAATGTCTCAAAATTGTTATTACAGAGTCTTTGAGGCACCACTGTTCAGTCGTCATAGACATGGGAGCCCCAGAACTGTCACAGCTAGTGTGCATAACAAGATATTCTGAGATGAATTTGTATTGTTCATAAAACCTCTCTGCCAAGTTTAAAATGGAGTTCCACTGGGTGACAACTCCAGCTTTAAGCGGTGCTGTGGTAGGCTGTTTCAGATCTGCAACTACCAAAGTTGGTCATGGGCCTTTGCGGAGCATGAAAAGTGAGAACAGATACAGAGTGCAACTGTCAGCATTTCCTTTATATCAGGGTGGTACAGAAACTCCTGCACCACAATATTTAAATAGTGAGCCATGCATGGAACCTGAACAAAGTCACCATTTGTGATGCATTTAATCACATTTGACCCATTGTCACTTGCTATGAACCCAGCTCTCAGGGACAAGGTTTCAGCCACTTGTCAGTTTCAGTCAGTACCAAGTCCAGCCTGTTTTCATCAGTGTGTGAACAGGTCACATTGTGCATAGCAATCATTGCATGCTGTTGAATTCCTGGAAGATTGCTATCACGACACTCCACCTTACTACACAGATCATTCACACTACCAACAGCACAAACAACACCCGGCACCTTCGCCCAATGTGCAGTTATACACAGATATGAACTCCTCACTGTTCTGCCACTGGTCCACACATCCATACTCAAATGGGTGAATGGAGAGGAGGAATGCTGAAGGGCATGTCTTACAGAGTCAGACACAGTACAGTACAACTCAGGGACAGCAAGGGTGGAAAAGTATGTCCTGGATGGGACTTTCCATTTTGGACAGGCACATGCTGCAAACCGCTGGAACCCAGAATTCTCCACAAAGGAGAAGGGCAAAAGATCAATTGCCAGTATTTCAGCTACAGCAGCATTTAGTTCATGTGAAGTTGTATGATTGGGTGGGTACTTCAGCTTATAGGCAAAAACACTCTAACTTAGGCTGACTTAAACATTTTATACGGGTTGTGATGACAAATGGTTCTGCTCTGCAAATGGCAGGGGCTGGAGTGTTGATGCGTGATGAAGACGGTTGCACAGGTGATGAAAAATCCACAAATTAAGTTATTTTCCCAGATTTACGAACGGGAGTTGATGTACCACTTGCACCACTAGGCATACAGCATTGACCACCACCACCAAAACTGCTACTCTCACCACTACTGAACAAGATTTCAAAATCATTATGCTCCTCCATGTCACCATGCCTGTAGTAATCCTATGCTGTTATTTCATCACTACTGCACACATTCCTACTTGATCTTACAGTCTTGGAGGGGGATAACATGCTTATTATGGTTGACGATAAAGGTGAACGCCCCACTGTGGTATTAGCTGCCATCTGGTGATGGGTCCACAGTGCCATGTGCCTGTTCTTAAGATGTGTATACTGTCCCCCTATGCCCAGATGGTTCCCCTTTTTACCTCAACTCACACGTGCATGGCAAAGCTGGCAGATTGCAACTGACTCATCATTTGCATCTTGCACAAAAAAATCACAAACAAGGGATTGCGATCCCCTACTTTTAATATGCCCCTAATGCTACTTATTGGACTCTGTTTTTTTTCTCAAGTCCTGAAGTGGGGATGTGCTACTTGATTTTTCAGGCAGGACACACCTGGACTGCAACTGACCACCACGACTACCTATCATTATTACTGTGTCATCATCAACATCAACTGAAACTGCTAAATCACAACTTTTTATGGGGGGGGTAATGCAAACAGACCCAGACACTGCCACCTCGAATTTCTTTTTGTCCAGTTCCCAACAGGGGTCACTGACATCATCATATTCATCAACATCATCCACATCTTCTGCTTGGATGCTGGCATGTGGACTGCATGTTGCAACCACAGCAACATCATCATCATCAGATTCATCATCATCAGCACCATCTCCACCCGATATTTTTTCACCACACTGTGAATCATTGCATGGCAAATGGATGACCTTAACTGTGGTGGAAGAAATGTGACATTGTGTGTTATTATTGCCATGATGATCAGAATCCTTATGTTCAGTTGCCAATGGGATGTTACTGGAGAGTATGACATCATCTACACTGTCACTCAATGCTTTACACTCAACTATATTTTTGGACAAGGTCAACTGGTCAGAAGTGGAACTTGATGCAGCAGTACTCATACCACCAGCAACTGCACTAACACCACCAGCTGGAACAACATCATCTCCTCCATCTATGAGTGAAGCTACCAACTGCGCTGAAAAAACATTGAGGGAGAAGTACCTTTTTCACATCAGCAATGCAATTCTGTGTACTACCACGCCCACAGACAATCTTACCACTGGCAGCAGTGCCATTGCAAGAAACAGCTTAGCTTGCATGTCTCTTTGCAGGCATTTTGGGGGATCAACAAAAAAATTCTAAACAAATTTAGATTTTGGAACGTTCACTCTGGGCCTCTGGATGTTAAGCCAAAAAAAAACAACTGTGGCTTCAACAAGAGATACAGAAGCAAAGTCACAATAAGTTCAACAGCACTTTAACTAATCAGTGGTGCTCAAGTCACAGTCCAATCTGGAAAACAATACCCTTTGCCAGTTGGGGGACACTGTGACTGCAGATTACATTAGCAGTGCAAAATCAAGATACCACAAAGCAGTACAAAATCACACAGGTGCAGGTTCATACTGCTGCAATTACACTGTGACACAATAAAAGGTGTATTATTTCATGTCACTGAATCACACACACACTCACATATTTCACTACAAGTAATGCGTAGCAAATTGAAAACTTCAGTAATATACCACGTATTTTAAACAACCTGAAATTATGCACTTCTGCACCAGGTCCACAACACAATCAGCAAAACAATGTCAACAATTACTGAAAATATTACTGTGTGTACATTAACACTTTTATACAAGAAAATATAACCAAAAAACAAAATACTCCTCATTTCTCCAACATATAATCTACCTACTCCACAGATTCGCCCCTCCCCCAAAGCACACGTCCACTGTCTGTCAGTATACAGAGTGAGCCCTGTACATTAACATTCAAAATCCACACACAAACAATAAACACTCGATGATATGAGCGCAGGAGGGTTTCCTACAATCGATGCACTAAAGTTTGAGCAAAAAAAAAATACTTAAAATGTCTTTTTTAACAGCTTTTAGATGGTTTGAATCACAGGGAGCTCTCACAGCAGACTGTCTCCTACAGCTACCTACACACACTACCCAGAACTGAGGCTGTGCAGAACAATCTATAGCCCATGTGACCTGCAATCCTATGAATCACTGCAAAATTTGCCTTGGAGTTCAATAACAGTGAAGTGATGCAAACTACATTGATTTCAATGTATTTTGCCTTCAAATTAGTGGAGTAGTGGTTTGGGAAAGGTGGAATAACACAAAGTCATTGCTTTCAATAGACTTCGTGTTCCTCATTATGATGTGAAGTACCCCTATTCGCGTATTACATATTACTCCATGAATCACCTCGCGGAGCGGATTGTGGCCACTTCGCCCACCACTACTCAGTATCAATCAAGCATACACAACAGTTCTCCAGCTGCAGATCCTGCTTCATTGTATAGTTTGCCATGCACCATAGGAATGCCTGAAACAAGAGAAATACAAGTAGACAATATTAATACAGTGGCATACAGATATGGATAACATTTAAGAAAATGAAAAGAAAAAATACTTACCTTTAATGTTAGGAAACACTCCAAACTTAAATAACCAGAGCTTTGCAAGACCCATGTAGCAACAGGATTTAATCACCCTGTTAATGATAAATACCTGCAAAGAGAAAAAGAGTAACAAAAGATGGTTAGAAATAGAATGGTTTCAAATGCCCTCCCAACCCCCAACTAAAACAAAAGACAACCAAAAATACTCATTGCTGGTAGATTACTACAAACTGATATACTCTAGCTGAAGATTGTCATTTGGATTCAGTTGTTACACATTGCATTCATACAGTAAATACAGCAGCAACAGCATAGCAGATTTCTGGGAGCACATCTCGTTTCTGGGCATCCTTGAAACTTTTACAGCCATGAGTATTCACTTTTATTTTCTGGGCCCTAAACTGTATCTTGACAGTTGCTGTGGGGACTCTCACACAGCACAGCAGCACCAGCTAGCAACAGCAGTTTAGATTTCTTGGCACACATCTCATTTCAGGGTGTCCTAAGAATTTTTAGCCATGAGAATTCACATTTATTTTCCAGGCACTAAAGTGCACCTTTACAACTGCTGTGTAGCCCATGCACAGACCACTACCAGCTTGCAGCAGCAGCAATATCTAAGATGTTTCTCATAATTTCCCCTACAGTGCCAAGCAAGATCTGTGGCAGGGGGAGTGATCCATATTGCACAATCTTGTAGCAGAAAGCAGCAGAACAAGATATTTATTCTGATACATGAGAACAACTCTGGAAGCAAATAATTTTTTTACATTGTACTTTTCTCACAATTTACCCTAAAGTGCTGTGCTTTGATAACAATTTCCCCTGAAGTGCATAACAAGAACTGTGGCAGGGGAGAGAATCATATTGCACCACCTTGTAGCAGAAAAGAGCAGCAGCCCAATATATTTATTCTGGTATTTGAGAACAATTCTGGGACCCCAGAATTTATGTACGATGGGCCAGATATTCAAAGGGTTGCGCCATCGCTAATAGGGTTGCATCTGCGCAAGTCCAAACTTGTTTCATTCTGCGATATTCAGCAGGAGGCAGTTGCACCACTGAAAACAGGCTGAGCAACAGCACAATGCAAATGAATGCATGCTGAACTGGAGGGGGAGGAACCATGCATAAACTGCACAGCCCGATATTCAGCCGGGCTGTGCAGAGCTGTGCAGGCGCAACCCCCAACCTGCGCCTGCACAACTTTGAGCCAAAAAAAAAAGGCTTAAGTCGAGGGCCACCCACAGGTGAGCTGCTGCATTGCAGGGCGCAACACAGCAGCTGCCACCTGTGGCTGGCCCCAACCCACTCCCTGTGCCCCCTGCAGCCCGATCACGGGCAAAACAGTGTAAATCCCCATCACCACCCCCACTGGCCCGATCGCGGGCATGGTTAATTCCCCCACCAGCCCGATTGCGGGCAGCAATGAGTCCCAAGCGTATCCCTGGTGGTCCAGTGGACCGTAAATCCCGATTACGGGATGGTATAATAGCTTACCCGGAACACATCCCTGGTGGTCCAGTGGACGCGTAAATCCTGATCGGCGGGATGGTATAGTAAAACACCCCCAAACACATCCCTGGTACCTAGTGTCCCCACCCAACCCACCCGAAGCCTCACCACCTGATCCCCAGCAGCGGCTGGCGAGGCAGCATCCCACCGCCTGCCACCCCCATGATGATCAGAATCCTTATGTTCAGTTGCCAATGGGATGTTACTGGAGAGTATGACATCATCTACACTGTCACTCAATGCTTTACACTCAACTATATTTTTGGACAAGGTCAACTGGTCAGAAGTGGAACTTGATGCAGCAGTACTCATACCACCAGCAACTGCACTAACACCACCAGCTGGAACAACATCATCTCCTCCATCTATGAGTGAAGCTACCAACTGCGCTGTAAAAAAACATTGAGGGAGAAGTACCTTTTTCACATCAGCAATGCAATTCTGTGTACTACCACGCCCACAGACAATCTTACCACTGGCAGCAGTGCCATTGCAAGAAACAGCTTAGCTTGCATGTCTCTTTGCAGGCATTTTGGGGATCAACAAAAATTCTAAACAAATTTAGATTTTGGAACGTTCACTCTGGGCCTCTGGATGTTAAGCCAAAAAAAACAGTGGCTTCAACAAGAGATACAGAAGCAAAGTCACAATAAGTTCAACAGCACTTTAACTAATCAGTGGTGCTCAAGTCACAGTCCAATCTGGAAAACAATACCCTTTGCCAGTTGGGGGGGGGGGGACACTGTGACTGCAGATTACATTAGCAGTGCAAAATCAAGATACCACAAAGCAGTACAAAATCACACAGGTGCAGGTTCATACTGCTGCAATTACACTGTGACACAATAAAAGGTGTATTATTTCATGTCACGAATCACACACACACTCACATATTTTCACTACAAGTAATGCGTAGCAAATTGAAAACTTCAGTAATATACCACGTATTTTAAACAACCTGAAATTATGCACTTCTGCACCAGGTCCACAACACAATCAGCAAAACAATGTCAACAATTACTGAAAATATTACTGTGTGTACATTAACACTTTTATACAAGAAAAATATAACCAAAAAACAAAATACTCCTCATTTCTCCAACATATAATCTACCTACTCCACAGATTCGCCCTCCCCAAAGCACCGTCCACTGTCTGTCAGTATACAGAGTGAGCCCTGTACATTAACATTCAAAATCCACACACAAACAATAAACACTCGATGATATGAGCGCAGGAGGGTTTCCTACAATCGATGCACTAAAGTTTGAGCAAAAAAAAAATACTTAAAATGTCTTTTTTAACAGCTTTTAGATGGTTTGAATCACAGGGAGCTCTCACAGCAGACTGTCTCCTACAGCTACCTACACACACTACCCAGAACTGAGGCTGTGCAGAACAATCTATAGCCCATGTGACCTGCAATCCTATGAATCACTGCAAAATTTGCCTTGGAGTTCAATAACAAGGTGAAGTGATGCAAACTACATTGATTTCAATGTATTTTGCCTTCAAATTGGTGGAGTAGTGGTTTGGGAAAGGTGGAATAACACAAAGTCATTGCTTTCAATAGACTTCGTGTTCCTCATTATGATGTGAAGTACCCCTATTCGCGTATTACATATTACTCCATGAATCACCTCGCGGAGCGGATTGTGGCCACTTCGCCCACCACTACTCAGTATCAATCAAGCATACACAACAGTTCTCCAGCTGCAGATCCTGCTTCATTGTATAGTTTGCCATGCACCATAGGAATGCCTGAAACAAGAGAAATACAAGTAGACAATATTAATACAGTGGCATACAGATATGGATAACATTTAAGAAAATGAAAAGAAAAAAGAAATACTTACCTTTAATGTTAGGAAACACTCCAAACTTAAATAACCAGAGCTTTGCAAGACCCATGTAGCAACAGGATTTAATCACCCTGTTAATGATAAATACCTGCAAAGAGAAAAAGAGTAACAAAAGATGGTTAGAAATAGAATGGTTTCAAATGCCCTCCCAACCCCCAACTAAAACAAAAGACAACCAAAAATACTCATTGCTGGTAGATTACTACAAACTGATATACTCTAGCTGAAGATTGTCATTTGGATTCAGTTGTTACACATTGCATTCATACAGTAAATACAGCAGCAACAGCATAGCAGATTTCTGGGAGCACATCTCGTTTCTGGGCATCCTTGAAACTTTTACAGCCATGAGTATTCACTTTTATTTTCTGGGCCCTAAACTGTATCTTGACAGTTGCTGTGGGGACTCTCACACAGCACAGCAGCACCAGCTAGCAACAGCAGTTTAGATTTCTTGGCACACATCTCATTTCAGGGTGTCCTAAGAATTTTTAGCCATGAGAATTCACATTTATTTTCCAGGCACTAAAGTGCACCTTTACAACTGCTGTGTAGCCCATGCACAGACCACTACCAGCTTGCAGCAGCAGCAATATCTAAGATGTTTCTCATAATTTCCCCTACAGTGCCAAGCAAGATCTGTGGCAGGGGAGTGATCCATATTGCACAATCTTGTAGCAGAAAGCAGCAGAACAAGATATTTATTCTGATACATGAGAACAACTCTGGAAGCAAATAATTTTTTTACATTGTACTTTTCTCACAATTTACCCTAAAGTGCTGTGCTTTGATAACAATTTCCCCTGAAGTGCATAACAAGAACTGTGGCAGGGGAGAGAATCATATTGCACCACCTTGTAGCAGAAAGGAGCAGCAGCCCAATATATTTATTCTGGTATTTGAGAACAATTCTGGGACCCCAGAATTTATGTACATTGGGCCAGATATTCAAAAGGGTTGCGCCATGCGCAATAGGGTTGCATCTGCGCAAGTCCAAACTTGTTTCATTCTGCGATATTCAGCAGGAGGCAGTTGCACCACTGAAAACAGGCTGAGCAACAGCACAATGCAAATGAATGCATGCTGAACTGGAGGGGGAGGAACCATGCATAAACTGCACAGCCCGATATTCAGCCGGGCTGTGCAGAGTTGCTGCAGCGCAACCCCAACCTGCGCCTGCACAACTTTGAGCCAAAAAAACTAAGTCGAGGGCCACCCACAGGTGAGCTGCTGCATTGCAGGGCGCAACACAGCAGCTGCCACCTGTGGCTGGCCCCAACCCACTCCCTGTGCCCCCTGCAGCCCGATCACGGGCAAAACAATGTAAATCCCATCACCACCCCCACTGGCCCGATCGCGGGCATGGTTTATTCCCCCACCAGCCCGATTGCGGGCAGCAATAGAGTCCCCAGAGCGTATCCCTGGTGGTCAGTGGACCTGAAATCCTGATCATGGGATGGTATAATAAAACACCCCCAAACACATCCCTGGTGCCTAGTGATCCCCCACCCAACCCACCCATGACCTCACCCCCAGTCCCCCAGCAGCTGGCGGGAGGCAGCATCCCACCCGCCTGCCACCCGCGCCCACAACTGACTGCCGGTAGGACTGCAGCCCAGTGGTGCAGGCAGAGCCAATGGGCATGTCCATACCATACAAGACAGTCAGTTTGTAATGAATGTATGTATTCATTCACAAAACTGGACTGTCTTATCACGGTATGGGCTGCACACCCATTGGCTCTTGCTCTGCACCAACGGGCATGCAGCCCTACTGGGCAGTCAGTCGGCGGGTGGCGGGTGCAGGCGGTGGATGCTGCCGCCGCCGGGCTGCGGGGAGAGGGATGGAGGCTTCATGGGGGTGGGGTGGGGACACTAGGCACCAGGGATGTGTTGGGTGTTTTCATTATACCATCCGCGATCGGGATTTACGGGTCCACTGGACCACCAGGGATGTGTTCGGGGCTGTTTTATTACGTCCATCCCGCTGATCAGGATTTACGGTCCACTGGACCACCAGGATGTGTTCTGGTTTTTTTTTATTATGTCCATCCCGCGATCTGGATTTATGGTCCACTGGACCACCAGGGATATGTTCGGGAACACATTGCTGCCCGCGATCGGGCTGGTGGGGAATTACACTATGCCCGCGATCGGGCTAGTGGGGAGTGGTGGGGGGGGATTCTACACTGTTTTGCCCAGGATCGGGCTGCAGGGGCGTCGGTCCCCAATGGCTGCTGCCTGGCAGGGCACCAGGTGCAAGTCCTCGGGGAGCGGCGCACCTGCATGCTAATGGCATGCAAATATGGCCATAATCAGATGCAAATGCCCCCCCCGTGCCTTGCATGAATTATGGCCCCATTTGCATGTCACCTTTTGAATATCAGGATTTTGTGCATGGCACAATGGTACTTGCGCCACCGCAAGTTGAATGCTTCACTCTGACAACTTGCAGTGGCGCAAGTTCCACTGCACCATGCACAGTGGCTGTGGCTGGGGTGATATTCAAAGGAGTTGTTCAGGGGCGCAACTCCTTTGAATATCGCTCTGGACACACCCCTGCGCAACTATTTTGTGCAGTGCAAGGGCTTGCTCCACAAAATAGCGCAGTTTGAATATCTGGCCCATTGTGTTTTCTCACAGTTTCCCCTAATGTGTGTAACAAGAACTGTGGCAGGGGGCTGAATCATACTGCTCCAACTTTTAGCAGAAAGTAGCAGCAGGCAATATTTATTCTGGTGTGTGAGAACAATTCTGGGAGCACAGAATTCATGTAAGTGTGCTTTTCTAACAATTTCCCATACAGTGTGTAAAAAGAACTATGGCAGGGAGGGCTGAATCATAGCACTCAACCTTGTAGCAGAAAGCAGTGGCATGAGAAGTTTATTCTTGTACAGCATAAGCTACTTGTACCTTACTAGTCTGGCAAATGTGAAATTGTTTGGCATATGAGGCTTTCACTGCGTCCATAAGAAAGGACTTGTAGTGATTGCTATGCACAGTTTGATTCCATTTAATATAAGCATGGTCTAGAATGAAAGAAATCCCTTCTACTAAGACTAACAGGAGGTTTACTGCTAACAGAGTGATGTAAAAAAAACAGTCAACTCCTCCATTATTTAGAGACCTATAAAATAAGTCACAATCTCTTTTCTCTACAAAGTAAGCCGCAATCTCTTTTCTCTGCTACTGGTTCCCAGCACCAGTTTGACGCTAACCACACCAACATACTGAACGCTGACCCACAAAATAAGTCACAGCCTCTTTTCTCTGCTCCCAGTTCCCACTTGCCAGTTTGCCGCTGACCGCACCAACACACTGAATGCTCACCTGCAAAGTAAGTCACTATCTCTTGTCTCCACTCCTGGTTCCTACCTGCCAGCTCACACTGAATGCTCACCACTTCAAAAGAGAAAAGGGAGTATTTAATCATTCCAACTCCCACCTGTCAGCTCTCCTGCCACCTTTAACCACTGCAGTTAATTTAATGGTCCCTCACTGCACCTTCAGTAACCAGGGCTTCAGGAGAGAAAGGGAGGGGGGGAATTCAGAAAGGTCACAAGAGGTCAGGATATGGCACATAAGGAAGGCACAGCCTGTAACATTGTCAGGCACAGCTGGTTTAAAAACCCAGCTAATAACAGGATCGAAAAGGACACCTGAATCCACTTGACAAAGCATTAACAGTCACTTTGATGACTTGCTAATGTGCAGTTTGCACAGTCTTGAACTACCTTGGTAGCCACTACAAACAGAATTACAGGTCCATTTTAAGCCTGTATTTTAACATTGGACATACAGAAAATGGCCCTTGAGAAGTAACATTTGTCCAGTACAAGTGGAAGTCCAGTACATCCATGTCCATTACATTTGGCGCATTCTGTACTTGAGAACAATCATATTTTTCAGACAGTTTCCCCTAAAGTGTTGTGCTTTTCTCACAATTTCTCCTACAGAGTCAGAGCATAATAAGAACTGCGGTGGGAGGGTAGTGAATCATATTGCACCACCTTGTAGTAGAAAGCAACAACATAATATATGTATTCTGGTAGTTGAGACAATTATGAGAGAAGAAGATAGTGACAATGTTAAGGAGTTTGCAGTTGCTCCAGAGAGAAACAATATAGAGAGGAAGTCAGAATTCATTTATTTTTGTTAAGTAGCAGGAGGAGGAGGATAGTGGACAGAAGATTTTAAATAGATAGAAGGAAGCAGGGTCAGAAATCTGGACTGAGGGAATTTAAGATGCACAATTTTTGTGTGTTTTTATTGGGTTTTTTTACTTCTATTTTTTCAGCTACAAGAGGTGAAGATAAGAATAGGAGACCGTAAGACAGATAACATAGCTGGAATAAAGAGAATAAAAATAGAACTAGGCAATGGTCTGGGCACAGAGGCAGGTGCAATGCTAGTGCCACCACAAAATTCTGCAAGATCCTCAGGAATGCTCCACTGGTTTTGGAGCAAGACCTCAAACTTACTTTTATGGTGGCAACTTGTCAGGAGAGACCCATCTCCCCACATAGCTGTGTTACTACTGTACTGGGGGATGTTGTAGCAGAATCAGAGGATGATCCCTTGAGTGACTGCTGCAGCACCTGAGTCCATCTGCAGCTCCCTCTCCTACTTCCCTCCATCCCCTCTGTGTCCCTCTATGGGATCTGTCCTTTGTGTGATGACCAACCCTTTTATGCTGACACACCATGTTGCATGGTAGAAGAAGTAGTGGTGCCACGCACTCCACCACTCTCAGCTATGTCATTCTTTTTTCAAGTACTCACATGCTTCTCCTGTTTCTGGCAGTGCCTCACCTTAAGGTGGGTGTGCTGGGCATGACTGCCTTAATGGCTGCCTCATTTCCCACACTGAACAGGCATGTCACACAATGTGCATCTCATCACACTGTTGTTGGCATTGTAAATTACAAAGAGTCCCAAACAAAGGACTTCTGCTGCTCCTAAGTATAGGAGATAGATAGTCCAGGGTGGGGTGCCTCCTCCTTATGGCACTCACATGGTGACTCAACCATGGGGGGGGGTTCTGTAGCAGGTTCAGGTCCTACAGGAGCAGGGTCAACTGCTGGTGGTTGTACCTCCACTGCACACTGCTGCTGGTGCTCTGCTGTTGGGGAGGAGCAGGTCCAAAGCCCAGTGCTCCTGGTCCTCATCATTGTCTCTTCAGACTGATGGGTCACCATATCCCATCTATTGACTAAGTGACCATCCCTCTCTCCTCCCTCTCCTCACTCTGTATCCCACTATTCCCACTATCCTTTCTTTTTCCACTGACTTTCATTTAAAATAAAAAAGTATTAAAAGTAAATATAACACAAAGAGAGTGAATTTGAAAAAGCAAGAAAAATGGGAAAAAAATTATAAATGAGAATTCACAGCCCCAGATCATCTACAACACAGATGTAAAAGGAAAATACAGATAGAAGGCTGTAGAAGAAAGTACAGAAATGTAATGAAAATAAGACCTAAACCACAGAAAAACTTTCCTAACAAACTACTAACCAAAGAGAAGATACAGAAAATACTAAAAGAAAGCTCAAAAAGGTTTTGTTTTAATCAATGTTCAGTGGTCAAAAAGCAGCAAATCTGTAACCTTCCACTCAAACAGACAGTCTGCAAAGTTAAACTAAAGCACACTACTACATACAGCTCTATCATGTGACCTGCAGGAACTGTTGCATGACTTGCAACCTCTATCTGAGGAAACTTCACCAGAATTTGTCAAGGGAGATATGACTCAGACCTTCAAATACCTGATGGAGAGGTTTATGGAGTTTGTGTACACCACTGGCACAGTCTTTGTAGACTTATCAAAAAACCTTTGACATGGTCAGTCACTGCCTCCTCATCTCTAAGCTATCATCCCTTGGCTGCTCCACCAGAACAACAGACTGGTTCCAAAGCTACCTCTCAGGGTGCTCCCAATCTGTGTGTGTTGGTACCACCACCTCCCCTCCTCTGGCTGTCTCCTTGGGTGTCCCACAGGGCTTCATCCTGGGCTTCTTACTTGTCTCTATATTTTTCAACTTCCTCCCTGCCAACATCCTCACCAGCAGCTGTCTGCTCTACACTGATGATCTTGTCATCTTCCATAGTGACAAATCCCTCTCCTGCATATCCTCCATCCTATCCAAGAACTACTGCGCAGCCTCACGCTGGTTCTCATCCAACCTCCTATTAGTCAATGTGAAAAAAACAAAGGCCATAGTTGGGAGAGTTAACTGGAAACTGGGTGCTGCTTACCACCTAAAGCCCTACCTGACCAATGAGGCCCGCCTTGAAATAGTCACTGGCAACCTACTCCTACTCTTTGACTATTGCTCTCTCATATACTCTAGAACCTCAGCCACACTTCAGGCTAGGCTCACAGTAGCCTACAACAATGCTTGTCAGTTTGCCTTGTCCACTTCTTGCACTGCTCACCACTGTGACCTCTACTGCTCCCTTGGTTGGCTCCCCTTGAAGGGGCATTTTGACTATACCCTTGGTTGCCTTGTGGATATCACCACCAGAACTGGCCGCATCTCTCCTCTCACCACCCTCTTCAACTTCAGAACCCCCAACAGGGACCTATGCTGCTCTACAGTGCCCACCCTCCAGATATCCAAGACCTTCACCAGTACAGGTGGGAGAGCTCTGTCTAGTATGGCCCCCTCCCTCTGAAATGGATTGCCCACCCCTCTTAGAGTATCAGATTCTCACCAAACCTTCAAACACAACCTCAAATACTGGCTTCTGGACAAACATAACTGTAACAGTGCCTCTCACTAGCATACACCCAGCCACAATACATCCTTGGCAATTCTCTCTCTTCCTGTCTTTCCTGTATCTCCCTACAATAGAGGCATCTTTCTATAGTGTATATCTCCTTTCCAACTTTATCCAAGTATGCACTATTTGCCTATATGCAAATTAAATCTGCTTGCATACATAAATATACATTGCAGTTACTACCTGTCTGCACCATTATAGTGACCACTACTGTATTACCTATTGTATGTACCTATCACCTAATGTATAGTACTTGTGACTATTACCTGTAACACTATTGTATGTACCATTATCTGTATTGCACCTGTGTTGTGATTTACCTGTAATACCTAAGTATGTTAACTGCCACTAGCTGGCCCAGGTAATGCCTGAAAATGGCCCCCAGAATCAGTTCACTTACCCGTTACCAAAGAATAAATAAATAAATAAGGTACTGGAGGGAAGTATTTTTCAGAAGAGAAGGTGCTCAAGAACAAAGGGACATATTATGAAACTAGAGGGGGTAGATTAAGGAGAGTTTTGAGGAAGTACTTTTTTCACAGTAAGAATGGAGGATTCCTGGAACAGTCTTGTAGCAGAGGTGGTGGGAAAGAAAACCATTGGTGGGGTTCAAGAATGTATGGCACAAACACAATGGAATCATAGTGGAAAAGAAAGGGGAATGGAGAAAGAGCTGTAGATCAAGCACAGTCTGGGGTAATAATGTAGGTAGGGAAAAATGGGCAGGCTGAGTGGGACAAGCAGTCCTTATCTGCCATCAAATTTTTTATGTTTCTGTTTCAATGTAAAGCAGCATGTCCTGAAAGCCCTCCTCCCCAACAGTAACTTTGGTTTCTGATGTGCAGAGTGCGGCATGTCCTATCAGTCGCTATTATTTTAATCTTTTTTGTTTTCACTTTTTATGGCTGCAGTAGGCAGAGCCTACAGACATTTTGTATGTACAGAAGGAGTGATATCATGTTTTCTGTCCATGGAACTGACTGAAGGTGTAAATAGTATCCTCCACCTTACCTTCCTCCAAGAAATGTTTTCTACCCTCAAATAAATACACTTTCATGTTAGTCAATGGTTGCAGTGTACTATTTTCTTTCTTAAGTGGGAGGTGCAAGAACTGGAACCTGAGTAGTGGGAGGCAGCATTAGTTTTTTGGGGGGAAGTAAGATCCACCCCCCCACACCCAAGAGGATCCTAAAGATCCACCCCACCTTTTTTGGTTCATGTGGGAGGAGCATGAGGTGGAGCTATCATGCTGAAACAATTGACTATCAGAGCTGCCTGGGGGATCAGAGCTTAAGCTTCAGAAGGAAAGAAAAAGCCTGAAATTGGATCTTTATATAGCACTTGTTTAAACAGCCTTGGCTCAACTTACATTCCTCTCCTGGTCACACATTTTCACAAATACATTCCAAGAGATGAAAAGTCCCTCCTGGTGGGTATATGGTGGAGCCTGCAGACGTTTTGCATGTACAAAAGGAGTAATGTCATGTTTTCTGTCCGTGGAACTGACTGAAGGTGTAAATAGTCTCCTCTGCCTTACCCTCCTCCAAGAAATGTTTTACACCCTCAGATAAATACACTTTGAGCCTGCAGATGTTTTGCATGTACAAAAGGAGTGATGTCATGTTTTCTGTTGGGGAACTGACTGAAGGTGTAAATAGTTTCCTCCGCCTTACCCTCCTCCAAGAAATGTTTTCTGCCCTCAAATAAATATGCTTTCATGGTAGTCAATGGTTGCAGTCTACTATTTTCTTTCTTAAGTGGGAGGTACAAGAACTGGAACATGAATAGTGGGAGGCAGCATTAGTTTTTTGGGGGGAGTGAGATCCACCCCACCTCCACCCATGAAGCTCCTAAATATCCACCCTACCTCTTTTTTTGGTTCATGTGGGAGGGGCATGAGGTGGATCTATCATGCTGGAACAATTAACTATCAGAGCTGCCTGGGGGATCAGAGCTTAAGCTTCAGAAAGAAAGAAAAAGCCTGAAATTGCATCTTTATACAGCACTTGTTTAAACAGCCTTGGCTCAGGTTACATTCTTCTCCTGGTCACACATTTTCACAAATACATTCCAAAAGATGGAAAGTCCCTCCTGGTGGGTATATGGTGTTATTCAGACCTTTCCTCCAATCCTGCCCCTACCACCTTACTCTGTAATTTGCATCAGCTGAAGCACGTCAGTGCAGTAAGAGGCCACAGCATATATGTTTAATGGGTTTGCAGTTTTAAAGGAGTAGTCCTGTCAGAATTTTCAAAAACATATGTTACGCAGAATGTTTTGATTTGTATGTTAAGTCCTAGTGTATCCTTCCCTCTGTCTGCTATTAGGAGTTTTTCCTAAATTAGCATATTAGCAGATACCTGAGAGCTAGCTAACTGGGGTTTCTGTAAGAAAACTGCTACTAAATTAAGCTCTAATTCACTATTGTTGTTTTCTATGTGTGTCAGGTCTAGCTTGCAGGAGTGTTTTAATTTTAAAACTTTTAATTTCAGCAAACTATACACTACCATAAAAGCACAGAAATTGCTCAGATCATTAGCGCTATAATCAGTTAAGACTCTAGCTGTTTTCTTACAGAAAACCTACTCATTTAGATTTCAAGTATTTGCTAAACTATAAATGTAGGTACCTGCATTCTATTAGGTAGAATTAGCATTTAGTGCTGATTTTGCTATGTGACATGATTTTCATTTTTTTTTTTTACAAATGAAGTGTATGGTGTGAAGCTGCAGCCTAGAAACTGCAAAATACTTTAAAGTCACTTTTTCTCCTGTGTGTGATATAGCATGAGAACAACAGGATGATAGTGACTATTTCAGCTACACATTTGATCCCATTTTACAATGGTTCATTGCACTACACATTTAGTGTATCCCACTTTTTCAAATAATAAAACAAATATTCGCCAAACTAAATAACTCACACATACATATTTTCATACTTTATTATAAAGATACTTCACATTTGTAACCAAAAAAAAAAAATTCAAAATCATGTCACAGAGTAGACTTAACACTAATTGCCAGTTCTACATATTAGAATAGAGGAAGCAGTATAGTGTGGTGGTCTAAGGCTCTGAGCTGAAAACCTGGTGTCCTTGGTTTGAATCCCACAACCTCCACGTGCGTGCTGTGTGTCCCTGAGCAAATCACTTAACTTCCTTGTGCTCCCAGGTCACACCTGTAAACAAGCTTTAGTGTGCTGGTACCTACATTTACAATTTAGAAAACACTTTAGAGCTAACTGAGTGAGTTTTCTGCAAGAAAACTGCTATAGTCTTTACTAATTATAGCAGTGATGATATGGGGCAATTTCTGTGCTTTTTATTGTTGTGCATAGTTTGATGAAATTCAATTTTAAAATGAAAACACATATTACTACTAGCTAGACATGACACACCCAGAAAACACAAATAGTGAATTAGAGCTATTTAGTAGCTGTTTTCTTACAGAAACCTCAGTTAGGTAGCTCTCAGGCATCTGCTAAATTGTAACTGTTGCCATTTGTGCTCACTGGATAAAAACATTTACAAAGCTCTGCTGTTGTGAACTGATTTTAAAAAGCACTGCATATGCTAAATCTATGGGCCTGGCTACATCACTGTCACATGAGATAGGGTGCATTGTAGGAGGCAGAAGGCAATAAACCTATTTATGATGGAGATCCCCAGGGGCCATAAAACTACCCTAAAGCTAGCAACCTAATTTAGGAAAAACTCCTAATAGCAAACAGAGGGAAGGACACACTAGGACTTTTCATACACATCAAAACACTCTGCATAACATATGTTTTTGCAAATTCTGGGTGGACTACTCCTTTAATTGAGCCATCCCCAATCTGTAGCCTTCCAAGAACCACTTGATGTGGTGTGCATACCAGCATGGTTATTTCTCTCTTATTTACAGCTTTACATCTTTATCAGTTTTTAGTTGCAATTGTGTCCAAACACTCCACTGTGTAGCCTCCAGTCTCCCACTATACCTGCATGCATTGCAGCAATGTTTCACTGCATGCAGGGAGGTCAGAGGCTACCAGGACTTATGCAGACAGCAGTGTGGAGCATGGGTGTATGCTGCAAGACTAGGATGCCTCCATACCACAGTAACCTGACAGCTGTATGTGAACCCCCTGGGTGTACCCCCATGTTCCAACCTAACCTACCTCTTTGTCTGCACTTGCCTCCTTAATGGCCACCTCCTGGTGGTACCCATGTACTGTCCTTCATTACTCTTTCACTGTGCCAAGTGTTGGGAGTACCATGCCTTCCCATGTGTGATGTGGCAGCAATACTACCTGAAGAGCAGTGCCAGTAGTGAACACATACATTAGTGGAGCTCCTGAATGCATCATGGAGCACTGCTGCGGTGGACAATAGACATGTGCCACTGTGTACAGTGGAGCAGTGGGGAACACTGAAGGCAGTAGTAGAGGGTCTGCCTTCAGTCATACAGCAGCAGTACATGAACATCTGCTGTGCCCAGGTGCCCTAATACTGGCAGAACTGATGCCATGTCTCCCTCTACTCTCTCTCTCTCTCTCCCTCCCCTTCTCTCCCTCTCACTGACGTAGCCCCCAATCAAAACATACAGAACTCCCCCTCCCTCAAACCACTCTCTGTCACATCTACAACATAAGTGTGTCTCATAACAGTGAAATATGGTTATTTACATAATATGACTGTGCCATATACACAGTACTCCATAGGACATGTAGGAGGGCATCTCAAAATGCAGCTGTCCTTACCGAGTGCACCATGGGATGTGCACTACTACTACAGGGTTGAGACCACACACACTATCACACTCAGTGTGGACAGGCTGTAATGTTTTCAAACCATTATCCACACTGTTCACTGGCAGTGTGGACACACTGTAAAGTTTACAGTCTGTAACAGTTTGAATCCATTACAGCTTTTCTGAGTGTAGTGTGGACAGGGCCTGCATGTCTATGTAATTATCTATCTTTCTATCAATTGCATGTATCACTATTTTTACCTATTCCTAAAACAAACCTGCATATCACATTTGCCTGCACTCTGAGCATATACTTATGAAACTGTGCATATTTGTATTCCACTTCTGCATAGACCTCATACTTTCCTAATATTCCCATTATCACAAGCATAACTACTTACCTTTATGAAAAGCGACCCCTCTGAAAGTTACTGTCGCATTTTCTTTGCTAACAGTCCATCATCATTACACCTGACTTCCTGACATCAACACATTGCTTAAATATAACTTACATCACCTCATGGACAAAAACCCTGTTTCTCTAAAAAAAAAAAAACCCTGTGTAAATAATGCCAAGGCTGAACATATGCCAGACATTATTTTTTCATGTACTGCCACCTTCTGTACCATCATGGGGATTTGCATATGTTTTCCATGATGCTTAGCATTATTGGGGTATGTGCAATTGTGTTTTCTTTAAAATGTGGCTGTCCAGCCAATATCATCCAGGATAACACATACATCAGTGGCATTTGCTCTGGGGTTCTTTTGTAAACCTATACTGCTTCCTAATCCTTCCATTAAAATGACACCTCCTTGTATTTTCCTAATACCGTGTATGCCTTCCTTGGAACAAAAACTAAAACAAATCTTACTACTTACAAATCATTGTGTTGTTTCTCCATACCTCCTTAACAATTCCACACAACTTCATTAACTTCATTATGCAGCCGTGGTGGGTCTGACCAGATTTTGTTTTCTTTGGCAGCCGCTTTCTCTTCATGAAAATGATGTGTGTAGCCTTTGGGGGGGGGAGAGAGGACTGATGAAGTATAATGACAAGGAGGTCCTCTGTGGCTATTAAGAAAGGAAACATCCCTTACCTCCACCCCACAAAAGCAAAATGCAGACTACCCCAGTATTGGTAAGCTTCCACTGCCCACCCCCCAAAAAACTCAAGCAGCAGGTATAGTTGGAATTAATTAGACTTTTCCTGAAAATGTTGCCCCTTTAAAGCAGCACAACAACCGTGTTGGCTCTGACAAGAGGTTGTTATCATCAAGCTGCATGAAGGGCAAATGAAATCTCATATCCTTGAAACAGTTGTTTACATTAGTGATTATTATCCAGCTGAGTAACAAAAGCTCTGATTTTGCATAAAACCCTGATTTGGATAACTGATGGGGGGACTGCTGATGGAGCTCTCGGCTCCACTCATTTAAACCCTTTCTGGGAAACTACTAGTGTGTGGCAGGGCTGTGTTATTTCACATTTCCCCCAATGCCTGCTTGTATTAGTCTTCTAATTACCAGGTAGTCACATTGGGGAAACATGAGGTCCCGCAAACTAGCTACAGAGTAACAAGATGTCTATAGTCCAACTAGGAGGCGAGTTCCTCCCCTGGAAAAAAATCCACATTTCCAACCTTGAGACCACTTTTTTGTTTTAATTTATTTTTATTATTTTATTTATTTATTTTTGGTTTTTTGGTTTTGTTTTTACAATTTTAATTGGTTTTTGTATGAACCATTGTTCAACAGTGGTGGGGAGCATCAGAGATACAGTACAGTACTGTACTGTACACTGACCTATTGACTGGTGAAATGTGATATCAAATAGCATTTGACCTTGCTTTACTGTACAGTATGTTTCAGGCTGCCATTGTCTCAGGTGCACACCGCTCGAGGGTCAAACATAATGAATGCCAGAAGGACTCTTCATTTGGTGAGGAGTACTGTACTGTACAATGGTTGCAAAACCTGCAGGAGAAACACACTCATGGTGATCCCCATTAGGAAAAGATTTGATAAATAGTTAATGTTTGCTCTTCCAAGTTCTAGGCACCATTGTTTGGGAGTGTGGATGAGGACCATGGCAGTTAGTAATACTGTTGTTGAATAAACCTGCTAAATTGTTTAATGATGGTTACAGTATGCATTTATCGGTACCCATGTTACATAATTTATGTTATTTTATGTATCTTTCTTTTCAATTTAGTTATTTATTTGTCATCTCGGAGTTACACATTCATGCTAAACACTTTTTTACAAAGGTTCCACCTCAGGTAAGGTTCAAACAATTGGTACATACAGAATAAAAAATGTAAGGTATAGACATAGTCAAGTACAACACATAATTTAGAATCATTGGTGAACTCCTAGGGTTACAAACAGGAAAAAGCTATACAAAATGAAACTGTACTATATACAAGAAGCAAATGCATTTGTTCATACAATGAATTACAGACAGTTTTGATAAACTAAGAGTGCAGGGATCATAGGACTAGTGCAGTGAGGAGAGGTGAAGAGGATAGATAGTGGTGCAGTTAGGGCTGATTATGACAAAGTGGTAAAGGGGGAGAGGGCTGGGGATAGGGGCAGAAAAACATGGTGCAGACAGAGGTGTCCTTGTCAGCGATTATTAGGGAGGGAGAGCAAGGGGTGTTGGAAGGGGATGATGAGAGAGGAGACAGTTACAGGGGGGTGGGATGAGTAGTGACAGAGGGGGTGAGGGTTGGAAAGACAGGGGAAACATGAGGGGGGTAAGAGGATATGGGGGAATGACTGAGGGGAATGGTGAATGGGTGGACAGGGCGGTCAGGGAGTGGAGAGACAGAAGGGGGGTGGGAGGTTAAAACCTGCAGTCACAGCATCTATTCTATACCCAGTTTGAATCCCACTGAGCGCGAATACTGTTATATAGACCAAGTGATTTCACAATACCCAGCTGTTACATTCCCAGTACAAAGCTTCACACAAGCCTTAGGAAAAGAGAAACAGGACAATGATACCTGGAACGCTGGAGGTGTCGTTCAGTTCCTGAATATATAATGGCATACTATGAACTGTTTAAATTATAATAGTTTTCTGATATCTGTCATTTGGCTACATTTTTGATTGTTAACTATGAATGTTTTTGACAGCATTTGCTAAGTCTGGATTTTAAATCTCCACTCACTTAGACTGTAGACAATGAGGTCACTGATCAATTGTATAAAAGAGCACTCCATTTATATCACATTACCCTTGATAATATACTTGAGGGGGATCAACATGGTGTCAGGCAGTCAGTGGCAGGCTGTGGGGGTAACTTCCTTTGGCTGTGTGGTCAGCATTTTAGAGCACCTTTGGATGAATTGTGCCATTAAAGAAATCTATTTTTTTTTCTTTTACTACATCTTTTGTTTGGAGTCTCTTCTATTTATTAACAGGTATCAGGACTGCAAGGCTTTTCTAGTTTGTCTTGTTATTAAGCAGACAACACATGCCCAGATTAACAATTATGTTGAAAAAGTAGGAAAAAAAATGGTCACCCCTGTAAATGGGCCTTGTGGCCATTGGTCCTTAGTTATTTACCAAAGAATGAAGAAAAAGCCTGAGTGAGGAGGCAGCAACTTTTCCATCCTCTTATGCAACTTATGAGGAACACTGTCACATTTGTAGAGGATAGCCAGCAGCAGATATAGCTCAGCACTTGCTTTGGCTCCAACAATTAAACCAGACTCTTGGCTCAGTTTTATAAATTCCTGGCATGCCCACATCTACTTGTATAGCATATTGTCTGAAGGCAACTGATCCAGTTCACATTAATCCTGTTTTGAAAAAAGTGTTTGTTGCAGCCAGGTAGTATAAATGCATGTGGTGTTCCCCCCCCCCCAATAGTTCTTACATTAAACTACTACTGCTGGTACCTGGCACATTAAAAGAGGTAAAGACAAAATGCACTCATTCACTTCTGCATTGACCCCCAACTACCCTTCCCCATGAGGGTCCGACTTCCACCATCCAAATTCCCTAGCATTGTTAAAGAGGGCTGATGAGACCAGTTTGGTATGTGACAGCAGTGGTAATAAGTAGGCAGCCTGCTGTATTTTCAGTTACTCTCAGTCTGTTTGTCAATTATACATACTGAGGTTATAGATAAAGAGTGGAACATCTGTTTTATTCTATGTGACCAATGATGTGTTGTGAAGGGGTGCAGCAGCATCTGGAGCCCACCATGTGTGGAGTGCAACAGAGTCCGCTGGGTCAGGGGAGATTTGGCTAGTCTGTGCAGCAGAGAGGGCTGTTCCATACCTGAGCAGTGGGTGATAGACAGATGAGGGGCCTGGGGGATCTGAATTGATTGAGTCTTTCAACCCTTTACTATTTTATTTCATTTATTTATTTATTTATTTTGCATTGGAACTAGGCACCATGTTGGTATTGGGAGGGAACGGGATGTTTGGCAGTTTTATTTATTTTTTCCCTTTTTTTTTGTTACTGGGAATGGGGATGCTATTCAGAGGGGGTGGGATGTTCAGCATCAGGTGGGTTTGTTGTTACTGGAACTGGCATAGGTACCAGGTACTGTATAAGGGGCTTGGGGGGGGGCTTCCCAAAAAAAATTATGGGATTAATGATAAAAATATAGTCCTTTAACCACCAAATACTGTTGGCCCTGGGCCACCAGGAGCAGTAACTTGTATAGCATCTTGTCTGAAAGGAGCTGATCTGGTTCACATAAATCCTGCTGTGAAAAAAGTTGCAGCCAAGCAATATAAATGCATGTCATGTGCCCCCCCCCCCGAGTCCTTACAATAAACTACTGATTGCTGGTGTCTAAGTGAGGTAAAGACAAAGTGCACTCACTCACTGCTGCATTTACTCCAGACTACCATCCCTCAGCATGGTCCGACACCCACTATCCAATTCACTAGTCTTGTTTGAGAGGATTGATTGACACCAGTTTGCTGTGTGACAGTGGTCCTAATAATTAGGTTGCCTAATGTACTTTTAATTACTCTCAGTCTGTTTGCCATTTGATCATACATACTGACATATTAAATATGCAACAGGACATCTCTTTTATTCACTATGACCAGTAATCTGCTGGGAAGGGGAGCAGAAGCACCACAAATCCACCTTGCGCAGAGTGCACCCAAGCCCACTGGGTCAGGGGAGAATTGGCTAGACTGTGCAGTGGGGAGGATTCAATACCAGGGCAGTGGGTGACAGGCAGATGAGGAGCTTGGGGGATCTTAATTGATCAATACTTTTACTCCTTCTCCTTTACTTTTTTGAGGGAGTTTTTTCATTTGTTTTTTCAGTTCAGTATCAGGAGGAGATGGAATGTTTGTTGTTTTTTTTGTTTGTTTGTTTGCGCTCACGTCCTTGCCACCCATCAAGACTCTCCTTGGTGATGACTTCAAAGTGTTATGCAAATTTAAATACCTAGGTTGTGAATTTGATCAACATTTAACGTTCACTCCCCACATCTCCTTCCTTGTGAAACATTTCAGCAAAGAATTGGTTTCTACTACAGGAACAAGTCTCTTTTTACTACCAATGCTGGGCTAAGATTAGTTCAGACCACCTGCATTCCCCTTCTTGACTATGATAATGTAATTTATGCTTGATGCTCAGTTTCCCTGCTACACCCATTGGACACACTCTACCACAGATTGTTATGTTTCATCTCTAATGCCCATCATCACTCTCACCACTGTGATTTATACATCTCCTTGGGCTGGACTTCTTTATCCATAAGACGGCTCATCCACTAGCTCACTCTGCTGTACAAAGCCCTTCTGTTAAAGCTCCCCTCCTATCTAACTGACTTACTTCAGTGCACTACCAGCCTCTACCCTCTATGGAGCAGCTCATACATCATGTTAAATGTCTCAAACATTCACTCCCACTTCGGCAAAATGGCTATAAGCTGCACTCTTCCGACTACTTGGAACAAAGCTCAAGCTATTCTCAAACTTCAAAACCTAATTCCCCTAAGTAGATTTTTTTTTTTGTCAACTCTTTTTCCCTCCAGTCGTGGTCCTGAGGTCCTTCTCTCAGGCATCCAATACTTTTTCTTGCCCTGCCTGAGGATCCTCGAAATGTGCCTCTCTTTCCTTCCCCTCTGATGCCAGCACCCCTGCCTAACCCTATCCAGGGTGGGTCACCCTCCTCCTACCTGGGTGCCTCTCATCACATCAGTCTCCAGCATTGGATGGGGAGCGGCTGCGGAAATCAAGACCAGTTGAGGAGAGCCCGACATTGGGCATGGGGGACAGGTGCCATCGCCTGATCCTCAGTAGTGGGTTTTTTCCTTATTCTGGTACACCCCCCTGATGTAAGGTGTGCAGTGTCATCAGCCTGTGATGTAGGTGCTCCCACCCATGTCTGGAAATGGCTGCCCGATGTCGTCCCCAACTGTATGTGCCCAAGCGTATAGCAGTGCCACTGGTTTCCACCGGGTCCCATTGTTGCACTGGGTTACCCTGGATCCCGCCCCTGAGAGAGGAGAGCCATCCATCGGGTGCTCGATCCTCTCTCTTCCCTGCCAACCCCCAACAGCCCGGCCTCGTTCACAAACCCGGGTGACCGGCATGGCGTGAGGTGTGGTGTCCAGTTCCTCAACCCTCAGCGCCACCTGGCCCGCGCCCCCTAAGTAGCTTTAAAAAGCTGGCCAACAGAATATTTTATGACTCCTGTACATGTCATTCGGCCATATGACCAATATTCCACTCTTATTCTCCTAACTACTTAACTGAACACCAACTCCTTTTTCGATGGCTTAGCATTCAATGCCCTCCCTAAGGGTTTATTTATACCCCACATTCACATCGTCAGCTAACCGCCCATACCTCCTTCTCCCTTCCCCTCCTCTCCTTGCACTTCCTTCAACCTTTCTGGTCCTAGCATACACCTATCTCTTCCCACCTTCCCTTTTCCCTCTCTTGCTTAAATGCCTCCCTTGATCAGAGTACTATCTTTTTACTCTTGTCTCAAACTACCTGATATCAGAAATGATTGCACATAATCCACCTGCTCAAACTTTGATCAATGTAATTACCTACTGAACACCCTGTATTTTGCTTGTACTGTCTGTTAATTACCTATAATATTGTACATTGTGAGGTTTGTGGTGCCCAATGCATATTTTTACTGCTTGAAATTATTTCACTTATTATGTCTTATATTGTGTACCTATTGTTTTTTGTACTACTTTTGCCTGTGTCAGGACCTCCTTGTAAATGAGCATGCTCAATGGAGTTATTTTCCTGCCAATAAAAAGTTGACTTGACTTGATTTGTTTTTTGTTTTTTTTTTGTTTACCAGGAATGGGGATGCGATCAGGAAGGGGTGAGATATTCTGCAGCAGAATGGAAAGCAGACCCAATACACAAACATTGGGGGACCTTACCAAACTCAGAAAAAGCCTGCAGCTCCTGTCTTGCCCCCGGTAGGTGAAATAGGCATCCTGACTAGATCCACACCTGTGGCCTTTGCCAATTGAACAACCACTAGAAGGAACCAATTGTTCAACCACTGGAAGGGATGTCTGCTCTTGCTTTCAACCCAATAGTAGCAATATTTATTTATTTATTAAAATGTTTCACCAGGAAGGCATGCTGAGCAACAAGTTGCTCATCTCCTGGTGCAACCTATAGGGTAGGGGAACATGAGGGTAGTTTACAGAGATTTGGTATACGATATAAATTTACAGTAGAATATATTCAAATAATTTGAGCAGACTGTACAGGAGTAATAAAATCGTGGAATGCTAACAGTTTTGAACTAGATAGATACTACGCCAACACTCTTGGACTAGATAGATAGGTACAACAACACAAAATAACATTTAGGCATACACTAAATGACACATAACTGTGTAGTTAGAATATGGCTGAATAGAATTGTTGTAGTTTGATCTGGTGAAGTTAGTGAGGGGTAAACACAGGCAGAACAGGTTGGCTAAGGTATAACAGAAGTGCAAGTTAACTACAAGTGCAGTAGATATTAGGGGTAAGCCATAACAGAAGTGCAAGGTATGTCTATAGGCAGAGAATTAGGGTGGTGGTTAAAGGTGATGGAAGGAGGAGGTGAAGAAAGAGCTAGGAGAAGAAAGATCTGTTGGGGTCTGACCCCTCCAGTATGCTGAGAACCCTGCCTGCACAAGGCAGGGGTCAAGCACAACAGGAAGTGAACAGATTGTGGCAGCGAGAGGTAGAGTACGACAGGAGGAAAGCAGGTTGTAGGCAGCAAGGGGAATAGACTTCAGAAGAACATAAGAGAGGGTGAAGGTGAGAGAGAAGATAGGTCGAATTCCAGCCCTTCAGGATGTGAGGAAGTGGAGGGAGGAGTTGGGTTAATGGTGTAAGGATAGGGTCAGGACAGTCCCTTGGTATAACTTTGGATGATTGAGAAATCACAGTATGAGAACAATGGAAGGTCTGGAGGGAGGGTACTTGGGTAAGGGAAGGAATGCTGTTTTTTAGGTGGGTGGGAGGTGG
Organism: Neoceratodus forsteri; assembly: GCA_016271365.2. NCBI lineage: Eukaryota > Metazoa > Chordata > Ceratodontiformes > Ceratodontidae > Neoceratodus > Neoceratodus forsteri. The sequence goes on along the minus strand of CM028129.1, from coordinate 953,163,178 downwards.
AGCTGCAGCAGGGGTATTATAAGGTTACTGAAGAAGGGTAGGATTTCTCAGGGGCTTAGAGAGGGGAGTTAGGGTGGGTCATAGTAGGAACACCTTGGAGCAAGGAAGTTTTTGAGGGCAGAGCTGATGGAGTAGTAGGTGAATGAGTGATGAATCTGAGGGGTGAGAGAATTACACACTTTTTGGGAGGCGGTGAGAGTAACCGGATTGGCCAATGAGGGTGGGTCTGTGGGGGACCACCAGAGTACAGGGGTCAGATGATCTAAGTGTGTGAGAGGGACTAGTGGGAGTATTATAATCAAAGGGGAGAGGTAGAAAGGGAGTTCACCCAGCCAGTGTTTGAGTTGTCTGTTTGCAAGAAAGGGGAAGGATAGGGCATGATAGAGATCACAGTGGTGGGTGTGAGAGGGAGCATCAAATGCAAAATGGCAGAAGGAATTGAAGAAGGTATCCAATCTGGCCAGAAAGGACTTGGGAGCAGCACCATAGACTACATCACAGTAGTTGAAGATGGGCAGGATCATCTTCTGAACAAGTTCACCCTTAACCATAGTGGAGATAAAACTATGGTTCCTGAACAGGGCACCAAGCTTGGGGGGCAATTTTTTTCAATGGCGTCAATATGTCTGGAGAAGTTTAGGTGTTGATCCAGCCAAGCTCCTAGGTACCTGAAGGAGGATGTGTCCTCAAGTTAAGTCCCAACATGGGTGTGTAGAGTGGGCAGGGAAGGTAGCCTAGATGGTTTCTGCCTTGTGCCAAAGGTCATGGAGACAGTTTTCTTGACATTGAGAAAAAGTTGATGGTTAATAAACCAGAGATGAACCTTGTTGAAGTCTTGCTGCAAGTTGGATGAGACCTCAGCTGGGCAAGAGCCAGATGCATACAGGACTGTATCATCAGCATACATGCATATGGCAGTGATGAAGGAGAAGACAGATGGAAGGTCATTTAGGAAGATGAAGAATAATAGGGGCACTAGCACTGAGCCCTAAGGGTCTCCAGTATTAATTGGGAGGGGAGGGGAAATGACATCAGAGATCCTGACTGATTGGGTTCTATCAGTGAGGTAGGCCTTGAACCAACTAGTGGCTGAAGGAGAAAGGCCAGCTGTTGAGAGTGAGTCAGGGAGAAGGGAGTGGGAGCCAAAAGCCTTAGCAATAGACAAAATTCAGCATTTCTGCCCCCCATTTGGAAATTGCATGACCAGTAATTATTTAAAGGATGACTACCTATTCTGAATACTACTGTAAATGCCAGTGAACTAAGGGATGATATTTAGATGTATTTAGATTAAAAATGATTATTTCACCATAAATCAACCTCACCAGTTTTCAGTTAAACCTATTACTTGGAGTGATTCATATGTGGCAACCTATCATAATTCATCAGACCAAAAAGGAAAAGGTTATTGTGTCATAAATCACCTCACCAGTTTTCAGTTAAACACGTTATTTGAAGTGATTCATATGTGGCAAAAAATACAGTAAAAAATAATAATATAGTAATAGTAATTCACAAGAACCCTGATAATGTGAAGAATGAGACTTGAACTCTGCATTTGGTCCCGTTTAATTAGCTATCTCTTTTCTAAAACAAGTGACATCTCCTCCAGTTCAGTAGACATGAGCTAATTCCACAAAGAGAATGGGCAGATGGGACTGAAAAAGGACAAACTAATAAAAAAAGAGCTATGACATTTTTTATTGACAGCAAAAACCTTAACCCTAAGTCTAACCCTGTGGTGGATTTGGATTTATAAATATGTGAATTGTGTCATTCACAGATTTGGGGCTGACTAGCCGGTGCAGTGCCACTGCACCATGTGCACTTTATGCATTGGCTGTGCCATATTCAATGGTGCTACGCCATGGTGCAGCACCATTGAATATCACCTGGACCTGGATCTGGCCCTGTCGCATCACAGTAGCACTGTGCCCAGCCTTGTGCCACTGCCTAGCGCAATCTGAATATCCCAGCTCATGTCTCTTCATCATTTTGTTAGTAAACCAAGGTTAAGAAATACTGAAATAAATTCTGAAAGGCTGTAATGCAGACAAAGACATTTTTAATCACTGTCTCACTGACTCAACATTTACTGTACTTTTATTTATTTATTTAACATTTAGTGACTGAGAAAGGCACAGTACTTACACAGCAGTTTCAAGGAGGCAGTATAGCACAGTGGCTTAAGATTCTAAGCTACAAACCTGGAGACCTGGGTTTGAATCCCACAGTCCCCACTTGCATACTGTGTAACCCTAAGCAAGTCACTTAACTTTGTTGTGCTCCCAGGTTGCACCTGTAAACAAGCTTTCAGCTTAGTGTGTCTCTCTCCTGGTTAAAAAAAAAAAAGTTTTCTCCCCAAAATTTTAGTACAGGTGCCCTCCCAAACAACACCTCTGTCCCATTTGTGTTATCAAACACACAATGAAATTGTTCGATACCACAGAGACCCAAAAATGTAAAGCCCCAACTCACAATCACCCAACCCAATCCGCACAGTATTTATGCAGCAGTTTCAATTTTCTCCCGAGCTTCAGCCCACTCAGATTGATTGATTAAAACTTTTGATCCATATTGAACATTACCAAAGAAGAGCAAGCTGATCTGCCAGGTTTTGTTGTTTTACAAAAATATAATGGTGGGTGGAAACATGAGCAGAAAACCCATAGCTAATTTAGTATTGGCATGATCCAGACAGTGAGTTGATTTCAAATTCAGTCACTACTAGAACTGAGCTGGTTTACTTTTTAAGTTTCAAGTTCATTCCATTGACTGTAAGTCATTACAAAATGGTACAATAACAAGAAGACATTTTACAATATTGTAATGAATAAAACATGCAGAAAGTACAAAGCATGTGTATTAATTTTATTCAGACTCTTATAATACTGAAATAAAATTCAACAGTTCTACCATAACCTGCAAGTACTCAGGGCTTAGGAAAAATTGTAAAAATCTTGTTTTAAAATTTGCTATGCCATTCTGTTTGTTCTTCAATTAATATCTTGACATCCCAAGAAAAATATCCAAAAACAGCATTGGCCACATCAGGAAAAAGCAATAAACAATAGGCATTCCCATTTAAACATCATTACTGGATAGCAATATTTTTCTGATCCTGTTCGAGGGTGTCTAAAGCACAACAACCCCAGCCCCACACTACTTGAGGACTCCATCAATCCAGGCAATCAGCCTATAATTTAGCCAGAATATCAAAAAGGTGTCTCCCATACCCTTACAAATTGAAAAAGCAGACCCATTTACTGGCTTTCTCAATGGAGAAAGCCTCTTTTAGGTTACAAGGCCATTTAGATCTAATTTAACCTAAGGGTTATTTAGAGACTTTATCTGTATTTATTTATTTTAAAGTTTTACCAGGAAAGCATACTGAGCAGACAACTGCTCATTTCCAGATGCTTCCTGGAGGAAGGGGAGGGCATGGGAGAAAGGAGACATTTGTATACAAACATTTTGTACAAAGAAAAACATGTGCAACAAATTTTATGTAAAATATAATACAAAATATAGTACAGCATATATATAGAAATAAAGAACAATAGTACAGCATATACACATCAGTAAAAAGGACTCTAGATGCTCCTCTGGTGGCTGCAGAAGCATCAACAGAGCTAAGCAGCCCTGCTTAAACAGGTATGCAAGAGGTAGAGCATGACACAGTAGCAGTTGGATTAGGAGCAGGAACAGGTGGTGCAGAAGTGATCTTTGAGGAGAGTGTGGAGATGGTGTGAGGATTGGGTGTGGTGGATGGCAGAGTGGAGATAATTCCACAGTTTTGTCAAGCAATAGGAGAAGCCAGCCTGGACTGCAGAGGTGGACATGTGTGGGATTGACAAGGAGCGGGAGTCATAATTTCTGAGGGAGTGGGGGAGAGGTGGAGAATGTGGCAGAGAGATAGGAGGGCAGAGCCTGTATCCAGTATTTAGCCATGAGACTAATGCAGTATGTTTGCCTCCTGTCTTGTAGGGATAGGAGGGTCAGGGATTGGTATAGGACACAGTGGTGAGTTCTGGGAGGATAGTCAAGGGCAAAATGACAGAAGGAGTGGAAGAGAGTATCCAGTCTGGTTAGAGAAGTTTCAAGAGTGGCACTGTAGTCTGCATCTCGTAGTCAAAAATGGGGAGAATCATTTTCTGTACTATTGCATGGCAGGCCAGCTGCAGAATGCACCCATGGTTGCAATTGAGGGCACCCAGTTTCGGGTGCAGTTTCTTGTGGGTAGCCTTGATATGTACAGAAAAGTTGAGGTGCTGGTCAAGCCAGACCACAAGGTATCTAAAGGAGGTACAGACCTCCAGCCCTGTCATTCAGCTGCTAAATGAATGCCAACCGGCTAATGATCCCGTCCTGGTTTGTGACGGCAAGTGTTAATTTTACTCTTCTCTTCCCAAGTAATACCATACTTAACACAGCTTATCTAGGATCAAGAATATCAAAACTGGGGTCCCATTGTTCAATTAATTATTTGCCTCTGAGCTTACTGCTATATTTCCATTGATCCTGTCAAAGACATCAATTTAATTTCAAGTAAAGCATCAGTTCATACAAGGGAAAAGATCTCCGTTATCTCCCTATCTCATATTCAGCCTCCAGTGGGCCTATAATGCCTAATTTACAGTACTTTCAATTATAACATTTATCATAAAGAAAATGATTTAGAGAACTACATAGTCTCATAAACCAAGAAGATATGTTTCAGAATCTACATGCTTTAGATATCCAGGGACATGTAAACAAACATAAACACTTAAGAGATTTATAAAACATGTTAATAAAAATAAAATAAAAATGAGCACTTCAGTTTATAGACTCCAGTACAACTAGGAGTCCTTCCATGTGATTAGAGTTAAAATGTTCCACAGGTTTGAAAATAATATCCATTTAGAATTCAGCGATCCGAGTTCAGTTATGGCAACCTAAGGAATATTTAAGTTTTCTTTAACCAAAAAATTACAGGTATTAATTATAATCGTGCCACTATCCCCTCTCTGGAGGACCAAGCACAATAAGGTGCAGTAAGACATTTTCCACAGAAGCCTGATAGTCCCAGATCAGCTCCAAATCAAGAGGAGTGTCATACACTACAGTGTCTTTAGGCCTTTAGAATCTTTGTTCAGTCTCCGTGGAGAGTGATAATACCTCTAGGGGAACATCTCCACATAGCCAAACTGTACTATACACCCGATAAAAATAATCTTGAGATAGTTAGCCATTAAAATTATTGGGAGAGAAAGAGCAGGCAGCTAAAAAGTGAAATTAACTATAGAAGCAAAATACCCTAACATTCAGCCAATTCCATGTGCTATAACAGCATCCTTGCAAACTTAAAAAGAAATGTAGGCTGGTGGCGTAGCCCTTCAATAGGGTCAATACACATACATTTATCACTGTAATCATTTTTTGAATCTCGAAAGCTGCCATATTGTTTAGAAATATGTTGAACAAACTTCTATTTCTGAGGTTAGATTCACCCCCCACCGGGCTCTTTTACCCCAATAGGCTTACCACACCTCTGGCCATCATATTTTGTGGATTTTGCCCCTTAATGTGTGTTCAGGAAAAGTGCTACTTACCCTCCTGGGTCCATTACTATAAACACCAGATTCTTTCAGCATTCATATCATCCTGCACTCCTCAAGCACTTCAGGCTTCAGAGTTACACCTGTAAGATGCAACCAAAGTGCTTCTCTAACTGCAGCAACTTAGATGCACCATAAAATCATCCTGGCTCCCTCACCCTAAGCAACAACTGGCATACCTGTGCAAGAGGAAAAAGTGTCTTCCTGCACCAAAAGTACTGCCACTAGCATACAGGTCCATTTCATCTTTTACCATACTCCCAAGGTATTGGCTGTCAGTGAGAGAAACATATGTCTCTCTACCACCAAACAAGAGCCGGAAAATGTGTTTTTTTATATTTATATAGAGCTAAATATAGAGAAAATGCCCAAACACAAACACCCTTCCTGTGACTCAGGGACTGCTCCAGAACATCCAGCAATAGCAGCTCCTATTATTCAAAATGCCAAAAAACCTTCAGCATCAAAAAATACAAGTCTATTCAATATGAGGTTCATTCAACTCTTGGCTGAGAAAACGAAAAACTCTTGACTAAGATGTGTAGAATGCCACGGTGAACATAGACTAGGGGGAGGCAATGCTTTATTCAAAACATGGCCAGACCAAACAAGTGAAAGCCAGTAACAATCCCCAGTACATTTCAAGTAAACCGCTGGCATTGAGAGCTATAAAGATTAGAAAACAACATTGCCAGAATAAAAAACACAATTAAAACATGACATTCTGCACAGAGCTCTGTTGCAGAGTGGAGCAGCAACCAATTGAGCTGGTTAATTTTCCCAAACAAATATTTACTGTATATACAGTATGTCATAAGTCAGGCTGTTGTCCTGGAAATGTATATTAGTGCGGACAAAACTGTTACCAGATTAGGGAGCAAATTATGTTAGATAACAAGTACAGTGTAATACTGTATTTCTACATGTGGTGCACTTTTCTTGCAGCCCTGCTTTTCACTAACCAAACAAAATTCAGTGATGGAAAGTTCCATTCAGCTCTATCCAATAGAGAACACGTTTTATATTAAAAATCTTCTGAAATGTAAATTAAAGACCTTTTGAATTGCACAGCAAGTATCTTGGCCATATGTCAGCAATCAGGAAATCACAGTCCATTGAAACTACTGCATTGTCACCTCCCCAGAGATTAAAGGAATATATATATATATATATATATATATATATATATATATATATATATGTGTGTATACATTTTTGTGTTGAATTTTATTATAAAATGAAAAAGTAAAGAAAAAAATAATAATATATTATATGGTGGAATAGGAGGAGGCATCCTGAGCAGATAGAGGGAAGTCCAAGTGAAATGTAACAGCACTTTGTCTTCAATGTACCAGAACTACTGTAGCCTTTCAAACTGACTGGTCTAAGTAGCCCAGTCAGTAGGTGAACTACAAATTAACTGAATATGTGTCCCTTGTTTTTTAATTCTTGTCCCTAGTTTGTAATGTGGGAGTCTGAGAGGTATGGCACACAGATCAATATTAAAAATAATGGTGACACATCTTTTGAAAAATAAAACTGCATGTGGGAGGCTCCTCATACTGAGGAGATGGGAGTGAACATTTGTGAAAAATGCAAAAGTCCACATGATCTTTATAAACTACTGTTCTGCATGTATTCAGAAGACATAGGTTTTCTAAAGGTATGGTTTATACCGTAAATTGTAGCAGTCACAGAAACTTGTTACATTGTACAAAACAGTTCACTTTGCAACATTGCATTTATCTGAAAATGTTTCACTGTTTTGAAACTCAAAGACAACAATTGTAAAAATGTATCACCATGCTCCTGATAACAACATTTGTGCTTTACTTGTAGTAACTTGTCGCAACATTATTTTCACAGTCTGGATATTCAGTCAGTGATGTACAGTTGTTGAATGTAATAAAATATACCTAGACATTTTGTTTTTCAGGGCCTACAATATAAGATCTGGCACCTTAATCCCATTCTTCTTAAAAATCCAGACTCCCTAGAAGCTATTAAGACCTATCTTAACTTTTTGCAAGACAATGAGGATTCAGTAGAGGCATTGGATGTGCTATGGGCTACAATCAAGTGTGCTGTGAGAGGAGAATGCATTAGGCTAGCCACTACAGCTAAAAATTTTGAAACCAGAAATTTGATGATCTTCTCTCTTTAATCTGTCAGACTCCTCACGTACTGATACAGCCTTCTACAGAACAGCAGCCACAGATAGTCCCTCCCTTTCTGTGGAAGTTAGTGATCTTGAGACTTGGGGATGCATAGTTAATTTCATTGCACCGTGGACAGGGGAGGCTTATTGCTGGAGGGGTGGTGGGCCAAGTGGTCCTTATCTGCCGTCAAATTCTATGTTTCTATGTAATACTACCTCACAGCTCAAGCAGAGGCTGAATGGACCAATACCTGCCCAATTCTGGTAAATCAGCTGTGTAGGTACATCATGCTAGCCAAACATGAAGGGTTCTTTCTGGGGGTGGTGGGATGTCATCTCTTGGAGGTTATGGTGGTTTTTCTCCGGTGATAGGGTTCACTATACCACCAGGACCTCAAAGTACGACAGGTCATGGAGGGTTGGGGAAAGTCCCAGGGCATTCTGCTGGATAGATTGCACCCCATCATGCCAGTAATTTTGTCCTGAGTTTGGGCAGCATTGCCCTTGGTGTGCTGGACCACATATGAGGCAAGGCTATTTGAGACAATGTGTCTGGTGGAGCTATGTGGGGCATTCTAGGTTTCAGAGCTGACACTGACCACACAAGCTGGGGGATATCAGGTCTGCTGGTCAAGGATGTGGTTGCCTTGAAGAAGGGGGTCTTTGTGTAGTTAAGAAAGAGCAAGACTGACCAGAGGAGAAGAGGCCGCTGCTGTCCTGTGAAGGCCCCACTTGGTTTCTCCTGGCAGGTCTTGGAGCAGGTAAGGGCCTACACAGCCACTTTCCTGAAAGTGGGGGAGATGTTCTTCCAGCACGAGGATGGCAAGCCGGTGATGGACTATCAGTTTCAACACATCTTGAGCAAGGCCATCCAACAAGCTGGGATGGACACTTGGGAGTTTAGCACACATTCTTTTTGGATCAGAGCAGCAGTAAATACAAGGAGCCAAGGACTGCTTGATGGAGAAATCCAGGCACTGGGGTGATGGAAGTCTGAAGCATTTCAGCACTTCATCTGCCTGCATTTACAGTAATTCTGTGTTGTCTCTGAAATGTTTCCCTGAGAGTGCCAGGAGCATATGGATCCGTGGTCATTCCTTCATCTATGGGGCAGTGGTGAGAGTTGCCAGCTGGCCTGGGGAGGGGCAACCTACATATAGCTCCAGGGACAGAGCAAATTTATTAGTTGGGAGCAAAGGGCATGCTCTGGATGGAGTCGTTCTTGAGGTTGACAGAATGGGCTCATGCACAGAGGAACCCAGATATCTTGTTGATCTACCTTGGGGGTGAGGACTTGGTGTCTCAGAATGCAACAGACCTGCTACTATCGATTAAGGTATCCCATCGATAGGCTGCAGGAAACAGAGCATTATTATGTGGGTGTCATGATGTGGGTGAAAATGATAACACCATCAAGGATATTGCTGCATCTTCAATCATGAGCATCTTGTGGTGTTCCCTCTCCTCCATATCATGCCATGGGTGAAGGGTAGTATATCTATATATGGTACGGGGGGGGTGTGCAGCAGGTATGCTATCTTATGGGAGGGCGACATGATGTGCTGTTTCTCTTTTTCCTTGTGGCATTGTTCTTGCACCCTAATTTCCTGAGCCCAAGAAAATTCACACTAAAGAGGGTGAACTTTCAATGAAGGAGGATCTACATTCAATAGAATGCTGGTGGCCTCATAAGCTTCTCATTTGGTCGCACCTGATTCAGTGAGAATGCGGGCCACATGCAATGGACATTGGAACTATCAATGCTACATGCATTCATATTAATTGTGAAATAAGAGCCTTTATGCAATCCAGGGGGGCAGCTGTTGTGAGAAATGGGGAAATTTATGCCTCCTGTCAGAGCCTGTATGTTTTTGGGGATGGGCATTTTCAGGACAGAGGAATTGACTGGGAATTAAATTCCTTTAAGCAGGTCTTGGAGGCACAATTGGAGTGAGCAGATTGGGGGGTGGGGTTAGACTGCATCCATTGTGTGATGACTCAGGAGGACTGCAGACCTGTGGTACAGGGGGAAGAGGGGGCTAAGTCAAATTTATCGAAAGGGATCTTCACTTCCAGTCAGTATGCTGCCAGGGGACCACAGGACCTGGGCTTGGATGGGGTGGTCATGGTGCACACTCATTAGGATTATCATGCAAGTACAGTGGCTCCAGACAGGGACAGCCGCAGGCTTCTTGGACACATGACCTCTCCATTCCTTGTTGTGGGCTCCCAATTCAGGAGGTACATTAGTCATTCAGGCACACACTAGGGTTGGACCAAGAATGGAGGATAGGTGTGTGGGAGACCTAAAGAGGCTGCATATCCTCTGGGCTGAGCATGCTGCTCCAAATGAGTGCTCTTAGATCAACAAATACATGGCCGTGGCCATTTCCTCCAAGACCTGTGTTTGTGTGAGTTATTTCAGGGAAAGGTTAGTGGAGGGCTACCAGAACAATAGAGAAGCTGAAAAGTATTGCAGCAGCTGGCTGTTTGTTTGGTGCCCTTCCTCCCTGGACCTGGCTGATGGAGAAAGGGAGAAGGGACCTCATCTTGGGGTGGGAATAGGCCCTGGCAACACCCTAAGAGGATGTACCACTGAGGCTGTCTGTAAAGTAGGGTATTTTGAGGAGGGCAGAGAAAGAGAGGTTTGAAAGAGCTAACAGCCAGCAGCTCCCCCTCTTTCTCATCCTTTCATCATAGGTATCATAGGTAATTAATTACAGAGCTGAGGAGACTTTTGGCCATTGTGCTCACTAGCTTCAATAAAGATTCACTGATTCCCATAGAACTTATCTAGATTGGTCTTGAATTGGTGCATAGATGAACTAGCCACCACCTCAAGTGGTAGCCTGTTCCATGCAGAAACCACTCTTTGAATAAACCACCCTTGCCTTTTAACTAATTTACTCATTTTGCCTTTCAGCTGCAGTGGGTGTGCCTTGGTATTATAGACCTGATCCATTGATTTGAGCCCTAAACTATCTCATAAGTTACTATCTGTCCAAGCTTTATAGACCAAGCATAGATCCCCTGTAGTGTTAAGCAATGACAGGTCAATGAAAAATAAAACAGCAGTTACTGCAGATCCGATAGCATCTGCAGACCTGGCTTGTGTCACCGAGACCTGGCTGGATGGAAATGCTGGCCCCATTTTGGAGTCTGCCATTCCAGCAGGTTTCTTGGTGATTCACCACCCGAAAGTGGATCGCTGGGGTGGGGGTGGGGGTTGTAGTCTGTTTTAGACAGGAACTGGGTATCATGGAGATTCCAGCTGAGGTTACCAACACCTTTGAGTCTATAATAGGGGCAGGTGTTGGCTACAGGATCCTTCTCATTTACCATCCACCAGGTGATGGGAGGGATTTTCTGAAGGATGTTGCAGACTTCATTGCCAACAGGGTGTTTCAGTCTCCCAGATGGCTGATCTTGGGGGATTTCAACTCCTGGGTTGATGATGAACTCTTGCCATTTGGTCAGAGCCTCCTCCAATTGATGGATTCATTGGGCTTAACACGGGTTATTACCACTGCAACCCATAAGAGAGGACACTCATTGGACTTAGTATTTCACATAGGGTTGGAGACATCCGACGTGGAGGTGGAGCCTGTCAGATGGTCTGGCCATCACCTCCTGAGATTCAGTTTCACAGCCCTCCAAAATAAGCCTGCCCCAAGGGAGTTGGTGCAGTTCCACCCTTTAAGAAGGGTTACCTCAGAAGGCCTAATGGCACCACTGGATCTCTCAGGAATTCCAGGGAATAGCTCTGATACTGGGGCTCTTATGTCAGCCTATAATAAGGCTGTCACAGAGACTCTGGATATCATTGCTCCTTCTTGTGTTCGTCCACTTACCTCTCATCTGAGTTCCCCATGGTTTAATGAGAATATTCGTGAATTAAAGAGGTGGGGACGAAGGTTAGAAAGACACTGGCGGAAAACTCACCTGGAGGTGGACAGGCTTAGATTGGTGGATCATTACAATGTCTATCACTTAGCCATTTCCCATAAGAAGGCAGAATTACTGTCCAGGGAAATTGCTACAGTAAAGAACAGGTCAGCCCAGCTCTTTGGGACTGTGGACAGACTGTGCAATCCAGCCTGTTTTCACTCTGGTAGTGCATTATCACAAAAACAGTGTGAGGAGTTTGCGCAGTTCTTTTTTGATAAGGTGTCCACCATCAGAAATGAGATCAGTCAGTGCCTTCCCATTGGTCCTTACATAAATCAACTGGGTGGTACTAATAAACAGGTGACCTGGTCCACCTTTAGTCAACCAGTAGTCGTGGATATATTGAGGATCATTCAGACTCTGCGGCCAACCTACTGTAGTTTGGATCTGGGCCCTACGTGCCATTTACTGGGGTGTGACATTATTAGCCCGGTCCTTGCTGGGATAGTGGGGGTTTTATTGGAGACAGGGATCTTTCCAGATCCCTTAAAGGAGGCAGTGGTTCATCCCCTTTTAAAAAACACCTCCCTTGAACCCGACTGCCCCGCTAACTACAGACCAATCTTGAACTAACCCATTGTTGGGAAAGTTATTAAGAAGGTGGTCGCACTACAGCTGGAGGATCATTTGACCAACCACAATATCTATGACTCTCTTCAATCTGGTTTCAGAAAAAGGCACAGCACTGAAACGGCCCTGGTGAGGGTACTTAATGACCTTCTGATGGTAAGAGATCAGGGAGCCCATTCGATCTTGATTCTCCTTGATTTCTCAGCAGCATTTGACACTGTGGATCATGGGGTGTTGCTCGAGCACCTGTGGGTTTTCTGTGGACTGAGGGGGGAAGTCCACAATTGGTTAAAGTCCTTCCTTGAGGGTAGGCTTCAGAGGATAGTGTTGGGAATTTATTCTTCGGCCCCTCATGGACTGCCCTGCGGGGTTTCACGGGGCTTGGTGCTGTCCCCCATTCTATTTGCAGAGTATTTGCTTCAATTAGGGGACATTATAAGGCAGTACAGATTGAGTTTTCATTGCTATGCAGATGATTCTCAACTATACATGTCCTTTGTACCTGATGAGGAATTAGATTCCATCACAGTGTTTAATAACTGCTTGCTGGAGATTCAGAGTTGGATGAGTGCTAATTGGCTACGGCTGAACTCAGAAAAAACTGAGGCATTGGTTGTAGACCCTGGTTATAGGATAAGAGGGACATGGGTGGGAAAACCATCAGGATTGAATCTTGGCAGGACCCCGCTTATTGCCTCTGGCCAGGTGCAGAACCTGGGCATTGTTTTTGATGAAGGCCTGACCCTGAGGTCACAGGTTTCAGCCATAGTCAAATCATCCTATCATCATCTTAGGAACACAGCTCAGGTTAAACACCTGGTTGCGCCCGAAGATCGTCTGACTTTGGTCCACATCTTTGTCACCATTCGTCTTGATTGTTGCAACATCCTCTACCAAGGGCTGCTGGGGGTAGATATCTGCCACTTGCAACTTGTACAGAACACGGTGGCCAAGTTTCTGATGGGACCTTCTAGGTCCAGTCATATTACACTTGTGCTGTGTGATTTGCACTGGTTGCTGGTACAGTTGCAGATTACCTTCAAGGTCGCTTTGCTGACCTATAAGACCCTACATGAACAGGGTCCCCACTACCTGAAAGAGCTCCTGTATCCCTACTGTCCCTCCCACTCGCTCCGCTCCTCTGGCAAGGGACTGCTGGAGATTCCCAGGGTATCCCTTAAAACATCGGGAGGAAGATCTTTTGCCTTTGTGGCCCCTACCCTGTGGAATTCTCTACCTCACAAGATAAGGGATAGCCAGATCATAGAAGCATTTAAAAGTTGTTTAAAGACATACATATTTAACCAGGCCTTCTCAGGAACATACTGAGCTTAAATTTATATAGATGTTTAATATGTTTTATATGTGTTTTAACTTATGTGATGAAGGTTTTATGTAAAAATGTGTAAAGGTGCCCTGAGCTTTGGAAGGGTGCCTTAAATAAATAAACATGATTGATTAATTGATTGATAGTACATTTATAATGTAATGTAATGAATATAGTTTTAAATCTTTCATTCTGGTTGCATAGTTTTTCCCCTTTTAAGTTATTGACTGCTCTTGTTCTTATTTTCTGCACCCTTTCAATCATCTCTACCTCTCCCTTCTTGTAGGGTGACCAAACTTGAGCTCCATACTCCAGCATGGGCCTCACCAGAGATGCATACAAGTGAACCATCACTTCCTTTTCCCTACTCTATGTGCCTAAAGATGCTATTTAATATTCTGTTTCTTTTTTGCACAATATTTTTACAGTGGGTTTTAAACTGTAGTTCCTGTGATATAACAATCCCTAGGTCTCTTTCCTCAATTGTAAGTTTGAGTTTTTGGTTAGTTAAAGTATGAGAGTGTGCCTGATTATGCTTCCCCATGTATATCACAGTGCACTTATCCTGGTTTAAATATAGTTTATATTTAGAGGTCCAATCCTGGATGTAGTCTAGGACTATCTGTAGAGAGTTTGTTTTGTATAATATCTCACAATCTGCAGTCATCTGCAAATTTTGTGTGCCATATCTTGCTATGGTTATGTTGAATTGATGACACATAGACATTAAGAAAACAGGGTCCCAGCACTGAGCCCTGGGGCACTCCTCTTGTCACCTCTGCCCAATTTGAAAAAAAAAAACCCTTATGAAAACTCTGCCTTATGTTTGTCAATCATGCCTTAATACAGTCTACTACATTTTCATGTTTTCCACTGTCTTTAAGCACTTAAACTAGTTCAGGGTGGGCACGTTTATCGAATGCTTTGGAGAAATCTAAAAACACTGCATACATCTCATTCCCACCTGTCCACCTTTGTAAAAGCAGGGTAGGGTGTCCAGGTAAGGTAGGGCCCCTTTAACTCAGTAAATGTGACCGCACTAGAGTTTGGGGAGTGAGTTTTCCCAGTTTTCCCTCTAAAGAAGAAGTTTTCTGGGTTTTTTTTGCCTCCTCCAAGGGATCATAAACCTTAGATAGTTTGGGCAACAAAAAAAAAAAAGAAAGAAAGCAAACAGAAGAGATGACATGTGATTAATAAAGAGAACGTAATAAAACTGTTGTAGTCATATAAGGCTGCCTGGGAGGATCACAGGCCAATGATAAAGGGGGAAGAAGGGGGGGACGAGTCGAATTCTTCTGAAGGGCTCATTGCTTCCAGTCGACATGAGACCAGGGGACTGCAGGATCCAGACCCGGATGGGAGGGGTCACGGTCTACCCTCATCAGGGTTATCATGCAAGGACAGCAGCACCAGATGGGGTGGCTACAGGCTCCTTGATCACATGACCTCCCACACTCCTGGTGGCAGGCTCCTGATAGAAACATAGAAACATTGAAGTTGATGGCAACAGGAGACCGTTAGGTCCATCTAGTCTGCTCATTTGTTTTAGACCTATTTTGACACTCTAGTTGTCTTTTGTAGTCAGGGCTCCCTTGTGTCTATCCCATGCATTCTAGAATCCCCCCATAGTGTTGACCCCACAGCCTCTTGGGGCAGGCTGTTCCAGGCATCCACCACCTTTTCTGTGAAGAAAAACTTCCTGGTGTTGGTACAGAACCTCCTTCCCTGCAGCCTGAGGTTATGTCCCCTGATCCTGGAGCCCTTTTTGAAGTGAAAAAGATCCTGAACTGTGTTAATGCCTTTTATGTACTTGAATGTTTCAATCATGTCCCTTCTCTCTCTTCTCTCTCTTCTCTGCTCCAGACAGTACATATTCAGTTCCCTAAGTTTTTCCTCATAGGACATGTACTGCAGATCCTAAATCATTTTTGTCACCTTTCTCTGTACTGTTTCCACCGAGTCAATGTCCTTCCTGAGGTGAGGCCTCCATAATTGGACTCCTTATTCCAGATGAGGCCTGATAAGCGATCTTTACAGTGATAGTACCACCTCTCTCCTCCTGCTCATGATTCCCTTCCTGATGCAGCCCAGCATTCTGTTGGCCTTCAATGTTTCCTTTTCACACTGCTTACTTACCTTCAAATCATCTGAGATTATGATTCCCACCCAGATCTCATTCCTGGTTTGAGGCCACCAGTCTTTTGCCTCCTAGGTAATACTCCTTTCTTGGATTTTTCTTTCTTACATGCATGAACTTGCAATTTTTGGTGTTAAATCTCAGTTGCCACACTCCAGACCAGTCTTCCAGTTTCTTGAGGTCAGCTTATATCTTACTCACTCCTTCTGAGGTGTCCACCCAGTTACATATCTTGGTGTCATTTGTGAACAGACACACCTTCCCTTTCCAGTCCATCAGGGATGTCTGCTATTTTATTTATTTATTTAATTTATTTTTATTTATTTATTTAATTAGTATTGCAGAAAGACCTTTGAGCATGAGCTCTTTTACAAAGGTTTCATGTTAGGGTGGACAATAAGACAATACACATATTCAGTGGTTACAGAGGCCTGATCATTAGGCATTAAAGAGCATTTACATGGAATTAGACAAATAGTAGAAAAACAAAGTAGTTGTGAAAGAATACTAAGCTATTTCTAAATGGTTGCCCTAGGTAGCACACTCCTGAAAACCTCCAAATCCATTGATAGACTATGGCAGAGTAACTGGATAGGGTTTAATGCTGTCCCAGATGGCGAGAGGCTGAGTGACAGTGAAACAAGGGGGATTGGATTTGAATCAACACAGAGAGTGAGAGGTGGGGGGATAGTGAAATGGGGGCTGTGATGGGGGAGCAGCTCTAGAGGGCATTGTTGAGTAAGGCGTGTGTGGGAGGGGTGAGGTAGGGGCAATACCAAGAGCATTTAAAGAGGACTGATAGCTTACTTAAGCCCTTGGCTAGGCTGGAATGGAGGCAGGGTTCTCTAGGTAGCCCTGCTTGGTGCTACCTTGGTGGTAGGTCTGTGTATCAAGTGGGGCCTGAGAAGCAGGTGCATTTTCAGCTAGACATTAGGTGCTGTTTGAGGCCTGCTTTGAACTGAGACAGGCTGTTGTTTGCTTGTAATGTCATTGGGGGTTCATTTATCCAGAGGGGGCCCGATAGGAGAAAGCATGCTGCCCTATTGAGGTTCGGTAGAATGGTATGGACAGTGCTCCATTCTTCCTCCCTCTGGTGATGTGTGATAAGAGAGAAGCCTCAAGCAGGTTTCCTATAGAGGGTGGGGTTTGTCCGAGGAGTGCCTTCTTTCCCAGGAGGCAAGTTTGGTATTTGAGTTAAACCAGTTTGCATGCTCATACAGGGTGCAAGTATGAGTGTAGTGATCTGCACACAGGGTGAGATGGCATGCCTTACTGAGTGCAATTTGGACCCTTTTAAGCACTGTATCAGTAACAGCTCCATAGACCACCAGCCCGTAGTCTATCGTGGAGAGTATGGAGCTAGAGACTGAGATTCGGAGTGCTTCTGGGTTGAGGGATTTCTTATGCCTATAGAGGACCCCAATCTTTGTGTTTACCACTCTGACAGGGGAGTCTACTGGTGCATATAAGTGAGAGAGTCATCAATGGTGACTCCGAGGTACTTGAATAAGTGCACCTGCTCAATCTGCTCACCAGCCTTATTGGTGATTATGAGGGGAGCATGCCTGCATTTGTTGTAGGGGCTGGATTGTAGCATGGCCTTGGTTTTCTTTTAATTTAGTAGCAGCTTTTGCCTACTGAACCAGTCCTCATGTTTATTGAAAGAGTTCTGTAGTTCTGTTTGTAGAGCAACATGAGAGGTGCTGCTGCTCAGCAGCACAGCATCATCCACTTACAGGATAAGTTGGGTGTCGCAGGCTGTGGGTAGGATGTTTACAAAGAGGCTGAAAAGCTGGGGCCCTAGAATTGATCCTAGAGGGGCTCCTAGGTGTACATCTCTGGAGCTGGATATCATCTGCCCGATTATGACTCGCTGGCTGCCGTGTGTTAGGTAGCCATTGAACCAATTCAGGGTGTTAGGCGCCACACGTAATCTTTGGAGCTGAAGTACTAGTAGAAGGTGGTTGACAGTGTCAAAGGCTTTGCTGAGGTCAATGAAGATGGACCCCACCAATTTGCCTTCATCCACCACCTTGTGTGCATAGTCAGTGTATTCCAGCAGTGTCGTGGTGGTACTGTGTTTTTGCCTGAAACCATGTTGGCTTGGGCAGAGCAGATTGTACTTATTGAGGTATTCTGTGAGTTGACTTGCCACAATTTATTCCAAAGCTTTGGATAGTGGGGAGAGGATAGATCTTGGCCTGTAGTTTGACCCCAGTGCCTTGTCACCATTCTTATGCACTGGAGTTACCAGGACTTGCTTCCATACCTCGGGAAATTGAGCTAGAGCCAATGATTTATCAAACAGCATTGTTATGGACATGATAAGAACATCAAGGGTGAGAGATAGTAAATTCATGTCTAGCCCGTCATTCCCCAGTCTATTTTTTCCTAGGACTTTCCTGACCATCATTGGGCCACCTTCTCAGTCACCTTCTTAAAGTAGAAGGCTGGGTGGTTAGTTATGGGCAGGTTGGCGCAACCTTGGTCCTCTGCAGGCAGAAGGTAGTCTGGAGGCAGCATTGAGGACAGGTCTGTAAAGGCCTGGTTAAAGGCATCAGTAATGGCTAGCAGATCTGAAGAGGATGATATATTAATGTTGAGCATCTTAGGGTGCTGCTTTTGATCTTTACCAAGGATGTTCTTGATGTTGTCCCAAAACCTCTTTCCATCTCCACATGCATTGCTAAGCTGGGTGTTATGGAAATCAGATTTTGCAAGCCTTATAAGTTTGGTGCACCAATTTCTAGCCATTTTGTAGCACTGTAGGTCATGCTTGCTACCTGAGTTTAAGGCTTTTTTCCCAGAGGCAGTCCCTCTCCTTTAGGAGGGAGAAGAACTTGTCATAAATCCAGCTATTTACTTCCCCCCGAATTTTCAGTTTTGTGCATGGTGCATAGATATCACAGATGGAATTGAAGCCCTCAGTGAAAAAACTAAGGGCCTGGTCCAGTGTAGGTGCCTTGTTTAGGGGGGACCAGTTGTAGGCAGACAGGGCCAATTTGAGGGATCCAAGTTTGCCTTTCTGCAGAACCCTGCTCTCAATGAGGCGGGGTGGGCTTTTGGCAAGTTTAGTGGTCCATATAAAGGAGATCAGGGAGTGGTCACTCAGCACATGGGGGAGAACCCTGAGCTCGGAGAAATGAGTCGGTGAGCTACCTAAGACCCAGTCAATGAGGGTGCTGGTACCAGCCTTGTAGTTCTGCCTGGTGGGGTGAATTACGAGTTGCGTGAGATTGTGGGAGGTGATTAGGTCTCTAGAGGGTGTTGTTTCCTTACATAACCAGTTAACATTAAAGTCACTGGTCATGATGAGTTCTGAGCCCTTTTGAGTGTTCTAATTTCTTCCATAACAAGAGGAAGTCATTCCTTGGCTTTTTTGGGGGGCAGGTAGGTTGTGGCAATGATAAGGGCCTTGCCTTTTAGGCCGACTTGTATTTTTACCACTAGCAGCTCATAATCCTCCACAACTTTGGAGATGGGGAGGATGGAGCAACTAAGTGAGCCTCTGGCATTTAAGAGGCAGCCACCGCCTTTCCTGCCTATTCTATCAAATCAAAATGCTTGGAATCCTTCGATGGCCACTTCACCATCTTTGATCCTACCCGACAGACAGGTTTCAGTTAGGCAGAGTATGTCAGGGGATTGGATGGCCATCGAAGCCTGGAGCTGATCAAATTTGGCAGTTAGGCTACAGATGTTTAGCAATGCTATCTTTAGGCCATTCAATGTATGGATCCCCCTGCTCCTCAGGGTTGTTGGTCTAGGGTTTAGGTGAACATTGCCAGAGAGTAGCAGTGGCAGAAAGATAACCTTTCTGGCAGACAGGGTGATGTTTATCTTCCCTTGTGTCTTCTGTCAACTTGCACTTCAGGTGGGGGAGGTGTCTATATGCCTGTGTTAAATTAGGGGGAAAGCTAACCATTAAGGTTACGATTTGGGAGGTTGGCTTGGTGATAACTGTGTATGGGAGGTGCGGGAGGATAAACAGCCTATCACTACTGGAAGTGGTAGTGGCTATGTGTATGCTTTTATTCCAGCTTGCACCCAATGAGGATTCAGAGTGGGGAGGTAGGGGTCTGAATTCATATATAGTACCAGCAATGCCAAAAGAGGTAGTGATGAGTAGTAGTAAGTGGTTGCACCCCATGGTAGTTTGTTTGGTGTTGCTGACCTG
The DNA here is from genome assembly GCA_016271365.2 of Neoceratodus forsteri. NCBI lineage: Eukaryota > Metazoa > Chordata > Ceratodontiformes > Ceratodontidae > Neoceratodus > Neoceratodus forsteri. The sequence goes on along the minus strand of CM028129.1, from coordinate 953,143,261 downwards.
CTTTAACTGCTAGCTGATTTATAGTTGAAAGGGTATATAGTTGAATTAGTGTGAGGTCCTTAACAATAGGGCAGGTTAGAGCAGTAATTGAAAGGCGTTAACTGGAGTGGCTGGAGAAAAAGTTGAGAATAAATATGTGACCCTGTGGGTAAGACTGCTTTAAAAAGGGGGTAGTAAGAAAGTGGGTCAAGTCAGATATTGAAGACAGGGAGCCCAAAAGCAAAAGAATGTGCAGCAGTGGAGTGACTAATCAGCTGCTTGGCTATAAAAACATTGAAGAACAGAGGCCCCAGCACTGAGCCCTGGGGCACCGCGCTGGTCACCCTACCTTCTTTCGATTGCATTCAATTAACCTGTACCCTTTGGGTTCTGCCTTGTAACCAGTTTTGTACCCATCTGACTACTTCTGGTCCAATCCCTGTGTGGTCAAGCTTCTTTACCAGCCTTCTGTGTGGAACCGAGTCGAAGGCCTTCATCTACTGCCCCACCGTTGTCCACTATTTTTTGTAGCATAGTCAAAAACTTGAGCAGACTTGGATTTGATCCAAGAGGTACATCAGTCATTCAGACACACACTAAGGTCAGCCCAAGAATGTGGGGCAGGTGTGTGGGAGGCCTGAAGAGGCTGTGTATCCCCCCGGCTGTGCATGCTGCTCAAAACATGAGCTCTTATATCAACAAAAGCATGGCTGTGGGGTGTGTGTGTGTGTGTGTGTGTGTGTGTTTTAATTCAGGGAAAGGGTAGTGGAGGGCTACCAGGACAATGCATTTAACAAATCTAAGATGCCTTTCAGGTCTCCAGCTGACAGTGCTGTGGCTGGCATGGTGTGAGCGGGTCAAGAATGAAGCTGCACCATATGCTGGGAGAGATTCCGGCAACTAAGCCACAATGCCATGACATGCCAGTTGAGAAATGAATGACAAAAAAAGAAGAAGAATCAGCATTTATATAGCTCTTTTCATACACAGAATCCCAAAGCGCTTTACAAGCAATGCTAGACTGGTAGTGAAGTGACTGAATGTGTGGTGGCGGCCATATTGCACATCATCACCCACATACAGCCTGGATAATTGCATGAACCGGTTTATGGGAAGGGGAATTTTGGCCAGGACACCAGGAATGTTCCCTGCTCTTTGCGAAGAGTGTCCTGGGTTCTTTTACTTCCACCTGGACACCCACTAGGATGGGCAGAAGGGACCTCGGTTTAACGTCTCATCCGAAGGATGGCACACCCCAGCAGTACAGCACCCCCCAATACTGCACTCAGATGCCAGCGATTTTTAGATGCAAGTCCAATCCCAGTGTGGGACAAGAACTCACGACCTTCTGGTCCAGAGGCAGATGTGCTACCAACTGAGCCACGCTAAACTCAAAAACAACAAAAGGCGATACCAATAAATTCTGTGACCATGTCTTTTAAGGGCCATGCCTTTTATTGTATTTGTAGTCTTCAGAAATGCTGATGAGAAGGATTTTGTAGTGGGAAAGATGGAGCTAAAGAGTTATATGGCCGACTTTGGGACCTTATCCCCCTGAGTGAGCTTTAAAAACACAGCAACAAGTAAACAAAATTTCTAGAAGGAAAACATATATTGCTCCTCAAAATATGGCTACACATATTTTAGAACTGCAAAAAAGGATTATAAAACATATTAGAAAGACAAAAGACCAAGATCATTAAACATACTGTTAATCGCAAGAATTTGAAATATCAGTAAGGACAAAGAACATCTAAATGTTCAGGACCTTAGTCTGATTTAAAAATTGGTAATACAAACATTATCCTATATGCCTATATTGCTGGAAAAATACAGAATCTTTACTAGCTTATTTTTTTAATATTGATAGGTAATTTTGTCATAAGGCTAGCTGGCTACCAGTAACTGTGGAAGATATTCTGGAATTGTTGAAAGGGTTAAAATATAAGAGCACATGTTTGTGATGGAATTACACTGGTGATATACAACACTGATGTCCACTGGTGGAGTGATCTCCATGCAACTGGTTTCATTTGGATAAACAAAGTCTACAAATTGTGGCCCAGTTCATGGAATGGAATTATATTCATTCTTTTATACTATGTTATTGCAACTTTTCTGTTCATACACAAGATGGTCTGAACACAGGCTTTTGCTAGTACCCAATCCTTCTGAAATACAAATAAACATCAGCTTCAACTTCAAAGGAAATATCATTATCCAAGTTGTTAATAAAGGGGCCTATGTACCTGACCAGGCCGGGTACATGTGATAGACATGTACCCAGCCAGCACATGTCCACACCCACAGACAGGCACACAGGTCACAGTATTCCAGACCATCAGCCACTGCAGGCTGCCTGTCCGTGGCCCTGCCACCCTGTGGTGTGTTGGTGCTTGGGGGGCAGACTGATGGACATAGGTGGACATCAAATCAGATGCCCATCCTGGACTACAAGTGGATCTGCTGCTCCACACAGATCAGGGAATTGTGGGATGCTGCACATCCCAGAGTTTAATTTAATATGGGTGAGTGCCCCAATTACTACACCCCAGCTATTTCTGCCTGACCAGATGGCTGAGGCAGCACCGCAGGAGGAGGTTGACTGTCCTGATATGATCAAAGGTACTGTTTATCGGGGGAGATCTATGGCAAGGTCCCTGCTTGCACAGTTTGTACCCCCTCTGTTTGAGCACTCTGTACCTTTGTGAATGGCACACAATGTGGGAACACCCTGGCCACTCTGTTGGTCTATCTGCATGTGCTGCTGCATGGATGTAGAGGGGATCCAGTGCAGAAGAACCACACACTCTTTCTGTGAATGCCATGGGAGCCCTGCTGCATTGCTTAGACTCGAAAGGCTGCCTACACACAAAGGATATTCTATGCATAGTCTTTATACGTGCTACTATTATCCACCTTATACCTGCCTTCTGGGATGCTACCCACTGGCTTCCCACAGCTCATAGGCCACCTTGAACAGAGCAAACTAAACTGGGAACATATAATCCTAGGGGACTTCAACATTAATTGGCAAGCACAGGATGCAGCGATAGCTGGAGACCAAATAGCCAGCCTGTACCTGACCCAACTGGTCACACAACCCACCAGACAAAACTACCATACAGGAACCAGAACTCTCATTCACTGGCTACTCTTCTCCTGTCCTGAACATATTGCAGAGGTAACAGTGCTACCTGACACCATCAGTGACCACTCTCCTGTACTACTTACCTGGACTAATAAGTTCACCAAAGGTAAGCCTAAGACCACTAGGAACAGATCACTAAGGCCTGGTCAACTAGACTCCTTCAGGCACTACCTAAAAGGGATTGACTGGTCCCCATTGGATACAGTCAAGGATGGAAACCAAGCACTGGATTACTTCTGCAGCATCTTCACTAAAGCCTGTGGCATCTTTGCTTCTTACAAAACAAAGAAAGCCAGAGGAATCCCCAAGCCCTGGCTGTCTAGACCTCTAATTGAACACCTGTGACTCAGAGATCACCTGTGGCATATGACCAAAGCCACCAGGAATCTAGCCGACTCCCAAGTGTATAAGGCAGCTAGAAATATCTACACAAAACTCATACGTCTGGCGAAAGCAACTCACTACAATGACCTCCTATGAAAGACCTGGGTTAGAGGGAGGGAGTTCTGGGACTCTAACAAATCTCTCATGGGTAGAGCCTCAAGGGCCCCACCAGACCTTATAATTACTACCTCTGGCACATTGCAAGACCCAAAGGAAATTGCAGACATTTTTAATGTTGCATTCATGGACCTCAGTAATGTGTTGCCACATGGATACCGAAATCACAGCCTCGCAGGCCAGCAGCAGAACCTCAACACTCTATCCTCATGGGATAATGTTATCCCACCATTCTACTTCAGGCAAATCTCCCCAGGTGAGACCGTTAAATACAACAAATGGGTCCTTGGTAAGACCAAGATGGGAAGCGACGTGATCGATATGAAGATGGTAGTACTCACATTAAATTTATTTATGTATTTATTTATTTAGTTTTTGTTGACCAGGTAAGTGCAGTAGACAAATCCTGCCTATTTTCTGTCACGACCTGGGGGAAGGGAATGCAGATGAATGCCAACTGACCTTGAACCAGATTAAGCTGTTAGTGGTATTTCTAGTGAATGAGGGAAATTTGGCCAGGACACCGGGGAAATTCCCCTACTCTTTTCGATAAGTGCCATGGGATCTTTAACATCCACCTGAACTACCACCAATCCAGGCAGATGGGACCTCAGTTTAACGTCTCATCTGAAAGATGGCACCTCAGAAGTGCAGCACCCCTCTCATGCTGCACTACAGTGTCAGTACTGGGACATTAACCCAAGTGCCAGATGTGGGAACTGAACCCACAGCCCTCTGATCTCCCGGCCTCAGAGGCGAGTGTGCTACCTACTGAGCCACAGACACTGACTAAATGAACTTGTGGCACCGCTCACCAAGGTATTCAATACCTCTCTGAGATCTGGCATCTTCCCTGACAGGTGGAAAGAGGCTCTAGTCACACCTGTTTTTAAATCAAGAGACAGAGCTAATCTTGCAAACTTCCGACCCATCTTGATTTTACCTCCCCTCTCCAAAGCACTTGAAAGGGTGGTCTCAGAACAAGTAGCTGAATACCTAGAAAAACGTAGCCTTCTCTGCTTGCAACAACATAGATTCCAACAAAATCACTCCACTGTCACAGCACTAGTAGACAACACCACTCAGCTTTATGGGGCCCTGGATAAAGGGATGGCGGTGGGCTCTATCTTCATAGATCTCACCAAGGTTTTGACACAGTCAGTCACCGACTGCTACTGAAATGTCTCCTCTCTACAGGATTGTCAATGGACTCTGTGGCCTGGTTCCATAGTTACCTCACCCATAGATCTCAATGGGTGAGGATCCGCACTACAGACCTAGGGGTCCCGCAAGGTTCTATCCTTGGTCTTCTCTTATTCAGCATCTTCATAAATGACATGCCTTTCACCTGTCCTGCACACGCAGTACTCTATGCAGACAATGCTGTTATATCAGTCCAAGGGAAAGACCTGGGATGAATTAACACTGAACTTCAGCTCAATTTTCATGATTTGGAATCCTGTTTCACCAGAAATAAACTGCTACTCAACTACAAAAAGACAAAAAGCATGCTCTTCAGCACCCCCACAGAGCAATATCCGATGGTCCTCACTGCATATACTTAGTAGCGAAGGAGAAGTACTAGACCAAGTCAACACATTCGAGTACTTAGAGATTCACCTTGATGACACTCTCACCTTCACTGCCCATGCTGAGCAACTGGTTAAGTCCACCAACATAAAACTTGGCATCCTGTACAGACACCACACCTCTATGACACCAGCTTCCTTGAAACTTGTTATGTGCAGTTCAGTTCTCTCATCTGTGGATTATGGCCTTGTCATATACGGGTCAGGCACAGACACAGCGCTTGAAAGGGTCAAAACCAATCTCAACAAGGCCGCCTCCTGGTCCTAGGAGTACACAAAATGACTCACTCTTCTGACCTATACAAGGAAACTGGCTGGCTCCCACTCCACCACAGACTCCAATACCAGGACTGCCTCCTTGCAAAAATGTCCCTGATGGGGTCCATGTCTAGTGCTACTTCAGCCCTCTTTGAGCCTGCACAACCATCTAAATGCACAATGAGTGCCTCCAGGGCTGTCTTAACTGTTCCTTTCAAATGAACCGCCCTTGGCCAAAGATCCCTCTCTTACTGTGGGCCTAAATAGTTCAATGATCTGCCTGCAGACCTTGCCAACTCCCCCAGACTTGGGCATTTTAAAAATAGGCTTTGATCTATTCTTGCCAGCAAATCTGACTGTCAGAGTTTCTGTTAACCCATGGCCTCTGATAGCCATTCTTGCACCCGTCAAACACTACCCTCTCTCACTCCCACCCTCCTGTTCCACAACTGCCCACCCCCCACCTCCTACCACCTACTACCTCCCCTTGACAAAGCCTCACCTTGGCTGCTAAAACTGCATTTTTGCAGAATGGGAGCACCCCGTCTGAACTGTAACATGATTGTTAAACACTGTACTGCACTTAATTAGTGCTGCATTAATATGTTTCTCTGCAACTGTGGTCCTGTTTCTCTTTATTTGTAGTACCCTGTTTAATGTTGTAACTGCACACTAATACTACTTGTTAAAAACAAATTAAATAATAAAACTTTATTTTTAAGGTGCTTTTCAAAAAAAATCATGGCGCCGTACAAACACATAAATAAAATTCTATCATTACAATTAACCAGGGTGCACCACCCTACATGCTGTAGTTTGGATCCAGGGCCAACTTCTCTGATTTTGGGTTGTATTGACTCTGTTGATCCGGTTGTAGCCTGGATAGTCCCTGAGTATCATCAGTATAGCAGTGTTAGTTGATGTTCTTTCTGTTCTGCAATGTTTCATCACCTGTAAATGTCTTCAATTCCTTGTTGACTTGGAGCCTTTGTAAATGAGCTCCCAGCTCAAAGGTATTATTCCGATTTTGAAATAAATAAAATAAATAAATACCACTATGTGCATAGGGCCCAAATCTGACCTGCTGTATACTGTTGCAGGTTTTTGAACTAACCAAATTAATATCTTGATTAAAGATAAAAGTATCAGGAGGTATGGCTAGTGCTCAACTAAGATGGAGTTCTGAGCTCTCAGCTCTCTCTCTGGCATCCCTAATTTATAGCCATCCATAGCCATCAGATGGGATACCCCTGAAATAAAGCAATCCTCGATGCAGCATTTCGACAGCAGCAAAACTATATAAAAATGTCTTCTACTGCCAGACTTTTTGAGAAGTTACTACCACTTCTTGTGGAGACCCAACCAGAACAAAGAATATGATGAGCAAGCTGGAAGGACACTGCACTCCCAATAGAGAAAGTAGAGGCGATGTTCACCAGCTCCTAGCAAAACTGAAGGTCAATAAGTCAATCACAAGAATAAACTCTGAAAACATCCAATTACTATCAGAAAGAGTGACAATAACAGAAAATAAAGTTCAGGCAAACAAACACTCATGTAACGACCTGTGGCCCACACCATGGGAACAAGTCTCTACCATACATGACATGCAGTCCAAGCTGGATGACCTAGAAAATCACTGCTGACACAATAATATATGGTTTATTGGGTGCCCTGAGCAATCAGAAAAAGGTAACATTGTTTCCTTTCTACAGCATGAGCTCCCACAAATGCTCAAATTGCCCAGAGACCCCCACTTTGAAAGTAAGAGAACTTATTGATCTCTAGCCCCAACTACAAAGACAGGGAGCGCCCTTGACCCATCATATCAAAATTCTTGAGATTCCAGATAAAGGAGAATATAATGCAGCATGCCCAAGAGCTGGAGGAACTGAAAAGGCAAGGGCACAGGATTCTGATGTTCCAGGATTATTCAAAGGACCTAACAACAAGAAACATAGAAACATAGAAACATAGACTTTGACGGCAGATAAGGACCACTTGGCCCACCCAGTCTGCCCATTTCCCTACCTACTGGATAAGCTGCAGATTCTAGTTAACCAACAGCCTACTTCCTGCCACCCCACACTACAATTGCCTTGTGTCTGTCCCATGCATGTTTGAATTCCCCCAGGAAGGCAGTTCCATGCATCCACCACTCTCTCCGTGAAAAAATATTTCCTCACATTACCCCTGAGCCGTCCCCCCCTCTATCTTTAAATTGTGTCCCCTTGTTCTTACACATCTCTTTTTCTGAAAGATGCTACCCTCCTGGACTTTGTTGATTCCCTTGAGGTACTTGAACATTTCTATCATGTCCCCAGTCCCTCCTTTCATCAAGGGTATACATATTAAGCTCTCTCAGTCTCTCTTCATATGATTTCTGATGCAGACCCTGCACCATTTTAGTTGCCCTCCTCTGGACTGCTTCCATCCTGTCTATGTCCTTGTGTAGATGAGGTCTCCAAAACTGCACACAGTACTCCAGATGGGGTCTCACCAACTGTCTGTACAGAGGGATAACCACTTCCCTTTTTCTACTTGTGATGCCCCTTCCTATGCATCCCAGTATCCCCTGGCTCTCCTCACTGACTTATCACATTGCTTACCCACCTTTAGATCATCTGATATGACTACCCCAAGTCCTGTTCCATTTTTGTTGTTGTTAGTACCTCCCCTGCTATTGTGTACTCTTCTCCTGGGTTTTTGTTTCCCAGGTGCATTACTTTGCACTTCTTTGCATTGAATCTAAGTTGCCATATGTCTGACCATTCCTCCAACCTTGCCAAGTCCCTTCTCATCTTTTCTACCCCCTTGTGTATAAACTCTGTTACAGATCTTTGTATCATCTGCAAAGAGGCATACATTTCCCTCCAGACCCTCTGCAATGTCACCTATAAAGATGTTAAAGAGGACTGGATCCAGTACTGAGCCCTGAGGTACTCCACTAGTGACCCCCTTTCTTCGGAATGTGTGCCACTCACTATTACTTTCTGTGTCCTGTTTTGCAGCCAGTTTGCAACCCAGGCTACCACCCTGGGACCCACTCCCAAGCTGGCTAACTTGATTATTAATCTTGTGTGCGAGACTGTGTCAAATGCCTTGCTAAAGTCTAGGTAGGCCATATCCACAGCCCCTTCCTGGTCTATTACTTTGGTCACCCAGTCAAAGAAATCTATTAGATTCATCTGACATGACCTTCAAAAAGCCTTTACCTCAATATGACATGCTTTATACCAGGCGGGCACTCAGTTCTCACTCAGCTACCCAGTCCAACTCAAATCTATGCTTAACAGGGTCAACCAGAAATTCCTTACACTGGAAGCAGCAATGGAATACATCATCTGCCATGACAAAGTGAGGGTCCACCCTAAACCTAAAAGAGACTGGGTATGGCCAAGGGAAAGCCCCATTCCCTCACCCAAGAAAATGGACAGAACACAAATCCCAACTTCCCAACTTCAACAAGATTGACCAAGGACCCAGGGATGTGACAATCAGGCTACATGTGGCTGAATTTCTTGGCCCAAGCTGTTCAAGGGCTTGCTTTGTTTGAAACCAGAATTCTAAGGCTTCTAGCAGTTTTTTAGCTTTTATTAGTAATTCTTTTATTTTCTGACTATTATAGTCTTTACAAAACAGATGAAAATATACAGACATGATTAAAAAAATCACAAAATCAGATAAAATCAAGTTAATGACATAAAAACAGACACAAAGAAAAAAAGTCATCTTACAAAGGTCTTGTGCAAAAATAAAATGTATTAGTTTAAAAGGCCAAGATTGGCAAGATTAATAAAGTTGACTAAAGTGCAAAAATAAGGGAAAATACAGGTACCATTAGGTCTCTTTTACCTTGGTTAGATTCTTTCTTATTTTTACTGTAATTGAAAGGTATGTTGCAACCCTGGTGGTAGTCCAGTCATCTTCAGTGAGCATCACTATTCAGGTCAAATTAGTTATGTCCATTGGCTCAGTTGCAATGAAAATGTTCAGCCAAAAGTTTCTGCCATTAGAGGAGCAGTACCATAAGATATGTGTCAAATCCTCTTTCCCACCATTCTGGCAGGAATAATTTTGATCAATTGTGTGTTTACTATACCTTGCTCTTAGATGGTTACTATCTAAGAGTTCCAATTTGGCATGTAAAACAGTTTTGCAAAGTACTGGATCTTTTAAAACATCCAAATTGTGTTTATAACTAAATGAGTATATGTTGTTAGCAAACCATTGCGAGTATTTTGTCAAATGTAATTTCTCCAGCTTAAAATCGCACCAGAAGTTATTGATTTTTCATTTAACATATTTTCTATATTTGGTGCTACTAGTATTATTTTGAGTACACGTTTTTAAGATATTTAAGTTATATTTATTCATAATTTGGTACAGTCTATTAGCCAATGTCTAATGTTACAGCCAAGACTAATCCATTTTTGTTTCCATATCAAACATTTTTTAGGAATTCTGTTTGGAGTAAGTCAAGTTATATCAATCCAATAGTTAATTTTTCTAGAGTCAGCATTGCTTTGATATTGATCAGACCAAGTTCAGCTCATATGTAAAGAGCTGGACAAGATGGTGCAATCTCAAGGGAGGTCCTAAGAAGCTTATAAACTGGTACTGTACAATTACTGTGCCTATATTCTTAGTTTTCCATATTTCAACTGCATATAATAATTACAAGAAAAAATTATCTTTTATTGCCTTAATAAGTGGCCAAATTGAAAGACCTCCATGTAAATAATTAAATTTACATAGACCAAGTGTAATTTTTTTTGTTCCTTCTGTTAGTTTGTTTATCTGGTTTGTCCACTTTCCTGATGATATAAATGTTACTCCTAAGTATACATATGAGTTTACGTTTTCAAGCAGTTGTTCCCTATACTCCACTGCATTTTGGAGTTATTATTTTGAAAAATTATTGTTTTTGTTTTCAACTAAATGATTTTGAATTTTAATTTAGTACCTTGATGACATAACAAATCAAGTTTTTTTTTAAAGTTCTTTCCTTGAAAAAGCTAAAAGGATCAGATTGTCAGTGTATGCAAGGGTTGCACAATTAAAGTCCAGAAATTTAGGGGTGTCTGAATCCAGGTTATCCAGATCTTTTAATAAGGAATCAATGTATAAGCTAAAAAGCGTAGGGGCCAGAACACACCCTTGTCTGATCCCTTTGTTTCTGGTGAAAGAGGCAGAGGTAGGTCCTTCCTGATTTAACCTGATTTGTGCCCACGTACCACTGTACATGTATGCAATAGTTCTAGATACTTTATGATCAATGCCTCTATTACAGTAAGCATCTTATCCCATACGATTTCTCTTGAGATGGTATCAAAAGCTGCAGAAAAATCAATGAAGCAAGCATATAGTTTTATTTTTCTTAGATAAACATATTTGTGTATAATATGATAGAGGGCAAAACAATTATAGACAGTAGAATACCTTTTCTGGAATCCTGCTTGCATTTTCCAAAGTCTGCATGTCTTTTGTATTTGTGTTGGAAGATACTCCAACAAGGTTTTACAGAAAACTTTAGAGTTAGTGTCCAATAAGCTGATGGGCCTATACTTAGATAGGTCCTGTAGGTTACCCTTCTTGTGAATGGAAATGATGATAGAACCTTTCCAGGAGACAGGGATAAAGTTGTTAGTAATGCATTGTGTGTAAAAGGCAGCCAGTGGTTTACACCATTCATTAGTGAGTAGTTTGTAAATTTCAGCAAGTACCATATCTGGTCCAGATGCCTTTCTTGACTTGAATGAGTATATAGCAAAGTAAACACTTTTATGGGATAAAACCAATGGGTGAGTGTCAGTATTGTTGTGTAAAGTAATTCTAAATTAGTTATTAATGCCTGGATTAAAAAGCACTTTGGTAAAATGATGCAGCCATTGTGATTCTGTGATACAGGAATCATGATTAAATTTAAGATCACAGGTACCCCTGGCAACAAGCAACCCAAAGGACCTGTCATCTTTTTGGTCAACCACTTTAAGCATTTTATTCCATTGTTCTCAATTAAAATGTTTTTTTTTTTTTTTAATAAATTGTACTGTTTCCTTTCCTGGTTCAGTTGTCTGAGACTTGTCCTATTATTAGATTCCTTTGCAAGTCTGACTAACCTTTTCAGTCTAGCCTTGTATCTTTTACAATCATAATCAAACCAACCTTGGTCTTTCTTTTGTAATTTTTTGTCAGTAATACATGTTTATAAGTTATTCATGGCAACTGTCAAAATGTCAAAAATTCCATCCCAAAGAACTTGTGGAGGAAGTGTACAAATAGAATCAGAATATAGAGGTTTTAGTAGAGATCTCATATGATCCTTAATGTGATCATCTAGATTGAATTAACAAATCAGTTTATTATTTTCTCTGAGTTCAGTATTCAGTAACATTGGTGCCATCAGCTGATCTTACTGAGAGGCAAAACCCTTCAGAATTAAATGAAGACAATCACGTTCTGCTCTAGGAATAGTGCGTACACTATCCCAGATCTCAATTTTACTTGACCATAGTACCAGGTCTGGGAGTGCTGCAGATGAAGATTTATAATAAGTGCAGTTACCTTTAAGGTCACCATCCAGTCTCCCATTGAGTGGGTCAAGATTAAATGCTTTAAGAATTTCACTTCACATCAGACCAGATTTATTTGCAATTTTGTCAAGGGTGGAAATTCTAGGAATTTCAGGAAGTTTATTTATGACTTCCAAAATGGAGTTGTCAATTAGTCCATCAAATTCTCCTATTCTGCTATTCAAATCTCCTAGTATTAACAGATCACATTTTGGGAAACCATATAGTAGATCAGAAATTAAATATTTAAAGGTATTCCAGATATATTCTGTGTAGAACCTAAAACCTTGGGGTGGAATGTATGTGTTAATTACTATTAGCTTTTTGTTACCCCTAGTATTCTGTGTTGCAATAAAGTTCTGAGATGTGTGTATGAGACTGGTGTTTCTAAAAGAGCCTATTTTAAAACAAGAAACAAGTCCTACAGATGGTCTACCATAATTATTAATTTTGCAACCTGGTGAACAAAAAGATTGGTAACCATTAACAGCAATGCTGAAGTTCTCATTGTGCCAAGATTTCTGAAAGCAAAGCAGGTCAAAATTAGAAATAAAATTATGCCAGTCTGAGTCAGTCAGTTTTTGCTGGAAGCCTGCTATATTCCATGTTAGTATTTGTAGTTCAGGATTGCTTCTGTGGCTAGTTGAATTTAATGTTGAATTATTACTTTTAGTATCTGTAAGAGGAAGACCATCAGGATTTGTTAATTTTACAAGTCATTCATTATTGCTCGCAATGGTTTGGAATCTATTGGACATAGGGATATTAAAATCTGAGTACAATCGATACTTGGGCTGCACTGAGGCAGAGTTCCAGAGCTCAGAGTAGGTCACTTGATTTAAGTTCATAAGATCCAGGCTACTTTGTTTTTCCAAAATATTTTCAGCAAACTTATTACTTTTTACTGGAATATATATTAGAGGATCCTCGTCACAGTATTATGAATTGTTTCTAACATACCATTCCTGCCCAATGGGATATGTAGAAAGTTAATGAAGAGATTACATATGTTCTTCTTAAGTTTTAAATTATTTTCTCCTGGTTTCTTTGGCATTCCAAATAGGCTAAGCCAAATTGGCTCTTCCAACGTTTTAAATGGATCATTATGCTGTTTATTAAAATGCTCATTTAGAAATAAAATTTGAAGCCCTTTGTGAATCACTTTGACTTCATTGTATCATACATCATTAGCAGTTTGAGAATTCTCAAAATATACATCTAAAGCATCATGTGTAACATTTTTAATTTCAGTTATTCCAGAGTCAATGATTTGGATACCCATGGTATTTCTAATTAGGTCCCTAATAAAGATGAAGGGATCCACTGTCACCTTATTTTTCCAGTTAGAAAAGCCATAGAACCCCTGGAAAGTTTTTTTTTTTTTTGGAGAGCTATGGTTCCCATCTGAATTTAAGTCAGGCTCTTTATCAGCACCTGTGTCATCCATAAAATACTAAGTCTTGAGGCTCTGTGTTAAGGTTCCCAGCATTAATTTGTGGGGACATTTTAGAAGTTGAATGTTCATCAATTTCTGTGTACTTGGTAGTGATACTATAGCCACAGATGTCTCTCCAAGGAGCATGACTTGAGTTGTCAGTTTCCCTAATTCTGTTTTAAGTTGGTCCCCTTTAGGTTTTTTAACAGATAGATTACCCAAATCATGGATTTCTGGATTCATGTAATGATTCTTTGCTTCAGAATTGCTATCTTTTCTAAAAATACCATCATTAATAGTTTTATTGGTTTCACTAGAGACGGAAGGGTAATTTACCTTAGGGGACTTTGTTTTGTTATTGTTGTTTGCTAAGCTTGGTTCATTTGCCTGCATTTTTGGCTCAAGCTGTTGGAGGGTATGCTTTATTTGAAACCAGCATTCTAAGGCTTCTAGCTACTTCTAGCCTGAGGTGTCTCCATTCAGCAGGCATCAGGTTACAGGTGTGTGAATTAAAATAGTTTTGTGTTTGCAGAGCTTGCTTCATTTGGCTGAATTTCTTGGCCCAAGCTGTTCAAGAGTTTGCTTTATTCGAAGACAGGATTCTAAGGCTTCCATCAACTTTTTGTCTGTGTTGTCTCCATTCAGCAGGCATCAGGTTACAGTTGTGTGAACTGAAATTGTTTTGTGTTTACTAAGCTTGCTTCATTTGGCTGAATTTCTTAGCCCAAGCTGCTCAAGGGCTTGCTTTGTCCAAAACCAGTATTGTAAGGCTTCTAGCAACTTCTAGCCTGAAGTGTCTCCATTCAACAGACATCAGGTTACTGGTGTGTGAATTGAAATTGTTTTGTGTTTGCTAAGCTTGCTTCATTTGGCTGAACTTCTTGGCACAAGAGTCTGGCCCAGTGTAGCAGAATCAGAAGCTAGAGGAGCTGATTGGTTCTGGCTAGGGAGCTGTGTTAGTCCTGCCCTCCCACCCTGCAACCCACCCACTCCAGGGTTAGTCCTTCCTTTATAGGTGTCTTTCCTAGAAAGTGAACGGTCATCCCTTCCACATAGGATACATTAACATACAAACACACAAAAAACAAACTAATGAAAAGAGCACACACAAAATAAGTAGAGAGGTAGAAGAGCATACATCAGGAGTATGTAGGATGGCAGAAGGAGTGGTGCTGTGCAGTGGGTGTGGGGCAGCAGTATTCAGGAGAACATTGCGGGAACTGCAGTGCTGCCCATTTGCAGGCACCCTTCTGGGCTGAGGGAGGAGGTGGCCAAAATCCATGCACAGCTGGAAGGAGTCCTGGAAATCTTCACCCCCACCCAGGGACCACCATACCACCAGCCACTGCCAAGGAGGTTGCAAAATCAGAGGCCTGGATGGACTACAGTGGGCTCAGGGAGGTTGAGAAAGGTGGAGCTCCAGCACATTACTGACCTAGTCCAACTAAGGAACAAATAAAATGTTCTCAAGGAGGGGGAGAACCCTGAAAGGGAACACAGGGTTGAGACCAGAGAAGATGAGCAGGCCCACCAGGAGGGGACTCAGGGGACAGGGCCAGAGAAATACAGTGGAGGAGGAAGTTTCTTTTGGTGTGGGACTCAACACTTTGGGGTATGGATCTGGGAATAGACATTAAAATGGAGAGGGAGATAAAGTGTCTCCCAGGAGGCACCGCTCTGCTGTGGCTGGGAGGGGCTGGATGTCGTTGTCCATCTTGGGAAAAACAACCTAGCCAAAGACAGGGCTAGCTTGGAGAAGGTTCATGAAAATTTTAGGGATTTGGGTAGGTGCCAGGGGGTGGTAGCTAACTCTGTTACATTCTCAGAGGTGCTACAATTCAGGAGAAGGATGGGGGAAAGAAACCAATGCATCAAAAGCTTCAACAAGTGGCTGAAGGACTGGTGCAGGGAAAATAGCTTTGGCTACAATGTGGACTGGGGTACCACCTGGGATGATGCACACTTGTACAAGAAAGACAGTCTGCATCTTTGCAGGGAGATAACATCTGTCCTCAGAGAGAGGTTTATGAGCTTCCTGAGCAAGCATTTAGACTAGCCACTGGGGCAGGCTGTCAGCAGTGGGGAGAATCATACAGCCCTCCCCCACAGGTTAGGGCACACATCAAGCAGGACCAGAACATTATGACAGGGGCAAATACAGCATTACGACAGGGCAAAATAGGCTGCACACAGAGCCATATGATATTAACAAAAAGACCTAAATCATAAGTAACCAGAAAGGTAGTAAAAGGGAAGCACCTCATAGAATATTCCAGGAGTAGCAGGATGATACACGGGGCAAAACACAAGAAGGGGACAAAAAATGCCACTTTCCATGGAAAGTCATGCACACAAATGCCCACAGTCTGGGGAACAAAGTCCCAGACCTGCTGGCTGTAATGACGGACGCTGATCTGGACCTAGTGGCCATAACTGAAACATGGTACACAGTGAACAACAGCTGGGACATAAGTGTACCAGGTTATGTCCTGTTCATAAAAGACAGGGAAGGTAAAAAGGGGGTGGGTTTGCCCTCTTCATCAAAGAAAGAATCAAGGCAACTGAAATTCAGAACAAGCATGAGCAAATGAAGGCAATGTGGGTTTCCCTTGAGCCAGGCAATGGAACAGCCATTTACACAGGGGTCATTTACAGACCCCCAGCTCAGGCAGAAGAAATTGGCAAACTGCTGCTGGAAAGCATGCATGACATGGCAGCAAAGGGAGCAGTACTGCTGATGGGAGAATTTAACATGCTGGAAATAGGCTGGCCCATTAAAGCAGAGGCCTTGGCCAGGGCATAGGAATTCATTGACTCCCTTGAGGAGGCTTGACTTAGACAACTACTACAGTAACCTACAGAGACCAGGTAATCCTGGATCAGGTACTGACCGATGGGGACAGGATAACAGGACTCAAGGTGGTAGGTCAGCTAGGGTTCAGTAACCACCATATGGCATGGTTCAAGATGGACACAGGGATTCAGCCAACCCATATGAAAGCAAGAGTGTTAGACTTCAGAAGGGCACACTTTACCAGGATGGGACTTCAGCTTAAGGAAACCCTGTAAAAAAGGGGGATGGGGGGACATTGAGGAGAAATGGGCACATAGCAAGGAGGCCATAGTGGAGGTCACAAAACAATGTGTTAGGTTGATAGACAAGGGTAAAAGGAGAAGAAAACCATTTTGGTTCTCAAGGGGAGGGGGGTAGCTGAAATGGTCAGGGCCAAGAAGCTAGCCTTCAGGAATTATAAGGAGACACAAAGAGATGAGGACAAGGACATGTACCAGAAGTGTCAGAGAGGCAGGAAAGGCAGCGAGAAGCACTAAAGTGCAAACAGAGGAAAGAATAGCTCAGTTAGTTAAAAAAGGAGACAAGACATTCTTCAGGTACATTAGCGAGAGAAGGACAGCAAAGGGTGGTTTAGCTAAGTTTCGAGGAGCCAGGGTGGAGAAAGTGAAGGGAGACAGAGAGAAAGAAGCAATCCTGAATGAATATTTCTATTCAGTCTTCACTGTGGAAGGGCATGGGCAGGGCCCACAGCTAGACTTTAAAGAATAAATGACAAGGAAGTAAACACCAGTCCATTCACAGAGAAGAGGGTCCAAAAAAGCTTGCAAAGCTGAAGGTAGACAATGCCATGGGTCCAGTTGTCATACATCCCAGGGTCCTAAGGGAACTGAGAACTGAACTGGCAGCCCCTCGGTCAATCATGTTCAGTGAATCCCTAGACACTGGAGTGGTCCAAGAGGACTAGAGAACGGCAAATGTCCTTCTTCACAATAGTGGTACTAAAGAAGATGCAGGGAATTACAGGCCAGTAGTCTAACCTCTGAAGTTGAAAAGATAATGGAGACACTCCTCAAGGAAAGAATAGTGGAGCACCTAGAAGCCATGGGGGTTTTGGATCCCAGGCAACATGGGTTCACTGCAGGACAGTCCTGTCAAACTAATCTAATAGAGTTCTTTGACTAGGTGACAAAGGCAGTAAACTAAGGGGGCAGTAGATATTGCCTACCTGGATTTCAGCAAAGCCTCTGATACCTTTCCACACAGGAGACTAGTCAACAAGCTAGGTGTAGCCTAGGGATGGGGCACAAGGTGGTAAACTGGATTGGAAACTGGTTAAGGGAGAGAAAACAGAGGGTTGTGGTAAATGGAACCTAATCAGAGGAAAGGGAGGTGACCAGTGGGGTACATCAAGGGTCAGTTCTGGGGCCGGTCCTCTTCAATGTCTTTATCAGTGACATTACAGATGGGCTAGAGGAAAAGGTTTGCCTGTTTACAGATGACACCAAGATCTGCAACAGGGTGGATACCCCGGAGGGGATGGAAAGGATGAGAAAGGACATGGAATGGTTGGAGAGATGGTCAGAGGTATGGTAACTAAGGTTTAATGCAAAGAAGTGCAAAATCATGCATGTGGGGAGCAGGAACCCTGGAGCATGCTACAGGTTGGTGGAGAGCTGTTGGCAGTTACTAAGAAGGAGAGGGAATTGGGGGTTATAATCACAGATGACCCAAAGGCCACAAGACAGAGTGCCAAGGTAGTGGGGAAGGCCACTGGAAAGTTGGGGCATATTAGAAGGGGAAATCACAAGCCAAAAGAAGGAGGTAATAATTCCACTGTACAAGACCCTAGTGAGGCCTCACCTTGAATACTGTGTCCAGTTCTGGAGGCCACATCTTTGTAAGGACATTGACAAAATAGAGAAGGTGCAGAGGAGGGTGACCAAAATGGTGAAGGTTCTACATTACAAGCCTTATGAGGAAAGAGTCAGAGACCTCAATTTGTACATGCTGGAGCAAAAGACAAAGAGAGGTGACATGATAGAAACATTCAAACACCTCAAGGGCATGAACAAGATAAAAGGGGACAACATATTCTAGTTTAAAAGTAGTGCCCGAACAAGAGGATGTGACATGAGAATGATGGGTGACCGCATAAGGGGAAATGTCAGGAAGTTATTTTCTACAGAGAGGGTGTGGAGACATGGAATAGCCTGCCCCAGGAAGTGGTGGCCACCCACAGTGTGACAGGCTTTAAAAACATGCATGGGACAGGAATAAAAGAATATTAGAGATAAGAAGAAAAATCTAAAGCAAATGACCAGATAGGGTCACTAGCCACTTTGTCAGGTAGCAAAAATGGGCAGTCTGGATGAGCCTGGCAGCCCTTATCTGCCAACAGTATCTATGAATCTATGTACTTCAACCAACCACCACTGAAAAAAAATAGATGCAGTGGACACCAATGCTGAGCCAGCAGCTACATACCACATAGCTCTGTATCCCAGTCCCATAGCACCAGAAGATGCGACCACACTGATGACCCAGATGAGGACTTTATTCACTTCAGGTCACCCAACAGATTTGCTCTGTTAAGAGATGGACTGAATACTGTAGAGCCCATTCTCCTCCCAGATTGTTCGGTAATTATTCTTTCTGAAACACTACATGCTGAGCAGTTGCCACTAGATCACCAGATGCACACAAAGGCAGAGGTGGCACCCTCCTCATAAACCTAGCAACTGGCCCCTACAGTAGGATTCCCCATCCCTTATCCAAACAACCCAAAAGAAACTCTCTCCAGATATTCCCCACTACCACAGTCACTACCCCAGCCCTGAAGTCCTGGATCTCTGCACAAAAAGGGGCTGAAAAGGATGTTCTCCCCCAGTTTCAGCTTGTGGACATGTAAGTAACATCCTATTATGGGATGGCAAGATCTCTCCAAACTCTGTATAAAGTGGAGCTTAACTCCATGTAAATGGTCCCTCTCATGGACAAAAAAATGAATACTGCTAATACCTATGGACACATTTATAACCGATTGTTTTTTTTTTTCCTCCCTTTTGAATTTTGTGCTTTCTGTTAGTTATGTCTCATTAAGGTCAATTAAAATCTCTGTTAGTAATATGCCCCACTCTCTGATGTCCTAAAGTGAGCAAAGGCATAGTCAAAACAGTCTTTCTTGAATCAATTATCTCCCATACTTACTCCCTGCACCATCTGAAACAAACAGCAGGGTAGAGTATGGGAGATCTCTAAAGGTGCCAATCTTTTCTTCAAAACTTTAGGGACTAAGACTTGTTAACCTCACTCCCCCTAGTGACAGTTGGACTGGATGGAAACGGGCTCTGCGAGTATCAACAACCACCCACAAACGTATACTGAGAACAACTTCTCAGAACTGCATATTAATACAGGCTGACAGCTTGTAAGGAATTAACTTCACATAAACGCTGGAGGTCAAGACTGTTACAGGGGTTACACTATAGACAGCACCAAAAATAGAGCATAAACTGAGCCAGGACTGACTTTACTGATCAAAGAAGCCCTGGCAGCAAGGGATCAAGGGGCAGGGGTTGAGGAGCTGTGGGCACACCTTAAAGAAGCTATAGTGGAGGCGACAAATCAGTGCATTAGGCTGAGGAACAAGGGAAAAAAGAAGGAACAAACCACAATGGTTCACATAGGAGGTGGCACAGAAACTGAAGGACAAAAAGAGGGCATTTAGAAAGTACAAGGGGACTCAGAAGGACAAGATAGGGAAGTGTACCTAGAGAGACAGAGTGATACAGCGAAAGTGGTTGGGGGGGAAGGAGCAGACAGAGGAGAGATTAGCGCAGATGGTAAAGAGGGAGGACAAGAAGAAATTTTATATCTACATTAGCGATAGAAGGAAGGCCAGGAGAGGGGGGATTGTAAGGCTCAAAGGGGTAGGATAAAGGTAGAAAAAATGAACAGATTGGATGGGCCTTGCAGTCCTTATCTGCCATCAACGTCTATGTTTCTACAGTATAAATGTTAGGAGGGCTGTGTGTAGAGGGGGACATAGAAAACGCATCAATACTACAAGAATACTTCTGTTTGATATTTATGATAAAGGAGGAGGGACAGGGACCACAGCTAGGCAGCAGCAAAAACAAGAGGGGAGAGGTAAACACCACTCCCTTTACAGAAGAGAGAGTTCTGGAGGAACTTGCAAAACTGAGGGTGGACAAAGCGATAGGACCAGATGATATACACCCCACAATATTAAAGGAATTACAGAATGTGCTAGCAGCACCGCTGGTGGCCCTGTTAAGTGAGTCACTCAATACAGGGGTGGTTCCAGAGGACTGGAAGGGGGCAAATGTAGTACCTCTCCACATGAGTGGTAGCAGGGAGGAGGCAGGAAACTACAGGCTGGTCAGCCTCACCTCAGTAGTGGTTAAGATCATTGAAGCACTGCTTAAGGAGACGATTGTGGGACACTTGGAAACCATGGGAGCACAGGCTTCAAGGCAGCATGGATTCACAGCAGGAAGGTCATGTCAAACAAATCTGATTGACATTTTGACTGGATAATGAAGAAGATCAATCAGGGACAAGTGGTGGATATTGCCTACCTTGATTTCAGCAAGGCCTTTGATACAGTACTCCAAAGAAGACTGTTGAACAAGCTAGGTAGCCTGTGGGTGGGCCACAAAGTGGAAAACTGGGCTAGCAACTAGTAGAGGGAAGGGAAGGGAAGCCGAGGGTGGTAGTAAATGGGATCAAATCTGAGGAAAGGAGGGTGACCAGTGGGGTATCTCAGGGATTGGTACTGGGGCCAGTCCTTTTTAATGTCTTCAACAGTGACATTGCTGAAGGGCTGAAGGGGAAGATTTGCCTCTTTGTGAATAATACCATGATCTGCAACAGAGTATACTCACCGGAGGGGGTTGCAAAAATAAGGAGGGATCTGAGAAGGCCGGAAGAGAGGTCAGAGGTGTGGCAATTAAAGTTTAATGCAAAGAAGTGCAGGATCATACACCTAGGGTGAAGAAACCTGTGGAGAGCTACGGGGGAGGAATTGCTGACAGTCACCAGGGAAAAGAAGGATTTATGAATAATCATCTCAGATGACCTAAAGGTGGCCAAACAAAGTAACAGGGCTGTGGGAAGGGCCAGTTGGATGTTGAGGTGCATAAGAAGGGGTATCACTAGCAAAAGAAGGGAAGTGGTGATGCCATTGTACAAATCACTGGTGAGGCCTCATCTGCAATATGGTGTTCAATTTTGGAGGCTATATCTTCACAAAGACATAGACAGGGTGGAGGCAGTCCAGAGAAGGGTGACCAAGATGGTGAAGGGTTTGCATTAGAAAGCATACAAGGACAGATAAAAAGACCTCATTATGTATATGCTTGAGAGGAGGGAATGGGGGGATATGATAGAGTCCTTCAAGTTTCTTAAAGGCTTGATCAAAGTGCAGGTGGGTGACATCTTTCAGTACAAGAGTTGTACATGGGAACATGTTATGAGATTGGAGGGGGGCAGGATAAGGGGAAATGTGAGGATGTTTTATTTCACGGAGATGGTGGTGAATGCTTAGAATAGAATACCACAGGAGGTAGTGGGTGCTAACACGGGGGGGGATTCAAACATGCATGGGATAGACATAAGGGAACCCTGGATGGGGTGAAGAGAGGTGATAGCCAATGACCAAATAGGGTTTGTGGCCACTGATGCAGGTAGGGAATACAAGCAGATTAGGTGGGCCTAGCGGTCCATATCTGCCATCAACTACTATGTTACTGTGTTACTAGGACCAAGTCAGGCACAACAACACTACACTACCCTGATGCTGGCGGCTGATTAATACTAACAACAGAGATGTCGATAATGACTGGTATGAGCCTATACTAATGCCCTCCATCATCCCAGCATTGAAGTGCATTAGCAATGCAGGGGAAGGAGGTTTTTATGCCTCACATCACCACTTAATGAGACAGAAATACAGATTTGATTAACCCCTCACCCAAACATCAAAGGGGAAAAGAGATGCATCATGAATAGCAAACCTTAGACTCTAGCTAATCACAGTTTTACCTTACTGAATATGCATAGATAAGCAACAGGTAACTGATCAGCTTTCTATGAGCCTCTCAGGTTTATACCAATAAACCAATAAAAGATAGTCTGCTTAGTAAGAACAAGTCCAGGGCCAGAAGCGAGAACAAAACCCAGTCGTATATAATATCACAGCAGTAACTCGATGCTCACAGAAGGCTACTATGTGTCTACAATGACTAACCCCCTCCCTTCTTCTCTCTCTCTCAGGTCCCCCTCTTGACCCAACACAGCTACATAAATCCTGCCTACCTGCTGCTCCACTAATACACTAATACACTACCCCCCACATCCAATCACACTAACTGGATAATGAACATGACCCCACCCCTCCCAGGATCAGAGTCACACAGTATGCAAATGAGGTTGTTGGATTCAAACCCAGGTCTGCAGAATGTACACAGCTCATTTACGGTTTGTTACTCTAACCTCTAGGCTATACTGCCAGCCCCATTAACCCCCTGATTTAATGTTTCAATATGCAAGTTCAGAAATAGTGTACAGGACCTACAGTGCAAATTATGAACATTAAACATTTTAACATTTTACTAAAACTTGATTATTCACTGCTCTATCTGCTTATTATGTCTTGCACCAAAGTGGGTGAATAACTGACAGAGCACTGTAAACAGCTGTTATTTGGTCTTCATTTTCTAAATCCAGAAACAGAAAACATTTCTTGAGTGTGGATTTATTTAATATTGATTTGATGTGACTCACTAAATAGAATCTATTTAGCACTGTATGAGGCAGATGTTTTTAAATTTTGAAAGACAGGAAACACATCTGTCAGTTTAGTATTCATTTTAGGAAGCTGAAGGAGGATGAACTACAGGGCAGTGTTTGTTCCTGCTGTTTGAGGGAGGATGAACTACAGGGAAGCATTTGTTTCTGCTTGCTGATTCTGTTGTTGTAATTGCTTGTACTGGGAGGTTGATATGTTATTGGGAGTTTAATCAGTGCTCTTTGGGATTTGAGCTGTTACTGAGAGTACAGTTCTGTTCTGTGGGAGTTACACAGGGAACTGCAGACATATTTAGCCTTGGGGAGAAAGGCTGGTGGAGGGGAAACTAGTAATAGCCCATTTTAGCTAATTGATTCAGATTTGATCTGGAGGCTGAAGGAGGATGAACTACAGGGAAGTGTTTGTTCCTGCCTGAGGTACACTATTGTATAAGGGGCTGATTGACTGTCACAGGAGTTGAGGAAGGCTCACCCACCCTCCCCATCCCTCCCACCCTGAGCTCATCCACATTTATTGGGGTGGTGCTGAGTTGAGGTTGGTGGATAGCACAACTAGGTGTATCCACTAACATGTCCTATTTATCCCTGAGATCAAGAGGGGACAAAACAAAATCTGTTATGTTAGACAGAGATACTGATCAGTGAGGAAGATGGAGGTTGCACATATGTCATGGATAAACCTAGAAGGTGGGAAGAGTCTAGGGGATGGGGCAGACAACCTACAGCTGGGGCACAGGGGTGAGTCAGACAGTTGATATAGATAAGGGGAGGGCAGTATGCTGCAAACAACTGTAGGACAGCTATATTTTTAGAGGTAGCATTGAGAGCAGGAGGGTGCTTGGTGTGCAGGCAGTTTGAGCAGCTTACGGATGAGATTAGTTGGTTAAGGACAAAGATAAGGAAAGGGATGGGGCCAGTGTGGGGAACCATCCAGGACCTGGGGCACATAGGAGTGCCCCAGAGGTTGGCAGATATCCCAGTCCAAGGGGTGGGGGGATGGACCAATATTACCACCTCCTCAGGAGCTTAGGAGTACAGAAACAGGGGTAGGGAGGAAGATCAGGGATAGGGGTAGTAATGGTCCAAGAGCCAGCAGCAAATGGAAGTCTCAGAACACTTTGCTAGGGGAAACTCAGGGCAGAGTACAAGTGTCAAACAATAGGTTCTCAGTGCTAGCTACAATGGATGATAAGGAGAGGTAGGAACTCGTGCATGGGGCAGGACGAATGGGGGGGTACTGTCATCCCAGAGGGCAGCAGCATGTCAGATGGAAGGGACAGGGGTATGATGGATAGTGGAAAGAGGAAAACAGGGAGGAGGGCAGGTGAGGAGACTAAAGCAATAGAGAGGAAAGGCAAGCAAAGATTAAGTGGTGATGGGAATGAGGGGCTCAAGAGTGGAGTGCATTAGGGGAAGTGGAGGGTTGGTCAGCCAAGGGAAGCAGTAGGTGAGGAGACAGGATGAGGATAGGGGCTGAGTAGGAGACAAGTGGGGCAGTGGGAGTTTGCTATATGCAGGATTGGCTATAGATTCAGATCAGGGGCCAGTAAAATGGGATGAGGCAGGGGCTACAACAGGGAAAAGGGGGTGGAGTCTAAGTGCAGGGAGACTCAATACTAAAGGAGACTAGATGGAGTAAAGGGGGACAGCATAGTCTCATATGGGTGGAGTGCATACCAGGAATGACAGCAGGTAGGGGGGACAGTTTATTCTTCAGTGCACAAAGAAGATCAGAAAGAAACCTCATATCATGGTACACTTGGGCACAAATGATTTGGAGGGGAACACAGTCAAGCAGGTACGGGGAGATTCTTGGAGCTGGGGAAGTTGTGTGAGAAAGCAGGGAGTTTGGTGGCTTCCTCGGAAGTACTCCAAGTACCCAGAGCAAATGCTGTGAGAAAATTGAGAATAAAGGAGTTCAATACCTGGCTGGGAGCCTGGTGTTAGACCAAAGTGTATGGGCTAGTGGGGGGATGGGGAAGAACTTGGGATAGCAGCACCTCGTACTGTATGCCCATGACAGGTTACACTTGAGCAAGGATGGCTTGGAGCCATTAAAACGGAGACTGGGGGAGTATATAGCACCCAGAGTGGATTTAAACTAGGTGTGGGGGAGGCAGTTGGGTGGAATTCAACTAAGGTCTGAAGGTAGAGGAGCCAAATGGGCTTACCCCCATACAAGTAGGGATGGAATAAGGGAGGGTACATACAGGGTTGATAATGGTAATGTTCAAAAGGGGAAGGGTGGGAAGGGCACATGTTGGATGGTGGTCTCCTTGAATGCAAGGAGCCTGGGAAACAAAATGACTGAGTTGCAGGCTTCCATGGCAGAGGGGGAGGTGGACATGGTTGCCATCACTGAAACATGGGACACCCAATACCAGAACTGAGACCTGGTGATCCAGGGATACAGAATATACCATAGGGATAGGGAAAAAGTGAAAGGCGGTGGGGTGGTAGTCTATGTGAGGGAGGGGATAAGGTGTGCCAGTGAGGAAGGGGAGGAGGGTAAAACAGGGGCACTATTGATACAATTCCAGAATTCAAGAAACAGGACCCTTAGAATGGGGTGGTGTAGAGGCCACCGTCTCAGGCAGAGGACTTGGAAAGAGAACTAGTGGAGCAAATCAGGAGAGTCAGTGGGAAGGGTAACACCATGATCATGGGGGACTTCGATGTGCCAGGGGTGGATTGGAGCACCCCAGCCACCTTGAGCACCAGGGAGCAAGTCCTCCTTGAGGCTTTTCAGGCCAGCTTCTTGGTACAGATAGAAAATGAGCCATCCAGGTTAGGCAACACTCTGGACCTCGTGCTTGCCTAATGGGGAGTTTGTCGGAGAGCTCGTGGTGGAGGATCCGGTGGTAGAGAGTGATCATCACACAGTGTGGTTCTCACCCATCATGGGCAAGGAGGCTAAGGGAACAGAGACCAGGGTGTTGGACTTCAGACAAACTGGCTTTGGGAGGATGGGGGAAACAGTTGCCTTCTCCTATACTGAAATGGCTCTACTCCTGAAATATGACACATTGGGGTATACCCCCCCCCCACAATGGCCAAAGTGAAGATCACGGTAATCTCAAAATTGGGAATGAACCTGGAGCTCCCTGCTAGCTATTGGCCTATCTCTTTAATCACAGTGGATCACAAAATACACACTAGTCCTAGCGAGTTTTCTGGAGAAGCTCCTGCCCTTTCTGATCCACCCTTCCCAGGTGGGCTTTTTTAGAGGTTATCTATGTGCAAACCATATACGCACACTAATAGACCTTATGTACTAGGTCAAAGATATTCCCAAACCATATACTTCAAAAAGGTGTTAGGTTCTGTCGAGTGGGAGTATGTTTATGTTCAGAGGAATGGGAAGTACCTGGCGGGGAAGCAGGATAATGAGGGGAGTGTCATCATCCTGGGGACTCAATAGTAAAAGGTATACGTTGGGGAGGCAGAGACACCAGGAAAAGCCACATATGGATGGAGTGTATGCCAGTCATGACAGAGGGGAAAGTGGGGCAGTATATTAAGAGATGTGTAGAAGGATAGAGTGGAACCTCATATTGTGGTGCACCTGGGTAGTAATGATTTGGAAGGGAATAGGGTGGAAGAGGTGCAGAAGAGATTCAAGGAAGTAGGTAGAGTGTGCAGTAGAGACCGGAGTACAGTGGCATTCTCTGAGATTCTCACAGTAGCGAGGGATAGCATGGCCAGGAAATAAAGAATTTCAGAGTTTAATGAATGGCTGGGGACATGGTGTGAGTCCATAGGATATGGACTGGTGTGGGAATGGGGTATGACATGGGAGAACAAAGACCTGTATGAGCTGGATAGGCTGCATCTGAGAAGGGAAGGCTCAGAGTTCCTAAAGAGAAAGCTGGGGGAGTTCATTGCAGATAGGTACAATGTAAACTAGGCAAGGGGGTGAGGGGTTGGGCAGTAAACAGTGCCACCAGGCAAGGGAGTCCATCAGGCTTCCCTCCATAGATAGGCAGGAGGAAAAGAAGCAAAGGTCAAAAAGGGAAGGGGATAGGGGTAAGGGTATGGGCAAGGAGGGGAAGAGTTCATGCCGGATGGTAAATGCAAGAAGCCTAGGCAATAAGATAAAAGAACTGCAGGCTTTGATAGCTGAAGGAGAGGTGGACATAGCTGCCATAACTGAAACATGGGCCACTCAGTTCCAGGACCGGGATCTAGCGATCCCTGGGTACAAACCCTACCATAGGGACAGAGACAAAGGAAAAGGGGATGGGGTGGCTATCTATGTTAAGGAGCAGATATTATGAAACAGATATGAAGGTGATAAGGGCAGGCCAAAGCCTTATGGGTTCTCCTACAGAACTCTAAAGGTAGGAAGATTAGATTGGGGGTTGTGTATAGTCCTCCCTCCAAAGTGTAGAGATTGGTAGGGAAGCTGTGGGAGCAAATAAGGAGGCTTAGCAGTAAAGGCAAAACAGTGATGGTTGGGGACTTCAATCTGCCAGGGGTCGGAGTGGAACATCCCAACTACCTAAAGTGCCAGATAGCAGGTCCTCCTGGAGGCCTTCCAGGATGGTTTCCTTATGCAGAAAGTAACAGAGCCAACCAGGGAGGGGAACATTGTGGACCTGGTACTGACTAATGGAGAACTAATCTATGACAAAGAGGTGGAGGACCTCCTAGCAAGAAGTGACCACTGCACAGTTTGGTTCTTCCTTAATCAGAGGAGGGAGGTAGCCACTACAAAAACAAGAGTTGTGAACTTCAAAAAGGGCAGACTTTGGCAGGATGGGAACCATTTTGGAAGGGTACCTAGACAACATCAGGTTGAACATGGATGTTGAGAGGAAATGGAAGATCATAAATCAGGATCTGGCAGAGGCCACTAGCTCTTGCACAAAGTGCCAAAGCAAAAAAGCCAGGATGAAAAAAACAAGCTGGCTGACTAGAAAGGTAGTGGAGATGGTGAGGGAAAAGAGAGCAGTCCTTAGAAAATATAAGAGATCTAATCAGGAAGAGGACAGGGAGGAATAAGTGAAGAAATCCAGAGAGGTGAGCAGATTAGTGAGGGCAGCCAAGGTTTCAAAAGGGCTGAGACTGGCACAGGGTATCAGGAAGAGGAAAAGATTTCTTCAGGTATATAAGAGAGAGGAACATTTGCAAGGACCAGATTGTAAGGATTAGGAAGGATTGTGGGTGGGCAGGGCAGGTGGAAGCACTGAACGAGTACTTCTGCTTGGTGTTTACCAGGGAGAGGGATGGTCCTATGCCATAGGGGAGCAGAGGAAGGTTGGGGTGGGATCAGGGTGAGAGGAGGTAACAGATATGGAAATCCTGGTGGACTGGGTGTTGCTGGGCCTTAAGTCCCTAAGGGTAGATAAGACCATAAGAACATGATGGCAGATGGGGACGGCATGATCCATCTAGTGAAGTCTGCCTGTTATTTGACCTACCCCCACAAGTATATTCCCTTATTTCAATATTCCACTATGTCTGTCACAAGATATTTTGAACTCCTTAACTGTCTTGGCATCCATTACCTCCTGTGGCAGTCTTTTTTTTTTGGCAGGACCTCCTGTCGCTTCTCGGCCCTGGTCACAGCCCCTGGAAGCCTCAGCCACCATCTATGGCTGCCGGGGTCCCCCAGTCACCCCCGGCTTACCCCCCGGAGGGTGGGGCCGTGGCCATGTTCTTCCTGTGGCCACGGAAATAGTATCTAGTCAGGGGACCCGCAGCGATGGTGGCCGCTCAAGGACTTCCTGGGAGGGCTTCATTAAGACTGTGGCCCTTGCCCGCCTGTTCTTTCTTACTTTTTCCCTTCACGGAGGTGGGGACGTGCAATGACGCCAGTGTCCGCCCTGCCTCCCAGATGCTGAGCATCGGCAGCGTGAGATCTCCTGGCCTCCGCCAGGAGTCCTCAGCGCTCCAAATGCTTTCCTCGCCCTCCCCCCAGAAAAGGAGAGCAGTCCGTAGGATGCTCCATCCTTCTCCCGGCCGGCCCTCTGCACAAGTGGAAAACCCACCGCTGCGCCAACGGGCCGGCCTCCTGTGGCAGTCTGTTACATGGTCCTACCACCCTTTCGGTGAAGAAAAACTTTCTAATGTTGCTCCAAAATCTCCCTTCCATTAGACATCTGTCGTGGTCTCTGGTACGTGCCTCCTTATTTTTTTGGAAGAAGTTCTGATTCTGGACTGAGTTGATACCCTTTAGGTATTTAAAGATTTCTGCTATGTCTCCTCTGTTTCTCCTCTTTTCCAGGGAGTACATGTTTAATTCTCTAAGTCTTGTCTCATAGGGTTCATGGTGGCACTATGAAATGGGAATCCCTTAATTTTGAACCTTAAAAATCCCTTAATTCTAACATTTGAGGCCCTATTGAATTTTCAGGGAATAATTAAGTTGTTTTCATCCTTAATTTCTGCTGAATTCATCCTTAATCGGAGCACACAATTTAAACTTTTTTTTCCTTAATTTTTTAAGATTAATGATATTTTTCTTCTTACCTGCATGCTTAATTTGTATCCTTATTTTTTTTAAGTAAGCATGAAAATCTCATTGATTTTATACTTAATCTGCACTCCTTAATTCTTAAAATTAAATATATTTACATTCTTAATTTTATACTTAATTTTAATCCATCGATACCGAAATTAAATACATTTTATTGGTTAATTTAACAATTAATCTGTGGATTCTTTCATCCTTAAATTCTGCTTAATTCATCCTTAATCAGAGCACACAATTGAAACCTTTTTTCTGCTTACTTTTTTAAGATTAATTCTGTTTTTCTTCTTACCTGCATGCTTAATTCAGACCCCTTAATTCCTCAAAGTAAGCAGGAATGTCTAATTGATTGTATACTTAATCTGCACCCCTTAATCTTTTTAAACTAAATATATGTACATTCTTAATTTCACTTTAACAGTAATCCCTTAATCTGTACATTAAATATATTTTACCACTTAATTTAACAATTAATCTTAATTAAAACCTAAAATTAAAAATGTGCTTAATTTTACACTTAATCATACTATAAATAAATGTATTTTATTACTTATTTTTATACTGAATTTACCGAAAGTAAATCCTTAAATATACAGTAATTGTATCATTAATTGATTATTGCACTATGGGGTTCCTTATGAAAAAGTAACATATTATTAGTTTATCTAAGTGTACTTCAATATTTAATATAATAAATATAAACATATACAAGTATAGTTCAATTTTTTGTTACTAAATATACTTGAAATATATAATGTCTGTAAACACCAAGTATATTAAAAGCATAAATTATCATTGTAGTTTCGATTATGGCCCAGTTTAGTATTTTTAAGTATACTAAGCAGTATATGATTAATGTACTGAAGTATAATATCAGCATAGGAAATACTGTATTACAAATGTACTATTATATGAGGACTGTACTAACAGTATACAATTGCTATACTGAAATTATACCATCATTCTAGGATTATTGTACTGATAGAATTCCATCAGCATATGATTACTGTAGTGACAGTATTCCATTGGTATGATTATTGTGCTGAAAGCATACCATCAACATTGTACTGAAAATATATTGTATTTAATATGTGGTTGTTCTGAAAGTATACTATTAGTATCACACACACACACACACACACACACACACACTATGCTCTCATCAATATTTTCTGTTTGTATACTATGCATGCATTACATTTAGTAATAATTACATGCCCAACACATTTCTGAACTTAAAACAACTTTATTTTTCATTATAAAAATACAAATAAAACAGTTTCATTAGTAATAAATTAGAATGCCCAGCATTTATGGCCACCTACCTCTGGTGCGTGGCTGCCAAATTTTGATTAGAACTAGGTGCATGAAGAGTTTGTTTTACTTACTTCCCAGTTTTAATTACACTTCTATCTGGTTGGTCCAACATAACCCACATCATCATATCAACAAAGTCACTCCAGCAGCATCCAAGAGCCTCCTGCAGCTACCACCACCACCACACTGTTGGTCAGTTGTGGGAGAATAAACCAGCTACATTAAGTCCTGGCACTATTTAGTTCTTGTAACACACAGATGAAAGCAGGCCTTGTGCAACTATTGAGGTTAAGTACAGGTCCCATAATAACCAAAGTAATACTCATTCTCAATCGATCTACAGTTTTGTTACAGATGGTTTTAGAATGTTTGGTCTTGCATTTATCTGGGCTCGCGTATAATTTCCTTACTTCAAAGTTAGGAAATCTGCAAAAGGATAAAAACTAAACATTAAGCTAAATTTCAGAGTCAGTTGGAGAAACAGTAACTTGAAATTGTGACTTGGTTTGTAGATTTCATAAGGACTATTCTTAACTGAAATAATTTGGGAGACAATATAGCTGCCATGGAGTTAGCACCACTGGTGGTCTCATTGGCCTTTTTAAATTCTTCAGTTGGTAGCATCCACCTGGTGACGAGTCCTCTGATGTCAAGAACAGTCCTACTACTCTCCAATTCAGTGGCCCACAATGCAGGCACAGATCCATCCTTTCTTCACCTACATCTGGTCACTCTGTACAACAGCTCAGGCCAATTACAGATGAAAAGATAGAAACACAGAGTTTGATGGCAGATAAGGACCACTTGTCCCACCTAGTCTGCCATTTTCCCTACATACTGTAACAAGGCAGACCCTACTTGATCTTCAGCTCTCCCCCTCCCACCTTTCCTTACCACTATGGTTCTCTTATGCCTATCCCATGCCTTTTTGAAACACACTACAGTTCTGGCCCCCTCAATTTCTGCTGGGAAACTGTTCCAGGCGTTCTCCACTCTTTCTGTGAAGAAGTACTTCCTTATATCACCCCTGAGACTACACCCCCCAAATTCATAAAATGACTGCTCATTCTTGAGTAGCTTTTTCTCTGAAAAATGCTTCCCTCTTGAACCTTATGTATACCTGTGAGGTATTTGAAAGTCTCTATAATGTACTCCCTCTCCTTCATTTCCTCCAGGGTGTACATATTAAGGTCCTTCAATTTCTCCTTATAGGGCATTTAAAGCAGACCCTGCACCATTTTAGTTGCCCTCCTTTGGCCCGCCAGTACTCTGTCTATATCCTTCCAGGGATGTGGTCTCCAGAACTGGACACAGTACTCTAGGTGAAGTCTCATCAGTGATTTATACAGCAGTGTCACCACCTCCCTCTTTCTACTGGTGTTCTCCCTTCCTATGCACCCTAGCATCCCACTGGCTGTCTCCACAGCCATGTCAAGCTGTTTGGCCACCTTGAGGTCATCAGATATGACTACCCCAGGTCTCTTTCCTATTTGGAGGCTGCCAGTACTACTCCCCCCATTTTGTACACCACCCCTAGGTTCCTGCACCTCACACGCATGATTTTGCACTTGTTCACATTAAAACTTAGTTGCCACACTCTTGACCACATCTAAAGCTTTCTTAGATCCTCTTAACCCCCCGCCAGAGTATCTACCATATGGGATATCTTAGTGCCATCTGTAACAAAGGCATACTTTCCCTTCTAGACCCTCTGCAATGTTGCCAATAAAGACATTAAAGATGATCGGTCACAGTACTGATCCTTGTGGCACCCTACTGGTCACTCTTCCTTCCTCTGAGTGAACTCCATTTATTGCCACCCTCTGTCACCTATCTCCTATCTGCCAACCAAATTCTTACCCAGTTTACAATCTTTGGACCCACTCCTAGATTGCCCAGCTTGTTTATGAGTTTCCTATATGGAACAGTGTTGAAGGCATTACTGAAATCTAGGTAGGCCACATCCACCACTCCATCCATATCTAATTCCCTGGTCACCCAGTCAAAGAACTCTATCAGATTTGTTTGACATGACATCACCCAAATGAATATATGTTGCCTCAGATCTTGTAAGCCACTGGATTCAAGATATTCCACAGTCCTTTCCTTCAGTAGTGATTCCATTAATTTCTCCACCACTGAAGTTAGGCTGACTGGCCTCTAATTGGCAGCCTCCTCCCTGCTTCCACTTTTGTGAAGTGGGACTATATTTGCTCTCCTCCAGTTCTCAGGACCACTCCAGTCTCCAGTGAGTGACTGAGCAGGACTGTCAGAGCTGCAGCCAGTACCTCTCTGAGCTCCCTCAATATCCTTGGATGTATCCCATCTGGCCCCATTGCCTCATCCACTTTCAGATTTGCAAGTGCCTTCAGGACACCCTTCTCTGTAAATGGAGTAGTATCCACCTCCCTTCCTTCAATGCCCCTGACATTTATCTGTGGTCCCCCTCCTTCCCTTTCCTTTGTGAACACTGAACAAAAGTAGTCATTCAGGATTTTCCTTGTCCCCTTCTACACACTTCCCACCCCCAGCCCCCTTCCAACCTTAGGCTTATAATCCCCCAGTCTTTCTCCTTTTAATTACATACCTGAAAAATGTCTTGCCCCCTTTCTTTACTGCTTGAGCTATTTTTCCTCTGTTTGCACCTTTGCACTTCTGACTGCTCTCCCTGCCTCCCTCTGCTTTTCCTGTTACACCTCCCTGTCCTCCTCCCTCTGTGTCTCCCTATACCTTCTGAATGCTAGCTGTTTTGCCCTTATCTTCTCAGCAACTTCATTTGAGAACAATAGCAGTCTTTTTTCAATTCTTGCTTTTGCTTACTAGCTTGACGCAGAGGTTTGTTTCCTTCAGTATCAGCACTTTTAGTTTCACCCATTGTTCCTCCACTACACCCAAGTTCTATTCCCCTGCCAGGGCATCCTGGAGGCATTCCCCTATCTTTGTAAAATCAGTCCTCCTGAAGTCCTGGATCCTGACCTTTGTGTTCTTCACTTCTGCCAAGGTACTTATATTGAATCCCATCATATGGTGATCACTGGTCCCCAGATGGCCAGCAACTGTGATGTCTGCAACACTGTCCCCATGGTGAGTACAAGGTCCAATATTACTCCCTCACAAGTTTACTCCTTTACTAGTTGCCTGAAGAATGCCCCCTGCAGGGAGTCTAGGAAGGGAAATGGAGTGACCACCACATAGTGAGGTTGAACATGGGGACAGGGAAGCAGACTAGTCACACGAAAGCAAGAGTCTTGGATTTCAGGAAGCAGTTTTTGCTAGTATGGGGATGGGCATCAAAGAAGCCCTGACAAGGAGGGAGATAGAAGGGGAAGTAGAGAAACAGTGGTTACACCTGAAGGGAGCCATACAGAAGGTTATGAACCAGTGTATTACGATGGTAAGCAAAGGTAAGAAGAGGAGGAAGCTGCTATGGTTCTCAAGGGAGGTGACAGGCAAGGTTAGGGCCAAAAAGGTGAGTTTCAGGAAATATAAGGAGACTCACATGGAGGAAGACAGGGAGGTGTACCTAAAGAATCTAAAAGGAAGATGTAAAGGCTATAAGGAGAGCAAAGGCACAGACTGAAGAAAGATAAGTGCAGAAGGTGAAGAAAGGAGACAAGGCATTCTTTAGATATATCAGTGAAAGGAGGAAAAGTGGGGGCAGGGGATTGTAAGGCTCATAGGGGAAGCAGGGGAATGTCAAGAGGGAGACCTGGAAAAGGCAGAAATACTGAACAAATACTTTGGTTCAGTATTCACTGAAGAGGGGGAGGGTCCTGGACCACAGCTGAGTAGCAGACTAAGGCAACTACTGCCCATCAATGCAATGAATCCACAGCAAACTTTACTATTACTAGTATTCCTACCCATAATCTTGGACCACTACACAGCTCAAGATTCCGCTCTACATCAACACCAAGAAATAAATCACCACTCTAACATCCACTACGTCCATGGCTTTATAACCAGTAAGCTATATCATACACCCTAGGACATTCGGATATTTCCTTGGCCTCTACGATATGCGCCAGACTATGCAAAACTCCTGCACTGCCTCCCTGTGGCTTTATCACCCTCAGTCACTGTGCTATACATCAATAGAAAGAGAATTTCAACCCAGTGCTGGCACATCAAACAAACTCAACCTAGTAAAAAGACTCTTATTTAGGCTTATACTAATGGTATTGCTAGTGTCAGGGAACATGCATCCCAACCCTGACCCTGATACGCCAGCCTCATCTACCAGTGCCCACAAGACTGGATCACTCAAGCTTGCCTCTATCAATGTCTGCAGTTTACTGTGTAAATTAGATAGGCTGCAAGCATGGGTCTCGCAGCAGAAACCTGATATCCTAACTGACGTGGAAACATGGATCTCTCCAAAGATCCCAGATTCAGCAGTGGTCTTACTGGGTTATGTCATATTCAGGCAGGATAGGCTTTCAAAACATGGAAGTGGGTGTGCCATCTACATCAAGGAAACCCTTACAGGTTATACCTTGCCTATAGACAACCTAGGAAATGCCACCCAGGCATTAGCTGTTAATGTTTTGCTTGGGGCACACAACAACATTCTTACAAATGTGGCTATTTACATACCATGGGACCATGATGCTAGCTTCCATTCTCGAGTGGAATTCATTAGGAACTCTGAGGGCAGGATTCACAAATCCGATGTACTGGGCACAAATGAGATGTGCCAGCCAACTTGGATGCGCTGACCCCAGACAGTGCAATTCACAGAAGGATGCACCACAAGATGCCCTGTACGCATCCACACTGTGAATCACACAGATATGGAAAGGCACAATGTGAGATGCCCCAGCGCAACAGTGATGTGCCAAAGCACTTAAGGCAGCATAACAGCGAATATGGAGCAAGTCAACAGGGGATGAAGGAGCAACAGGGAGAACCTGCAGTGGCACAAAGGATGCAGGAAAACACCTGAAGGGACCAGCCAGAGTGCCAAAGGGCCCAACAGTGGACACAGCAGAAGAGGTGAACATACAGAGCACACAGAGAAACACCCAGAAGCACCTGACACACCCCACACAGGAGCCTAACTGGCACAAATAAGAAGCCCAAGGGTGCCTGTCAAGGTGTGCAACAGCTGCTGGGTGCACCATGCTGCATGGAGGAGCCTTGGACATGGCCCCCACACAGGAACACAGTGGCATGGAGAAAGGGGATGCCACACAGAGGCACACCAGTGGGCAGGCACAGTGACAAATAGGCTGAGTGCCATGCACTGCACAGGTTTAACAAGCCCACAACCAATGTGGACCACATGCAGAGACTCCCAACTACAGGGCAGCACTGCAACAGATGCATGCCACATGCACCACACACATAACAGTGGCACTAAGAAAGGCAGTATGACACAACAGCCACCCACATGCCACAGGCAACAAGGAGGACACACAATGAAGCCGCCAAGTCAGGGGAGCAGGATGCTTGTGTGCACAGTAACACAGGTGCACACATGTGTAAGGCATCAAAGGGACAGTAGACAGCAGCAGACTGATACAAAACACAATCACAATGTACGGTGAATGACCACAGACACTGGTTGCAATAGAAAATGTATTAGAAACAGCAATGGCACACAATACACTGTTTACAAGAGCAACAGCCAGTAGGAACAGAGAAGGTGAGAATGGGAGACTGTACAAGTACAAAATCAGGTATGCAGAAGGGTGAAGGTGTTTGTTGTGTGTGTGTGTCGGAACAGGGTACAGCAATGAACAAGGTGCACAGGAAAGGCACGGGAGGCACATAAAAAGTGGCAACACAGAAATTTCCTTGTCCCTAATGTACGGGATGTGGCACAGCATGGTGACAATGCCTACAACCCCTGGTACACAGCAACCTGACCAGCCTTGTCACTGCCTGCAGCAGCTGTCCCTGATGCCTGCAGAGTGGCTACAGGATCTTACGTATAGACCTCTGAATCTGGAGTCCTTAGAGCTGCAGCAGTCCCCGACACTGCCGACGAATGGGGATACGTTGCCGTACACCCTTTGGATCTACAGTGGAAGACACAGACAACAGATTCTAAGTGCCATGATCCACACCAGCCCACCCACCCACCAAGTAAATGTGCTGGAGGCATCCACCACGCAAATGGCCAAGAGCCTGCCAGTCACACCGCACACCTGTAACAGCCTGGCAAACAGTGCCACACTGTGACCATGCAATGATACTCAGGAGGCACATGGCCCACACGTACATGCAGGGGTATGTGCAGAATGGCATGTTGCTATGCTCTGCACAGCATGTGCACATACCAGCAGGCAGCACAAGCAAGAAAGGCCCTGTCCAGACACCACTGGAGCACCACAGGGTGCCCACAGTGTGCATGATATGCACACATTGGTGAATTTACACACAGGGGCAGGTTCATATGGCCCAAGCACATGCTGCCATGCCCGCACCCCATGTGTGTGCGCAACCAGCAGCACATGGACAAGCACAATAGACCTGCAATAGCCAGCCAAGGGCACTGCCCACACCCCCAGAACACACAGAGAATACACAAGACAGACACTCACCTGCACCAGCATATCCATGTCCATGGGCACTGACACTGGCCCTATTGAGCCCGGCCTCCACCGTGGTCTGCCACCTGCCTGCCAACCCTGTAAGAGAAACAACAGCAGAGAACACAATGAGGAGACAGGAGGTGTGACATGCCCAACACCCCACCCCAAAGCAACAACACCAGTGTCAGCATGCAGTGAAGGCAACACCACCACAGTGCCCTAGTGACGGTGCCCCTGGCTGCATGCATCCACACACAGCACCTCTGCCCATGCTCACCATGTGTGCAGATGGACACATACAATGCCAATGACCGTGGAATACCACACAAGCCAAAGTGGCCCTGCCCCCTCAAGTTCCATGCCACACACGCCCACTCCCTGTGGTCACGCTGGCATGTCCCACGCTGTATATGGCCCATGGTGCACATGTGTGTGTGTGTGTGTAGTGATGTGCAGTGAGCCTGCCCCCCCAAATCCCATGTTGCCCTTGTGCATGCATTGTACCATGACTTACCTGGGCATGACACCACAGCCCTGCATGCACGGTACTGTAGGCTCTGCAGCCTGTCCAGGTCCCTGCACTGCAAATCACCATCACGGTGCCTGCATTGCTCCCCATTGTGGGCAACCCCTGTCCTGTGCACCAGCTGCACAACAATCCTGGCCCACACCGTGGAGCATGGGTTCGTGAGGTCATCTGGCCCAAACAGCTGTCACTCAACCTGCAGCACCAGTGCCACAATGTTGAGGAGCTCCACCTCACCCCAGTTCATGGCCCTTGGGCCTGTCCTCTGAGCATGTGGCATGAGCACCCTAACAGTCAGCAGGTCAGGTGTACACAGACAATGGTGCTATAGGGCAATGGCACAGTTGTGCCACATGTGGGAATAGCCATTGTGCTATGCACCATGCACAGCATGGCAATGTGGAATTGCCACCAATAGCGCATCATTGTACATGATCACAGTGCTCTGCACAGGCGAGAACACAGAGTCAAGGGACATGAGCGGGTCGCGCATGCGTACGCCGCGTGGAGCCACCATCTTGTGACTGGCAAGCAATTCAGTGTCATCGCACACATTGCCAGTGTTTAACTGCAATCCACAGGTGTGCAATGACATTCTGTTGTGCTATGAATGCACACAATGTGCCAGGCAGCACAGTGGTCATCACGCATGTTAACGTGTATGAGCAGCCAGATGCAATCATGCGATCAGTAAAACCAGACTGTTAGTGCTGCGCCTGTCAAGTCACTAACCCGGCATTGCACCGTGACAGATGTGCCATATTCAGAATATGCCCTATGTCCCACGTGCATGCGCTGGAAATACACCGTATTGAGATGTGCTCAATGCAGCAGATGTGCCATGCTGATTGGGATGAGCTGGGGATAATTATGTAATTCAGAGACATTGCTCCTAAATCAGATCATTTTATTTATTTATTTATTTGTTTAGTTCATTTTTGTTGACCGGGTAAGTGCACTAGACAAATCCTGCCTATTTTCAGGCATGACCCGGGGGAGGGGGATACAGATGAATGTCAACTGACCTTGAACCAGATTAAGCTGTTGGTGGTATTTTTAGTGAATGAGGGAAATTTGGCCAGGACACTGGGGAAATTCCCCTACTCTGTCGGTAGGGAGCTTGGCTGTTCCCTGTAATGGCCACTCGGAGTTCGGCTTCGGATGGAGCAGATGTGTTGGAGGTGGGGGAGTCGGTCTCCTCCTCTACCTCCCTTCTACAAGGGGCCGACATAGAAGAAAGTACTTTTGCTAGTGATCTGTCTTCAGCCTGTCTTATTTCAAGACCTGGAGTAGTTTCATAAATCTCTTCAGATGCTGCAT
Source organism: Neoceratodus forsteri (assembly GCA_016271365.2). Lineage (NCBI taxonomy): Eukaryota > Metazoa > Chordata > Ceratodontiformes > Ceratodontidae > Neoceratodus > Neoceratodus forsteri. The sequence goes on along the minus strand of CM028129.1, from coordinate 953,103,971 downwards.
TACAGTTGTGTCCTACTGGAAACCTCATAGCTAATTGTTCTACTGTTTCATCTCAACCGGGTGGTTTCTCAGCTTGACCTACAACCTGTTTTTCTGCTGCTTCAGATTTTACTGACACTGGAGCACTGCTGACTTCTGACATGGATCAGCTGCAAGATGAGGCAGCTTCATCAAAGCCTTTCGTTGGGTGTACGATGACTTCTGAAACTCCATTTGCGAAGGTCTCTATGGAGACTGGCAGTTTTAGAGCACCGTGTGGTGTGTGCCTAGAGTCTCGAGATGGTCTGAATTTTTTGCACGATTGTTCTTCAGATATCCGACCTGCACCTATGGTCTGGTGTCAGGAAGAGGAGATGGTTTCAGCTTTCCCTCTATGAACGCCGGAGGAGGTGGTTCAACAGAAGCGGTTGCAAGACAAGCCGTCTGAAGTTTTGTATCCCCCTCCACCTGCTGGTTCTACCACAGGTACTGCTCTTATTTTGCATTCAGACTTGCCCTGTTTACTACAGACTGATGTGTTTCACACTGATACATCTAATGTTTCCCCTGTTTGTGCTGCATTGGACTCGGCCCAATCCTCGTCCATTATTATAGACCCAGGGAATGCTACAGCTGGTTCAGCATCTGGGTCGCGACATAGCTACCTACCAGGATTTTGACAATCATGTTTCTGTTACCGGCATTACCATTGCTGAAGCCCTGAAAGGGGCTGGATGGGAAAAATCTACTGCTACTAATACTTGGTCTTCCCCGATTCATACTGGTGTTGGGTCTCGGGGTACCTTGATTGATATTTCGGATCCTCTTGAGATCTCACCTGAACTTCTCCTAACACAGAATCCCTTGTGGCCTACCAACAGCTCTAATCTTAATGAACCTGATTTACAGAATGTTGGGAAAGAACTTGATTTGACTACACAGTATGCTATGGAGATGGAGACTATATCTTCTGCTGTGCAGAGTAATAAGTCCCCTAATTCTCTTACTATTGTTGACTCTGTTCTCCTGATTACTAGCTCTGGTGATGACCAACAAGATCAATTGCAGGATAAAGTACAAATCCAGGATGGGGACTTCTTACATAATGGGGGCCCAAATCTGGATGAGGAACACACACAGAACGATAAAGCCCCTGGACAACATGGTGGATGCCAGGTGGAAAGACCTATGCTGGCCTGTTCCATACTTCCCTGGAACAGGCCAAGTGGAGGAACGCAGTTCATTTAAGATACAGGGGTGGGCTTGACATACTTCCTGACCGGACTTATGTCGGGAAGACATTAATAAAATCAAGTTTTCAGTTTTTGCCATCTGAAATATATGCTCTTATTCATACCTCTTGGGATAATAATTTTGATTTAAGTTTCAAAACATCTGCAGGCCTAGAAACTTTCTGGCATAAGTATCAGCAAGTTAAACATACTCCATTATGGTCCCCCTTTCTTGCCATCCCCCTCACGAAACCTGCAATTAAAACTATTACTGTTTTGTTCAAAAATGAAGAGGTTGCAGTAACTGACATTGTTAGATGGTTATCCTCTAAATCTATGGTTCTGGGTTTGCCTGAGCCTATTATTGATTCTGAGCAGTTCTGGACGGGCGGCTGGAAAGTGCAGGTGAAGCTCCCACTGATTAATGGGTCCATTCAGCATTTACCTAGCTGCTTTTATCTGGGCAGGGACAGAGGTTTCATTTTTAATCCTGGCCAACCTAAGTCATGTTTTCACTGTGGAGCACAGACTCATCTGAGTAATGTCTGTGATAAGCTGAAATGCTCACTGTGTATGGGTTCTGGGCATGTTAGTATTAATTGCCCTCGGCCTATTTACTGCAATTTATGTGAGGATACATCCCATTCCTACCGTGACTTCCCTTGGGCCTCTCATAATGCTCCTGAGATGCCTCAGGAGGATCAAGATGACACTGTTTCCAAGGCCCAATAGAATGCACAGGCCAGGCCTCAGTTCTGGCCTCGTTCCGAACAGCAGCCTGTTCAGCCTCCCAGTTTGCTTTCCTCTGAGTCCTCAGTCCCTGCCCCTGTTGTTTCCCAATCAGAACCCTTTGGACCCCAGTCCACTGTGGATGCCTCTCATAAGGAGGTAGCTTTATTTATTGAATTTTGTTGACCCAGTAAGCCCACTGGGCCTAGAAGTCCCTTTTTCAGGGGCGACCGGGGGAAGGGGGATACAGATGGTAAGCAACTGAAATTGAACCAGATTAAGCTGTTGTTGGTATTTTTAGGGAATGGGAGAAATTTGGCCAAGACACCAGGGAAATTCCCCAACTCTTTTTCGATAAGTGCCATGGGATCTTTAACATCCACCTGAACTACCACCAATCCAGGTAGATGGGACCTCGGTTTAACGTCTCATCCGAAAGATGGCACCTCAGAAGTGCAGCACCCCCCCTCATGCTGCACTACAGTGTCAGTATTGGGATATTAACCCAAGTGCCAGATGTGGGAAGTGAACCCACAGCCCTCTGATCTCCCGGCCTCAAAGGCGAGTGTGCTACTACTGAGCCACTGACACTGACAGCTTCATCTCCTCATATTGATTTGGTGGCCCCTATGGCATCTGCAGCTCCTGATCTGGTACCTAGTACTTCTACCCTGACCAATGAGTTTGAGCATAGGGATATAATGCCTCCACCTGAAGACTCAGACTGGGTACAGATTGGTACTCGGAGGCAAACCCGAAGTAAGGCTACTAAAGGGGCTAAAACCACCCAAGATCCAAGGGAGACTGATTTTTGTTCTAGAAATAAATTTACACCTTTGCATAAATGAAAACAAGTCACCAAGACAGGAAGATTCTGATGCTTCATCCATGGTCTTCTCTCAGCATGACCTGTTTACTGATACTGACCAATTGTCTAGTGATTCTAGAACTTCTAGGAAAAAACAATGTAAAATGAAGTCTCCTGGAAAAGGAAAAAAGAAGTCTTGATTTTTTTTTAAATTGTTATTTGTTAAATGGTTGATGGGCTGTCTTTTGGTACTTTGAAAATGAACAGTTTGAAGAACCCCAAAAGACGACGCACCATTTTTTCTATGTTAGCAGCTTCAAACATTCACATTATTTTTTTACAGGATACTAGACTTCATTATCTTAGAGAGACTGGTCAGGCTACATTAGATTGGAGAGGAGGGCTGTTCTATTGGTCCCTTTCAGAACATGTATGCCCTGGGGTATAACTCGGTATTACTTGGTATGAAAGAACAGAAGAAGGCCCATTGAGACTGTTCCCCAATCTATGTGGGACATTATTTATCTATTATCCCTCAACCAAACATCTAATTTGTTTTTAAAGACAGTGGCACTAGTTGTCTCTACCAATTCTTGTGGAAAGGTGTTCCATACAATAGATGCTCTTATTGGAAAAAAAGTTTCCCCTTTTGCTGGTTTTATAAGTTTCTACTTCAAGCTGTTTATTATGCAGTCTTGAAACATGTCTCTTTTTGGAGAGTGTTAGACCACATTTTTCCATTAGATCTGGTGAATTTATTAAATTAAAAACCATAAGCATATCACCTCTTAATCTTCTAGTTTGAAGAGAGAAGAGACCAGTAGCTTTTAATCTGTTCTGATAATCCAAGTTTGTTAATCATGGAATCATTCTAGTTACTCTCCTTTGAACCTGTTCAAGAATTGCTATGTCTTTTTTTTGGTTTGGATTCCAGAAAGGGGAGCCATAGTCTAGATACGGTCTAATGTATGACCTATACAATGGAATAAGGCATTGTTCAGTGCGATTAACAAAAGTGCATTTTATTTGCCTCAAAAGTCTGTTGGCCATGCAAGCAGTTCTAACACAGTGATCATTTGATGTAAGTTTATTATTAACATATATCCCTAAATCTTTTTCACAATTTGATGAGTGAAGTGGTAGTCCGTTTATATAATATATCGTTTTTGGATTATTTACACCGCAATGCACTACTAAACATTTGTCTTGATTAAACTGCATATGATTTTAATTTGCCCAAAGTGTTAATTTTTCCGAATCCTTCTTTAATGCAGAAATATTTTCTTGATTATTAACCTTGCCCCCCAATTTAGTATCGTCTGCAAATTTAACCATGAAGTTATTTGGCCCTCTTTGTAAATCACTGATAAAGAGATTAAACAATGTTGGTCCCAAGACCGACCCCTGTGGTACACCACTTGTCACACTACCCAAATCAGACAATATATCATTAATTCTGACTCTCTGAGAATGATTTGTCAACCAGTTTAAAGTCCAGTTGACAATATCAGGTGACAAACCTAGATTGCATTTTAGTAATGAGTTTTTCATGTGAGACTTTATCAAAGCTCTACTAAAGTCCAAAAGAATTACATCAGTAGGGATACCCACATCTAGTAGAGTACTTAAATTATTGTAAAAATATATCAGATTGGTGGTGCAGGAATACTTGGGAGTAAACCCATGCTGATTTGAATCATAAATTCCTAATTTTTTAAGATCTTGATCTATTAGAGACTTCATTACTCATTCCATTAATTTACTAGCCACTGAGGTCAGGCTAATTGGACGATAATTTTGCACAGAACCTCTATTGCCTTTTTTAAATATGGGAGTAACTGTTGCTGAATGCTAATCATTTGGCACAATGCTTTCTTGTAAGGATTTGTTGAAGATAATTGACAAAGGCATAGAAATATTTTTAGAGGTTTCAATCAGAAACCATGGATAAATACCGTCTTGGCCCGGACTAGTATTTTTTTTTTAGTTTTTTGATAGCCTGTATAATGTCAGTTGGATAGAACCTATGATAATCTATGTGGTGAACTTTAAATGTACTAATAGGTGATTTTTGAGAGAAGACAGAACAAAAGTACTTATTAAAGAGATTCAAGGTTTCTATATCAGATAGAGAAGAGCCATTGGTTATAATGGGACCAATGGTCCTTAATAAACCTTTCTTACTATTTATATAGGAGAAAAGAGATTTGTGACAGTCTTTTGTGTGAGCTAGTTTAAATTCTAGCTTTTTTTTTGCCAATTTAATAGAATTTTTTAAGTTTTTCACAGATAGTCTGTATTTATGTAATAGAGTAGTTTTAAATGGAACAAAACTATTCTTAAGTTTCCTAAAAAGTTAATTTTTTATTTTGATCTGATTTTTAAGCTATCCAGTGATATTAGCGCATCAAAAATAGCGCAAAGGAAAATAGCGTTACCATATGAGCTTGTTCAATTATAGCGGCAATGAGAAATGTGCGCCAGGTTAAGGTAAGCGCAAGTGACCATTTATTCCCTGAGAGGAAGCTAATCCTGTCCACATCATGTACTCACCCCATCCTACAGCAAGTGCAACACAGGCAGCACCAAGGAGAAGGAGGAAAATGCTGCTGGAAACAAGTTGAAGACCTGAGTGATGTTACTTCCAGTACATAGTTCCTGTTTGCATGTACAGTTGTTAAGAGCCTAGAGCCACAGTTTTGGTTTTTGCTTTTGCTTCCATGCTGTCAGTGGTCCAGAGTCAGCAGCACTGGAACTGGAACTGGACCTGAAAATGTGCACTCCTGATTTCACCCAGCATCTCGAAACATCAGAATTTAGATGTTGACCACTCACGGGAGAAAAAATAAGGAGCAGAAAAGCTGCAGCCCAGAACTGCAGTCTGAAAGAGGAGTCCCCTGCGATCAATAGATAGTGTCTAAGCGCAAGATGTTGGCAGGTCATAGGAAGTTGAGGGAAAAGCGGACAACAATCACAAGTACAGTAGGAAGGGGTTGGTGTAATAAGTTCACCTAGTTCTGGATCAGCTTAGAGAATGGATCAGCCAAACACTTTAATAGCTGAGCGCTAAACTGTATGTGCGCTATGAAATGCTGCGATGTTATTTACATGCTCATATGGTCAGCGCTATTTTTGCTGTGCTATTATCACACAAACCCGATTTTTAATTGTCTTGTTGAACCAAGGGGGAATTTTTCCTTTATTATTAAATTTCCTCTTAGATGGAATAAAGGTATTTTCCAAATAATGTACAATGTTTTTAAAAAAGTCCCAAGCTTGTTGTGTTGTACAATTAAAACATTACATTCCCAGTTTATGTTTTGTAAGTATTCACTGATTTTAGAAAAATTTGCTTTATTTTAATTTTTTGGACAGTATAACTTCCTTTGTATAGTTTTAAACTGATGAATTTCAAAAAGAATAGATGAATGATCACTGGTCCCAAGTGGATCCCAAATTTGTGTATTGCTAATTTGTTGCTCTATGTTAGTAAATAATAGATCCAAAATATTAGGACCTCGAGTGGGTTCAGTAACAAGTTGTTGTAATCCAGTACTAACTACCACATCTATTAGTCCTTTCTCGGCATAGGACTGTCCTGAGAATGAGTCCCAGTTAATATGAGGGAGGTTAAAGTAACCAAATATTACAGTATCTTGAGATTTTGAAAAATGTGTAATTGCTTTAAACATATCAGTTGTGTAATCTGAATTTGCAGATGGAGGTCAATAGATGTTACCAATAGTTATATAGGGCTGCTCCTTCAATAAGATTTTAACCCATATACTTTCCAAAGGAAAGGGGAGAACACACTTCAAAAGAAGGAATATAATTTTGTATGTACATACAAACTCCACCGCCTTGCTTATCTAATCTGTTTTTATGATATAACTTATAACCTGGAATTTCTCTGGATCAAATTGAGGATGTGTCCCACCAAGTTTCAGTCACTCCCACCACACCTATATTTAAAGTTTTACATTTGGCTTCGAGTTCTGCCAATTTGAGTTGGTTTAAAGATCTTGCATTCAAAGCTAGGGAATTTACATTTAGTTGTAATAATATTTTGGTAAGTATTCAGAGACTTGGGAATAGACCCATTCTCCCCCATTGTTTTTAGTTTAAACAATGATTTATGATTTTAGTAATACTTTTCCCCATAAGTGTACTACCCTACGACTGAGATGTAAACTGTCCCAGCAAAACAAGGAAGAACAATCTGAAAATGATTCCCAGTGGGTAATACAAGGTATATCCTGTTTAAAACACCACTTTCTCAGCCATTCATTTAGGGCTTTGATTTTCTGCGTCATGGTAGATGTTGCTCTCGGGACAGGTAGAATTTCAGATATACATGCACAGCATCTCCTATCAAGTAACAGGTTACATAACGCCACATAGTCCTGTTGTAACTGATTAAATGGGGTGTTGTTTATATCATTAATACTGGCATGTATGATAACCAGTAGCTTTTTCCCTACATTTTGTAAAATTTAGGCATCATGGAGGTAATTTCAGATACCCTGGCTCCACGGAAGCTAGAACAAGTGCAGTTGCTCTTGTCACTATTGCATACCACCCTGTCAATGTGCTTAATGACTGAATCTCCCAGGACTAACACTTGTTTTGAGACAGTAGGGTACAAGAATCAGAAACAGGTGATTGTTTAACACACTCTGGAGCGATTAACTTAATAGGTATTGATTTGGTAGCTTGAGACTTACTATGACAAATATTCATGGGCATTAACTCCTGATTGAAAAGTGTTTTTAAACCATTATTATCAACAGAGGGTGATGCACAGGATAAATCATGTAGCACTTCATTATTTGATACAGTCAATTGCTCAAACCTATTACGAGTTTCAATGGGGCACTATTGTGTATTTGACCACCCCTCCTTTTTTTGAGAGGCTTTGTGACAATGGTCCAGTCATCATTATCATGAGAAGAGAGTGGATAATCATCCACCTTATAAGAGGGGGCAGAGGCAACAGGTATACTAGTACTAGTTGTTATAATTGTCTCATCAGGAGGCATAGAAATGCTTCCTAAATGTGAAGGAAATTGTTCATTAGAATGAAGCTGTTCATCCATAAGATCAATGTAACTTTCCAATTCCTTAATATCAGTAGAAACTGGTTTAATATTAAGCAGAAACACTATCTCTGCTTCAAGAGTAGTAATCAGATGGCAATTAGCACATACATACACGTTCCCATACTTTCCCTCACTATACATCAAACATTGCATACACTTATTAAGTTCTTTTTCCATTATTAAAGGTGTATATTTACTAAGTAGAAGATATGCTAAAATTATGTTATCCAAGTTTGTCTAATGCCAGCAGTTTCAGCATGCCCAGCAGACACAGCAGACACGCGCTCGCTAGAGGGGAAGGTTTTAAGCCGAAAAACTGGAAATAAGCATCCATTCACTTCCGGTTTTGGCACAAAGTAAAAATAACAATATTTATTTAAATTCAGCAAGATTCTGTGAGTTGAAGGTTTACAAGCCCTTAAAAGGGCAAGACTTTGAAGAGTGGGATTATTCAAGATGCCCTACAGGGGGCATGCCTTAGACAACTAGTATTGGAGCCAACTCAAGAGGGAGCAATCTTAGACCTGGTTCTCTCAAATGGAGATGAAGAGAGGATCACAGATGTAGAAGTGGGTAGCCATCTGGGAACTAGCAACCATCGAACAGTATGGTTCACAATAAACACAGCAATAGAGTCAAGCCATACAAAGGCATACTGGACTTTAGGAGGGCTGACTTTGCCAAAATGGGTGAGTGCTTAAGGAATGCACTAGCAAATGGGCAGCAAGGAGGGGTGGAAGAACAATGGGGAATAATAAAAACTGCCATCATAGAGGTAACAAGCCTTTGTGTGAGGCAAATAAACAAAACAAAACAATGTAAGAAACCACTACGGTTCTCAAAGGAAGTGGCAGTGAAGGTTCAAGAGAAAAAGAAAGCATTCAGGAATTACAAGAAATCACAGAAGGAGCAGGACAGAGAACTGTTTCAGTTAAAGCAAAAGGAAGCTGGGAAGGCAGTCAGAACAGCAAAGGCCCAAACCGAGGAAAAGATAGCCAACTCAGTTAAGAAGGGGGATAAAACCTTTTATAGGTACATCAGGGAGCGAAGGAAGATCAAGGCGGATAGTGAGGGCTTAATAAAGGGAGGAGGGTGGGCAGAGGGTGACTGTGAAAAGGCAGAGATACTAAACAAATATTTTTGCTCAGTATTTACAAATGAAGAGGGGGAGGTACCTAAAACAAACAGTAGAAACACTCTGGATATAGAAGTTGATACCAGCCCATTTACAGAAGAAAGGGTTCTGAAAGAACTCTTAAAACTGAAGGTGGACAAAGAAATGGGGCCTGATGGGATTCATCCCAGAATTCTAAAAGAACTAAGGGTAGAACTAGTGACGCCACTGACTACCCTCTTTAACAAATCATGGGAGGATGGGGTGGTACCCGAGGACTGGAGGATGGCAGATGTGATTCCCCTTCACAAAGTGGGAGCAAGGCAGAAGCAGGAAACTACAGACCTGTTAGTTTAACCTCAGTGATAGGGAAAAGGATGGAATCACTTCTGAAAGAAAGAATTGTTGAGCATCTAGATGCCAGAGGAGCAGAGAAGCACAGGACCCAAGGCAGCATGGATTCACAGTGGGAAGGTCATGCCAGATGAATCTGATAGATTTCTTTGACTGGGTGACCAAAGTAGTAGATCAGGGAGGGGCTGTGGACATGGTCTACCTAGACTTCAGCAAGGCATTTGACACAGTCCCACACAAAAGATTAATATACAAGTTAGCCAGCCTGGGAGTGGGTCCCAAGATGACAGCCTGGTAAAGAATTGGCTGGAGAATAGGACACAGAGAGTAATAGTAAATGAGTCACTCTGAAGAAAGGCGTTACTAGTGGGGTACCATGAGGTTCAGTCTTAGGACGGTCCTCTTCAATGTCTTTATAGCGACATTGCAGAGGGACTGGAAGGAAAAGTATGTCTCTTTGCAGATGACACAAAGATCTGCAACAGAGTTGATGCACAAGATGGGGTGGAAAGAATGAGAAGGCACTTGGCAAGGTTAGAGGAATGGTCAAATGTATGGCAGCTTAGATTCAATGCTAAGAAGTGCAAGGTAATGCACCTGGGAAACAAAAACCCAGAGGAAGAGTACACAATGGGGGGTGAGATACTAACAACAACAAAAATGGAAAGGGACCTGGGAGTAGTCATATCAGATGACCTAAAGGTGCGCAAGCAATGTGACAGGGCAGCAAGGAGGGCTGGGGGGATACTGGGATGCATAGGGAGGCATCACCAGTAGAAAACAGGAAGTTATTATCCCTCTGTACAGACAGCTGGTGAGACCCCATCTGGAGTACTGCATGCAGTTCTGAAGACCCAATCTCCGCAAAGACATAGACAGGATGGAAGCTGTCCAGAGGAGGGCAACTAAAATGGTGCAGGGTCTGCACCGGAAGACATATGAAGAGAGACTTAAGGAGCTTAATATATATAGCCTCGACGAAAGGGGGGGGGACATGATAGAAACTTTCAAGTACCTCAAGGGAATCAACAAAGTCCAAGAGGGTAGCATCTTCCAAAAAAAGAGGTGTGCAAGAACAAGGGGACACAATTTAAAGATAGAGGGGGAACGGCTCAGAGGTAATTTAAGGAAGTATTTTTTCACAGAGAGGGTTATGGATGCATGGAACGGCCTTCTGGAGGAGGTTGTGGAGTCAAAAACAGTGGTGGAATTCAAGCATGCATGCATGGGACAGTCATAAGGCAATTCTAGGGGTTGGGGGTAGGAGAAGTAGGCTGCTGGTTAACTAGGATCTGAAGCTTATCCAGTAGGTAGGGAAATGGGCAGACTGGGTGGGCCAAGAGGTCCTTATCTGCCATCAAATTCTATGTTTCTATATTTCTATGAGAACCACCAGGCAACAGTGCTTTTAACAGAGAGATGTTGTTTTGGGGTAGGAGGCGTACTAGCCTATTGCTAGTCCTCCAGGTTCCCACAGTGCTCTGCTATTCACTGAAGAGTCAGTTACAAGCAAATGGTACCACACAGGGTTGTCAAAACCAATGTTTCTCTATGATCCTTCCCTTCCTACTGCCAAACAGGAAGTTCCTGTTGACAGTCAAATCCTGTGGCTATAAAAGTAGAACTGGCTTAGGGTGGGTGGGAATGGAGGGCAATTAGTAAGAAAAAAGGCTAGCAACAGGAAGTTGTAATTTGAGTCACCTGCTTTTATAGTGTCTAAGCCACACCTCCAATTAATCTCTCTCTCTCCTCCTACTGGTTTAGCAAAGTAAGTTGATACAGTACCCTTCACAGCACAGAACACACACTAACTTTCTTTCTTTTCTTTCTTTTTTTAACCCTAAATAAGACCCCTTCTACTTCTAATAAAGTATCTGTCTGCTTAATCTCAACAGACCCTGACTCCTGTTGAGATATAAGTGTTAAATTAATAAGAAAGTGTAGCTTCTTTTAGTTAGCTGCTTTCTGCTCTACAAGCAAGGCTAGCAACAGGAAGTTGAATTTGAGTCACCTGCTTTTATAGTGTCTAACCCACACCCCCAATTAAGCTCTCTCTCCTCCTACTGGTTTAGCAAAGTAAGTTGATACAGTACCCTTCACAGCAAAGAACACACACTGACTTGTGGCTATCTTTTTCATAACTTAGAGGTTCAGATTCTTAGACTTGTGGATTTGATTCAAGGCCAGGTTCTTATATTAGATGCTGTTAAACAGGCTCAGGAATGGAGATTAATTAATGTTTATAATCCTCAAGTCAAGACCCAGCGGATAGCCACCCTGAAGGCTATACAACCCTTTCTTCATTCCTTTAAATCTATAGTTTTTTGGGGAGAATTTAATTGTATCCTTACACTTTCAGACAAAACTGGAACGACTCAAAAATTATATAATGATTCTAATTTTCTAAACTCCCTGTATAAAACAGCTAATTTAATTGATATGGCTACATTTGGACCTCATCCTCCCAGGCACATATTTCATCGTGGGAGATTTTCTACTAGAATTTATTATTGTTTTTATTTCCAAATGGTTACCAGGTCTGCACCACACAGTAATCCCTTGTGAAGCTTCAGATCATAGCTTGGTTGTTCTGTCTTTAGGATGCCCCCTTAATAAGCTGGAATCTTACAATTCCTGAAAGATGAATATTACAGTTCTAGGTAATGATTCTGGTTGGCAGGAATTGTACACGGTTTTGCTGGATAAATTGTCTGTGTTTGACTTGTTTAACAACCCCACTTTTTGGTGGCAAGAGACGAACGTTTAAATCCGACGCTTTTGTCAGAGATTGGCAAAATCCTGCTCTAAAACACAATACTTGACTTATTTGGATAAAAGAAGACACTTACAAAGGTTACTTTCCTGGCAGACAGAATTTAATTCAGACTATTCCTCACAGATCCACCAGTTAAAGAAGGAAATTTATGCTTGTCAGTACAATAGTTCCACTTCGTTATTTTTAGAACAAAAATATGGCCATAAGGGGTCAGCCAAGGTCATTAATCCTTTTGATAGTTGCAATCAGCAAGTGCATACAAAATATATGCCTTCTCTGGTTACACATGATGGTATTAGAATTTCAGATAACCATGGTATTTTATGATTAGTCTCCACCCACACTATAAACTTATATGGTCAAGATTTTCAACCATGTGACTGGGGGAATTTTTTTAAACATTTAGATTTCCTGCAGTTATCGGTTGATAATACTAATGATTTGGTGCAACCTATTACAGTAGATGAAGTCAATGCTGTTATTGGTCAATTAAGATGTGATGTTACTCCAGGACCAGACAGAATTCCTAATGAATTTTATAAAAAGGCCCAAATGGTGTTGTTGCCTCATTTAACTGCGGTTTTTAATGTTATCATTCAAGGTTTATTACCAGTACCTGTTTCTCTTGCTGACAGTAACCTGATTTATTTATATAAAACTAATGATAAAGAAAACTTGGATAACTGGTGGTCTATCAGTCTCAAGAATTCTGACTGGAAAATTTTATGTGAAGTTATACACAATAAATGGTCTAAAGTAGCCCAGTCTTTAATCTTTCATACGCAAGCATGTGCAATTCCACATGGATCTATGTTGAGTAATCTAAAACTAATACAGGAAGTCTTTGATGGACACAGTATGGGTGGATATGTTATCACCCTGGATCAGTCTAAAGCCTTTGGGTTCCCCATGCCTATCTTTTTGCAGTATTACAGCAGTATGGTATTCCACATGAGTTTATTTCATGGATTAAAACCCTTCATAAGAATGCCTCGATGACCCCTGTAGTTAATGGAACTAAAGGTTCTCACATTCAAATTAAAAGGGGGGTACGACAGGGCTGTCCCCTGAGCCCCCTCTTATATTTCGTTTTCCACTGACTCTCTTCTTAGAAGATTAAATTGTGATGTCACTATTAGGCCCTGTCCACACTATGGCTCTGTAACGTTACAGAGGGCTCAAACCATTACCACAACGGTTTGCGTTGACACCTGTAACGTTACAGAAAGCGTTTTCGTAACCATTGTTGAAACCACATATGATGTGGTTTGAACAACGGTTATGAAAATGGTTGTGCCCCTGTAATGTTACCAGCCATAGTGTAGACGTGTGAGCGTGTAGCTTCAGCATTCCCCCAGTGCAGCATGAACTGCATTGTGGGATATGGTGCAGCCATAACGGTTACATGGTGCCCAATATGTGGACGGGCTATAATGGTTCCAAACCGTTATCAAGACTGTTTGCTGGCAGTGTGGATACACTGGAAATGGTTCCGGTCTGTAACGGTTTGGATCCTTTACAGACTGCAAGTGGTGTAGTGTGGACAGGACCTTAGACACATGAAAGATACTGCTGCAGAGGAGTTCCCCAGTGCTATGGCATATGCAGATGATCTTTGTCTGTTGGTTGCGGATCATGAGTCTGAAGTACAGGCTCTTTCTAGTGTACAATCTTTTTCTTCAATTTTAGAGTCAGTTTTGAACACTTATAAAAGTGTAGGAACATTTGTGAATGAAACTTCACATCTTGGACAGGAGGAAATTGCTAGTATTTGTATTCAACCCCACAATTTTCAGGTTCTTGGCCTTTATTTTGGTGATTCACAGGCTGCAGAGAAAAACTGGTTAGAACGTCTTTCCATTGCTGAGGGAAAGGTGCATAAATGGAAATCTTATCCTATGTTACGGCAGAAAAGGGATCATATGTTTAAAACCTTTATTGCCCCTATTTTTTTACTAGTTTGTTATGTTTTCCCCCTTCCACTTAGATTAGAAGCACGCATGTACAATTTAGGTTTTCAGCTTTTGTGGGGCAGTCGCCTAAATCCGGTTAAGAGACGTGTTACTTACTGGCCACTTAAAAAGGGGGGATTAAGTATGTTAAATCCTGTTTTACTTTTATTTTCCTTGTTTATTCATGCTAACATTTACCCTAGTATGGCTGGCCATACAGATGCTTGGATTAAGAGTTTTTCTTCCAGGACCAAGTATTTTACGGATAAATGGAGAGTGACACATTGGAAACCCTTTTCTAACATCCCTCTAGGGACTCTTGGGTATATCATTGAGTGTTACAAAAAAATAAAACAATGGAATTTGTCTTTCCATTTATCATTTTTACAAAATAAAAACTTCACTATTCTTCAGTACTTAATCAGAATTTTTTTGACAGAACCGTTTTAAGTGTCCATCTGGTGTTGAAGAACAGCATTTAATGAAAAAATTGCTAGATAGTAGAATTCCACAGAAAATGTGGGATACTTTATGGTTGTGCTGCCATGCTAGACTGACTGTCAAAGGGAATCATGCTCATAAGAGACTGGAAGAGATTCTGCATTAGAGACTCGTGTATTTATGAAGTAGAAACCATGCACCATTTAATTTTTGATTGACCTTATATTGCTCCATTATGGACCCAGTTAGCTCAAAAGTGGTCCTTACCTGTGTTGGCTACCATGTTTTACACTGAGTTGGTTTATGGGAAATATGGTGTTGAATGGGGGTTGTTATATCCTGGAACTCTTAGGGTTATTTGTGCCATTTTCAAATGGTGTATCTGGCAAAACAGATGCCTGTTTGTTCTCCAACAAAAACAGACGTTGTTAGTTGGTTTAATGGAACAAATAACTAAAGAAATATCGATGTTGTATGTTTCTGAAAAACGGACAATGTCTCCATCCTTAATAGCATTTTGGTGGAGATCCCTCCCTTTGATTCTTTTTGAGGGTGTTACTTGAGGGATGTTACAGAGTATGTTATATATGCAGCCCAGTGTATATTTTCTGAATCTACGTGTTTCCTTTTTCTTTTTCTTTTTGCTTTTCACCCTTGAGGATATTTGTACATGCTTTATTACAATGTTTTTTATTTTGTTATATTGTTCATCTGAGAAGGTTTCCCTGCTCTTTTGATAAAGATTCCCTGCTCTTTTAATGGGTGGGTGAGAGGTTGTTTTTTTTGTTCAAGGAGAATGTCTAATGTAATGCCTTTTTAGATTTTATTTATCATGAGTTGTATGATGTAATACTGTTTTTTGTCTTATTATTTGTTTCAATAAAAAATTCCCCTACTCTTTTCAGTAAGTGCCATGGGATCTTTAACATCCACCTAAACTACTACCAATCCAGGCAGATGGGACCTCGGTTTAACATCTCATCCAAAAGACGTTGCCATTGCCATTTTCAGGGGCATCTCACCTGTTTAGCTTCTCATTACAGATGCTCCCAACCTCATTTGCATGCTCTGAGCCATAAATGCTCCTGAATGTGCATCCAAAGAGCTCAGGTGACTAAGAAGAATTGCATCCTTGGAGGTAGATTTGTTTACATTCTTCCAAAGACAGTGTGAGGCCTAGGACATACAGTCATGGTCCCCAGCTGTTCCTGGTCATCAGGCACATCCTGGTGAGTGCCCCACAGTGTCCCACTGTCCATACTAGGTCTGGCTTGGGGGGAGAAATGTTGCTGGTGGGTGGTGTAGCATGAGACCACAGATCAATGACATATGTGTTGCAGTCCTGACCAACATCTGGTGGTACATGTCAAGCAATGCCAGTCACATGTGCAGGACATTGCAACTATATGTACCACTGCTACAGAACTGATCCATCCAATGCCCAGCTGTCACTGACAGTCCCAGATCCTGTTCCAGTAATGCATAGCAGGTGAGTGTGTGGTCTGCAGACTAGGGTGCTATAACCCTGCAGCAGGCAGACACCATGCCTGCACATATACGGAGCCACCTGTCACGTGTTAATGGCTGTGTATTCTCACCCACAGAAACCAACATGTCTGGAAAGGATACAGTTGTTGGATGCAGATGTCCTAATTTCACTAGTTATGAGGATAGGGCACTAATTGAGGCATTCCTGCTGCATAAGGACATCCTGTCTTGCAGGGGTGGTAGCCGATAGCTGTGGGATGAGGCCTGGTTGGCTGTGGCATGGCATGTCAATGCCATCGCGAAGTTTAGCAGGATGCCCCAGGAGTGTAGGAAGCACCTGAATGATGAGAAGAGGAGAGGCAAGGAGAAGGTGGTGCACATAGAGGCCTCCCTGAGTAGGACAGGGGGTGGGCTGAAGACAGGTGTGCATCTTACACCCACAGAGGAACTACTGGTGGCCAGCTTGGGCTGGGTGGCTCTGTAGGGTGCTCCTGGAGGGGGCATCCAGATGGGCGGCAGTCCATCACAGCACTATGAGTATACATGCCCAGGACGTGTGCCTGTCCATGTGTGTGTGCCATGTGGTGCCCTGACAGCCCCGCTGTGTGTGACTATCTGATCATGTGCTTGTGTGCACCAAACATGTTTCTGTATGCCCCAACCATGGACCGTAATGCAAAGTAGCATGACAGGCCAGGCATGTGGTGGGTGGGGGGGACCCATGGTGTTGTGTTCCACTGCACGCCACTATTGTCATCCCAGCTGATGATGGCCAGGGTGTTGTCACAGTGCCACACATTAACAAGGGGGCATGTACAGTAACTGGGTCTGTCCACCTATAGCCAGTGCATGGCTGCATCAGCGGAACACGTGTTGACTGTCATCTGTATGGCATGTCAGGAGCACCACTGGCACACATGTATGTCCACCTGTATATGCTTGTCTGAACACTACTGTCACCCATGTTCATAATCATGTTTCCCTTATTTCTATTTTAGCTCCATCACACCTCACAGGTGCTGCTGTGTCTGGTGCACCACAGAGTGCCACTACAGAGGATGATGCCAGTCTGTCTCACCTGGCAGCAGCCAAGTCTGGGGATGGAGCTGTCCCAGGCCTATCACACACCACAGCTGCCCCAGATGCATCACCAGTGGTGGCAGGGCCTTCCAACACCTCAGCAAGTGGTGCCATGGCTGGTGAGCATGACGCCACTTGGCTGGAGGGATTCCTGGGTTTGGCTGATGATGACCCGGGGACACAGTGGACATTGCTGACAACTTGCTAATGCTGGCATCTGGTACACAAGGGGCATACTGCGATGTTGATGATGATCCTGATGCCACACAACTTTGAGGGGACATGTCCAACAGTGGAGCGCATGATGCATAGGTGCATGCCCAGGTGGCACCAGCAGGCGTTGGTGGTCCTGCAGCCCCTGACACACCCACAGGGCCTGCACAGCCACCCATATTAGTGGTTACTGTGGGGTCTGTGCCTGGTGCTGCTGTGGTGGTGGGGACCACCAGCATGGGTCAGCAGGGAGCTGTGGTTCGGCCACAGGTGACAGTGGCCTGTGATGCTGCAGTCCCTGGATGTGAAGCAGTTGCACAAGCCCAGTTCCCACCATACCCCAGCCTGCTGTGGTGTGTCCACCTACAGTGGATGCACAGCATCAGGTCGGCACACCACCTGCCCACTGGCACCATCTCCATGAGCCTTCGCCTGTCAACGACATTGAGGGCTATGCACACCTCCTGTGGGCCACTGTGGAGTGGAAGGTGCCCCTGCAAGTGGATCTCGGGGGCCTTCGGATGCTGCTGGCCATTGAACATGAGTAGTTGGCCAAGTGGCATACCCAGATGTTAGCAGAGGCATGTCTACTGTGGGTGGGCATGACCGCAGCTCTGGAGCAGATTGCGCATGCTGCCAAGGCGGCGTGTGCAGCCAGTGTGTCACATGGCCATTGGGCCACCAGCTGAACCCCCAGGAGTATCTCATGCATGCCCAGGCAGTGGCTTTGAGTGGACCAATTGCTGCTGACACCGTTACCACTTCTCTCCATCCCCAAAATCCTTGTATTCGACATGGGTCAGGGAGCCAACACACCAGTGAGCACACGTTCATTGTCTCGCTGCAGTACCCCTCCAGGGGTGTTGTCTACCCCCCTTGTGGCTAGTGGCACTCCATCAGTGACCACTAGTCATTGGCTTGGCTGCCTACATGTCTGTGGTGGCTGTGGTGCCTCCCACTGATGCCTGGGTGCGAGCTCACATGGCCCCATCACCTGCACCCTTTGTGGCCCACTCACCTGGATACTTGTGCCCGGGGTGGCATAGGTGGCATGCGCCTGCCCCAGTGCGTTCCCTGTGTGTCTCACCTGTGCAGTGCTACATGCATGTCTGGGTGTGCCATTGTTGTGCTGTGTGGCATGGGTGTGATGAGTGCTGTCCTGTGTTTGCTGTGCATGTCTGACAGTAGCAGTACACTGATCCATGCCATCCTCAGCACATACACTGTGCCCCCTGGACATGTGGATACTGCTGTGCGTGCATGTGTGTTTGTGTGTGTGTGTGCATCATTGTCTCCCTTGTGGGTGTGCTACACTGTGGCACTGTTGTGGTAGCGCACCCTGTGGTGTGCTTCTGGGTGTTTGTGGGGTGGACTGCCAGCCGTGTATTACCCACCTGTGTTACTCACCTGTGTGTCCCCAACTTACTCCTCCACAATGGTGTCCCTGTGCCACAGGGCTCTGGCTGTCACCCATGGATCTCGACATGGCAGTGGTGCTCCATTACGCCACCCCTGGATCTCTGCATCCTTCTCCACCTCTTGATCCTCCTCCCCAAAACTGTCACCCTCCTCGGGCCTGGACAGCTATTCCATGGTCAATTACCATGTTGTGCAGTATACAACAGGCCAAGAATATGACACAGGCCTTCTCTGGGCTATATTGTAGGGCACCACCCAACCTATCCAGGCACTGGAAGTGCATCTTCAGCATGCTAAAGACACGTTCGATGATGGCACACGTAGTGATGTGTGCCTCATTGTACCGATTCTCCGCCTCTGTTCCAGGTTGGCGGAAGGGTGTCAGTAACCAGGGTCGGAGGGAGTACACCACAACACCTGTGGAGAGCAAGTGCAGGCTGTTACTTCACTGCATACCTGTGCATAAGGCCCTCCCACCTGCACCATGCTCACTGGTGTGACTGCCAGCTGTACACCCCAGTCCCTGTGTCTACTGTTCCTGGCCACCTACATCTCCCTCATGATGGCTACTGCCTTGCCAGGCTACACACATCTGCCTGTACCTGCCCATGCTCACAGCCATGGCTGCCTGCCCATGTTCCCATCACCATTGTCTGCCCATGACTGCCCAGCAGTCGACCATACATGGCTGTGTGTGGTGTGTTTTACCCTGCCACTTATGCCAGCTATTGCACTGCACCCCACCGCCCATGCTTTGCTGTTTTACTGCACTGTCCCCTTGTGTGCAAAGTTACATCAGTGTCCCCCCTCTGTGTCCCAGCAGTGCATATCCCCCTGTGCATTTTGTATCATGGCACTCACACACCTGCTCCCTCTCACTTCTTGTTTTGTGCCATGGTGGCCTGTTCATGGGCAGTTCTGCTTGCCCCACCCACCTACAAGTTGGCCACTGGGTGTGTTCCCAGTCTTAAACCAGTGGAAATGGTTGACTGGTGTCATATGACGGCATTGTGTGTACTCCCAGGGTGTGTGGCACAGACATCGCTGATGCTCCGGGTGGCATTGCACACCACCTGGCAGTTGACTGAGTGGTAGCACTTGCAGTTGACGTATGTCATAGCATCCTCACCAGGTGGTGCGTGGTTTGCCACATGGATAAAATCAATGGCCCCTATGACAACTGGCATGCATGCCACCCAGTGGAACTGCTGCATGGCTTCTGTCCACTCTGCCTGTGTTCTTGGAAATTGGATGAATTCTGAAGCATGTGAGAGCAGTGCAGTGAGGAATTGTGTGAGGAGACGGGATGTGGATGGCTGGTATATGCCAGTGGTGTCCACCGCTGGCCTCTGGAAGGTTCCTGTGGCAAGCAGGCAAATTGCTATTGTCACCTTGGTCTCCACTATGTTCAGGCGGTATCGACCGACTGTTTCAGTGTCCATCAGCTGTTCAAACATCAGTCTAGCAAGATACCACTGCAGACCTGGCTACCTACAGTGTCTTCCACCACCGCATTGCTGGTTCATCCATCTCCTCATCCCCATTAACATTCCCACCATCAGGAATGGTGCTCCATCCATTCTTTTCTTCTGCTGCTGCTCTACTACTGCTTGCTGCTGCTATCCTGCAGTCAACCTGCTGGGGGCTTGAACTTAAGTCTACTTCTTTTATATTATCTCCATAGGGGGCATTTGGTTCTTGTTCTGTGGATGCTCCTTATTTGCCCATTCATTTTGCTATGTGAATGGCTCTGCACTGTAGATTCAATTACATGCCCCCTCAGGATGCACCGCATATCATTACTTTCAATCTCCAGTGCATCCTGTTCAGCGCAACGCATCCGGATTGCACCGGGGTATCTGTGCTGTCTGTGAATGGCTACATGGAGCATTTCTGAGTTGTGCCGGCACATCTCATTTGCTCTCAGCATATATGCTTTGTGAATCCTGCCCTGAGTCTATTATTGTGGGCAACTTTAATATTAACTGTCAAGCACCTGATGTTGACACTTTTAAAGATGCAGTCTCTCCTCTAAACCTTACTCAGCTAGTCACTGCACTAACCAGGATAAACTACAAAATGGGTTCTCATTCCCTAATTGACTGGATCCTGTCTAACTGCCCAGATCGAATTTCCAATGTTAATGTGCTACCTGATGCCATAAGTGACCACTCACCCATTACCTGTCTTTGGACAAACAAATATAATAACCCCACCCCCCAAAAAAAAAATTATTCTCACCAGGGTGCTAAAGCCTGGTCACCTTGAACATCTGAACCAACATCTTTGTGGCCTTGACTGGTCATTACTTGATTTAACAAATGATGAACACAGCTCTTGACTACTTCAGCAGTCACTTTAACGAAGCCTGTGATATCTACGCATCTTGAAATAAAAATGAAGTCAGGGGCACAACTAATCCTTGGATATCCCAGGATCTGATCGGGCAGATGAACCACAGAGACCACCTTTGGCACTCTGCCAGGGTCACTGGCAAGCCAGCTGATGTCCAGGCTTACAAAGCTGCCAGGAACACATGTACATGGGCTATCCATCTGGCAAAACAAAGGTACCACAGAGAATAGCTCATTACCACCTGGGTGACGGCAAAAGTTTCTGGAACAACATAAAATAGGTAACTGGCAAAGACCCTAAGGCTCCACCTACAATGCTCAGTATCAATGGAATTCCCACACTTGACCCTCTGACCATAGCCAACCCCTTTGACAATATGTTTTTCAGGTCTGGGCAGTGTCCTGCCCCCTGATTTCTTGAAGGACAGTGAAGACTCTGGCATAGACACTGAAAAACAGCCTGTTGCCACTTCCCAAGGTCCAGACCTCTGCACCTCCTCCTTTCTACTTCAAAAAGGTCCCTCAGTACATGGTCAAGAAATACCTTGCAAAGGTCCTAGGTAAATCCAGGCACAGCGGTGACTCACTATATCTCAAACTAATTGCACTTTCACTTGATGCTACCCTGGAGCCCAACACAAAGATAATAAATTTCTCACTGAGTCTGGTGCAGTTCACCCTGCTCTGGAAGTCTGCCCTTGTTACCCCATCCTAAAAAGTGCAGACCATTCACTATGTTCTAACTATAGGCCTATCTCCATCCTCCCACCCCTTTCCAAGGTGCTTGAATGTATTGTTGCTGACCAGCTAGTTGATTATTCTGGACAAATGCTCGTTACAGTGCCCCCAGCAACATGGTTTTAAAAAGGGCCACAGCACCACCACAGCATTGATTGAATTCTCTAGTTTTTATTTATTTTTATTTTATTGAAATCTAGGATTACAAATACCTTTGAGCAGGAACTGCTTGTTAACAAAGGTTCCACGTCGAAGGAATAGGGGGTATACATACATACAAAGGTCAACATAATAATACATAGTTACACAATAAAAAGAAGTAAGAGACTGAGGCTTAGGAAATTCCAGTAATTCAAAATGTGCCAAATGTTAGGTAGCATGACATACCAGCCAAGGGCAATCTTAGAAATAAGCACTGTAGGTGAGAGGGAAGGGGGTATGCAGGCAGGAAGGCCAATGTCAAGGGTAGAGGGTGAGGGTAAGAGCTCTAAAGGGGAGGGAGGGGAGGGATAAAAGACAGGAAATACTCGGGGAGGAGGAAAGGGAGAGAAGGCAAGGGGTAGGCAGGTAGAAGGGGGCAAGGTGGGGAGAGGTAGCTGTCAAGACTGAAGTGGAGGGCAGTGAGAGGTGGGCCCCTGATTAGGCGAGGCAGTCACAATGACTAGTTGAAATGAGATGAAGTCAGAGTTGTCTCTTAAAAGGGCTAAGAGCAGCAGCAGTAAGAGTTTCTTTGTTGAGAGTATTGTACCACTGTGGTGCTCTGTGGGCAAAGGCCTTCTAGCCCATGGTAGTCCGGCATCTGGGGACAAGGCAGGTTAGTTGTTGTGAACTTCTAGTTCGCTGGGTGCTGTAGTGGTCAATGAGGAGCTTTTCAATGCCTGGGGGCATGACCCCGAGGAGGACTTTCCTGGCCAAGAGGCAGGTTTGATACTATATCCGGCTGATGAGTGGAAGCCATCCTGCCCAAGTGTACAAGTCACAAGTGTGTGTAAGTCAGTCAGCCCCAGCTGGCAGCCTGCATGCTTTGTTAAGTGCAACTGTAATTCTGCAGAGGGCAGAGGCAGAGGCAGAGCCATAAATTGCTAGCCCATAAACGATATTGGAGGTGACAGAGCTGTTGATAGCCAACTGGAAAGTGTCAGGAGTCATGCAGTGTTTGTGCCTGTAGAGCAGGCCTATACGGATGTTGGTGGCTTTGGCGACAGAATCTATGTGCCGATGGTTGGAGAGTGAGCTGTCCAATGTGACATCTAGGTATTTAAAATCAGGAACTTGTTCAAGTAAGGTCCCTGTTTGGTTTAGGATGGTGAGGTCATGGAATTTGTACTTGCTCCTGGCGTTGTAGAAGGTCATAACCTTTGTTTTGCTGTAGTTCATGACCAGTTTGTGTGACTTGAACCATTCTTCGATGCACATGAATTCAAGCTGTAATTGTTTCTTGAGGAGCTCTGTGTTTTGGTGGTTGGTGAACATGACTGCGTCGTCGGTATAGAGCAGTAATTTCTTGTGGCAGACACTGGAAAGGTCATTGAGAAAGAGGCTGAAGAGTAATGGCCCTAGTATGGACCCCTGTGGGACCCCTGAAAGGACTGGCTTTCCTTCCGAGGCGACACCAGCAATCCTAACCCACTGTACCCTCTCCCCAAGGTAGCTTTAAAAGCAGAGCAGCACTTCATTGGAGAGCCCAATGTTTGATAACTGCTTGAGTAGGAGTGGGTGGTTCACAGTATCAAAGGCTTTCGTAAGGTCAATGAATACTGCCCCTACACAGTTTCCTTGCTCGAGCGTGGTATGGATGAAGCAGAAGGGGATAGGGAGAAGTACCAGGAGAAGCAAAGGGAGGAAGGGAGGTCAGTAAGGGAAGCCAAAGCTCAGACAGAAGAACACATTGCAAAATCAGTGGGTAGAGGGGACAAAATCTTTTACAGGTACATAAGTGAAAAAAGAAAGGCAAAGGGAGGGATAGTGAGACTGAAGGGGGAGGATGGGGGCCACGTGGAGGATGACAACAATAAAGCTGACATATTGAACAGGTATTTCTGCTCAGTCTTTACTGAGGAAGAGGAGGGTAATGGGTCTGAAGGGACTACAAGGGGTGATAATGGTGCAGAATGGACACAAGTCCCTTTACACAAGAAAGGGTCCTGAAGGAACTGGAAGTAATAAGAGTTGATAAATGCAATGGTGGCAGTGCATGCCCAGGGTCCTTAAGAACTAAGAGAGGTGGTGGCTGAACCCTCTGGCTATCCTGTTTAGCCGATCACTGAAACAGGGAGGTACCCAAAGACTGGAGGATAGCAGATGTAGTCCTCTTATACAAAAAGTGGGAACAGAGAGGAAGCGGAGAACCACAGACCAGTCAGCCTCACCTCGTAGTGGGGAAGATCATGGAAGCACTACTGAAGGAGAGATTGGTGGAACATCTAGTTGTCAATGGACTACAGGACCCAAGGCAGCATGAGCTCACCAGGGGAGGTCATGTCAGACCAACCTGCTTGAATTTTTACTGGGTGACTAGGAGATGGATCAGTGGAGGCAGTGGACATGGCCTATCTGGACTCCAGCAAGGCCTTTGACACTGGGCCACATAGAAGACTATTACACAAACTGGGGAATATGGGTGTGGGCAGAACAGTAGTGTGGTGGGTAGGTAACTGGCTGGGTGGCAGGACACAGAGGGTGGTGGTAAATGGCTGTCACTCCACAGAGGGAAGAGTGACCAGTGGGGTACCACAGGGATCAGTGCTGGGTCCGGTCATATTCAACATCTTCATCAGTGACAATGCGCAGGACCTGGAAGGCAGAATTTTGCTGATGACACAAAGCTCTGTAACAGAGTAGACACACCAGAGGGTGTAGATAGAATGAGAAGGGACCTGCAGAAACTTGAAGAATGGTCAGGGGTTTGGCAGTTGAAATTCAATGCAAAGAAGTGCAAGATAATGCATATGGGGCACAAAAACCCTGGCACAATATATCAGTTGGGGGGTGAGGATATAGCATGCACCAAGCAGGAAAGGGATCTTGGGGTTATCATCTCTGATGACCTCAAGGTAGGGAAACAGTGTGACAAGGCAGCAGGTAAAGCAAATAGGATGCTGGGATGCATAGGCGGGCATCACCAGCGGAAAAAGGGAGGTCATAATCCCACCTATACAAGACACTAGTGAGGCCCCACCTGAAGTACAGTGTACAGTTCTGAGACCTTACCTATGTAAGGACATAGACAGGATAGAGAAGGTTCAGAGGAGGGCAACAAAGATGGTGCATGGATTGCATCACAAGTCCTATGAGGACAGGTTGAAGGAACTGAACATGTACTCCCTGGAGGAGAGGAGGGAGAGGAGGGAGAGAGTGGATATGATAGAGACATACAAGTATCTTACAGGGAGGAACAGGGTGCAGGAATACACTATTTTTAAGCGAAAAAGATGTTCCAGGATTAGAGGGCATGGGATGAAGTTGGAGGGAGGATGATTCAGAGGAAACGTGAGGAAGAATTTCTTCACAGAACGGGTGGTGGACAAGTGGAACACCCTGCCAGAGGAAGTGGTGGGGGCTGAAACAATCACGGGATTTA
Organism: Neoceratodus forsteri; assembly: GCA_016271365.2. Taxonomy (NCBI): domain Eukaryota; kingdom Metazoa; phylum Chordata; order Ceratodontiformes; family Ceratodontidae; genus Neoceratodus; species Neoceratodus forsteri. Next base: position 953,078,615 of record CM028129.1, on the reverse strand, counting down.
AGAATGCATGGGATAGACATAAAGGAATTCTGGAGGTCAGAGGTCAGGGGCAACAGACTTCTAGAAAAACATAAACTGAACTTACAAGCTCAAATGGGCAGACTGGGTGGGCCATAGGCCCTTATCTGCTGACACTGTCTATGTATCTATGTAAGCCCATGAGTTCTAATAGTGCAGTGGTGGTACTGTGCCCTTTCCGGAAACCATGTTGCTCAGGACACTGGATGTCCTATTTTTCCAGGTACTTGACTAGTTGGTCTGAGGCAATGCACTCCAGGGCCTTAGATAATGGAGGGAGGATGGAGATAGGTCTGTAGTTGGAGTGCAGTGATTTGTCTCCACTTTTGTGTACCAGTGTGATGGTCGCCTGTTTTCAGCGAGATGGGAACTGGGACATCCTTAGTGATAGGTTGAGGACCTTTGTCAGGGGTTCAAGGACTTCTTCCAGGACAAGTACTAACAACTTCAGATCAAGGGAGTCATCACTGTAGCCTGCATTGTGAATGGCCTTCCGAATATAGGTTCTGACTTCATGCACTGGGATTTCCTTGAAGTAGAATTGTGGGGCAGGTGTAGAGAGGAGTAGTTGCAGGAGGTTACACCAGAGGGGCATCAAAGAAATTAGAAGGGAGGACACTATCCAAGTTGGAGAACGATTGTTAAAGGTGTTGGTGATGTGTACAGATCAGATGTTGGTGTTCCATTTATGTTGAGTATGGTGGGTGGTGACTTAGGGTCCTTGCCCGTAAGGTCTTTCAAGTTACTCCAAAATTTTTTTCCATCACCCCTGGAGTTGGAGAGAGCTTCCATGAAGTATTTGATTTTGGTGCTCCTAACTGCCCGCGTGCACTCATTTCTGGCAGCTTTATATTTATGAATATCCCAAGGTTCAGAAGTTGCATGAGCACAGTGCCAGAGATAATCCCTATGTTTGAGTAAAGTGATTAGATCGGGGGTTATCCAAGGTTAGCTCTGCCCTGACCTTCAGCTTTTGAGAGGTGCAAAGATATTGCAGGCCGCAGTGAAGTGGCTGATGAAAGGTCTAAGGCTTGGTTTACATCAATGGCAGAGTCGATTGATGTCCAGTCCAGGTGGCTTAGGTGTGTCTTTAGTAGCTCAAGGTACCCTGCTTTAACACTCTGGTGTGGATTATTTTAGGAGGGGCTTAATGAATTTGTTTGTCCAGGTACATGTGACCGTGAGTGGTCACTGATCCCATCAGAGCACTGAGACTTTGAGATTCTGCTCAGGTGATTAGTAAGGATCCAGTCCAGAAGTGTGTGCACCCTGTCCTATAGTTGCATCTGGTGGGGTGGTAACAAGCTGGGTGAGGTTCTGTGATGTGACAGCATCCTTGTAGTTTCTGGCCTCCAGTGATAGCCAATTTTTGTTGACGTCGCCTAGTACGATGAGTTCAGAGTTATGGTGTAATCCCTGTAGGCTTTCCAATATGCTCATAAATCCATTGGGCTGATCTTTAGGGGGTAGATACACAGAGGCAATGGTGAGCTCCTTGCTGTGTGCCCCGAGAGAACTTTAATAGTGAGAACCTGAGAGGGTGGTTTAGGGTTTGAGAATGGGAAGACTTGACTCAGATAGGAATTCCTCAGGTAGATGGCACAGCCCCCACCTCATTTGGAAACTCTGTCCTACCTGAATATAGAGTATCCAGGGATGGTGACTGCAGCGTCTGGTATCTTGGGGTTAAGCCATGTTTCGACAACAGAGAGTACATCAGGGCTATGTTGCTGGACCCAGGATTGCAAGATGTCAAGTTTGTTAAGGAGGCTGCAGACATTGATTGAGGCTAATGTGTGGGACCCCTCCCACCTTTTTGTGGCATGGGGTGCTAGGCCGGTAGGCCCCGGGTTAGAATGAACATTTCCAGATATCAGAAGTAGCATAAGTAGTATCCTAAGAAGGTACGCTTTAATCATTTTGCAGACTAGTTTTGTTGTAGGGCATCTAGTCCTCTTGGCCTTGCTGGTCTGCGTTTGCCCCATGATATTGCAGAGCACAATTTATAAAGCCATGTTCTCAGAGGTGCCACGTGATTGATGAAAAGTAATCAAATCCGACAGGAAATAGTGAACTACCGGGGACCAGAAAACTGTTCTTGTAGCTTAAAGACCCAGAATGTGATAAATTCCTGAAGGGATTAAATTCCTGAAGGTGATGAACATTGACCTGGGGAATATGCAGGATGTAAAAATCCTTTGTTAGTATCTTCCCTTTGTTCTCCAAAATGATTGTCAATAGACCTCAAAGACAAGTACACATCCTTTAAGAACAAGTCAGACGGAAATGTGGATTCAATGCAGCACTCCGCAACTCAGTGCTTGTATAACAGATTTACTGACCTTACTTTTGGCTTTGATGGCTTCCAAAAAAGTTGATTTATGATGAGAATGCCAATACCTGGTGGTGATGTTTTGCAGTTACTTAGTCCAGGAAATGTTCACTGATGTTATATCCAAGAATGGTCCAGTTCCTCCAAGCCGGAAACACATGAAAATCCACAAAAACTAAACTACTGACAGATACAAACACAAACAGCCAGCCACACAGGCTCTAGTCTCTAGTTTCATTCACAAGTCCCTGGATCAAGGCAGCTCAGTGGGTGTGACATTCACTGACCTCACTAAGGCCTTTGATATGGTTAACAGCTTCTGCCAGAGACTTGGCAGAGAACACTAGGAGGAAGGAGTTGCTGTGTGACTGGACTTCTCCGTCCCCCCATCCCCAGCTGCTGGAGGTCTGCCTTTGAGCAAGTAAGGGAACTACTGAGAAATATAGGATCTTCTTGTCTCAGAACAGAAAAATCAGGAGCTTAAAGGGCACAGAGGCAGTAAGTAAGTAAGTAGGGAGGAAAAAAAAAAAAACCAGAGGAAAGAATAAGGATTCCAAACAGTGAAGGGGCCAGAAATAAGACATGATAGGAATGGTGCAGTACAGTGGCTGTGGAGCAGCATTCTTCTGGGAGACGTTCTGGAGGATGCGGTGTTGTCCCATCTGCAGGCACCTCTCTGGGCCGAGGGAGGAGGTTGCTCATCTCTAGGCTGAGTGGCCAGGATTTGTGGGACCTCCTCTCCCTTCCAGGGACCACCAGGGCCATTGCCGTTGCCTCAGAGGTTGCCAAGAAAGAGGAGTGATTGGACCACAGTGGGCTCAGGGAGGGTGACAGTGGTAGAACAGAGGTGCATCCCTCCAGTTGTACCTCTTCACAATTCATATGCCGTTCTGGCAAAGTTTGGTTCTTCTATGGAGGCACCCACAGTGGAGACCAAGGAAGATGCTGGGAACCTCCACAAAGGAGACCCACAGGAGTGTGGCATGGGACCCCACAGGGGAATGAAACAACTCCTGATGGGGGACTCCATTGTTAGGAAGGTAGAATTAGAGGAGGAAGGGGAGAGGGAGGTGAGGTGCCTACCTGGCGTCATGGCTTGGAGGAACAGGGAGAGAATCCTCAGGATCGCTGGAGCAGCTGCATAGGAGAGGGAGCTGGATGTCACTATCCACCTAGGGACAAAAAAACTGGCTATTAAAGGGATCAGAGCAGTGCAGGAAGAGTTTGTAGAGTTAGGGAGGGACCTCAGACAAGTAGCACACACGGTAATCTTCTCGGAGGTGCTGCCTCTCTATGGCGTATGTGAGGCTAGAGTGCTCCACACCATGGGATTCAATCAGTGGTTGAAAAACTGGTGCAGAGCTCATGGATTTGGCTTCATTGGGGACTGGGGGTCCACCTGGAGTGATGCAGGCCTATACTGGCACGATGGTCTGCATCTGTCCAGGAGGGGAACCAGGATCCTAGATGGTAGGTTTAAATGCTTCATTGGCAAGCATTTAAACTAGCCAAGGGGGGAGGCACCAGAAAGGAGCAGGGAAATCCTAGCCCCCCAAAAAAAAGTCAGGGTAGTAAGTGAGGTAAATACAAAGACAGAGATGTCAGTAGCGAGAAGGGCAGGGGTAAATGGAGAAAGTGGCAAAGGCAATAAGGACAGGGACAGGGCAAAAAGGAGTAAGGCCATCAAGAAATGGAAGATAATGAGTACCAATGCCCGTAGTCTGGGCAACAAGCTCCCTGAATTGGTGGCATGGATAGAAGAGGGATGCCTGGATATCGTAGCAGTCACAGAAACATGGTACACAGAGGTCCATGACTGGGATGTTAACATACCAGGGTACACAACCTACAGGAGAGACAGGAAGGGGAGAATAAGGGAGGAGTAGCTCTCTATGTAAGGGAAGAGATAAAAGCAATTGAACAAAAGAGTAAACAGGGAGGAGAGGAGGCACTGTGGTCACCTTAGAGATTGAAAATGGCACCACAATCTGCACAGGGGCTGTATACAGACCGCCATGTCAGGGGGAGGGAATGGACAAGGATATGATAGACGGCATTCTTAGGATGGCAGAGAAAGGGGAGATACTGTTGATGGGAGACCTGAATATGCCAGATGTTAACTGGAGCACATTTGCTGCAGCCACATCCAAGAACAGGGTCATTCTCGATATGTCCTACAAGTGGCATGCCTCAGACAGCTAGTTTTGGAACCCACTCGTGAAGGAGCAATCTTAGACCTCATACTCTCAAATGTGTACTGTGAGAGGATCTCAGATCTAGAAGTGGGTAGCCATTTGGGAACAAGAGACCATCAAACAGTGTGGTTCATGATAAACTCAGCTACAAGTCAAGCCATACTAAAGTGAGGGTACTGGACTTCAGGAGAGCTGACTTTGGCAAGATGGGAGAGTGCCTTAGAAAAGCACTAGCAAACAGGTTAGAAGGAGAGGTGGAACAACAATGGGGAAATATCAAATCTGCCATCACAGAGGAAACAAGCCTTTGTGTGAAACAAATAAATAAATCAAAATGAACGAAAAAGCCACTATGGTTCTCAAAAGAGGTGGCAAGGAAGGCCAGAGAGAAAAAGACAGCATTCAGGAAGTATAAGGAAACACAAAAGGAGCAGGACAGAGAGCTGTACCACTTAAAGGAAAACCTTGGATAAATGGTTTGTGCTGTAGTCCAGTTTGCTTAGGGTATTTTTACAGTGGCTGAAAGTGTTAAGCTGTCCATAATCTATTTTATTTGTTTGTTTAATTTTTGTACCGGACCGCACCACATGGTGCTTCAGTGCCGCTCTCTCTGAGCTCAGGATATGCTAATGAGAGAAACGCTGTGAGTGACGTTTTTGTTCCACTGCCAGGGAAGTGTGTATGTCACAAAATTGAAATGTTTCTCACAGTGTCCACATATACATTTTGGAACCTCACTGTGAACAGTTACCTTGCCCATGAGGTTCCCTTTCAAGTCGCTGGAACAGTTATCCTGTTCTTTCTTCAATTTTCTGGTCGCTAGCATTGCTTTCTGCTTAGTCTATCCTCAAGTAGCTGTAACATGCAGCGCCATAATGCAAACCGAACACTTGTTGTGTTGACCTCTCATGCATGCGGGACGCTCGCTCACACGTTCGGTGATGCGCATGCGATGCTAAGAGTTCAGTAATGCTGTATGTTTATCATGGGCAGTGTTGTTCGGTGCACACCATATGCAGTGCATTAGCATGAGCATAACAGCAATAAACAATTTCATCATGTCATTTTGAAGTGCCTTGTTTGTGCCTCAGTACTGTCACTACACAGTCAAAACTAAAAACTATATATTCCAATGACCACGTAGTAGTGTGATAACCGAGTCATTGGGCACTGTTTATTTTTTTTTACTTGTCACAGTATTCAGTGGCCATAGTCATGCAGAAGGTCAAGTTATTCTGTGTTGCAGGAAGTCATGAGCTCAGCATGCATGAACCCTAACCCTTGGTGCACCACTGAGATATCCTATGTGTTTTATTCCATGCAAACGTTAGTTAGCTGTGACAAGCTGTATGTACTTCACATTAGCTTATGTCCCTCATGCCTGTCTGGTCACTGAAAACTTTTCACTATGCACTGAAATGGTATCACAATCATGCTTTCACATTTCTTTAATGATTTTTGCTAAACAATTGTGCCCACTGAGTCATGACAGTCCCTTTTTCAGGTAATACCTACATAAAAGAAAAGGGACTGTCTTCACTCATTGTACATAAGCTGATGTGAAGTACATACAGCTTATCACACCTAACTAAAATTTTCACTGAATAAAAGACATAAGCTATATCAGTGGGGCACGAAGGGTTAGGGCACATGCATCCTGAGCTCATGATTTCCTGCATCACAGAATAACTCAGTTCATGTAGTGTGCCACAACCCAACACCGTTGTTTAAAATTACATTATTTTTATACCAGGCCCCCTCCTCACCCCCATCCATAATGGTGGGAGGGACACAAAATTAAGAAAATCTGCCTTGTCCAGTCATTCCCCACTCCATGCAGTGTGCCATTCTTTTAGTCTCTGTTCATCACTGATAGATCAAAACTGTAGGTGGAACTAGGAAGGAGGGTTGGAGTGGTTCAAAAAGCTTTGGCCCCCTTCCAGGTTTCACATACCTTTACCCTGCATCAGTGACTGAAACAGACTGAAGTGGATGCCATGCTCCAGTGGGGGATGACTGGCAAGCTGAAATTTCCCACTACTGGCCCCCCAAATCATAGACTGGAGGTTAGATGGGAGCCCAGGATTACAGTAATAGCATTCTGTGGATTTGGAGAACTGGGCTAAGCAGTGGGATGGCTCAAATGATATTTAAAAAACAACTTGTTTCTGTCTCAGAGGATAAGAAAAAATAGTGGAGGGTGAGAAATCTGTAGTTGAGAGTGGTTGGCTGTGAGATTGGCTCTAGGCAGCTGGAGAGGGATATAGCTTTTTTTTGTTTTTTTATTTCTTTAAGTGTCCTTAATATTTTCTCTGAATACACATGACTAGAGAATTACACTCAGTACTTTGACCTGAGTAATACCCTATTATTTGTGGTACAGCATTGGGCAATTAAAAGTGAGGAAAAAGGCATGACAGAGGGGTGATTATGCTATAGATTCATAGATTCATAGAAGTGTGACGGCAGAAAAGGACCGAACTAGGCCCACCAAGTCTGCCCATCTGCCCAGCTATCCGCTTGGACCTCTGCCTCCTTCCCCTTAACACTCCCATGTGGTTGTTCCATGCTCTTTTGAATCTCTCCACTGTTTCCTCTACAACAACTGCCTCTGGGAGTCTGTTCCACTTTTCTACCACTCTCTCTGTGTAATAGTATTTTCTAATGTTACCCCTGAACTGCCCTCCCTCCATTCGCAGGCCATGACCCTCATCCTCAGATTTCCTTTCATCTTGAAGATGCTCCCCCCGGCACCCTATTTATACCCTTAAGGTAAATATGCCAGCAAAGGGGGGGAGCAGCAGTGCTCACCTTGCTCGTACACGGAAGTCATGAAACGTGGCTTACAAGGGAAATAATTTAACACCACAGAGTAGAAAATAGTAATTGATAACTGAAAACACTCCAAGGGCATGGAACTACACAGTGTGAGCTACCTGCCCTGATTGTGTCAGCTGCTCTTTAAAAATCATAACTGTAAAGTCTTACCACTATGGTTCTCAAAAGAGGTGTCAGGGAAGGTTAAGGAGAAAAAGGCTGCATTCAAAAAGTATAAGGAATCACAGAAGGAGCACAACAGGGAACTGTATCAATTAAAGCAGAAAGAAATGGGGAACACAGTCGGAAAAGCAAAGGCCCAAACCGAGGAAAAGATAGCCAACTCAGTAAAGAAGGGGGATAAAACTTTTTATAGGTACATTAGGAAGCATAGAAAGGTTAAGGGAGGGATAGTAAAGATTAATAAAGGAGATGGGAGGTGGGGAGAGGGAGACAGTGAAAAGGCAAAGATACTGAATGAATACTTTTGCTCATTATTCACAAAAGAAGAAGAGGAGGAGTTACCTAAACCAAACAGTAGAAGCACTCTGGGTAGTGGGGTTGACACCAGTACATTTACAGAAGAAAGAGTCCTGAAAGAACTCCTAAGACTCAAGGTGGACAAAGCAATGGCGCCTGATGGGATTTACCCTAGAATCCTAAAAGAACTAAGGGAGGACCTAGTGACACCACTGACCACACTTTTTAACAAATCATGGGAGGATGGGGTGGTACCTGAGGACTGAAGGAGGGCAGATGTGATTCCCCTTCACAAAAGTGGGAGCAAGGCAGAAGCAGGAAACTACAGTTTGACCTCAGTGGTGGGGAAAATGATGGAATCACTTCTGAAAGAAAGAAAGAAAGAAAGAACTGTTGAGTACCTAGAGGCCAGCGGGGCAGAGGACCCAAAGCAGCATGGATTCACAACAGGAAGGTTGTGTCAGATGAATCTAATCAATTTCTTTGACTGGGTGACTAAAGTAATAGACCAGGTAGATACTGTGGATATGGCCTACCTAGACTTTAGTAAGGCATTTGACACAGTCCCATACAAAAGATTAATAATCAAGTTAGCCAGCCTGGGAGTGGATCCCAGGGTGGTAGCCTGCGTAGCAAACTGGCTACACAACAGGACACAGAAGGTAATAGTGAATGGAACACATTCTGAAGAAAGGGGTGTTATTAGTGGGGTACCTCAGGGCTCAGTACTGGGTCCAGTCCTCTTAATGTCTTTATAGGTGACATTGCAGAGGGTCTGAAGTAAGGCATGCCTCTTGCAGATGACACAAAGATCTGTAACAGAGTTGATACACAAGGGGGGTAGAAAGGATGAGAAAGAACTTGGCAAGGTTGGAGGAATGGTCAGACATATGGCAACTTAGATTCAATGCAAAGAAGTGCAAAGTAATGAACCTGGGAAATAAAAATCTAGAAGAGTACACAATAGCAGGGGAGGTACTAACAACAACAATAATGGAAAGGGACCTAGGGGTATTCATATCAGATGACCTAAAGGTGGGTAAGCAATGTGAGAAGTCAGTAAAGAGAGCCAGGGGGATACTGGGATGCATAGGGAGGGGCATCACAAGTAGAAAAAGGGAAGTGGTTATCCCTCTGTACAGACAGTTAGTGAGACCCCATCTGGAGTACTGCGTGCCGTTTGGAGACCTCATCTCATGAGAACATAGACAGGATGGAAGCAGTCCAGAGGAGGGCAACTAAAATGGTGCAGGGTCTACATCAGAAACCATATGAAGAGAGACTGAGAGCAATATGTATACCCTTGATGAAAGGAGGGACGGGGGGACATGATAGAAACTTTTAAGTACTCAAGGGAATCAACAAAGTCCAGGAGGGTAGCATTTTTCAGAAAAAGACATGAGTAAGAACAAGGGGGCACAATTTAAAGATGGGGGGACGGCTCAGGGGTAATGTGAGGAAATTTATTTTCACAGAGAGAGTGGTGGATGCATGGAACTGCCTTGCTGGAGAGGTTGTGGGGTCTAAAACAGTGGGGGAATTCAAACATGCATGGGACAGACATAAGGCAATTATAGTGGGGGGTTGCAGGAAGTAGGCTGTTGGTTAACTAGAATCTGCAGCTTATCCAATAGGTAGGGAAATGGACAGACTGGGTGGGCCAAGTGGTCCTTATCTGTCATCAAAGTCTATGTTTCTATGTTTCTATTACTGTCTAGGTCACCAAAAATAAAATAATAAAATCACCAATGTTGACCTTGGTTCATGTCCCAAGTCCCGAATGACAGGAACAGAGACCAATGAGGAGTGAAGAGGAGCATCCTTGAATAAACTTACCTTTCAGTGAAGACAGAGTGGGGCACTGCACGGGGGTTGAAATTAAGTTTTGCAGCCACACGCCAGCAGGGCTAGTGACTAGGAAGAGAAACAATTCCAGTGATATTCCAATTCAAGCCAGCAGGATTAGTCAAAGGAAAATGTTACAAACCCAATACAAAATATACTACCATTTGGATAGTGGGTTGGTGCTATTTTCCAAACCTGTGACCACGTGCCACCAACAGACATACAGAAGAGCAGTGTCAAATTTGTGCAGTCTCATGGGTGCTAGGAGGGGGTGAGACCAGAACAAGGAAAAATGGCCTCTGACTAGTCATGTTGATGATTGTTCTTTCACTGCAGTGCAATCCCAACCCTACCAAGGTACTTTCTTCCGCGACTGCAGCAGGACAATCCCCCTCCCCCATGATTGGCTACTTCAATGCTGGGGGTCATCAGAGGAACCAGGAATCTGGAAACGTTGAAACTGTGAGTGGTAAATGGGTACTGCACTACAGGGGCTACTGTACCCAAAGTGGTGGGATGCCTGGAGACAGGAGAGGTCCAGTGAAAAAGCAAGGTCCGGCTTCGTGAGCAGTGGCTAACAAATTAAATATTAACATACAGAAACACACAGTCTATGCCAGATAGTGGGTTCTGACACTGTCACCGAAACGAGTGAATCTGTTAGGGTGGTGGAGGAACACAAATTCCTGGAACAGAAACAAAACCACACACAACAAAAGGCTGGCAACAAATGTAGTTAGTTAATAATAAGACAGTGACAATGATCAGAAACATTGAGACCTGGAAGGTGGTTGTGGGACACCATATGACGCATTGCACTGAAAGGTGTACATGCCTGGGATATGAAATGCCAATGACAAGAGAAAGTGTCAAAGAACCATGAAACCTGCATTGAAAAGTGGCCTCTAAGTCTGACTACTGAAAGACACAAAGGAGGATAACTACTAACAGTACAGAAAAGGATTGGTAAAGACAAATGCACTAGAAGTTAGGAAGTAATGCATCATAAGTGCCACTTACGCTTCATGAGCTGAGCTAAGGGGACATGAAAATCTTCCTCTCTGAAATGCTCAAAACACATCACATTATGCCTACTCGGAGTGAATGTCTCCAGTTCAATATCAGGTCTGTTGAGAAAGGCTACCCACTGTCTCCTCAGTTCATAATTTTGGGGTATCCAGTGAAATGAGGGCTTCTTGCCATTTTTGGTTTTACCAGAGGTATTATGGCACCCATTCACCATATAAGTGGGCATGATTAATGGTTGTATAAATGTACTATGTTTTTAACACTCTGGAAAAAATTAATCAATGAAACCTGACTCTAATACAAAGCCCCAAAACAGAACTGAGGTTACTACAACAGGTAAAAAGAAAATAAATTTATGCAGGTACACACTGCTGACAGCAAGCGGGAAACAGGCATACAAGCGCGAACATCCAATTAGTGATGAAATGAGCATGTCTGCTGCATGAATGAAGCAGTCGCATGCAGGCATGATAGCGTGCCTCAGCAAATGAAAAGTAGTGCACACGCAGCTGCCATAGTGCTGCGGGAAGTACGTCATGACCCCAAACGAATGGTCGCACTGAAAATAAACAAGAACCATGGCGCCTGGCACATTGGACATGTGGCCTCATCCCGATGTGATTAATCTGCACATTTTCCAAAGGTGAGTTGAAAAAGTTAGTAAAAATCTGTGGATTTGAATTACTAACTTATCGGCATCACAGAACAACTATTGCTTTACAAATCCACAGTTTTCCTTTAAGGCAGAAGGAAGCAGGGAGGGAAGTCAGAATAGCAAAGTCCCAAACTGAAGAAAAGATAGCCAACTCAGTTGAGAAGGGGGATAAAACATTTTTATAGGTGCATCAGGGAGCGTAGAAAAACAAAGGGAGGGATAATGAGGCTGAATAGAATGGACAGTGGGTGGGCAGAGAGGGACAATGAAAAAGCAGGGATACTGAATGAATACTTCTGCTCAGTATTCACAAAAGAGGAGGAGGGGGAGGTGCCTAATCCAAGTAACAGAAGCACTATGGATAGCGGGGTCAATCCCAGTCCTTTCACAGAAGAAAGGGTTCTGAAAGAACTCCTAAAACTGAAGCTGGACAAAACAATGGGGCCTGACAGAATTCACCCCAGAATTCTAAAAGAATTATAGGGAGAACTAGTGAAACCACTGACTACCCTTTTTAACAAATCATGACAGAATGTGTGGTACCTGAGGATTGGAGGAAGGCAGATGTGATTCCCCTTCACAAAAGTGGGACCAATACAGAGGCAGGAAACTACAGACCTGTCAGTTTGACCCCTGTGGTAGGGAACGTGATGGAATCACTTCTGAAGGAAAGAATTGTTGAGTACCTAGAGGCCAGCAGGGCGCAGTACCTAGGGCAGCATGGGTTCACAGCAGGAAGGTCATGTCAGACGAATCTAATTGATTTCTTTGACTGGGTGACCAAAGTAGTAGACCAGGGAGGGGCTGTGGACAAGGCCTACCTAGACTTTAGCAAGGCATTTGACACAGTCCCACACAAAAGATTAATAGTCAAATTAATCAGCCTGGGAGTGGGTCCCAGGGTGGCAGCCTGGGTAAAACATTAGCTGGACAACAGGACATGGAAGATAATTGTAAATGGAGTCCACTCTGAAGAAAGAGGGGTTACTGGTGGGGTACCGCAGGGTTCAGAACTGGGTCCAGTCCTTTTTAATGTCTTTATAATTGACATTGCAGAGGGACTGGAAGGAAAAGTATGCCTCTTTGCAGATTACACAAAGATCTGCAACAGGGTTGATACACAAGGAGGTGTGGAAAGGATGAGAAGGGACTTGGCAAGGTTAGAGGAATGGTTAGAAGTATGGCAGCTTGGATTCAATGCAAAGAAGTGCAAAATAATACACCTGGGAAACAAAAACCCAGTGGAAGATTACATAATGGGGGGGAGGTAGTAACAACAACACAAATTGGAAAGGGACCTGGGGGTAATCATATCAGATGACCTTAAGGTTAGCAAGCAATGTGAGAAGGCAGTAGGGAGGGCTGGGGGGATACTGGGATTTATAGGGAGAGGCATCACCAGCAGAAAACAGGAAGTTGTTATCCCTCTGTACAGACAGTTGGTGAGACCCCATCTGGAGTACTGCGTCCAGTTCTGGAGACCCCATCTCCACAAGGACATAAACAGGATAGAGGCAGTCCAGAGGAGGGCAACTAAAATGGTGCAGGGTCTGCAAGAGAAGCCATACAATGAGAGACTTAAGGAGCTTAATATGTATACCCTTGAGGAAACGAGGGAGGGGGGGGACAGGATAGAAACTTTTAAGTACCTCAGTGGAATCAACAAAGTCCAAGAGGGTCACATCTTTCAGAAAAAGATATGTGCAAGGACAAGGGGACACAATTTGAAGATGGGGGGGCGGTTCAGGGGCAATGTGAGAAAGTATTTTTTTTCACAGAGAGGGTGGTGGACGCATGGAACAGCCTTCCTGAGGAGGTTGTGGGTTCTAAAACTGTGGGAGTACTCAAGAATACATGGGACAGACATTAGGCAATTTTTGTGGTGGGTAGAAAGAAATAGGCTGTTGTTTAACTAGGATCTGCAGCTTATCCTGTAGGTAGGGAAATGGGCAGACTAGGTGGGCCAAGCGGTCCTTGTCTTCCATCAAAGTCTATGTTTCCATGTAACACAACCTCCTCAATCAGCTATCCTCCTTAGACCTCTTTACCAATACTGTGTCCTGGTTCAGAAGTGACTTAACAGATTGTACCTAACAGGTGAGAATAGCCAATGTTACCACTGACCTACAACCTGTCAGATCATGAGTCCCGCAAGGCTCTATTCTTAGGCCACTTCTTTTCAGCATCTTCATAAATGACCTCCCAAGTGAGTGTCAACAGCACACCCTCCTCTATGGGGATGACACAGTGATCTTCACTAGTGGCACAGAACCCATGCCCATGGAATATCAACTGCAACCTGGTTTCAAGGAGGTGGAGGACTGGTTCTGGTACCATAAACTGTTACTGAATTACAAAAAAACAAAGGTTATGTTGTTCAGTGGTGCTCGTGGTAAGCCAAGCGCTACATCACTAACCATCAGGAGCTCCTCTGGCATACCACTCGACCAAATACAACACTTTAAGTACCTAGGTGTAACCTTGGATAGATTCCTGCCATTTGCCCCAAACACATCGATAATGTCGCCTCCACAGTAAATGTAAAATTTGGGTTATTACACAGACATAAACATAGTTTAACACCAGAAGCCCTGAGACTTGCAATCCACAGCTCTATTCTTTCTTTTTTTTTTGCTGTTAAATTATTGGCATTTCCAATTTTACAGAAATTAGGATCAACAACAAGGTAAAGTTGAGTGAGAGTTGTTGGTTACATTTACAACTCGACAGTTATGTAATATATTCATTAACAAGATTGCATGCACTTACCGGTCTAAATCTGACAACTTAATGTCACGTATGTGGAGAGGCAAGTCTTCCATGCTCCTTTGCTGGATGTTGAGGTGCTTTATGTGGGGTCAGGTGCTATCCAGGCCTCTAACATCCTGGCTAGGATCAAACACAAAGAACCACTATTCTACACACTAACATTTGGAACTATTTACAATAGGGGATAGTCAGGCACATTTCAGAATTCGTTAACCATCTGTGGGGTAGTTTCTACTGTTCCTTATCTATCCGTAGATGAATTACCAGGCAAAGGGTCCTGCTGGGTGTCGTTCAATCCACCCCTGTTTTGGGGGTAATGTACCTATGGAAGGGGGTCCAGCACTCTTCATATACTGCTATGGAGTAACTTGCCAAGTAAGCAAGTCAGTCCATGGAAGCTGTCTGGGCCACAGAGCCCAAAAGCTCCCATGGGCTCTGGACATCTGTGGTTCTCCATCTGCACAGTAAGAGGTGTTTAGCTTGCATGGCCTACATGGCCAGCCATCGGTGCTCTGGATCCCTCAGGTGGGGGCCTCTGATTTCATTCCCAAAAGGAGAAGGGGGATAGAGCTGGGAATTGGTTTGTGGAGCACCTGTGTTCCTACTGTACAGACATAGGCCCAGATTTGGTGAAGTAGAAGGCAGGTCCATAAAATGTGTAGGAGATCTCCTGGGTGATATTTACATCACCAGCATATGTTTGAGCTCAGTATTCCTGCCGCATTCAGCCCTACAGGGATGGGGCACCAGGAGTGGAGGATCTTGTTTTGTATTAATCTGCTTTTTGCATCTTTGAAGTATTTTTGTGCTGTTTTCCAGCATTCCTTCCACTGTTGTTCTGTAATCCCAATTTTCAAGGCCACCTCCCATTTCTGTTTAGATCTTTTGGTCTGGCTGGGTATAGCATCCCTAAGGGTAGCATAGATGGAGCTAGCTGTTCCCTTTTTCTTTAATAACCAGAGGGGAATCACTTGTGTTTCTCCTTGGAGTAGTTGAGTGATATACTCCCGTGTTGCACTGCAAATTTGTAGATACCTCCAAAAGTCTGAACAGGTGAGTGATCATTGAGATTGTAGGTTGGCAAAAGTGCCAACCACCAGAGAGTTGGGGATCATCAAATCTTCCATCTTGAGTATGCCCCTGGCCTCACACCCTGGCCACTGAACTGATTTCTTACCTATGCTCAGCCTGTCGTTTCCCCACAACAGAGTCATTTTAACTGGAGCAAGGGTTATCCCTAGCCGTTTCTACAATTTAGCCCAGCATTGCAAGGAGACTCCTATGGTGGGGTGAGATTTGAGTCCTGTTGGGGTTGGGTTGTACACCAAGAGTGCCAAGGAGGATTTCTGGCTAACCACCCACTCTATGGCCACCCATTGGGGCTGGGGTTCTTCCTGTGCTCTGAGCCAGTGTAGGGATTGTGTGATGTGAAAGGCCAAATTATATCCTTCAAATCATGGGAGGCACCATCCTCCCACATTCCAGTGGGCCCTCAGTTTATTCCTACTATATCGGGGGGGTTTCCCTTCCCACAAAAATTTACCAATCGCCTTATCTATCTTTTGTATCCAGTTCATGGGGAGGGAGAGGGGAATGTGTGCTAGTATATAAAAGATCTTGGGAGTCAGGATCATCTTGATGGCCGCTATTTTCCCAGCCAGGATGAGGTGAAGTTTATTCCATCTGGCCATGTCTTCTACCATGTCTAATAGGAGGGGTTGAAGGTTACAGTCCCACAGCTTAGAAAGTGTATTGGTAAATTTAATACCCAGGCATGTAATGCCTTCCTCTGCCCATTTTAGTCCGGTGTCTCCCAGTGCTTGGGGTGTGCATCTTGGATTTATTGGGAACACCTCAGTTTTAGTTTGGTTACGGCAGAGTCCTGACAGTTCCTGGAATTGGTGGAAGGTGTCCAACAATGGGGGAGGGCCTTGGGTAAGTCTGAGAGCAGGACCAAAAGATCATATGCATACATGAGAGTAGTGTGTTCTTCTTTGCCTACTATGATCCCTTCTGTTTCTTTCTGGTTTCTGAACTTGGTTGCTGGCAGCTCTACTGCAAGGACAAACAACAGAGGGGAAGGGGGCAGCCTTTTATGATGCCTTGTGCCAATCCAAATGGGGGAAATAGGATGGAGTTGGTCAGGAGCCAGGCAGAAGGGGAGCTGTATAAAGTGGCTACCCATGTTCGGAAGCGTTGCCCAATTCCCAGTTGTTTAAGGACTGCATGGAGATTTTCCCATTCTAGGGAATCAAAGGCCTTCTCAAGGTCAATGGCCACTGCAGCTGCTGGGACTGTAAGATCCTGAGCCACATGAGTCAGGTTAACCAGAGTCCTAATGTGGTCCGCACTATATCTACTGGGAACAAACCCCACTTGAGAGGGGTGTATCAGTTACATAGAAACATAGGATTTGACAGCCGAAAAGGACTGTTTGGCCCACCTAGTCTGCCCATTTCCCTACCTAATGGATAAGCTGCAGATCCTAGTTAACCAACAGGGCAACAGCCCACTTCCTCCTACCCCACCGAATTGCCTTATGTCTGTCCCATGTATTCTTGAATTCCCCCACTGTTTTTGACTCTACGACCTCCTCAGGAAGGCTGTTCCATGCATCTACAACCCTCTCTGTGAAGAAATACTTCCTCACATTACCTGTGAGCCGTCCACCCTCTATCTTCAAATTGTTCCCCCTTGTTCTTGCACATCTCTTTTTCTGAAAGATGCTACCCTCTTGGACTTTGTTGATTCCCTTGAGGTATTTGAAAGTTTCTATCATGTCCCCACTCTCCCTCCTTTCCTTGAGGTTATACATCTTAAGCTCCTTTAGTCTTTCTTCATATGTCTTCTGGTGCAGACCCTGCACCATTTAGGTTGCCCTCCTTAGGACAGCCTCCACCCTGTCTATATCTTTGCGGAGATGGGGTCTCCAGAACTGTACACAGTACTCCAGATGTGGTCTTACCGACTGCCTGTACAGAGGGCCAACAACTTGTTTTCTACTGGTGATGTATCTCCCTATGCATCCCAGTATCCCCTCAACCCTCCTTACTGCCTTCTCACATTTCTGGCCCACCTTTAGGTCATCTGATATGACTACCCCCAGGTCCCTTTCCATTTTTGTTGTTGTCAGTATCTTACCCCTCCATTGTGTACTCTTTCCCTGGGGTTTTATTTCCCAGGTGCATTACTTTGCACTTCTTTGCGCTGAATCTAAGCTGTCATACATGCAGTAGTAGGGGTCATAAGCAGAGGGCCAAAGCTTTGATAAAATTTTTTCTGTCCACATTTAGTAGGGTGATTGGGTGGTAGCTGCTTGGTGATGTGGGGTCTTTCCCTTTTTTTTTTGGCAGTACAGTAATTACTGCTTCTCTCATGGTGGGAGAAAGTGTTCCCATTGTTTCAGCCTCCACATACATCTGTTGTAAAATGGGGGCAATTATGTCAGCTAGGGCCTGCCAGAATTCAACTGTATAGCCACCTCCCCCTGGGGTCTTCCCCGCCTTAAATTATAGTGGGCCTTTTTTCACCTCCTCAGTGGAGAGTGGGGTATCCAGCTGTTCGGCCTGCTGTTCAGATATGTTGGGGAGATCTAGTGACTGGAGGAATGTTTGAGTGGCTTGAGGAGTGGCTTCCCTAGAGGAGGTATATAGGGAAATATAGTATTCAGCCATGACACCATTCATCTCGGTATCTTTGGTATGCACCTCACATGTGGAGTCCTTGGGCCCTGCAATGTGCTTTTCCATTTGTTGCTTCCATAGTCTATATGCAAGCACCTTCCCACTCTTTTCCCCCACTTCCCAATATTTCTGTTTTAGATGTAGAATGGAAATTTCTGCCTTCAGTGACAGGACGTTAATTTTTATGCGGAGACCTATTATCTTCTTTCCCAGGGGTCCCTGGTGGGTCTTCCCTACCTGCTTTTTCTGTTCTCTCGCTGCAGCTTTCAGCTCTTCCTCCAACTCCCTTAGTATCTCTTCCCAATGTCTTCTCCTGGCTCCCGCATAGCCAAAGATTTTCCCCCGCATTGTGGCCTTAAATGCCACCCATGTGTTTCCTGCTGTGGTGTCCTGAGTGGGATTTTCTTGAAAAAAGAGCCTTGCCTCAGTTTGGGCCCCATGTTGGAAATCTGTATCTTTGCCCAACATGGGGTCTAGCCTCCAGGAGGTGGAAATGTGGGTCGGGGGTTCCCAAAGAATGGTCAGCTGGACAGAGGCATGGTCAGATATTATTATGGGAAGGATATGAGAGGCCACAGTGGTCTGGGTAATCTGTAGGGATGTTAGCATATAATCTATATGGCTGTGGAACCTATATACTGTAGAATAAAAGAGTAATCTCACCCTCTGGGGTTCATCACCATCTACACATCTGATAGCCCCTGGTCTCTCATCCAGCTGAGCAGGGCACTCCTACCTTTCCGGTGGGAGTCCTCTCCTCCCTGTGTACTTTCGTCCTTCAGTGGATCTAGGACCATGTTAAAATCACCCCCTAATATGGTAGGCACCCCATTTGTAGTCAAATTTAGTAAGGTCTGAGAGGTCTGGTGGAATAATTCTGGGTCATCTTCATTTGGGCCGTATAGGTTTCCTAGTAGGGTTTGACCTGTAGGGATTTGAAAAATTCCAAACACCCACCTGCCCTGTGGGTCCACTTTTGCTGTGATGAGAGACCATTGTAACTATTTAGGCACCAGAATTACCACACCACATTTTTTAGTTGGCGCAGAGGTGTGGATCACCACTCCCACCCAGTCCCTCTTTAAATGCTTGTGATCTTTCTTAGTGAGTTTTGTCTCCTGCAAGAAGACAACCTTTTTCAGGTATGACAGCACCTTTTTCCTCTTCACCAGTGTATTTAATTCCTGTACATTCCAGATAATACATGTTAGATTAGCCATAATCAAAATCTGTGGGGGGTAGTGTAAGAAAAATTATCTGTAGTTGGCCGGTGAAGAAGAGAAGGTGCTGCTCTGTAAGAGAGGGGTCTGGACAGCTCAGGCTGGCCCTATGCCCAGGGAAGTGGGTGGATTTTGGAGTCTTTTCCATGTGGCATTGTGTAAGCCTGGCATGTCCTGGTTGGGGTGTTACACCCTGGGATATTCTAGGGGTACCTTCTAGCGTTGTTGTTGGCCTGCATCCCCATTGCCACCCTTGGGGTGTTCTCTAGGTATCATAGCTTGTTTGTTCCCCACAATTGTCTAAGGCTGTCTCAAGCAACCATGCTCTGCTTCTGTTATCCCTAAGTAGTTTACTAGTTACATACACATAAATTGTTGAAAAACAAAACATACAACAAAACATATTTACAGTCTGCACATCCGTGCCCAGATGGGACCACCTTGTGTGAGTGTTTGCTAGCCTGGCTTTGCATAGCAAGATCTGCTGAGTGGTTCCTGTGGGCGTGGTGGCCTTACTTAACATTGGTCCAGTGTCCTCGTACCCCTGCAGTGTTGGGGTAGTTTGGAGAGCAGGCAGCTCTTGCAGTCTGGGTGTGTGGTTACCCAGCCTCGTGGTATATTGGGAGTCTGTTTCAGCTGAGCAGAACCCAATGTGCCTGATCCATATTCCTCTGCAGTAGTAGCTTGAGGGTCAACTGAGAGAGAAGGGGTTAGGGGGTGGAGCTCTTAGAGCTGAAAACGTGGCAGGGGGTTATTCGCCAACCTGAGTGGAAGGGCGGCAGTCTCCAAATTGTGATATATGGGTGGTGGCCATGGCCACATATCATGGGGTAGTATGAGATCCATCTGGGAAAGGGATGAAGGGGGAGATAAAAAAGGGGCGGGGTGTGGGGAAACCATCACAGTCCTGGCCCTGCATGTATTCTCTGCAGGAGGTATGGTCCATAGAATGAACAACTCTGTCCCACATGTAACCTCCCTCCTAAACATATTCATCCCCTTAACAATGGTTCCTGAATCAACCTGCATCCTCCAGGATGGATCTTTCATCCCCACTTGGGGAGGAGTCGATCCAGTTGTCATTACCTTAAGGAGTAACTGCCCAGCAGCCGTGGGTGTCTCCAGTATGTAAGTTACATGGGATTGCTGGGCTGCTGTTCATCATCCTACTCCAGCTATAGAGGGCCACAGTTAAACATCGATGAGCCATGCAGCCCTTTCACTCTTAGCCCCAACATTTGCTCCCATGCCCCACACCCATCTTCTGAGTGTTGAATCCCCACATATACTTTTTTGTTTAGCTTCCCTCTGGGAGGCGATCTCTAAAGGTACATTTGAACAGGAGAGTATGCCTTAGTGGGGTCAAAGTCTTAAAGTCCTGGTACCCTCCTGCACCATTACTGCCCTTCCATTGTAGTTGTCTTGTTAGATAGAGATCCCTTCCTCCTACCCCTCTAATACAATAAAGCATGTACTATCTATCAGTCTGGCTGGTGAGCCACTGGACTTCTGGATCTGATATGCAGGAGCGGTGAGTGCGGCTTGGCCTGTTGATCATCGTGGTCTTCAGGTGCTGTTTCTGGGGGTGCTGCAGCACAGGTAGGCCCAGATTTTCAGTCTCTGTTGGCTTTCCTGATGATGGCTTCGGGCTGGATTGATGGGGTAACCCAGTTGAGAGGTCCTATTCTGGATGTTGATTCCTGGAGCTCGGGGATGGAGAGCACAGGGCTTCATAAGGATTCGCCATCATGAACCTCACCAAGGCTTTGCTTTCCTCCCTCTGTGGGTCTGGTCTTGTGTCCTTCGGTTGGGGCCCTGTCCTCATCTTCGGATGTTAGCACTTCCTGTGGCTGTCCCTCATTGTCTGCTTTCTACTACATCATGGGAGCAGCCCCTCGGTCTCTGACTGAGCCCCTGCTGCCGTTTGCATTTCCTCTCCTTCTGAAAGGCATGTGGGACTAGTGCAAATGGGAGAGCAAGTATTGCGGCATCCATTTTCGGCTGGTCACTGCAGAAAGGCCTAAAGTGCTGCAGGTGTTTTAAAGTGCAGAGGGACCCCATTTTGGATTATCTGCATTGTGGATGGGTATGAAAGGGAGCACTTAATGCCCATCTTCTGCACTGTACGTTGGGCCTGCGTGTACTCCCTCTCTGTTTGAGAGCTCTTTCGAAAAATCTTGAGAGCTGGAGATGGGGTGTCCCTGCCAACTATGGCACTCCACCTCCCGTGAACATTGCAGCAGTTCCAGTCTGGTGTGGTAAGACAGGAGTTTCACCAGGATTTCTTGTGGTCTCACTCCCTTCTGTGCTGTGGGAGCAAGAGTCTGGTGTGCCCTCTCAATATCCATTCAGAATTCTGGATGTAGACTGAGGATTTCAGGGAGGCCTTTTTGGAGGAACAGGACCGTGTCTCTGCTTTCCGCTCACTCTGGAAAACCCAGCAGTCTTAGATTGTTCCTTCTGCTGCTGTTTTCAAGGTCATCTACCTTAGCGAGGAGCACATTAATTTTGGATTGTTGATCCCTTTGTATCCCATGAAACTCCTTGAACATTGAGTCATGGGCCACAACCAGGTGCTCAATTTTATGTATGTGGCCATCCAGTCATTGGATGGCCATGGTGGTTTTTTGGGAGGTGTCTGTGACTGTGTCCATACACTGGAGATTCTGTTCAAACATAGCATTGAAGTATCCCACGTCGAGTGTTGTGCCCATTGCTGTCGCCATGCTGCAGGCCAGGATTTGGCAGGTGCCCTGGAGGCCAAAAGTTGCACCGATCCGGAATTAAAAGGTATGCTTGTATAGTCGATCTCCTTAATTGTGGTTTTAGCTACACTTGGATTCAAGTATTCATCGGATATAGTTAACTGCAGGCTGCAGCTCATGAATCAAGCTGCCATCTTGCTAGCTGGTTAAGCCATGCCCCCAGCTCTGTTCTTTCAATTGTAGATTATGGACTGGTCATTTATGGCTCAGTTATGAATACATCCCTCTGCAGAACTACTGTTGCCCTAAATAATCGGGACATCTTCTGACTGGAGCAACTCACCTTACCCACACTTGCAAACTATATAAGCAGACAGGGTGGCTTCAGCTAACTGGCAGGGTCCATTACCAAACTTGCATGCTCATCAAGAAAGCTATCCTTGGGCTCCTTCCTGCTGGAACTAAACATACTCAACTCATTTTTCAGCACCCAGCATACTGTAGCTCTGTCAACCAATTTCTCTCTGTCTCTAGATGTTGGACCACCCAAGGTCAATGATCTTTTGCATTCAGAGCACCCCTCTGGTTTAACGCCCTGCCAAGTGGTTTCTCTGCCCTTCCTAAATTGGGTCTGTTCAAAAGCTCCCTCCATCAACACCTCTCCTCAGTCAGCATCTGTGACTGTGTCCGCTGACACTGATCTGCTATTTTTCATCAACTCCTTGGGTAGCCACCCCACCTTTCTGCTCCACCTCTGCACCTCTGCCACCTCTGGCCTCCCCACTTCCCCTCCTTTCCTATCTTGAACTACCTAACTTAATGTCACCCTAACTAACTTGCTTACTTGACAAGGCCTCTTGGCTGCCATCTTACTTTTCTTATTCTAGCCACTGTCATTTCTAGTTGCATTGTCTAGGTCTTTTCCCCACTGACTACTGTATCTCATTGTTATACCTACTGTTGTTTATTTTATTCTCCAACTGCCTTGATAACTGCCATTTAGTTTTGCTTATCACTATGTTATGTTTCAACAACCTTTGTTTGTCTGTCACCCTTCCTTTGATGTGGAACCTTTGTAAATGAGCTATTTTAGCGCAATGGTATTGTAATCCAAGAAGTAATAGATACAAATAAATAAATACAACAAAGCAATGGGACAAGATGGCATACATCCCAGTCCTTTCACAGAAGAAAGGGTTCTGCAAGAACTCCTAAAACTGAAGGTGGACAAAGCAAAGGGTCCTGATGGAATTCACCCCAAAATTCTAAAAGAATTAAGGGAGGAACTAGTGAAACCACTGGCTACTCTTTTTAATAAACCATGGGAGGATGGTGTGGTACCCGAGGACTGGAGGAAGGCGGATGTGATTCCCTTCACAAAAGTGGGACCAAGACAGAGGCAGGAAACTACAGACCTGTCAGTCTGACCTCTGTGGTAGGGAAAGTGAT
The DNA here is from genome assembly GCA_016271365.2 of Neoceratodus forsteri. NCBI lineage: Eukaryota > Metazoa > Chordata > Ceratodontiformes > Ceratodontidae > Neoceratodus > Neoceratodus forsteri. Next base: position 953,055,418 of record CM028129.1, on the reverse strand, counting down.
GGAGTCACTTCTGAAGGAAAGAATAGTTGAGTACCTAGAGGCCAGTGGAGCACAGGACCCAAGGCAGCATGGGTTCTCAGCGGGAAGGTCATGTCAGACAAATCTAATAGATTTCTTTGACTGGGTGACCAAAGTAGTAGACCAGGGAGGGGCTGTGGACATGGCCTACCTAGACTTTAGCAAGGCATTTGACACAGTCCCACATAAAAGATTAATAGTCAAATTAACCAGCCTGGGAGTGGGACCCAGGGTGGTAGCCTGGGTAAAACATTGGCTGGACAACAGGACACAGAAGGTAATTGTAAATGGAGTCCACTCTGAAGAAAGAGGGGTTACTAGTGGGAGACATGAGGTTCAGTATTGGGTCAGTCCTTTTAATGTCTTCATCAGTGACATTGCAGAAGGACTGAAAGGAAAAGTATGCCTTTTTGTAGATGACACAAAGATCTGCAACAGGGTTGATACACAAGGAGGCATGGCAAGGATGAAAAGGGACTTGGCAAGGTTGGAGGAATGGTCAGAAGTATGGCAGCTAGGATTCAATGCAAAGAAGTGCAAAATAATGCACCTGGGAAACAAGAACACAGGGGAAGAATATACAATGGGTGGGAGGTAGTAACAACAACAAAAAGAAAAGAGACAGGGGTAATCATATCAGATGACCTTAAGGTTAGCAAGCAATGTGAGAAGGCAGTAGGAGGGCAGGGTATACTGGGATGTGGAGAGGCATCATCAGCAGAAAACAGGAAGTTGTTATCCCTCTGTACAGACAGTTGGTGAGACCCCATCTGAGTACTGTGTCCAGTTCTGGAGACCCCATCTCCTCAAGGACATAGACAGGTTAGAGGAAGTCCAGAGGAGGGCAACTAAAATGGTGCAGGGTCTGCAAGAGAAGCTGTATGAGGAGAGACTAAAGGAGCTTAATATGTATACCCTTGAGAAAAGAAGGGAGAGGGGGGACATGATAGAAACTTTTAAGTACCTCAGTGGAATCAACAAAGTCCAAGAGGGTAGCATCTTTCAGAAAAAGAGACTTGCAAGAACAAGGGGACACAATTTAAAGATAGAAGGAGGGCGTTCAGGGGCAATGTGAGGAAGTATTATTTCACAGAGAGGGTAGTGGATGCATGGAACAGCCTTCCAGAGGAGGTTGTGGGGTCTAAAACTGTGGGAGAATTCAAGAATGCATGGGACAGACATAAGGCAATTCTTGTGGGGAGTAGGAAGAAATAGGCTGTTGGTTAACTAGGATCTGCGGCCCATCCTGTAGGTAGGGAAATGGGCAGACTAGATGGGCCTAGAGGTCCTTATCTGCCGTCAAAGTCTATGTTTCTATGTTTCTATCCAAGGATATTAAGGGAACTGCGAGGGGAGCTAGAAGAGTCCCTGGAAGCCATGTTCACTGAGTCACTCAACACAGGAGTGGTTCCAGAGGACTTGAAGAAGACATATGTCCCTCTACACCAAAGTGGCAGCAGGGAGGATGCAGGCAACTATAGGTTGGTCAGCCTCACCTCAGTAATGGGGAAGATCATGGAGGCTATGCTGAAAGAAAGAATAGTGGCACACTTTAAATCCATTGGAGCCCAGGATCCAAGGAAGCATGGATTCACAGTGGAAAGGTCATGTCAGATGAATTGGTTAGATTTTTTTGACTGGATGATGAACAAAATAAATCAGAGAGGGGCAGTGGACATAGCCTTTCTCAATTTCAGCAAGGCCTTTGGCACTGTCCCACATAAAAGGCCGGTAAACAAGATGGGAAATCTAGGCATGGGGCACAGGGTGGTAAACTAGGTTAGGAACTGGCTAACAGACAGAAAGCAGAGGGTGGTGATAAATGGGATCCAGTCCGGAGAGAGGGGGTGAACAGTGGGGTGCTACAGATTTCAGTCCTTTGGCCAGTCCTGTTTAATGTCTTTTGACATTGCTGTAGGGCTGGAGGGAAAGGTCTGCCTGTTTGTGGATGACACCAAGATCTGCAACAGGGTGGATACTCCAGATGAGATGGAGAGAATGAAGAAGAACCTGAGAAAGCTTGAAAAATGGTCAGAGAAGTGGCAACTGAAGTTCAGTTCCATGAAATGCCAATCACCTGGGACAAGGGAACCCTTGTGAGAGCTATTGGATGGAGAAGGAGTTACTGACGATCATGAAGAAAGAAAAAGCCTGTGGTGGGGCTATCATTTCAGAAGACCTAAAGGTATTTAAACAGAGTGCAGAGGCTGCAGAGAAGGCCAGTGTCATACTGAGGTTGCAGAGGCAGAGGTATTGTGAGTAGAAGGCAGGAGGTGGTGATGCCATTGTATAACACACTAGTGAGGCATTATCTGGAGTGCTTGCGCAATTTTGGAGGCCGCACCCTCATAAGGACATTGACAGGGTGGAGGCAGTTCAGAGACGGGAAACTAAGATGACACAGGGCTTGCACCAGAAAACTTATGATGAGAGAGAGAGTAAAGGACCTCAATATGCACTTGCTGGAGGAGAAGAGGGAGTTGGGGGACATAATAGAAACATTCAAATACCTTAAGGGCATAAACAAAGTGCAGGGGGACATGTCTTCCAGCACAGGAGGAGTGCAATAATGAGAAAGGCATGATATGAAATTGGAAGATGGCAGATTAAAGGGAAATACTAATATACTAAGATGCCAGCAGAGTAAGCCTAATGGTCTGTCAAGCCTGCTCAAAAATCAACACCTGGTCAGGACACCATTGCTGCCCTGCCCACCTCCCCTATAAATCCCCCTGACCCCATCCCCCATCAGATTTGCACCTCCAGGTCTGGCATTACTCAGTTTTTCCTTCCCCTTATACCTGACAAGTCCAGCTTGAATCTCTCCATTGTATTAACAGCCACTGGTTCCACAGGTAATGCATTTCAGGGGTCTACTACCATCTCGGTGAAGTAGCATTTCCTAGTCTTCCCCCTTGAATCTCCTGCCAACCAGCCTCATGGAGTGCCCCCTGGTGGCCCCCTCCTCCCTTAGCAGAAACACCCTATTTAGGCTGACCCTATTTACTCCTGTAACCCCCCTGAAAATGGGGGTTCCCAAAAGACTTCCAGGAGCTTGCTTGAATGCTCCAAGCCTGAATGGTGTTTGGCATTTAAGCCATTTATCAATGAGTGTTTTTAGAACCTCTGCTACTGTCTCTTTAAGAGCTGTCTGCTTGCAGACATAATTAGTTTGTATGGGGGACTGTGTGTTTCTTTGATTGAGTACCACTCAAGCTGCTGCAATTCACTTCATTTTTGCAGTCACTAGGAGTGCAAAGGAACCTATCTGAAAGATGTAACTGTTTGCCAGAAATTATTTAGAGTAATAATGAAATTACAGTTTGTCTAACCTGCTTTCTTTGCAGTCAGAACTGTGTCTGCTAGTTCCCCATTCTAGTTTTGAACTGCTGAACTGGACCAATCAGTGTGGGGTAAGCTAGCTCTAAAGTGGTGCCTTGGACGAATCAGAACTTGGACTCATAATCTGAGCCAGCCACAAGAGGATTGTATGGGCAGTGACTCTGGGAGATGTAGTTTAGACTTCAGTGCCTTTTTGGACCAACAGCAGCAGTCTATTGTGAGTGACAGCCAACCAGTCAAGAACTGGGAGGAACTCAAAGGAAGTGCCGGTTTTGTCGGTTGAGTTTCAGTTGAGCTTGGCAGTGAAGAAGGAAGGAGCCCTGTGCTTTTCAGTGTGCAGTTTGAGTCAAAAACGTGTGTAAGGCCCAGAGTTCCGGTCTGCAGCATGTAACAGCTTGTTAGGACTGAATCCGTCCTGTTAAAAAGAATCAAAGGATCTCTGAAGAGTAGAAACCAGGCTCACCCTGTAGAAGACTGGAGAAATTATTGAATTGCACTCGGTCTGTCAGGAACAGATCTGCTGTGTGTTCTCCCGGTATTGTGCAGTAATTGCGATCGGGATACAGATGCAGCCTGCCTGGTATAGTGCTTTCTTTTATATGGATGTGTGAAGAGGTTTGTGTACCTCAAGTGAGCCCTGCTGACATTGAAGGACCCTATCTTATTTGGAGGTCATGAGTACTAATTCAGGGTGCTCCTGTTGAATTGCCACATTAAATCCAAATGGAATTACTGTACTGCTGACTGTTTAATTCTCCTTTTCTCTGTGTGAAAGGGCCCCTACCAGCTGCCATGGTTTGGACTAGCCACTAGGGCTTGGGTACCCAGGGACAGTAACTGATAGGGATAGGCCTGCACAGAGCCATAGGTAGATTATTAGAGTGATAAGCTAATTAACCTGATTTCCCCTGTCCTTGTTATATCCCCTAAATAAATCAGAGCTGCTTGTTTCAGCAAAGTTATACTGCCTGAGGTATTTGTCTATGTTAAAGTACTGTACTGTGATTGTTGCACTGTATCTCATTTCACAGGAGGTCCCAGTGCCGAACCAGACCTGGGGGTAAGTGTATACTGTGAAGGTAATTCTGATATATTGTGTGGGCCACTAGTGGGAAGAAAGGCGGTTGCAGTGTCCCAGAGGGCTGTGACCAAGTTAGTTTAACTATTGCAAACCCTGACCTCTGGGTGGAGGCACCCGCCATTGGATCCAGGCCCCTCAACCTGTTAGTGGCAAATCAGGCAGGGGTAGTAGCCCTGGGATAGCGCCATCTAGGGTTACATCTTGAGGCTCACCGCTGGGATTGTGTGTCCTCTAGTGGCCATATTCACGAACCACTGTTAAAAAAAAAATGGGTACCCGACAGAAGTGGCTGTGCACGGCTGGTAGAGTGGTGTACTGGGAGGATCGACCCCCAAAATGCTATGCTTATCCTGGACATCCCTGGGTATCAACACGGACACTGTGCAGGAGTACTTTCCAAGGTGGAAGGTTTACAAAACCCTGTGGTGGTGGGTCGGCATGCTAATCTGCTCACCCACACTTTCCTGGCCCTAGTAGAGTTTAAGGATCCCATAGATAGCTCCAAAGTGCCACAGACCATTACCCCAGAGGAGCCCTCACTGCTTGGAGAGTGATAACTAGGACAGTAAAGACCGGGGGAATCAGCCCCACCACTATCTGAAACTTTTGAGGAGAAATTTGCTGAATGGTTGCTGGGAGAGGAAAACTGTGGAGGACTTGAAGAAACTATTCTTGCCACCTGGGGTGTTCCTCCCCAACACCTCTCCTGCTCCAGTGCCCGTAATGGTGGCTGAACCAATGCACATCTATTTCTGCACCTGCCATTAGTCACGACTCTTACCGAAGGTTGAGGATCTTCTCTGGCACCCTCCCACCCCCAAGGAGGATGACTGGGAGACCTGGATAGACTATGTTGCCCCAAGTGCTAGAATGGCAATGCTGCGGCGAAAAGGAAAGAGGGTTAGTGAGAGCCTCGAGGTCCTGCCCTGGCTACCATCCGTGCCAAATGGGCCAGTAACCCTGAAGCGACTGCACAGGCCTATCTTGAGGCCTTGAGAATGTGTATGGGAGCCCAGATTCTGATGAGGACCTATGGTGGAGAGTAAGAAATGCACAACAGTACCAAGGGGTTGTTGTCTGTGTATGTCTTCGGCTGGAAAAATTGTTGCAAGAATGCCTTAGAAAGGGTAGTTTGCCAGCGATTGAACTGGACCGAACCAGACTGGACAGAATCTTAAGTCTGCCCCTTCTCAGAACTGCTGTTGCTTCAATTACGCCTGGCAAATCGACTGGAATCCCCACCCTATTATGATGAGTTAATGAGAGAAATTCGAGGAGTTGAGAAAAGGCGACCTCGGGAGGTACCTGCACCAACAGCTGTGGCTACAACCCAAGTGACTGAGGGTGACCCATCAAGTGAAGTTCAGGGGCAGAGGTTGACAGTCAATGAGTGCTCTGACAAGGAAAAAGATATGCCACAATGGGGCGAACTGTTGAGAGAGATCCTGGAATTCAAAAACAGTCCCTTTATGAAGACACGCCTGCAAGTAACGGGCCCTGACCTATATCCGACTGCATCTGCTATGGGGTGGGGTACCCACCCATGTATCTCCTGCTGATAACAGCTCCAAACTCAATTCCTTGACCATGGAAGTGGAGAAACTGATGAGATGTCTCCAAATGCTTATCACACCGCAGACAGAGATGGCACCCAGGTTTCCAGTTAGTAATACCCCACCCTGGCTCCCAGTGTGGCGCCTCGGCCAGCTCAAACTCCAGAAGTATGTTTTGCTATAATTGTGGGAAAGATGGGCACATGAAAAGGGAATGCCAGTCCCAAAAGACACTGACAAAGTTGCATATAGGCTACAAGGAGGCTGGAGAAGAAATCAGTGGTTAGAGGTGCGACATGATCCCAGTGAGGGCACCAAAATGCTAATTCACGTCCTTTTGTGGCAAGGTCAGTTGCCCAGGCCCCCCACTACGCCTCTCCAGACTGGTCCAGAATAGTGGGTCCCTCCATGGAGACCACTGTAAAGGTGAATGGAGTGTCTACAAGAGCTGTATTAGACAGTGGCTCCCAAGTGACAATTATGTTCCAGGATTGGTATCAGAAGCATTTGTCAGGCGTACCCTTACAACCATTAGAAGGACTGCATGTATGGGGATTAAGTGAAGGCCTACCCCTATTCCGGGTATATCCGAATTTGGCTGTCTTTCCCCACCTCCGTGGCTGGAGTGGCGAACAAGTAGAGACCCTAGCCTTAGTGTGTCCCCCACTGGACTGTATGATGGTGTCCCTTTGTTGATTGGAACAAATGCTCATATGTTAGGAAGGCTGGCACAGTTGTGTTATGAAAACAGGGGTCAAAGACTAGTAGAGCTTTAAGAGTTCCGGCTTTAATTAAGAAGGCCTATGAGGCACAGAGAGATGCTGAAAAACAGAACCAGAGGAACGGTCGGAATTGTATGGAAGAAGGATCCTGAGTCTCTGATCCCAAGCAAATGCCCAGTGTACCTTACAGGAGAGGTCCGTATCAGAAAGGATGTTAAGAATAAAATATTAATGTTGGATGCACCAGGCGATGGAAAATCTGCCAGAGGACTGCTGGTCAAGCCTAGTATTTGCCGCTAGAGCCCATGCTTATGCCAGAAGGGTAATGGTCCAAGTTCATAATGTGTCTGAAAGAACATTCGAGTAAACAGAGGTTGCATCCTGGCTAATGTGCATTGTGCAGACACTGCAGTGCTACCCAGCAGCAAGAGTTCAAGGAAGAATGACAGATAATGCCTGACTTGTTTGATTTCAGCGACTCCCGCTGCCAGCTGAATGGAAAGTGAGGATCAGTGAGAAGCTTGCCCAGAGAGACCAGGTGTTTTCTTTAAAGGAATGGGATGTAGGATGCATGCAAGGAGCTGAGCACAATATCGGCTGCATGATGAAAGACCATTTCGTGAGAGGTCTCGGCGCCTGGCACCTGCTGACATAGATGATGTGAGACGGCATCTGCAAGAGATGTTAGCTGCTGGTGTAATACAAGAATCCAGAAGCCCTTATGCTTCCCCATTGTGGTAGTGAGGAAAAAGAATGGAACAGTAAGGATGTGTGTGGATTATCGCACCTTAAACCGGCGGACTATCCCTGATCAGTACACAATGCCTCGTGATTCAGGATGCTTTGGACTGCCTAAACGGGAGCAAGTGGTTCTCTGTGCTGATCTCCGCAGTGGTACTACCAGATCCCGATGGCCCCAGAGGACCGTGAGAAGACTACCTTTATCTGTCCACTTGGCTTCTATGAATTCATGAGGATGCCTCAAGGTTTCAGGTGCCCCAGCCACTTTTCAGCGATTGATGGAGCGTGCAGTGGGGAACATGAACTTACTAGAGTGCCTGGTATACCTAGATGATGTTATTGTGTTTGGCAGCTCACTGGAGGAACATGAGAGCAGATTATTTAAGGTATTGGACCGACTGGAGGACTTTGGCCTTAAACTGTCCATGATAAGTGTCAATTCTTTCAAACATCAGTAAAGTATGTGGGACACATAGTATCCACCGAGGAATAGAGACCGACCAAGTAAAGTTGAGGCCTTGACCACCTGGCCACAGCCCAAAATCTAAAAGAACTGCAAAGATTCCTGGGATTCTGTGGTTATTATCGCAGCTTCATCAAGGACTATTCAAGAGTGATCCGCCTTACTTAACCTTACTCAGGTATCCCCAACCCACAAAAAATACAAAAGTCAGCGTCCTCAAGACTGAAAGAGTGTATTTTCATCCGAGTGAAGTATTTGGGGCCGCTGGACTCCTGATTATGAGACTACTTTTCATGAGATCATATATCAACTTACCCATGCTCCAGTGCTGGCTCTATGCCGATCAAGAAAACCTTACATCCTGCACACTGATGCTAGCTTGCAAGGGTTGAGGGGCTGTGTTGTACAAGAGCACGAGAATGGCTTGAGACCAGTGGCCTTGCCAGTAGAAGCCTGACCCCATCCGAAAAGAACTATCCTGTACATAAGTTAGAGTTCCTAGCTTTGAAGTGGGCTATTGTTGACCAATTCCATGAGTACTTCTATGGGGCTAAAATACTAGTAAAACTGACAATAATCCTTTGACCTATGTGCAGACCTCAGCTAAGTTGGATGCCACTGGCATAGAGTGGCTTTCTGCATTATCTACATATGACTATGCTCTCGAATACCGAGCAGGTCTGAACCACATAGATGCTGATGCTCTCCCGGAGGCCTGTTCCCCAGAATAATTGGGTCCGATTGGCAGAACCTGACATTCGGGCACTCTGCCGGAAGTTTGACAGGGAGGAACAAATGTCCCGCAGGACGCAGTGGACTGCATGGTGGATTGCTTGGGACCCTCTGAGAATTGCATACCTGCTTATTGCCACTTTTCTGCAATAGACATTGGTGCACTGCCTCAGCTGGACAATGACAGTATTCGCGGGCTCAATCCGCGATCCCATGATCAAAGCAGCTTTAGAAGCCCTCTATGCAGGAAAAGATGTGTCCAAATTACGCTCCACTGATTTGAGAACTGCACTGTTATACAAAGAAGGTCCTAAGTTGAAACTGATCAATAAACTGTTATACAGAGAAACAGTAGACAGAGGGGACAAGTAGACAAACAACAACTAGTGCTGCCCACTGCCTTCGAGACTCAGTACTGAGGTCCTTGCACAACCACATGGGACACTAGTATAGACAGAACACTTGACTTGGTGAGATCCAGATTCTATTGGCCTAAGATGGGGCTGATGTGGAGCAACACATTTGAACTTATGAGTCGCTGCTTACAGAGAAAGCTTTGCCCCAGAGGGCTGCCCCTTGTTAATATCACCACCAGTGCCATGGAGCTGGTCTGTATTGATTTTCTGAGTTTGGAGTCAGATCAAAGAAATATCAGTAATGTGCTGGTGGTCACTGACCATTTCACGAGATATGCCCAAGCTTTCCCACCAAAGACCAGAAAGCATCCACTGTAGCCAAAGTACTTGTAGAAAACTTTTTGTTCACTATGGGGCTCACAAAGAATCCATTCTGATCAAGGAGAGACTTTGAGAGTCGTCTGATCAAAGAGATGCTTTCTCTGTGGGGAGTGCAAGTCCAGAACCACCTTACCATCCCCAGGGGACCCACAGCCTGAACGTTTCAACCGCACTTTGCTAGATATGCTAGGCACCCTGCACCCAAAGGACAAGCCTAGATGGAGCCAACAAATTAGCACCCTGGTACATGCTTATAACTGCACCAAAGTGATGCCACTGGATTCTCCCCTACCACCTGATGTTTGGAAGAGAAGCTCGACTACCAGTAGATGTGTGTTTGGGGTCTCTCCTGATGGGGTTCAAGCTGACAACTATTTACAGTATGTGCAAAGTTAAAGGCCCAGCTAACTCATGCGTACAACTGGCTCAAACCATGGCTGCCAAAAGAAATCTGGCCAACAAAGAAAGGTATGATAAAAAGGTGAAGCACAGGAACTCCAGGAGGAGATCGGGTATTGCTAAGAAATCTGGGACTGCATGGCAAGCACAAGATTGCTGACAGATGGCACCATCTCCTCACATTGTAGTGGGCAAACTAGATGATCTGCCAGTGTACAAAGTAAGGCCTGAGAATAATTCAAAGATGTAAAAACAATGCATAGAAATCATTTACTGCCCATTGGACAAATCTTAATTGAGTCTGAGCCCTAGAAGATGCCCCTCTGGACCAGTGACTAGAGCTGCTGCTAAGAAAAGATCAAGAAAGTCTGCACCTACAGAAGCAAAGTTAAAGTGTTCCCTCCACAAGTCCCAGTTGAGCATGACTGTCAGTCCATATCGGAAGAAAGTAGAGTGACTTTGAATACTATCCTTCTTCACGAACTGAGTCAATGTTTGCGGGCAATCCCTAGTCAATACTGGAGACAAAGCTGGGCCTTCTGGACTGTCTAAGCCCCAGCTTCATCCTGAGCCAATGCTCCCAGAAAGTGAAGTGCAAAGCATCAGATCAGATGAAATGGAATCATTGTGCATGGTTGAACTGTTTGAGCTTTCAGGGGAGGAAAATGATAGATTGGGGCAGACTGGTGATACACCCGAACAAGAAGAGTATTTTGAGTGCCCTGACAGTCCACTGCCAGTGTCCGAAAGCTCTCCATGCAGAGCCAAATGTTGTGGACTCAGAAACTGTAACTCCTGGAGCTGAAAGTGCCCCAAGTTCTAGCCTCTCTACCCCATGGAGACTCCTGACAAGTGAGGACAATGCTGAAAATGAGGCTCAGAGTGCAGAGACTATAACAGTTCCCCCTAGAAAGACTGGTCGAGCTGTAAAGCCTGTGGTGCACCTCAGTTATGATTCACTTGGGAGGCCTGTGGACTTGTCTCTCAATGTTGTCCATAAAGGTGTATATGTCCCGAGCTCATTGCCCAAACTGAGCATCAGTGCTAACTCCAAGTTACTTGTGTTTGCCCTCTAAGTATGGTGCCCTTGCCCCATCCAGCCCCAAAGGTAACTGATAGGAAGGGCCCCTCTCTTCAGGTTTCATGTACAAGAGGTAATAACTTGAGTTATGGTACAATGTGTATGTAATACTGTGTAAAGAGTGACGACTGCAATGTTTCAGAAATGTGTTCTTGGTAAATGATATATTGACTGATGATTACATGTGCGAGCCTAATGCAAATGTATATAGGTTGCAGTTGAAACTTATGGGATTGCCTTGACTGGCCACGTCAAGCTTTCCAAGCCAGGAAGGGGTAACCCCTGCAAATGGGGTTCCCAAAAGACTTCAGGAGCTTGCTTGAATGCTCCAAGCCTGAATGGTGTTTGGCATTTAAGCCATTTATCAATGAGTGTTTTAGAACCTCTGCTACTGTCTCTTTAAGAGCTGTCTGCTTGCAGACATAATTAGTTTGTATGGGGGACTGTGTGTTTCTTTGATTGAGTACCACTCAAGCTGTAATTCACTTCATTTTGCAGTCACTAGGAGTGCAAAGGGAACCTATCTGAAAGATGTAACTGTTTGCCAGAAATTATTTAGAGTAATAATGAAATTACAGTTTGTCTACCTGCTTTCTTTGCAGTCAGAACTGTGTCTGCTAGTTCCCCATTCTAGTTTTGAACTGCTGAACTGGACCAATCAGTGTGGGGTAAGCTAGCTCTAAATGGTGCCTTGGACGAATCAGAACTTGGACTCATAATCTGAGCCAGCCACAAGAGGATTGTATGGGCAGTGACTCTGGAGATGTAGTTTAGACTTCAGTGCCTTTTTGGACCAACAGCAGCAGTCTATTGTGAGTGACAGCCAATCCAGTCAAGAACTGGGAGGAACTCAAGGAAGTGCCCAGTTTTGTCGGTTGGAGTTTCAGTTGAGCTTTGGCAGTGAAGAAGGAAGGAGCCCTGTGCTTTTCAGTGTGCAGTTTTAGTCAAAAAACGTGTGAAGGCCCAGAGTTCGGTCTGCAGCTTGTGTAACAGCTTGTAGGACTGAATCCGTCCTGTGAAAAGAATCAAAGGATCTCTGAGAGTAGAAACCAGGCTCACCCTGTAGAAGACTGGAGAAATTATTGAATTGCACTCGGTCTGTCAGGAACTGAATCTGCTGTGTGTTCTCCCGGTATTGTGCAGTAATTGCGATCGGGATACAGATGCAGCCTGCCTGGTATAGTGCTCTTTTATATGGATGTGTGAAGAGGTTTGTGTACCTCAAGTGAGCCCTGCTGACATTGAAGGACCCTATCTTATTTGGAGGTCATGAGTACTAATTCAGAGGTCGCTCCCTGTTGAATTGCCACATTAAATCCAAATGGAATTACTGTACTGCTGACTGTTTAATTCTCCTTTTCTCTGTGAAAGGGCCCCTACCAGCTGCCACGGTTTGGACTAGCCACTAGGGCTTGGTACCCAGGGACAGTAACTGATAGGGATAGGCCTGTGCACAGAGCCATAAAGGAGATTATTAGGTGATAAGCTAATTAACCTGATTTCCCCTGTCCTTGTTATATCCCCTAAATAAATCAGAGCTGCTTGTTTCAGCAAAGTTATACTGCCTGAGGTATTTGTCTATGTTAAAGTACTGTACTGTGATTGTTGCACTGTATCTCATTTCACAGGAGGTCCCAGTGCGGAACCAGACCTGGGGTAAGTGTATACTGTGAAGGTAATTCTGATATATTGTGTAGGCCGCTAGTGGGAAGAAAGGGGGGTTGCAGTGTCCCAGAGGGCTGTGACCAAGTTAGTTTAACTATTGCAAACCCTGACCTCTGGGTGGAGGCACCCGCCATTGGATCCAGGCCCCTCAACCTGTTAGTGGCAAATCAGGCAGGGGTAGTAGCCCCTGGGATAGCGCCATCTAGGGGTTACACTCCCGTTAGATATTTAATGTGAGGAAGTTTTTCATCATGGAAAGGGTATAGGACACATGAAATAGACTGCCAAAGGAGGTTGTGGGAGTGAGCACAGTGGAGGCATTTAAGCATGTCTGGGACAAACATAGGTGACCCTTAGAGGTGGGAAAGAGGGGTGAAAAGCCAATGACCAGATAGGGCTAGAGGCTGCAAACTAGTGTAGGGCTTATGGGCGAACTGGATGGGCCTGGCGGTCCTTATCTCTTGACAATTTTTCTATGTTTCTATGTCTCTGCTCTTAGCTGATACTGCAGCTCGAATACTCCAATCTACATCAGACAGATTGAAGTCCCCTAGCAGCAGCACTACCCCTTATTTACCATCTTTTGGATGACTTCCACCAGAACTTTATCCTTCTTGCCTGTACTGGAGTTCTTTAGATTATACCAGCGGCTCCATTCCCCATCTCTACGGTGACCCACAGTACCACCTCCTCTCCCCAGCTGTGTTCCCTGTATCTCTGTTGCGTTTTGTGCTATCCCTCACATAAACAGCCACTGATCCCCCTTTCTTACCCACCATGTCCTTCCTATGTTTCTATGTTTCTCCTTTGTGAAGGGGGTTCACATGGCTTGCTGCTTATTTACCACCTGGAGATGTCCAGGTAGCAATGCATGTGAGACAATATTTGGTTAAGAGGCCCCACAAACAGGGTGCCAGGGGCATCTTCAGAGGTAGAGCTCATACATTGCCTCCACTGTATGTGCTGTGAGCTCAAGGTGAAAATGGAGGGAAAAGAACTCAGACCGCGGGATGAAGACTGACCCCTCGCAGGCCCTGCTTTGGTGACCAGGTACTCCCACAAGTCCTGTGGAAGAGGATGACGGGGAAGGTTAGTCCTGGAGAAGCCAGATGATGGTGCTGGGGGAGGGGTGAGTCAGAGTGATGCGGATGGGGCAGAAAGGTGGATAAAAAACTATATGGGGGAAAAACACAATCACATGCTAGGCTGGGCTGGACTGGAATCAATCACCTTCAAACAAACCAAAAAATAAAATGTGGCACTCCAGAGACAACAAGCCCAAGGTAGTAGAAAAAATGATAAACAGAGGTGTAAGCATATCTTAATGGAAAACATAAAGGATCCTGATTTGTACTTTCCATTGGAATTAAACATTGCTGCTGTTAATACTTCTTAATTTACAAGTTTCCATTTTTAATTTTTACCTGTCTTGGTTGGATGTTTTAGTAGGACTCAGATCTGTTGGCCTTCACCATTTCAGACAACAATGACAATCTATTTCCCCACTTGTCTCTGCCAGTTCTGTGCCTAGTCATTCACCAGTATGCCATGTGTGATAACTCTCCCAAGAGAGCGGGGAAGCAGGTTGTCCAAGTGGTTACTACTCAGAGCTGAAGATTCTCCTCTCTGTCAACTTGTCTCCTGGCTGTGAGGTCACATTCACCTGTTACCCCTTACCACAAGAGCAGACACAGAACTAATCTAGAGATCCACATTTAAAATCCCACAAGTTACCACATGTTCACCAGGCAACCCTGGGAGAGCCACTTAACCACTTTCTACTTTCTCTCTAATCATATCTGTGTTCAGGTCTCCCAGTGTGCCTCAATTTTCACCTCCCTCTCCTAGACTGCAAAGTGTTTTGGGATAGTCTGTATAAAATGCACTTTATAAAACCATTTTTTTTCCTTCCTTTCCAAACGCCTCTCTGTGCCAATGCCTACCATATAGGCAAAGACAAGAAGATGAAGAATCAGCATTTATATAGCGCTTTGCATACACATTGTATCCCAAAGCACTTTACAAGCAATATGAGACTGCTATTGAACTGACTGTAAGTGTACAGTAGCAGCCATTTCACACATCAACAACCACACACAGTCACTTTACAAGCAATAAGGAACTGGTAGTGAAGTGACTGTAAATGTACAGTGGCAGCTATTTTCACACAACAACCACACACCGCCATTTGACAACTGCATGAACTGGTTTTCAGAAAGGGACATGTTGGTCAGAGCACATGAGAGTTCAACAGAGAGTTCAACATAAGTCTGATGTGGTTAAGAAAAAAAACATTAGGTGAGTGCAAAAGACAGACCACAACATGAAGGAAGTATCAGAGAGCACAGCACAATGTGGGGGTATGTGAGAAGTAGCACAACACAGGTCAGGTTAGGTTTGTGTAAGAGCAAAAAGAGGACTACATAGGATTGTGTATGTGTGGCTGAGGGAGTGTAACATGGGGAAGGAATGTAAGAGGACAACACATGGCAGGTGTGTACAAGAGAAAGCACAATACAAGATGAGGTGGAGGAAACAGCACAACATGGGGAAGGAGTGTGCAACATACAACATGAGGTGGGTGAGTGGGACTGAGCACACTAAGTGGATGTATACAAGATAACACAACACATAACATGGGTGTCTGGTACAGTAAAACACATAACATAAGGTGAATGCATTCAAGACATTGTATAACATGAGGCATGTTTTTGTGGGAGAGTTACATGAGGTAGGAGTGAGCAATGCAGATGCAGGGTGGACAGGGGGAGACCAAGGCACTGTGGATTACCCTTGAGCCAAGAAATGGCACAGCAATTTGAACAAGTGTGATCTATAGAATAATATTCTGCAGCACCATGCAAATTAGTCCATTGGGCATACGTGGCACTAAGGGGCCATTAGCATGCCCATTATGGGCCCATCTGCATTGGAAGTGCAGCATGTTTGTGCTCATCCTGGCATCCTGTCATCTCTGGTGGTTAGTGGCACTCCCCTCGCCCACTGAACACCTGTCCTGTAGACAATACCCATCATTGGTGGCTATTGGCATTCTCCCAAATGACCATCCTGTTGCTGAAAAGATAGTCACTGTTGACTATTGGCCATCCCCTGCACACCCTTACTAATGATGGCGGGATGTATCCCAGTGATTACAGGCAGTCCCCCAAACATCTGTTCCACAGATTGCTATATGGTCCCTGGCACCTCATGGCACCCCTTGACCTTGCTCACTTGTTCAAGTAGCCCCATACCTCTGGTGCCAGTAGCACAACCCACCCATCTGAGCTCCCTGCCCATGTCCCCTATACAATCCTTGGCATCCAGTGGTATCCCTGTCCCACTCCTAAATGCTGGGCAACGGATGCCCTGACATACAGTAGCCATCCTGGGTCCCCCAACTGCCTCGCCCACACCAACTGCAGCACCCACCCCAACCCCTTCCCTTTACCTGGCAGGGTGGGAATGTGCAGTGAATCCCTCTATGGTAACCTGCATAGCCATACTCCTTACTTCACCTCCAATTACCATACAAGTTGCAGTGAGTACTCATACCGCGTGTGTGTGTGTGTGGGGGGGGGCCCTTGTAAATAGTGACAATCTTCTCAGCAATGGGACAGTTGTTTGAGGGTGGGGTGCTGCTAACCATCAGTGATGGGTGTCGTCTATGGGATGGAGGGAATCAGACACTTTAGGGTCTCAATGGACACCATGGCAGACAGTTACAGTACTGGGGTGGTAGATTGGTGGGTTGGGGTGCCACTAGACACCAGGGCAGACAGTCACAGTACCATGAGAGTTGATTGGAGGGTGGAGGGTGCCAATAGACACCACGGCAGACAGTCACAGCACCAGGACTAGGGATTGGAGGATTGGGGGTGCTACTTCACCCAGGGTTACAGTGATGCTCACCCTGACATGTGATCTGGAGGAGGGAGGAGCCACCAGACACCAGGGCCAGGCTGATGCTCATCTGTACAGGTGATTGGGGGAGTGGGTAGTACTAGACACTATTATCTACACTGCATTTCCCAGGACAAGCAGTCAGGGAAGGGGTGCCAGTGGACAGTAGGACATCATATACATGACCAAGGATGGGTGTTCAGGGAGTTGGGGGGTGCCACTAGACACCAGAGTATCTTTTATTTTAACAGGATGGGGGTTCAAAAGTTGGGGTGTTGATGTCTGTACAAACGCCATCTTGCCACCAGGTCTTTGTGGCCAGTTAAGACTAGGTGTGCAAAGGCTGAAAAAAAGTGCCCCTTTAGGTGCCATTTGCCACTGCTACAAACCTCTAAAACTGCTGCTGCCCCTGTATGCAGAGGGAGACCCACTCATTTGCATGGGCACCATGCTATGTTAGCACTTGAGAGCTAAGGGGCTTAGCCCATGCTGCAAGGGTCATTGAATATAGACTCTACCCACAAACCATGTATGAAACACAGTTAGCATAAGCTAACACCACTTAACATTTGAATATCTGGCCCCTGATCTTTTATCCTCCAGCAAAACTCAGGAACACACCCTGAAACATAGCACAACCAGTACTGGTAGAATAAGCATTATTATGTGCCCCTTCACAGTAATGCAATCTAAGTGACTTCCCAGCACACAGAAGTTCCTTATTCCTCAGTCTGCCAGTCATGTCATCAAAGGGCTGGCCACGGGGGACACTGGGACATGTAGTAGGTAAATGTAGTAGGTAAATGTGGCGGATGGAGTGTTGCAAGATTAACCAGATAAAATATGAAATTACAAAACAGTAAGTACATTAAAACAAAACAAAACAAAAATGTCCTTTCACTGCATTTTTCTTCACTGGAACCTAAAGGTCTTGCAGCATTACTGCAGTTTAAGTAAGGATTCCACTTTAAAGTTGGTTTGCCAACTTGTAAGGCCCAATATGGTTTTGGTCCTGGTTACCTGTTAAGTGTCCTGAACCCTTATTGGCTTTCACCCTCTCTTTGCTCCATCGTGTTGGGCATCCAAACTATATTGAGGGCTGTGCTGGAAACCTCAGGAAACTGGGCCTTTGAGGTGGCAGTGCTGGTCTTATGGAATTAGCTCCAGGGGATCCTCAGACAGGCCCCCACAGTGACTGCTTTTGAAGATGTATCCGAGGACCTTTTTGAAACAAACTTTTGGGGATTGATTGATCTTCTCTACTAGGCCTCTTGCAGCACAGGTTTTTATGAGTTTAATGTGTTTTAACTGCTGATTTATGATAATTACATGTTTGTTTATTTAAGGATTGATTATAATTTCTGCACTTCTGTGAACTGCTATAGGCCTATGGGGAAGGGTGTTGTGAGAAATAAAACCTGCCACTATTTCGCTTAAAGGGTGAAGAACCTAAGGAACAGTCTAAAAGTATAGAAAGTACTCATGAATACGTAGATGTATCTGAACTCATATGCATTCCCACCATGCTATATTTTATGACTGTATCTATGTTCTCTAATAGAGCATAATGTTTACCCTGTGATGAATGTGGTTTATTTCTAAACTTCAATAAAACTGTAAAAAAAAAAAGTATAAAAAAAAGGATCTATGAAGTCAATACAGGCTTTCAATGTATTACAATCCTAAAGAGATGGATAGATACTGTAGATAGATAGATAGATAGATAGATAGATAGATAGATAGATAGATAGATAGATAGATAGATAGAGAGATATTTTTATTTATGAGGCACTTAATTCCTGGGACTCTGGGTGCTGTACAATAAAACAACAATACAAAATTAAAAACGATCAAAAACACACATATGATAAGATCATTATAAATACAGCCATCTATCTAGTCAAACAGTGTCAATCAATAAAAGCTAGTTGGAACAGGTATGTTTTAATCCACTTTTAAAGGCTTCCACTGAGGGAGTCCACTCAAAAAGTCAGGTAAAGAGTTCCACAGGGCTGGCACAACCACCACAAATGTTCTGTCTTCCAAACGCCGCAGCCTAACCCTGGGAACCCCAAGGAGGCCTCCCTCGGCAGAACAGAGTGCCCAGGCCAGGGACAAGGAGATCTTACAGGTAGGTGGGGCCTCCATCATGCAGGGTCTTATAGGTAAGGAGCCCTATCTTGAAGACAATCCTCCACCTGACTGGCAGCCAGTGCAGTCTGTGGAGGACTGGGTAATATGCTCACATTTTCTTACCCCAGTCAGAAGTCTCACAGCCATATTCTGCACCAGCTGTAGCCTGCAGAGGTTGCCTCCAGATAACGCAAGGTGCAGGGCATTACAGCAATCCAGCCTGGAAGTGATGAAAGCATATACCAGTGTGGGCATGTCCTCAGGAGGGATCAGGGCTTGGATTCGGGTGATATTCCTAAATTGATAAAATCCACTTTTGATCATAGCAGACACCTGAGCATCAAGTGTCAGGCTGTCAACTAAGATCACACGCAAATTTTCACCTGTCTACAAGAGCCAAAGGAAACAGCACAACACAAGGCTAGGGGGCAACCCCTCATTCCCCCCCTCCTCCATGATGACCCGGCTCCACCACCATTACCTCAGTCTTGTCTGGGTTGAGTCACAAGGCAGTTGTGAGTCATCTATGACTGGATTTCCTTGAGGCAGCTGTTAAATATGGAGTCTGACACCTGGGCATTGAGTGCACAGGACAAGTACAGTTGGGTATCATCTGCATAGCAGTAAAAACCCAACTTTTACTGCCTGATAATGTCCCTCAATGGCAGCATGTACACCATGAACAATAAGGTCCACAAGACTGACCACTGTGGAACTCCACAGCTCAGAGGCTTCAAGCTAGATGAGACAAGTCCTATCTTTACCCTTTGCACTCTATCAGGTGTGACCTTAACCAGTTGATGAAATTACCAGACAGGCCACCCCAGAACCACGGGCAGTCCAGCAGCACCTCATGGTCCATGGTGTCAAATGCTGCAGTAAGGTACTTGAGATCCTAGATGGTATGGGCTCTCCTGTCCCTCACCATCAGAAGATCATTAAGCACGCTTACCAGGGCACTGTCTGTATTATGCACCACCCAGAACCCAGACTGGAAAGGCTCTTAGGTAGAAGAAGATGCAAGAAGTCTCTCAAGCTGGATGGCCACCACTTTCTCTATAACTTTCCCTAAAAACAGGAGGTTTGAGACTGGCCTGTAGTTGCTGAGGCAGTCTGGGTCCAAAAAGGGTTTCTTTAAGGGGGGGGTCTAACCAGAGACTCTTTCAAGGACAATGGGAAGATCCCACTCCTCAGTAATTTCCAGACAACCTTAGCATCCACAAGTCCTATCAGGTCTGCGCATCCAACTAAAAGGCAGGTCGGACCCGGGTTCAGATCACAATGTGTAGGCTGCAGCTTTGAGATTATCCCTGTCACCTTCTCCACCCCAACCAGCTCAAACGCATCCCAGACAGGAAGAGTGTTTTGCCACAACTCAGGCTGGACACTGCATCCCTTTTGAGAGACACTTGAGGAGACCCCAGCTCTGATAGAGGACACCTTGTCAGTGAAGAACAGAACCAACTCCTCGCACCTAGTGCTCCTCCAGCACAGAGACATACAGAATATAAAAGTCTGTCTATCATACTGAAGAGCAGAGCTCATCTGCTTCTCACCACAGCAGTCTCCCGAAACAGAAACTCTGCTTTCTTTCAGGAGATTACCCACTGATAGTCAGTATAATGCAACCTTAGGGCCAATTTATCCTCCATCTGGCCAGATCTCCTTCAGCACCTCTCTAACATCCGCCCCTTAGTCTTTAAACTCTGGAGCTCCTCATCATACCAAGGAGGTCTCTGGTGAGTAGACAAGGGGCAGACATGAATGGGTGTGATTGAGTCAAAGGCCGCAATCAAAGCCCCATTATAGGCTGCCACTGCTTCCTCTGGCTCAATCGCACAAGCTGCCCCAAAACTCAATAGATCCAGCATAGCCAATAATAGTCCCATAGAGGAAACTCCTCTTAACAGGCAGTACTGGACCATCTCCATGGGGCAGTACCATCTGGGGGACCCTAAACATGAACCCCATGGTGCTATGATCCAACCAAACCACCAGATCAACGCAGAGGTCAGTATTATTTAAGCCTGCTGAAAAAAATGAAGTCCACTGTGTGGCCACCCGAGTGTGTTGCAGAGGGTACATTTTGTGTCAGGCCCTGGGTCTCCATGCCCATAATGAGATTGCTTCCAATTTTTGAGAGCCCGCTGTCGACCCAAGCATTGAAGTCCCCCAGAATCAACCATCTGGGGGACTCCAGCACCAGGTCAGCGATGAGCTCCTTGATCTCCTTCAAAAAGTCCCCATCTAATCCCAGAGGACGATAGAGCAGGAGAACCCTGAAGCCTGCATCCATGCCTCCCCACGAAGCCACACATTCAAAGGACCATGTAGGACCTACAGTTAGGACTGCAAGGTTCAGGCTAGATTTAAAACAAATGGCCACCCCAACCCCTGTGATTCTCTCTCGGGGTGTGTATCACAGAGTACCCAGCTGGTACAGCCACCTCCAAACTAGGAGCAGCATTTTGATCCAGCCAGGTCTACGTGATTCAAGCCAGGTCAGCCTAGGATATCAAGTCTGCCATTATGACAGTCTTATTCCTCATCAACCTGGCATTGCATAAAACACCCCTAGTAGGATGAGGTGAGGCAGCTGGGCTGGTCATCTGCCCACTCTCTAAGGTGGAGCCCTATGGTATGGGAAATAAACATGATAACCCCCTCTCTAGTTTCCATTTTTCCCCAGGGTGTCTCCTTGCCTTCACCACCCGAATCCAAAACACTCCAGCAGTCACTTGGGTGCAACCCCCTCTGGACCTCCCTGGGCTATCTCCAAGGCCCTACACCTCCTATAGGCCTCAGCCTGGAGTGCTGGAAGCTCGAAGGGACAGAGATTATGGGAGAAAGCCCCCCTCCAAGTAGCTGCACCTTAAGGGTTTCTGTCCCAAACACATTTTAAACTAGTCCCACCTCAAATGACCAAGTCCTCAAAAACATCCACTATCACCCAACCCCAAATGAAACCCACAAATTAAATACAACCCTCAATAAAAACTTCCGTAACTACACACACACACACACACACACATACACACACGAACACTCACCAAACACACTCCAATTATAATTACTAGAGATGCAAGGATATCACTTTTACACCGGATATCGGATCCTGATATCCTGCATCTACTATCCGACCGGATCATTTCAACATCGGGTCGGATAGTAGATAGTGTGACGTGTGGGTCGTCTGTCTAACCTGTCCATCAAAACTCAGATTCTGGTACTCATTGCCATTTTCATCTGTTTTTAACTCAATATGCCGCTGCTTTACGTGATGACTTGACCGGTGGCTTGACAACTTTACTTTTAATTGAAGGGTTAGTTTTCTGAATAGCTTTGCAAGGAGTCATAATGGTGAAGCAAGAGAAAGTTTTTATATGCTTTTTAATTTTTCTTCTTGCTCTGACGCAGAGATAAGCCAAAAGTTTGTTATCCATTACAAGAGCACAGGGGGTAGAGGCCGTCTTAACCACGCTCTGCTTGCAGCATTCAGCTACATGGCTACAACACAAGAGATAATTTTTTTTAATTTAAATCAGGTTGGGAGTGAGAGCGGACATGGGGGGGGCTGAAAAAGCTTGATAACAGACTGTAATTAAAGGCATCTATTAGTATTGGCAACTGGCAGTGCACTCTACTGCAGAGAGGTCCCGTACCTGTGGTCTCCTACCTCATGATGATGATGGGGGGAGGAGGGGTTGAGGGTTAGTACACAGTGCCCCTGAATCTCGTTGTTGCCCCTGGAAGCAGTGTTGCAAACTGAGGAGGAATCTGTGGTCTCCTGCCTCATGGTGATGATGGGGGGGGGTTGAGGGCTAGTACACAGCGCCCCTGAATCCCGGTGTTGCCCCTGGAAGCAGCGCAGCAAACTGAGGAGGAGTTTGTGGTCTCCTGCCTCATGGCGATGATGGGGGGTGTTGAGGGCTAGTATATAGCGCCATTGAATCCCCATGTTGCCCCTGGAAACAGCACTGCAAACTGAGGAGGAGTCTATGGTCTCTTGCCTTGTGACGACGATTAGTTGAGTCTCGATCACTGACAGTCTTTACTCCACCCTGGCTTTCTTGGGCAGATGCATTTTCCCGATATCCGACCCAACCTGATTTAAATTTAAAAACCGATCTGGTCGGATATGGTGTAAAAGCCTGATATCCGACTAGATCGGATCTCCGGGTCGGACATCCATGCATCACTAATAAGCAATAAGGCACAACAGGGTGTATGTTTCACCTCGTGCTTCCACCACTCCAGGAGTGACGTTATTACACAATAACACACATCCCTGGAGTGCCTTATTGCTATTATACAATGGTTCATTTGTTAATTTTAAATGAACAAAGAAAAAAAAACATTTATATGCATATTTTGTTTTATTTTTGTAGGTGTAGGTGTATATTTTGAAAAAAAAGTCCAGAATAATTTTTTCCACCACACGGTGGAGCTGCTGCCAGAATGATATTGCTGCCTGAGTCCTCCAAGATTTCTCTTGTTTCTGTTTCATTATCAGCCTCTTCTTTGCTCGTAAACCTAGTAGTGGACAATGGGTTGAAGGGGACTACGTATGATGCTTTCGTATTTTTTTTATGTTGATGTCAGTTTTTTTGAGAATTGCGATCGATTCAGTTTCTGTACAGAGTGACTTCAATAGCGGGGCGCTGTGGTGCACGTGCTGACAGGATGTCAGCACCAAGCGTGAACGGTTGTTTTTCTGTATCACTCTTTTTCCTTTTTTTTTTTTTTTACTGTGTTCAGTTTGGTTCTGCATTTCTTTTTTTGAATGTGTTTTCTGACAAATGGGCAGTGGAGCGGGAGCATTCTTGAAGTCCGTTATCTGAAGGACAGCACCGCATGGAGCAGCACTTTCAGGTACAAGTTGCAGTTTCAGGAAGTTACAGGCGGTGCTGTTTTAGGGAACAATGAAAAAAGAAATGCGCTGTACAGTGGTTATTTTTCTGACTGCAGGACCTGTGGATGAAATGGGTGGGGGGTGCACACACTGGGTGGGGTAAAGCAGTGAGCTTGACGGGTCATGGATGGGGCAAGTGATTCCTTGTGGTTATGCGGTCGTTTCCGTGCCTGCCCTAGACACAGTGATGTTATTGTGTAATAACATCACTGTGTCGACGGCTCAACAGCCAATCAGATTACTGGAATTATCCTTGCCATTGTATAATTACTAATAAAATGAAAAACTAGCAGCACAGTCCTCTATTCACCATGTATAGTCCTAATTTAAGGCAGTTTGTTGTCCAATGATTCCAGTAAGGATACACAGTTTTATTTTAGAAGCACACCATAAAACTCCACCATAGGTCTCATGTATTGGAAAATATTGAAGGGTGAACTCTTGCCACCACCCTCTCAGTTTGTTCAAGTATTGTGGTACTCTCAATGCCACAGCTGTTTTATTTTAAATGTAAATTCAACAGAAGCAGAGGCTCTCTCACCATCTCTCCAATTTAATTTCAACCAGCACAGTACAATACAGTACAGTTCAGTACCCAAAGGCTCCGTAGATTTAATCCATTAGTGTAATCCATTGGTTTACTGCAGATTTCTGAGGAAATCACAGGGTACCATGAGTAGCAAGATTGCTCAGATTTAGGATTGCAAATACAGAATCACTGTATTTCAATCCAGTTTTAGGATTTCAGTTTTACGGACAAAAAAAATTATTGCATGGAAAATCAGAATCCATTTTGCTTGTGAATGTAGTTCTATGAAGCACTGCCCCTTCCTCATCCCTTAGACAGCTGGTAGTGCTGTGTGCTGTTGTGGGGAATCTCGAGGCTACTGGTGTAGGGGCTGTTGAACAGTTAACACCGTGGAGGTTGGGGATTTGGAGGGACGGTCATCTTTTATGGACTGGCTGCTAGTTCGCAGCAGCATTGATGGATTTGGACAACAAAGGAGACTAGAGTGCAATACCAGCTGAATGACCTCTATTTATTTATTTTTTATTTATTTATTTGAAAAAGTCAGATGTACAGCCTTTGTGTCAGGGATTCATTTACAAAGGTACCTTGTCACAGGGAGGGCAAAACAATGGAACATTGTGCAGATACAACATTGGACAACATTACAGGTGCAGACATTGAACACAGAATACACTTAGTTACATGTTGGTATAAAATACCGATTTACAATTAAAGATGTACAGTTTCTCTAGAGTTGCAGTGGAATACATCCTTGTATAGACCAAGGGGGTAGGTAAAAAGGGGTAGGGGGAAAGATGGATCGGCAGTCCAGGGGACCTTGTCGAGATTAGGGGGGCCAGGCAGGGAAAGGTCCTGCAGTAGGATTAGGAGGGGCAGGGTTAGTTGCACCTACAGCAGCGGACATTAAAGAGATGGTCCCAGAGAGCAGTTTTGAAAGAACCAAGTAAAGCAGTGTTAGTGATGCAGGTAGGGAGGGAGTTGAATCAGGTGGGGATCCGATAAAAGGAGGACCTCTGGGCGAGGGAGGTCTTGGTTCTGGGCACTTTGAAGGTGGCTTTAACAGAGCTGCAGTTGGAAACAGATGAGGATGACTGTGGTAGGGAGGCACAGACTCCTCGGGGGGAAGAGTCCAAGTAGGGATTTCTTAGCAAGAAGGCAGGTCTGATACTGCAGACGTTCCTTGAAGTTGAACAGGTTGGTGGAGGAGTAGAGCAGACAGGTGTGGGTGCGGCTGGAGGCTCCGGTCAGGAGTCTACAGGCCATATTGATGGAGAGTGATGGGCAGACAATCCCTATGGCAGTAAAGTCGGCCAATCTGAGAGTTTATAGCTGAGGAAAGAGCGTTGATGTGGGTGTGGAAGGTGAGGGCAGTATCGAAAGTGATGCCAAGGTATTTGTATGTGGGCACTTGCTGTAATGGGAACTGAGAGTTGGGGGTAATCAGGAGGGGGGCACTTCTAGCTTTATTTTGTTGGTGAGAGAAGAGCATTGATTTGGTTTTCTTAAGGTTTATGACTAGTCTGTGATCAAGAAACCACCTTTCTGTTTGGTTGTAGACGAGTTGAAGGGATGATTGGAGAGTGGAGGGATCTGGGTGTGAGGCAAAAAGAACTGCATTGTCTGCATAGAGCAGCATCTTGCTATTGCAGGAGCTGGGGAGATTGTTGAGGTAGAGACTTAAGAGAATGGGACCCAGGATTGAGCCCTGTGGGACCCCGGAGCTAACAGGTCAAATGTTGGAGAGGGAGCCATTGATTTTTACATGCTGGGATCTAGCAGAGAGGTAGCTGGAAAACTAGGCAAGGGGAGCAGCAGAGAAACCGAATTTGTGGACAGAGTCGAGTAGAAGAGGATGACAGACAGTGTTAAAGACCTTGGAGAGGTCAATGAACACTGCACCGGCCAGGTTGCCGGAGTCAAGAGCAGAGTGCAGGTATTGGGAGAACTCCAGGAGAGCAGTGGTTGTACTGAGTCCTGGGTGGAAGTCGTGCTGCTCCAGGCACATAATGTTATACTTAGCCAAGTACTCAGAGTTGGATAGACACCACTTTTTCGAGGTCTTTGGATAGTGGGGGGAGGATGGAGATTGGCTGTTGTTGCTGGGGGAGAATCGATCACCACTCTTGTGTATTGGAGTGATTTCAGCAGTTTTCCATGCACTGGGGAACTGTCCAAGGCATAGGGACCGGTTGAGTAGGTCCATCAGGGGGACTAGGACAACGTCCAGGACCAGTCGGAGGATCCTAGAGTCGAGGGGGTCGCTGCTGGGGTTATTACTACCAAAGGCTTTTAGCAGGTGTGGCCAGGCTTCGTTGGGGGATAGGGTGTGCAGGAAGAAAGTGGGGCGATGCAGGGCAGGGGGGAGTGAGGAGAGGATTGGATCAAAAAAGCTGCTGGGGAGGACAGAGCTTAGATCAGAGAAAGTGGTGTTGAGGCAGTCAGCTACAGGTAGTGGATCAGAGGAGGTAGTGCCATCGATGGTGAGCTGAGATGGTGGAGGGAAGCAGGTCTTCCCATTTAGTTCTTTCATGCTGTCCCAGAAGGTCCATGCCGAGCCCCAGGTGGCGGTGAGGGTGACCTGGTAGTGCTCTGCCTTGGCCCGTCTGATGGCCCTGGTGCACTTATTGCACTCTGTATTGTAGGCTTGTCTGTCAGATGGATTGCCTGAATCTAAAGTGATTTACCAGCGATTATCCCTATTCTTAAGTTTATGGATGAGGGAAGGTGTGATCCAAGGGGTGTTGCGTTTCTTTGTATGGATCCTGGTGGGGGGGCGAAGAGGTCATAGGCCTTGCAGAAGGCACTTGTGAAGAAGTCAAGAGCTGAGTTGATATCTGGGGCATGTTGGATAGGGGACCAATCTAGCTGGCCTAGGTGCTATTTCAACTTTTTTAGGCCACCAGGGCATAGCCCTGCAGTGCAGTATAGCCTGGGACACTAGTTTTGGAGAGGAGGATGACCAGGTACAGATGACTGGGGAGTGATCACTAAGTGAGTTGGGGAGGATGGTGAAGTTCTGGATTTTAAAGGGGCGGTTTGATAAAATAACGTCTAGGAGGGTGTTGGTTCCACTGGATTGGTTGAACCTGGTGGGCTGTGAGACTAGTTGTGACATATCCAGTACAGCGAAGTTGTCCCTGGTTTGGGAAGTGGCAGAAGCAATCCAGTTAACATTAAGATCACCAAGGAGGACTTGCTTGACTTTGTGTGGGAAGGATGTGAGGTAGTTGATGAGGGACTGGACTGCTGAGTTCTGGTTTCTTGAGGGTATGTAGGAGACACTGAGAAAAAGAGGGCCTTTGGTGGGGTCTGGGATTACTTTTAGTCTGAGGGCTTGGGCGCCATAGTCAAGTTTGGGAGCAGGGAGTATGTGACCTATTAGGGTGTCTGCAGGAATATTGCACACCCACCACCATGTTTGCCTACACGGTCTTCCCTGAATAAGGTGCATCCAGGAAGGGAGATAGCGGAGTCAGGGGTGGACTTAGAGAGCCAAGTCTCTACCAGAGCACAGACTGTGCCACGCAGTGGGCCAATGGGTGTACAGCTCTATTGTATGCTGCCAGTCGGCGGGCTGCTGGGCGACTTGTGGGTGGGGAGCTGCCGCCCACCTCTGATAGGGGGGAGCGGGGAGGCAGGTCTGAGTGGGAGGGTGTGGAGGGGGGGATACCACTGGACTACCAGAGATGTTACATTTGCTAAGGTCTGTGGTCGGGCTGGGGTTTGGGTCCACTGGATTACCAGGGAGTTATTTATTTTATTTAAGCCTGAGATCGGACTAGGGAGCGGGTCCACTGGACCACCAGGGAATTATTTATTTTACTTAAGCCCGCGATTGGGATGAGGAGTGGGTCCACTGGGCCACCAGAGTTTATTCTTTACTTATAAAGCCCACGTTTGGGCTGCTGTACATGTCCACTGGACCACCAGGGAATGTATGTATTCATAATGCCCGCGATCAGGCGAGGGGGGGCAACGACACCCAGAATTTGTCTCTGGAGGTCGGGTGGTGACCCACAGCTGGCAGCTGCCATGTTGTGCCCTGCAATATGGCAGCTCACCTGTGGGTGGCCAGGCCTTGCTCATTCTTTTAAGGGGTGGATCACTGACCCCCCCCCCGTGCAGCGCAAAGGTGGGTGTGTGCCTGCATATGCGCCCATCCCCGGATGAATATTGGGATGTGCAGAATATGCATGGGCACACCAATCGCCCATACGTACTGAGTAACGGTGCATCTGGATTTGTGCAGCGCAACTTCCATCTTTGAATATCGCTCCAGGGCGCATCAGTGGGTTGCACATGGTGCAACACTGTTGCGCCATGCTCAACCCCTTTGAATATCCCACCCACAATGTTTATGTACTGCATCATATATGTGTTAAGTATCTCTTTTATATTACATTTACATGATTAAGATGTTGTTTCTGTATGTTTAAATGATGCAAACTTGCTTGGAAAATATATGTTCTTTATAGGTATCGTTCCTGATTCATACATTTTTTATATTTTGTCTATGCTTGTTTCATAACATATGTTCAAACAATATATTTTCTTTATATTGTCTGTTGATTCAGTTGTACTGATATATGTTAACTTTGACTTTTAAGAGGACAATATATGTCATCAATTCTGTCTCTAACATTTGCACTGTGTCACTGGACACCAATTATATACAATGGAAATGCATATTTTTATCTGAAAATACACAGCTATAAATTCACACTTGTTAAATATTAATTTCACCTTTGCTATCAGGGTGTGTAGTGACAGTATACCATCGGCATGTGTTTTTGTACTTTAAGTATGCCATCAGCATTATTGAACAAAAATTAGTTAAATATGTGGTTGTACTTCTGGGACCCAATATGCAGACTGAGCCTGACAATGGCACAAGTGGAGGTGCGGCACAACCAAGATGTGCCATAGCAAGACAATGCAATATACAAAGGAGATGTACCATATACAATGCGCCAGTGCATCCCCAGACAGGTAGGACTGGAAATGTTCCAGCACAACTTTAGCTGCGCTGGGTGCAATTCCCAGATATTCAGACCTGGACATGCAAATGGGGCCATAATGTATGCAAGGCACACATGGGACCATTTGCATGTCATTATGGCCCCATTTGCATGCATTGAGCAGGGCAGGCTGGTGAAATGCACCTGGCACCCTGCACAGCATGCAGTTCCCCGAGAGGATGACATGCGGAACCCTTCCTCCCCAGAGCAGTGAGTACCGGACCATAATGGTGCAGTCCCTGGTAGTCTAGTGGCCCCCTTCCCTCCTGTACTGTCAATCGCTGTGATGAGATGTAAAATAACTTCCCTGGTGGTCCAGAGGTACCCCCTCCCCATTCTGACCCTCCAATCACTGTGAAAATGAGGTTTACAATCCCTAGTAGTCTAGTGGCACCCCCCACCCTGCCTGTGCTCAGGAGCACCATTGACCTATCCTATGATAACACTCTGGTGGTCCAGTGGCCCCCCCACCCTCACAGGCCCCCTGCCCACCCCTGTCATTGGCGGGCAGCTGCAACCCGCCGCATACCACCCGGCTGCTCGCCGAATGACAGCTTACAGTATGAACTGTAAGCCCATTGGTCAACACTGTGGACCAATGGCCTTGCAGTGCATACTGTACATAGTCACTCACATATGTGGAATGACTCATTCACATATTTGTAAGTGACATGTACAGTATGCATTGCAAGGCCATTGGTCCACAGTGTGGACCAATGGGCTTACAGTTCATACTGTGAGCTGTCTTCCGGCGGGTGGCTGGGCGGTATGTGGGTGGGTTGTAGCTGCCTGCCGATAACGGGAGGGTGCTAGGTGGGCAGGGGGGCCTGTGATGGTGGGAGGGGACACTGGACCACCAAAGTGATATTGTAGGATGGGTTACCGGTGTTCCTCGGCACAAGGGCTGTGAGGGGGGTACCTCTAGACTAGCAGGGATTGTAAATCTCATTTTCACAGTGATTGGAGGGTTGGTATGGGGAGGGGGGTACCACTGGACCACCAGGGAAGTTATTTCACATCTCACCATGGTGATCGGAGGTATAGGAGGGAGGAGGGGTGCTGCTAGACTACCAGGGAACTTTTATTAATTAAAACCACAGTTATTTGGGCTGTGGGGCAGGAGGGGGGTACCACTAGACTACCCAGTTTATTTCTACACTTCTGTCATGGTGATCGGGGCTATGGGGAGGAAGGGGGTACCACTAGACCATCAGGGAACTTAGTGGTGTTTGTGGACAGTGTTCTGGGTGGGCGGGTGGCCACCCACAGCTGGCAGCTACTGTGTTGCGCCATGCAGTACAGCTGCCCACCTGTGGGTGGCCAGCATTTGAGCCATTTGTTTTGGGCTCAACTTTGTACCCCAGTATGTGGTGCATCTAGGGGTTATGGCAGCAGATTTGCTGCACATCTAGGGCTGAATATCGGGATGTGCTGCATATGCATGGGCAGGCCTCCTTCAGATGCGCTGCATACATTAACATTGCACCCTGGTGCATTGGGACTTAATACTGCGCAAGTCCGCCTTTTGAATATTTCCTCTGGGTGCATTACCCAGTTGGATTGAAGCAGCAATCAAGGTTGTGCCAGGCACAACCCCTTTGAATATCTGGGCCCTAGTATACATTTGTACTGTCAGTATAAATTAGTAAAATTATGCTCTGATGAACTTGTTTCCTTTAAATACTTCGCATGCACAGTATACAGTATTAAATGCCCCCCCCCACACACAATTTTGATTTTTAACAATGTTATTGTTTAAATTGAAAAGTGAATAAAAACATTTTGATTTAAAAATGTTTCCCAAGAAAGACACACTGAGCAGGTAACAACTTGTTTCCAAGTTCATTGGGAAGGGGTAAGGTGTGTATAATACTGCTCAGAATACTGTACAAAATGAAAGAAAACAAGTCGAGTTGGTTGCTGTGCAGAAAGGCAATATAAATACAGAACATACAGTTGCCATGATCAATGGAACAGCTTCACAGATTCAGCACTAGCATAAAGTCCAAAACCCAGGGGATCAGCTGTGGACATATGCAGATATCAGGAGTGTACTTTATAGAGCTGAGAGCAATGACAAGGGTATGTTGTGAAGTCTTAAAGAAGGGATTAGAGGGATGAGGTGGAACACAAATCATGGGGAACAGAGGATGAGAGAGTTTAGGGAAACAGGAGAATGCAGCCTGACCAGCAGTGGAATTCATGAGAGGGAGGTAGAGGGAGGAAGCTACACTAGAATTCTGAAATAAAGGATGCACAGTAGGAGAGGCTCCTGGCATCAAGAGAGGGCAACGAGAAGTACTAGGAACAAAGGGGAACAGTTCAAGGCAAAGAGGCAGAAAGAGGTAAAGAGGTGTGGACATCTGGCAAGTGGGCACTTGGAAGCTACAGTGTATACAATGTCACCATAGTCGAATATAGATCTTCTTCATTCAGTGTATAAGACATCTCACCCGCATGCATTTCACTTCTATCTGTAGTTGATATACAGTATCATCTCCTACTGCTTATGTCAACAATGCTGCTCCAGCAACATCCAAAAATCACCTGTAGCCGACATCTGTGTTGTAGGTCAGCAGTGGGAGAATAATCAGTCATAACAAGTCCCAAAGCTGTGTACTGTAATCCTACTGACACACCAATGAAAGCTTGCCTTGTATACTGTAACTCCTGAGGTTAAATACAGGACCAATAACATAAGTGATGTTCAGCATCTTATCGGTCTGCAGTTTTGTTGCGTATGGTTTGAGAACATCCACCAGTCTTGCTTTTATCTGGGCTTATGTTTCACCTGAAGACTTCAAAGTTATGAAATCTGCAAAAAGGAGAAAAAAAAAAAATTTAAGCTAGATGTATTAGTAGAGACAAAAAGTTTAAATTGTTCTGCTTGATTTTTGCTTTACAAAATGGGATATAAAAACAAAACCATCAAATTGATCAACCTTTTAATTGTTAAAGCATAGCTGCTGACTGTTGATTACCAAGAAACTGCACAGCTTTAACTAACCTGTCCTACTCTACCTAGCAACAATCCAAATTAAAATGTTTTCCCACTAAAATGAAAATGTGTTCCACTTTTTAAACGCAAAACCACACAAAAGAGAATAAGTTACTTCAAAACAAATACTGTTCCCATGTTCATTCAAAATCACGTGGCCTTTGTTACCAAACTCACATATTCTACTTAGCAACAATCTAACTGAAGGAAAATAAAACCTTTTCTATTTAAAGAATCTATTTTATAAGCACAATAACCCACTCCTGGGCATGGATTTCTTGAGAATTAATTCACTTCCTATGCACACTGAAAGTCACTCAACCATTGGCCTTGTGAGTTATAGTTCACCCAGGACATGCATCAACTCTCCAGAAACACTGGCAGCCCTTACCTGGGGGGCACAGATCCAGGCAGTCGGTCAGCCAAGGAGGAATTGGAGGACAGCCTGGGTCGGAGGTAAGAATGATGGGGGGAGTCTCAGACTGAGCGGAATAATGGGTAAGGGATGGGGGCAGAGCTGGAGAGAGATCTATGGGACCATCTTAGGAGTGAAAAGAAAATCTACAAAAAAATTTAAAAAAACTTCATTAGCAGCTGAAGACAACAGGAGGGGGCTTTAGGGAAGACAGGAGCCTGTCCTCCTACAGAAGCTGCAACTTACACCAGAAAACAACCAATCAGAGCAGCAAGGGGCATTTGACAGAGATCCAGTTAGGTACCACGAGCACCCCACCCCCACCTTCTGAGCTCCCAGTTAGGGTGGCTTCAGGAAGAAGTCTCCAGGTTTTTAAATGCTTGAAACCAGAAAAACCACTACATTAGCACCCAGAGAACAACAGGAGGGGATGTAGGTAAGACAGGAGCCTGCCCTCCTCCAGGAGCTGCAAACATACACTGGGAAACAGGCAAATCAGAACAGCACAGGGTGTTCAGTGGAGAGCCAAATCAGGTGCCGTGAGCAACCCCCTCTTCCCGGGGCCACCAATTGCAGCACTCTCCAGGAGCATCTAGATGCCTTTGGGGAGTACATGAGGAGGTAACCACCAGGTGGCCCCCATGCACTGCATCCTGGTGCTAAAGATCCAAGACATGACAGCACTGTGAAGTCTGCCCACCGGAGTCAGCTCAACAAGGCAAATGGCTACTCAGCAAGTAGGCAGGGGAAGCAGTAAAGGAGTAAGTTAGGTGACAGCATGTAACAGAAGGAGGTAGGGGTGGGGTAAAAAGGGGCATAAAGCAAGCAAAAGTTGGTACTAGGAAAAACACCCTATCTAAGGTAAGGATAAAACAAGAGTTTAAAGTAAAAAGGTGGGAATAGTGGAAATACAGAAACACCTTATTTGGGGTAGAGGTAAAAAAAAAGTGATTAGAGTATGCCAAACAGAAACAGAAGAGATTAGCACTAGCAATGCTGGGAGTGATGGAGTGCAGTGGCTGTGGGGCAGCAGTCTTCAGGGAGACTTTCTGGAGACTGCTGTGCTGTTCCATCTACATGTATGTATCTGGGCTGAGGAAGGAGGTTGCTCGACTCCAGGCCAAGTTGACTAGGTTTTGGGAGGCCTCCCCCCACACCCAGGGACCACCATGTCTGCCACTGCTGCTTCAAGGGTTGCCTGGGAGGAGGGTGACTGGACTACGGTGAGCTCGGGCAGGGTGAGGATGGTGAGTCAGAGGAACATTCCCCCAGATTGTACTACTAAGCAACTCATATGATGCTCTGACAATGTGGACTGTTCCATGGAGGCACCCACAGTTGTGACCAGGAAGGATGTGGGGGTCCTCCATAGGGGAGGCCCCAAGGAGGGTGGCAGAGGACCCCAAAGGAGGAGAAAGCAACTTCTGGTGGGGAACTTCATTGATAGGGGGATAGATTTGGGGGCAGGGAGGGGGAGAGAGAGGTTTAAGTACCTACCTGGCACCATAGTTCGCAGGGATGGGGAGTAGATCCTGAGGATCGCCAGGACAGCAGGTCAGGAGGGTGAGCTGGATGTCATTGTCCAACTGGGCAATAATGACCTGGCTGAGGATGAGGCTAGGAGAGTGCAGGAGGGGTTCAGGGAGTGGTCTATGCAGGTAGAATGCTCAGTGGCCTTTTCGGAGGTGTTGCCTATCTCACGAAAGGGGCGGGCAGGGTACTCTGCAACAGATGCATCAACAAGTGGTTAAAGGAGTGATGCAGAGAGAAGGGGTCAGCTACATTGGGGACTGGGCTCCAAGCTGGAGGGATGGAGGCCTATATGGGGGGATGGCCAACATCCATCCAGGAGGGGAACTGTGGTCCTCATTGAGCAGTTTAAATGTCACATTTGCAAGCATTTAAACTGGCTAAGGGGTGGCGGTAACTATCCAGCCTCTCAGGCTGAAGTAGTCAAAAGGGAAACCCCTAAGGGAGAAAAATCCCTAAGGGTACCTAATGGCAGGAAAAGAAATTAAGAGGGATGGGAATGAAGGCAGAGAGGGTAAGGGGAATAGGTAAAAGGGAATAGGGGTGACTGACAAGGAGGGTGGTAAAAGAATTTGGAAGGCCACGTGCGCAAATGCTCATAGTATGGGAAATAAAATGCCAGACCTTTATTTTATTTATTGAATACTAGAATTACAAGTACCCTTGAACCAGAGGTTCTTTTACAAAGGTTCCGCATCAAATATAAGTTATGGATAAGAAGGAAGACAAAACTGCAATACATAGAAACATCATTATAACATACTATAACATCATAGTAAAGTCATGATTCATCAAACAGTGGGTTCAGAGGTGTGAGGGATACAATGAGCTAATGCAAATTATAGAAATAAAGAAAAAAGAGAAAACAAGTACTCACACAATGTAAACAGTTAGCGGAGAGTAATATAGAAGGAGCAGAAAGGACATGAGTTGGAGTGGGGCTATAGCACAGTCAAAATTACTTTGTCATTAAGTGCTAAGAGCCATGAAGTGCAAGGGAGAGCATAAGGAGGGGAAAGGCGTTACAGGGAAAGGAGGAAGGTGGGAGGTGGTAATGGGGGGGGAATCAGGGGTGGAGTAAGGGACTGGGAAGAGGTAAGGTAGGGAGGAGAGGGTCACAAAATGGGAGGGAAGCAGGAGGGCTGACAAGCATAGAGACCTTGTTTCCATTATGGCAGAGGCCAACCTGGACATTGTATTCATTGCAGTCATAGTGCAATGAGCATCATGAGTGGGATATAGCCATACCAGGCTATACTCTGTTCAGGAAGGACAGGGAGGGTAGGTAAGTTCTTTACATAATACACTAGCATAGCATAAAAGCAACAGAGGCACAAGCAATACAGGGTGGGATGGAGGCACTGTGGGTCACCCTAGATACAGGGAATGGAACTCCTTTTCACACTGGAGTGATCTACCGATCTCCAGCACTTGGTGGGAGGGCTCATAAAATACTGGAGGAAGCAATCCAAAAGATGGCATCTAAGGTGGAAGTACTGCTGGTGGGGGACTTCAAATCTACCAGATGTGGATTGGGGCATCCCAACTGCAGCTTTAACTAGGAGCAGAGACATCCTATACTATCGGCAGGATCATTCCTCAGACAACTAGTAAGAACCCACTCATGAGGGATCAGTATTGAACCTGGTATTCACCAACAGGACAGCACTGCAGACATCACTATGGGTGACCACCTGGGGATCAGTGATCACTGCACAATGGGGTTCAATACAACTGCAGAGCCAGAATCAAACCACGTTAAGGTGAGGGTCCTGGACTTCAGGAGGGCTGACTTTACAAAGCTGGAGGGATACCTCAGAGATGCCCTGGCAAGGGGGGGGGGATATGTGTGGAGTGGAGGAACAGTGGGCAAAACTAAAAGGGGCCTTACGGAAGGCAACAACCCTGTGGCAGGCAAGTAAACAAAATCAAGAGGAAAAAGAGACTACTATGGTTCTCTAAAGAGGTGTCAGAGAATGTAGGGTAAAAAAGTTAGCATTCAGTAGGTATATGAAGATGCAGAGGGAGGTGTACAACAAGAAGGAGGAGGCAGGGAAAACAGCCAGGAGTGCAAAGGTGAAAATGGAAGAAAACATAGCCCAGGCAGTAAACAAAGGGGACAAGAACTTACAGGTATGTAAATGAAAGGAGAAAGACCAGGGTAGGGAATGTGAGGCTAAGGTGGGAGGGGTGAGTAGGTGGAGGGGGACAAAGAAAAAACAGACATTCTGAACAAGTAAATATTTTTGTTCAGGATTTATGGAGGAAAGAGAAGGTAATGGGCCAAAGATAAGAGACAGGACCATTGGAGGAAGGAATGCTGACTAGTCCATCTAAGGAGGAATGTCCCCTAAAGGATCTTGCAAATATTAAAGTAGACAAGACAATGGGGCCAGATTGGATATATCCAAGAATACTGAAGGAGCTCATAGAAGTGCTGGCTGTACCTCTGACAGTTCAGTTCAACCACTTACAGGAGCTGGGACTGGTCCTGGGGGGACTGGAGGAGAGCAGATATAGCCCCACTTTACAAAAGTGGTAGCAGGGAGGAAGCTAGCAATTACAGGCCAGTCAGCTTGACTTCGGTGATGGGGAAAATGGAATCACTGCTGAAGGAAGGGATTGTGGAATATCTTTTAATCAGAGGTTTGCAGAATTCCAGGCAGCATGGTTTCATTGCGGGGAGGTAATGTAAAGCAAATCTGATCATTTAACTGGGTGACCAGGAAAGTAGATCAGGGTTGAGCAGTGGATGTGGTCTACCTAGATTTCAGTACAGCATTCAACACTGTTCCACATTGGAGACTAGTGGCTCTAAAAGTGGTAAACTGTGTTGGAAATTGGTTGGGGTATAGGTGACAAATGGTGGTGGTAAACAGAGTTCACTCAGAAAAGGAAGGGTGTTGAGCGGGATGCCTCAAGATCGGTACTGGGACCGGTCCTCTTTAATGCCTTAATAAGCGATATTGCAAGAGGGTTAGAAGGGAAGGTATACCTTTTTGCAGATGACACTGAAATCTGCCATAGGGTAGACACTCCAGATGGGTGTGCGAGTGTATGTGGAAAAAAATAACAGTAATCTAAAAAAAGCTTGAAGAATGGTTAAGAGTATGGCAACTAAGTTTCAGTTCAAAGAGGTGTAAAATCATGCACTTGGGGCACAGAAATCCAGGAGTGGAATAAAAGATGGGAGCAGTGGTACTGACTACCACCAAACAGGAAAGAGACCTGGAGGTTAATCATATCGGATTACCTAAAGGTGGCCAAACAGTCTGACAAGGCAGTGGGGAGATCCAGTGAGTTGCTAGGACGAATGGGGAGGAGTATCACCAGCAGAAAAAGGGAAATTGTGATATCCCCATATAAATGATTAGCAAGACCTCATCTAGAGTACTGTGTCTAGTTCTGAACAGCACATCTCTGGAAGGACATAGACGGGTTAGAGGCAATCCAGAAGGGGCAATTAAAATGGTACAGGGTCTGCACAAGAGACTCTATGAGGAGAGACTAAAGGACCTTAATATGAACACCCTGGAAGAACGTAGGAAAAGGGAAGATATGATAGAGACTTTCAAATACCTTATAGGTATTAGATACAGCAGGGTAGTATTTTTCAGAAGAAAGATGCTCAAGAACAAAGGGGCATGCTATGAAGCTGGATGGGAGGGGAACTCAGGGGAAAATATGAGGAAGTACTTATTCGCAGAAAGATTAGTGGATGCCTGGAACAGCCTCACAGTGGAGGTGGTAGAACCAACAACTGTGACAGAATTCAAGAAAGCATGGACTAGGTAAAAGGGAACCTTAATGGTTAGGGAAGGGAGGGAGGGATAAGCTAGAGATTAAGTGGGGTCTGTGGTATTACAGTAGGTAGGGAAAATGGGCAGACTAGGTGGACCAATCAATCCTTATCTGGCAGTTTCTATGTTGCTAACCTTATGGGCATTTGTCTCCCAGGGTAAGGAGATTTTCTGACACTGCTCACTCCGCACACCCAAAGAGTCCTGGTTGCAGTGCCACTAAGGCTTTGCGTGACTATACAGTGTCTGGCACCCCACAGAGAAGGCAGAGTGAAACCCCTTTCTCTCCTCAAATTCACACTGACCAGGTAGACAAGGGAAACCCACCCTGGCTGAGGGATTTTGAAGATCAGTGTTAGTGGAGTCTGGAATTGAAGGGGCACTAGTGTAAATGCACACTCTCTGTCCATAACTGAAAGTGTGACCTGCTGAGGAACAGAAGACCTTCCATCCATACCCTAATAGTCAATGATCCTCCAAAAACTGGGGGGATAAGGTGACACAAGGACGACAATGGGGTGGGTCATTTAACAGATTAAGATGCAGACATACTTACCATGGAAACACTGCATCAGAGCAACAATTTCACTGGCAGTATCAGGGCAGAGTCGACAGATATAAACCATCACTACAAAAACAAATATGTTAAACAACTTTCACACAGACTACAGTATATGGTTGCTTATGAAGATCAAAATTTGCCACTTAAAGAAACCAGTAAGAAATACCAATAGGAAAATTCCTATGACAAAGCCACACACACACGCAAACAATGACATCCTTATTTTATAACTGTTCATTCAAGATGAGTCAGTGACCTCTGGCTCCTTCAGGCTTACCTTGTCCAACAAGCA
The DNA here is from genome assembly GCA_016271365.2 of Neoceratodus forsteri. Classification (NCBI taxonomy): domain Eukaryota; kingdom Metazoa; phylum Chordata; order Ceratodontiformes; family Ceratodontidae; genus Neoceratodus; species Neoceratodus forsteri. The sequence continues at coordinate 953,016,789 of CM028129.1, read as the reverse complement.
TCAGCAAATCTTTTTCACTATAGGCACACATGGCTTACCTTCAGTAAGAGTTTTCTCCACCTGGGCTACATTCTGTTGGAGGAGGGTCACAGTTAGTGGGTGGTAGAATCCAAGTCACCAGTTTCTTTTTCCACCATTCATGAGCTGCATGGGAACCACTGGTGTGAAATAAACATGTAACCTTGATGAGGGCAATCCTCACCTTTGACCCACACCTCCCATCAGCACCTTAGGCTGCCCAGAGCGTACTGCATCCCTACAGAGGAAGCAGGGAATATGCACTCATTTAAAATTCTCATTAGCCCACCAGAGGTCATTGCATGAGCAGTACAGCAAGTGTCCTATTCCAGAGTCAGAAAGGGCCAACATGAGCATGTGCATCTCTAAGCCATCAGACAAGCAGGGACCCACTCAGTCTACCTCACTATTCTACCAGGGCTCTCAGTAAGATTTTCTGTGGGGGGCCAGAACATTATGGGGTGTGCAGCTAAAAAGTGGGAATCCCCACAAAACGTTTGGGGATCCCCATTGAAAATGGATGTGAGCTATGCCCCCACGTGCACAAATTTCATGGTGTGAGAATCTGGAAAGCACAGGGGTGAACTCCATTGATTTCTATGGGGCCATTTTTTATTTACATTTAATTTTTGTTTTAGAGGTCCAATTTAAACAAATTAAGGTTGCCACTCCACAAACAAGGCCCTTGTTAGTTGAGCAGTGACCTTAATTTGTTGGCATTAACCCTATAAATATTAACAATAATATTTAAAGGAAAATCCTAGTCCTAACCCTCCCATCCCTGAAACCCCAGCCCCGATTGCTTTCGCATAAGTAAAAAATGTATTGGATGAATTTGTGCAGTGCCGCACTAATACTGGAAATGGAACTGCACAGCATCCACCATGTTTGGTGATCTGGGAGTTTACAAAATTAAAATAAAGTAAGTAAACTGCAAAAAAAACATTTTACAGTGTGAAAAGCTTAATCTGGGGCAACAGCTTTTGGGGGTGGGAGGGTTAGGATGAGAGTTTTCCTTTAAAGAATGGCCACATAGAAACCAATAGAGTACACCCCTGTGCTCCCCACAGTCTTACATCATGGGACATGAGAGCACAAAGACGTGGCTCAGTATGGGGAAGTTGGGCCTTGCAAGTGAACATCACAGGGACTTTCAGGGGAAACATCACAGCATTCTGAAGCACAAAATGCGTGTAAAGACCCTGGGCACCCGCATTCCTGAGAGCCCTGTCTAGGCCTTCCATAATGCACATCCACCAAAAGAAGAGGCAGCCCTAAATTGTTTCTTCTTCATGCAAAACACCATCCCTTCAAAGACTTCAGTTGGCATTTTGAGTGGGGCAGAAATTATCCTTTCTAGAAGTGGCTCTAATGGTGTTTAACTCTAGTTTTCCTTGCCGACAATACTGCATTCTTACCAACAGACTTCAGTACTAATACTTTAAAGGTTCTGTAGGGGAACATTCATCACTAAAAGCCCCACCCATAATGTTGGGCTGCCCATAATTAGCACTATAAGTGCACATTTTACCTTAGATGATGACGGTGGAGACTGCCCAATTGGATCCACAGTTCAGACCCAGGCCACTTGAGGAATCCCCCATGGCTGACATAGCCAGAGATCAGCTGTGGGAGAGTCAATTACCTCACCTTGTTATCAAAACTATTAATAGCTCAATTTTGCCAGCTGCCAGTCCCACAGCTCTGATAATAGGAGGAGCCAAGTGAATCTTCCATGACAGATCCACAGCCATGACTTTAGCCATGAGGAATTCTGGAATACATTTCAAGCTGCACTGTATGTGACTGTTGAGGCAGACCCTTACGAAAATGGAATATATTGCAATATATTGAAAAATATGCATTAACGTATGTCAATACGAGAACTATTTTGTACCAATATAATATATTATATAATATATTACGAAATGTATTTTTAAATATACTGACATAATATATTTCTAACCCATAGTATGCAAAATATGTCACTATATTGAGAAATACATTGATTCAATGAAATATAACACACAGTGTATTTCAGCATATAATGAAACCTCATATTCTGCCTCATGCATTGCTTGAAAGCATATCAACCTATTTAGTAATACATTGTCTGAAATATATTATTAGTGTATTTCAAAATACATACTGTATTCTTTGTTATATATATATATTTTTATATATATGTTATATATATTTTATATATGTTACATATATTGTATATATGTTACATATATTTTATACGTTACATATATTATTTACATATTTTACATGTATTTTTGTAAATACTTGGTTTTGTCCCACATGTACATTTGCTTAACTAATTTGCATATTTCAGAAACATAGTTTATCAGCCACAGTCATGATAATTTCTAGTTTTACAATATTTTCAAATTTACAACACTAGCTTACATACTGAAAAGAAAGGTGCAAGTTATAAAGCAAGTACATGTAGAATCTCACCCTGAAATAAAAGTAAAACAAAATGGGGTGGTATAAATACCAATCTGAGCCTCTAACAAACATGAGCTTTTGAGGTAAGTCATATGTGTAAGTATAGATGTATAAAATGTATGTTTGAGTTAAAACTGTACTGTAAAACAATAATTCAATGTAAATATCTCAGTGATTTATAACATGATGAATTCCAGCTGTACATATAGAGGTATGTGCAAATAATTTCTTTTATTTGTTTTTGTCTGGGTAAGTTAACAGTTATATTAATATCTATTACACATGTATATTAAATATGTTTGTAAATATAGGAAATGTATGAAATGTAAAACAAAATAAATTTATACATATGTTGGCAATATACCAATAACATGTATTTACCATCCTTATGTCAATATATTTAGAATTGTATCAATATATTTTGCAATATACGGAATATACTAAGGTGGCCATAACGTATATATTTATAGTACATTGCAATATATTTGCAAATTTTAAAATACATTGAAATATATTCATTTTTCAATACATTACAATATATTATAAAACATGTAGATTGGAATATATTTCACTGTATGTAAATATATTGTTAATAATATATTTTAAAATATATTTCATTTTCATAAGGGGAGGACTGGTGATAGCAACTAGATAAAAATAAATCTCAACAACCAGGTAAAGTGAACCTTTGTTTGGCACTTGCTGACTATGGGCAGCATCACACTAGGGTGTAGGACATTCAGCAATAAGCATTCCCCTTTACATGTTACAACAGGTGCAAGTTGCCTGTCATTAACTTAACAGCTGAAGAATTATAGGGGAGCATCCATGTACTAGCCCACAATTTGTGCTTTAGTGTATAAAGAAAATGTTTAGTTTGTTGTGTTTTAAAATTATTGGGTTTATCCAACCAGCTTCCGACCAATATCTTTTATTACCAGATGCTAGGTATCCCTAGCCTCAGGAGAAAAGCAGGACTACTGACTGGTGAATTGGAGCCTCCCCCCCCACCATGTATCTGGTGCTGATGCATCCTTGGTACTTACCTCCTCCAGTACTTCCTTGCCCCTCTCCCCGTGATGTGGCCTGACCATAGCCAGGCAGTATTGCTAGCCCCATTCATGGGTACTGGGCTAGGGCAAGCCCGTGGTGGAGAAGCAGCCAATGGTTAAAGGCAGGGCCCAACCACATCAAGATCATCCTGCATGCACTATGCTTTTTCGCCTTCAGTTCTGCCATTGGGGAAGAAGAGTGATCCAGAAGCACTGAGGCTTGAGTGTAGTGTGGTTTGCCTTGGTATGGTTTGCCTTGGTCAGGTGTTTCTAGTGTCTGGTATTGTGCCTTCAATAATTTTTGCCCACTTGGTATAGTGACTGAACAGTGTTCACAAAGCTGTTGTGAACAAGGGTTCATACAAAACATATAAGGAGAGAGTAAAGGGCCTCAATATGTACTCAGAGGAGAGGAGGGAGCAGGGGGACATGATAGAAACATTCAAGTACCTCAAAGGTATTATCTAGGTCCAGGGGAGAGACATCTTCCAAGTTACAAGGAGCACTAAAACAAGGGGGCACTATATGAAATTAGAGGAAGGAAGGTTAAGAGGAAATGTGAAAGTTTTTTTTTCACAGAGATGGTGGTGGACACATAGAACGGTCTGCCACAGGAGATGGTGGGAGCAAGCACAGTGGATAGAATTAACATGCCTGGGACAGGCATAAGGGAACCTTAGCTGTGGGAAGGAGGAACGAATAGCCACTGACCAGATAGGGTCAGAGGCCACTAATTACTATAGGGCTTATGGACAGACTGGATGGGCCTAGCTGTCCTTATCTGCCAACACTTTCTATGTTCTATGTTTCTGTTTCACACCATACTCGCTAGCCTTCTACCTTGGCATATCCAAGGTAACCAATTTATACTGTCAGAGTACTTTCTTCTTTTGTTTGCTCATGGGGGTGCTCGACATGCAAGAAGCTTCAATCACACAAGGCATGTCTAGTATAGAGTTAGGTCAAGCATTCACCCCCCTCCCCCCGGAGTACCTCAACATTAGTATAGTCAAGACAGTCACCCTCCCTACCTGGAAGAAGGCATCCATTGGGATGTTAAATTCTCCTCCCATGGATGGCCCTCAAAGACCTTGTCTCATTCACAGGTCAGTCATTCTGCACTTTACAAAGGTGGCAGAGTGATGTGCATCACTGATGAAGCTATGCAGAAATGAACTTTCCTAGCATAATCACTGAGATGCAACACTGGTGACTCCCTCCTCCTTGCAGGTGCCTTCATGTTCTGTTCAGCTGCTAACAGACTGACAGAGCATTAGGGTGGATGGATGCTGACTATTGGGCCATCCTGAATTTCAGTATATACTTACAGCCTTACCCCCTTGAAACCTGATGCAGTCAAATACCATAAGCTAATCAGGGTTGGGCCTGGTGAGTACTGGGATAGGAGACCTCCAGCTCACCCTAGGTGGGGACAAGGCTGAAAACTGGGAAAAAGGGCTCCTTTCTTGGCCAAAAAGAGTAATTAAACCAAGTTGCTGCATTTAACAACAGTTTTGGGCATCCTGTTATGCACCACTCACCCTAAAGGAAAAGTCAAGTAATTAAATATGACTTACCTGCTGTGTCTGGGTCACAGTGTCCAGATCTGGGGTATTTGTAGTTTGGGGTATTCTGGAAGAATCTGAAAGGAAGGCACAGAGAAAGTTGAGGAAACACAAAGATTCAGAGATCCTACAGGAAAGATTAAGGGTTTAAAATTAAACAAAACAAGATACTTATCTGAAAGACAGACTGCTGAAATCTGGTCAGACCTGTTGAAATACAGTAAAGGGAAAAATAGGTTAGTATGGGTGATTTATAGTAGTGAGAGTACAGATGAAGAGTGAAGAGATACTAAAAGGGTACAGTACAGTGTACGAGTAAAGAAAAGGGAGTTTTAGAGGAGAACTGGGGTAGAAATTAAGAAATTATCTAGTGTAGCAGGTGGAATATGAAAAATGTAATTTTGGTATAGCACCTTTGGTTCCAATACTTCTTCTGTTCAAAACATCATGGATATCAGTTAAACTGCAGAAAAGCAGCATGGTGGAGTGGTACTCCAGCCGAATACGAAAATGACGATGACAGGGCAGAATACCATTAAATTCAAACCCTGGAAAAAAGATACGAAAGTAAGGAAAACACAGAGATAGAAAATAAAACAAAAATGCAGACATGAAATAGGTGCTGCTGTCTCAGTGCCCTAACACAAGAGCTAAGCTTCCCCCATCTCACAGCACAGGTTCTACTGTCCATGTAGCCCACCTCCTACAGTCTCCCAACAGAGGAGATGCTGTCCAGGTGCCCAAACACCAGAAATGTGCTACCAGCACAAGAGCTGCTGCCCCATGCCCCAACACAGGAGCTACACTCTCCCAGTCTCCAGAAATGACTGTGCTCTCCCAGTCTTCCCACACTGGAGCCATTTTCACCATGCTCTGGATGCAGGAGCTATGCCCCCTCAGATGCAAAAGCTATGCTGCGCCCCCCAAGCACAGGAGCTGCGGCCCCCCACCACCAAGCATGGGAACTGTGGCTCCACCACCACCACCAGGCATGGGAGCTATGCCCTTCAAACACAGGAGCTGCACACCCAACGCATGGGATCCGAGCCCCCCCATGCATGGGAGCTGCACCCCCCCAAGCACAGGAGCTGAGCCCCCCAGAGCACGGGAGCTGCATGCACCCCCCAAGCACAGGAACTACATGCACCCCCCCACCACCACGGGAGCTGCACACATCCCTCCAGCATGGGAGCTGCATGCATCCCCCAGAACAGGAGCTGTGCACCCCACTAGCACGGGAGCTGCTTCACCCACTACCAAACAAGCTAGGCTTCTCCACCTGCCCACAAGAGCTAGACTCCCTTCTCTCACCTCCCAAGCAGAAGAGCTTCACTCACCCATACCTCTGAATTGTCCCTGATTTTGCATCAAAATTTTACTCTACTCCTAACTTTGTGTTTTATCTGTGACTAAAAGGTGGGGATTGTAAACACAAAATAATGTCACATACTTATTCTTTAGAAGATTCATTTTGCACTAAGCTTCTTATTCTACCAACTTCCTGAGTGTATTACTACCAGTTCTGAAGAATTGTTCAGATTCAAGTCCTTTATCCCTAATTTTTTAAACCTTATACAGGATTTATGAGGCAGGAAGTGGAGAGAGGTATGCACTCACTTTGCAACATTTACTAGTTTTTTACATCTCCTTTCGGAGAATAAAACAATCCATAAGCCAATGCATTTTTTTTCTTTTTAAGTGTGGGTATCATGCTGTCCTGCAGAAATAATGTGTCATCCCCTCCATTAATGTTATACAGCAGTGGCACGTCCTTGAACATGCCATGCTGCAAACTAAGCAAGAGAAGGATAGGCAGACACACAGGTGAGGGAGGCCACAGGCTACAAACTATGGGGAGGAGAAGGCCTTGAATTTAAAAAATCTCAGACTCCTACAGTAGTAAGACAACCGCTTAACCTTCCAGCCTGACTTCAGAATTTCCAAATATTTGGTGCATGGGTGTCGTTTCCCTTCCCACAGTGTGGTAAGTTTCCACTGCTACTAAAAACTCTATAGTCACGCACTCACCTTCTGTATGGTGGCTGCTTGTATGGGGCACAGCTCTTGCCTTTTTCACCCTTCTGTTCTTAATCCACAATATTTCCTTCAGTTCTGCTGTCCGAGCCATTACTCCCACAATGTTACAAGAAATCCTCCCTCTCCATTCGTCATCATGCTAAATCATCAATGGTCCTAATCATGCCCTTTGAACTGGAAGACCTGCCCATCACTGAGGCTCTGGTTGCTGATTAGCTGAGGCATACTGTTCTGCTGAAACTCTATGGCTGAAACTATAGAGATCACAAAAAGCTAGAGGGTCATTATATGACATTTGAGGGGGTTGAGCTGCCGGTACAATTTACAATCAAGTAATTCAATAACTCAAAGGCAAATGTGGGTGAGTGAGAGGATTTGAAGTAATGCAAATAGAAGAGTGAGCTACTCAGTTAAAAGCACAGCAATCAGCAGTCTGGCACTGACAAAACTGTGTTTTCTTAAGTGTAGGATTGATGCGAGATGGAGGACATTCACAGTGGGAATTAATACTTGAGGGCAGACACAGGATCGAATGTCAAGGCGAGGAATACAAAGTAAACAGCACAGCACTGATTGCTGATGTAAATGGGACAGATGGGCTGCTAACAGGTAGGGAGGGGTGAACAGATACAGATAATGTATGGGAACCTGCCCTGCCATTAGATTTGAAACTTTATTTTGATCATCTTATGGAGCCCCTTTTGCCTATTTCTCTGGCTGTCAGTGCTGTCTTTATCCCGATGTATTCACTCAAAGTGTGCACTCTGTGACCTACATCCCTGATCAGCCCCATGCACATATGGGAAATAGAATGTTAGTGCACAATGTTAAACATGTGTCCCTTTCTTCCTTTTATGCTAGGACTCCTATCTGTCCACATCAGCTAGTATTACTGCTGTGTGTGTTTGAATATTGTATGCATTTTACTCATAAACATTATTTATTCCACCTCCTCTGCCCCACATTTCAGGAAACAAAAGTGTTCAGAAGCAATATAAGTTCAAAAAGACAAGCTACTGTTACAAGCTAGCTGTGAGGGGTTTGTGCCCAGAATCTCCTTCATGTTTTTGCATATGCACTCCACCCGATGCTGCCAAATACTAAAAAATATAAATAGTATAGTAGCTGGCAGTATAGTCTAGTGGTTAGAGGAATGAGCTTGGTATATCCAGCAGACCTGTTGTTTTCTTAACCACTATGCTTAGCTACTGTATACTGCCTGTTGATTCCCACAATCTCCAGTTAGGTACTGTGTGACCCTAAACAAGTCACTTAGCCTCCCCAGAGATCCCAAGTCACCCACGAAAACAGGCCTGTGCCTAGTGGGCCTTACCTGGTTACCAAAGAATAATAATAAAAAAAGAATAATAGATGAGAACCATAAATTTAGTGTCAGTGGCTCAGCAGGTAGCACACTCGCTTCTGAAGCCAGGAGATCAGAAAGCTGTGGGTTTTATCCCCACACCAGGCACTTGGGTTAAATCTCAGTACTGACACTGTTCTGCAGCATGGGTGGTGCTGCACTCCTGAGGTGCCGTCTTTCTGATGAGATGTTAAACCAAGGTTCCATCTGCCTGTTCTGGTGGTAGTTCAGGAGGATGTTAAAGATCCCATGGAACTTCTCAAAAAGAGTAGGGGAATTTTTATAACTTCAAAACAAATATTTACAAATAGTGTTAATGCACACAAACAGTAATAATAATAAGAAACAAAAATACATACCTAAAAGCAAATAAGTATTACAGTCATACATTGATTAGAATGTTGAAATACAGACTACAAGATAAGGAACAGTAATAATAAATTAAAAAAACTGAAAATATATTTCCCCCTCACTAAAAGTGTGGGGGTGTTCATAGTCAAAAACAGAAAAAAATTATATGAGAACATACAAATCTATATACAGAAAATGAAAGACAGTGAGAAATGATAATCTAAACGTAGATTCTGAAAGAAAAATTTTGGGAACAAAAACACTATTTCAAAGACACCATACATTTCACATTGAGCTCTATAGGAAGGTTTCCTATTAAGACCTGTCTCCTTATTTGGCGTAAACCTTCAATTGTCGGATAGGGTTTCAAAAAAAAAAAAAAAAAAGCGCTTTCTACAAATAATGTATCCGTACAGATATATTTCAATTACATCTTGTATCCTCAATGTTACAGCCAGTCTAGGCCCGTCCAGTGTTACTGAAAGGACAGTGGACTGTTCCTTTGTTCTTGTTCAATAGAAGATACATTTTCCTGACTGGCTTGGAAAAGTTGTTCAGTTGACCAAACAATTTGCTGAAGAGTAAATTTACATCTTGCTTGTCAGATCCAATATTTTAAGCATGCAGTAGTAATTCTAAGGGTACTTTTATTATAGGGGATCCTTATGCTTGGAAAAATCTCTAAATACAAAACCTCAGGCATCACAATGTATAGTGGGAAAAGTGGCCATCTTTTATACAATAGGGCCCAAAAATCAACAATAAAAGGACATCCAAAGAAGAGATGGTCCATAGTTTCTTGTTGTGCTATACAAGATAGTTTGGGGCACAACCTTTCTGATATCCCTTTATGTTTCTGATTATCTTTAACCAGTAGTTTGCCATGGGCACAAAGCCACATGGTAGCCCATATCGGGGGGTATTCTTTTATCCAAAAATTGATCCTAGATTTCTTTAATCTCCTTCTGAGGTCTAGTCAAATAAAGTGGGAATGCTATGACATTTTTCTGTTGTATGTGGGAATAGAACTATTTTCTGTCATTTGACAAGATAGATGTCAATGAGATATTCCAGGTTTTGAAGTTTACCAAAGCAGTCTCGGATATAGTTTGGATAAGATGTCAATTTGGGTTGCTTAGATAAAATATTGGTTTGTTTCCATGCTTGTACTGGGGCGAGCAGTGATCTGCCACCCAGGGGCACCAAAAGGTTAAACTCTCCGAAAGGATAGGTTTGATATTGGCGTATAAGAAAATACTATGCTAGAAGACAATAGGGTTAATCGTTTTCAAACCTCCTAATGCTTTCTCAAGTTATAATGTACTTCTTTTAATAGGGTTTAATCGACTACCTCAGATGTTTTGAAAAAAAAAAACAACTGACGAGTCAAGTTTCTAGAATTTTAGGTGGGGGTAAACATAGCTAAGGTATAAGAACATGGGTAATAAAAAAGTGTGGATCGTATAAATTCTTTTTTGTGCACATTCTCCATTGATTCCATTGTGCAATTCTATCGAGAACAATATTGATTGTGTAGTCCCAATTAAAGTGTGCAGAATCTGAATGACCAAAATAGATCCCTAAGACTTTTGTTCCTGAAGGAATCAGTGGGATGTCAATTATCTGATCCATTTTGTAGGTTTATGTCCGATTGGAATACATTTGCTTTTCTGCAAAGTTAATCTGAGATTCTGAAATGAAAGAGAAGTCCTTAAAGATTTGTTCTATGGGTAAAGTAGACATGTGATCTACTATTATGATATACAAATCATCGACATATGCAAGGGTGTTCACTTCTATGTCTTGAATGGAGATAGAAAGACCCCGTATATCTGGGAGTATGTTAATGTGTCAAATAAGGGGGTCCAGAGACAGTAAGCAAAGAATAGAATTAAGAGGCTATCCTTGATGCACCCCTATTTTTATGCTACATGGTGTTCCTATTCTTCCATTAACATAGGGGGATAAGGTTGCTTGCTTATAGCATAGCTGTATCCATCAAATAAACTGAGCGGGGAATCCATACTCTGCTAGGCAAGTCCATAGATAAGTGTGTGAGACCCTATCAAAGGCCTTTGATTGGTCTGTATTCAGAAAGTATCATCAATTCTCCATTATCACCTTTCTCTAAGATCTCTCTCTGATCATTGTTAATATATCCAAAATGTTTCTTCCTGGTATGGAACATTCCTGGGTATGGTGTATCATTGAAGGTATCACCTCCATGATCATGATTCTGTTGTTCAGTAATTTTGTTAAGATCTTGAAATCAGAGTTAAGTAATGAAATTGGTCTCCAATTAGATAAGATTATTTGTTTCCTGATTTATGTATAAGGATCATTAATCCAGAATACATGGCCTCGGATAATATGTCAGAATCTAGCATGTAATTGTAAAGGACTGTAAGTTCAGGAAGTAAGAAAGGTATGAGTTTTTATAGAAGGAGTGGGGTAACCCATCTGGCCCCAGCGCAGCTCCTATAGTAAGCTGTGATATGACTGCAACCAATTCTTTCTCTGCAATGGGGCTAAGAAGCAGAGTGCTATCAGTCAATGAGAGTTCTGGCTAATGGCACTTTTGAAGCCTTGCAATGGTTTCCCCTGACCTCTTATGGGCAGTCCCATATAGAGAGCCAATATAGTTTTCAACTGTGGCCATCATTTTTGAGTTTCTTTGAACAGTCCGGTGTACTAATTTTAAGGAAGAAATGTTTTTTTGTTTGCATGAGTTGTACAGTTTTCATAAGGGTTAGCGTGTGATTGTTTCCCTGTAGTATTAAACCATTGTTCAAATTTCAGGGAGCGTCCCCTATCATACTAATAGGAGGCCATTTCTGTTTTAACTATTTTAATTTGTACAGAATAGTTTTGGTTTGAGTCTGCCTGAAGAGAAAAAAGTCGATATAATTGTTTCAGTAATTCTTCATATTTTGAGGTTTGAAAACTACCAGAGAGTTTCCCTGCTGTTTTCAAAAAGATAATAAAATCATTTTTACTGTGTTCCCACCACTCCACTGTGGAGTCATAAAGAAAAAGAACTGACTTTTGAGCAGTAATACTATCAAGAATGCCTTGTCAAATGTCCTCATCGTCTAATAAGGTAGCATTTAACCTCCGATATCCTTTCCCTATAGTCACTTCTGGGGAATATTATAGTTTAATTTCCAACAAAGAATGGTCAGAAGTGGCGACAGGGAGACCCACTGAGTGGTCTACAGGTAGGTATGGAGATATAAATCAATAGTCTATCCTGGTTTTCAGGGTCCCTCTAAAATATATAAACTGGGGGTTGGGGTGACATTCCACAAATACATCCTTCAATTTCGTTAAAGTCAACATTTTGTTTAAAAACCCAGCATCACAGTAAGTTTTATCTGATGCTGAGCCTCTGTCCTTCTTATGCCTGCTACAATTAAAATCTTCACCAAGGAGGATGGCCTTTGCTGTCAATAAATAAGGTTGTATTTGACTAAATAGCTGTACCCTCCCAGCTTTATCCTTTATGAGGTGAAAATCTTGTCTCTCAAGTCTTACATCCAAGAGCATAGTCCGTCCTGGGAATATGTCTAACACTCAAGTTACTTTTGTTAAAGGATTGTTAACACAAATGCCAATTCCACTGAAGGTGTCTTCCCCCACAGACCAGTAGGTAGCTCCCCATATCCAATTTACGCTTCCATTTTAGATTTCAGTAGTTGTGGTTAAATGGGTGTCTTGGAAGAAAACAAAGTCATATTTATGTTGGGAGAAATAGGAAAAAGTGTATTTTCTTTTCCTGTTTGATTTTAAACTGTTTGCGTTGAGGGAGGCTAAGAAAATAGCTGGCTCCATTCATGTTAGTCCAGGGCCTTCTTTTTTCTTAAACTATATCGTGTCTCCATTAACCTCTTTTTTTTTTTTTTACTGTTCTCTTCAGGGACAGGAACGAGTTCTTCTAAATCTTCCTTTTGAAAGGATTGTTCTGATGGAATGTTGGAATCATCATCCATTTCTGTCTCACCCCATGATAAGGTCGAAAATTTATTTTGTAGTGGGATACTTTCAGTTGTCATGGAAGGAGTGCCAGACTCCCTGTTTCCTTTGGAGCATACAACTTGGAAGGCAGGCTCCTCTGAGGGAGGCAGAGGGGGTGGGGGTGGCATTTTGGCCTCAGGAGCATTGCTGTCTTCGGGGAGGGTGCAGAGAGTCAGCACCCAGTGCAGGAAGCGTAGAGGAATTTCCCCTGTGCCCTAGCCAAATTTCCCCCATTCACTAAAAATACCAACAACAGCTTAATCTGGTTCAAGGTCAGATGGCATTTATCTGTATCCCCCTCCACCGGGTTGTGTCTAGTGAACTTACCCAGTCAACACAAACTAAATAAAATATGACCTACAGTCATCCTGTAAAAACAGACTGAAATGGCATGGGTTGTATAATATGGAAACATAAGGCCCAATATGCAGCTTCTCCTTCCTGAACTCTATCAGGTCTCTTGGGCCAGTGGAAATCTCTATTTACCCTCATTCCTTCAATCAGTGCCCCCCCATATGCCTCCCAGTGCTGTCACTGAATACAAACCTTATCTACCTTCTCAGTATGGATCCCAGCGCTCTCACCAAATGTAGGCCTTGGGCCCGATTTTCAAAGACTGACACAGGGTTGCATCAAGCCCTTTGTCATCCGAAGTGTTTGATTCAGCTGGGCCAAACTGTTTGATGCAGTCTGCACCTGATTTTAGTATACTGGATGCAGTTGAGACATTTTCTGCAATTTACAGCAGTTTGTGTCAAAGCTTTGGTGCAAGTCCCATAAAACGGCTCCCCAAATGGCACAAAGTTAGATTGGGGGAACCTGGTATAACTTGGGGCATTTGGCATACCAATGCTAAATGCCATTGGTGTCAAAGGAATGCCATAAGTCACCAGCGCCATATGTTTGGTGCACTGGGGACTTGTGGCATCTGCAACACATTTGAAAATCAGTCCCAGTTGTTTACCTCTCAACCTCCTGTTGTTGTCACCGAATGTCATCCATGAAAGAACTCCTGATCCCTTATCAACCTGTGAGATCGCTCCGCTCAGCCGATGAGGGGTTTCTAGAGATTCCAAGGGTGATTTTAAAATCTGCTGGGGCCCGTGCTTTTATGTTTGTGGCCCCTTCCCTTTGGAATTCTCTACCCCATCGGACTAGGGAGTGCACGACTGTGGGGAGTTTTAAACAGGCTTGAAATCCTTCCTGTGGGAAAAAGCTTATGGCTTTACTGTTCACTGATTTGTTTCTGTTTTTATAATATTGATTTCTGTATTTTTATTTTATTTATCTTATTGTATTGCGCCTTGATATTTGAAAGGCGCAAAATAAATAAAAGTATTATTATTATGTTAGACCCACACCCAGTATGGATCCCAGCATGGTCAGAATGCCGGTCTTGTCTGCCCTCCACTCTAATGGTATGGATTCAATTTCTGTCACCGAATGCAGTCTTTGTCTGCCCACCACACAGAATACAGGTCCCTTGTGTCCAGTGGCACCACCACCTCTGCACCCTATACCAGTATTCATATATGGTATGATCTAAATGTTGCCCCCAAACCCACCAGCCAACCTCCCTAGTCCATACAGCAGCTGGGATAGCCACTTCATTGATCTCAATAACTGGCTTCTATCTGCCATACACAGATCCTTTATCACTACACCATGCATGTATGGAACATTGATACAGTACCTGAAAGTCAGCATTTGGCCAGGGAGATGAGTGGAGGGACTGGGGTGGGTGGTTAGGATGTTCTGGAAGCAACAACTATATTATACTGTCCATGCATACTGGGCCAAGGTGCTCAAGGGAGGTACTACTGGATGCCATTTAATTGTGTACTGAGATGAAAGTGGCCAATGATTGCTTTAATGACTGCAACAGGATCCCTACTGGGAGAGGAGGCAAACAAGGACAAAACAAATGACGGCACTGAAAACCATATTTGGAGGGGTAACTGGATAAGGATTATGTTAACTGATATTATAGGGCTCTATAACTGAATGATGAGTTAGGCAAGGAGTGAAGAAATGACAGTGGCGGGAGTTGGTGCCACTACAGTCACAAATCACTGATTATGGTCTGAGAAAGCTACACTCCTAGATCTTGACCAGCAGAGATTAAACCTCCATGCAATTTGAGGAACAAATGCTTGTTCCTGATATTTGAAAGTGTACAATAGGATTCAAATATCCTCTTAGGGCCTTATAGGGGAAAAGAAGCCATTTGCATGGGGGCAGTCAAATATAGCAATTAAGTGCAGAAAAACAAACTACTTTGCTCCTTGACAGCACAATTTGTTAGCTATAGTCATATAGCTTTATTATAGCAGCAGGGGTTGTACTTTGTGCCAAGCATAGCTCTTAGTGCCTTACTTTGTGTTATGCCTCTCGTGCTAGAAAAAGGTTTGTATGCACTATACAAAGGTATCCATCTTGCATCTTTGAACTATTCACCTGTATGTTAGCTGTCTAAGCCATATCTTCCAGAGGAGCTCTTAAGCTTTGCCGGCTAACTTGAGCAATTTTGCTAGAGACTTGCAAATGTTAGTGGAGGAACTAGTTATATAAATGTCATGGGTCTGGTGGTTGCTAGGCCCCATAAGCTCTGGGATTTTAGATGCTCTGTAGTGCATTTTAGAGCTATTTTGAACATACAGTGCACTTCTGTTATGTATCCCCACCACACCTGGCTCAATGGAAATAATTTGTCTGTTCCTTACATAATATTTTTGGGGGTTATTCTCTGAAGACCCATTTTATCATCCAGTTCACATATGGTACTTGAACCCCACAAACCAACCTTTTGTATCTCATGGGGGCAGCCTGATAAATGATTGATACAAAGTAAAAAAAAGGAGAAAACAGTGGGGTTGACAGTCAGAGGAACTCAGATGCTCTTCCCCATTCACATGACTGTATCATGCCTCCCAGTTAACACTTTATCCAGCACCTCTTCCCCCTTCCCCTAAAAAACTAGGCAAAACCAGAAAGGTTAAAAAACTAATGACCACATTCAGCTCTTAAATCATTCACTCATTTCTCTCAAATTTTGTGGGAGGCTGTGCAAGGATAATGAAGGTTCGAGGTTTTTCTTTACAACCCCAGAAGTTACATAATCCCCTCCACCAGCAGAGCAGAACCAGGTTTATACAAATGAAAGTAAGTCCCAGCCAGAGTAAGATATTAAAGCACTGTTCCTCTCCCAGCATGTAGGACTCTCACATGGGCATTGTTCTCTCTCTGTCTCTCCACCCATTGTATGGGCATGGGCTGTATCAATCTGGTGCAAGCACACCAGCCCAGGCAGGATAAGAAGGAAAAGTGTGCCAGTACTCTAACCTTGTCTCCAGATATTGTGTTCTTCTTATGGGGTACTGGGGTCAATAACTAAAAGTTGTGTGCCCCTGCTGCTTCACTACTAGTCTTCTTGCCCCTTCTCATGCATCAGAAACTACTGGTTCCTGTCACTGTGCCTGCCTAAGAGCCCACTTACTGCTACCATTTGTACACTGGACCAGTCAGCATGTAGGGAACTGTTGTTTTTCTCACCCACCCAGACCGAAAAGAAATCAACATTGCCAGTACGGCACAGCTGATCCCGTGACTCACTCCTTCTCACCCAGATCCACAAGAAACTGCTATGGCTGCTTCCATGGCTCATCCTTCTCTCCCACGTATATCGAGGGAAAAAAAGACAGAGAACACTCACAGATCCAGCACAGCTTTTCTATGTGGCCGAAAGCCGTATGTTGGCTCCTGAATGGCAGATAGGATAGGGAAGCACACAGCCAGTCCATTCATAGGGGTGGGGGTTCCACCAGAAGTGATAATTAGTCCTTGGGCGGCAAAGGGGGTCCAGTTCTAGGCAGGGTTCTGTGTGCAGTTCTGGAGATCCCATCTCCACAGACATAGACAGAGTGGAGGCTGTCCAGAGGAGGGCAACCAAAATGGTGCAGGGTCTGCACCAGAAGACATAAGAAGAGAGACTAAAGGAGCTTAATATGTATACTCTTGAGGAAAGAAGGGGAGGCATGATAGAAACTTTCAAGTACCTCAAGGGAATCAACAAAGTCCAAGAGGGTAGTATCTTTCAGAAAAAGAGATGTGCAAGAACAAGGGGGCAAATTTGAAGATAGAAGGGGGAGTGCTCAGAGGTAATGTAGAAGTATTTTTTTCATGGAGAGGATTGTGGATGCATGGAACAGCCTTCCTGAGGAGGTTGTGGAATCAAGAATAATGGGAGAATTCAAGAATGCATGGGACAGACATAAGGAAGTTCTAGTGGGGGTAGGAAGAAGTAGGCTGTTGGTTAACTAGGATCTGCAGCTTATCCATCAGGTAGGAAAATGGGCAGACTAGGTGGGTCAAGCAGTCCTTATCTGCCATCAAATTCTATGTTTCTAGGGTGGTCAGGGGAGAGGTTTGAGTGGGAGCTGTTTCACCATGGACAGAAGGGGGACAAGTACAGGTCAGGGTTTTGGAGTGATAAATAAATAAGTAAAATTAATTTATCAAGAACTCCATCACAGAGGCTCTGGGTGCTGTACAGGCAAGTAAAGATTAGAAATAAATACCACACATCACTGCAATAGCACATATCAGCAATGACTAAATAAAATACTTATTTAAAATAAATAATTCAACAGTCTACTATTATCAAAGACTCACAGGCAGTTCACAAATGTCTCTCTAAAAAGATGTGCCTTTAGATCCCGTTTAAACACCTCCACTGACAGGGCCTCTTTCAAAGATCTTGGGGGTGAATTCCACATAGTTGGGCCTGTCACCTTGAATGATCACTCTCCAAAGGTCTTTTGCCGACCACTGGAAACCACTAGGAGGCCTTCAGTGGAGAAGCGGAGAGCTTGCACAGGGTGGACAGTAGTCAAGAGGTCACTCGGGTAGCCAGGGCTCGATCCTTATGGGGCCTTATAGGTGAGCAAGCCCAACTTGAAGGAGATTGTCCATCTCACTGGCAGCCAGTGCAGGTCACGTAGGACTGGGGTCACATGACAAGACCTCGGGAGGCTCATCAATAACCTGGCTGCTGCGTTCTGCACCAGTTACAGGTGATGAAGGACCCCTCCACTGACCCTGAAGTAAAGAGTATTGCAGTAGTAGAGTCTAGATGTTACAAAAGCATACACCATTAAGGGAAGGTCATCATGTGGGATTAAGGCTTTGATCCTGGTGACATTCGTAGGGTGGAAAAAAACATTCTGGACAATGGACAACACCTGAGCCTCAAGTGTCAATCCATCATCAAGGATGACAGCCAGATTTTTCACCTTAGTAGATGCAGCCAAAGGACTAGGGCTAACGAATAACCCTGTTCCCATCCTGGTAGCACCAGCATCCTGCTGATGACCAGGCTGAATCACTAGTGCCTATGTCTTGTTGGGGTTGAGTCTCAACCAGCTAGAGGACATCCAGTCCTTGATCTTGGCCAGACATTTATTAAGTATCTCCACAATGTTACTCACCCTAAGAGCAAATTACATATACAGTTGGGTGTCATTTGCATAACAGTGAAAACTCAAGCTGTATTGTTTAATGATCTCATGAAGAGGAAGCATGTACACTACAAACAACATACTGTAGGTGACAGGATCCAGCCCTGAGGCACTCTGCAAGGCAGGGGTTTTGGGCAGAAGGATAAATTCCTCATTACTCCCCAGGGAGGATTCTCAGCTTATGGGGTGATAGCCTGCTCAGGAGATCCTGTGGCTGTTCTATGCTGAAGAGGAGGGAGCCTGGTCCATGATGGGTACCTGTGGGTGTTGGTACCTGCCTAGTGTTCCTGGTGGTGGCCTGTGTGGAAGAGCTGGTGGCAGGTGGGTGTTCTGCTCTGGTCTAATGAAACAAGGTTGGGTATTAGACCCCCCAGGAGATGTATCAGGGGTGGCCCAGGTGGGAGAGAAAGGTATAAGTGTGTATGGGAGCCTGTTCCAGGACTCAATAATATTAGGCAAAATGGTTCAAGAGGACACAGGCTGTAATAGGAGCCTCCACAAGTCATATGGATGGACTGTGTGGAAGAGAAGGGTATAGGTAGTCCTAGGTTTGCACCTGGTGGGAGATGAAGGGGCAGATTGGTATAGTACCCCTCTGCAAGTCTTATAGGTGGATCACGTGGGACCAGAAGTTGCAGATGGTTATGGGGCACCCCTCAGGAAGTCTTTGATGTAGTGCCGGTCAGAGATGAGGGTACAGGTGGATGTGAGACCCTGCTCCAGTGTTCATAAGGGTGGTCCATGTTGGAGTGGATGGTAAAGGCTGCTGTGTGAGCCTTTTTTGAGGGTGTGGGAGCTAAGGGCTGGTCCATGTGGGAAAAGAAAGGTGTAAGTTGGCATGGAAACCTGATCCAGGAGTCATAAGATTGGTCTGTATGGGAGAAGAGGGCCTTGTTCTGCAGTCCTGATGGTCAGTGTAAGCAAGGATGTTGCAGATGTCCTGTCCTGGTCAGCAGTGTTTGGGGCTTCTGACACTGATAGTGGGCTTGACCATTTCATCCTCCTATTCAGTATGATCTACGACACTCACACACCCTTCAAAAAGCGTAAAATCAAAGGCCATTTTAACCCCTGGATGAGCCCAGATACCCTTGAACTTATGAAAAATAGATACTATCTCTGGCATGTTGCAAGGGACACAGGGAAGCAGTCTGACATCCTGAATTGTAAATGGGCCAGGAATAACTGTACCAGGACCATCCGAATAGCCAAAAACATATAATACAAGGAGGCCCTAGCCAAAAACTGGAATGATGATCGTAAATTCTGGGCAAACCTAAAAGAGGTCACCAGATGAACAGCCCCCACCATGCTTAGCATTGATGGATGTCCCATCCTTGATCCTAAATCTATAGCCAACACTTTCAACCTTGCCTTCACCGACCTCCATAATGTCCTTCCTACCGACTTCTTCTACCTCACCAATGCTGCTGCTCCTTCACAGACCACAGTGCATCCCCCGTTTCACTTCAAGATTATTATTTTACTATCCAGGAAGCAAGGAAATACCTGTGTAAGGTGCTTAGTAAGGGGAGATACAGTGGAGATAACCTCAATCTGAAACTGATCTCGCTCTCTCTGGAAGAAATCCTGCCTCCCCTTACCCATATCCTCAACCAATCACTCTGGTTTGCAATATTCCTGTAAAAATGGAAAGCTGCAGTAGTTACCCCTGTGTACGAAAGCGGGGATGGGGCCATGCCCGAGAACTATAGACCCATCTCTATATACTTCCACCACTCTCGAAGGTCCTGGAATGAATCATCATAGACTAACTTGTCGGATACCTGGACAAACATAAGCTCCTGTGCCCTGAGCAGCATGGCTTTTGGGCAGGGCACAGCACCAATACAGCCCTCCTGGAATTCACGGGCTTAATCCATAAATCTCTCAATCTTGGACAGCTTGCTGGGACAATCTATATCGATCTAACAAAGGTCTTCGATACAGTCAATCATGCCCTCTTAGATGACCATCTCACTGCTACAGGCATTGCCCCCGAGTGGTTGCATGGTTCTGCAGTTACCTGCACTGCCGCTCCCAGCAAGTCAGGATAGGTACTGTCCTCTCAGACAGCAAACCTGTCTGCTCAGGCATTCCGCAGGGGTCAATACTGGGTCCCCTCCTATTCAGCTTTTTCTTGAATTGCCTCCCCCAAGCCAGTCAAGACCACATCCTCCTTTATGCAGACGATGCAGTTGTCTTCTCAAATGGCTCAGACCCCAGTGCCCTTGAGCAGCAACAACAGAGCGACTTCACCAGTGTAGAGATGTGGTTCAAAGATCATAAATTGAAAATGAACTACAAGAAAACAAAAACCATGCTGTTTTCCAGCTCTCTAAATAAACACAAAAACTACCCACTATCAATATGCAGTAGTGGCAGGATTTTCCTTGAACTTGTTCAACACTTTAAATACCTCAGTATCACTATTGACAACTCACTCTCCTACACTCTCCACATTGAGAACATGGCCACATAGCTGTTCACAGTTCTGTGGGTTCCCTGGTGGACTACGGGCTGCCCATATATGGTTCTACCAGAGATACTGCTCTCCAGTGCATTAAAACTGCACTCAACAAAGCCTGCTGGCTCACCTTAGGTGCACATTGACTGACTCACACCTGTGATCTCTATGCCAGGGCACACTGGCTCACGTTCAATGGCCAACTAAAATATCAATCCTGCCTCCTGGCCAGAAAGATCTGCCTTGGTCAGCTACCACCAGGGGTCCGACAACTTCTGGCTCCCAGCAATAATCCACAGCATACCCGTAACTCTGAACACCAGTCCTTCCTAACTCTGAAATGTCAAACATCTCAAGGACAAAGGTCTTTTGCTTATCATGCACCACTGTGAATCAACTCCCTCCAGGAGAACATCGCACATCTGCCCACACTGGGTACTTTCAAAATTAACTTGAAGCTCCTTATGATACACAAATCTCGATGTGGCCTGCCATTGCTAGCACCACCTTTCTACCCCCCATCACTACTTCCACCCCATGCCCCCTCAACCCTTCCCTCTCTCCTCTGAGGAGGCCCTCCTTCCCCCCCCCACACACCTAGCACCCTCTCCCTCTGCCTCCAGTCTAGTCACCCCTCTCTGATCCCTACTGCTATACTGATATTTCACTCTCCTTTTGCACATTGCACTTGGGCTCCTCCCCTTCACCCCCTTTTTTCTTTTTTCTTTAGCACTTAGCAACGCTCCAAACAACCACTTGTTTGCTGCCAACTGACTGGTTTCATCACCATTGGGCACTGTAAATTGTCTGTTTTCCTGTGACCGGTACTGTGTTTGATATATAATCCTGTTTGTTTACTTTTGTATTTCTGCAATCTTTTGTATAATTTCACCTATCTGTTGTACTGAAATGTTCTGACATGGAACCTCTGTAAAGAGCTCTGAGCTCAAATGGTTTTCCAAGTACTGAAATAAATAAATAAATAATAATTAAATAAGATGTGTTTGTGTGCGTGGTGTGGGATTACCAGTAGAAAAAAAGAGAGGTCATCCTGCCACTGTATAGATCACTGGTGAGGCCTCACCTGAAGTACAGCATCCAGTTCTGGAGGCCGCCCCTTAAAAAGGATATTGACAGACTGGAAACAGTATAAAGGAGAGCAACTAAAATGTTACAAAGAACTGCATAGCAAAACATATAATGAATGGCTGCAGGACCTAAACATGTATTCTGTGGAGCAGCGAAGGGAGAGTGGAGACATAATCGACACCTTCAAGTATCTAAATGAAATAAACAAGGTACAGGTTCAGGACCTGTTTTGGATCAAGAATCACTCAAGAACCAGGGGGCATGATACAAAGTTGGAAAGGGGAAAATTCAGGGGCAACGCATGCGAGTTCTGCTTTACAGAGAGGGTGGTGGATACATGGGAATGGCCTTCCATGGGAGTGATGAAGGCAAAAATGGTGGGAACTTTCAGAAATGCTTGGAATAGGTACAAGGTCACCATAACACTGAATTGCAGTTAAGGGACGGGGTAGGCTCAAGGGCTGACTAAATGGGCCATATGGTCCCTTGCTGCCATCACTTTCCATGTTTCTAATTAGACAGCTGTACAAATGTCTGGAAATATTTTATGATTTAAAAATCTTCTTTCAACTATCCCTGAATTTCACGAATGTTGGATGTGGGGGCATTGCTGATTATGCCTCAAACATTTTCTCCATCCCTCCTAAATTTGGCAGTTTTGTCACTGAAGGGAACATATTTCAATTGTTAACTAAAGTCCGACATTTTTGTAGCATTGAAGTTCTCATTAATACAATTCCATTCATACTAAGCAGCATAGTGTAGACAACTTCTGGAACTGATTATGTTTTCATGTGTTTGATTTTGTTCATTTTTCTATGATTTGTGAGGTACTGGGATTGAGACATATTGGTTATCCCTATTTATAAGTGACAGAAATGTCAAATTTGGGAAGGGGACTTTGGAAATTTCTGAGGCAGGGACTTAATGAAAATCAGGGACTGTTGTGAGGTATGTGTGAGGTGGGTGAGATAAAGACCAGTAGGTGACTGAGGAAAAAAAAAAGACTAGAATGGCACCATCCTCTCTGATGGTAAGTACATTGTGCTGAAATATTGTGGTTGGCTAACTGTCTCCAATGGTTTGCAAGTAGTCTGTATTAGGTTTAGACAGCTTTGGTTGTGTGCTGTCTTGCCCTAAAACATGCCACCCTTTGTAGTGGTCCCCTGGCCCCCATGAACTGAAGATTGTGTCCAGGGAGCACTTATCATATCACCAGAGGAGTATTTTTATGTGGCTGACACCTGCAAGTATTTTATGCTCCATGGACCTCTACTAAAGTGCAGATTGGGTCTGGGGTTCAGGGACCACATAGCCAGTCTGCTGTGTGTGTGTGTGGGGGTCAGCTGATGGGGGGATAGCTGGTCTCTGGGTGGTCTGAGCGTAGGTGGATCCAGCTCTAGGGAGGGTGGTGATGTGGTGAAAGAGGCTGGTCTGGGGAATTGGGGACTGTTTCAGCTGCAAGTAGGGTGCTTAGCTCAGGTTTAATGGGGTTGTTTTGAGACACGAAGTGTGGTCTGGGGTGGAGATCCAGCTGCAGGGAAGGTGGTCAACTGGGCAGATGCAAGTAGGGGGTTCATGGAGTGGTTCACTGAGGGTGCTTTGCTTGGGGGAGACTGGTCCATGGACTGAAGGGTAGTCCAACTACAGACAGGGTTGCTGTGGGTGGGTTCAAGCTGATTTGTTGAGGGGGAGACTGGTTCATTAGCATGTGCATGTGGCACAGTGCAGTGACAGCTGATTACATGGCATACAGCAGTGTGTTCAGTGGCAATTACACTCACTGGCAACATTTGCAATTAGTATGTAATAATTAAAAATACATTGAAAAATATATTAGTCTGAAATATTTTTGAATATATTTTAAATATGTTTTATTTGGTAATATATATTTCTCAGGTGTATGGAAAATATGTGACGAGCCACAAAATATGTTATAAATATATTATTAATATTCTCAAAATGTTTTCCATATATTTAAAATAGGTCTTTTTTCTGTATAGGTAAAGGGACACTGTAGCTTTTGCAGGTATTTTTATGAACCCCTACAATGAGTCAAAGTGTACTTGCCTGTAATCTGCACTCTTAACACAGTTGTTGAGCTGACTGTCCAGCTGCATCTGGGCAATGTGAAAGATTCATTTTATAGAAGATGCATTCTAGCTAACCGACAGATCTTCATGTCTCTTGCTTCCCATCCCCACTGTTGAATTATACCGAACTCATGCATGAACAAGTTCAGCAATTTTGGTGGCTAGTAAACAACATAGCTGGCATCATGGACTAAAATGCAATGATTCTGCAAATACCAGTTCTGCCACAAACTGAGTTGTGTTTCATAAAGAAATCCTTACTTGAAAAGTAGAAATGGGACCTGATGCATGCGTACCATCAGCACTCAGCGTATGTGCACTAGTACCAATGGTGAGCATGTGCTGAGTACATAATGAGGGGGAAACATTTCTTCTAGTGCCGGTGGTGCACATGCAGAGTCCCGTTTCTACTTTTCAAGTACATAATTTCTTTATGAAATACAGTGAGGTTTGTGGTAGAACTAGTATTTGTAGAATCAATGCACTTTAGCCCATGATGCTAGTTATTTTACTAGCCATAAAAATTGCTGCACTCGTTCATGCATGAGTTCGGAAGGATTCAACAGCATGTACGTGCAGGAGCAGAGCATGGAGGATATAAGGTCAGTCCATTCTGAATGCATTTTCTTAAAAAAAAATATTTTCATACTTCCCAGATACAGTTGGACAGTCAGTTCAGCCTCTGTGTTTAGAATGCAGTTTACAGGCACACATAGTTGGGGGGGGGGCATAAAAACACCTGCAAAGGTTGAGTGTGCCCCTTTAAATGGTGTTGGATGCAGAATCAGAACTTTCAATTCCACCTCAGATTTCATTGCAATGCCTTAACTGAAGGTGAAACAGAATTTGAGTCAGAATAAGAAATTCTGAAACTCTGACTAGCTAGTGACAGAATGGATTCCATAGAATTCAAGCACCCCTACTGGGTAGTACAGTGGGTAGGGAGCACTTTAAAGAACACAGTTTTTTACATCATACTTATTCATCCCTGCTAAGGAAGCTGTGGGATGGGAAACATGATGAACCTAGTTTTAGTGTTGTTGTGTAATTACACACACATAACCTGATACCCCCAAATCAGACTCTACTTATCTAATAAGTAAGATGTCTGTCCAGACCTGTAAAGGGTTACCCTCTGTAGGAACAGAATGGTTTTGGGATCAACAAAATGTATGGCTTGAGGAAAAATTCCCCACATTAGAGTTTATCTCAATCCTAGAAGTTGCCTTGCCTTGCTTAGAAAAGGCAATAATTAAAGGTAGAGCTGACTTGCTTCTGGGTGAAATTAGGGATGGGATCTGGAACATACTGTAAATGAGGCACCTGTAAAATAAGAATCAAGAGAGTGGTAAAAAAAGAGTCCATCATTCTTGAGAAAGATACGACAGGTAAAAAGGTATATAATACTTATCTGATGGATTGGAGGTGGCTCAGTAGACCTGTAAAAAAAAAAAAAAGAAAAGAGAGAGCAAGGAATAGGTTAATAGAAGTGAACAGTTTCAGAGAGCATTGAAACTAGATATGCAATGATATCCTAGCCACCATCCTGGGGTGGGATGGGGGAGATACAGAAGAAAATGATCACAGCCATCAGGACAACAACAGCTACATTTGAGTCCCACATGGTCACCTATACCCCATCACCTGCAAGTGTAGAGCATTTGCACTTTATGAGTCAGGGGTCATGGTGGACAGGGAACAGTACGGCTGGGGGAGGCAAAGGACAAATTAAAAGAAAAGACCTTAATTCCCTCAGTGAATAGTATGCATTTTTATATAGTTTTTATTTTATACTGTAATTCATTTACCCAGGATAGCTTTCATTTCAACTGTGATCCTGCGTCTATGCACTAATTTCTACAGCTGAGTGGACTGCAGATTAAGTGATTGGCTGACAGTCACACACAATAAAAAATAAATAGTTTAAAAAGAAAACTATAAAATAAACAACAGTATATCTAAATATCAGATCAATGTCAGATATTAGTGGCACCGTCTAATTCTCTTTCACAAAATGCTATTCACACACAGCTACAACAATTTCTTCAGCTAATATTCATGTTTTGTTGAGATGTTCCTCCTATTTTTGGCCTTTTGTCCCAGATTTCGTTTTAGCTAAATTGTGGCATGGGGTGAGAAAGTAAATTATCTAACAACATACATCCAGTCTTGTGACATACTGTATAAACTCTGCAAGATTACAAATATTTCATATGAATTCAAAACCTGTAGGAGAAGGCCTCAGCTGCCACCCCCCCCAACACACACAAACACATGCGGTGGTATGTACAGTATGTGTTGGTATACAATCAACTAACTGCAGTCACAAACATTTCTCAATATGAAAGTCCAGTTTCTGTTAGACAAAACTTCAAAAATGCAGTAAAAACAAAACATGAACTATATAAACATTGCAGCAAGTGATGAATCTGATGCAATCTGACCCAGCACAGGCAGTCAGAAATCTATACATAAATTCAATGTATTTCAGTTGAGACTCTCTAGAACTATTCCTAAATGAAAGGATACCTAAACAACATTTTGACAACAAACTATTTAAAAATCTGGCTCTGTAGGTGACTAAAGGAAAGGCTGCTGTATTCATTAATGCTAAAACTACACTTATATAATTTACCTAAATATGGTTCCAGAGCATTTGAATATTGTAAAATTATCCTTCCAATTTCAAAAAAACAGTCTTACCTGCTTCCTAAAATCGCTGCCAAATGTGTTATGTGATGACATCATTGGAGCCAAAGTCAGAGAGATTTATAGCTCTCTATAGTGCTAACTAGTTCTTTGTTCCCTTTGTATTGAAGTTTTTCACCCAAATGGTCAAAACCATGTGCATTATTTTGTATAAAACACATGTTAGGCTATGGTTCTGTTTGTTTTGATTACTTCAACATGCTGAAACTGTGTTTTAATCCAACCAACTTTCTCTGTGGCAAACCACAGTGCAGTACAAATCTTGAATAACCTGGTGGTCTAGCGGTTATGGCAGATCCAGGATGCTACAATGGGGGTGCTGGGGTGGTGTGCATACTTAATATGCACTTTTTAACATTTTTATTAAACCTTAATGTTTTCTGCTATTATTCTTTTCTAGTACATTTTTTGACAGACCCTACAAATGTAATCCATAGTTTGAATGCAAACATTTGTACAATCAATAAATCAGACTTCAACAAAGTGAAATGCAGCAGCAGCAAGCAAATAAGTTACAATGGGGGGGAAGTGGTGCAGCCACAGCCTTCACCACCCCCTAGATCCACCACTTTTGTGTAGCAAAGTTCTTGTGCAGTACAATGTTAGAGTCCGTACTTTCTCAAAAATCAAATATATGCTTGCCTTGTCTTATCTTCTTTGTCCATGAGAAATAAGAATAATAAGAATCAGCATTTATGTAGTGGTTTTCATATACACTGTATCCCAAAGTGCTTTACAAGCAATAGTAGACTGGTAGTGAAGTGACTGAATGTGTAGTGGCAGCCATTTCATACATTAATATCCACACACAACCTTGGACTATTGCATGAACTGGTTTTATGGGAAGGGGAATTTTGGCCAGGACAACTGGGTCAGGTAGTGATCATGGTGCTGGCAGACCCACATCTTATTTCTCACAGTAATCTGCTCATATTTATCTCCTTCTGTCTTCCCCCTTCCCTGAATATAGCAGTTCCTTGCAAGAGTGGTCTTCTCAGTCCCCATTTGGTATTCATTCTTTACTACTCCTCCTCACACCAAAAACTGGTGAGCTCATCACCCTTCTGCATCATGAATGCAAGTAGTACAGTCCCCATTTTTTTGTTGACGTATCAAGTATAAGCATATCTTTCCAGTAAGTCAGGCTGATAGCAGCAGGGAACAAGGGGAATGATGAGCTTTCACGTCCTTAAAAGACCTAGGCTACCTTTGATTAGGCACTATTAAATGATGGGTGTGCACATCATTATGCACATCATTTAATAGCGCCTGATCATAGGTGGCTTTGATCTTATATGGGTAAGAAAGCCTATTTTTCCACTTGTGCCATGCTGCTATCAACCTGGCTTACCAGAAGATCATGTTTATTATTAATATGTTAACATAACATGGGAAACTGTACTAACCATATTCATGATGCGGAAGGGTAGTGAACTCACCAGTTTTTGCTGTGGGGGAGCAGGTGAGAAGAATAAGTGCCAGAGAGGGACTGAAGAGGCCATTCCAGCAGGGTACAGCTACATTCAGGTTAGTTGAAGACAGGAAGGAGAACGTTGAGCAGATCACTGTGAGATCTGAAATGTGGGACTGCCAGCATCGTGATCACTACCTGTGGATGAAAGTAGCCAGTGATGACAAATACTCAGAGTGGCAGGGCTGCACCTAAACTATTACTTGAATTCAGTGTAGGGAGATTACCCTGAGGCGGGGGGATGTTTAGATTTGGAAGGGTGGTAGCCAGCCAACTCGCATTGTAGAGAAGAACACAGAAAAGTATTGGAGAAGAATTGCTGGGCACTGTCCTGCAGTGTTCTGTAGATTACATTAAAGGAGTAGACTGACACTGGAAGTCGGGTGGATTCGCTCAAGGTATTAGTATGCCTTTCCTGCTAATAATATTGTTATCCATTGTAAGTGCAGCCCTTATGAGGGCATGAACAGCAGTTTTTCTGGTGGGTCATGATGCTTATTGCTTGGCCCTCCAGGAAGTCCTAGTCGTTAGTTAACGAGGGGGGAAAAACACAACAGGGGAACTGTACATACTATCTTCACTGTTCAGAATGGTAGTGATACACTCAATGTTTACTGTGGGAGCAGAAGTCAAACATTGAGAAATTGGACTGGAGAGTGATTTGGGAGGCATTTTTTAACAGTGCCAGCTTATGATGCGTATCAGTAAAGGTGTGCACAACTCTATGAAGTACAAGATTACATTCTGAGGTGTGGTGTGACAGGTCTCTTCATGAGACTGTAAGAACATATGCAGCCCCAGGCAGTACTAAGGACAGGATATGGATGGTGGGGCATTCAACAGAAAGCAGGCTAGGTGCGGGGGGTCCCATGGAAAAAGAAAGCCTTATTTATGGATTAATAAGAGAGCATGAGCTCTGGAATTGAACCAGACTGGTACTTTGTTGTGTGACCCTGAGCAAGTCACTAAACATCCTTGTGCTCCCAGGCCACACCTGTAAAAAAGCTTTCAGCTTAGTGTGTCTCTCCTGGTTAACAAAAACAAAATTCAGGGCATCACATAACCACTACATCATCAGGTATTTGAGGTATTGTACTGTACTGCGGTTTGCCAAAGAGAAAGTCAGCTGGATTGCAAAACATTTTCAGCAAGTTAAAGTAAACAAAACAAACAAAACCATAGCCTAACATGTACTGATCACAATAATCCATGAGTTAACACATGGTGTTGATCATTTTCGTACAACAATTCAAAACAAAGAGGGAAAGAAGAACTAGATAGCACTATAGGAATATATGTGGGTCTCTGGCTTCGATGATGTCATCATGACTCATCACTTTACATACTTGGCAGACATCTTAGGGAGAAACCAAGGCTGTTTTTTGAAAGTGAAAGGCTGATGTTTACATTTTTCAAAAGCTATGAAACTGCATTTATGTTATTTACATAACTGCAGTTTTAGCATAAATGTAAACAGCAGCCTTTACTATACCTCACTATGAAGCCAGATATTGGAGTTTGCAGTTTTGAAAAACTGCTTTTTTAGGTACCCTTTAATAAGCACCTTTCTGAGTCAAACTCCTCACAAAACTGCACAAAAAATATCTGAATATCTGTATAGAATCCTTTCTTTAGACAAGTCTAACACAGCACAACTCCAAATGCCCAAGTCTATGATTTCATGCTGGGAGTGAACTAGGAAGTGTCTCCCACTGACAGTATCATATTCTGCCAAGAAGCCAGGGAACAGAGCAGGCAGGAAAGGAGGAGGAGTGGCACTGTATGTGAAAAATGACACAAGGGCCACAGAGATCCAGGAGGAACAAAATGGGGGAGAGATACTGTGGGTTAAGCTGGAAAGGAAAATGGGGACAGCCATCCGCACAGGTGTGGTCTATAGACCACCAGCCCAGGAGGAAGAAACAGATAGGAGCTGATGCTAGCCATCCAAGGATGGCAGACAAGAGTGAGGTAGTGCTGGTTGGAGACTTCAATATTCCAGACGTGGACTGGAGCATCCAGCAGCAGCAGCATCAACTAGGAGCAGATTCATCCTGGACTCCTTCAGGGTGCCTTCCTCAAGCAACTGGTCATGGAACCAACTTGGCAGAAGGCAATACTGGACCCTTTGCTCACAAACAGGGACAGTGTGATGGGGTAACAGAGGGGAGCACCTGAGGAACAATGACCACCAGTCATTGTGGTTTGAAATCACAGAAGAGCGAAGACAAAACCACACAAAACACGTATCCTGGATTTTTAGAGGCAGACATTGGGAAAATGGGGAGATACTTGAAAAGAGGCATTAAGGGAATGGGACAGGAATCAGGGTTGAGGAACAGTGGGCAATATTTAAATGGGGATTACAAGAACAACAGAATTATGCATTAAGCAGGCTAGCAAGAGGAAAAGGAAGAGGAGACCATTATGGTTTTCCAAAGAGGTAGCAAAGAAAGTGAAAAAAAAGATTGCATTCAGGAAATACAAAAGACACAGGCAGAAGGGGATAGGGAGAAGTACCAGGAGAAGCAAAGGAGGCATGGAGGTCAGTAAGGAAGCCTAAGCTCAGACAGAAGAACACATTGCAAAATCAGTGGGTAGAGGGGACAAAACCTTTTACAGGTACATAAATGAAAAAAGAAAGGCAAAGGGAGGGATAGTGAGACTGAAGGGGGAGGATGGGGGCCGTGTGGAGGATGACAACAGTAAAGCTGACATATTGAACAGGTATTTCTGCTCAGTCTTTACTGAGGAAGAGGAGGGTAATGGGTCTGAAGGGAGTACAAGGGGTGAGAATGCTGCAGAAATGGACATAAGTCCCTTTATAAGAGAAAGGGTCCTGAAGGAACTGGAAGTAATAAGAGTTGATAAAGCAATGGGGCCAGATGGGGTGCACCCCAGGGTCCTTAAAGAACTAAGAGAGGTGGTGGCTGAACCTCTGACTATCCTGTTTAGCCGATCACTGGAAACAGGGGAGGTACCCAAAGACTGGAGGACAGCAGATGTAGTCCCCTTATACAAAAGTGGGAACAAAGAGGAAGCAGGGAACTACAGACCAGTCAGCCTCACCTCGGTAGTGGGGAAGATCATGAAAGCACTACTGAAGGAGAGATTGGTGGATCATCTGGTTGTCAATGGACCACAGGACCCAAAGGCAGCATGGTTTCACCAGGGGAGGTCATGTCAGACCAACCTCATTGAATTTTTGACTGGGTGACTAAGGAGGTGGATCAGGGGAGGCAGTGGACATGGCCTATCTGGACTTCAGCAAGGCCTTTGACACTGTGCCACATGGAGACTATTACACAAACTGGGGAATATGGGTGTGGGCAGGACAGTAGTGTGGTGGGTAGGTAACTGGCTGGGTGGCAGGACACAGAGGGTGGTGGTAAATGGCTGTCATTCCACAGAGGGAAGAGTGACCAGTGGGTACCACAGGGATCAGTGCTGGGACCGGTCCTATTCAACATCTTCATCAGTGACATTGTGCAGGACCTAGAAGGCAGAATTTCACTGTTAGCTGATGACACAAAGCTCTGTAACAGAGTAGACACACCAGAGGGTGTAGACAGAATGAGAAGGACCTGTAGAAACTTGAAGAATGGTCAGGGTTTGGCAGTTGAAATTCAATGCAAAGAAGTGCAAGATAATGCATATGGGACACAAAACCCTGGCACAATATATCAGTTGGGGGTGAGGATATAGCATGCACCAAGCAGGAAAGGGATCTTGGGGTTATCATCTCTGATGACCTCAAGGTAGGGAAACAGTGTGACAAGGCAGCAGGTAAAGCAAATAGGATGCTGGGATGTATAGGCAGGGGCATCACCAGCAGGAAAAGGGAGGTCATAATTCCGCTATAAAAGACACTAGTGAGGCCCCACCTGGAGTACAGTGTACAGTTCTGGAGACCATACCTACGTAAGGACATCGACAGGATGGAGAAGGTTCAGAGGAGGGCAACAAAGATGGCGCATGGATTGCATCACAAGTCCTATGAAGACAGGTTGAAGGAACTGAACATGTACTCCCTGGAGGAGAGGACAGAGAGAGGGGATATGATAGAGACATACAAGTATCTCACAGGGAGGAACAGGGTGCAGGAATACACTATTTTTAAGCGAAAAAGATGTTCCAGGACTAGATGACTAGATGTTCCAGGACTCTGGGATGAAGTTGGAGGGAGGACGATTCAGAGGAAACATAAGGAAGAATTTCTTCACAGAATGGGTAGTGGACAAGTGGAACACCCTGCCAGAGGAAGTGGTGGGGGCTGAAACAATCACAGGATTTAAGAATGCATGGGATAGACATAAAGGAATTCTGGAGGTCAGGGGTAAGGGGCAACAGACTTCTAGGAAAACATAAACTGAACTTACAAGCTCAAATGGGCAGACTGGGTGGGCCATAGTCCCTTATCTGCCGACACTGTCTATGATTATTGGAAATGAAGTTTTTTTCTAAGCAGATTTTAAGGCAATATACAAGTAAAATCTGTTAGTTTTTCAAGGTGCTCCAAATGATTTATACAAAAAATGGGGTTATAAGGGTGATTACATGAGGGTGTGTCTTACAGGACTGACTTTATTTAACCATTTACTTACCCAAGGTTGTCAAAAAAGATAATGAAGGATCTCTTTTTCAATGAAGTCCTGTCTTTTTTTGCTCAATTTTCAGAAGCTGAATAGAGCCTAGGGAGATCAAATATGGTCACATCTGAACAAGAAGCTACTGTGGCAGGCCTCATAAATGATATTTAAGCAATAGGAAATCACCTGAAAATCACACTCTTGGGGTGTAAAGTGGCACAAGGCCGAGTTGAGAGACACATGCCCCCTAGGGTGTGATTAACACACAGATAGACATGCAATTGGAGGATCATTTGACCAACAACAATATCTACGATTCTCTCCAATCTGGATTTAGGAAGAGGCATAGTACCGAGACAGCACTTGTTCGGGTACTAAATGACCTCCTAATAGCGAGAGATCGTAAGACCTGTTCTATTTTGGTACTTCTTGATCTCTCAGCAGCATTTGACACTGTTGATCATGGTGTGCTGTTAGAGCGTCTGTGGTCCATCTGTGGATTATCTGGTATGGTCCTTAGGTGGTTTAGATCTTACCTTGAAGGTAGGACTCAGAGGGTGGTGTCAGGAATTTTTTCCTCAGCATCAGTCTCCCTATCTTGTGGGGTACCCCAGGGCTCTATTCTAGCGCCTATGTTATTTGCGGTGTATATGCTGCCGTTAGGAGCGATTATATGACGATACGGTCTGGGCTTCCATTGCTATGCCGATGATACCCAGCTGTATATGTCTTTCATGCCCGGCCAGGATGCTGCCTTGTCGGTATTTAATAACTGCCTTGCAGAAATCCAAGATTGGATGAATGGGAGTTGGTTGAGGTTAAACCCGGAGAAAACTGAGGTGCTGGTCGTGGATAAAGGTCGCTGTGAGGCGGGTTGGCCGGCTGGATCGCACTCAGGCTTAAGGCTTGCAGGCGTTCATCTGCGACATCAGATCAGGTGCGGAATCTGGCGTAATAATTGATGACCGCTTGACACTTAAAGCTCAGGTGTCAGCGTGGTCAAAACTTCCTTTTCCATCTGAGGAATATCGCCAGGGTGAAGCATCTGGTTCCTCCAGAAGAACTTCCAACATTGATCCACGCCTTACTCTCGCCTTGACTATTGCAACTCCCTGTACCTAGGGCTATCGGGGTTGAGCTGTCGTCTGCAGCTAGTGCAGAATGCGCGCCAGGTTATTGACTGGTTCTTCTAGATCCAGTCATATAATGCCTGTGTTCGCGGACTGCACTGGTGCCAGTATTTTGGCGACCGCTTCAAGGTCGGTTTGCTGACCTATAAAGCCCTACATGACCAGGGACCTACTTACCTGAAAGAGCTCCTTTGCCCTTACTGTCCCTCCCGCCTCCGATCCACTGACGTAGGGATTGCTGGAGATTCCTAGGTCCATTTGAAACGTCTGGGGCTAGATCATTTAGTTTTATGGTCTGACCCTGTGGAATTCTCTACCTCGTCAGGTGA
The DNA here is from genome assembly GCA_016271365.2 of Neoceratodus forsteri. Classification (NCBI taxonomy): domain Eukaryota; kingdom Metazoa; phylum Chordata; order Ceratodontiformes; family Ceratodontidae; genus Neoceratodus; species Neoceratodus forsteri. The sequence continues at coordinate 952,982,542 of CM028129.1, read as the reverse complement.
GAAATAGTCCGACTGTCCTGAGTTTTAAAGGAGCCTTGAAGACCCATCTTTTTAACATAGCTTTTATTGATTTATAACAGTTTTAGATTCGTTTATTTATTGTTCTATTGAATTGTACAGGTGCTTTGGTTTTAAGAAAAGCGCCTTCTTAAAAATAAAGTTTGATTGATTGATTGATTGATAATGCAACCCCTTTGAGAACCTTATTGCTTTTTTAGCAATGTGAATAAAAAATATTCATAGTAGCTGTTTATTTTTTATTAATTATAACTCTTTTTTATTTAGATAGTCCTTCCACCATCTGATCATCAGTCCTCAGTCATTTTATGTTCCAGTTTAGCTTGCAGACATTCAAAGACAAAAGTCTATATATGCAGCAAGCTCCCAGCATCAGTTTGGTGGCTGGCAGCTGAGGAGGTGTGCGCAGGGATGTACAGCTGGCCATCTAAACCTGTGGCACCATCTTTCAGGTATGGGCTTGGGGGAGGGTGGTTGTCAGTGCCGTGGGGGTCCACTGACCACAAATGATGCTGCTGGGCTCTGGGTTTGGGGGTTGGGTTGTTTGGACCAGGGCACCTCGTGTGTGGGGGGGTCATGTTCTTCACTGGGGACGGGGCAAACGTGTTGCGGGGGTGCATTGCTACATTGGTGACAGGGCAGACGTACTGTGGGGATGCATTGACACAACAGGATTGGTACAGTCATGTGTTGGGGTAAATTGAAACTACAAGGATAGGGCAGTCATGTGTTGGGGTTCACTGAAACCACAGGGATGGTGCAGTCATGTGTTGGGTGTTCATTGAAACTACAGGGATGGGGCATTTGTGTGTTGGGGTATGCTTTGCTACAAGAGGGAGGGGCAGTTGTGTGTTCTGGAATGCTTTGTTACAAGGGGGACAAGGCAGATCTGTGTTGGCAGGTGGTTTGGCAGTGCGGTGGATGACCAAGGTGTTCCAGGGGCTCAGGCAGGGAGTCCACTGGCCAGTGGGGTATGGCTCCATTTGTCTGGGTGCCTGAGTTGACTATTCACACATCTGGACCAGTACCTTCACATACATGTTTTTCACTATGAGGTCCAGGACAGGCATCCAACTGGATTCATTCCTGGGACTGCTACTCCACCTGGGCTGCCCTGCACAGTTCTGCACACTGGGTGGATGAGGCTGTGGACAGGTGCTCCACAGGTGCATGAGGTAGTGAATACCATGCACCCTGCACCTGTCTGAGGTTGCAGAGCTATGCAGGTGGTGTACATGCCTTTGGCATGTACCTACCGCCTCATTCATGCATAGCCCCCATTTAGTGGGCCCTAACCAGGATCTATGAATATACTGTGTGATGATTCTACTGACATAAGAAAACAACATATATTCAGCTCAAAATTAGTTCATTAATCCTGAAATAACTTTGTATATTTTATAATTTGGGGGTTACTGTGTTGGTTTCTTTCTACCGTGTTTGTAATTGAAACCACACGGTATACCCCTCTGACAGTGACACTTCAACAGTGACTGACACTACAGCGACTACAGTGTCAGGTTGCTGTAGAGTCAGCGTTGGACTCCAGCACAGTATTTTGGGGGTCTTGCACCCCCTCCCCTAATCAGCTCTCACTCTGAGTTGATTATATTTATTGGGGGGGTGGGGGTACAGCCCCCACATATGGGGGGTTCGGCGGCGAAGCCCCCAAAGAAAACATGTCAGTAAGTTAGAAACCATATGCCAACAGCAAATGCAGTCTACATGACGGTTTCACTGTACGGTCATTTGACAAAATTTTTGTCGACAACCGACTGTAGATCTGAAACCACACTATGTAATTGTAAACATTGTAACAAACATGTCAATAAAGGATGACATGAAAATAGAGAAATGCATTTTTTTCATCAAAATAAGTACTACTAAAATGCTGGAGAACTACAGCAATGCAGAAGTAGAGTCCAGGGTTTATTATTATAGCTATAAATATGAAGTTACAAATTTGAGGGTCATGTGGGTGGGGTGGACACTAGGGTGGTAATGCTGTGCCCGACATATTCTTTTATATTTACTTTTTTTTTCCTATACGTCTCCAAACCCCTTTCAGCTACTGCCCTAGTACCATTCCCAACTTCTCTGAGTCTTAACTTCATCTCTGACACCCTCCACAAGTGCTGTCAGTTTGTTGCAGGCCCTCTTTGAAGACCAAATTCAGCAGAGCAGTGTCTGAAGTCAGCAACCATGATCCTGCACAGACCTGGCCTTTTATCCTGTAATTGTTCTTCCTACGCTGAGGCAGCAGCACAATGCTTCCACTGCACATGCAAAGAATAGATAGAGATGTACTACAGCATGTGTACCTTTCACTTTTGCAATTCCCCAAAAGTGTGAATGCTTACATTCCATGTTGCAGAGCCAAGCTGATAATGCTTGCTACCCTTTTTCACTCTCTACAGCCAATGAGAACTTCTTTTTTTTTAATTTATTTTTCTCTCCAGTCACCAGTCCCGAGGCATCCCTCAGACGTTGCCTGGTTGTCCCACCCATCCTGAGATCCTCCAAACCCTAGATTCACCTGGAACTCCATCTGGACACCTCATCCCACCAGACCCCCCAGCTTGTGCTCCCAGTGCATGGCCACCCTCCTCTTACCTTGGGCACTCCTTGAATCCAGTCTTTTTGGGCATGGTGCAGACCAGAAGATACTAGGACCATGGAGGGTCTGGGGCTGGTGCATTGTCTCCTCAGGAACCAGGGTTTTTTCTCCTTTCATGAACATGAATGTGCCCCCCCTGAGGCGAGGACATGCAGTGATATCCAGCATGGAATGGGCGCATTTGAGCCCCAGCCCATGGACGTCCCCTGCAGCCTCGCCGCAGACCCAACATAATCCTGGCTGTTGCACCCCCAGTCTCCACTGGTTGTCGCTGGTGGCAGGGAGTCACAACCGACCTCACCCTGGAGAGAATAGCTGTCAATGGATGCTCTATACTCTCCCTCCCTGATCAACCTCCAGCAACCCAAGTTTTCTCCTGACCCCGGGTCACCGGCGTGGTAAGAGGTAAGGCCAGAGGCACCTCAGCCCTCTACACTACTGGGCCAGCTGACCTGAGAACTTCTGTGTGGTGAGAGAACAGAGAAATGCTGTTGTCAGATAGATGAACATTCTGCAGCTATAGTGCTACCATTCATAATGCCAGTGACTTGGGTTCATAAGCAAACCCCAAGCATCAGGGGTCAGCTGGGGGAGGAGGACTGAGCATCCCAACGGATGCTCTTCTCCTCCAGGAAGGGTTGGTCACTGCCCCCACTGCACTCCTGCCACCTAGGTGACCATGGGTGACAGAGCAAAGGAGATAAGCAGGTTAGGGTCTGGATGATGGCTGGTTGGTGCAACACATGCCATCATGAGTGAGTACACCTGTTCCTTTGCATGCCACCATCAAGTGGGGTGAAAAGAAGTTAAAAGAACAGCTCTGGAGGTCACAGGTGATAGGACCCTTATAATCCAGGGCCCTAGTAACATTCAAGCATTCATCACGCTGCCCGTCTGATAAATCTGTGAGAATTTAGGGATACATTTGCTGCCATCGACTCTGCAGTTGGGGTGGGGCAAACCATTACTCCATAGAGGGGCATGCAAGAGCTGGCATTGCAAAGTGAGACAGTAAGTACCTTGGGATCCCTGAGAGAGATGGCAACCAGAGACCAGCAGGGGACAAAAACTATATGAAAAAAATGTAAAAAAAAAATGCTATTGCAAATGCTACATTCTGATTGGCTGTTTGCATTTCAACAGCCTACATTACTCTCTGTTATCATGAGCCCAGTCGTGGTGCATGAATTCTTTCTGTCAGCTTTTCATTCTCTATTACTGCAATGACTAGAATGATTCATTCAAATTTTGAACAATCATTTAAACAGAATTAGCTATTGTATCATAAAGGAATAATCGATAGGGTGTAATGTGTTGGCACACGCCTGGGGGTTTGGGCACGATGCCGCAGGCCGAGTGCATCCAATGCCCCAGGTGTGGAGTTATCCCAAATGACACATACCCTGGAGTGCATTATTCCTATTATAAAATGGCTTGTTGTTATACAGAATAAAAGAAATCATTTTAAAGATGTTTTTGTGTGGAAAAATATTTTTTGTTGTTTAAGAGAAGATGAAACAATCAAGCACATCATCCAGCAGAGCATCAAGCGCATCATCCAGCAGAGCATCAAGCACATCATCCAGCAGAGCATCAAGCACATCATCATCTACATGGGTTCACAGTGCTGAGACTAGACCTGTGGCGACATGCTGGGATAACGCCATGGGTCCAGCACCAAACTGACCAATCACAGCCCAAGATTCTTTCTTGCCATTGTATAATGTTTGATACACAAGGTTTTATTTCTAATTTTTGGTAATGTGTGTCTCAATGTATTACAATAAAATATTTGATAATGTAGATATGTGATGCATATAATAAATATTTTAAATTTTTGTGGTAACTTGGGCACATTGAACATTCTTGATTTAATTGTTCACAACTGTGTACTTTTTATCAATTTTAATATTTATGTAAATAATTACCATACAATTTTCTTAAATTTTAAATAAACACTTTGTGCTCTATGCACAAAAGTGTGGAGTGACTACGCATTATGGATTAGTGGCGCATAGGCTCCCCACACCCAGTACGCCCCCTGTGTGGGATGCCCAATAGGGGTGTGCATCCCATATACACCCAATCCCCCCAACTGTGTGGACAGCAATGTGGATGGCCCACACTACGTGCCATTCACTAAGGAGTGTAGTGCTGTGCACCGGGGGTGTATCAGGGTGCCGGTTACGCTAGAGGGGGACCCTGCCATAATAAATCAATGCACCCAGCCTGTGGCACACAGGGCACCAGCCCAGTCCTGGCCAGACAGTACAGGCTTCTCCATGCCAATCTCCCCACCTCATTCCCAATTGGCAGGCACCCTCACACGCATATTGATGCACCATCCCCATCTGTGTGCTGCAACTCCCTCCCACCACACATCACTGTCCAATTCCCTACCATATGTAGGTCCTCCTCTCCACCACACAGCTCTGTCCTGACCCCATCAGTGTGTAGGAACACCCCTCCACCACACATCCGTGCCCTGACCTGCAGTGGTGGTACCCTCCCCTCCTCCCCAAGTCACATAAGTGCCCCATCCCCAAGGTACCTGAGTCCCCCAAACAAAGGCCCCAATGTGATTTGTCCAGTGCAGTGCAGAGCATCCCATACACCCCCTGATCCTGGCATCCCTACCCCCTCATTGATATTCAATGGTCTCCCCTCAACCCCCATTCCACCAACAACACCCCTAAACCACATACCTGCCCGTTGGTGCCACAGCATGGGACAGCCAGTGGCACAGCCCTCCTCACACCTCCATGGCAGTCAGCTGTTCAGCTGTTCAAGTGATGCTGGGAGCGCACCCTTATGTATAGGCAGTATGCTCCCAGCATCACTTGGACAGCTGGCAGCCGAAGAGGTGTGAGGAGAGCTGTACCACTGGTGGTCCCTTGCCATGGTACAGACTGGCAGGTACAGGGGCCAGGAGGTTGTCGGTGCCATGTGGGTGGGGTGGGGTGAGGAGAGGCCACTGTACACCAATGAGGGGGTGGGGGTACTGGGGTTGGGGATCTGGATAATGTGGTCCAGGGCAGCTGTATGTGTGTATGTGGGGGTGACGGGTTACTGCATTCATGGGGCCAGTGCCTCTACGTGTGTTGGGGGTGTCTGCATTCAAGGATCCAGTGCCCTTACATGTGTTGGGGGTCTGCATTCATGGGGTCAGTGCCACTATGTGTGTTTGGGGGTGTCTGCATTCACAGTGTCGGTGTCTCTGTGTGTGTTTGGGAGCTGCAGTGCTGGAGATGGGGCTCTGCTGTGTGTGGGGCAATGGGCAGGCATTGGGAACTGGGGCAGGTGCTTTGTCGTATGTGGGGGGCAACTGTGCACCAGGCCATGGGTGGTGCTGCAGGGGCAGGTTTTCAGACGGGGGGGGGGGTTGTACTGCTGATGGGGACCATCTTCTCCGGTGGTGCCTGTGTGGGATGCAGTTACCAGGTCCTGCACCTGCATGCACAGGAGATCCAGTCCGTGACCCATTATGGGCATCCAGTTGGCTGCCTGCTTGGATCTGCTACTCCACCCTCATCTGCCCTGTGCATACCTGCGCACCAGGGTGGCAGGTCCATGGACAGGTGGTGGCCATTGGTGAATACCGGCCTATGCACATCTCTGCTGCAGAGCTACATAGGTGGGGTACATGCCTCTGGTATGCACTTTCGGCCAGTTGGTGTGGCACCTTTGTTATTAATGTATATTGGTATTCTTTGTATGCATACTTTCACTGTTTTCTCATAATTTGAATTCAGCATAATTTTTTTGTTAATGCAACCATTAATTAAAATTAAGGAGAAAGAGGATTTCCTGGGGCATTTTAATTCAGCAGATTTTTTTTATTTTTAATCTTCAGATTATTTTAAATTAAGCACAAAAGACTTCATTAATTTGTACCTTAATTTTAATTAAGTATATTCTGTTCAAATAATTAAGGGGTTTGGGTTTTACAAATTTATTTTTTCGGCACCCTTAATTATAAATTAAGGGACAGATTCTAAATTCAGGGGTCAATTAATTGAAAATTAAGGCAATTTTAAGCACTTTTTGTCCCATAGTGTGGAGGTCCTGAACCATCTTTGTTGCTCTTTTTTTCACACTTTCCAGATGGTCTTTATCCTTTTTAAGGTGAGGTCTCCAGAACTGGACACAGTATTCCAGGTGTGGCCTCACCAAGGATCTGTAAAGTGGGATTATCACTTCCCTCTTTGTGCTTGTGATCCCTCTTCTGATGCAATCAAGGATGTTACTGGCTTTCTGTGCCACCTTCTCACATTGTCTCCCTACCTTTAGGTCATTGGATACCATGACCCCAGGTCCCATTCTAGGTCTGTGATAGCTAATTGTTTGCCCCCAGATAGCAATATTTTTCCTGGATTTCTTTTCCCTAGGTGCATGACCTAACACTTCTTGGCACTGAACTTCAACTGCCAAGTTCTGGACCATTCTTCCAGTTTTGTTAGGTCTGATTCCTTCACTATGGCCCCTTCCTGTGTTTCCACCCTGTTGCAGAGCTTGGTGTCATCTGCAAACAGGCATAATTTCCCCTCCATTCCATCTGCAATGTCACTAATGAATATGTTAAAGAGGACTGGTCCAAGCACCGAACCCTGCAGAACCCCGCTGGTCACCATCCCCTTTCTCGACAGGGTGCCATTCACTGCAACTTTCTGGGACCTCTCCTGAAGCCAGTTTTGTCACCCAATTAACAATTTTCTCTCCTACACCTGCATTTCCCAGTTGGCTAATAAACCACCTCTAGGGGACGGAATCAAAGGTCTTTCTAAAGTCTAGATATACCTGCCTTGATCTACTACTTTTGTCACCCAGTCAAAGAATTATATCATGTTTTTCTGGCATGACCCACCAGTTGTGAAGCCATGCTGCTTTGGGTCTAGTCTCCCACTGGTTTTCAGATATCCCACTATCGTTTCCTTTAGTTATGATTCCATCATTTTCCTCCCAATTGAGGTGAGGCTAACAGGATGGTAGCTCATTGCCTCTTCCTTGCTTCTGCTCTTGTGTAGGGTACTACAGTGGCCTTTTCCCCAGTCCTCTGGTACCTGTCCACTCTCCAGTGATTAATTAAAGAGTTGGGCCAATGGAGAGGCAGGTTCCTCCCTAAGCTCATTCAATACCTGAGGATGAATTCCATTTGGTCCCACAGCTTTATCTGTCTTCAATTTATTTAATTCTTCTAGGACCCTCTCTTGTGTAAGGGAGCTTTTATCTGCTTCCTGGATGTGGAGACCCACTAGTGCTGGACCATTACCATTCTGTACTCTTGTAAAAATGGAGCAGAAGTAATGCTGCCCAGTGAGCGTTGTCAGGTATGAAGTGAGCTATGCCTCATTCAGAGACAGGAGCAGCTGCGGGTATTAAATAGTTGTCTCCAAAGTGCGGTTTTGAAGTTGGAGATTGTGGGGGCATCGGAGATGGGGGCAGGGAGCGAGTTATACCAAGATGGAGCTCTGTAGCAGAAGGACCTCTGTCCATGGGTGTTCCTGGATCTTGGGACCAGTAGATTGGTCTTGCATGAGGTTTGTGTATTTACAGAGGGTTGGGTTTGGCAGATGGAGGCTGTCATCCCGTGATGGGATAGCCCGAGAAGAATTTTTTTCATGAGGAAGCAGGTTTGGCAGCGTAGCCGTTCATCTAGATTAAGCAGTTTTGCCTTGTCATACAGCTGACATGTATGAGTGAGCCTGGGGTCACCAGTAATCAGCCTGCAGGCCTTATTTAAGGTGAGGCAAATTTTATTGAGGGCGGTAGTGTCAGCCACACTGTATACTGGCAGGTCATAATCAACAAGGGAAAGTATTAAGGAAGTAACCGCTAGTCGGAGGGCATCGGGGGGGAGGCAGTTTTTATAACGGTAGAGGATGCCAAGCAGTACATTAGTGGTGGATGCAAGCGCATCAATGTGGGTGTGGTAGGTGAGGGCTGAGTCGAAAGAGACCCCAAGGTACTTGTATGAGCGGACTTGTTCAAGTGGTTGTTTGGTGCTAGGGAGGATATGGAGTGGGAAATTGCCGGCTTTGTTTTGGGGGTGGGCAAAAAGCATTGTTTTGGTTTTTTTTAGATTAATGATGAATCTGTGTTCTTTAAACCAGCTTTCGGCATCATTATAGGATTGTTGCAGGGTGTCCTGGAGGGAGATGGGATTGCGGTGGGTGGCAAAAATGACAGCGTCGTCTGCATACAGAATAATTTTTCCAGTGCATGCACTGGGCAGGGTGTTTAGGTAGAGTGAGAAGAGCAGGGATGGAGCCATGAGGAACCCCTGAGTGGATGGGATGAGTTTTGGATAGTGTCCCACTGATTTTGACATATTGGGAGTGGGCAGATTGGTAGCTAGTGTACCAGATGAGAGGCCCAGCAGAGAAGCCAGTGTGGCTGAGGGCATCCAGCAGAAGAGGGTGGGAGACAGTCTCTAAAGCCTTTGAGAGGTCGAAAAACACTGCACCAGCTAGAGAGCTAGAGTCCAGGGAGGAGTGTAGGAAATTTGAGAACTCAACAAGTGCAGTGCCGATACTGTGACCAGCACGGAAACCTTGCTGTTCTGGGCATAGGATGTTGTATTTGGTCAGATATTCGGTGATTTGAATGGCCACTAGATTTTCTAGGGCTTTGGAGAGGGGAGGGAGGATGGAGATAGGTCGGTAGTTCCAGGCGGAGGACCTGTCGCCTCCTTTGTGTATGGGTGTAACTATGGCTGTTTTCCATGCAGTGGGGAATTGACCCAGGTGGAGGGATCGGTTTAGAAGGCTGGTGAGTGGGGCAAAGACTTCATCCAGTACCAGCCGGATAATGCTTTGGTCCACAGAGTCGCTGCTGGGACTATTGCTCTTTAAAGCTTTGATCAGGTGAGGTCTGGCTTCCTGGGCAGATACCCTACATAGGTGGAAACTGGGGAGTTGGAGGACTGGGGCAGGTAGGGAGGGGGAGGGTCAAAGAAATTACTGGGGAGGACAGAGCTAAGGTCAGTAAAAGATGTGTTAAGATAGTTAGCTATGCAGGCAGGGTCAGTGGAGGTAGAGCCATCAATGGTGATCTGGGATGGGGGAGGGGAGTGTGCTTTCCTGTTTAATTGTTTAACATTGTCCCAAAAAGTCCGGGCACACCCCCAGGAGGAGGTGAGGATGGCCTAGTAATGGTCAGCCTTCGCTTTATGGATGGCCCAGGTGCACTTGTTCCATGCAGCATTATAGGCCAGCCTATCAGCCATCCAGCCTGTTTCAGTGGCAAGGTGCCACAGGTTATCCCTAAGTCTGAGCATTTGAAGTAGAGCAGGGGTAACCCAAGGTGCATTATGTTTTTGGGATCGGACTCCCGTGAACGGTGCAAAAAGGTCACAGGCTTTGCTGAAGGTTTGGGAGAAAAAGGCAAGGGCAGTGTCTATACATAGATACATAGACAGTGTCGGCAGATAAGGGCCTATGGCCCACCCAGTCTGCCCATTTGAGCTTGTAAGTTCAGTTTGTTTTCCTAGAAGTCTGTTTCCCCTTATCCTGACCTCTAGAATTCCTTTATGTCTATCCCATGCATTCTTAAATCCCGTGATTGTTTCAGCCCCCACCACTTCCTCTGGCAGGGTGTTCCACTTGTCCACCACCCATTCTGTGAAGAAATTCTTTCTCATGTTTCCTCTGAATCGTCCTCCCTCCAACTTCATCCCATGCCTTCTAGTCCTGGAACATCTTTTTCGCTTAAAATAGTGTTTTCCTGCACTCTGTTTCTCCCTGTAAGATACTTATGTCTCTATCATATCTCCTCTCTCCCTCCTCTCCTCCAGGAGTACATGTTCAGTTCCTTCAACCTGTCTTCATAGGACTTGTGATGCAATCCATGCACCATCTTTGTTGCCCTCCTCTGAACCTTCTCTACCCTGTCTATGTCCTCACGTAGGTATGGTCTCCAGAACTGTACACTGTACTCCAGGTGGGGCCTCACTAGTGTCTTGTATAAGCGGAATTATGACCTCCTTTTCCTGCTGGTGATGCCCTTACTCCTAGCATCCACATCTATTTGCTTTACCTGATGCCTTGTCACACTGTTTCCTACCTTGAGGTCATCAGAGATGACAACCCCAAGATCCCTTTCCTGCTTGGTGCATGCTATATCCTCACCCCCAACTGATATATTGTGCCAGGGTTTTGTGCCCCATATGCATTATCTTGCACTTCTTTGCATTGAATTTCAACTGCCAAACCCTTGGACCATTCTTCAAGTTTCTGCAGGTCCTTCTCATTCTGTCTACACCCTCTGGTGTGTCTACTCTGTTACAGAGCTTTGTGTCATCAGCGAACAGTGAAATTCTGCCTTCTAGATCCTCGCAATGTCACTGATGAAGATGTTGAATAGGACGGTCCCAGCACTGATCCCTGTGGTACCCCACTGGTCACTCTTCCCTCTGTGGAGTGACAGCCATTACCACCACCCTCTGTGTCCTGCCACCCAGCCAGTTACCTACCCACCACACTACTGTCCTGCCCACACCCATATTCCCCAGTTTGTGTAATAGTCTTCTATGTGGCACAGTGTCAAAGGCCTTGCTGAAGTCCAGATAGGCCATGTCCACTGCCCTCCCCTGATCCACCTCCCTAGTCACCCAGTCAAAAAATTCAATGAGGTTGGTCTGACATGACCTCCCCCTGGTGAAACCATGCTGCCTTGGGTCCTGTAGTCCATTGACAACCAGATGTTCCAACAATCTCTCCTTTAGAAGTGCTTCCATGATCTTTCCCACTACCGAGGTGAGGCTGACTGGTCTGTAGTTCCCTGCTTCCTCTTTGTTCCCGCTTTTGTATAAGGGGACTACATCTGCTGTCCTCCAGTCTTTGGGTACCTCCCCTGTTTCCAGTGATTGGCTAAACAGGATAGCCAGAGGTTCAGCCAACACCTCTCTTAGTTCTTTAAAGACCCTGGGGTGCACCCCATCTGGCCCATTGCTTTGTCAACTCTTATTACTTCCAGTTCCTTCAGGACCCTTTCTCATGTAAAGGGACTTGTGTCCATTTCTGCACCATTCTCACCCCTTGTACTCCCTTCAGACCCATTACCCCCTCTTCCTCAGTAAAGACTGAGCAGAAATACCTGTTCAATATGTCAGCTTTACTGTTGTCATCCTCCAACGACTCCCATCCTCCCCCTTCAGTCTCACTATCCCTCCCTTTGTCTTTCTTTTTCACTTATGTACCTGTAAAGGTTTTGTCCCTTAACCACTGATTTTGCAATGTGTTCTTCCGTCTGAGCTTTGGCTTCCTTACTGACTTCCCTGCCTCCTTTGTTTCTCCTGGTACTTCTCCCTATCCCCTTCTGCCTGTGTCTTTTGTATTGCCTGGATGCTATCTTTTAGCTTTCACTTTCTTTGCTACCTCTTTTGAAAACCATAACGGTCTCCTCTTCCTTTTCCTCTTGCTAACCTGCTTAATGCATAATTCTGTTGTTCTTATAATCCCATTTAAATACTGCCCACTGTTCCTCAACCCCTGATTCCTGTCCCATTCCCTTAATGCCTCTTTCAAGTATTTCCCCATTTTCCCAAAGTCTGCCCCTAAAATCCAGGATACATGTTTTGTGTGGTTTGGTTCTGCTCTTTCTGTGATTTCAAACCACAATGACTGGTGGTCACTGTTACCCAGGTGCTCCCCACTGTTACCCCCATCACACTGTCCCTGTTTGTGAGCAGAAGGTCCAGTATTGCCTTCTGCCGAGTTGGTTCCATGACCAGTTGCTTGAGGAAGGCACCCTGAAGGGAGTCCAGGATAAATCTGCTCCTAGTTGATGCTGCTGCTGGGATGCTCCAGTCCACATCTGGAATATTGAAGTCTCCAACCAGTACTACCTCACCCTTGCCTGCCATCCTTTGGATGGCTAGCATCAGCTCCCTATCTGTTTCTTCCTCCTGGGCTGGTGGTCTATAGACCACACCTGTGTGGATGACTGGCCCCATTTTCCTTTCTAGCTTAACCCACAGTATCTCTCCCCCATTTTGTTCCTCCTGGATCTCTGTGGCCCTTATGTCATTTTTCACATACAGTGCCACGCCTCCTCCCTTCCTGCCTGCTCTGTCTCTTCTGAATATGTTGTAGCCAGGTATGGCCATCTCCCAGTCATGGTTATCATTACACAGGTTTCAGTGATGGCCACAATGTCCAGGTCTGACTGTACCATAACAGCCTCCAGATCTTCCATCTTGTTGCTAAGGCTCCTGCATTTGCAACATGGCTTTCCATGATTTGGACTCTCCCTAGTCTGCTTCACTGTTCTACTCCAGCCCCCTTCCTTGGCTGTCATTTATCCTGGTTCTCCTTGCTGTCTGCCCTTCTGCTGAATTTTGCCCTTTTCTGCTTATCCACCTTTTGGACACTAATCTCCATCTTTGCACACGCTTGCAGAGATAGCCACTCCTCTGGTTCACTGGTTCCACTGCTAGCTGTTGGGGGTGAGCAAGTAGGTACCCTCCTTGCTGGCCTGCCACCCCTTTGCTAGTTTAAATGCTTGTCATATAGCATTTAAACTTATCATTGAGTACTTGATTCCTCCAGGATGGATGCAGGCCATCAGGCTTGAACAAACCTCCATCCCTCCAGGTGGGTCCCAGTCACCAATGAATCCAAACCCTTCCTCACAGCACCAGTTCTTCAACCATGAGTTAAAGTTCCTGGTGCATGCATCCTATATGCTCCCTTGCTCTCACAGGTAGTACTTCTGAGAAAGTGACAGAAGTAGCTACTTGTTTGAGACCCTCCCAGTTTCCTAAACTCTTCCTGAACTTCCTTTGGCTCCCATTTGCCAAGTCATTAGTACCTAGGTGGATAATGACATCCAGCTCACCCTCCTGCCTTGCCTTCCCAGTGATCCCAGTATCTTCCTTCCATCCCTCCATGCCGTGGCACCTGGTAGGCACCTCACCTCCCTGTCCTCTCCCTCCTGTGTTCCTAGCTGGATCCCTCTTATGATGGAGTCCCCCACCAGGATTCACTTCCTCCTCCTCCTCTGGGGTCCCCTGCTTTCCTCACTGAGGTCACCTCCTTGGCTAACCTCCACATCCTTTCCTTCCACTTCTCTGGGTACTCTATTTGGTTGTCCTCATTTGCCAGTGTGGCATATGAGTTCTTGAGAGGAATAGGATCTGGGATGTGCCTCTGCCTGACTGCACTAACCCTCCTGAGCCCACTGTCATCCAAGTGCTACTGTTCTCGGCATCCTTTGAGGCAGCTGCATTGACTGGGTGGTCCCTGGATAAGGGTGATGGTACTCTGACCCAGTTTACTTCCACTCTGAGTCTAGTTACCTCATCCTGCAGTCCAGAGAGATGCATGCAGATAGGGCAGCACCTCAGTGTCCAGAAGGTCTGCCTGAATATGGCTGCACCACAGCCACTGCATTGCACTCCCCCCACATTATACTGCAATTCCACAACTTGTCTGCTACTGAAACTCTCTTAGTTCTCTTTTATTAACTTATAGTACTAAAATCCTGTAACTGATCCTCAGATATTTTTTTAAGGAAAAAGAAACCAATAAATAAATAAATGAGTCGAAACACTTGTCGTGTTGAGGGTGGGCTTCTTCCCCTTAGGCCCTCCTACTTCACACCTCTTACTATACCCTGTGTTTAGCTCCTGTCAATCAGATTTGTCAGGGCATATAATTAAGAGTTGGGGAAGGGGAGGGGGCAAAAATTGCAGCAATTAAAGACAGCACAGAATTACACCACCACTATGTTTTAAATTTTCAACAGCCCAAAAACAATTATAAGTAAAGACAACAAAGAAAGAAAGTATAGTGTCACTACAAGCCCACAATCTAAGTTTAAAAGAAAATTACCAATTACCAGTTACTCTAAAGCACTGAATTGAATATGTTTCCTTCCTTCTCCTTCTGGCTTCTTCTGAGAAAATCAACCTCTGTTTGCTACTTTAACTCTGACTAAGCCCCACCTCCAGTTATCACGTAGCTGAGGTCAGAGGCCAGACAATTAACACCCTTCACCCAGCTACAGGACAGTCAGACAAGCCAAGATAAAATTTGCAGCAATTAAAGACAGCAGAGAATTACACAACCACTATGTTTTAAATTTTCAACAGCCCAAAAACAATTATAAGTAAAGACAACAAAGAAAGAAAGTATAGTGTCACTACACGCCCACAATCTAAGTTTAAAAGAAAAATACCAATTACCAGTTACTCTAAAGCACTGAATTGAATATGTTTCCTTCCTTCTCCTTCTGGCTTCTTCTGAGAAAATCAACCTCTGTTTGCTACTTTAACTCTGACTAAGCCCCACCTCCAGTTATCACGTAGCTGAGGTCAGAGGCCAGACAATTAACACCCTTCACCCAGCTACAGGACAGTCAGACAAGCCAAGATAAAATTTGCAGCAATTAAAGACAGCACAGAATTACACAATCACTATGTTTTAAATTTTCAACAGCCCAAAAACAATTATAAGTAAAGACAACAAAGAAAGAAAGTATAGTGTCACTACACACCCACAATCTAAGTTTAAAGGAAAAATACCAATTACCAGTTACTCTAAAGCACTGAATTGAATATGTTTCCTTCCTTCTCCTTCTGGCTTCTTCATCAGGAGCATGGTGAAGGGGGGGACCAATTTGTCTGGACAAGAAATTGCTTGAGGTTTTTCAACCCACCCAGTCTGAGGCATCAGCGGAGTGTGGTCTGGGCTGTGAGTTGTGGAGTGGGGGTTGCCCAAAGGAATAGGATAGGGGAGTGGTCACTAAGTGAGTCTGGGAGGACCTGGATGTCATGTATTTTTTTTGGGCGGTTGGTGATAATTACGTCTAGAAGGGTGCTGGTTCCTCTGTTTGGGTTTACTCTAGTGGGTTGGAAAATGAGTTATGTCAGGTCTAGGGCTGCAAAAGAATCACGGGTGGTGGAGGAGGAGGTGCTGAACCAGTTTATGTTTAGATCCCCCACTAGGATTTGTTCTACCTTGTGAGGGAGGGTGGCAAGATAATCTGTTAAGGATATCAGCACCAGGTTCTGGTTCCTTGGGGGAATGTTGGCAGTGGTGAAGTCTAGGGGGCACCTGGAGGGGTCAGAAGCAAGTTTGAGGGTAAGGGCCTGAGCCCCATTTACAAGAGCAGGAGCAGGGAGTGCTTGTCCAGTGAGTGTGTCCCTGGTATAGATTGCACAGCCACCCCTGCGCTTGCCTACTCGGTCCTACCAGTATAGGGTATAGCCTGGGAGGGAGACAAAAGAGTCAGAGGTGGACTTTGACAGCCAGGTTTCAACCAGGGCTATGACATCTGGTTTATGCAGCATGACCCAACATTGGAGGGTATCACATTTTTTCAGTAGGCTGCATATATTCATGGAGGCTATGCAGAGACCAGTGGACCCAGCTGGTGGGCTAGTATGGGCAGGGCCTGGGTTAGGATGTATATTGCCTGATAGGAGTAATAGGAAGACCAAGGCTCTGACCAGGGGGCAGTAGTGTGTAAGCTTCAGAGGGGTATGCTGGGATGGGGAGGAGGCCATAAGGGAACAAGGGATGGGCAGGGTTTGGCAGGTTGGGAGGGTGAGAATGATTAGCTGCCAAAGGGAGCCAGGGTAGGCCATGGGGAGGCATCCAGGGGGTGGGTGCTGCGGGCAAGGGCACATGGTCAGTGTAGGGTGGGATCGGACTATGTCAGGGGGAATTGTGGGTGCTGGTTCAAATGTGCCAGGGGAGATGCCTGGCTGATGGGACATGGGTACTAGCATGTAGATGATGGGGAGACATTTGAGGAGTAGGTGGACAAACATAGTGCCTGAGGTAGCAGCAGGGCAGAAAGGTAGAAGTATCTTGGCTGCCCCTCAGAAAGCGTAGGTACCACTTTGGAGTAGTGGTAGTGTCACAGACTCTGGTGGACAGGGTACAAGGTTTGAGACCCTAGCAGGGCAGCTGGAGAGGGACCTGGGTGAGAGCAAGGATCCAGGTTCTGGGGGGCTCAAAGCAGGCTGGGTTTGGTCCAAAAAACAGGGTGGAAATGGTGACTCCTAGTAGTCACTGGTGGGTAGTGGCACGCTGGGTGTGGGTTAGGTGGTGGGACAAGGGGTCAGAAAGTAAGGCTAGCTAAGAGGCTGGGTGTGGGGGTGAGGTGTGGGCAGAGGCAGAGGTGAATGGTAGGGGAGAGAAGAAGCACAGTTAGGTAGAGGGGTCCTAGGAAGTAGGTGGAGGAGAAAGTCAGGTAGAGAACCTGCAGTGAGAGTCTGAGGGTCCCTCTAGTGGTTGGCAGGTATAACCTGCAAATGGAAAAGTGGGGACTTAGTATTAGAGCAGACAGGAAGGGATGTCATACGAGAGGGCCATTAAATGAAGGGACAACGGTGGGTCGGTGGGTGGGGCATGCAGGGCAGTCAACACGCGCTGCGTGTTGACAGGCTAACCCCCCTCACAAGGGTGCTGCTTCAGAGGTAGTTTAATTATCTCGCTTGTACCCGCTATGGTCCTGCTCCTGGAGGGAGCTGTTTGTGCGTGGGCTGGGCAGTTCGGTGGTCTGCTGGTGGATAACACAGATAACTGCAGAACTAAGTGGGAACAGGATATACAGCCTCCCATCTCCTCGGAGAACTGGACCCAGTGCCTAAAAAATGCGCTTCTAGGCTACAGGGACTTTAGAAGTCAACTCTTATAGCTGAAAATCTGTCTGCATTGATGCTGAACACTGGCACTGTTACAGACCATGGGCCTCCTCCAGCACATCAATTGTTGGTGGTGTCATCATAGCCAAGCTAACCTGCTCCATGTACTGTGGCAATGTCTGACAATATCCCATTTCTGGTTGGCAGTACTCGAAGACTGCTCCAAATTAGCAGGCCAAAGCATCTCTCCTACATCCTCCCTTCTGCTGTTAGGGGACACATCTCCACTTGACTGTCTCCTCACTCCCTTAAAGAGCTGGGTGATGACAGCCTTGATGGAAGCTAAAAGAGCCATACTCATGAGGTGGAGGCACCCTTCCCCCCTCGTACTGACCTGGTACAAGGCAGTAGCTAGACTGACCATTTTTGAGTGACTCTCCTACTCCAACCTCAGTCACATGTCCAGGTATGAAATGGGAGGCCTATTTACACTCTCACCTATGCTCTGTTCCCCCTACCCTACTTGGCAACCCCCCTACTTAAGTGTATTAATACCTGCCCTGCTCCACTGTTTCCTCAGCCCTTTCCAATGAGATTTCTTTCATCTAAGGTTTAAGATAATTAAAGGAGAGGTTATTCAACAAGCCAAGTTCACTCAGAAATATTTCATGACACTAAGCATAGCATCCAAATTGGCAGGATGCCAGATTACTTAGAAGCAGCAATGAATAGCCACTATATTAAGAAGGTTGCTATGACTATGCAACAAGTGTTCTCTGAGCTTAGTACACACTGTATAAGTTTGTTTTTCTTTAGTAGTACAGTACATGTATGTTCATATTAATGTTCTATACTTTGTATGTACAGTACGACTGGTTTCTATTTTGTTATTACTGAAAAATTAAAAACCAATAACATTTTGCATGATAAAAAGGTTGGGGGCAGCAAATCAGATGGGTGGGCAAGGGAAGGGGGAGCAGCTACAGTTTAAAGAACAGTGTGCTGCACACTCCAGCAGGTTAGATAGACTGAAAGGCCTGTATCTGCTGCCAATTTTGTCTGTTCATATGTTCATATGAGGTTCTCACACACACCGGCTTCGGGATAACATTCATAAAGACAATACAAGCAATGTACTCAGCTCCACAAATCCAAGTCTTCACTAATAGCATGCTTTCCAACACATTCCACCTGCTTAGGGACACCAGGAAAAGCATGCCCCCTCTAGCCCTTACTATTTGTCCTAGCAATAGAACCCCTAGCCACCTTGATACGACAACACCCAGACATTGAAGTTGTACAAGCTGGTACAAAACAGCACACAACTCTTCTATATGCAGACAATCTGTTAGTTCTAAATAGTGAAGTGGAGGTCTCTAAACACAACCTAGTCCAACTTGTGAACACCTTCTCATCATTATCAGGGCTCAAAATAAACCAAAACAAAACAGAAGTTCTCCCTTTAAATACAAACTGCCAGCCTCAGACTTTATTGCATTAAACCTCAGGTGGACTCTCAAATCTATCACTTCTTACCTAGGGATAAAAATCACCCGAGAAAAACCAGATAGTAGACCTAAATATCAAACACCTACTAGACAAAATCTCAATGGAGCTTGACAAATAGAAACCCTTACATTTATCACTATTAGGGAAAATTGAAGCAATCAAAATGATCACAGCTCCAAAGCTGCTCCACTTCATATCACACCTCCAGTTAAATATACCCAATGAATGATTTGCACATATAGATAGGTGCACTGGACAATTTCTTTGGGAGGGGTAACAACCATAATACAGATTCAGATCACACTGGTGGGGGGGGGGTAGGCCTTCTCTGGCTAAAAGGATACTACTGGGAGTTTAGAGTAGCTCTTACATTGTAATGGTTCCTGGATACTGGACAATCCCACCTGTTATGGTAGGGTATCGAAACCCATATGTTAAGGAATTGTCCTCCATATACTCGCCTGTTCTTACCAGCCCAGAACTCACACCAGTCTCGCCACCAATCCACAAATCAAGTGACACATGGAATCAAGTTGAATGATGGCTGAAGCTAGATTCATCGCATCCAGCTCTTAACAGAGTATGGAGAATCACATGTATACAAGTAAGGAGTACACCTATCAATTGGACCCTATGGAAAAACAAACAAATTATTAAAGTAGCAGATGTTCTCATACCCAATTTGAATATACTCGATTCATTCCAAGGCCTTCAAACCAGGTATGGCCTGCCGAAGACAGAATTCTGGAGATATCTACACATGGGATATGCACTTACACCTATTTTGAAACAGATACAAGATGCAGTACACAGACCCTAATATCCTCATATTCACTAACTGTCTGGCTTCCTCAGTGAGGAGGAATATGGTAGTTAGCCGCATTTACTCCATTATCGGGGATTATATAACGTGCCAAACCAAGAAAGTCAGAGAATATGAGGAGAAAGCCTTAAATATCACCCTGGATGACACAGAATAGTCTGCTTGCTGGAAATCCACCAGTGCCCCTGCTAAAAACTCCAGCAGCAGACTTATTCAGAACAAAATAATCCTCTCTTGGTACTGCACACCTACTCTACGTGCAGAACATCTTATCCCCAACAACAAATGTTGGAGATGCTCCCAGCCCAATGGAGATCTATATTATATCTTATGGGCATGTACCAAAATTACACACTACTGGTAACGAATCAGAGACATACTACGATTAATTCTCCTGGTACCCCTACCTCTCACATTAAAGCTTTTCTTACTCTGACCAAAACACAATACATCACACTTACAAATGCATCAATACAGTTTAGTGATCCTGGCCAGCACAGAGGCAAAGTGCCTATTATTGCACAAATTGCGCATGGAGGAGATTTATCAGCACAAGAGTTTCTTAACAGTATGGCACAGCTAACCCAATATGAAAGATTATCACACCTGGCAACAAACGCTATGAATAACTAAGGCAAAATCTGGTCCAACTTCCACTGTTAACTCAAACAAACTCCTACCCCTACGGGGCCATCGTCCAACACCATCACACTGATACTTCATGCCAGTATGGGATAAGAGAAGCATGTGGAGATATTTAGCATACCGATCTCTAAGACCCACCTAACCTAAAATACCTTCCCCCTCTCCTCCCTAACTTAGAGCCACTTTGAAGTAAAAGCTGACACTGAATTAGATTTTATGCTTCCTGGGATGCTTGACCTTAGAGGAACATCCTACCATAGACCAAGAGGATGCATGTGTAAATATCTCTTTTTCTGTCTTGTCTTTTCTTTAATGTAAATAGTTGTGTTTCTAAAATACTTAAACAAAAGAACATATATATAACAGCTTTTTAAATAGAATATATTATCTACTAGATAGCTAAGAAGTATATTATAAAATGATTCTCAGTTGCCAGACATTTAATCAACTCAAGACTACAATATATATTGTGCAGGTCACTTTCCAGATTGGCCAGAAAAGATTCCAATGTTTCAGATACTTACAAGGCTATAGATGACTTAGCTGCTTGATCTACTGATGAACTCTAAAAGCAAGGCTGTACTGTCATCACTGTTTATTGATTCCAAGATCACTAGCCAAGATATATAGCCCTCAATGACGATTTGCTGTATAATCTCCTTTGTATTAATTGTCTGGAATACTTGTACATATCTATACAACATCCTAAACTGTAATAATGATGATGGAAGGTGAAAATCAATAAAATGATTAACTGCAAGAAGATAAAAAGGATCTTTCAGGAAAATCAGGCTTTTATGTATACTTACAAAGTTTTATCCAGTTGACATAACATTATGTCAGGTTAGAAAGTGTGTAAGAAGGTAAACTAACAAAATGCTCTAGTTACTGTACCAGATTCCAAGTTCATTTTATTCCTGGGAGTCATTAAATATAGTTTACTGCCTGATTCTGCAGGTGAAAGAGATAAATGTGAAGTCCTCACAGATTGTTCAACCAATAATGCAAGGTCAAAATCCACTCACTCAATATCAATTGTGAGTTGGGAAGAAATCTTTAAACTGTAGGAGCCAAGGAAAATATGTACAACATGTCTCTCTGTGTGGCCTTGATGGCCTTGAGCAGACCTTTACTGTATATAGGCCCCTCTCAATAGCACAAAGAGGGGGTGACCACATTATTTGAAATTATGCTCAAGAACTAATGCTTCATGCTGAAGTCTTTCTAAATTCAAGCACAATTGGAGGTTCTTGAACCAATGTGCCATGAGGGGTCTCCCCCCATCCAATACTGAGCAACCATCTTTCTAGTGTTGACCAAAGCTGGGTTCCACAAGGGATGCCTCTTTTCTGCAGGTGTGGTTTGGTTTGCTCCCAACAGAAACCCGAGAAGGGAGTCAGGCAGGGGAGGAGGTGAGGTGCCCAACATGTTTTTTTTTTTTACCTCTCTCCAAAAGTGGGAAACATGCAGGCATGCTCATACCATGTGTATTAATGTTACTTCAGACATTTAACACTTGGGTCATGGGATCCTTATCAAGCCTCATGCAGTGTAGCCTTACTGGGGACTAATAAGCTCTATGGAGAAATGAGTATTGCATCTGCTTAGATTGTTGCTCAAGGAGCATTCTTAGACATGGGTCATGGCAGTTTTCCAGATACCCTGAGAGATACCTATCTGGAGATCATTAGTCCACAACATACAGATTGTGTCTGTAGTTGAGGGTAGGCCCTTGAGCAAGACTTTGTAGAATACTGTGAGGTGTTTAATTCTGGGAGTTTTCCCTACCTGTGTTGCTTCAGCTGGAGATTAGATGGGGCAAAATTCAGTGAACCCAGGGCCCACGACAAACTGGATTTAACTTTGAGGTATGCAAAGACAGAGTAAGGAGAAAGGCATGAAAAAACTGGTGGAGTGGGAATGTCTCACCTAGGCACCCACAGTACTGGCCGGAAGTGATGTGGGGGTCCTCCCCAGAGGAGTCCTCAAGAAGGGGTAACAAGAGACCCCAGAAAAGGAGGAAGCAAATCCTGGTGGGTGGCCCCATTGTTAGGAGGATAGAGTTGGGAACAAGTGTGAGGAGGAGATGGAAGTTTGGTACCTTCCTAGTGCCATGACACACAGGAATGGAAAGAAGATCCATAGGATCACTGTGGCATCAGGAAGGGAGGTAGAGCTAGGCATCACTGCCCATTTGGGAAAAAATGACCTGGCTAATAATGAGCCAGCCATAGTGATGGAGTTTGGGAGGGATGTTAGGCAAGTGGCATGATCGGTGACCTTCCGGAAGTGCTGCCCACTTATGACAAGGGGGATGGCAGGATTTTTCATACCAGGATCTTCAATGACTGGTTGGTAAAGTGGTACAGATTGGAAGGTTCAGGTTCATTGGGGACTGGGGCCCCACCTGGAGGGATGGGGACATGTACAGGGGAGATAACCTGCATTCATCCAGCAGAGAGGCTGCAGTCCTCAGTAAATGGTTTAAATAGTATACTGCCAAGCATTTAAACTAGTGGAGAGAGGATGTGGAATAAAACTGGGAGACAGAAACTGTCCCTCCTAAAAAGTTCCCTAGGCTAACTATGGAATTCCGGAGAGAGTAAAACCCCAGAATGAATCAAATAAAAATGTAATCTGAGAAGAAGAGGAAATGTTTGAAGCTGAGAAAAAAAAGGGGAGAGCATGATAAAGGAGGGCAAAAAGGCAAAAAGGAGATAAAGTGATAATACCAGCTGGAGAGCCATGTGTGCCAACACTCGCAATCTGGGCAGCAAAATTGCAGACTTAGAGGCAACCATGGCAGAAGCTGACTGGACTTAGTAGCCATCAAAGGAAACTGGTTCAATGAAAACCAGAACTGGGATGTGGCTATACCAGGATATAATCTGTTTAGAAAAGACAGGGTAGAAAGAAAAGGGGATGGAGTGTCTCTTTATGAAAAAAAAACAACATAAAGGCTATGGAAATACAGGAGGAGAAGAAGGGTGCAGAAATGCCGTGGGTCACCCTCAAAAAGAGGAAAGGGGCAGTTATTCGCACAGGGATGGTCTACAGGCCTCCATCACGGGGGGGGGAGAAATGGATAAGGAAATGTTGGTAACAATCCATATGATGGCTCACAAGAGAGAGTAGTAGGATACTTCAATCTGTCGGACATGGATTGGAACCTCTCTGCTGCAGTAACAGCCAGGAGTAGGGACATCCTGGACTCACTGCAGGGGGTGTTCCTCAGTCAGCTGGTTAAGGAACCTACTTGTGAGGGGGGCATTGCTGGACCTACTACTGACAAAAGGGGACAGCATTGCTGATGTCACAGTGCAGGACCACCTGGGGTCCAGTGATCACCGAGTGGTGTGATTTACTGTAAGAACAGGACCAAAATCAAACCACATGAGGATGAGGGTCCTGGATTTCAGGAGGGCTGATTTTAAGAAAATGGGAGAATGCCTCTGGGACATTCTGGCAGGGATAGGTAAACTAATGGGAGTAGAAGAACAGTGGGCTACAATAAGAGAGGGAACTGAAAAAACTTCTACGCTCTGTGTCAAGCAGGTCAGCAATGGCAAGACAAAAGAGAAACCACTATGGTTCTCTACAGAGGCAGCAGAAAAAGTGAAAAAAAACTAGCCTTCATAAAATTCAAAAGAACACAGGAGGAGGAGGATAGGGAGAGTTACCAGGAGAAACAACGGGAGGCAGGGAAGGCAATTAGGAGTGCAAAAGTAAAAACAGAGGAAAATATAGCCGAATCAGTAAGAAAGGAGGATACAAATTATTTTAGATACTTTGATGAAAAGAGGAAGTCTAAGGGAGGGATAAAACTGAAAGAAGGTGGGGGGTTCTGTGGAATAGGACCACCAAAAACATACTAAACAAATACTTTTGTTCAGTACTTGTGGAGGAATGGGTAGGAAATGGGGAATTTGTTACAAGACAAGGGCATAAAGGGTTGGGAGGTGTACACTAGCCCTTTCACAGTGGAAAGTGTCCTAAAGGAGTTATCAAAGTTACAGTAAATGTAGACAAGGCAATGGGTCCAGACGCAGTGCAGCCCAGGTTGCTGAGGGAGCTCAGGGAGGAGCTGGCTGCATCCCTGACAGCCCTGTTCAACCTTTCACTAGAAACAGCGGAGATTCTGGGGGACTGGAGGAGGAGAGATGCAGTCCAACTCCACAAAAGTGGAAATAGGGAGGAGGCAGAAAATTACAGGCTGGTCAGCCTGACTTTGATAGTTGGCAAAGTAATGGAATCACTACTGAAGGAAAAGACTGAAGAATACTTTGTTACCAGTGGTCTACAGGATCCGATGCAACATGGATTCACGGGGGGTCCTACCAGTCAAACCTGATTGAGCTTTTTGACTGGGCAACAAAGGAATTGGACCAGGGAGGGGCAGTTGACATGGCCTATCTGGATTTCAGCAAGGTCTTTGACACCGTTCACATAGAAGGCTGGTAAACAAGCTGAATAACCTAGGAGTAGGTCCTGAAATAATAAAATGGATGGAGAGTTGGCTTAGTGGTAGGAGCCAAAGAGTGGTGGTAAATGAGGGACACTCTGGAGAAGAAAAGGTGACTATCAGGGTGCCTCAGGGGTCAGTATTACTAACATGCTAATGTACTAAAATGCCAGCAGAATAGGCCTAACGGTCTTTCGTGTCTGCTCGTTTGGTCAGCCCCCACCCTGGGTGCTGACCTTGCTGCCCCCCTCACCTTCTCTGGCTTCTCCCTTCCCAGTTCTGGATATTCTTGATGCATTGGATTTTGCTTCCAGAACCCTTCACCTGTACCTGTCCCACCCCCTCTTGAACCCCTCCACTGTCTCTGCCTCCACCAGCCCCCTAGGCAGCACATTCCATGGCTCCACCACCCTCTCAGTGAAGTAGCACCTCCTCCTTTCTCCCCTGAATCTTCCCCCCTCCAGCTTCCACCCATGCCCTCTAGTGGCCCCTCCTCCTTCCTTCGAAGCACCCTGACTGTTCCTCCCCTATTTACCCTTTTCATGTACCTGAAGACCTCTATCATGTCCCCCCGGTCCCTTCTCTCTTCCAATGTGTACATCTTTAGCTCTTCGAGCCTCTCCTCATAGGTCCTGTCCCCCAAGCCCCAAATCATTTTGGTTGCCCTCCTCTGGACCCTCTCCAGGAGGTTAATGTCCCTCTTTAAGTGTGGCCTCCAAAACTGCATGCAGTACTCAAGGTGCGGCCTCACCAAGCAGTTATACAGAGGGAGTATCACTTCCCTCCTTCTGGAGGTGATCCCCCTAGCGATGCATCCCAGCATCCTGTTGGCCTTGGCTGCTGCCCTCCTACAAGTCTCCGAGTTGTTCATCTTGACATCCACCACCACCCCCAGGTCCCTCTCAGCCATCGAGACTTGTAGCATTTCCCCCAGGGTGTACACTTGACCCGGGTTTCTGGCCCCCAGGTGGAGTACCTTGCATTTCCCTGCATTGAACCTCAGCTTCCACTTTCTAGACCATCTTTCCAGAGCTTCCAGGTCCCCCTGTAGGGCCACCCTCCCCATCTCCCCATCCACCACCGCCCCCAGTTTTGAGTCATCTGCAAAGAGACTCATCTCACTCCTGATTCCTGTCCTTATGTCAGAGACGTAGGCGTTGAACAGAAGGGGCCCAAGGACTGATCCCTGTGGGACCCCACTAATGACCCTCCTTGGGGATGAGACTATCCAGCAACTACGACCTCTGGGTCCAGTCCTGGAGCCAATTGCCTATCCATCTGATCATCTGGTTCCCCACCCCATTTCTCCCAGCTTATCCAACAGGCCCATGTGAGGAACAGAGTCAAATGCCTTGCTGAAGTCTAGAAGAGGGACGTCCACTGGTCTACCCAGGTGCAAGGCACTCATAACCCAGTCATAGAACTCCACCAGGGCTTGTCACAGGCACGATTTCCGGATGGATCCATGCTGTCATCGTCCAGGCACCCTGACTTATCCAGGTCTCCCCTAGCCTCTCCTTGACAATGCCCTCCATCACCTTGCCCACCACCGATGTCAGGCTGACAGGCCTGTAGTTCCCTGCCACCTCCCTTGATCCCCTTGTGGATGGGCACTATATGCGCCACCTTCCAGTCCTGGGGCACCCACTCTGTCCTCAGGAGATGGTGAAAAGCTCCACCAGGGGTTTCTCCAGGACATCCGCAAGTTCCTTCAGCACTCTGGGATGTAATTTATCTGGCCCCGGTGCTTTCTCCATCTTAAGGGAGCTGGGGCATTCCTCTCTCTCTGCTGTGATTTCTTCCGTACCTCTTCTCCCTGCTTAGCCCTCCCCCCTCCTGCCAGTGATGCCTCCCCCTCTCCCCAGACCCACCGATCGGTAAGGGTCCCCCCCTCCTCAGTATCTCTGTCTCCTCCCATGTATGATGCAGCACACCCATTTTCCTTGGTGAAAACTGAGGTGAAGTACTCATTTAGTACCTCAGCCTGCTCCCCCGGGTCTTGTGCCCATCTCTCCCCTGATTTAATCCTTCTAATCTGCCCGTTCACCCTTCGTTTTTCCCCAATGTATCTAAAGAACCCCTTGTTCCCTCTCCTAATTTCCCTGGCCAGGTTCTGGTCCTTCCATGCCTTAGCCACCCTCACCACCCTAGTGGCCCTTCTAGCCATCAGCTCGTACTCCCCTCAATCCCTTTCACTCCTTGAGCACTTGGATTGCTTATAGGCTGCCTTCTTTCCCACACACCACCTCCTGGTCCCCCTGGTCCACCAGCAGGGTTTTTGGGCCCTCACCGCATTGTCTTACTCTTGCACAGGTGCTGGTAGCATCCTGCACCCCTCTCCTGATGATTTCCCACCTACTATCAGCGTCCATGTCTGACCCAATCCCATCCAAAAACTCCTAAGGATCCTTCCCATTTCTTAAATCCGCTCTGAAGTCGGGTTACTTCTGTCTTTGTGCAGCCTTCTACCCCTCCTAGGTCCAGGCAGAACCAGACCATGGCACGGTCACCCCCTGCCAATGGGTCCCTTACCTCCAGGCCCCTAATCTGGTCACTGTCTGCCAGGACCACATCCAGTACCTGTGCCTCCCTGGTCGGTTCCCTCACCTGTTGAGTTAGGAACGCATCTTGAAAGACATCCAACAACCACTGTTCCCTGGTCACAGAGGATGTCATAGTCTCCCAGTCTGTTCCTGTCATGTTTAAATCCCCCAACACCACCACTGTTCCTCTGCCCAGTCTGCAGTGTCTCCCAACATCTGCCACCAGACTCTCCTCCAGCTCCTCCGCCAGGGCAAGGGGTCTATACACCACTCCTATTTTTACTCTCTTGCCCCCCCTTGCTATCAAGGTGACCCAAATCGCCTCCACGGTTCCCTCCGCCTCTCCTACTCCCCCTATGCCAATGCAGTTTTTGACTATCATTGCTACCCCTCCTCCACTTCCATCCCCTCTGTCCTTCCTGAACATAGTGTAACCCTCCAGGTTCAGGTCCCAGTCGTGTCCTGCAGTGGCCCAAGTCTCAGTGACCGCTGCCACATCCACTGCTCCCTCAGTTATCATCACCTGGAGCTCAGGCATTTTATTGCCCAAGCTCCTGGCATTTAGCAGGACTACCTTCCACCCTTTCCCTATAGTTCCATTTCCCCTGCTCGTGTTCCCATGGGGATTCTGTTTTCCCCTGGTCTGCACTTTGCCAGTCGGCCTTTTCTCACAATCCTCCAGCTCCCCAGGGGGGTGGAGACAGAGTCCCTTCCTTTATCGGCACCCTCTGACAGCCTTTTCTCCCATCCTCCCCTTCACAAGTTTAAACCCCACTTTCACCAATGAACCCCTATTTTCAACTTAAGGATTCTCCCTCCAAATTGAGATGGAGTCTATCTCTAGCATACAGCTCCTTATCCTCCCAGGTCTCCCCCAATCCCCCATCAACCCATACCCTCTGGCCTCACACCACTCCCTGAGCCACTGGTTTATCTCCCTAATCTTCCTTTTTGTGTTCCCCACTAGCCCTTGGCACCGGCAGGATTTCTGAGAAGGAAACTGTGCATCCTATGTCATGACAGACCCTGGCAAGCTCCCTGAATCTTGCCTGTATCTCTAGCTCGCTATTTCCCTCAATGTCATTTGTACCCAGGTGGACCAGTATGTCTGGGGAACTCCACAATCCTTTGCTGTAGCTGATATAATTTTGTTTAGCCCTTGTGCACCATTAGTCCAGGGAAGCATCTTTAATTTAACTAGCCAGGCTTCTCCTCCTTATCCCATTTGATACCCCTGATCATAGAATCCCCAACAGGAGCACTCTGACCGCCTTTTCCTCCATTTCCCTCCTTCCATGTCCTTCATCCTTTCTACTGGCCCCTCCACCCAGCCGGCTCCTTGTTCTTCCCCCTATCTGGGTGCCACATGCCACCCCCTCCTTATTTACCCTGGCCACCCCTTCCCCTCCAATCCTATGCCTCTCCTCCTCCTGAGTATCCTTCTGTACCTTGCTAATTCCCCCCTCACTGCTGCTGACTGGTCCTTCTCCCCATCTGCTAAACTAGCCTGGCTCGTCCTCCTTCCTTCCTGTCTCCATTTAGTTCCTCTTTTCATCAGTGCTCCCTGGCCTAAACCCTCAGCTCCCTTTATTGAATCCTCCTTGTACTTCTGGTCCTTCTCCTTTACCTTTCCTCCCAACTGGTCCTTCTCCTTGCGCTTTCCTCCTCTTCCCCTGCCCCTCCTGCTCTGATTCACTGCTCCCCCATTTTCCTGCATTCCAGATCCCCTGTTCTTCCTGCTATCTGCCCCTGCCTCCTGCCCCCACTCCCTTCTCTCCCAACCACCCTGTCGTGGCTACATCACCCCCCATCCTCGAGCTGAAGAAGAGATTTGAAGCAGTTACTGAGTGTAAGGTCTGGATCCACCTCCTGCCTTGCTTCCTTCTGTCCAGCCCTGGCCATCTGCCTACTTCCCTGAGAATGTTGTCCCTCTGTCCCTCCTTTGTGAGGGTCCCCAGTTACCTGCCTGCTTCCTTGGTAGTGTCCTTTTGGACCCTCTCGCCAGGGGTCCCTATGTGACCCCTAGTTTTCTCCTGCACTCCTTTTCCCTATGCCCCGCCCCAGTGCTTGGTGCAACCCCTGGGAGATCCCCAGCCTCCTTCCCCCAACCATACCTCCCCCCTTCTCCCAGCTGTCTCCTAATCCCCGCAACCTCCTCCTTAAGCTGTGCCAGCTGGTAGCACATTGGGCAACCACCGAACTTCCAAGCCCAGTCCAGTATCATGGTTGCTCCACACCCTGTGCACCCCACCACCCTCCCAAAGATGCCGGCCCTAATGAAGTGTGGTTCCATCCCCTTCCAAATAGGTTTCCTTGGGTGAGCCACCAGGTTCCCCCCTAGTCCAAGATACACCCTACTGCCTAATCAGGTCACCCACTAATCTTAGAGACAGTCCCACTGTACACCAGTAACCCTGTTACTAGGTTTATTCCTGCAAGGTATTTGAATGTCACTATCATATCCCCCATTCTGGTTCTTTTCAATATCTTTATTAACAACACTGTAGAAGGTCTAAAGGGGAAGGTATGTCTATTCGCGGATGGCACAAAAATCTGCAACAGAGTAGACACACCGGGGGTGTTGAAAGAATGAGGGAGGATCTAAAAACGTTAGAAGAATGTTTACAAGTTTGGCAGCTAAGACTTGATACAAAAAAGTGCAAAATCACACACTTAGGGCACAAAAACCCAGGGGCAACATAACAACTCGGGGGGGGGGGAGTATTAGCACTCACAAAACAGGAAACAGACCTGGGGGTTATCATTTCTGATGACATGAAGATAGCTAAACAGTGTGACAAGGTTGTGGGAAAAGCTAGCAGAATGCTCAGATGCATATACGAAGGGGTATCATCAGCAAAAAGAGGGAGGTAATAATACCCCTGTATCGATCGCTGGTGAGACCCCATCTCAAGTACTGTGTACAGTGCTGGAGGACCCATCCCTGAAAGAACATAGATAGGGTATAGGCTGCGAAAAGGAGGGCAACCAAAATGGTGCAAGGCCTGCATCAGAAGCTGTATGAAGAAAGGCTTAAGATTTCAGATATGTACTCCCTTGAAGACAGGAGGGAATGGGGGATATGATAGTGACATTCAAATACCTTGCAGGAATAAACAAGGTACAGGAACAGCATTTTCCAATGAAAAAAATGCTCAAGGACAAGGGGTCTCAATATGAAGCTGGAGGTTGGAGGCTCAGAGGAAACATGAGGAAGTACTTCTTCACAGAGAGGGTGGTGGATGTTGAAACAGACTCCCAGTTGAAGTGGTGGGGCTAGAACAGCTACAGGATTTAAGAATGCATGCAATAGATGGAATGGAATTTTAGAAGCAAGAAGGGGGTGTAAGCCAAAGTCCAAGTAGGGTCTCCTGTGGCACTATAGGATGGGAATTTAGGGCAAACTAGGTGGGCCAAGTGGTCCTTATTTGCTGACAACTTCTATGTTTCTAATATATTTTTTTCAACTGCAGTAAAGACTGGAGAATTCCCCAAAACAATGTGGAGCCCCTGCTTTATCCACTGTAATAAGTCTTAATGAAAAAAAGTATTTATTTTAAAAGTTTCACCAGGAAAGACATACTGAGCAGATAACAGCTTGTTTCCAGATGTGCCCTGGGGGGAAGGGAAAAGAGGACAAAGAAGAAATCAACAACAAAAAATACAAAATAAGTAGAATAGGAACTAAGCGTCATACATAGGCAATTTATGTAAGGGTGAGGGAAAGTAAACTATGCAGTGAGGTTCTGGAGGGGAATAACAGCTTTAGGGAATGCCATTCAAATGTACAATTCAAGTGCTGAAATATTGAAGGGTTAACAGTAGTTGCAAGGGTTGACACTATCGGCAGCATGAAGGGGGGATAAACAAGTGCAGAATGGGGAGATAGGGAGAGCAGGCAGGGGATAAGGCGATGTGAGTCTTACAGTATATCCTTTACAGACCTTAAAAACCTTTGTTACAATAGTGTTTGAAGGTAATGCAGGGGAGTGATGACTTACCTTATGCAGTGCTAGCTATAGAAGGAGAGTGGGATTCCAAATATTTGTTACTTCCATAGAGCATAAGGCAGGAGAGAGACACTCAGTAAGAAGAGAGCACCCCAAGTCATACTCCTCTATCTCCGTCCATGCAGGAGAGTCCATATATACTCCCCTTTCCCCCAAAAAGACCATTTGAGCTGGAAAGTAATAATACCCCAAATATGGGACATCAATTTTTTTCAAGGGTCTGCAGCATAGTTTCTCCTATATGGGCCACTTTAGCCCGCCATAGAAAATAACGTATGGTGCTGTTCAAGAAACTGAAAATTTTATTGTAGATATGTGTGAGGAGAGGTTAAAATATGTAAAGAAGTCAAAAGAGTACACACATCTTCACTATATTTATATGACAATTTAAGGACATAGGTATTTATGCATGAACCCAGAGCTGCAGCGGAAGCACCACCACAGCGACATCACTATTGCAACGCAGTGCACCCTGACAGCCACATCATAGACAATGGTACGGATGTGAAATGCCCCCTAGAACATCAGCAGGTGCGCCGGCGGTGACTACAAAGGCGCCAGCCACACCCACATACCTGTTGATAGCAACCTTGGGGAAATGTCGGCAGACTTCTTCGACAGCATCAAGGGCAACAAACTGCCGGCAGTGGACAGATACACCTACCAGATGAATAGGAGTCACAGAGACCAAATGTATTGGAAATGCTGTGAATATACAGCTGTCAGAGGAAAGGGCCGTGCTCTGACTGTCAAAGGGGGACCACCTACTGGGTGGGGCACCCATAACCATGTGCCCGTTACCATGGCAGTGGGTGTCTGGAGGGTGCGGGCCACTGTGAAGCAGCAGGCCAAGGACACTAACAAATCAAGCCAGCAAACTGTGGTGGCCTGCCACTCGGGTGTGAGCAAGGCCATTGGGGATAGCCTACCACCTCTACCCCTCCTGAAGAGTGCAGCTCAACGTGTGCGGTGCAGTGTCCATCGGGCACCAGTGGACCCACTGAGTATCACCAAGCTATCCATCCCAGAGGAATGCCACAGGACATTGGATGGTGAACCCTTTCTTATTCATGACTCTGAGGGTGACAGTGACAACTGGTTCCTGCTGTTCAGCACCAGCAGGAACCTAGAATTCCTTGCCCACAGTCCCTCCTGGCTAGAGGATGGCACTTTCAAGTGCTGCTCCCACCTATTCTGCAGCTATACACCCTGTATGGTGTGGATGGTGCCACTGTACTGCCGGCCGTGCATGCCCTAATGATGAACAGGATGGTGGCAGCCTACATGGAGGTCTTTGCCAAAGAGGCAGAGCTGTGCCCTGTAAGTGGCTCCCACCACATCCTGATAAACTTTGAGATGGCCACTTACAGGGCACTGAGGAATGTCTATCCACAGCTGGACATGCATGGGTGTTTCTTCCACCTGCACCAGTCTGTGTGGCAGCAGATCCAGCAGCATGTGGAGCTGATGCACCTGTACATCAGTGATGATGTGTGCCCTATGCATCTGTACATGCTGCCAGCCCTTGCTTTCGTGCCCCCTGAGGACATTTGTGCTACCTACAAGGAGCTCCATAGCTGGTCATGCTTCACAGAGTATGAAGAGACTCTCACCCCAGTCCTTGATTACTTCGAGGACACCTGGCTGGGCTGGCCTGTCTGCAGTGGACACCGCTGCAAGCTGCTGTTTCCCCATCCCTATGTGGAAATGTCGTGCATCCATCAGGGAGGGGATACTGTGCACAAACAATACCATTGGGGGCTGGCACAGGGCCTTCAATGCTCTGCTTGGCACGGCGCACCCCACACTGTGGTGGTTCCTAGATGTTCTGTAGGGGGAACAGTGGCCAACAGAGGTCAAGCTGCAACAGGCCACATCCGGCCAGGCTGTTAGGCACTCCCATAGGTGGTGGAGGTAGAGTGCCCGGTGAATCACCAAACTGATTGCCCAGTACATTATGTGTAGCTACAGAGACTCCCTGATGGGGCTGGCATTGAATATCAGCCTCCAGGTCTGAGCTCTGAGGTGTGTGTGGGGGGAGGAGCATTGTCACTGGCCTCCTGTGTATCCCCCCCATAGCTGCCAATGGTTCCCTGTGCCATACCACCACTTGGCACCCTGTTCGTTACGGAGCCAGGGGTCCCATCCATGTTCTGCTGGCCAGTGTGTGCTTGCCTTCAATGCTGCCATACTGTGTGATCCTGTGTTTTGCCAGATGTCCCTGAAGTGTACTGATAGTGTCTGTGTGTTCTGCCTGCCCTGCAGCCATGCTGTTTGCCCTTGTGTGTTGCTCAGAATTGGGCTGCAGTCCATGGTGCCTGTTTCATTGTGTGTGTGTGTGTGTGTGTGTGTGCCTGTCTTGTTTGCTGCAGACCCTGCCCTGCTTGCCACCATGTCTCCAGATGCCACTCTGCTACAGCCCGGTGTATCGACCTGCTGCTCATCAGTTTCTCCAGCACCATTCAGGGGGCGCATGCCTGATGTTGTGTCACTCCCAGAGGTGTCTGCCGGTGGTGTGGCATTCAGTGGCCGGTCATGTCAGTGTCCGTCATGGTGTCAGCACCGGGTGCTGTGTCGGTGTTCTGTCCATCAGTCAAGTTTGCATCAGGGTTCTGTGAGGCATTATCCTGGTGTTGCTGTGGGGGACGTCAGTGAACTTTCCTTCAGTAACCTGTGGTGCTTCTCAGCTGAGCAGCACACAACACTCATGTTAGGGTATACGTCAGTATACAATTCATGCCACATCCAAGTGGCATGCATGTAGGGTGCACAGAAGCACATAAACAGGGCACACACGTAGCTATGTGTCATCCACACTATGTGCATGCCTGTGAATGTGACTGCACACCTGCATTTGCACAGCACACTAAATGCATGCACAACATGCAATTCATCATCCCAGTATGTGGAGCAGCATGCACAGCACCACACCATGTTGAGTGCTGCTGTAAACTGTAGGTGCACAAGACAGGCACTCAAGTTGCAGCATGGAATGCATATTGTGCATGTTTCCATGGGCATAGGACCTGACAGACCAGTTGTGATGACCTACAGCACTATGCAGGGATGAAACAGGCAGATGGTGCAGTGCCCCCCCCCCACCCGAGCCCACAGAACTGAACGGTGGCAACAGGAAGCCACTTGGAATAACAATGACAGAATGTATAGAAAATATCTTTAATAAACACAATGGTATCTCACACAACACTGCCCAAAAGGCTGCACTTGCCCATACCCCCTCCATCATCCCCCTACAGTCCACCTCATCCTGGTAGTCATCACTGGACCCCTTTGGTGTGTTGTCCATGTAACATCACTGGACCAGGACTGTCCTGCAGAGAGGGTCATGATACTCATGCAATAGAAGCAAATGAGGACATTCCTGAGTGGTCTGTACATGCAGAGCCATTGCTGTGCACAGCTGTCACACACAATCCCTCATAACACTAACTATACATACCTTGAAGGGTTTTGTGATGGCCAGCAGCTCCCCCATGTCATCCTTATATTATACGTCCTGGGATCCCACATGCCATAACACAAAATATGGTAGGTAAAGAGGCTCATGCACCCACCCTGCCACCACCACTGACTAGAACCATCAAGCTGCTCCAAGTGTTGGAGCACCATCCTTTCACAACGATCATGGTAGTCTTGTGCAGACATAAGGAGATGGGACACATCACTGATGCAGCATCATACCCAACAGACATACAAATATGACCCCAGTTGATGAACAAAATATGATACCTGACCTGATGCTCCATTGAGCTCCATTCAGTCCCAAGGGTATCCTGGGTAGGATAGGAAACTATACTGACAAGACAGTGTGTGTGCACCATGGTACAAAGGTACATTACACAGCAATTACACTACAATACAACAGAGTAGACACAAATACAGAACTGTGGAGACATGGCCAGTAACACTGCATGCAATTATACCTGCTGGATGTACACTTACCTCTGAAGGCTCAACGACCTGCCACAGTTCACTCCCATCCAGGTTGCCCACACATGAACACATATGATTCCCCACTGCTGAGGGTGACATACATACCTTAAAAGAGGCATTCTATGCCATGCATGGCATGCCCAATGTACTTGGGGCAATAGATTGTACACATGAGGCAATCCAAGTACTGATCATGGATGAGGCAACATACAGGAACCACAAGGGGTTCCACAGCATAAACTGACAGATATTATGTGATGTGGGTGGTATCGTCACCAACATGTGTGTCAGGTACCCTGGGTCTTGTCATGATTCCTATATCTTTGATGGTTTCAGGCGGAGTGCCCTCTTTGTGGCACATGGTGGTACCAATGGATGGTTGCCAGGTGAGTATGGGTAAGCAGCAAGTGTGACAAAGGTGGGAGCAGTGGCACAGTATGCTACCATGACTGTTTTTTATCCACTTCATAGGTGGCAGAGGATACTCACTACAGCCATACCTGATGACTCCATTTCTGGTGGTGAATGATGCAGGGGAGGAGGCATACAACAAGTTCCACAGGAAGACCTGGACCATGATAGAGAGGACTATAGAGCCTCTGAAGATGAGGTTTCTGTGTGTATATCACACTGGTGACACGGTGATACTTACCCCTGGAAAGGTATGCAGAGTGATCAGTGCTTGTGCCATGCTGCACAATATGGCCATGCACAAATGGCTACTCATATGACATGACAGAGAGACAGGGAGATATCACACAAGTCAATGAAGAGGGTGAGTCCACCAGCACCATGATCCCAAGACACTCTCTGGCGGGGCAGCATGTCATGCAGTAGTGCAGGGTGCATTCCATAGATAAGAGGGACACTGTCATGGCACTGTGATGAGTTTTAGTATGACCTGACTGCCTGTTCTCCGAGGACGATATGTGACCATACCCCTGGCTGTTGTGCATGTATATATTGTGCATGTATATATGTCTATGTTCAGGGGGTGTATGTGGCTGAGTATTGGGGGAATTATGCGGTGGTGGGACAGGGTGGTGTTTGTGGCCATGTACAGGGGAGGTTATGTGGCTATGTAGAGTTGTTCTTGACTGTGTACATTATATCTATGATATTCATCTCATGGTAGAGGTGTGGTGCCACAGACAGGGGTTACTTCCTGCTGGCCTGTTGCCTTCCTAGGTCTGTAGATGACTGAGTGTCCAATTGCCCAGTCCTGGCTGTCACCTTGTCTCCACCATGATCCATTTATAAGGATGCATGTCTGGAACCTTCTGTGGTTGGCCCTCCATAGTGGTTGCTAGATGGCTGCCTTCAGTGTGTCGCATGGGTCTGGGGGGCTGGGAGTTACTGGTTGGAGATTATCGTGATGTGTGCGCCACAGGGCAGGGGGACTGGTGGCTGGCTGGCTGGATGGGAGCATTTGTGTGTGACACAGGACCTACCTAAGAGGCTGATGAGTGCTGACTGGCCAGGTGCATCCAGTCATGGCATGAGGACAGCTGGGGCCAGTGTGACAGGCATGGCTAGCAGGTGTTCAGTGAGCCACTCCAGTAGGTCATTGATGCAGTTAATGCCATGGCACAATGACCTCACCTCCTCAGTCAGGTCCTTCAGGGTCTCTGTTCTCTTGATATGCCTGAAGGAGATCATGTTCCAGATGGTACACCTCTGGGTAGGACATGTGCAGTATGCAATGTGTGAACACCCTCTGTGACTGGCTTTTTTTTAAATGTAATATTCTTTATTAACATCAATTAACAGTACGAATGCAGCATAATAACAATATGCAACAACAAATAAACAACCTCGACTGATCTCCTCCTCCCCCCTTGCCCCATCCTTCCCTCTCCTGGCAGAGTGGACAACTAAACCTGGCAAAAAGGAGCATATTTTAACCACGTAGGGAAAACTCAATATCTAAAAAAAGAAAAAAATGGAAGGTTAAGAAATAAACATTATACAGCTGTATACTACAAAACTAGAACTATATAGGAGCCCCCCCAAAACCACTTTCACAGCATAAAGA
This sequence comes from Neoceratodus forsteri, assembly GCA_016271365.2. Classification (NCBI taxonomy): domain Eukaryota; kingdom Metazoa; phylum Chordata; order Ceratodontiformes; family Ceratodontidae; genus Neoceratodus; species Neoceratodus forsteri. Next base: position 952,945,333 of record CM028129.1, on the reverse strand, counting down.
ATGTGCAACTTAGTCCACTTCTTGTTAAAGGATAAAAGCCAGTTACAAAGACTGGCAATCATCCGTTCCACCAGATGTTAAATAGGAGTTCCTGCAACTATCCTTGGTATGAAAGAAAAGTTTGATCAAGCCAGTGGTGGAGTATTAACCTTTCAACTGATAAAGAAATTAATGCTAAGAAGTAGCTAAGCTCTTTCACTGTCACATTGCTGTAATAACCCACAATGCAGATTTCATGAGTAAAATCTCCTTCCATCCTCAGAAGGGGATCAGCCCTGTTCTTAATTAAAGTCCACAAAGTGGTTACTTTAGGACATTCCCAGAAAATATGTTAAAGCATGCCCACACCGAGTACATAAGGAAGATTGGAGCTTACCCATTTTAGTTAACTTAATAGGTGCACAGTACAAATTGTTCAATATTTGAAACTGGGTAAGCCATAATTTACCCTGAGAAATGAATACATAAAGGTCTTTCCAGATCTTATGCCAACAAAAGGTGGATTGTGGGAACTGGGCATTCTAATATAAGGACATCCCATCAAAATCAAAGAAGGTGCTAGAGAATAAAAGAGTATACAATTTGGAAACTGCATGAGGTTAAGAAGCCAAATCTTGTGACAATTGCAGAAACTCAGAAAAGTTAATGTCTGGAAAAATATTCCTAAATCACTGAAGAAGTACATGCCATAACTGGTAAACCTTGAAAACTAAATGATTATCTAACTGAAAAAGTCACCAAATCTCCCTAGATGAATGGAGAACACCATCTTGGTGTTAAGTTGCATACCATAACATTCGCAAGTTTAGGTACCCATGCTACTGTAGGTACATGTCCAGCAATTTTGAGGATTCTGGAAGACAGGCTGAGATATAGCCCCCCCTTGTTTGTACCACATAAATGTGTATATTTGTAAATGGACACAGACAGAAAGATATTAGGAAAGTACGAAGGGCATCAGGGAGATCTTTGGAGAAAGAAAACAACAGGTCCTGGGAGAAATACCTGCTTTGGTTATCTGGTCTGTTTCTAAAGCTAACCAAATTGGGAAGAAAATAGGAGACCCATCTTCTGGATATGTACAGCGCCATTTTAGGTATTTGCTAGTGTGACTGACCAGATAATACAAACTAAAGTGTGGGAGCTGGAGACCCCCAAACTCTTTAGGGGCCATCAGTTTATTGCAGGCTCTTCTGGGAGCTTAACCAAATGTTAAGCATATTAATGGCGTAGGATATTCATTTTAACAATGGTAATTCTTCCCCAAAGAGAAAGGGGAAGAGATTTCCATCTCTGCAAGTCTTGTTGCATTAAGGAGACTAAACTATCCAAGTTCAGCTTTTTGGATTGAGATACACTTCTGGATAGAAAAATACCTAGATATTTAATCTGTTAGGAGGCCAGGACAGGCCAAGAGAAAGGATATCAGATTTGAGAACCTCAGAGTTTGGTGGCATAACAGTAGTTTCATCTAAGGTGAGCCTGTAATTAGAAAGGGCACTGAATTCTTAAATATTAGCTAAAGCAATGGGGATAGCTAGATTAGGCTGAGAAACATATAATAAAATATTGTCTGCATAAGCAGAGAATTTTAAATCCCAAGAGCCAGCATGAACACCAGTTAAGTCTGGATTAGATTTAAATTTCTATAAGAGGCATTCCAGGTAGAGGTTAAATAGCAGGAGAGACAAAGGACAACCCTGTCTAGTACCCGAATACAAAGGAAAAATAGAAGAAAAAACATCATTACAGTATAATCCATGCACTAAGAGAAGAATATGACACTTTAACCCAACGAAGGAATGATGATGGAAAACCATACTGTTCTAAGGTAGCAAACTGAAAATTCCAGTTAACCCTATCAAAAGCTTTCTCCACATCCAGGGAAACCAAGGGGTAGGAGTCGCCGAATACTGGGATGCAGAGGAAATGTGGGAGAGCTTGTGAAGGTGGTCCACCAAAGAATGCTTAGGCATAAAGCCAGCCTGCTCACAGCAAATGAGACCGGCCCAAACCTGATTAACTCTCGAAGCCTAGATTTTGTATAAGGTCTTGATATTGTACTTAAGCAGGGAAATAGGGTGGTAACTGGTAACTTTGTCAAAGGCCTTATCAGGTTTAGAGAGCAGAACAATCATGGCTTCGAAAAGAGATTTACTGGAAATGGCAGATTCATACAGATATAAAGAAAAAGATGGTGCAACCATGGGACACAATCTTTTGCAAATGACTTTTCAAAATTCAGGGTGAAGCCATCAGGTCCCGGCGCTTTATTGAGTGGCAGGGAATTAATTGCAGCTAACATTTCAGGGATAGTTAGAGGGGCCAGTAAAAGGGACTGTTGATCCATGGATAGGGTATGAAGGGGGATAGAAGTTAAATAATCCTTGATGTGAGAAAGGGGGGGACTGGGCATAGGACTATAGAGCTCCCGGAAATACTTCTCAAATTCGAGAATAATATCCTTAGGCACAGTTTTAATAGAATTATCCTTGACTGACTGAATAGCAGTTATAAGTGGGGATGCCTCCTGCTTCTGGAGATGTAAAGCCAAAAGATGGCCTGCTTTCTCTCCATGGTCAATATATTTAGAATGGGTTTTGAAGATGGCGTATTCTGCCTGCTCTCGCAAAAGATCGGCATATTTTTCCCAGAGCGATAATAGCTTGAAGCGAAGTGTATACGGAGTGTTAAGATGCAAAGATTTTTCTGTTTCCCTAATACGATTTAACAGGACAACTGACTCCTTTTCCCTCTTCTGCTTGCACTTGGAAGCAAGAAGAATAAGCTCTCCACAAATAAAACACTTGAAGGCACACCACTCCTTGTCAATATGTCGAGTAAAGTCAACATTTTGTGAGATGAAAACCTCCATTTGATCTTTAATTCTGGAGATAGCTCATTTGTCCTGTAAGAGTTTATTATTCAGCTTCCAAGAAGTTTCTTTCTGGAAAGCAGGTATCAAGAAAAGTTTAAGCCACACTGGTGAGTGATTAGATATAACTCTGGGGACAATCTCGCACCCCAGCACCCCACCCAGTAAAGCCTGACTGATAAAAATATAATCAATATGGTAGGAGGACCTGTGAACCGTTGAAGAAAAAGTGAAATCTTTAATTTGGGTGTGTAATATACGACAAGGGTCACAAAGGCACAATGAGTCGGACAATTCCTGGATGGAGGGCTGGGTAAGCAACAGACCAGCCCTAATGCTGTCCATTCAATCAAGGAATCAAGGTCCTGGGTGAAAGCCTTTGTGGCTGGCTTGAGAGATGGTTTGAGGGGCCTTCATCCCCACTGTTACATGACCATTGTTCCATAGCCTGAAGTATCCCTGTGTCTCTTAGCTGTGTGCATGTGGTGGCAGGGCATACTCGACAGTCATGCAAGTGTATCTGTGTCACAATGCCATCTGTACCATGTATACTTCCACTGACTGGAAGACCATGTTGTGCTACTGGGTGAGGAGCAGGGCTGGTTTGGCTGTCTGTGGGCACCGTGCCCACATCCTGCACATCCTTCAGTGTCTCCACCACAGTCTCCCAGTATGTATCCTCAGGTTAGGACACCTCAACTGCTGTGACCACTGTCTCCTGCATTGTACTGGGAGCAAGATAAAAGGTCATTGTTACTTGTAGCTGCACCAGCATGGGTTGTCATGTGTACTGTTGGGCACAGTGCAGTACACATACTTGCACCTTCTGTGTAAGTCTTAGCTTGCATGTTATCCTCCACAGTGGAAGCAGCCTCCTCTTTGTGTCTGGGCACCATCTTAGGTTCTGCAGGGTACACAACAGGGTGATTAGTATTCCCATGGCATTCAGGACATCCCAGCCCTTGTCCATGCAAAGTACTCCATATCTGGCACTGTGTCCATGCCCTCCTTCTCCCCATGCATGGCTACATTGGACAGGGTGTCAGCCACCATCCTCTCAATGGGGTTGGGATTTACCCCTGTGTGGGCAGCCTACCACCCATGCCTAGTTGTGTCTGTTTTACAGATGTCAGCTTCTGTTTGACAGCTAACCAGAAGTCACTCCAGTTGTATTTAATGGTTGACAGTGTCCATGCCTCCAGACCAGCTACATTTATGGTGGCCTTGATGTCGAGACACAGGCTGCATTATTGTCAGCAGGTGCCATGAGGGACTTTGCATGATATAGCATGGCATAGTTCACCTGAATATCCACTACCATGGCTGCCACCTGCCCAACTGTGAAATTTGTGGACCATGACTGGGCACAACCATGTGCCTGATGACCTCCCCACCTCTCAGGGTGCCCCTGTCCTTTACCATCATTCCTTGGCTTTGGGCCAGGTACCTCAGGTGCAGCACCAACATCCTCTGCTGCTGTCAATTGTCCCTCCTCCATTACATAATTCACTTCCCTGTTTACACATGGGCAGCACACATACCCATATACAGAATGGCAGGGTCAAGGGGTGAGCTGCATATGTTTAGACTGCCTGGCAGTCCCTCCTCATGGCACTGTGCACTTCCATTGGCCATGCCCATGCCTCGGCCCACACTGCACTTGCATTTGTGCATAGCTTGTAATTGTTCTGGTATTTGGGGCATGTAGCTGTGCTCCAGCATTATGATGCTTCTGTGCACAATGTTTGCACTTCTGTGCTTAGGCCTTATAGAGAAGAAGATCCAGTGTTCACAGTCATACCATATTAACTTGAGAAAAGGGGGCAGTTAAGTTCATATGCTCTAGACAGATGATTCTTGGAGGCCTGAACTCCTAGCTATTTAAGGGAATCTACTACCAATAAGGGCAACATACCGGGAGCAGGAGCAGTAATGCAAGAGGTGTCACCCCCCTCTGACAGGACCTTGCTTTTTTCCCAGTTCACCTTTTCCAGCTAATTTGCCATAATGCGCCAGTGGCTTACTATTTTCTTTGATGGTCTGCACTGGATTGGTTATGTACAAGGTGTCATCTCTGTAAAACAAGAGTTGTGGGAAACATTTTTAAAACTTTAGACCTTGAATTCAGGGGTTGAGATGGATGGCCACTGCCAATGGTTCCAGTGGATTGACGTACAGGAGTAGAGATAGAGGACATCCCTGGCAGGTGCCCTTTCTCAGGCAGAAGAACTGAGACAGCAAATTGTTGGCCTGTATCTGAGCATGGGGAGAGAGAAGATACGTAGTTGTGGCACAAAAAGACAAACTGCTGTAAGATTTGATACATGTACCCTCACTTCACACTGTCAGATGTTTTTTCAGTATCTACAGTAGGGCTAAGATGAAACTCTAGCACCTATCCTTTTTGCCTTAGAGCATTCCCAGACCACTTTTAATGATCTGCAGATATTGTGCTTTCCCTGTTTACAATTGATGAATCCGGACTGGTCCTCATGAAAAATACTCAAAAAGAGTCCTCCATTCTGTTTCCTATTCATATTGCAATAATCTTGAACTCTAACAGAAGTAAGGAAATGGGTTATTAGGAGATGCACAATTCCAGATCCCTGCCAGATTTGGGCAGGACAGTAATTATGGCAGACCACGTGTAGGGTACAGAACACTAGAGCTGAAGCTCTCCTGGAATATAGTAAACGAAAAGGATTCTCAGGCTTTAAGAAATGTTTAAACAAATTCATGTGTAGGCAGTCTGGGCCTAGGATTCTGCCCTGGTTCAAACACTTAGTAACCTACACGATTTATGCCCACATTGTATTTAATTGTTTATTGAGGTTTTCCAAATAACCAAGGTACAATCTTGTCATGAATGTGCCATCTCAAAACCTTGATGAAGCACAATCCACTTCTTGGCTTACAGACTAAATGGATCTCTGAGAATAATGCAATATAGGTAATAGATCAAGTGATGACTTATTGGATGCCAACCTTCATAATTGCATGCCACATCCTTGGAATCCCACAAAAAAAGAATATTAAGTGATACAAAAAGATAGTTATCCATCCGAAAGGATAACCTCACTAATATCTCCTAAAATATTTAGTCTTTACAAACCGACTAATAACAGTTTCTCAGAAAAAATATATAACCATTAACTGAAACAATAAAAGGAAAATTTGAACCTAATGTTGCTGCAGTAGGAGGGTAAGGAAGCAAGGATGAACCTGTTTGGGTCAATCTTGATACCTTGAGTAGGGAGCGTAAGAAGAGGGCATAAGCCCACCCTCCCGCACACCCCATCTCTACATTAATACATATGTGGGGTGTTCAGGGAGCTGTCAACTCTGCTTAAATCTTCCATAGTTATTTTCCCTTCCAAAAATGGGCACCAAACTTGCAGAAACTTCCAGGACATTCCTGCTGCAATGTACACAAGACATTCAAAGCCTTCTAACTTAAATTATCTCTCCATCCATTCAAATACGGTAGGGTTGTCTGTCGTTCCCCAGTGGCAAGCACTAACCTTTTTGCTTCAGTAAGGGCCACAATGAACCACTCTAGCAGGGGGTGGTGCTTTACTGGCAGCCTGTTAGTATTCCTCAAACTATAAGGGACACATTTTTAGGTATTCTACATCCCCATACCTTTTGTATTAGAGAGAGAATTTGATTCCACCATTCTGTCAGCTTGAGGCATCCCCATAACAAATGAAAGAGTGTACCATCCACTGTCACACACCTCCATAACAGTGGAGATGATACCAATTTCATTTTATGAACTAGAACTGGTGTTGTATAGCAAAAGTGCAATGCTTTGAGTTGCATTAGCTTGCCCGTCACATCTTTGCATGTGCCATATGTGTTAGGCCAGAGTATCTCTCATTTCTCCTCAGAGAGCTAATGGCCTAAAAGTGTTTCACAATGAGATTTTAAATGGGTAGTACTGGGGGTGTATCTTCTAACAAGACTTTATGTATGTGCCCTATCCTAGCTGGAAAGTTATATGTTTTTCTGCTGGTAGACACCCTACTAATTCATCCCATTTGCTGACTGTGGGGAGGCGTAACTACATACCCACTATTTGAGACTATAGGTACAGAAGTTGTAAGTACTTCTAGTGATGAGATACAGGGAGGGACACCTCCTGTTGGAGCTCAGAGGAGGACTTCATATATTTGGAATCCCAAGAGAACAAGTTTCCAACACTATTCAATCCACCTTTTGACCAAATAGGCCAGTAAAGCAGTTGGCCCCCTATTTTTAGATGACCATTGTGCCATAGTAGCCAGAGCCTTATTGGCACATTCCATGTCAGTCCCAAATTAGTTTTACTGTTGTCAAGATGTGGGCAGTGTATTCCTGGCTTGGAGTACAGTGTGGCTATCAGGACAAGTCCCATAACATTGCCTTCAGGGGGATTGCCAGTTAGGTCATGTTCTAGATCAAGCCAGCGAGTAAATGATCTGCTTGCTTCAGAATGGAGCCACACCCATATCTGCCTAATGCCTGCTGCTAAATAATACCTTTTGAACCATGGTGCCTGAAAGCCTCCCTTTGTTTTTGGGGCAACCAGACTCAGAACAGACAATCAATCATTCCCTCCATCCCACGAGAAATTAGCCACTGTTGATGCCAACTGTTTCCAAATAGAATCTGGCAGTTTGAGAGGCAGTTAGCGTATAACATTCAAGAACTTCGGAAGGGTCATCATCTGCTATGAATGAATTTTCCTCCACAGGGATAAATGAAGATGGGTCCATCTAGTGATGTCATCCTTTAATTTCTTAAGCAGAGGGTTAATATTCAGAGCCAGCCATTACATCCAGTCTGGAGATATATAGTTGCACATATACTTAATTGGATGGGTTGCCCATTTAAAACTTATATCTAAGATATGTTGGCTAATACACTGTGTTTTAAGGGGGAGAAATTCAGTTTTATTCCAATTGTTAGTTAAACCAGAGAGTGTAGAGAATATATCCAGTATTTGAGTCAAAGCAGGGATCAAGACTGTTGGGTTCTTCACAGTCAAGAGAATATTGTCAGCAAACAACATGGTCTTATACTGCTGACCTCTAATCTCTATTCCCTGAATTTTTGAAGATGATTAGAAATACAGAGCAATGAGTTCTATGGTTAGCACAAACAGAGCCGGGGATAAAGAGCATCCCTGGCGAGTACCTCTTTTCAACCCAAAGGGGTAGGACAGCTTTCTGTTTGTTAAGATAACTGCTTGTGTCGATGTGTAAATAAGACTAATTCAATGGGTAAATACATCTCCAAAACAGAGTTTTTGGAGAACACTCTCAAGTAATGCCATTCGATCAAATTGAATGCCTTTTCTGTATCTATGGCTATAGCCGCTACTGGGTCTGCAGAAGATGTTAAGGCCCACATCAGGTCCACTAGCCACCTAATTTTGTATGCTCCATCTCTGCCTGCTATGAAACCTGCTTGATTGGGGTGAATTAAAGTAGGCAAAAGTTTTGAAAGTCTGTTTACTAAAACTTTAGCTAATATCTTGTACTCAACATTTAAAAGTGAGATTGGATGATAGCTCAAGCATAGATAAGGATCCTTACCTTTTTTAGCTAAGACCATAATAGTGGCCTCATACATTGATGGAGGCAAATCACCTAGAGTCCAGATATCATTGAGGGTGGCAGTCAATAAGGGAGCAATTAAGTCCCCTATCGCCTTATATGCTTCTACCAGAAATCCGTGTGGTCTGGGAGTGTTACTGCTAGGTAACTGCCTATTACTGAAAAGATCACCTTTTTGGGTGATGGTGGCATCCAGACATTTCCATTGTTCCTTCATGTGTTGGAGCAAAGTGACAGAATCCATAAATTGACAAATACTGTATCTACTCGGGAAGAATTTGAGGGCCTCTTGGTAGAATAAAGGTTGGAACAGAAGTCGCAGAAGGCCATGTTTATACTTGCAAGGTCTGGGGGTCACGTGATGAGCTTGGCATGAGTGGACATCTGTGGTGTTGCTCCTATGCCCTGACTACTTTAAAAAGCTATAAAAACCCCATTTGAATTGCTGCAGTTGATCGCTTCCAGTGCTTTAATTGGGGAAGTGCTCCTGAGTGACTTTCGGTTGTAAAATATTGTGGATTGAGAGAGTTATACAGAAATTTCTCTCTGCCTAAGTGGTGAATCTGACAGCGGTGCAAGGCCTTGTTAAAGCACCGAGATGGAGGGTGAAGCTCCGGAAATCCCTTGCAGCAAGAGCGCCTGCAGTTAAGCGGCCGAAATTGCAATCGCCAGAGCCCCAGAAGAAAATGGACAAAATAGATCGAGAACAAGAAGGGGGAGACACCAAGAGCGTGGGTGACCTAATGGAAATAAAACAGTTACTGCAAGGCTTGATTGCTGATTTTTCTACAGTGAAGCCAGTGCTACAGTCGTTGGCACAGAGAATGGGGATGTGGAAGTGAGAGTCTCCTCTCAAGAATGGAAGGTCTCCACGATAGATCAGGAGTTGATTTTAACTCACAAACAGATTAAAAGGTTAGAGGACTGAATGGATGATCAGGAGTCCAGAAGTTGAAGAAATAATCTTATCCTTGCAGGGTTACCAGAGAAGGCTGAGGGGTCGGACTGTGTTACTTTTATGTAAGAACTGCTACCCCACGCCATATGGAGAAGCATATAATCTGGAGCGGGTGCATAGGGCTCTAAGAGATATGCCCCCCCCAGGAGCGAAACACAGAGTGCTAATCATGAGGTTTTTAAATTATAAAGAGAAATCACACGTGTTGGCTAATGCTCAACAGAAGAAAACATTGCAGTGGAATGGCACTTTCCTTTGGCTATTTCAAGACCAGACACCCTCAGTGTGGGAGAAACAAAAGGAATGTGCTGATATAAAGAAGAAGCTGTATCTTGTGGGCATCAAATTTAGGATGCGATACCCTGAGACCCTGTCTGTTCATCTTCAAATGGGAAAAAAGATACTTGACTGCTAAGGATGCAATGGAAGGTCTCCGGTTCAAGTTGCCAGCTCTCTTTCAAACTACGACTTGACTCCCTGCAGAAAGAGGGAAGAAGTGCTTTGTTTGATATCTCATAGTGGGGACCTGAGATAAGAAGATTGCGAATTGAGGTTTCGTCTGTTTCCGTTCGCAGCAAGTCATCTCTCAATTTGGATTGTCTGTATGTTTATGGACCTGGTGGAGAGCGGGGTTTCTTTTTTTTTTTTTCCTCTTTTCTCTCTCTCCTTTTGAAATCAAAACTGATGTGCTATTTACAGGAAGTGTAATGGCAGTTTAGAAATCAAAAGAAGTTGGAGGTGTATGGGCCAATAATACGAACTTTGATTTTTTTATTTTGTTGGTGTGGGGGGGCTTCCTGTGAGAGTATGCTGCAAATCCATTTTGAAGAGAATGAGTGTTTTGAATATAGGGGGAGGGGCTTACCCCTCGAAGAGTGAACCTGATTTGGAGATTGGGGAGCACGGGGAGGTTGGATAACAGGTGGCAGTTACTGATGGGGATAGGGAATGTTCAAAGTTTCTTTTGATATCTAGTTGGGGGGGGGGTTAATGGAGTTCCTGTATGTGAATGAGAAATTCCCTATCACCTTGTGAGGGAATTACATAAGTAAAGCAGGGGGATAATGGGAGCCTTTAGGGGTCAGGTACATTCTTTGGACTGCCTGGTATTCTCAAAGGGACAGGGAGTTAGTTATATTTTTGTTGGGCAACTCAGGATCTTCTGCAGCTAGTTGCAGGCTGAGAGACCTTTATAGGCAATTGTATAAGTTAACTTAGCAAGAGTTAGAAGTTTAATTTAGTAATAATTAAGTGGATAGGATATGCTTATGGGGATTATATGCACAAGGGGAAGGGGAAAGCTGGCGTAGCTAATTGATTGTAGGAGGCTAAAGATGGATGGAGTCATATGAGATATGCTAGTGGGCTTGTGGGGCTTGGGGGCACACTGCAAATGGCTCTTCAATGAACCGTGTTTCTTTAGGAGGGTAATCTTGGGATCTGGGGTCAGGGGATGGGGGTGTGGGGAATCTGAAAAGAGAGAGAGAGAGAGAGAGCACACTATTGCACAGGAGAGAGAAGCTAACCTGGATATAGTTATAATAGCTGGACAGGGAATCTATTATGTTGGTGTGAAACGTCTGGTATAAAAATCATCTCATGGAATGTAAAAGGTCATAGGGGTTGACGCAAAATAAGGGTAATCATGAGACACATCGAACAAATGGGGGTACATATTGTTGTATTACAAGAGACTCACTTGTTATCGGAAGAGTTGACTAAGTTAAAGAGGAGGTGGGTGAACCAGGTGTATGTAGCAGGTAAAGAAACAGCTTCAGGTGGGGTAGCAATTTTAATTGGGAAAATTGTCCATATATTATTTAAAAGGTGATGGTTAGAGAGGATTGTAGGGGGATATACATTACAGGTACTATATTGGGTAAAGAATTATCAATTGCATCTATATATGGCCCTACACCTCCTAACCCTCAGTTTCTGGCCTCAGTGGAGATGGATATTGCTTTGTTAACCTCACATCCTCTTGTTTTGGCAGGGGACTGGAATCTTTGTCTAAATAATTGGGAGGATAAAATACCGCCATCCAGAAGCCCCTTATCAGTGGCTCATGCGGCTATGTCCAGATTATTGGAGGTTGCTGCCTTAACAGATCCGATAAGGACCCATGCAGCTGGAGGTAACAACATGACATTTTATTCCACAGCACATAAGAGTCACTTCAGAATAGATTTATTTTGGGTCAATAGGAAAGCACTTAGGGAGGTCAAGGAGATATCTACTAAGTGCAGGATTTTATCAGATCATTCCCCAATTCAGCTGATCTGGGAACCAGAGAATATTCCTTCTCGACCTTATAGATGGAGGGTAAATGACTTTCTTTTTGCAGATACTACAATCCAGAGTAAATTGGAAGATGCTTTACAGGTTATTACACAGAATCAATTACCTACATTACAAAACAAGGGTTTAGCTTGGCCTACATGTAAGGTATTATACTCAGGGACAGCATGGGGTTATGACGTAAGGTGAAATAGTATGAGAAGAGCAAAGGAGGAATTTTTATTGGGGACTATTGACACTCTGTCACCTCAGGAGGGGACTTCAGGGGAGATAGACTCTGAACTCCAAAGCTTATGACAGGAGATGGCTGACATTACTTATAGTAAAGTGGAATTTTGGCTTGAAAAAATTCAGGCCAAATACTTGATGCAGGGTGATGTTCCTGGGCGTTTGCTGGCAGCCAAAGTCAAAGAGTGGGAATCTAGTAGAACAATCCCGGTTATACGACAGGGTGGGGTTGTCATTACAGACCCTCAACAAATGGCAGATGCTTTTGCTTCCTACTATAAAACAATTTATCAGTTACATCAAGTGAGTGGGGAAAAGGAAATTAACACATTCCTAGATGGTATTTCTTTACTGGTTCTGGATGTAGATCAGGCTAAGGAATTAGCAGCATTGATCAGAGAAGAGGAGATGATAGTGGCAATTCAGGCATTACCCGCTGGTAAAGCTCTGGGGCTAGATGGCCTTAGGCTAAATTTTACCAGGTGCATTTGCATACTATACTTCCCCTGTTAAAAGATTTATTTAACAGTGTAATGCCCCACCCACCATTATACCAGGCTTATATTACGTTGGTTCCTAAACCGGATAAACTTAAAGATCTACTTGGTAGCTATAGACCCATCTTTTTGATGAATCAGAATATTAAAATTCTCACAAGGATTCTAGCTAATAGAATCCTGAATATTGCACCAAATTTAATAAGTCCTGAGCAGGTGGGTTTTATGCCAGGGAGGGGGGCACATGATGCTCTTAGAAACCTACATCACATACTAAGTTTTGCCCCAGACTCCCAATTGCCTTTAGCTTTGATATCTCTGGATGCTGAAAAGGCCTTTGACAGGGTCTCTCATCCATTTCTGTTTGCCACCATGGAAAGGATAGGTTTTCTGAAGGGTCTTCTTAGAGGTATCAGAAGTTTATACTCAGCTCTCATGGCCAGGGTAATGTGTAATGGGTATATTTCTTCAGAATTTTTGTTGGTCAATGGAACAAGGCAGGAATGCCCCCTATCGCCAATACTGTTTTATATATATTTGGAACCATTATTAATTGCTATTAAAAATGATGTTAGCATTAAGGGGATATCGATTGTGGGGTGGGAATTAAAATTTACAGTCTATGGGGATGATATTCTTTTGCATTTCGCTAATCCTGGGGTATGTTTCTGCAGAACAGTTGAACTTATAAGCCAATTCTCTAAAGCGTCAAATTATAAACAAAATTTGACTAAGACACAGATTCTTCCTCTGACGCCCCACGTGTGTAGAGCTGACTTTGCTCCAATGCAAATACACTGGGCTGGAGACCGGTTAAAATATTTGGGAATATGGATTACTGCTTGTTGGGAGGATGGTGCTGCGATGAATCTGAATAAGGTGCTGGCTGTAATTAATGGGGGTATGCTAAGATGGAATAAACTTCCTCTAAATTTTGCAGCTAGATTGGGCCTAATTAAAACGAATCTGATGCCAAGATTATTGTATCCAGTCTATTTAGCCCCGTATAATATCCCCACAATATGGTTCATTAAAATTAGAAGAACACTCTCTGAGTTTCTGTGGAATTCAAAGCCCCCCAGGAGAAAACACAAGGTGCTATATTTGCTGCAAGATGGGGGGGATGAAACTGCCTGATTTACACCTGTATTATGTAGCTAGTCAATTGGGTATTATGAGTCGTTGGGGTTCAGGGGATGAGGAGGAATCATATACTCCAATATGCCTTCAGATGGAGAGGCAGATGCTAAAAGAATCTGGCATAATGTCGGAGGCATTGATCTTTGCCAATCCGGGAAAATACTGTGGTAAAGCAACTTGGACTCCAATTGAAAAAAGTGCGAAGGCCTGGTGGATGTTTCTTTCACCTTCTCAGAGAAAGGAACAGGTGAGAGCTGTAGATCAGCCGGTGTTAGGAAATCCCAATTTTTTGATTGGGGGTAAAGTCATTACTAGACATTGGGCAGCACAGTTAGAGGGCCTTGAATTAGGTGATGTTATGCAAGACAGTAGGGTTGTTCTTCCAGTGAGATGTGAGTCTATGCACTTTTTTAAAAGAATACAGCTGGACAAAATGTTGGAGAAGGTTGAGAAAGACCTGGGGGGTTCACTAACAAATCCTTTTACCTGGGAAAATTTTTCTGCATTAAATCAAATGTCAAATTCTTTATCCAAAGTACATAAGGTATTATTAGACTATCTCAGTCCGAAGTCCCCAATAAAAATATTATACTGGGATGGAGCAATGGCCCCTCAACAGCTAGCTTGGAATGTTATTTGGAAAGGTATCAAATATATACCTATACCCAGGTATAGAATCATGCAGTACTTTATTGTCTCGAATATGTATTTTACCCATAAGAAATTGTGTGAAAGACAACTGAGACAGACAGATTTATGCTTTAAATGTGGAGTTGAGCCAGGTGACGCCCTACATGTTATGTGGAATTGTTGTAAAATACAGTCACTCTGGATGGAAATTAAGCAACAAATGGACCCCATGTTAGACTATTCAGAGTTTATAGTGCCAGAAGTTTGTATCTTAGGTGATATGTCACATTTAACAGGATCCACACCCAAACATCACCTATCCTTGATGACGGCAATAGTTAAATCTTTCATACTGAAACATTGGAAAGATGATCAATGTTATAATTACAAACATTGGGTGAGGGATTTTATATGGGCCCTGGGTAAAATCAGGAGATATATGTGCTTAGAGGGTAAGAAGGGTTTGTTTGAGAAAAGATGGTCGACTTTGGAGACCATCTATCTGTTACAGGTTGGCAGTACTGAGACATAGATCTATCTGTCTGGTTGAGATTAGTAAAAAAATATTGTGTTGTAGATTTAGATGGCTTAAGTCAAAGCTATATAGTGCCTAGAGGCAATATTCCATAAGTTGGTGTCCAGTTTAGGTGGTTTATATGGAACTACTGGTGGGATATGGGCTATTCTCTGATGAGCGATAAATAAGTGTGGCTCTCTCTCTTTCCAGGGGATACAGCGGGGGTTTACCCTTCAAGTTAATTAGGGTTAAAAGTTTCCAACTAAAGGGAAATATATAATGCAGTTGGAGGACTCTAATTGAAAAGACTTCACCCTTGGATCCAGGGGTTTATCTTTTTTTTTTTTCTCCTCCTTGGTTGCTTTTTTTTTCTTTATTTAGTCATCCCTGGACTTTTTGAAGTGAAACTAAGTATTGGTCAGACTGTGCTAAAGTACAAAGGAGGGTCAACCCCATTGCTGTATGTGTACATAGTTTTATGTGTACATAGGTTACACAACCAGTTTTGGGTTTGTGGAGCCTGGAGTAATCCGGGCCAGTGTATGTATGCATGTATGTCATGTCTGTATAAAAAAAAAAAAATACTTGCAAGGTCTGTTACAATGTTATCCCATTGTTTGATCCCCAGAATCTTACTATTAGCTTCCAATTGTTTGAGCCTATGTGCCAGCAGGCGCCTGGCTTTCTATCCCCATTCCCAGTAAGCTTACCTTGTTCTATAAAGAGTAAACTTAGGATGTTGTGTATTGAGTGTATTGATTTTATATCTTACTTGTCTAATGTTTTGGAGTGAAGAGGGATTATTTTGCTCTGCTTTGTGTTGTTAATCTAGAGCTGCTAGCTGTCTTTCTAACGAGTGGAGCCTCTGGCTTTTTTCTTTTTTCCTGGCCGTAGAGTAAGCAATTATCCTGCCCCTTATGTTAGATTTAAAACTATCCCAGACCCATCTTGTAGTCACTTCACCTGTGTAATTATGTGCAAGATAGTTCTGGACTTCTGCCATAGCCAGATCCTGAATTCATGATCCTCAAGCAGACTAACATTTCATTTCCACCATTTAGCTTCAGAATCAGACATGATTTGAAAAGTGAGTGTGATCGGTGCGTGGTCAAAGATTGCTACAGATTCTATGGAGGTTGTAACAGTCCCCTTAACAGTAGGGGGTGAAACTAAAAGCAAATCAGTTCTGCTTTATGAATCATGCTGAGAGGAGTAGTAAGAGTAGTCTTGGGCAGTCAGGTTGCCCAAGGGCAATATGTCCTGCAACCCATGATATGAAGTAAGGCACCTCAATGTCTTAGAACCTGATGTGTCTAGATGTGACAATTTACCACTTCGGTCAAGTAGACCATCAAGAACTTTATTCATATCGCCCCACAATAAGATCTGGCCCTTACTATCATCTAGGAGAGTACAGCCACAGACGACAGAAGCCCTCAAAAAAGCAAAATAAGCACATCAAAACTATAGCATATGGGAGCAAATGGATCCTCAACACACACCACCCCAGTGCTTCGTGTCCTCCCCAGGCCAATTCATCAGGAGGTGGGGTCCTGGTGCTCAATATCTTCCTTTTATTTTTAATCCTTTTAAAGTGACAGTGCATAAAAAAGTAGGTCTATCTGAGTAGCAACAAGAACCACTAATAGTAAATACCATACTGTGGAATCAATAAATAACAAGCATTTGTCAATGCCAAATGTTGATTATGTCAGTCCGTTGAGCTTGCTCACTGCCCCTGTGTCACTCTCTCATTCTGTTTCTACCGGTGTTGCAGGCTGCTCTTTTGTACTGGGCTCTTGCCTGCTTTTGTCACTTTTTTCTGCCCACAAATAAATCTGCAGCTGTCCTGACAGAGCTCCGTTGAGGTGGGTCACTCCCCCTCTCTCACTCATTCATTCTGTTTTTGCTGGCTCTGCAGGCTGGCCTTTTGTACTGGGCTCCTGCCTGCATTGCTGCCTTTTTCTGCCCACAAAGAAATCTGCAGAAGTCCTGACAGAGCTCCATTGAGCTCGCTCACTCCCCCTCTCTCATGCACTCATTCCATTTCTGCTGGCGCTGCAGGCTGCCCTTTTGTACTGGGCTCCTGCCTGCGTTGCCGCCTTTTTCTGCCCACAAAGAAATTTGCAGCAATCACGATAGAGCTCCGTTGAGCACACTCACTTACTCCCCCTTTCTCACTCATTTGTTCTGTTTCTTCTGCCGCTGTAGGCTGCCCTTTTGTACTGGGCTGCTGCATGCATTGCTGCCTTTTTCTGCCCACAAAGAAATCCGCAGTAGTCTTAACAAAGCTCCGTTGAGCTCACTCTCTCCCCCTCCCTCACTCGCTCATTCTGTGTCTCCCACTGCTGCAGGCTGCCCTTTTGTACTGGGTTCCTGCCTGCATTGGTGGCTTTTTCTGCCCACAAATACATCTGCAACAGTCCCAACACAGCTCTGTTGAGGTCTCTCACTCCCCCCCCTCACTCGCTAGTTCTGTTTCTGCTGGCGCTCCAGGCTGGCCTTTTGTACAGGGCTTCTGCCTACATTGCTGCCTTTTCCAGCCCACAAAGAAATCCGCAGCAGTCCCGACAGAGCTCCGTTGGCCTCACTCATTCCCCCTGTCTCACTAGCTCATTATGTTTCTTCTGGTGCTGCAGGCTGCCCTTCTGTACTGGGCTTCTGCTTCCATTGCCACCCTTTTATGCTCACAAAGAAATCCGCAGCAGTCACGATAGTGCTCCATTGAGCTCACTCACTCCCACTCTCTCAGTCACTTGTTCTGTTTCTCCCACCGCTGCAGGCTGCCCTTTTGTACTGGACCCCTGCATGCATTGTTGCCTTTTCCTGCCCACAAAGAAATCTGCAGCAGTCCCAAGACAGCTCTGTTGAGCTCATTCACTCCCCCCCCCACTCGCTTGTTCTGTGTCTCCCGGCGCTGCAGGCTGCCCTTTTGTACTGGGCTCCTGCCTGCATTGGTGTCTTTTCCTGCCCACAAAGAAATCTGCTGCAGTTCTGACAGAGCTCAGTTGAGCTTGGTCACTCCCCCAGTTGCTCGATCCTAATCTGTCCCAAACACTGATTTCCGACAGTGACTGCTGTATTCAGCGCCAGAAGCCCGGAAACACATTTTGGCCAGGATGTGAAAAATGACAGCTGTACTGCTCATAAGGAGGTGTGAACAAATGCCAGTGTTGAAAATCTGGCATGAAAATATTACTAATTTGTGAACTTACAAGGGTGCGTGGAACCTGCACAACACATGCTCTTAACACAGTAATTTTATGGAGTTTCATCATAAAATTTTCAACATAGGCATTTTAGGACCTCTGCTCATGAATAGTGTCAGTGTGATTTTCTTAATCTGTCCTGAACACTGATTTCCCACAGCGACCACAGTATTCTGGGCTGGAAGTATGAAAACACATTTCGGCCAGGATGTGAAAAATGACAGCTGTACTGTTCACAAGGAGGTGTGAAAAAATGCCAGTATTGAAAATCTAGCTTGAAAATATTGCAAATTGGCAAAGTTATGAGCGTGCTTAGCAGCTGCACAGCGCACACTTATAAAACAGTCATTTCTTTGATTTTTCCCACCAAATTTGCAACATAGGCTTTTTGAGAGCCCACCTCATGAACACTGGCACTGTTGTTTTGTTACTTGGTACCAAAATGGGATTCCACATAGTGACCACAAAATCACCTTTTGGGGCTGAATAAAGGCATGACAGTGCCAGAATTCATGAGGAGGGGTCCCAAAAACCTCATGTTGAAAATTTGGTGTCAAAATTCCAAAAAATGCCTGAGATATGCATCAACGTTGGAAAAACCCTATTTATTTCATTATACAGCTTACTGGCATTTCCTCAGTTCGCAGTCAGCTTTGAAGAGTGCAGATGTGTTCCCGGTCCACCAAAGATGGTCATGCCAGACTCCAGAGGTAAGTATGGGTGAGGTGTGTGTGGGGAGGTATGGTGCACAGTGGGTGGGTGTGGGTTGTGGGAGGAGGCAGGGAGACTGCTGAGGGATTGTTTCCTTTTTCCACAGGGGAAAAAAACAAACTTTGAGGGACCTTTTTGGTTTTTACAGGGACATGTGGCATACTGGGATGGGCTCCTAGCATGCCAACAGAGTCTTTTTTGGGGGGGCAGGTGTAGGCTGACAGGGGATTGGGCACCCCCGTCAGCACACAATAAAAGGGGGAGGTTACATTATGCCGACAGGGATTGGGCACCCCGTTGGCACACAACAAATGTGGGGGGGTTACATAATGCTGACGGGGAGTGGGCTCCCCTGTTGGCAACATCAACCTTGGGGCACTGAAGCCGATGGGGACTGGGACTCCAGTCGGCAAACAAACACAGTGGGGGGGAACATGCTGCTGAGGGGGATTGATCACTCCATCATTGCAGTAGAATGACTTATGCTGCAATTAAAATCAACATAAAAGTTAATGAAAAAATGACATACGTTATGAAAAAGCACAATCAAAACTGGGAGGTCAAAAGTACATGCAAAAGGTCAAACTGACATAATGAACAAAATGGAAGGAAAATATTATATTATATATATATATATATATATATATATATATATATATATATATATTAGAGGCAAAAACTCAGTTTAATGCATCAGTTAGGGCTGTTCCACAGCAAAAAAAGCTGGGAAATTCAGAGCTAGGGTTGAAAGCCCCCCTTGGACCCCACCAACCAGCATCAGGGTGTGCGTTGGGGTCGTCAGCCCTAACTCTCACCCCATCACATGTGTAAAGAAGCTGAGATATAGGAGAATGGGGTGAGAGTTAGGACCGATGACCCCAATGCACACCCCAATGCTGGAGTTTTTTGCCTCTAATTTCCTTTCTTTTTGAGAATGAGGATGATAAATAATGAAAGGAATGCAGTGGCCCTGCACTCCTGCCACGTGATGTCTTGTTACACAGTAACAAGAACTGCAAAACAAATGCAAGCGGCAACAATAATGCACATGGCAAGGCAAACATAAATGGCAAAGCAAACGTTAATAGAAACACAAGCGTAAAGTGACACCAAACCAAACAGTTAAGTAAACGGAGACATCAAACAGAAGTTCATACAGAACGCAACTGGTAACACACACATTCATGGTACCACAATTGTAAATGCAAATGGTAACAGTAACACCAACAATAACACCCAAGTAAACAGAAACACAAGCACGTATGAAAATGTAAACCATAACGCACATACTCACGGAACCGCAGTTGTAAATGCAAACGGTTATGGTAACAGCAACAGCAAAGCCAATAAAAACAGAAATGCAAGTACATACAAAAACACAAACTGTTACACATAAGGTCATGGTACCGCAATAGTAAACGTAAATGGTAACAGTAACAGCAACAATAAAGACAACAGAAACAGAAATGCAAGTGCATATGAAAACGCAAACCATTACACACACGGTGGCGTAGACGGGAACAGTGATTTGAATGGTAACAGAAGTGCAACTGGAAACGCTAGCTGTCACAGTAACAAAAGGGCATACCCTTCTTTTCCCAAAAAACTGCATTGAAAAATCTAATTGAAAACAAAGAATGTATGCATTATAATTGACTTCAGAGCAGAAAAGTACGACTTGGAATACTAAATTGCTTATATCTCAGGGACCATATGACGTAGGAAAAAAATTAAAATTTTGTATGAACTATTGCTTTCCTGGCTAGTTTTTTGGGGCTACGCATTTTTTTGACAAAAAGTCCGTATCTCGCACCATTTCTGAGATACGGGCCCTGAAAGACACGACAGACACCATAATGTTATCCTAAGGGACAAATCGTCAACTTTGGAGTGCTGTCACTTTGCCACCCTGTAATATTTTTTCTCCAAACCTCAAAAAGGCACATTTGTAGGATGTCAGCTTTCTCCCTTCCAAATGTCAGCCCAAAAGACAAATCCATTATTTTCTAGCAGAGCGGCAAAGAATTCCTGTAATTTGGCAGACGCCGTAATGTTATCCTATGGGAAAAAGTGACAACTTCATAGTGCCTTAACTTTGCCGCCCTGTAATATTTTTGACCAATCCTCTACAAGGCACATCTGTGTGATGTTGCCTTTCTTCCCTCCAAATTTCAAGTAAAAAGACCAAACCATTTCTGAGATATTCAATGTCAAATATTGGCAACATTTCTCTATCTATTCCATTATAAGAAATCTGGCCATCTTGTCCGTATTTTGCGATCAAAGAATCTCACAATCAAAGAATTTGCAGGCTCACGATCAAAGAATTTGCAGGCTTATGAACAAAGAATAAAAAATGTAATAGTTCAAAAAATAGAAGCAATTGCAGTAAACCACCACCATGGTTCAACAGAATGAAGCCCCCTGAGTAAAACCCATCCTCATTTGACTTCCTAGGACTCCCTTGGGCTAAGAAAATTTAATTTTAATTTGGGCCATCTTGTCCCTCACTCGTGATGCAAGATTGCGGTCAAAGAATCTCACGATCAAAGAATTTGTAGTCTCATGATCAAAGAATTTGCAGACTCATGATAAAAGAATACAAAAAGGGTGAAACATGATTTATTCACTGATTTGAACCAAGCCAATGACATGGTTTGACAGAATGGACCCTCCTGAGCAAAACAAGCCCTCATTTGTGTCTCTAGCCCACCCCTGAGCTGAGATATTAGTGTTTTAGGTCATGATGTACGATCGCAATCAAAGAGTCTCACGATCAAAGAATTTATTTTATTTATTTGGTTTTTGTTAACTGGGTAGGTGCACTAGCCATAAAATGACTATTTTCAGGCACAACCCGGGAGAGTACAACAAAAGGAGAACAGTTGAACAACAGCAACATGGGTACAATAATACAAATAGAGGAACAGTACAGCAGTGCTACAAAAATACAATGGGTAGAAACAACAAAAAATCATGACAAGCATTATACAGATAATGGCAGTAAGATATATAATAAGTGCAGAAACCATGGACCCGACCTGTGGAGTGAAAGGGTTAATAAGATAGTAAGGTTATATAGAGAGAAATGTGAGGAATGTTCAAACATAACAAGAAAGACTGACAGAAGGAAGGGTCAGGGGTGGTAATTGGCAAAACAACAGTGGATGGTCAGCAACAAGGTTCAAGAAGGAAGAGAGCTAGTAGTCAAGAAGTTATTTACAAAGAGAAGGAAAAATATGGGAAGGGAAGAGAGACAGTCTTGGAGCTGGATTAAAGCAGGGGTGACATTACTGGTAAGTCTCAGGAGCTTCAGGTTGGGTCAAAGCATGTATAAGCATCAGGTAAGGATAGATAACGACGATATTCACTTTTAAATCCAAAGTGAGACTGAGACAGCCCGAGGTTGCGTGGAAGAGCATTCCATAGCCTGGGAGCAGAGAATTGGAAGGCCCCTGTGCCTTTAGTCATCCGACATCTCAGAACATAGAGCAAGGATTTGTCAGCTGATCGCAGGCCATGGGAGGATGGTTGAGGGACAAGCAACGCCGCCAGCTGGGATGGGTTTTTTTCCCAGATAATCAAGTCCTTTAGTGATCCAAGGTAGTATTGTCTACTGGCAGAGGGTGAGAGCCAATTCAGATCCTTATAAAGAAGGCAGTGATTTTTGAGTCAAGGCGACGAAGAGGCAAATCGGCATATATTGTTATAAGTTACGTCCCATTTTAGTAGGGAGGTTTTATGGGCAGAGGTAAGAATAGAGGCACCATAAGTAAGGGTTGGGAGCAGAATACATCAGGCAATTGCTAATTTGGCCGAGGGTGTAAGCATGTAGCTCGTTTTGTAAGCTACTCCTAGTTTCGAGTTTACATCTTTGCACGAGGACTGAATGTGAAGATTAAATCCAGGGACTGGTCCAGGAGGATCCCAAGGTACTTGAAGGAAGTAACATTTTCAAGTGGAAATCCTCCTGGGTGAAGAACCTCCAGCAAACTAGAACAGGTCTTAATCTTTGGTGCAGAACCTAGGAGCATGGCTTTCGTTTTCATTTAGTACAAGCTTACGGTCTAGTAGCCAGTCTAAGACCTTATTGAAGTCTGAAATAAGTGATGTGTTTATGCAGGCAATACTAGAAGAACTAGTGTAGATGATCAGGTCATCAGCATAAAGAATAGCTGAGCAGGATTCCAGGACCTCAGCTGCATTGTTGATAAAAATTGAGAACAGAAGGGGCCCAAGGATAGAGCCCTGGGGGACCCCAAGGTTGATAGTAGATGTGTTGGACAGGGAGGAGTTAAATTTGACACCTTACGACCTGTTTGACACATAGCTACAGAACCAGTCCACAACAGGGTAGAGAAATGGAATTTATGGAGAGTGAAGAGAAGCAGTGGAAGGTCTACAAGGTCGAAAGCCTTAGTGAGGTCAATGAAGATGGCACCTGTGAGTTTTCCAGAGTCCATGTTGGACAGAATATCAGTAGTTAGTTGAAGAAGAGCCGTGGTGGTGCTATGACCTTTTCTGAAACCATGTTGAGTGTCTGAGAGGAGATTGTAGCGTGTAAGGTAGTCAATGGTCTGTGATGCAACTATTTTCACTTGGATCTTGTTAAGGACAGAGAGAATTGCTATAGATCTGTAATTGGCCATGTCCTTTGGGTCACCCTTTTAAAGACGGGTGTTACTCTTGCAGATCTCCATAGGTCTGGCACAGTGCTATGGATAAGGGATAAAGTGTAGATTCTGGCAATCGGAGAGGCAATGAGTGGAGCAGCCAGCTTAAGAAGAAGAGGTTCCAGTGATTCAGAACCAGAGCTGGTATTGGCAGATATGGATCTCAGTAATTTCAGAACTTCCACTCTTGATATAGCCTTGAAATAGAATGGTGGCGCTGGAGAAGCATCATATGATAGGGCAGTATGGTTGTCTGATGGTAGTGTGGTAGGTAGATTGGAGTGCGATCCACTAGGTTGTAAAGCCAAGGTATAGTATGAAAGATCAGAGAAAAGATTGTTAAAACTGTTTGAGATGGTCCTAGGGTCATTACAATGTGCACCATTTATGATCATTTCATCAGTGACCGATTGCGAGGTACCGAGAAATGTTTTGACATGGGCCCAGAATTTCCTCAGGTCGCAGGCTGAGTTTTGTAGAAGGTCCTTGCAGTATTTACTTTTAGCAACTCTAACTTGTCTCTTACATCTGTTCCTTAGTTCACGATAGACAATAAGATCTGACTGTAGGCCAGTTTGTTTGTAGCGAATCCAAAGCTTGTCCCTCTGGCACAGATTAGCAAGGAGGTCTTTATGCAGCCACCTCGTCTGTTTTCCTCTGACCTCCTAGTAGTCTTGGGGGCATGTTTATATTGAATGGTAAGAAATTCATTTATGAATATCTGTAGAGCAACCTCCACATCCTTTGTTTGATAGATACCTGCCCAGTCGATATTGGAGACATCATAGAGAAATGCATCCTGGTCAATATGAGCTAGACTTGTAAAGGTGATTAGTCTTGATGGAGGAGATGGAGGTGCAACCATAGATAGGCTACAAAAAGTGGGTGAGTGGTCTGTTAGTGCATCTGCAAGAATTCCTGCTTTTGACACATGTTCCATACGGTTAACCATCACCCAGTCTAGGAGTGTACCCATTTGGTGGGATGACGTGGCTCTAGTTGCTTCAGAGATCAACTGGTGAAAATTATAACTAAGCGTGAGTGATTGCAAGGATATTGCAAGGATATCTGAGCTGACCCTAACCAATTGAGATTAAGATCACCTAGGATGACAGCCTCATTATGAGTTACAGTCTGGGAGGTGATGTCAAGGAGTTCTTGAAGACCTACTATTCCCCCAGCTGGGTTTTGCAGGCTCGCGATCAAAGATCGTTAGCGAGCCGCAAATTGAGATTTTAAAAGCTTATAACTCTATTTTTTGACCGATTTGGATGGAACCAAAGCCATGGCTTGATAAATCAGGGTCCCCTGAGTAAAACCCATTGAAGTTTTACTTCAGAAGTGACCCCAAGCCAAGATATTTGTGTTTGTGTGATTGGAAAACTGAAAACAAGATGGTGGGCCTCGCGGTCAAAGAATTTTGAAAATTCCTCAGGAACAAAGATTCTTGAACTACGAGGCTGCAAATTCTTTGATCGTCAGGCGAGAACAGATGGCCAGAACTCCCATTCTTTGATCGCAGGATATACATATAAATTTTCCCATTGACTTATAATGGGAACTTAAAAGTGCCATAACTTTTGAATGCCTTAATATTTTTTTACCAAACAAAAAGCGGCATGTTCAGCCACCAAAGCTCTTTCAAACAAGCCATCTTGCAGAGCAGAACACCACATGATGGCTTTGCAGGACCACATTAACAATGCCAAGTGGTGCCTTCAGAAATGGACAATTTTACATTTTTCAGCGCTTTCGTACACGAAGACCAGCAATCTGACACAAACGCAATTTGGCAAATCAAGAGATCTAGTGTGCCCCAATGCATGTACCAAATTTTAGGCAAATCCATTGAATGGGTCCAAAGTTATTAATGTCCAAACTTTTGACTTTAGTATGTAAGTGGCCGCTCAACCCTAACTATAGTGGCACGCCCGCGCCACTATAATATATCTATATATATTATGATAGAGTAGCACTTTTAAGGTTAAAGGGTCAAATTTTGCACCTTATTAACTTTGTCACTGTTCAACGGATTTGCCTGAAATGTACAATTGGGCATGGTAGATCTTGGGATCTGCCAAGTTTCATACCAGTCGGATATACGTCTGCGGAGTTATCAAGCGACAACCAATTGCGCAATTACGCTTTTTTGTGATTTCTTTGCTCTCTCCTACAGGTTGCATAGTTTGCATGACTGGTCCATAAACTTCATGGAACATGCAGCCATGGTCCCCGTTGTGCCTTTTGAAGATTTTGTGAAAAAATATTGAACGGTTCAAAAGTTATTCAAAAAATAAGTTCCTATTATAAGTCAGTGGGAAAAGTTAATGAAAAGTTCAACACTTTCGCAAATGCAGTTTTTCTTTTGCAAATGGCCCTTTTACTTTTGCAAATCTACCATTTTGTTTTCAGTTGGTGATCAGAAAAATGCTTGGCATTTAAATTTGGGACCCTCTAGCAACACAATTCTTTTTGTGTTTACCTAGTCGGACCATGAGGACGCTAGGCATGTCTTTATTTTGAGGTTAAACACCCTAGAAATATGTTTTTGAAGTTTATGGAAAAAGTACTTTCACAAAGTAGTGTCGCACTCATAAAAGCGTCACAAATTTGTGCGAAAGCTTTCACAAGTTGCGACACTACTTTTCCAGGCTATGGCAAAATGACAGCAATTCTTTGCCATCCTGCTGCAAAAGAACGGTTTAGTCTTTTGGGCTGAAATTTGGAGGGAACGCAGCCAACATCTCACAAATGTGTCTTTCAGTGTTTTGGTGAAAAAATATTACAAGGTAGCAAAGTTATGGCACTCCAAAATTGACACTTTTTCCAATAGGATAACATTACGGAGTCCGCTGCATTACAGGAATCCTTTGCCGCCCTTCTGCAAATAACGGTTTGGTCTTTTGGACTGAAATTTGAAGGGAAGAAAGCCAACATCCCACTGATGTGCCTTTTGGTAGTTTGGTGAAAAAATATTACAGGGCGGTACAGTGACAGCTCTCCAAAGGTAACGCTTTTTCCCATTGCATAACATTACGGCACCCACAAGATTTGAGGCCCATCTTGGAAACAGTGCGAGATACAGACTTTTGTCGCAAAAATGCTTAGCCCCAGGGCTAGGTACAAAACTAGTCAGAAAAGTCATAATTCATATGAAATTTACATTTTTTTTCTACGTCATACGGTTCCTCAGATATAAGCAATTTAATATTCCAAGTCCTCATTTTCTGCTCTTAGGTCCATTGTTATGTATATATTCTTTGTTTTCACTGTGTTTTCCAGTGCATTTTTTGGGGAAAAGAAGGATGTGCCCTTTCGTTACTGTGCCAGTAAGCATTTCCAGTTGCGTTTCTGTTACCGTTTGTGGCACCATTACTGTCTACGCCACCGTGTGTGTTACGGTTTGCATTTTCGCTTGCGTTTGCATTTCTGAGTTGTTTGGTGTTATTGTTGCTGTTACCATTTTCAGTTTCATTTGCAATTGCAGTACCATCCACAAGCATTACGGTTTGCATTTTCATATGCGCTTGTATTTCTGTTTCATTTCTGTTTCCTTTGACATTATTTTTGCTGTTACTGTTACCATTTGCATTTACTATTGCGGTACCATGACCGTGCGCATAATGGTCTGTGTTTCCATACTCACTTGCATTTGCATTTGCATTTCTCTTTCCTTTGGCATTATTTGTTGCTGTTACTGTTACCATTTGCATTAACAATTTCGGATCCGTGACCATGCACATTACGGTTTGCGTTTCCATACGCGCCTCTTTTCCTGTTTCCGTTTCTGTTTCCTTTGGCATTATTCTTCAGGTTAACTTTACCATTTGCATCTACTATTGTGGTACCTTGGTTGTGCGTGTTATGGTTTGCATTTAAGTGTGCAATCGCGTTTGCATTTCCGTTTCTGTTCCCTTTCACGTTCTTTTTGCTGTGACACTTAATATTTCCATTTAAAATACTGCTGCCATCACTGTTTGCTTTACCAGTTGTGTTTTTGTACACACTTCAATGTCTGTTTGCATCACTGTTCGCTTTGGCATCACTTTGCGCTTGTGTTTCTATTAATATTTCCTTTACCATTTACATTTCTGTTACCATGTGCGCCACTGTTGGCACTTCTGTTTGTGTTGCTGTTCCTCTTACTATGTCACAAGACATCACGTGGCAGGAGAGCGGGGCCCTTTCCGCTGAATTACTTTCACTATTTGTTGTAATCATTCTCAAAAAGAAGGGAAATTAGAGTCAAAAAACTCAGTTTAATGCATCACTTCGGGTTGTTCCACAGCGACAAAAGTGAGGAAATTTGGTGTGGGTTAGAAACCTTAGTTATTACCCCCAACCAACATCAGGGGTGCACATTAGGTCGTTGGTCCTAACTCTCATCCCATTCTCTTATTCCTCTGCTTCTTTACACATGTGATGGGGTGAGAGTTAGGTGTCAATTACCCCAACGAGCACCCGATGGGGTTGGGGGTTGGCCGTCCAAGGAATTTTCAACCCTAACACTGAATTTCCTATATGTATATGTACTAAACAGCAATAGTTAATTGGACAAATAATCCCAAGATACCATACCAGCTGGAATGACCTGAATAATGCATTTTAAATTTAGGTTAGTAGCCCAAAAAATATTTTTTCGAACTAAATAGCATAAAGAAGAATAAATTCATGCATTTTGCTCAAATAGCAAATATAAGAAATGCATTGTACAGGTCAAAGACATAATGTTAGCTATTTTTTTTAAAACACAAGATTTATTACAAGGAAAACCAGAGGGAGTTTAACTGTCCAGTGGTGATTCTATAGGAATGGTGCTATATCCAGGAAATTATTTAGGCCCATGATCTGAAATAAGTCACCTCAAAGACTTAGAACCTGATGTGTCTAGATGTGACAATTTACCACTTCTGTCAAGTAGACCATCCAGCACTTTATTCATATTGCCCCCCCCCCCCCAATAATATCTGGCCCTTATCATCTAGGAGAACCTGCTAAAGGTGATGAAAAAATGCCACACCATCTTCATTGGGATCATGGATTATAGAAACATAGAAACATACAATTTGATGGCAGATAAGGACCGCTTGGCCCACCCAGTCTGCCCATTTCCCTACCTGATGGATAAGCTGCAGATCCTAGTTAACCAGCAGCCTACTTCTTCCTACCCCAACCCCCTAGAATTGCCTTATGACTGTCCCATGCATGCTTGAATTCCACCACTGTTTTTGACTCCACAACCTCCTCTGGAAGGCTGTTCCATGCATCCACAACCTCTCTGTGAAAAAAAATACTCCTTAGCTGTTCTGAGCTGCCTCTTCTATCTTCAAATTGTGCCCCCTTGTTCTTGCACACCTCTTTTTTTGAAAGATGCTACCCTCTTGGACTTTGTTGATTCCCTTGAGGTACTTGAAAGTTTCTATCATGTCCCCCCTCTCCCTCCTTTCCTCGAGGCTATACATATTAAGCTCCTTAAGTCTCACTTCATATGTCTTCCGGTGCAGACCCTGCACCATTTTAGTTGCCCTCCTCTGGACAGCTTCCATCCCGTCTATGTCTTTGGGGAGATTGGGTCTCCAGAACTGCACGCAGTACTCCAGATGTGGTCTCACCAGCTGTCTGTACAGAGGGATAATAACTTCTTGTTTTCTGCTGGTGATGCCTCCCTATGCATCCCAGTATCCCCAGCCCTCCTTGCTGCCCTCTCACATTGCTTGCCCATCTTTAGGTCATCTGATATGACTACCCTCAGGTCTCTTTCCATTTTTGTTGTTGTTAGTATCTCACCCCCATTGTGTACTCTTCCCTGAGTTTTGTTTCCCAGGTGCATTACCTTGCACTTCTTAGCATTAAATCTAAGCTGCCATACATTTGACCATTCCTCTAACCTTGCCAAGTCCCTTCTCATCCTTTCCACCCAACCTTGTGCATCAACTCTGTTGCAGATCTTTGTATCATCTGCAAAGAGACATACTTTTCCTTCCAGTCCCTCTGCAATGTCACTTATAAAGACATTGAAGAGGACTGGTCCTAATACTGAACCCTGTGGTACCCCACTGCTAACCCCCCTTTTTTCAGAGTGGACTCCATTTACTATTACTCTCTGTGTCCTATTCTCCAGCCAATTCTTTACCCAGGCTGTCATCTTGGGACACACTCCCAGGCTGGCTAACTTGTATATTAATCTTTTGTGTGGGACTGTGTCAAATGCCTTGCTAAAGTCTAGGTAGGCCATGTCCATAGCCCTCCCTGATCTACTACTTTGGTCACCCAGTCAAAGAAATCTATCAGATTTGTCTGGCATGACCTTCCCGCTGTGAATCCATGCTGCCTTGGGTCCTGTGCCCTCTGGCCTCTAGATGTAACAATTCTTTCCTTCAGAGTGATTCCATCATTTTCCTACCACTGAGGTTAAACTAACAGGTCTGTAGTTTCCTGCTTCTGCCTTGCTCCCACTTTTGTGAAGTGGAATCACGTCTGCCCTCCTCCAGTCCTCAGGTACCACCCCATCCTCCCATGATTTGTTAAAGAGGGTAGTCAGTGGTGTCACTAGTTCTATCCTTAGTTCTTTTAGAATTCTGGGATGAATTCCATCAGGCCCCATTGCTTTGTCCACCTTCAATTTTAAGATCTCTTTCAGAACTCTTTCTTCTGTAAATGGGCTGGTATCAACTTCTGTATCCAGAGTGTTTCTACTGTTTATTTTAGGTACCTCCCCCTCTTCCTTTGTAAATACTGAGCAAAAATATTTGTTTAGTATCTCTGCCTTTTCACAGTCACCTTCTGCCCACCTCCCTCCCCTTTATTAAGCCTCACTATCCCTCCTTGGTCTTCCTTCACTCCCTGATGTACCTATAAAGGTTTTATCCCCCTTCTTAACTGAGTTGACTATCTTTTCCTCGGTTTGGGCCTTTGCTGTTCTGACTGCCTTTCCAGCTTCCCTTTGCTTTAACTGATACAGTTCTCTGTCCTGTTCCTTCTGTGAATCCTTGTACTTCCTGAATGCTTTCTTTTTCTCTTGAACCTTCACTGCCACTTCCTTTGAGAACCATAGTGGTTTCTTACCTCGTTTCATTTTGTTTATTTGCTTTACACAAAGGCTTGTTACCTCTGTGATGGCAGTTTTATTATTCCCCATTGTTCTTCACCCTCCTTCCTACCCATTTGCTAGTGCATTCCTTAGGCACTCACCCATTTTGGCAAAGTCAGCCCTCCTAAAATCCAGTACCTTTTGTCTTTTGTATGGCTTGACTCTATTGCTGTGTTTATTAGAACCATACTGTTCGATGGTCGCTAGTTCCCAGATGGCTACCCACTTCTACATCTGTGATCCTCTCTTCATCTCTGTTTGAGAGAACCAGATCTAAGATTGCTCCCTCTCGAGTGGGCTCCAATACTAGTTGTCTAAGGCATGCCCCCTGTAGGGCATCCAGAATAACCCCACTCTTAGAAGTGGCTGCTGCAACTGTACTCCAGTTAACATCTGGCATATTCAGATCACCCATCAGCAATATCTCCCCTTTATCTGCCATTCTAAGTATACTTTCTATCATTTCCTTGTCCATTTCCTCCCCCTGAGAGGGGGGTCATATACAACCCCTGTGCGGATTGTGATGCCATTGCCTGCCTCCAAATTGACCCACAGTGCTTCTTCTCCTCCCTGTTAACCCTTTTGTTCTGTTGCTTTTATTTCTTCTCTTATGTAGAGAGCTACTCCTCCTCCTCTTTTACCCTCCCTGTCCCTCCTGTAGATAGTGTATCCTGGTATGTTTATGTCCCAGTCATGGTTCTTGTGTACCATATTTTCTGTGACTGCCACAATATCCAGATCTTCCTCCTCCATCAAGGCCACTAATTCAGGAAGTTTGTTACCCAGACTACGGGCATTGGTACTCATTGCTCTCCATTTTTTGATGGCTTTACCTTCTGTAACGGCAACCCCCACTGACCTTTCTACCTTGGTCTTTTTCTCATTTAGTGCCCTGTTTGGTAGGGGGAGGCTGGGATTTTCCTTCTGCTTATCAGTGCCTCCCCCCTTGACTAGTTTAAAGGCTTGCCAATGAAGCATTTAAACCGATTGCCCAAAAGACTTGTTCCCTTCCTGGACAGTTGCAGACCATCCTGCCAGTATAGGCTGGTGTCCCTCCAGATGGAACCCCAGTCCCCAATGAAGCCAAACCCCTGTGCTCCACACCATTTTTAACCATTTGTTAAACTGCATGGTGCAAAGTACCCTCACCTCACTCATGCCACTGACAGGCAGCACCTCTGAGAAGGATACTGTGTGTGCTACTTGTCTTAAGCCCCTCCTCAACTCTACAAAGTCCTTTTGCACTGCTCTAATCTCATGATGAGCCAAGTCATTTGTCCCTAGGTGGACAATGATGTCCAGCTCAGACTCCCGTGCAACTGTTCTCTTGATCCTAAGGATGCGCTTCCTGTCCCTCCAAGCTATGGCACCAGGCAGGCACCTTACTTCAGTTTTCCCTGCTCCCCCAAGTTCTATCCCCCTAATAATTGAGTCCCCCACCAGGAGCTGCTTTCTTTCCCTGTAGTGCCCTCTGCCTCCTTCCTGAGGGCCTCCCTTGTGACAGTTGTCTGCACCCTCCCTAGTCTCTTCTGTGGGTGCATCCATAGGGGAATTATGCTCCCCCAGAATGGTGTATGGATTGTGGAGTGTAACAACTGACTGGGTGTGCCTCTGTTCCACCACCCTTACCCTCCCTGAGCCCACTGTGGTTCAACTGATGTGCTTTCTTCGCAACCTCTGAGGTAGTGGTGGTGGCTCTGGTGCTCCCTGGATGGGGGAGGTTCCCTTGCCACTGTCCAGTGCGGCCTGAAGATGGGCAACTTCCTCCCTCAGGGCAGATAGTTGTCTGCAAACAGGGCAGCATCTCAGCCTCCAGAAAGACTCCCAGAAGACTGCTGCCCCATAGCCATTACATTGTACTACTCCCCACATAACTGTCTACCTTGTTTAGTTTTTTGTGTGTGTGTGTGTGATTGGTGCGTTATATAGAAATATATGTATTTATATAATGTGTATGCTTATATTGTCAGTGCAGTGTGCTAGACAGGATATGACAGTGATGTGTACCTTGCCCTCTTGGGGAAATGATGTCAGAACCCCAGGTATAAATGAACTATTTCCAGGGGTGGGTGGGGTGAGGGGTGGGAAGGGGTCAGGCCTAAACTGTGCCCTCACGAAACAATCAGCTAAACTCTCTGACCTACCGATGCGATGAGTGCCTTCCTGTCAGCAAGATGCCATACACGACAATTTGTAATACTGCTTCAAACCAATTTGACAGAGAAAATACCCTGCTAATCAAACAGAGAAAAATCCAAACATCCAAGTCAGACACAGGTAAACCTCCCCAGCCCCAAAAGAGCCTGGTGACTTGTGCTCTGAAAACAGTCAGCCCCAAAACATGTCAGCTGTGCAGAAGGGCAGACACAGAAAACAGTATTTAGCCTATGTGGGTTTAAACTCTTCCTGCACTGAAAACCTTAACACTTGTAACACAAGTAAAGCAAACTCCACCTCCCTCTGTTGATTGAAAGACTGCCTTTTCTGATAATTCTAAGTTGCTTATTTCATCCTTCAGTTAGAAGTATCCTCCACCTGAAGAATATTAACTTTCCTAAGGAATCTGCTTCAAACCAAACACAATTGTAAATTGTAAAGTTCACCTCCCTCTGTTGTGAGCACTACTCACTTTCTTGCAAATCTTAAGTCCAGTGTTGCATCTTGCAGCCAGAGGTAGCTTCACCTGAAGACTATGAGGTGATTGATGCTAGACTCTTGGGGGCGCCTACCACAATGAGACAACCCCCCTGAAAATCCTTATTTACCTGTTGTGTCAAACAGTTAACATCTTTGGTTAGTAATATCATGACCCCTTTACTTTTCTTGACATAGAAAGCATTGAATAACTGGCTTCCCCATGCCTTTTTCATCTTCTCAATATCCTTCTTTAAGTGTTTTGTTTCCTGCAATAGTATAATTTGGCATTTTAGTTTTTTGATATGAGAGAAAATCCTACCTCATTTAATTGGGCTCTTTAGTCCCCGGACATTCCACAACAGAGCTTTGTACATCATCCCAAAGGTTGGCAAGAGACCTGAAGTCCTCCACGCCCCTCCCCTCATCCAGAGCAGCAACCATAATTAACTACCAAGCCAACAGGGCTTGCTTAATGACCAAACAACTCCAGATAATTTATGTTTAAATTGTACTTTAAATTGCCCCACAATAAATGACAATGTCAATATAATAATATATAGTCCATACCTGAGTGGCTGAGTGTGAGGCCACGAGGCTCCTCCATCAATAACAACCAAAGGAAGCATTGTTCCCGACTCCTTCCCTAGCTTTCTCACTAATACAGGTTTATCCTTTTAGCTATTGTGAGCAAACTGTAAAATTCTTAAGGCCTGAGTTGGTTGACCATGTATCTTGGTATCCCGTGATAAGAGTGCTGGGTAATAGGTGCCTACTATAATGGTCACCCACTCCCCGGCCCATTTCAGGGATGGCTATGGGAGGGTAGGGCAGTTGGATGGGGGTGAGGGTGACTATAGAGACAGGATGTTGCTATATGTACACACACCAGGGGGTGGGAGTGGGCACATACAGTGAGGGATGTGGGGGTGGTGCTGCAGTGGGTTACTGAGCCGACCCTGTGGCGTGGTGGGTGGGTTGCCGGCATTGGTCGGCAGAGTACTGGGTTCAGGTCCTGGTGATGGTGTGATTTTGTTGTGCCTGGCCCGAACCTTTTTTTCTTATGTTTTCACCCTTCCCCGACAGGCAACCCTGGAGTTGAGAATCCTTTTGTAGGGGGCATGGGAGTTGAAGCTCCCTGCGGGGGTGTGCGAGAGGTATAGCCCCCCACTGAAAACATTAAAAAACTAAGTTCATGGCACCCTTTTGCTGTGCGCTGTGGTGTCAGAGTACTAAAATAAATTTTCGCCACTCTTGACTTCTACGATCACCTTTAGACTTTTGCCTTTATGACATAGAACCTTTATCTTATTTCTCCATAATAACAGTATGCAAGTAAATAATTTAGACCACTTGGTGCCTAGCTTAAGAATAATATAAACAAAGAAAGACCTTAATTAGAAACTGAGTCTCTCCCTGGTCCAGCAGTTATGCGTAGCTTCACTTGGCTGAAAGAGTTAATATGGAGCACTAACATTGCCTAAACTGCTATGCAATTCCCACTGGTTTTAACAAAGCAAAAATAATTTATATCAGGTCCTCAGATGTCTGAGATCCACAGGAAAACAAATACAGTAAAGTGATCATAATAACAAGGTATCCTAGTATCTAAACACAGCTAAGTCAGCCAGTGCCTGTTGCAACAACTAGCATATAATCGGGAAGGTTCTGCAATAGCGGTCACCACAAGTGTACATACAGGCTGGGAATCGACTCTATCAAAATATGCTAGGAATGCAGGGATGAATGCTCCCACTAAGGACAGACGCATGCATAGCTCCATCTGCCCAGCACCAGCCCGATCCTCTTTAGCAGTCCCTGAGGGCTCCTTACATTTTGACTCCTCATAATAGCTGCTGGATACCAGTACATGAGAAGTGCATAACATTGTGGATAGAATAGGTGTGCTTTGCTATGTTTACAATAAAATAGATGGATGGATAGATAGATAGATAGATAGATAGATAGATAGATAGATAGATAGATAGATAGATAGATAGATAGATAAAAATTTATATTTTTTGGCTGGAAAAATAACTTTTAGGACTAGAAGAGGCCCTGTTTATCAAAGTTGTCCTGTTTTAGAATGCAGTTTCAACAAATGCAAAGCATCATGTAATAAAGTATATTACAGGAACAGTCTTAAGAACATAAGTCATTTAATTTCCCAGGGTACATACAAAAGCAGAAATACATAATATACCATAAATCTGAATAAATATTTTGTACTAAGAATAAATATAACCATTTAAAAAATGGACAAAAGTATATATATATATATATATATATATATATATATATATATATATATATGTATACAATTAATGCAAGGCATTTTTCTAGGATTTCAGGTCTTAAAAAGGGAACATCAAAAGAAAGAGAAGAAGGAGAGACAGGAATAGTAATATCATCCTGTAATACTACCAAATACCCCAACCCAGAAATAACAATAAAGCAGAGAGAGTTTAAAGACAATCTACAATCCAGGCAGACAAGCAAATGGTAGTATCACTTGATATCACAATAGCAAACACATCTGTCTCCCCAGATTAAATCTAGAGAGTGCTTAAATTTTCCTAAACTATCAATAATCTTAATTTCTGGATCTATCTCATTCCATATTTTTGGTAAATATAAATGTCTTTGCATTCTACTATAAATATCAATTTCTAGAGGGACTTTTAGACATCTATGTTTCAATTGCCTCAGATTATACTTACAGGAAGTAAAGACATCAAGGGACTTCACTCCATGCTTATCTTTCCCCCCATACTCCATATAGGCTTTATACCCTACACGTTTTTTTCTACGAATTGCAAGAGAATCCCAATCTAGGATTTTGAAGTACAATGCAATGATGAGTGGAAAAGGGGCATTTCACCACATATCTTGCAATTCTATAACTGTTTTATCCAAACAGTTCAATGATGTTTTAGAGGCAAATTGATATATTAAGATACCATATTCTGATGCTGGTAAGTGTAACTGAACAGCCACTCTATTTCTTGATTCTCTCGACAGTAGACAGGAAAAAGGAAAAGAAGACAAAATCCACACCTGACTGGGTTCTCAGCCAGCTAAAGAGTTGGCAGAATAACACTGGTGAACTCAAACTGATGAACGAAATTTGTCTTAATCTTCTACTCCTCCCAGTGT
Organism: Neoceratodus forsteri; assembly: GCA_016271365.2. NCBI lineage: Eukaryota > Metazoa > Chordata > Ceratodontiformes > Ceratodontidae > Neoceratodus > Neoceratodus forsteri. The sequence continues at coordinate 952,909,117 of CM028129.1, read as the reverse complement.
CTGCTCTCATTAGACTGTCAGAATTAAAACCAAGATTACTATGTCCTCCCCCCCAAATGAGGTAGCCATCTGTGAGTGAACTCAATCAGGGAAGGAAGAAAGGAAAACTTATGAAATTAAAAAAAGGCTACATGAGTAAGGAAATTACCCAGATTTGCTGAATAAAGTAGTTAGCTATTCCAGGTTTGGAAGAAGCTGCCGTCAGCCTACTGCCTCAACTGAGTGTTCCACTGGTTCAGCCATAGGCTGTTCTGACACTGCTACAGTATGGGTGCTGCTCTGAGAGTTTGTAGGAGAGTGGTGTCTTGATTTTAAACCTTGTTGTTCTGGTTCCATCAGTTACAGAGCACTACTGGTAGTAGTGGCAGCAGGAAAGTTCACCGAGTCTAAAATGAAGTGTTGGGCTTTTACACGGTAAGTGAAAGTCTTGATTCTATCAGGGAGGAAAATCCACAGTGACGCTGGGAGATCAAGGTAGCATTTAAGCCCCCACTCCTTAACCAGATCCTGGACCCAATCAAAAGCCTTCCATTTTTTCACTACCTTTTCAGATAGTCTGCCTGAAGGGAAATTTTTCTCCCTGCCACTTATGTTTCTTAACAGATTTCATGCTCTTCAGAATTCTGTCATGGTCCTGATATCATAATAAGTGAAAGACAATAGGCCTCAACAAACTGCTTGTAGATTACAATGGTGGACCTGAGGGGATGCAGTGGGCTCGATCTATTTCAATAGGGAGTCCCAGCTGCAGTTAATTAGCTTAGGTATAACTCTTTGTACAGTAGAAATGTTATAGTGTCTGAACCTTCTTCACTCTCTAGCATTCCAAATAGCAGCAGATTGTCATGAAGATCTTGGGTTTCCTGATCATCCAGGTGGTCCCAGAGTTGCCTCAGCTCCTGTTCTGCCAGGGCTAATCTGCATCCTGCTGGGTGAGCCCAATCTTCATGCTGGCTAACACTATGCTCCATCTGCTCTACCCTGGAGCCCAGGGCCTCAGCCACAACCTTAACTGCAGCAAATGTAGGGATAATGTTGTTGAGATCTGCCTGAATGACAATCATAAAACTTTTAATTTCACATAACTCATGGGTCAGGAGGCCTGTCTCTGTTTTCCTCCCGCAGTGGGGTTCCACCATAGTGGAAGCATCTAGCAAGGGGGCTTCCAGGAGAAGCCATCAGTTTGTGCTTCTTTGCCATCAAATTATCAACATTTTCCCCCTCAGCCATATGCAGCTAAGTTTCCCAGTCAACAGGTTGCAGCTTCTACCTCAAATTAAGAGTCAGGAGAGATGCAGAACTGACTGAATGGACCAATAGAGTGGAGCTCTGAACTACTGTATATGGTGCCATGTACCATAGAACTCTTGGAACTGGTGTCCAGTCTCCTGTTAGTTGAATGCTCAAGCCTAAGTTTTTGTGCGAATGAAGAGGCAATTCTTTTGGTTGTTCTTATTGTGAAGCTGCTAAGCAAGTATCCCACTCCTTTTCATTGTTCCGGCGATGGGAAGACTTATAAGCATCCCCAGAAACTGCAATGTTTGCCTTGAGGATGGACAGTTTAGCCATTGAACTTTGCAATGGTGAATGGAAAAGGAAATGATGGTCCCACTTAGGTAGGCTTTGAGGTTTTTCTACTTTACAGAATATGAGGTGTGCCCACCTTAGGGTTAACATTAAGAAAAGCTGGATAGTCTTAGCAATTATTTGCTTGAATGACTCCTGATACAAAAAGGGTGGGACTGAGTCATCACTGGAGAAATATATTGCAAGGGTCTTCATGGTGTGCTATTAGGTGGACCAGGGTGTGAACTGAAATTTTAGTGGTGTTGTGGTAGATCTGGGCTATGAATACCAGCAAAAAACTAGAGGTCAGAATCATGCAAAGTCTGGTATATAATAGGGATGACTGTATTTTGGATGCATAAATCAGATGCATCAGATTCTAATTTGTTTTTGGGATTTCAGATTTTTGGAATTGATGTCTAAAAATCCAAAATCCTAAATATGGAATTTTCATCATGTTTCAGATTTTGGATTTTGGAAACAGGGGGCCTGATTCTGAAATGTATGGTGCAACTCATGGGTGTATGTGAGTTGCACCATGTGGCACTATACTGGGGACCCTGTGCCATATTCCAGGGCAAGCAGGGCCCCCGGCACCTACACCCATGATTTGTGGGAGCTGCAGGCTAGCACCAAAGGTATGGCACACCATTCCTGGGTGCCACAAGTCATGGCATGCATTCTACTGCCCCCCCAGCCCTCCATCCCGGAATGCAAGAGCATGTACCTGAGGGCATTACGGAGGCTGACCATTTGGCACATGCACTGGGGGGGGCAGCAACAGAACTGGACCTCAGAGGTCCCCAAAGTTTGGGGGTGGGGGATATGACAGGGCAGGGGAGTCACAGGGAGAACAGCAGTGTAATTTCTGTGGTGCTGCAGGGGGGCATCTGTCTCTGTGCCAGGACAGATGCCCCTTAGACCACCTCCTAGCTGGTTTAACCCCGTCTATGCCATTCCCAGTTCTGGAATGGTGTAAGTGGGTTATGGCAGCCGCCCTTTTGGAATAGGGCACAGTTGCTGCCGTAACTCACCCTTGCGGCATGCCGCTGCGGCTTGCAGGCATAATGTGTGGCATAACCCACATTTGGCACAACCCGCATATGGCATGGCACAAGGCATCTTTTGGAATTACAACTGGTGTTATGCCTGGTGTAAGGTGCGATTTGTGACAGCAGGATCAGTGTAAATCGCCTTACACAAGGTGTAACACCTTTTGGAATCGGGCTCAGGAGATTGCATCCCGTACTTCCAGTTTTGGCAGTTTTGAGCAAAGCCACAGTTCCCAGTTGTTTCCTTGCTACATGGAGGAGTACCGGAATTGTTCCCTTTTCTGTTGATCTTCTGAGAGTTTCTTCCCAGTAGATTTTTTTGGGCTGCACCCATTACTTTTTGGAGCTTTTTATCTGCTGTTTGCATAGGTACTTTTTTTTATCTAAATGTGATTGCAACTGCTGCTAAATAATAGTTGTCATCTGCTCTGCTGCCGAATTATAGTCAGTGGAGAGGCTGTGTGGTGCTGCTAGGTCCCTGCTGTGCTCAGTGGGCTGCTAGTGTGTGCATACAGTGTGCACACAATGCTTGAAGTGATTTATGGAAATTCCCCAAATGCCTTTTTCACATAATATGCCATTGCCAGCCATGCTTCAGATGTTGAAACTGCAATTTGTTTTGTAAAAATACCTGTCAGAGTCATTTTCTATATTGTTTTATGAGCAGTTTTTTTTTTGATTGCCTTCCAGTTTTCTCTGAGTGCTAGCTTGTGGCCATGTCCACAGAATGATGTCATGCAAGGGAGCCATCAATCACTTTCACTTGCTGCACAGTCTATTGAAGAGGGAAATTTTGGTAATGGTTACAGCAGTATTATAAAAGTTAATATACTGATATGCATAAAGCAACAAGGAATTCTGGGTAGGATATAAAGTTGACTTAAATGTTCCTTACTCAGAGGTGCACTCTCCTTCCTTGTTAGCGGTGCCTGCAGTATAGCACTCAATATGTACATGTGTATAGCAAGGCATTGTAGGTACAATGGAACAATAGGGAGGAGTTTTCCATTTTCCTTACTGTGAGGTGCATTCTCCTATTTCTATAGTGGCTACAACAATATAAAATCGTATATGCTTATTTTCAATGAGGCATCATGTATACAGTGTCTAGCTGATGAAATTCCTTTACTGAACGATGTAGTCTCCCATTTCTGTAGTCAGTACAGAAATGTAATGGCCTGTATACTAATTTACATAGTAAGGCATTGTGGGTACTGTAAATAGCTGATAACTTTGCTTCCCTCACATGATGTAAAGGTTGAGTGTTGCAGCACTGAGAAAACAAGCATTTGTCAATGCCGAATGTTGTTTCGCTGGCATTGTCATTGGAAGTGCCAGAGTTAGATACGCATAATAGGAATGGCAGTGAAGTACTGAAGTGATGCCAACCCCACCCCCACCCTATAGAGACCGACAGGCATTGGGGTGTGCTTTTGGGTTGTCAGCTATAACACTCATGCCATTGTACCTCACTCTACCCTGTAGACACTGACAAGTGTTGTGGTGTGCTTTGGGGTCTTTGGGCGTTATACTTACCCCATTCCATAAGGAAATACACTGAGGTGGGTGCAGTATAGGAGAATGGGGTGAACTTTATGGCTAAACAGTGCAAGGCACACCACGATGCCTACCACTGGCTGCAGGGTGGGGGTGGGGTGGAATGGCGTGAGCATTACAGCCGATGATCCCAAGTCACAGCCCTGATGCCTATCAGTCTCTACAGGTTGCAATGCTACAGTTGGAAACCCAAACACAGTATGCGTGTGTTGGTATTTTCACTCCAGATTTTCAACATGGGCTGTTTGTGAGCCCACCTCATGAAAAGTGGCACTGTTTGTTAGCTGAAAGGTGGTTTTGCACATTGGCTATGCCATTTTGTGACACAGGGATGAAAACACATTTTAAGCAGTATGTGGAAAATGACAACTGTATTGTTCATGAGGAGATGTAAAAACATGGAACATTGCAAATCTGGAGTGAAAATATGAAAAATTGAAGTTATGAGCATGCATAGAAACTGTGCAACACACATCCATAACCCAATTATTTTGGGGATTTTTTTAACCACATCTTTAACATAGGCATTTTGGGACCACACCTCATGAACAGTGGCACTGTGATTTTGTTAATTTGTCCAAAACGTTGATTTCGCATATTGTGCGCCCCAGGTGCGAAAACACATTTAGGGCAGGATGTGAAAAATGATAGCTGTACTGTTCATAAGGAGGTGTGAAAAAATGCCAGTGTTGAAAATCTGGCATGAAAATATTGCAAATTTGCAAAGTTACAAAAGTGCATGGAAACTGCTCAACGCACACTTGTAACACAGTCATTGTAAGGAATTTCGTCACCAAATTTTCAACATAGGCATTTTAGGACTTCTGCTCATGAACAGTGTCACCATCATTTCCTCAAACTGTCCCAAAAAACTGATTTCACACAGCGACCGCGTTATTTTGCACAGGACATGAGAAAACACATTTCTGCCAGGATATGTAATATGACAGCAGTACTGTTCATAAGGAGGTGTGCAAAAATGGCATTTTTGAAAATCTGAAGTGAAAATATTACAAATTCACGAAGTTACGAGCGTGCGTGGAAACTGCACATTGCACACTCATAAAACAGCCATTTTTGGGATTTTTCCCACCAAATTTGCAACATAGGCTTTTTGAGAGCCTCCTTCACGAACAGTGGCACTGTCATTTTGTTACTCCGTCCCAAAAGGTGATTCTGTGCAGTAACCGCAAAATCACCTTTTGGGACTGAATAATGCCATGACAGTGCTTGAATTCATGAGGAGGGGTCCCAATAACCCCATGACGAAAATGTGGTGCCAGAATTCCCAAAAATGGCTGAGATAGGTAACAAAGTTGAAAAAACCCTACTTTTTCCATTATACAGCATACCGGGCATTTCTCCAGTTCACAGTCAGCTTTGAAGAGTGCAGACTTGTTCCCGATCCACCAAAGATCATCACGCCAGACTCCGGAGGTAAGTATGGGGTGAAGGGGGATGAGGGGAGGCAGAGTGCACAGAAGGTGGGCATGGGTTGTGGGAGGGGGAAGGGAGACTGCGAGGAATCATTTTCTTTTTTACAGGCTGTGAAAAAAAAAACATCGCAGAATGTTTTTTTTTTTTTTTTGCAGTGGATTTGGCATGCTGGGGTGGGCTCCCAGTGTGCCACTTAAGTGTTTTTGAGGGGGATGCTGTAGCCAATGTGGGATTGGGCACCCCCATTGGCACATACTGAAGGGGGGATACATGAGCCTGGGGGATTGGGCATCCCCTCGGCACACAACAAAAGGTGGGATACATTATGCCAACCGGGATTGGGCCCCCAGTCAGCAAAGAAAAAACGTTGGGGGGTGCATGATGCTGAGGGGGGTTGGGCGCCCCCCTTGGCACACATTTTAAATGGGAAGGGGGTCAGTATGCTAAGGGGGAGTGGGATCTCCCATCGACATTGTGACAGGTGACGGCGGCAGTCACTGCCATCATGTTGCGTGCACGTCAGGAGGCGTGTTGTGGTCCCGCTGTATGACAGCTTCACTCTCATTGCAGTGGACCTTTTCTTATATCTGGTGGCCACATTAAGGATGCTTGATGTCAGCACCTGCTGCTGGCTAATTGGGGAATGAGGGACGCACCCACTGATGTGTGCCCTGCATTCGCCCAACATTGACCACACCTCCAAATCTGCTACTACTGCAATATGTTGGCTGCGCATGCACAAGCCACCTTAAAAAGGGGTCGAGCTTTGGAAATGAAATGAAGCACAGAAACAAAAGGATTTTTTTCATGGAAATCATTACTTTTTGGTAGTTTGAATGGTAGGAAACTGATTCACAACCCCTACAGGTTACTATGCCCATTTAAGATGGCAACATTCCATAAATCACTTTAAAAGTGTAGCTTGTAGACAAAGGATACTGTGCTATGTCCTGCTCCCTCATGCATTTTTTTAATTTAATATACTTTATTGAAAAAACTTAGTGAAAAAGATATACAATGATGTGAGAATCTCTGAACACATATACATATGAAGTACCCACCCTGTCTCCCTCCTCCACCCACAGTACTAGCCCCTTCCCCAATTTTGAGCCTAGAATACAGGAGTGAAGCATGCATCCATAAAAGACAGATACAATCACTTGGCATGTACAATATAATTATTGCCCTAGGATAGATAGCCAGTCATCCAAGGAGCCCCAACACCTAAGGAATGATTGATAGCGATTCCTCATAGAAGCCAATGTGCATTTCACTCATAATATGTCTAAAATTTCCTTATGCCACTCTACAAAAGATGGAATGGTCTGATCCATCCAATGTCTCAGTATAATTTTCTTTATTGCTATGATGATCAGAATGAAGTGATACTGTCTGGCACCCATTAGGGTCTGGATGTCCAACCCCAGGATGCATCTCTCTTTCATAAAAACCTCAGTCAAGCACAGATTAGACTCCAATGCCTCCTTTACCCTCTGCCAAAGAAGTTGAACCTTAGGACAGTCCCAAAGAAAGTGTAGGAGGGTACCTTCCCCAGTATTATATCTAGTGCACATCGAACAATTCAGAAGCCCCCAACCTGTGTAATTTTCCAGTACTGTAAATAGCATAAATAACTTTAAATTGAGTGAACCAATAACCTTTGTACTTGATAAAGTGATAAATATTTTGCCAGAGTTTTTGCCATTGTTGCATATCTGGTTTCCAATCTAATGTCTCGAGCCAATATTTAGAAGGTGGGTCATATCTATCACATCAAGCCTGTTGAAGTCCTGGTAGATCACAGAAATGGCATGCCTATTAACACTTAACTCACCCAGCTTTGACAAGGTAATACTTGGGTTATATTCTGAAATTACTGTTCCCAGCTTCTGCTGGAATAAATGACAAACTTGATAAAAACAATATATCTTTAGTTTCTAGGGCATACATTTGCTGGAGAGTTAAGAAAGAGGCCAAACAGTGACCCTGTCACATATGGGAAACCTGAACTATGCCCTTATGCTGCCAGCTTACCTTACAAAGTGGTGTACCCATGATTTCAAAATTGGGGTTCAACCATAGTGGTTGTTTGTTTATTTATTTTAACTGGAATGTTCATGGGCCAAAGACCAGCTTTGACAAGGTAATACTTGGGTTATGTTCTGAAATTACTGTTCCCAGCTTCTGCTGTAATAAATGACAAACTTGATAAAAAAAATATATCTTTAGTTTCTGGGGCATAAATTTGCTGGATTTGGGGATTCCTGGGCTCTCTATGGGGTCAAAGAGCTGGGATTCCTGATACCGATACAGTTATCGGGGGTTAGCGGTTCAGATGCATAGTTTAAAGAGCTGCAGGCTGAGAGAGGGAACCTGAGAGATGCCCAGGAAGTCAGGCGAAAAATAGAGTGTACAAAAAAAAAAAAAGAAATGGTGTATCAGAGGCTCCCTGACCAGATGAAAAATCAGTCAACTACTTACACTAATGAAAAAGAGGGATATAGCATGGTCCAATGCTAAATGCATGCAGGATCATTAGGAATGGACCGCATACAGACAGCTCAGGAAGAAATGCAAGAAAGCTATCCACAATGCTAAAAGTGCCTATTACCAACAGTTCCTTCATCCATCTACTCATGACCCCTGAAGTTTTTGGAACCACCTGAAATCCTGCACAGGACAAGGTACTAATTCATCTATAACCGACATAACCCTGGTTGGCACCAACTGCTGTAACTTAGTTACCATTGCTAATGCCCTAAATGCTCACTTTTCAGACCTATTCCATTTCTCCTGCCAGTTTGATCATGATTCGGCCTCTCCCATGGACCCCCTATCCCCAAACTCACCGTACCTTGACCCAAAGTCGGTCACCAAAAAGGCAGTTTTTTGGCTTCTCATATCAATCCCCAACTGTGGCTCTGCTAGCTCCAATTGGCTCCTACCAAGGTTTCTTAAGCTTTCTGCCCTTCTCATAGCAGCCCCCATCACAAGACTGTTCTATCTGTCCCTTGCCTCAGGTTCTGTGCCTGCACTCTGGAAAACAGCTTGGATCATTCCGATACACAACAAAGGTGACAGCAGATGTATGGAAAATTATTGGCCCATTGTAATTCTCTCCACCCTGAACAAACTTCTCAAGAAAATTGTCACCTCTCAGGTTACAGGCTTCCTGCAATGAACCCAACAGATTACTCCATGCCAACATGGTTTCAGGAGTGGCCACAGTACCACTACAGCTCTCTTGAAACTGACTAATGACATCAGAACAGTTATGGATAGGGGATGCTCAAGGGAGCGATATTCATAGACTTAACCAAGGCATTTGACCTGGTAGATCACACCCTGCTTCGAGAGAACCTGCTTGCTTTGGGCTTCTTGTGTTCTGCGCTGTCTTGGTTCAAAAGCTACAGTACCTGTCTGGTAGACAGCAATTTGTTGAAATAAGTGGTGCTAAATCAGGTCTTCCCTCCATCGAGGTCAGAGTTCCCCAGGGTTCCATCCTTGGGCCACTACTGTTCTCTTTATTTTTCAACAACCTGCCCAAATCACTTTGCTCCTGTGAAGCCCTTCTGTATGTGGATGACACTGTCCTCTACACCAGTGCTGCTGACATCACTGACATCAACAACAAACTCAGCCTGGATTTTGCTACCTTCCAGTCATGGATATTGTGCAACAAGCTCTTTCTCAACGTGAAAAAAACAGTCACCATGCTCTTTGGCTCAGCGCCCAGACTCAGAGCATTTCCTTCTATGCTTACTGTAAGGGGGCTTGGAGGCTCCTCTCTTGACATGATGGACTATTTCAAGTACCTGGGCATCTCTCTAGATTCATCTCTTGACTTCAGCCTTCATATTTAAACTGTATGAAAATCTGTCCACATTAAGCTTGACCTAGCATATAAGACTCGCCACAACCTTACCTCCGCTCTGAGACTTGCCATCGCTCAGGGTGTACTAAGGCCTGGCCTCACATATGGCCTCTTATCATACATGGATGAAAATAAAGCTGTTCTAAGCAAATGAGAGACCTGTTATAACAGCTTCTGTCATTTTGCTCTATCTATGCCAAGGTGCACCCACTACTGTGTGCTCTATGCTGACCTTGGCTGGCTCTCACCTCCCTCGTACTGGACATATGCTGCTAGTTGCACCATAGACAAAATAATCAGAGAATGCCTTCCTGAGTCTATCACTTGCTAGTTCAAGCCTCCTTACCGACCTACTCTGTGTGCTCGATGGACAACTCTCTACTGGATATCCCCAAATGAAACACTAGGATGGGCGAGTATACCTTTGCGGTTTCTGGACCAAAGCTCTGGAACTCTCTCCCTAAGGAACTGAAACATGTGCAGTCCCACCATATCTTTAAAAATGGCCTCAAAAGCCACATACATATCAAGGACAATGCTCTTGCCCATAAACTATATGGAGTACTGACCTGGTACTTGTCTCTCCCCAAGGCCCCACTAGCACTTTTGAGCTTCCCCTATCCTAGCTCACTGCTCTTAGAACCAAGCTGCTGGCCGCTTATGTTTGACTTCCATATTAGTCCTCTGGGTAATTCTTCCCACCTTATGTTTCATAGTGCCCTCTGTACTTACATGTGTTATTTTTTTTTCCTTAAAGTGATGATTACCTGTTGAATTCCTTGTACTCTCTGTGTATATTCATGGTATAGCATGTGTTTATTGTGTACCCCACTGTTTTCTGAGCTCTATCTCCCCAGCTGACTTAGCCTCCATAAATGGCCTGAGTTTTCTTCATATCAACACCTGCAGCCTCCTAAAAAAGTTCTCATTAATACAGGCCTGGGTTGCACACACCTTACCTGACTTTCTGGTTATCTCTGAAACATGGCTCAAATCTGCAACAAAAGACAGTGAAATAAATCTTCTCAACTACCAGCTCTTCAGATCTGACCGTCCATCCAGGGGCGGTGGGGTAGCCATCTATATCAAAGCAAACATCTCTGCATCCTGCCTCAATATTACATCACAGCCAAAGGAATTCAAATGCTTATCAATTAAAATAACCCTTCCCAACATATCATCTTTTCAACTGATTGGCTGCTACAGGCCCCCCTCTGCAGGCCTCAAACTCCTATCCCACCTAGGATCTATACTTAATCTAGGCCCTGAAGACACCATCATTTTAGGTGACCTGAATTTAAATTGGCTAGCCAATGCATCTGCACCCCTGGTAACCTTCTGTGACACTTATGGATTCACTCAATTAATCAAAGAACCAGCAAGGATTAATCCAAAGAATAATCTCAACAGCACACTCCTGGACATCATGTTGGTAAATCAGCCTCATCTGTAGTCTCATGCTGGTGTGCTATTCAGTGACATAAGTGATCACTGTCCCATAGCTGGCATAAGATCAACAATCAAGCCACCCAACCCTGCAAAATTTCTCCCAAGAAGGTCAAAAGAACTTTAATATTTCAGGATATCTCCATGATTTGTGCCACACCACACGTTGGCAGAATTCTATCTCACAGCTTCAATAGAGACAGCTCTTCAGGTCTTAAGTGATATTATCATAAGTGCCCTCAATATACATGCACCCTCACCAGTGCCAGAACCAAACTCAAATCTTGTCGCTGGTTCTCTGCTGACCTTAAATCATGCTGCTTGCCAGAGATAAACTCTGGAAAAGGCAAGAAAGACCAAGGATCCAAATGACTGGCTTCTATTCAGAAAAGCCAGAAACTCCTGCACAAAACAAGTGAGAAATGCCAAGGCTGCCTTCTACACAGCTGAATTGGATGCCTCCTATCACAACCCTTCTAGGTTCTGGGGTACCATAAAGGGGATCCTAGGTCAAGCTTCTATCCCTGTCTTACCCCCCAAAGTGCACCTAAATAGTGTTGAAATCACTGACAAGCAAGAAATCTTAAATGCCTTCAATGATCATTTCACTACAGCTGGCCTAGCTTTCGATTCCTCACCTGCAAACCTATTGAGGTCATCACTAAACTTACAATCTACTGAGGACAAAAGGCTGCTCACATTCTCCTTCAAATCAATACTCTTAAAAAGAAGTAGAGACCTACTATTCCAACTAGATACAACTAAAAGCGCAGGTGCAGACTCCCTGGATCCCTACTTTCTAAAAGTAGCATTGCCGCCTTAGCTGCCCCCTCACTCACCTTTTCAATCTGTCCCTAGCCACTGGTTCTATCCCCTCAATATGGAAGACAGCTCAAGTGTTTCCACTACTTAAGGCAGGTGATCCCATGGACCTCAACAACTATAGGCCCATTTCCATCTTACCAGTACTGTCCAAAATGCTTGAAAAGTTAGTGAACTTTCAGTTAAGTGCCTACCTTGATACCAATCATCTCCTTAATCCAGCTCAATCTGGGTTTAGATCTATGCACAGCATCATCTCTGCCTTAGCAAAAGTAACAAATGACTGGCAGACTGCCTTAGACAAAAAGAATAACACCTGTGCTGTGTTCCTGGATCTAAGCAAAGCCTTTGACACTGTGGACCATGAACTACTAATCTCCTCTCTGAACTCCATAGGCCTTGACTCACTCTCTCTTAAATGGTTCAGATGCTATCTCTCCGGAAGAATACAACTGGTAAAAAATGAAGGTGACCTATCTACCTCTAAACCACTCCTAAGAGGTGTACCGCAAGGTTCCATCCTGGGCCCCATCCTCTTTGCCTTTTACATCAACAATGTTGACTCCAATCTCTCACAATCTAATATTCACCTCTTTGCAGATGATACTGTACTATATGTCAGTAATCCCTCACCATCAAAAGCCTGTGAGCTTTTACAGTCTGAGTTCTCCCTCCTACAGCACAACTTACTAGAAAAGGAATTACTACTAAATGCCAAGAAAACGAAAGCTATGTTCTTTGCCACCAAGAGCTGCTCTTCCACTGTCCCATCATTCACCCCCCCCACACAATTATCTACCATCCTTGGTGAAAATCTGGAATATGTGGACAAATTCAAATATCTTGGAGTCTGGATTGACAATAAACTTGACTATACTAGCCACATTGAAGAGCTCCTGAAAAAGCTTAGACAAAGACTTGGCCTATTTTATAGGATCAAACACTACCTGACCAGAGATTCCAAAAAAAGGCTAATCCTGGCATCATTCCTATCCCTCATTGACTACGCTGATTTCCTTTATGGTCACTGTTCCCTCTCCCATTTAAATAAATTAGACACCTTGTATCATAGAGCTATTAGATTCATTACAGATCTTCCCTCCAGCACCCATCATTGCTCTCTCTACAATGCAGTCAGTTGGACATCCCTACAACATAGAAGAAACAAAAATGCTGCTGTCTGGATCTACAAAGCTCTGACAAGCAAACTCCCTTCCTACATCTCAGATTGTTTCAACCGGATCACATCCAGGCCTTACACCCTAAGAATCAATAAACTCATCATGCTGAAGATTCCTATCACCTGCACCTGGTATGGAAGGGCTGCATTCAGCCACCCTCAGCACTTATCTAGAATTCTTCAAAAGACCTTGAAATTGATACCCTCATTCCTTTAACATCCTTCAAAAACTGTACACTAGTCTATTCCCAGAATCATGCAATTGCTTCCATAAGGCCTAGTCCTCTCTCACCCCTCCTTCCCCTACCCTTTTATACTACCCCTATTTCTTTATTGTTCTTCTAGCTTGTTCTCCAACCTACTTGGTACAAAATGCCCCCAAGTCCCATTACCCTAGCTTTATCCCTACAATACTGTTTGTTTCTCTCCTTTAATATGATCTAGGTCCAATGTCATTTTGCCTTGTATATATGTAAATATTTGTACCCCTGTCTCATTCTTAAATCTTTGTATTTGTGTTCATTCAGTACCATGCTTTTGTGTAAAATTTGTAACCTTATATTGTTATGACCACTCAGGTCCTTCTTGTAAATGAGCTATGCTCAATGATGTTCGCCTGAATAAATAAAGATTTTGATTGATTGATTGATTGATTGATTCTGTGCTGTATGCTGTTTGGAACTCCCCTGCTATAATATACTGGTTTTGTCCATAACTCTCTCATGCCTGAAAATAGACAATGTTGTTGTATAATGCACTTACCCGATCAACAAAAGCTAACTAACTAAACAAATAAATAAAATAATCTAAGATATGAGAGTTTGGACTTTTTTCCCTTCCATAGAAAGGTAGAGACTATAGCGTGAAGCTCCTGAAACCATCACATTTATTTATATATTTTATTCATTTAAAATGTTTTATTAGGAAAGACATTATGAGCAAAAGCTCATTTCCAGATATGTCCTGAGGGAGGGGGGAAGGCTTACAAACAGATTTTTTTTTTTAGTTTTTGTTGACCAGGTAAGTGCACTAGAAAAATCCTGCCTATTTTCAGGCAGGACCCGGGGGAGGGGGATACAGATGAATGCCAGCTGACCTTGAACGAGATTAAGATGTTGACTTAATATTGGCTTAAAATATAAACATCATATTGTGCCCGATGCACAAATGGGAAGGGGAACTACATGCCGGAGGCTCATATCCTGCCCGTGTAGATCTGCACCTGTGGACAGGTGCGCTCCTGGGGGTATGCACCATGGAAGTGCACCTGTCCGCAGCCCTGCCCCTGGTGTGCAGGACTCTGCAGAGCTGCTAGGGGAGGGGTTGGGGTCCCAGATGGGCATCCAATAAGACGCCCATCATGGGCTAAATCTGGATCCCTTGCCCTGTGAGGCATGAGTCCAGGTGCGTGAATGCCCACCACAGGCACCCGGACCTGCATGCATGTTCCATTGATGGACTAAAGGTTGGCGGCTTCCCAACCACCACACTGCAGGACCACTATCAGAGATGGCAACCTGAACCCTCCTCCAATGCACCTGCCCACCGTGGGCCAACCCCATGCCAGTACAACATCTGCTGGTGACCACAATCGCCCGTGGTCACAACAACTGGCAAACTGGCCAGACAGTGAACCCATTGTGGCATCAATCCCCCCACAACTCCATCACCCCATCCCCCATACCTGTTCACTGGAGCTTCCCCCGAAATGGCCAGTGGCACAGCCCACCTCTCACCACTATGGCCACTGGCCATCTGACATCTGGAAGCACATTTGTTGCATGCCCCTGTATGTCAGATGACAGGCCATGGCAGTGAGAGGAGAGCTCACCACTGGTCATCCTCGGGGTAAGGCATGTGAACAGGTATGGGGACAGGGGTGACAGTGCCGGGGGGCCACTGGATACCAGTGAGGGGCAGGAGTGACGGGTTGGGGTGGTGGCATGCACTTAGCTGTTTTGGGGCAATGTTGTGATTCATGGGGATGGTGGGTTGCTGCGCACATATGGGGTTGGGGCACAGAAGTGTGTGTGTGTGTATGTGAGGGGCCACCGGTGGGTGGTTGGGGGGTGTTGTGTATGGGGCTGTCATGTGGGGTGGAGGAGCACATAGGGGCTACTGCCATGGCTTCCTTGGCACTCATCTGTTCGGGTGCCCCAGCCCTCCCTATCAGCTTGTGGGCTGTGGCAACGGGGGGGGCCATTACCAGTCCCCCAGCAACAGATGGTGCAGTACCTGTTGGTGCACAGTGGGTTATGGCAGGGTCCCAGTTTCCATACTCTACACCCAGCTCTGCAGCCATTCGGCCAGCACTATGTGGTTCTGTGCATACCACTTATTGCTGGCATGCCTCCAGAATGCCCCTGGCATGTTGCAGTCTACACAGCCAGGAGGGTGGCCGTGTACCTGCCTTGTGCCCCATTCCTGAATGCCATGCAAGGTCCACAGGACCCCACTCTGCAGCATTCCTGTGTATCGATGCCAATGCACCCAGTGTGTGCAGTGTGTTGGCATCATGCATAGGGACCCATATGAGGTATAAACTTACACATGTAGTAATTAAAACTTTACAAACTGTATAAAGTTTGATGTACTGTACAGTGTACATCAAAAGACAAGGAGATACTGAGTCAGCTACAGGGAAAGTTATAAACAGTACCAAACTTAGAGAACACAGCAACAAAACAAACACAGTCATCCCGACAGATTACAAGGGACAGAGTGATTTAACTTTTAACATTTATAAGTACTAACAGTTTATGTGCAACTCAGGGGAAAAAATAAGGTGAGGGAGTATTTATCCTCACAGGATTACTGACTCGGGCACCCTCTCCGATGCCCTTAGTGACCACTGCATCACCTCCTGCATCTGCAAAATATACTCACCACAATCTGGACCCAAATTCATCTGGTCTCACCTGCTACACCTCCTCGACGAATCTGCCCTACAGTACAACCTATTTAACGCAGACTGGCTTCCAGTCTTTGCCTCCCCAGACGTCGACCTCGCCCAATCCCACTTCTGCAACATTTTCCTAAGCACTTGGGACAGCCAGGCGCCCCCTCAGAAAAACCAGAGTTAAACGTAACCATCACCCCTGGATCCCTGCAGACCTCATCACCTTATGTCGGGCCAGGAACAAAGCAAGGAAGCTGTACAAAGTCTCCCTTGCCCCGCGCAACCACCAAACCTACAAACTTCTCCAAAACAAATGCACCAATGTAATTCGGCAATCAAAAGCCTCATACTTCAAAGCACAATTTACCTATAACCAAGCCCCCCCCCGCATCTTTCTGGAAGGTCTTAAACTCCCTCATGAACCCTCCCTCCAAGCAAGCCAACCCAGTCCTTAACTTAAATGGCAGAACCGTATCAGAACCTGCTTCCGTAGCTGAACTCTTTAACTCATTCTTCATCTCCTGTGCCCTGCCAGACTCGTCCCATCCTCCCAACTCCACAAACTCCTCCCTCCCCCGACTCCAGCTTCCTTTTCCCCCTTCATATCCCTGGAAGTCTACACTGACCTCACCTCTCTAAAACAGTCCAAAACCAGCCCTGACGACTTGCACCCCAGAATGCTCCACATCTCTGCCTCAGCCATAGCAGCTCCCTTAACACATTTACTCAACCTCTCCCTCACCACAGCCATGATCCCCACTGCCTGGAAACTGGCCAAAATCATTCCCCTGCATAAAGGTGGTGACCTCTCCCAACCAGGAAACTACATACCCATCTCCCTCCTCCTGCCCTGCGCCAAACTCAGAATCCCTCATGCTAACCAAAGTGTCAGCATTTCTCTCTGCATACAGCTCCCTCCCTCTCTCCATTTCAGCCAGGCTTTAGGAAACATCATTCCACTATCACCACCCTACTACATGCAACTGACTATTCTATCAGCCATGGACAAAGGCCAAACCACCTCTGCCATTTTCATTGACCTGGTAAAAGCCTTTGACTCAGTCTCCCACCCCTTACTACTCAGCAAATTAAGCTCCTTCGGCCTTGCTTAACCTGCCATCAACTGGTTCCGCTCTTACCTCCAAAACATGCTACCCTTGAATTGTATTAATCTGTACTCTGTTTGCAATGTCCACATTGTTGTAATGTCTGTCTTGATGTTCCCCCATATTTGTATTTCTCTGACATGGAACCTTTGTAAAAGAGCCAAGGCTCAAAGGTATTTGTAATCCTAGACTTGATAAATGAAAAAAAATAAATGCAGCAGTCTGTACAAATAGGTGACACTCTCCCCCCCCCGCTACCCATCATCTCAGGCATCCCCCAAGGCTCCATCCTTGGCCTCATCCTTTTCTTCCTATTCATAAATGACCTCCCCTTTACCTGTCTCTCCTCTAATGTGCATCTATACGCTGACAACACCATCATCTTTGCCTCAGGCCCCTCCCATGACAGCATGCTTCCAGATCTTCAAAGAGACTTTAACAGAGTCCAAACTTGGTTAAAAAAAAACAGCTCAAACTAAATGCCCAAAAAATGGTCACCATGGTATTCGGTACAAGACAAAACTTGCCCCCCTCTACTTGCTCCCCCCACCAATCTGCATCTTGGAAGGATCTCACCTTGAGACAGTGCCCACCTTCAAGTGCATGGGAGTCTGGCTGGATAGCCACCTCAACTTTTCCACCCACGTCGAGGCCATCTGCACCAAACTCCGGCCCAAGCTGGCCATCCTTTATCACCAAAAAGCCAGTCTTCTCCTCCCTACTATAGCTGAACTCAGAGACACAAACCATCTTACCTGTGCTGAACCATATGGACACTCAGCAATGGCAGCTCCAGCCTCATCCCTCTCTAAACTCGACATCCTTCTCAATTCTTCTGTCTTTTCACCACTGCCTCTTCCCCGCTTACTCACCACTGCCACCTCTACTCCACTGTATCCCTGACCCCACTCTTGCACAGGAGGACGGCCCACAGTGCCTTCCTCATAGCTAAATACTGGTTAGGCTCACTACCCCCATCTCTTCTCCCAGCTCTCTCCAGCCAGTTGCTCTGGCTACCCCCTCGGACACAGAGATGCATGCACCTTCCACCTCACACGCCCTCTCTCTCTGCCTCTGGTCAAGCTGCCTTTTCCTATCATCTCCCCCTTCTATGGAACAACCTCCCTCCCAACCTTCACCCAGCCTCCTCCCTCACAGCTGTTAAACTTCTCCCCTTCCCCACCTGCCCTAGTTGCTCATCTCGTCACACCCCAACTTGGGCCTAGCCTGCCATGGGTGGCCTCTGTTTGTTAATATCCTGCACCAGATAACCCCACATTTTGCACACTGCTTATTTACTGTCCAATCTCGGTGCTTGTTCACTTTATCATGATACCATTTGTAAACACTGTATATGTATTCTTTTGAGTTATGCTGTTTATGCAATTCTTAGACTTGACCTGCCCTAGATGCTGAATTTCACGACTGAGCAGAAATTAGCTGCACTGTTCTGCATACCTCTGTGCAAGGTCTCTGCTGTTTGTACCTAACGTCTGTAACCAAGAAATTGTTTTACTTGTCTGCTTACTTTCTATGTACACTTTGTACCTGGGTCACACCTGGAAATAAGCCTCGGCTCAGTATGCCATTCCTGGTCACCAATTTTAAATAAATAAATAAATAATTTATTGACTATGTTTAGATGAGGCAAAGTACAGACGGGGGTTCTAAGAAGGAGGAGAGGATTCCAGGTGAGGCAGAGTGCCAGACAGGCTGAGGCAGGCAGTTCCATATTTTAGGGAAGTGGTTGGAGAAAGCCGATTGGCCTGCAGATGAAGATCTATAAGGAAGGTTTAAGGTTCATAAGTCTTGATGCCGAAGGGAGTGGTAGGAAGGAGGTTTGGGAGAGATAGAGGATTAGAGGTAAGAGGGGAGAAAGTGAAACCAAAATTTAGCAAGGAAGGAGGAACAGTGGATATATCGCCTATCAGCTAAGGAGGGGAGGAAGAGAGATTGGTAGAGGTTGCAATGATGGGTGCATGGAGGACTGTCAAGAGCAAAATTGCAGAAGAAGTGAAATAGTGTCCTGCCTGATTTGGGAGTAGCACAGTAGACTACATCGCCATAGTCAAAAATGGGGAGTATGATTTTCTGGATCAGAGCACGGCAAGCTGGCAGTGGGATGCAATCACGGTTTCTATATAGGGCACCCAGTATGGGATGCAACTTTTTGTGGATGGCATTGTTGTGCCGAAGGTTATAGAGACTGTCTTCTTGGCATTCAGGAAGATCTGATTTGAGCAAAACCAATGCTGAATGTTATCAGAATCAACCTGAATTCTAGATGCTACATCAACAGCGGAGGGTCCAGATGTATAGAGGACAGTATTGTCAACATACATATGGATGGAGGTGGTAAAACAGGCAGAGGAAAGGTCATTTAGGAAGATAGAAAATAACAGTGGGTCAAGCACTGAGTCTTGGGTGACCCTTGTAGTTATGGGAAGTGGGGGAGATGGTTTGTTGGAGGTCCGAATAAACTGTGTTCTTTCAGCTAGGTAAGAATGGAACCAGCTGGCAGCGGTATCAGAGAGCCCAGCTGCAGAGAGATAGGTAAACAGGAGGGAATGGGGGACAGTGTCAAAAGCCTTAGCTAGGTTGACAAAGATTGTGGAAGTGATAAGTCCCTGATCTATGCTGGTAAGTATGGAGTCAGTGAGCCTAAGGAGGGAGGATGTGGTGGGGTGACCTTTCCAGAATTCAGAATGGTAAGGTGTGAAAAAGGAGGATGAGTCAAGGTAAGAAGAGAGATAGGAAAGAACCAAGCGATCTTGAAGCTTAGCTAGAATGGGCAGTATAGAGATGGGCCAGTAGTTGCCAGGGAAGGTAGGATCACCACCTTTAGGGAAAGGGATTACAGTGGTGTGTTTCCAGATGGATGGTACAGAGGCAAGTGAGAAGGAGAGGTTTAGCAGAGAGGCAAATGGGGTTGCAATAGCTGGAGCAGATAACTATATAGAGGATTTTAGAATCAAGACCAGAAGGGCATTTGCCTTTAGAGGTGTTAAGGGAAAAAGGGTTCTGAGAATGCTAGCAGGGGTGATAGGAGTGAAGGTGAAAGGTGGGCTAGATGGATGATATAGGAGGGGGGTTATAGTGTGGTAGAGAAAAGGTGGGAGGTAGGGCAGAAAGCAAGGAGGAGGCACAGGATGTGAAGAAAGTGTTAAACTCAGAGGCTACAGGGAAAGGGTCAGAGAATATGACATTTTCCACCATGAGAACTAGAGCAGGAGGTTGGGATGAGGGGGAAACCTTCCAGATTTTGGATGGGTGGTTAATGTTTTTGTTGAAGTTTGCAGTAAAGTACTCTGTCTTTGCAAGTCTAGTTGCTCTAGTGCAGGCATTTCTTAGTGTACGATAAGTTTGGAAAGGAATAGGGGAGCAGGATGATTTGTATATTTTCCAAGCCTGATCCCTGGCATGTAGACACACAATTAGTTCAGCAGAGACCTAGGGTAGGTGGAAGCCACACACACGGCTCCATTGTAGGGGGGCATAGCAGTCCCAGATAGAGAGGATTTTAGAAAGGAAGTAATGAAAAGCCAAGTCAATTGATGCAGTGTGATGTATGGCTGTCCAATCACAGGAGTAGAGATAATTTAATACTGCAAATAGGTCCAAGGATTTGTATGAATGGAGTATTAAGGTTTTTTTGGGGGGGCTTTGGGATGGTGGATTTTGCTGGCACAATAGATTAGGTGGTGGCAACTAATGGAGTCAGGAAGTGTACCAGCTGTAATTATCCAATAAGAGTGGGAGGTGAGAGCCCAGTCGATTAAGGAGTGGTTTTGAGATGAGGGGTTTAGGCATGTAGGTTCGCCAATTAGTTGTGTCAAATTTAAAGCAGCTATTTCATTTGGTAGCACCCTATATGAGTGCCTGTTATTGAGTAACTCAATATGAGCAACTCAATAATAACACTTGAATCTAGAGCAAGTGATGAAACAAGGCATTATATCCTGTAGAGTGAGTGTAGCAGGGAGCTACACTTGCTGAAGCAGGATATAACACGATGGTTGGGCTGGCACTGCCAAGCTGGCTGTGTAGCATGGTGGTATGCGTTACTGACCCTGAAGCCAGCAACCCAGGTTTGGATCTAGTGCCTGGTGAAGAAATATTTTTTTTTAAAATCTTTATGATTTCCGGTAAGTCCGTGCCATCCGTGGATTGATAATCTTTCTTTTGGGGGCATTGGGGGCTTGCCCCCGACAGAGGGGAGGGTGGAAGGCATAGTTTCCCACATAAAAATACATAATGACAGCAGGGAGAACCTGGGACAAAGGACAACCGGGAAGGGGGCTGGAGTAGAAAAGCTAAACAGTCCAGGGAGTTCACATCATGGAAAGCCATGTGTACCAATGCCAGGAGCCTTAGCAATAAAATGGATGATCTGGAGACTGCCATGGTGCAGTCGGACCTGGATATTGTGGCCATCACAGAGACCTGGTGTAATGATAACCATGAGTGGGAGATGGCCATACCTGGCTACAACATATTCAGAAGAGACAGGGCAGGCAGGAAGGGAGGAGGAGTAGCACTTTATGTGAAAGACGACATAAAGGCCATAGAGATCCAGAAGGAATAAAATGGGGAGAGATACTTTGGGTTGTGCCGGAAAGG
This sequence comes from Neoceratodus forsteri, assembly GCA_016271365.2. Classification (NCBI taxonomy): domain Eukaryota; kingdom Metazoa; phylum Chordata; order Ceratodontiformes; family Ceratodontidae; genus Neoceratodus; species Neoceratodus forsteri. The sequence continues at coordinate 952,887,558 of CM028129.1, read as the reverse complement.
AAAATGGGGTCAGCCATCCACACAGGGGTGGTCTACAGACCACCAGCCCAGGAGGAAGAAACAGACAGGAAGCTGATGCTAGCCATCCAAATGATGGCAGACAAGGGTAAGGTGGTGCTGGTTGGAGACTTTAATATTCCAAACATGGACTAGAGCCTCCCAGTAGCAGCATCAACCAGGAGCAGATGTATCCTGGGCTCCCTTTAAGGTGTCTTCCTCAAGCAACTGGTCGTGGAACCAACTCAGCAGAAGGCAATACTGTACCTCGTGCTAGCAAATGGGGACAGTGTAATGGGAGTAACAGTGGGGGAGAACATGGGGAACAGAGACCACCGGTCACTGTGGTTTGAAATCATTGAAGGAGCAGAACCAAACTGCACAAAAGCATGTATTCTGGATCTGGGGGGACAGACTTTGGGAAATGGGGAGATGCTTGAAAGAAGCAATAATGGGAATGGGGAGGGAATCAAGAGTTAAGGAACAGTGGGCAATATTTAAAACAGGGATTATAAGAGCAACAGAATTATCCATTAAGCAAGTTAGCAAGGGGAAAAGGAAGAGGAGACCACTATGGTTTTCCAAGGAGGTGATGAACAAACTAAAAGCCAAAAAGATTGCATTCAGACAATACAAAAAGACACAGGCAGAAGGGGATAGGGAGAAATATCAGGAGAAACAAAGGGAGGCAGGGAGGTCAGGAAGGGAAACCAAATCTCAGACAGAACAGTGCATAGCAAAATCAGTGGGTAGAGGGGACAAACCTTTTTACAGGTACATAAGTGAAAAATGAAGGGCAAAGGGAGGGATCTAAACAGATATTTCTGCTCAGTCTTTACTGAGGAAGGGGAGGATAATGGGCCTTAAGGGAGTACAAGGAGTGGGAATGGAGCTGAAATGGACACAAGTTCCTTTACATGGGAAAGGGTCCTAAAGGAACTGGAAGGAATAAGAGTCAATAAAGCAATGGGGCAATGGGGCCAGATGGGATGCATCCCAAGGTCCTAAAGGAACTAAGAGAGGTGGTTGCTGAACCTCTGGCAATCCTGTTTAGCCGATCACTGGAAACAGGGGAGGGACCCAAAGACTGGAGGACAGCAGATGTAGTCCCTTTATACAAAAGCAGGAACAGAGAGGAAGCTGGGAGCTACAGACCAGTCAGCCTGACCTCTGTAGTGGGGAAGATCACGGAAGCACTATTGCAGGAGAGATTGGTGAAACACTTGTTTGCCAACAGACTACAGAAACCAAGGCAGCATGGTTTCAATGGGGGAAGGTCATGCCAGACCATCCTCACTGAATTTTTCGACTGGGTGACAAGGGAGGTGAATCAGGGGAGGGCAGTGGACATGGCCTATCTGGACTTCAGCAAGGCCTTTGACACTGTGCCACATAGAAGGCTATTAAACAAACTGAGGAATATGGAACTGGGCAGAACAGTAGTGTGGTGGATAGGTAATTGGCTGGGCTGGAGGACACAGAGGGTGGTGGTAAATGGCTGTCACTCTACAGAGGGAAGAATGACCAGTGGGGTACCACAGGAATCAGTGCTGGGACCAGTCCTATTCAACATCTTCATCAGTGACATTGCACAGGACCTAGAAGGCAGAATTTCCCTGTTTGCTGATGACACAAAGCCCTGTAACAGAGTGGACATGCCAGAGGGTGTAGACAGAATGATGAGGGACCTGAAGAAGCTTGAAGAATGGTCAATAGTTTGGCAGTTGCAATTCAATGCAAAGAAGTGCAAGATAATGCATATATGACACAAAAACCCTGGAACAACATATCAGTTGGGGGGTGAGAATATAGCATGCACCAAGCAAGAAAGGGACCTTGGGGATATCATCTCTGATGACCTTAAAGTAGGGAAACAGTGTGACAAGGCAGCAGGTAAAGCAAATAGGATGCTGGGACGCATAGGCAGGGACATTACCAGCAGGAAAATGAAGGTCATAATTCCATCATGCAAGACACTAGTGAGGCCCCACCTGAAGTACAGTGTAAAGTTCTGGAGATCTTACCTACATAAGGACATAGACAGGGTAGAGAAGGTCCAGAGGAGAGCAACAAAGATGGTACAGGGATTGCATCAGAAGTCCTATGAGGACAGGCTGAAGGACCTGAATATGTACTCCCTGGAGGAGAGGAGGGAGAGAGGGGCTATAATAGAGATATACAGGTACATAACCGGGAGGTACAGGGTGCAGGAATACACTATTTTCCAACTAAATAGATGTTCCAGGACTAGAGGGCATAGGATGGAGTTGGAGTGAGGGCTATTCAGAGGAAACTTGAGGAAGACTTTCTTCACAGAAAGGGTGGTGGACAAGTGGAACACCCTGCCAGAGGAAGTGGTAGGGGCTGAAACAACCATGGGATTTAAGAATGCATGGGATAGACATAAGGGAATTCTGGAGGGTAGGTGTAAGGGCAACAGACTTCTAGAAAAACATAAAGTGAACTTACAAGCTTAAATTGGCAGACTGTGTGGGCCATAGGCCCTTATCTGCCAACAGTGTCTATGTATCTATGTTTTTGTATGGATTCAATGACCGTAGCTTTTTATGATGGCCGCTCTATTATCTGTTGTCCTTTCTTAGTCTGGCAGTTTTTGACTCGCTCTTTGTTGCCGGTGCTCATTTGGAGTCACCTTCATCGTATAAAAGCATTTCATTTTTTTATTTTCTTTGAGATGGGGCAAGCCAGTTTAAGTTAAAGTCACCCATAATGTGAAGTTCACCGGTGGAGAAGTGAGATTGAAGGGTGGTTAATAATTCTTTAATAGAGGAGGGGGGAGGTTTCTGGGCAGCAATACGCTCCAGCAATGAAAATAGGCAGGGAGAAAGGAAGTGAGATCTTTATCATTAGTACCTCATGCACTCTAGGGAGGGACATTTTGAGTACAGGAGTAAATTAAATGGAGGAGTTTATATACATGGCAATGTCACTGCCTCTGGAGGAACCATCCAGACAGATGAAGAAGTAGCTAGGTATTGGGATCATCTTATCAATAATTTTAGGATTTAGCCAAGTTTCAGATATAATGAGGATGTCGGGGCTGAGGTCAAGAGTAAGGGGTCGAAGAAGAGTGAGCTTGGGGAGAAGGCTTCTGATGTTTAGATGGGCATTCTTTAACCCATTTGGAAGACTGGATGAGAGAGAGGGGACTGGGCCTGGATTGTGCTCAATTTTACCAGATATGAGTAGCAGTAAGGCTATCATGATTTTGGTGGCAACAGCAGAGAATGTTTCTGATATGGTAGTAGGATGTGGAATTGTTGAGGGTCTAAGGGGGGCTGTAGGGGTGAAAGATGGCAGATTTATATGGAAACTAGGAGGAAGGATTATTGGACCTGGAGTCCAGGGTCTATTGGTCATAATAGTTGATTGAGCAGAGGTGGAGGAGGGAGTAGGGGATAATGGAGGTACATTGAAAGGGGGTATAATAGATGTAGGAAAGCAAGGTGAGAGTTGGGGAGAAATGACAGATAGGGAGACAAGGAGGGAGAGGAGGTAGAGGGTTTTATAAAACATAGTGCAGAGTGTGGGAAAATAGAGTGAATCTGGTAAGGTTGAGATTCTAGTAGATGGCATTGAAAAAGCTGTAGAACCAGTGCCCTCAAGTGGTAGAGATCTATACAGTGCAAATGAGAAAGTGGGGAAATAAAAAAAAAAGGCTAGGACACAGGGAATTTACTGAAAACCAGGGGCCTCCCTTTCCTATGAACTGTCTCCAAGTAAAGTGTCAGTGGCCCAGTAGATAGCACACTCACCTCTGAGGCCTGGAGATCAGAGGGCTGTGGGTTCAGTTCCCACATCTGGCACTTGGGTTAATATCCAAGTACTGACACTGTAGTGCAGCATGAGAGGGGTGTTGCACTTCTGGGTGCCATTTTTCGGATGAGACGTTAAACCGAGGTCCCATCTGCTTGGATTGGTGGTAGTTCAGGTGGATGTTAAAGATTCCATGGCACTTATCGAAAAGAGTAGGGGAAAATTTTATTGGAAAGAAACTGAACAGAAACAACAACAAAATAATGTAGATTTTACAAATACATTCAGTGGAAAAACAATCAGTTTACACAGATTCTTACTTTTGGAACACACTATGCAATTTTATCTTTCATAAATGGTACGTTCATCCAATGGAGCTGCCATAACCCTTCATTCATATGTTGTTGCTCAAAATAACACTGCTTGCCTAATGCATGTACAATACTAAGGATAACTGTATCCGGATCTTGATAGACTTGCTGCAAAACCAGTTTGCATCTAACTTGCCAAAGAATAAATTTTATGAATGATAAAATAAGTCTAACCATATACCCTTGCAAAGCTCGGTCTGAAAGACTAAAACTTCCTACTATTTCTGAGTATGTAAGAGCCTTCCAATAAGGTTGATGCCATCTAGTAGCCAGTTTACACCATACTGTTTGTACAAATGGACATGAAAGTAAAACATGCTGCATAGTTTTGACTGTCTCAATACAGACCTGTCTTGAGCAAAAACGTTCATCACATTTTTTATGGTTTGCATTTCCTTTCACATTTAGACATCCATGAGCACTCGACCACATCACATCCCATATATTAGGTGCTAGTCTAGGATCCCACAAAGTTTCAAGTACATGCATTCTAAATTGGGGCTCCACATCATGAAATTCCACTTGTAACTCAGGAATTCCTTGTTGGACAGCCTTACACATTACTTTATTTGATGTTGAAGTAAGAACCTTAAAAGACACCTTCCATAATTTTAATTTCCCCAGAACAGGTCTAAAATATACACAAGGAGTTTTGACCTGGGCATGCAGTATTCCCTGCTCTTTCCATTTAGAATATACAGGACCCAAGCAATGATCATCAAAGGGGAGCCATACAGCTAGTTGTGGTTTTGACATATCCAATAAGTTATGATAGAAAAAGAAAGTAAACAGGAAAAGAATAGGATTTGTCAAATTTAAACCTCCTTTATCTATAGGTAAATACAGTACCTCTTTCTTTATTGGATTCAACCTACATCCCCAGATGATCTGAAAGACCAGACCTAACAAACATGATTCCAAATGCTGCGTGTGGTAATGGATATACAGCACTGAGAAACAGGAATAGTGGCAACAGATAAGTTTTAACCAGCATGACTTTCTTTTTTTTTCCTAGCTTCCACGACTTCCATATATTGACTTTAACTGCAGTTTCCTCCAATTTCCTCGACCAGTTAAACACACTATTATCCTCATTCCCATACCAAATGCCCAAATATTGGAATGGCATGTGTGATACTGTAATACCCTTCCAGTCCATAGAGCCCTGATATGACTTACCTAAAGGGTAAATTATACTTTTTTGTTTATTCAATTAGCACCTGTAGATTTAGAAAGTTCATCCAATAAGGTTAGCACCCTCAAACCTGACTTCTCATCTGCCACTACTACACAAATATCATCCGCATAAGCAGTAACTCGAATTTCTGGACCCCCCAGTGGTAGAAGAGCCTTCACATGTGCATCTTTTGCTGGATAATCCTTAACAAAGGATCCAAACAACATACATACAGAAGGGGCTCAAGGGACATCCCTGTCTTACACCCCTAGAAATTGTTATGTATTTCCCTAGATGACCATTAACCAAAGGAATAGCCTTAGCATGGGAATGCAAAGTAGTTATCCATCTCACAAATTGTTCAGGGACCCCATAGGCCTGTAATACAAGAGAAATGTAAGAATGTGGAACACAGTCAAAGGCCTTTTCTTGGTCCAAAGCCATTATAAACCCTTGTAAAAGTTCCTCTTTGCCTTATTCTATCAGTTCTCTTATTAACAATAAATTGTGTTGTATAGTACGCCCTGGTATAGTACAGGTTTGGGCCGCTGAAAGTAAATATGATGTCAACGGCAACAAATGGGAATGTAGAAGTTTCATTAAAATTTTGTAATCTGTATTTAATAAACTTAAAGATCTCCAATTATCCAAACACACCCTCTCACCTTTCTTGTATACCATAATTTGCGCTGCTAAACAAAAATGAAAATCTACTTGTAACGTCAGTAACACCCAATTAAATACAACTTTTAATATTCTTACCAACAAATCTTTAAAGGTCTGATAAAATTCAGTAGGCAAACCATCTATACCAGGTGCTGTATTTATTTTGAGATTAGTGATAACTTGATCAAGCTCTTGTTCCGTAATAGGCTCTGTCAAATGCAAGAACTGATCCTCTGATAGTGAGGCACTATAATGAATGAAAGCATCTGCTTTGTCTGTTCCACCCTCAATGTAGAAGAGGTGTATATTGACTCTAGATATTGTGAGACTGTGTTTAAAATACCAGGCCCATCTGAAACTATCTCTCCTGAGTCTGTAGTGATGGCTGACATAAAGTGCGCATTTGCCCTCTGAGTGCTGAGCTGGAAGGGATCTCCCAGTCCTGTTTTCCCCTGTGTACAAATTTTATGTTCATATAACAATGTTTTGGCCCTGTCGTATTGCAACAAAAACATCTCCTTTTTAATATTACAGGCCTGCTCTGTCAGGGGGATATGTAATAAATTTACAGTTGAATAAATTTTATTCAACTGCATATGCAGCTTTAAATACTGTCTATACTTTCCCTGACACTGTTTGACTGAGTGTTTCTGAAAAATACTTCTTAGTCCAGTTTTAGTGAGTTTCCACCAACTGCTTCTATTATGAATCAACCCTGCCATTGACATGTGGGCTTTAAGATACTCCCTGATGTGGGTCTGTAGATGTTTATCTGGCAGAAGTGCCATATTCAACTTCCAGTACCCTTTCCCATACTGAGGCCCATTAACTGTACCCAGAGTGATCATTAGAATGGCATGATCAGAAATTTCCATTGGCAACACAGTCACTTTTTCCACTCCTATATTAGTTTTAATGAATAAAAAATCTATTCTCGTGGAAAGGGATCCACAAAAATATGTTTGCCCACCGAGCTTGTGTACCCTTCTATAGGCATCAATCATCTGACTTTGGGCTAATAATCTGAGAAGATAGTTAGTGTCGCTGCATACCTTTGAGTCTTTGCCCCTCTGTCTCCAATATTAACGACACAATTGAAGTCCTCCACCCAAATAACCAATTTGGTGGTAAACAAATAGGGTTTGATCAGCCCAAACAATTCCGTCCTCCCTTTCTTTGTAAGAGGACCATAGATATTAATTAATCTCCAGGACATACTCCCATATGTAAAATCTATTATCAAAGCTTTCCCCCAAAATACCTCGATCAATCTGGAGATATGAAAGGCATCCCCTCTAAATAAAATACCCACACCCTCACACATATCTGTTCCATAAGAAAAAAAAGGAGGCCCCCAACACCATAATTTTTTTGCAGCATTAATTAAAAAGGTCGTATTCAGCCTTGTGTCTTGCAAAAGAAAAATATCACATTCCATGTCTTTTAACCTTGTCAGGGCAACCATACGTCTTTTAGGATTTCTAATGCTGTTAACATTAATAGTTGAGATTCTCAACCTAGGAAGAGATGGAAACGACATGATGAGATGTTGTTGAATCAAGGTGGCTTTTTAACCCTAGAGCTTCTATGGACACGGGTTCTATGTCGAGGGCCATCACTGACTTGGGAGCACTGCTCCTGAGCTTCCCCATCAGTATCAGAGGAGGGAGGGGCTAAAGAAGAAGCCTCAGAATCTCCGCCTGGTTCAGAATTCAGAACTTGTGGTTTCAAAATCTCATATTTATTTATTAGCTCAATGCTGTCATCTTTCCTTGAGGAGGCTTTTGCTACCTTAGATCTGGGTTGAGTTTGTTTCAAGCTCCTTTTCTTAGCCACACTTTTAACCTGAGGGGGAGGAATTTCAAAAGGAGTGTCCTCCATCACCAGTAGAAGAGAAGTAACCACTGTACTAGATTTTAAAACCTTCTCTGAAACAGTCTCAGTTGGAGGGCTCGATTGGTTTTCTGCTGCACTATCCAACTGAGAAAATGGTGGGTGGGGTTGGGGAGGACTTGGCCTAGATTCCATTGGGGGGGGTGGGTTCCTGCTGCCGAGCCCTTTTCTTCAACATTTCTTTTTTTGCGCTTCCTGCAAGATACTGTCCTGACTTTTCCTATCAGCTCGATTATGTGTGGCCCAAGGACATGATTTATATGAATGCCCAGATTCATAGCACAAATTACATTTTAAATCAGCCTGACATTTAGAACTATGATGCCCATAGTTAAGAAAAAGGTTACATCGTAATCTATCACAGGTGGACCCTAGATGTGTAAGGGCCCCACATTTAAAACACGCCCTAGGCTGACCCTGATAAAAACAGTGCCCTCACTCAGAACCTAGGAAAATATTATTTGGAAGTTGTACAGGCCCCAGCTGATTATTCCTTAAGCGTACTTGGAACACCCACCCTCCATTCCAAATATATTCATCATCGAATATAGGCACAGGAGCCCCAAGGACTTCACACCGCTTTTGAAACCAAAAAACAATATCATGCACTGATACAGATTCGTTTCGAAATAACACTGTCACAGTTTTGATAGATGGTGTAGTCAAAGGGATAGCTTTAAAAGGCATCCATAATTCAGTGTAATTTAAGACATCCAATTTTTTTGACCAAAAACGATCCAAATTTTGTGGAGTAACAAAACTGACATCAAAAGTTACAGAACCAGACACGTGAATACGTGCACGGATTTCATTTGAAAAGAAACCCAGGGAGTCCTTCAACAAGGTTTTCCCCATGTAGAGATGATCTGGTGCTAAAGATAAACCCCCCTGGTATTCCAGACACACTGCATTTCTTCATTGTAATTGGGGGGGGCACCTGAAAAAGGATCTTTTCACTGAAATGACTCCCAGGCTGTTTTTGCTTGCTGACAGGGGCTAGGGGAAGGCAGTGCTTGTTGCGGGGAGGTAGCTCCAGAGTCACCCCATTCCATATGCAGCTGCTCCGTACTTTCAGAGTCCAAAAAGGATGCATCCTGCTGCCCTGTATTCTGAATCTGTACTCCCATATCGGGCAGCAGTGGAACCGAAGGACACTGCTCCCCCTGCCACACTGCGAGATCCACTGTTTGCAACGAAGGTTGCCCTGGTATGGGACTGTGGTCCGGGTCTGGAACCCAGACCCTGTTGTCACCTCACTTCCAGCCCGCATTAAGCAGAGAGTGATCAAGGATGGTACCAGAATGTTTGCAAGGGGCCTGGGGAGGCTCAACATCAGTTCTACCTTTCCGTAAGGAAAAGGATATGTCCTGCTTTTCCGAACTTCCATTATTAGAAACAGTAGAGATACTCACAGCAGCAGACCTATTTTCAGTCTGACCATCCACCACACCCGATGTATCCACCTGAAAGCCGGTTGTCAATTTCCCCCACATCAAAGGGACGCTCTGTCAGAACACTTCCCTTTGAAGTGGATACGTCATCCTGCTGACTCACACCTCCACTCGATGTAGGTTCCACCATACCATTACAGACTTCACTAATTCTTCCTGAATAAGGTGTGCAGCATCTCTCAGGAGGTCAGAAGCGATAAATTCCCCTGGTTCTTCCACAGAAGTCATAGGCATACCGTGTGATAAATTCCCAATAGTTTGCATTCCTTCTGGTCATATTAAACGTTGATTTTGCTGCAAAATGTTATCTAGCCAAACAGCATCAGGCCAAACAGACCTGCTGTAGCACAGAAAGGTGGCAAAATTGAATCCATCATAAATTCCTCTGTTTCCAGACAATTGGGCAGTATTTCATTGGTCTGCAAAGCTGGACCTGGAGGCAGGGAGACCTGCTCACCTCCAGGTACGCCAGTAGACTGGCCAGCCAACAAGTCCTTCTCCATGGTAGCAACTCCCCCTACTGACACAGAGTAGGGGAATTTTCCCGGTGTCCTGGCCAAATTTCCCTCATTTGCTAAAAATACCACCAACAGCTTAATCTGGTTCAGGGTAAGTTGGCATTCATCTGTATCCCCCTCCCCCGGGCTGTGCCTGAAAATAGGCAGGATTTGTCTAGTGCACTTACTCGGTCAACAAAAACTAAATAAAAATTAAAAAAATAAAACAAAAGCCATAAAAAAGTTTAAAATCATTCAGTTAAGGATTTTTTTAAGCAGCAAAATTAATTTACAGCCATTTGATTTGCTCTACAAGTAAACAGCACAGTCACTTTATACAGGTTACAGAAATTATTTTCGCTGGATGGAAAAGGCACAACATTTTAACAAGGCAGAAACAGCTTGCTGGGTGGAAGTCCACAGAGGGGTCTCTGCTCCATTTTACAGCTGTACCTGCAGTTGGAGCCTGAGGGGAGAACGGTTGACTTCTGGCACAGCGGGTGGTCTGAGCAGCCAGTTTAACTTGAAGCTGCAGTTGGAGCCTCAGGGAGGAAAATGGCCAACTTCAAGCATGGTGGGTAGTTTGAGCAGCCAATTTAACTTGGAGCTGCAGTTGGAGCGTAAGAGGGGGATGGGCCATCTTCTGGCACAGTGGGTGGTCTGGGCAGCCAATTTTACTTGGATCTGCAGTTGGAGCCTAAGGGGGAGAACAGATAACTTCTGGCACAGTGGGTGGTCTGAGCAGCCAATTTAACTTGGAGCTGCAGCTGGAGCTTGAGAGTGCCTAACTGTCAACATATTCATGGGATAAAACAGGTGAGGTAGAATATGTATTTTAAGAAGGCTAGCATGATCCCACAGTTATAAGGGTAGCCCTTTCCAGTGATCTAAGTCAGATCTGACCATGCAAAGTAGGTCTGTGAAGCTCTTTTGTATCAGCTTTGTGGAGGAGGTGGGCAATTTAATGCCTAAATAAGTGGTGTCCTTAGTTACCCAACTACGTCCCATATCAGCTTAGTCCCCTTTTCTAGCATAATTTTTAAGAGGTTATACTTGTGCTTTTTCTATATTTAGTTTGTACAGGAAAATTAAGCTGCATTGATGAATTTCTTCTAAGGTCGTTTTAAGTAAAGTTGTGGGGTATACAAGGTGCAAAAGAATATCATCAGCCTAGATTGGTAGCATATAGTGACTTATCCTCAGGGCATTTTTTTGTCTTTTCAGTTCCTTTCTGGTTTGTCAGCATCAGCCAGAATAAAGACACATTTATTATAATAGCATCTTTATCATTCATCCTTATGCTTGTATCTCTCTCTCTCTTTCTCTGGGTTTTGTTGGTCCATTCCTAGGCACCTCCAAAAGTCAAGTCCCCTAGAACTGTGTCTGACTGTACTTTAGTCAGTGTAGTACTGCTGCTGGTGTCTACTGGTCCCATAATAATCCTTAATCTTCCTGACCCTGGCATTCATTTTTTTGAGTGGTAAATAGTTAAGTGCACTGTGGCCAGTCAGGTCACTCGATTATAGTAAAGTTGTGGAAGAAAAAAATTGTATTTCAGTAATCAATAAATATCAGTATAATAACCAATAATTGACCAAAAAGCTCTTACCATGTCTGGAGGGGGTGACAGTGTTAGTAAACAAAACATGAAGTATAAATTTGCTGAGGTTGTGTCTGCTCCTGTGGCATCATGATCTGGGGGTGATTTTGACCATATGCTGCCACTCCACAAAGCCATCGAGGGATGGAGAGGGAGAGTTGGTCCAGCTGAACTGGTTCTGATCCTGTTTTTTGTGTTGTCTTACGATCTTTAGGTAAGATAGTTAAAAAGAAGCCAGCATTAAGACAGTCACAACTGACTGCTATTGGTAGTGTATTGAGTCCTACCAGTACTCATCACATCTTCTTCAGGTGGCAGTGGTGGTTTGATGAAAATGTCTGGTAGGAGTAAACTCCTCAGCATCATCATCAATGTTAAAATCAGTAACATTCCCCTCTCCAACTCTACCATCTGTGTGGAGTATTGTTGAGGAATTTGTTGTTAAGAGAAGTTAAAATAATGCTGTTGTGACATGGACAGGCCATACAACATTCATAACTCAAACAGTCATAAAATGTATTGCTAAAGTTCCAGAGGAGGAAACCCAGAAAAGTGTTTCTGAGGTCAGTGCTGCAAATGCTGAAAATGATGGTGATAATGGCCATGTTGATGGACATGGTGAGGTTTGCACGATGGTGGCAGGGTTGAGGGATATGACCTATGAAAAAAGGTTGGAGAAGCTGGGCTTGTATACACATGAGATGAGACATAAGGGTGGGGATATGCTACAAATGCATAAAATTCTAATGAATTAATAGACAATCTTGGTCTAATCATGCACAAAAAAACAAGAACAACTTAAGATGCCATAACCAACAAATATTAATGCAACATACTACAAAGAATATAAGAAGAGGCTTCTTTACATACTGTGCAGTGCACTATTGGAACAAATTCCCTAGTGAGGTGGTTTCTACAGGTTCTATGGATATATTCATAAAAGAACTTGATTGTCATTTCTTGAACCATAGGGATTAATGGTCCCGCCAAGGAGGGAGACAGGCCTGATGGGCTAGTGTATACTCCTGTCTTATTAACTCAGTATACAACTTACAATAGGTTCATAAGCCTGTGAAGGAAAGTGAACCCATTTCTGTTGGTTCTCATAACATAGCTGTTGACCTTGAGAATGGCAAGGATGAAGAGGTGCAGCTGAGTAGAAGAAGATATTGAGGGATATGTATCACCTGACCGAGTTTATGAGGATGAGGACATTGTTTATATCCCAACTGCTTGGAAGCTTCCTGAAGATGATGAGGGTGGTGATGATGAAGAGAAGGAGGTACCCTAATAGAAGATAATGAAAGCTTGTCAGATGAATAAAACATCAAAAGATGCCACAACACCAAGAAAGGCATCTCAGAGGAAGTCTTGCAAGAGTGGGTCAGCTGTACCCAAGAGGAAAGGTGGTGCTGCTGAAGAAATAGGTAGTGGTACCAGTGTGTCTGTACTTACTTGGATGTTATTTCACCCAAGGGTTCCAGAGTGTGGGACTATTTTGAGGTTTGTTAGTCCAATCTTACATGTGAGAGATGTAATATTTGTTTGATGAAAATAAGTCATGGATGATGTCCAGCCCTTGGTACATTGAGGATGCACAGCCACTTATATTCCTAACATCATAAACAGTGGATAGAGATGACTTGGATACAGACATCAGGGAAACAATCCACATTGACATTGGAAAGGTGACATAAGAATGTAAGTGTTCTATCAGATGATCCTGAAATTGAGGATCCATGAACATCCACACCACTAACCACCTGTTACTCCATCAACACCATAGTGTCATTTGACCATGCAGCAGTGGGTAGAAAGAACTGATGAAGTTGCACTGGGACATGCAGAATGTAAACAATTGAGTTTGGCTATTGTTGAATTTGTTGTACAAAATCTTCCACTTTGCCTTGTGCCAAGTTTTGCATTTCAAAAAACTACTGCATAAAGTAGAGCCTCACTACATAGTTCCATCAATGCATTTCTTCACATGTGATCCAATGCTGGACCTATACCAAAAGATGTATAGGTTGGTTTGCCATAGCTTGTGGGTTCTTCCTGCCCAAAAGTTCTTGTAACTACCGATATGTGGGCAAGAGGCCAGGTGCTGGACTACATAGTGGTAACTGCTTGTTGTTTGTGCCTTGATGATGGTAGTTCTGGTTATGTATCTAGTGGTAAGTCTATATTATGTCCTCAAGCTGCTCTTAGAGTAATGGGTTCTTGGTGGCTTGGATGCAGTGTTTGATTCTTGACTGACAACAGATGGTCTTGAGCTCAGTATCATTCTCAGAGACAATGCATAAAATATACTAAAAGTAACAAGTGCAGGTTGATTTAACCTGTGCCCTGTCTGGCACACTGCATATACCTGGTTGTTATTCAGTACCTTAGAAACAACTGAATGATTAAAGATGCTGGTGGTGCTGCGAAGAAGATTTTCACACATTTTGCACACTCAGTGAAAGCTTGTAAGGAACTGAGGAGTCTTTAACTGGAGAAGAACCTTCCAATACATGCTCTGATTCAGGACTGTGTGATGAGGTGGAACTAGACCTACAATATACTGCAATGCAAAAATGAACAGAACACAGCCTTTCATGAATATATGCTATATAAGCAGATAGGAGGTGCTGATATAATGATGTCCTCAAGCAACTGGACAACCATCCAATCTCTCATTGTGCTGCTGAAGCCATTTGAAGTGGTCACAAGGGAGGCTAGTTCTGCTTAATTATGCTCAAGCTTGATCCTGCCACAAATCAGGTTTTTTCACTCATTTTTACAGCAAAAGATTGATCAGTATGCGAAGGATCTACATATCAGTGGTGATGCTAAGCAGCTTGGTGAAGCACTCCTTCAGACCTTGGCTAAAAACAGCCATATTCAGGACATCTTTGTTGAGAAACAATATGTGGTTTCCTCCATGCTTGAAACCCATTTTAAAGAACAGGGACCAGATATTCAAAACTTAGTCCGGGTGCTAAGTGGAGTTCACCTACACTAACCAGGGTTTGTACCCAGTTTGTGGGTGGGATCTGTATTCAAACATAAGCACAGTGTGGCAAAACCCATTTGTACCTGAGTGCTAAGTAACTGCTTTGCCCATGTAAATGACGGCATCCTCCCCTGCATACAGGTACAGTGGGATATTGAGAGGCTTGTATAAGCTGTGAATGCTACCCAACCTGACACTAGTTACTGCCTTTGCAAACTCTGACTTAATGGAGTGCAAGGCCCTGGAGGTAGGCAAAGGGACTGTAGCCGCCCACCCTAGCCCACTGAAGCAATGACTTACACATGTTGAACAGAAAAAATTAATTGCACACATACCAGCTTTGTTGTCCCTGCAGTTGCTATAAATTAAAGTACTGAAAGGTGCTATGATGGTATGATTTTAGTAGTATGTTTATCATTTTTTGATTTTTTGTATCTTGTATAAATGGAAAACTATCGATAAATATCCTAAGTACCAATAGTAGATATATTTGAAATATTACTTATTAGGTTAAGATAGTTATTTGTTGTGATCTACAATAATGGATATTTATTGCTAGGTTTAGGAATTACATATTTGATAAGCTCTTAGTAAGAGAATCAAAACAGTACTGCCTCTTTAAATATAATTAATAGGGCATCAGAAAATCAGCCTTACTTGAATGAAATGATGAGTGATGTCATTAGCCAGGCAACCAATAAATAATGTGAACTGAGAACTCTGGACCACGCCCCCTGAAGAATGCTAGGAGCTGAAGCGCTGGGGCTAGTGTGCTCATGTTGTAATTCCACAGTGTTTTTCTGAATGAAATATATAGTGAGCTGCTGTTCCAGTTTGATTTGGAATAAACACAGCAGTTATTACAACTGAATGCTTCATTGACTCCTTGTATGTATGTATCAAGTGGCGTCTGATAAACTTTTTGAAGCAATGACTTCCCTGGTGTCCAGTGACACTCCCATCCTCTGCTTGCCGACTGCAGTAATAAGAAAGAATTCTCTAGAGTCTATTGGCATCCCTCAGCATCTGATCCCTATCCTCATCACTGTATAATTCTGTCCTGGTGTCTAGTGCCACCCATATCCTCTGATCCCCATCCTCCTTAATGTATCATTTTGCACTGGTGTCTATGGGCACCCTACACACTCTGATCACTTGCTGCTGTGATAATAGAACATGTTCTGGTGTCTATTGGCAACCCCCACCTTATGCTCCCTGTCCCCCTCCTTGGTTATATTGTCCCAGATGTCTAGTGACACCACCACCCACTGATTGCCCACTGACATAATATTGAGGAGGTCCCTGGTGTTCAGTGGCCCCCTGCCTTCTGATCAGCTGCTGCCACCTCCACAAGGTATTCCCTGGTGTCAAGTGGAGTGTGCTGACCACACAGCAAAACTTTAAAAGTGAAATCCCTCACAGCGACAATCTCAACAAGTTTCGAGATTGCTCCTGTGAGGGACCCGAGGACACATTTTTGCCCTTTCACCATCTTTGCCCCCTGCAAAACATACTCAGACTGGGAGTTAATAATCTATAGAAGGAGGGTTTTGGGGGTGCATCCCCCAATAGAACACACACAATGTCTGACAGGCGAACCTTCACCCGTCAACATTGTAGATCTCGAAATGCTGAACTTCGACAACACTGTTATCGATTAGGCATGGTAGAACCATCCAGTGGAACTCTGAGCACTTGTCCCAGGAGGGAACCAATATTCCCTGGCATCTACCACCCCCCATGGACCTGCCACACTGGGTACAACACCCCCCACTTACCTTAGTCACCGGTGCCATGCAGCTCCAATACGATGAGCGACACAGCCCTCCTTTCACAACCTCAGCCGGCTGTCATATGCAATGAAAGGCAGCATGCATGTGCTGTCTACAATATAAGAAGCATGCTCCCTATACTGTACACAGTATGTACACTCCCTGTCATTGCATATGGGAACTGACTGAGGTGATGAGAGTAGGGCTGTGCCAGTCACCATATCGGAAGGATGTGGCACCAGTGAGAAAGGTAAGAGGGTTGGCAGGGTGGTGTGACCAGTGTGGTCTGTGAGGGAGGGAAGCTAGATGCCAGGGAATACAGGCTTTCTTCTGAGAGGGTGCTAAGGACTGGAGGTTCCTCAGTTTTCCCTCCTCAGTTTTACCATGGTGGGTGATTGTTGGGTGGGAGTGCTGCTAGACACTAGGGACTATGTTACCATGAACAGGGATGGAGATCAGAAGGTGGGGGTGCCACTGGACAACAGGGACTTCTTTATTTTCACAGCAGCCAGTGAATGGAGGATGGAGGGGTGCCCCTAGACACTGGAGCATAATGATACATTGACAGGGATGGAGATCAGAGGGCAGGGGTGCCACTAGACAACAGGACATGATGATACAGTGACAGCTATGGGCATAAGAGTGTTGGGCATGCCACTTAATGCCAGGGTTGTCATGTCGCTTAAGGAGTTGGATGTATTGGGTGTGGGGATGTTGCTTGCCACCATACCTCATGTGGCAGGTGTCCACAGGACAGGTGCCAACCTGAGGCTGCATCCAATTCAAATATGACCATAATGGGCATGCATATGGCACTTAGTTCCTTGCATACCCATTGGGCTCATTTGCATGTTTCTGGCTGAATATCTCATCAGGAGCTCCTGGCGCTATCAGGTCCAGGGGAGCAGTTGTTCCATGCACTTCCCTCTGGGCTGCATACATCCCAGGTCTGTGTCAGGGCAGCACTACTCATCTTTGAGCTACCCTGACATTGCTTTATATTCAGTCAGATAATGTCAGTGTGGTGTCCCACTGAATATAGGCTTCTCAGGGTTGGACATATGGACAAGTGCAATGTGAACCTATGCCCTCTGCTTTTTTACATATTAAAATATTGTGGCCTAGATGTCAAAGATACTTCCACCTGATGCAGATGTTGAGTTCTGGAAGAATGTGCTTCAGGACAAACTGTTGCAGTTGTTAGCTGTGTCAAGAAACATAGCCCCCATGTTCCCCGCGAAAGTTATAATAATCACCTCCATGGTGGAGGTGTATCGGGGAAGGGGGCATAACACCCATGAGGTGCTCTCACTGCAGGGTGTACCCACAACCAGTTCCCACTGTGACAGGCAAAGTGGTTACATCACCTCCATTCCGTCACCCGAATGCCGTCACTCCATCAACAGGATATCGTTATTTGAATTATTGTAGTTGAAAAACAAAACAACAAAAAAAATCAGAAGAGGGAAAAATTAAAAAAAGAGAAAACATTTTGTAAATGTATTTATTTTTTATTGTTTATAGAGCAACAATTCAGTTTTAACTACAATAATCAAAAATTAACAAAGAAGGTAACCCACTGTTAGCTTAATGCCTTGAACATACAGGACACAGTACTAATGTCATAATTTATTCCTCTGTACCTAGTGTAAAGTAATGGATCGAAAATCCTTGAATTGAGGATTTGACCACCACATCACTTGCTGTTCATGGCACCCTTACTTACAGCCCTGTGCAGTCGCGCACCTATCCCATCCCTGTGCTCATACATGTTGTGATGTACAAGTTCTGGATAGTGGGGCGGAACGCTATAATGTTTTCAAATTTACAACTGGTGCGCCAATTGTAACGAGGCTCTTTTTAGTTGTTGAAAACCCAGTTGTCACTGTAACATGTAACAAAAATTGTATAATGTGGCACACATTAAGCAATGCTGCACGTCAGTGCTCTGTACCTACCAAGTCATTCAACACCAAATGTCTGACTGTGGAGGGGGAGCAGGGATAGAGCTGTAAGTTAAGTGGATCATGATGAAAGGGAAGTGATCTGGTGGTCAATTTCTCTATATGAGGAGATGTTCAGTATGACAGATTTCTTTGGCTGAGTGACTAGGGAGGTGGATCAAGGAGGGGTGGTGGATGTGGCCTACCTGGATTTCAGCAAGGCCTTTGACACCATCCCACATGGGAGAGGGTACCAGGGTGGTAAATGGGGTATACAATGTGCTGAGCTATAGGATACAGAGGATGGTGGTGAACTGAGTTCAATCCAAAGAGAGGGGGGTGACCAGCAGGATCCTACAGGGCTAGGACCAGTCCTCTTTAATATCTTCATAAGCAGCATTGCAGAGGGGCTGGTAGGGAAAGTGTGTCTCTTTGCAGATGACACTGCAGGAGGGTTAGAGAAAATGAGAAGGGACTGAAGAAAACTTGAGAATTGGTCAAGGGTGTGGCAGCGAAGATTCAGTGCAAAGAAGTGCAAAATCATGCATTTGGGGTACAGAAATGCAAAGAAGGTGTACATGATGTTGGGGGGTACTGACAGCCACCAAACAGGAAATGGACCTGGGATTAATCATATCTGATTATCTAAAGGTTACCAAACAGTGTGAGAAGGCTGTGAGGAGAGCCATTGGAATGCTGGGGTGCAGAGGGGGAGAGATAGCTCCAGCAGAAGGAAGGAGGTGGTGATGCCACTGTATAGAACATTTGTGAGACTTCATCTAGAGTACTGTGTCCAGTTCTGGAGGCTGCATCTCTGGTAGGACATAAACAGAGTAGAAGCGGTTCAGAGAAGGGCAACAAAAATGGTGCAGGGGCTGCACCAAAAGTCATATGAGGGGAGAGTGGAGGATCTAAATATGCATTCCTTGGAGGAGAGGAGAGAAAGGGGGATATGATAGAGACTTCCAAATACTACAAGGGTGTAAATAAGGTACAAGAGGGAAGCATCTTTAAAAAAAAAAAGATTTTCAAGAACAAGGGGACATATGCTGTCCCGGTGGCACTGAGGGTTGAGGTACTGGATGTCACACCTCGAGCTACGCTGCTGACCTGGGTTCGGGAATGAGCCTTGGTTGTAGGGGTTGTCTGCCAGGGTGGAGGGTGGGAGTTGCTTTGAGCTGCCTAACAGCAGCTTTCCTCTCCTGGGGTGGGTTTAGGCACTGCTTAAATAGGAAGCAATGTGAGGAGGGGGAGGACGACATTAGGCACTGAGCAGAAGCTGTGTGCTAAATGTGGCTTACTGCCTGGGCTGCTGCCCTTCATGCCAGCGTCCTTCAAGGGTGGGGACTTAGGATTCCACAGCTATCTTAGTAACCACAAAAACCCTGCACAGTTGCAGTGCCACGTGACCCCTGCAAGGGGGGACAGAGCCATGGATGGCCAGTCAGCCGACCTCAAGCCCTTGCTGGCAGTAGGAAATAAAAATGTCCCTATAAAAAAAAGAACATGGCACCATGCTATGAAGCTAGAGGGGGGTAGACTTAGGAGTAATGTGAGAAAGTATTTTTTTCACAGAAAGGGCGGTGGATCCATGGAACAGCCTCTCGGCAGAGGTTGTAGGGGCAACAACGGTAGGTGAATTCAAAAACACATGTGACAGACATAAAAGAACTCTAGTGATGACAAAGAGAGGATACGCAGCAGAAAATGTAAGATCTGCTGTACATAAAACAGGTAGGAAAAATGAACAGATTAGGTGGGCCAAGCAGTCTTTATCTGCTCTCAAATTGTATGTTTCTGACCCTTTCCCTACACGAACCATGCTGCAGAAAATAATTGTTAAAAAAGTAATTTGAACTCATCCAATTTTGTGAGCTTCTAACATTGGTGGGGTCGGCGATGGTGACTGCACATAAAAAGGAGCTCTTGAATTATTGATATTGTGTTTGTTACTGATGCAATTTTTTTTCATTACCACATCTTTTTTGCACATTTAAGCATATTGATGTGTCTATTTACTTATTGCAATTGGTTGCCAAGGCCTCAGTCAACAAATGTCAACAACAAATCCAGTGATGTGATTGAGCAAAATTTGATGACTAATGTTCGCTTTATCAGTCAGTCACTGGTAGTCTAGTGCCTCCCATCTCACCTGACCTACATTTCATCAATTGCCCTGTTTAATTCATTTGTGTGGCAGTTGTGGTTGGCAGCCTATCAGAGAATACCCACACATGCAGAAATTGTGCCAGTTAAACTAACTTGTGACTTTGACTAACCAGCTAGTAGCTGCCTAGTTATAACTACCATCCATGCCATTATCTATGGTAATGGTACCTGAAGGTCTGGTGACCACTTGCCAATCTACTGACATTAGGTGTTTTATTCCCTGTTGTACATGGTCTGCAGAAATTTCTGTCCTTATGGTACCCCAGTGGTGAGTGACTTAAAGTACTAATTGCTGTTGTGGGTGTGCTTATTGATTACATAGTAAGGTTGTTCCTGTTGTGGGTGCTCTTATTGAGGTATATAGTTTGGTGGGTCAGTTGGTCTGTCTCTTCTTGTCTTTATTTCTCCCCAGTATGGCATTATGTTGTGATTGTACATGTTGTATTACACATACATACCTTTTTTTTTGGGGGGGGGTCATGTGCTCAGTTTTTCATTCTGTAAAATAAATCATAAATGCCATTATTTAATCTTTTATATTGTGTTGAAGTGCACCCGAGTCCCCTACACAGATCCTCCCTTGGCTCAGACAATGCTGTCTTATCTCTGCTCTAACCTTTTTGCATTGATTATGTGCCAGTCACAAATGAGACCCACATGAATTTGT
This sequence comes from Neoceratodus forsteri, assembly GCA_016271365.2. Lineage (NCBI taxonomy): Eukaryota > Metazoa > Chordata > Ceratodontiformes > Ceratodontidae > Neoceratodus > Neoceratodus forsteri. Next base: position 952,866,583 of record CM028129.1, on the reverse strand, counting down.
ATTCTGGAGGGCTGTGTGACTGTGCTGGTTAAGTTTTGCCTATTTTTTGTATAGGAACTTCATGTCAATCTGATTCCTTGTCTGGTCAATTTTGTGCCATAACAGTGCTGTGCTCTTCTTTGCATGCTTTTTTTTTCTTTCTGGTCATTCTGGACCACACACACCAACCTTCTTAAACTCCTATTAGAGGTAATGGTACGTTTGCTTGGTAATGTCATTATTAACTATCTACTCATCTTGCCTCCACCTCTCTCTAGTCACCACACTTTTTCAGATTGGTCAAGAGAAAGTGTGCTGGCTTGTGCACGAACATGTGTGCATGATATATATTGTTTTCTTGCTATAGTTGAATAATGATATAACCCTGGTTTCCCTAATGAAATCCCCTGCATGTGTTGTAAATTACACTGGAGACATGTTCAAGGTGATTGACACAGGATGGCTTGGGTGAGACAGCCAGAGTTAGGGAGGGGGGACACTGGATTATCAGCAAAAGTGATGGATGAAGTTGTCAGTTCAACAAGATAAATGTTTAGTAATTTCTTTTCACTGTGTCATCAACACACATCTATGTTTACTGTTATATAATTGATTCAAAATTTATATCAGAATTCTCAAATATTAACTGTGGTTTATTCTGCAAGGTTGTGGATTATCGCACCACAGTGTAAGCATATTTGGAGACTTTCAGACAGAATACTACTCACCAGACTAGTTTCAATAATTGTTTTGTAATGCTCTGTGATCACGTATTGGCAGGTTGGTGTGATTTTATAACCTGTGACGAGTCCTTTCTGACATGTTCAAAGCTAAGTGCAGGTCTTTCGGTCTCAGTGAAAGTACTTATATTTATCTTAAGCTTTAACTTAGATGCTTTGTATACAAGTATTAATGCAATTATGTTGATTTCCTTCAAGTGTTTTTTTGTGGTTTGTCTCAATTGATACCATGCCACTATCGATGTTAGTATGGTGGAAATAACATTAGTGACACAGACACACATAGGTGCTACTGAATTAAACAGCACTCTTTTTTTTTAAACACCTCTTTATTCATTTTTTTAAACACAAGACAAGACATACAAAACCTGGAATCCCAGGCACACAGCCCAAAACTGACTGTTTAAACTATATACACTTCAGAATTAAACAGCACTCTTGACATATTAGTCTACTGTTGTACATGCAGATAATGTGCTTTGATGATCAACGCAATATTCATCACCCTTTGAATTTTTGGAAATAGTCCTTGATCAGCTTACATGAAAATTTAACATACCTGAAATGCAAGATGTAGTATATGACCAAGATCTATGAGTGAGTGCTTATGTTAAGAATCAGCACCACAATGACAGCTCAAGTCATTATAATTAACACTGAAAGCACACTACCTTCTCTTACTAGGCAGGTGTTTTTCTTTGATCTCCCAACTTAACATTTTGTATAGTCCAGCATGTTACCAAAGTCCATTAACCTATTGGATGCATTGGACAAACAACATGCTGATGCCATGATCAAGGTATGTATAAATCTATGACTATTTTACATATGCACAATTCTGCCTTTTTAAAATAAAGGCTGATTGGTTTAGTCTTTTTTGCACTGTATTAACTTTCAGGCACTGTGTAAACATCTACTCCTTCTCTCAACTCAATGCAGCATAGCACAAATTCAGCTTGCGACCAAGAGTCTTGAGCCGCTGTAGCAACTGGTAAAAGATAGATAGACAGATAGCCGGCCATCAGATAAAAGCAGCCATATACCAGCCAGCTGCCAACCAGCCACCAGTCAGCTACCAGCCAAATTCAACCTATAACCCACACTCTTCTTATAGCATAGCAGCCAGTGAAAGCTAGTCATCAGATAAAAATTGCCAGCCACCAGCTAGTCATCAGCAATCCACCAGACAGCTACCAACCAATGATCAGTCAGCCACCAGCCAAATTCAACCTGTAACCCAGACTCTTGAACCAGCGTAGCAGCCAGAGTAAGACAATCATCAGATGAAAGCTGCCAGCCAGCCAGCGGCCAGCAACCAGCCAGTTACCAGCCACCTACCACCAAGATTCAGCCTGTAACACAGACTATTACACCAGCATAACAGCAACTACAAGCCAGTTATCAAATAAATGCCACAATCCACAACCCATTTACCAGCCAGTTGCTAGACAGCTACAAGCCAACCACCAGCCAGCCACCCACCAGCCACCAGCCAAATTCAGCCAAATTCAGCATGTAACCTGAACTCTTATGCCTGCATATCAGCTGGTAACAGCTGGTTATCAGATAAAAGCCTCCAGCTACCAACCAAATTCAACCTGTAACCCAGGCTCTTGTGCCAGAGTGGCAGCCAGTGAAAGCCGGTCATCAGATAAAAGTCAAAACCCATCAGCTAGGCACCAGCCAGCTACCAGCCAACCTCCAGCCACTCAGCCATCAGTAAAATTCAGCCTATAATCCAGACTCTTGTGCCAGTGCACATCCAGTAAATGTTAATCATTTGATAAAAGCTGCAAGCCACCAGACAGCTGCCAGCCACCAGCCAAATTCAGCCTATAACCCAGACTCTTGTGCCAGCATAGCAGCCAGTGAAAGACAGTCATCACAGAAAGGCCACAAGCTGCCAGTCAGCCACCAGCCAGCTGCCAGCTGCCAGCCAGTTACCAGCCAACCTCCAGCCAGCCAGTTACCTGCCACCAGCTAAATTCAGTCTGTTACCCAGATTCTTGTGCCAGCATAGCAGCCGGTAAAAGCCAGTCATCAGATAAAAGTTGCCAGTCACCAGTCAGCCACCACCCAAATTCAGCTTGTAACCTGGACTCTTGTGCCAGCATAGCAGCCAGTGAAATCCAGTCATCAGATAAAAAGCTGAAAGCCACCAGCCAGCTACTAGAAAACCACCAGACAGCCAGTCACTAGCCACCAGCCAATTTCAGCCTGTAACCTGGACTGTTGTGCCAGCATACAGCCAGTAAAAGTCAGTCATCAGATAAAAGCTGCCAGCCACCAGCTATCCACCAGCCAAATTCAGCCTGTAATCAAGACTCTTATGCCAGCATTGTAGCCAGTGAAAGATGGTCATCATTTAAAATCTGCAAGCCACCAGCCAGCCGCCAACCAGCCTCCACCTAGCAACCAACCACACACCAGCCAGATTCAGTCTGAAACCCAGAATTTTCTGCCAGCATAAGATCCAATGCCAACAGGCAGCCAGAAGAGACTGTTAATCAACTTGACATCTTTTGCCAGAATATGACATGTAACAACAGGAAGACAACAGCCAAGCATCCAATGACTAGCAACAAGCCTCCTCCGCCAGCACCAAGTCTCCTCATCTGTCACCAAGGCCTCCTCCAGTAAAAATTAAACATCCTGCAGCATCAAGCCTCCATGTACAACTCCAAAGCCTCCTCCTCCAGCACTGGATGGTATCCATGAGAGTGCCTCTATAACTTATCTAGTAATAAAGTCCATTTTCCCTCCATAAGTCTATCATCTCAGTACTGCAGACTGCTAGTACACCATGACTAAAGAGGTTCTTGCTTGTCCCCTTTTGTCTCCATGTTCTTCAGGTATAATTAGGTTTATTAATCGTCATCCTCTTCCAGCACTAAGCCTCCACATCTAGCACTTAAACCTTCTCCTTCAGCATCTGGTGAGTATCCACAAAACTGAGTCTGTATACTTATCTAGTAATAATGTCTGTTTCCCTCCACAAGTCTATCATGGCTGTACTCTGGGCTGCTGGTACACCTTGACTAAAGCAGTCTTTTCTTGTCCACTTTTGTCTCTTCCTCCAGCACCAAGCCACCTTATACAGCACCAATCCTCCTCCTCCTCCTCCTCCAGAAATGTGCCTCTTCCTACAGCACAAAGTATGTGCCTCCAGCATGAATTCTCCTCCTTCAGCACCAAGACCTCATTCAGAGCAGAAGAAGCCTTCTTGGGGGTGGAGCCAGTGGCCGACCAGGACAGATGCTTTCTTCTGGGCTCTCCTTTGCATATACATCAAACTGCACATTTGGGTGTCAAACAATTTTTTTTTCTGATCCTCATAGTCTCCTTTGGATAATTCACAAAAAGAGCTTCAGTCTGGTGTGTTTTGAGAGCTGCTACAATATGGGAAGGCCAAATCAACAATCAAATGACTCCTGGAAAGTAAAGCAACCCGCTCTGGCAGGCATATTGTTGGACTCCTGGCATCCTCTAGGAGCAGCACCGGTGTCCGAACCAACACTGAAGGCTGTGAAGGAGGCGGTATTGAATTTCATTAAAGAACTATCATGAAGGTATATACCTTCAACACTAGAGTTACGGTTCTTGACACAAAGGTGGAACAGGCTCTCACAGAAACTAAATCTGCCTATGACGCCTTCAACAAAGCTATGACAGCTGTAACGGTGCTTGTTAAGTAGAATACTCTCCTAAGGCTAAGGTTAGAAACTTTGAAAAATTTGGCCAGAGCTTCAAATGTGCGACTAATTGGAATTACTGAAGGCTTAGAGGGGCAAGATCCAGTACTCTTTGCGCAAAACCTCTTTTGTACTGTACCTGGTTTGGGGACTTACCAGATATCACAGTGCTTCAAGCTTACCATGTAACTCCTCAGAATAAATCAACCAATGCAGAACTTCCATGGGCTTTACTTGTGATTACCGGCGGACCACAACAGAGAGAGACAAAATTTTACAGAAGGCAAAAGCCTACAGCCCTTTGAGGATCTCAGACTCTGGAGCTGTGCACTGTTTCCCAGATCTTATCTACTCAACACATGCCCATAGAATAGCATTTGATGCAATCTGGGTGGGGCTCAGAGAACTGGGGACAGCTCATTCCTTGCAACTCGCAGCATGGCTCAAGATTTCCTATGGACAGAAACAGTTTCTTTTCACAGTTCCGAAAGAAGCAGGCAAGAGGCCTGACAAGATCAAGCAGGGCTTTCTAGTGATGAATGCTGAATAAGGACACTGATGACTGAGGCGAAGGGTATTGTGCATTCTCATACAGCTCTGTATGGAGTACAGTACTAGTTTGAACTGTGGATCAATATTTTAAAAGATAACACATGGGAAAATGTATGTTTATGTTGATTTTCACTTGCAGTGGTTAAAGGGTGTATTCAAGAGGGATGGATTTTCTATTCCTATGGTACCTAGATCTTCTTGAGTGCTTGCAAATTTCATCATTTCGCTCATTATTGAGATTAAAGATGGCGATTGCCTCGTGGCTCCTCACTGCTCCCCAGGAAGGTGTGTGATGAGTGAGTGTGAAGACCGTAATCGAGGGGTGAGGAATCAGCAGCACTAAGCCCTTTTTTAGCCTTTAACCACAAAGTTAATGAAAATTTGCTCTGTATCTGCTAAATCTTGGTAGTAACCTTAAAAGTTGGTTTAAACTGCACTTTGATTTTAATTGGGCTGGCAGTATAGCCTAGAGGTTAGAGGAGGGCTGGCAGTACAGCCTAGAGGTTAGAAGAGGGCTGGCAGTATAGCCTAGATGTTAGAGAAATGAGGTGTGAACAAGCTTGATACATCCAGCAGACCAGACCTGAGTTTGATTCTCACAACCTCCACTTGAATACTGTGTGACTCTGAACAAGTCACTTAACCGCCCAGTGCTGCCAGGTCTCCCCTGAAAACAGGCACTTTTGCCTAGTGGGCCTTACCCAGTAACCAAAGACTAAAAGTAAAAAAAAAAAAATAAAATAAAATTACCCATATGTACCAGTTCTTAAGATAAACATTGTTAGACTTGATGCTCCATAGATGTGAGAAGCTTGAAAGTTAGAGGCAGTCTTACTATGGATTGTTTTAAAAACATTTCCTGTTCTGGACTTTAACCGCTCTGTCTGGAGCATTTTGTTTTTCCGTGGGGAATGGAATACTATGTTCGAAATTTCTTTGATATACAGGTCCAGCATCATGCTGCAGAGGCTCATCTGTACAAGATTGATTTTGTGTCTCTGGTTGATACCCTCCAAATGTTGTAACATTGAGCTGTTTGTAGTTTGGGACCCCATCTCCACAAGGTCATAGACAGGATGGAGGCTGTCCAGAGGAGGGCAACTAAAATGGTGCAGGGTCTGCACCAGAAGACATATGAAGAGAGATCAAAGGAGCTTAATATGTATACCCTCGAGGAAAGGAGGGTGAGGGATGATAGAAACTTTCAAGTACCTTAAGGGAATCAACAAAGTCCAAGAGGGAAGCATCTTTTGGAAAAAGCAATGTGCAAGATCAGGGGGCATAATTTGAAGATAGAGGCGGGATGGCTCAGAGGTAATGTGAGGAAGTATTTTTTCATGGAGGGGGTTGTGGATACATGGAATGGCCTTCCTGAGGAGGCAGTGGAGTCAAAACAGTGAGGAATTCAAGAATGCATTGGACAGACATAAAGCAATTCTAGTGGGGGTAGGAGGAAGTAGACTGTTGGTTTACTAGGATCTGCAGCATATCCATTAGGTAGGGAAATGGGCAGACTAGGTGAGCCAAGTGGTCCTTGTCTGCTGTCAGATTCTATGTTTCTATGTTTAAATGCACATCCAAGAATTTAATTTGGAATTCACAGACATATTGGCAAACAAGAAGAGGTGAGCAGACTAACCACAAGATGCCCCTGCACTTCGACTGTAATCTTCATCAGCCAGCAGGGCCTTAGTGGTAAGGCACTCTCTTAAGTACCACTATTGTGTGAGCACAGTGATCCATGACAAATCAAAGCTCTGAAATGAGTGGTTTGGTGGGGAGGCAGAACAGAGAACAATACAGTCACTTTACAAAATTCAGTGTACAACAGCTGCCAAGCTTCAAAGTGGAAAAGGTAACTAACAATGCAGTGCATAAAATTAGTGATTTCATACCTTTACAAAGAATTTCATCAAAAACTCAGACAGCAAATGACAGGTGAAATAAACATGACTTATATTATTGTTGACTAAACCATCCATGGACAGAGATAAGTAGAAGAGATGGCTTACCAGTAGAGTTGCGATCTCCCTAAGTACATAAATGAAGCATAACATGGTCATATATAGACAGGGAATCTGCCTGCCAACATGCATGGACTGCCAGGTTCAAGCTGAAAAAGATACAAAACAAGAAAGTCAAAGTTTTCATTAGTAATTAATAACAAATAAGTCTTCAAGTCATCATACGAACATACAAAATTGCCAGCAGATAAAGGCCTTATGGTCTATCAAGTCTGCTCAATTGTGCAGCTAGCAGCCCTCAAACTGCAGCTGCCCATCCCTCCACCCCTCCTTGACCCTCCCTTGCACTGTCCCATCCCTTTTGAAGCAGCCCACTGTACTACAGGATACCACTTCCACAGGAAATGCGTTTCACCCAACCGCCACCCTCTGCATAAAAAAGTGTCTTCTCATTTCCCTCCTGAACCTATCCCCCTGCAATCTTAGATCATGGCCTCAAGTGTCCCTCCCTCCTTAACTTGAAAAAACTCTCCGTGCCTGTCTTGTTTCTTGAGTAAATCTCTTCTGTCACTCCTTTCCTCCAGTGGGTACATGTTCAGCTCCATCAGCCTGCTCTCATAGGGTATGTCCCCCAGCCCCTGGATGATCTTTGTAGCCCTGTGCTACACCCCTTCAGTAACATAATGTCATTCTTTGGATACAGGCACCAGTGCTGTATGCAGTATTCCAGGTACAGCCTAACCAATGACCTATATAGTGACAGGATCACCTCCCCTCTCCTGGAGGAAATACCCCTGGCAATACAACCCAGCATCTTGTTGGCCTTTGCAACTGCCTTTCTACATTGTGCTGTGTTATTCATTGAGCCCATAATGATCATCCCCAGGTCCTTCTCTCTGTCTTGGATAGCTGAACCCCTCCCCCCAACTGGTAACCCCTCCTTGTTTTTTTTTGTGCCAAAATGTAGCACCTTGCACTTTTTGGCATTGAACCCCAGCTGCCAAATGTCTGACCAGGTCTCCAAATTTGACAGATCATCCTGCTACCCCTGCCAATCTCCTAGGTCATCCACCACTGCACCCATCTTGGTGTTATCTGCAAACAGACTGATTTTGCTCTTGATGCCTATCGAGATGTCTGCTATAAATATCCCAAACAAACACAATGTCTTGGAGTACTTTAGATGTAAATGTAGACTGTGTTCAGAACAATAATTTGGTAGCATGTCAATTCAGCGTGTCAGTTACCACGAGTAATATTCAGCGACTGAAATTCAGTGACTGAAATGTTAGCGAGTGAAGAATATTAGCGATGATAGCTTATAGCGACACAGTGTATTATAATCTACCTCCGAGGTCCATGTCTTCCTCGGAGGATGTTAATTTAGAAATAGTGGGGGGTTAAGGGGCGCAGCCTCGAGAGGGTGCGGGGGGTATAACTGTACTAATTGTTAGAGGTGTGGGTTGGTATTTAAAGGTTGTGGTTTGGCTTACAATTTCCAGCTCAACATGTAGCTGAATTTGTATCTGCTGATATTGACATTCGCCGTATTTACCATCGCTATAAAAAAGTCACCGAAATTGTAATCGCCATTGTTTTTTGACCAAATTGACATGGAACCCAATAATTCACAATGGTATCTTCTAACCAGTCTCTCTTATAAAAATGGTTTCAGATCCCACTCAGTATTAAGTTCTTGGGGGTGTATAGACCCTAGTGAAAAAAATCCAATAACTTTTCTTTTGCAACAACTCTTTTAGTCTGTCACCCCATCTCAGATTTCTTCCTACTGTTTCAAGGGCAATACACTGAGTGCCATTTGAATTACTGTTGATCCTCCTCCTTGACCACTAAGAATCCTCCTCTAGTATTGAGACCTCCTCCATCACCAAGAAGCCTCCTCCACCACCACCATAGTATATGCTAGCACCAAAGTCACATCAACCAGCACTTGAACAAAGCATACACCTCTAGCACCAAAGGCCCCTCCTCCTAAACCAAAGCCTCCTTCAACAGCACCAAAGCCTCCTCAAGCACCAAGGCATTGTACAACACAACAAAAAGCAAGCTCCTCAGTGACAAAGACTACAGATCTCCAGCATAATGCATAGTCCAGCTTCTACTGATTGAATACTTCACCAAAGTTAAACATGAAGAACTTAAAAAAAAAAGTCTGACTCCGACTGCTATGATCATCAATGAACAAATGTTACAACAAGCTCAACATCTATGGTGGAAGTAATTTAAAGTCAAGCAGCCCACAAAGTCTGCTATGAAGACATCACATAACCTCTACAGTACTGTACATAACAGATCATTAACTCATAGAGGCAAGACAACAGACATTTTGTGGATCATGAACTACTAATCTCCTCTCTGAACTCCATAGGTCTTGACCCACTCTCTCTTAAATGGTTCAGATGCTATCTCTCCGGAAGACTACAACTGGTAAAAAATGAAGGTGATCTATCTACCTCTAAACCACTCCTAAGAGGTGTACCGCAAGGCTCCATCCTGGGCCCCATCCTTTTTGCCATTTACATCAGCAATATTGACTCCAATCTCTCACAATCTAATATTCACCTTTTTGCAGATGACACTGTACTATATGTCAGCAATCCTCACCATCAAAAGCCTGTGAGCTTCTACAGTCTGAATTCTCCCTCCTTCAGCACAACTTATTAGAAAAGAAATTACTACTAAATGCCAAGAAAACCAAAGCTATGTTATTTGCCACCAAGAACTGCTCTTCCACTGTCCCATCATTCACCCTCCCACAACTCTCTACCATCCTTGGTGAAAATCTGGAATATGTTGACAAATTCAAATATCTTGGAGTATGGATTGACAATAAACTTGACTACACTACCCACATTGAGGAGCTACTGAAAAAGCTAAGACAAAGACTTGGCCTATTCTATAGGATCAAACACTACCTGACCAGGGATTCCAAACAAAGATTAATCCTAGCATCATTCCTGTCCCTCATTGATTATGCTGACTTCCTCTATGGCCACTGCTCCCTCTCCCATTTAAATAAATTAGACACCTTGTATCATAGAGCTATTAGATTCATTACAGACCTTCCTCCAGCACCCATCATTGCTCTCTCTACAATGCAGTCAGTTGGACATCCCTGCAACAAAGAAGAAAGAAAAATGCTGCTATCTGGATCTACAAAGCTCTGACAAACAAACTCCCTTCCTACATCTCAGACTGTTTCAACCGGATCACATCCAGGCCTTACACCCTGAGGATCAATAAACTGATCATGCTGAAGATTCCTATCACCTGCACCCGGTATGGAAGAGCTGCAATCAGCTATTCCCTAGCACTTATCTGGAATTCTCTTCAAAAGACATTGAAACTGGATACCCTCATTCCTTTAGCATCCTTCAAAAAGCTGTACACCAGTCTATTCCCAGAATCATGCAACTGCTTCCACAAGGCCTAGTCCTCCCACACCCCCTCTCCTCCCACACCCCCTCTCTCCTCCACCCCCTTTTTTAAAGCTCCCCCCTATTTCTCTATCGTCCTTCTAGCTCGTTCTCCATCAAACTTCATACATATATGCCCACCCAAGTCCCACTATCCAAGCTTTATCCCTACTAACTGTTTGTTTCTAGACTTTAATAGGATTTAGGTTTATTGTCATTTTGCCTTGTATATATGTAAATATTTGTATATCTGTCTCATTCATAAATGATTGTATTTGTGTTTATTCAGTACCATGGTTTTGTGTAAAATTTGTAACCTTTTATTGTTATGACCACTCAGGTCCATCTTGTAAATGAGCTATGCTCAATGATGTTCGCCTGAATAAATAAAGATTTTTGATTGATTGATTGACAACGCTACTGACATTTACCATGGAGATTGGATGACTAGAATGGTTAGAATGATTTTAAATCAGAAGAAGCTTGATGATGCAACAAAGCTCACAGACAAAACCCACAAAATACAGCAACACAGCACACTGGTGCCCTTGGCTATTGCCAGGGTCTGCTGAAAGGTAATACTCATAGGTGTTATTTCAATTCTTGGACTTAACAAAAGGTAACCCCTGCTGTAGGATTGATCATCATCACATCAAAACAATCATGAACACTGCCTTGTACAATGAAGATCAGGTCGGTCACATGTACTATGGACAGCCTAAGTGTAATGAATGATGTTATAATTGTTTGCATTATTTGGGTCTGTTATCAAACGTGTGGAGTACTGCATTACATGATGACACAATATTGCTCACTTGCTTCTAGTTGTTTATATTGGCTTGATTTTTTATTTATTTCATTATACCATGTTGCATAGCTTTAGGTTTTGGATTTTTAGATTTTGGATTCCAATACCAACAACCTGTTTGACAGATTAGGATTGGTATTGGATTAATATGAAATACTAAAAATCCAATGTGGATCAGTTTTCAGCAAATCTTAGCATCCCTAGTATATAACTAATGGGTGTGTCAGAAAAAGTGTAATGGACCCCCAGATGCACAGCCTACCAGGAGTCCACCAGACCATGATACTTAGCTAAAACCTACAGGCAGAGAGCTTCTGTTGTGAATGGGGAAGGGAGGGTTAAACCAAACAATCCAGAAATCCATCCTACAGGTTATTCTTATCTCCCCATTTGATGTACTCCTCCCAGAAAGAAGCCATTTCAATACAGACCTTCTGGAAATGTCAGCCGAATCATAATGACATAAGAGACATGGGGCTCGATTTTCAAAGTGTAGGGAATGACACAAGGTACATGCATCAAACATAAAGTATACAAGTGGCACTTGTGTTAAATGATGCAGCATTCCCAATTTTTGAACATGGTCTGCATCTAAAAGGGGAGCTGCTATGCCACAGTGACACTGCACTAGCCTTGCAACCCAGATCAGGGCACACCAGGTCACAAGGAGGCTTGGCCATGGTGGGACTACAACATCCCCTTTTTTGAGATTTTCCAAGCCCCTTCATGGATGCAGCAAGACGCTCAACTTAGACCATCAGGAGGTGATATAAGTAACTTGCACCTGTGCCACACACTTTGGTAAAAATGAGGGATCTGAATGTGAGGTGGGGGGAAGAAGGTGAGTTGGGGGGACAGCTGGGAATGAAAGGTAGTGATGTGACACCCAGCAGGGTGCATTTGCTTTTGTATTGATTTTGCAAATGTCCTTCAACTTGCAGTAGTGTGTAACCCCCTTGTTCCCCGGGGTTACTAGAATCCCATTTAGAACCAGTGGCAAGCAGGGTAAGGCAGCTTGTGAGATGCCAGTTAAATGGGTTTCACACTGTCTCACTCTGGTCTCAGTTGCAGCTCAGCTGGAGTGATGATGTCACCATAGAATTCTCGCAGCAGCATAAGCCACATTGGAATGCTAGTAGCAGGGGTTAGCTGTAGAACGTTGGGGAATTTAAAGGAGTCTTGAGAGTAGTAGTTGGAGGGATCAGTGAGAGGAAGAGGTGTGCTGCAGTTGGAAGCCCCTCAGAGCCTAGCTCTGATTTAAAGCTACATCAGACAAGTGGGTTGTGTGTTCTCACCCTAGAGAGGAACACAGGAGAGACCAGAAGGAAGTGGTAGAGACTGTTCCCAGTGTTGTTCCAGTGCCCCATTCCCAGAGGGATGTGGGGAATTCCAGCATTTAAGGGGCAATCCCCTGGTCCAGACTGGAGAGGGAGAAAGCTGCCTGACAATGAAGTTTGTACTGTGAGTACCAGAGAATTTGAATTTTTGTGGGAAAGAAGCCTTGGGACACCTGCATACCATGGTGAGTTCCTCTCTGATAAAGAGACTATGTTCACTAAGACAGAGATTTGTGTAAAAGTATTTGCCTATTATGGGGTCATGAGAAGACTTGCCAAGTACAGAACTTTTAATTTGTGTATGGCTTGGAAGCATCTGAAACAGTGGGGGTCTAGGGTATGGACATAGCCACTTACAGAACTTTTTAGGTCAGGACACCGCCTGAGTACAATGTATTATGTTAAATGTGCTAAACATTTTTAGAGAGCATACAACCAGTAGTTCAAAGAAAGGTGTTGTATCCAAATGAAAGGCCGAGTATAGATTTGGGAGCAAGAGGTGGGAGACCCTCCATCTGAAGTAACCAGGTGTACCTCTCCGGGTTCAGTTTGTGCACCTATGGCTTTCTCCCAGGTACTTGGCCAGTGTTTGCAGAAAACACCCAGACGTGGGATTTGGGATTTTTTCCCTTTAGAGCTAGAAAGTGCTCATGGGTGGTTTAGGGAGCCACCATCAACCTCCATGCCACATGAAAAAGTGTCCTAGTACTGGCCGGGGTGCCATTTCAAGGAATCAAAGATAGTGTACCAGTTTGGGCCGTGTGTACCCAGAGTCATTCAGGACCTGAGGGTTTCGTGTAGTGAAGAAGTGTGCTCTGTACCTCTGTAAATCTGCATTGCCAGTGAGTGTAGCCCTGTGGGGGTCCATCTTTGCTTTGTTATTCTCTGTGTTATGTGAATAAAAGCCACTCTCTAGAATCCCATTTCCTGGTTTGAACATTTTAGTTATTGCTTCCAGTGTCCAGAGTTACTTGGGTACCCAATACCAGAGGTACAAACCTAGTATAATGCTGAGTAACAGATTTCTCCCCAGGTCCAGGTTACAAGTGTACTACAAATTACAGTATCCATTATGTTATACCTTACTGTACACACAGAAACAGATCTAATCCAACATTCCAAGGAGGAGAAAGTGACAATTCCACATAACACAGCATCATAGTGAACATAACACTGCAGACCTCACAACTGTTCTGTTACACAGAATGTAATGATCATCCGTTATCTACCTATTATTGGGGGTGCCATATGATTATTCTGGTCTGTATAACAGAACTGTTGTGATGTCTGTAGTGTTATAGTTAGGGTTGAGCAGGGGTTTCTATGATAAACCTCATATTTTGCACTTTAAAAGCTTCACAATCACTCAACAGATGTGCATGACATTTTGAATGCATGGTCCCATTGGGCAGTTCTTTTGAAGTTTCAAGTTTAGTTCTTGTTGGGTCTGTGGATTCCGAGATCTGGATAGTGAAAAAACATAAAAAATCACTGTTTTTGCTGTTTTTTTGCCATGGCCTTGCACCCAGATGGTTTGAATTTTTGGCCTGAAATTTTCAAAATAGAACGGTCTTAGCTCACATATGTAGCTTTGGGTGGTTTGGTGAAAAAATATAAATCTGATCCAAAGTTACTAAATTTTAAAATTTTGGGTTCTGACCATGCACAGCAAGCACTTCAAATTAGCTGTATGAAATGATTGTATGGGTGCAATCCTTTTCCTTGAGGGAAGATCCTTTTCCCTATGCTTCCATCTTGTTTTCAAATTTTTTCAAATAAAATAATTTAGAAAACCACAAAAGTGTCATAGTAGAAAGAGACCAACACATGTATGTTGGTCATTGGGATACCATTAGGTGGATTCTGAACTTGACTGTTAAAAAAAAAAAAAAAAACTCCAAAAGGTGTTTTTTTATTTTGTTTTTACATTCTTTTTTGTGACTCACTTCCACTCTTTTCATATTGGTTGATACAAACATTTTTGAATGCTGCTGTTGTTTTTTGCTATTTTTTTGTCATCACCTTGCACCCAGATGGTTTGGAATTTTGGTCTGAAAATTTCCAAGTAGAAATGGCTTTGCTCACAGATGTTCCTTTGGCTGGTTTGGTGAAAAATTAAAAGTCAGTTCCAAAGTTATTCATTTTTGAAATTTTGACTTCTGAGCATGCTCAGTAATCACTTCAAAATAGCTTTATGAAGTGATTGTATGAGGCTAATCCATTTTAGTGATGAAAAAATAATTTTTCATATTCCACCCTGGTATCTAGTGGCACCGACTGCTGTCACCCTAATTATTAAACATTTCCCTGGTGTCTAGTGGCACCCCCACCCTCCAATTGCCAACCCAGTAATTACTGAAGTTTTTCCTGATGTCTAGTCAGACCCGCCAACCTCCAATCACCGTCCCCCTAATTATTTAAGTTTTCCTGGTGTCGAGCAGAAGCCCCAGCCTCTGATCGCTGTCCTGACTGTAACAAAGAAAACGTTCTCTCAATGTCTTTTTTTTTGTTTTAAAAACTTATAAAAAAGATAGTCCCTCACCGATTTGACCCCTCCACCCCGTCATCCCATCTCAGTACCCACCATCCCCCACCTCCCCACACACCCTCATTCACCTGAACAGGTCCCAGGGTGAAGATATACTCTCCCATCAAACATACGTCTTGCTCCTGGAAACACCAACTGCTATATGAGAAAGTAAGGTTAGTGCAGTTCAATGCATTTCAATGGGGGTTTCGACTCTGATGCATAACTTTGTCATTTGTGCATATTTTTACACCAAATTTTCAATATGGCCTTTTTGAGACACTACCTTATGAACAATGGCAATGGAATTTTGCAAATCCAGCCCAAAAGACAATTTTTCAGTTGTTTGGCAAAATCACCATTCAGGCATAATTTGAACATTCTCACTGCATTTGATCATGAGGTGGGGTCATAAGAAGGGCATGTTTAAAATTTGGGGTCAGAATATGTACAAAAGCCAAAGTTATGTGCACCCATTGAGATGTTGCTACACTCGCTTTGTAACTAGTAATTTTAAATATTTTGACCCCAAATTTTCAACTTAGCCATATTTTTGCATCACCTCATGAAAGTAACAACTGTCATTATTCAAATCCCGGCCAAATTGTCTTTTCACACCTGCGACATGGAATGACATGGCAGTGGTGCTGAATCATGTTTTGGCAGGGATTTGGACATTTTCAGTACTGTTGCCATGAGGTGGGGTAATAAGAATGCTATGGTGACAATTTGTTCCAGATTTGCTAAAATTTAAAATGCAGGGTCCAGAAGTAGCAACAGGAAAAACCATTACAATTTGATTGCTCTTGTGTCTTCACAAATCAGGTGTGGGCTGGGCTTTAGGGTTGTCAACCATAATGCTCATCCCATTCCATCATTAAAGAATCTGAGATGTGTATAGTATATGAGAATGGGGTGAGTGTTAGGGTTGAAAATGATGTAGCAATATTATTATGTTTTACATAAAACAGGCAGTGAGTTAAATAATTTCAGCTAGTTAACACAAAAGGAATTTGTATTTGAATTGCACTTCACAGTTGACAGATGCTAGTAACTAGCTGATATTCCCAGTTATTTTCTTTTAAACATGAAAACAGGCTTTTGCAGTGCACTAGTAGGCTGTTAGACAATCATTTGCTGCTGCTATGTCCTGAACCTCTGATAAAAATCACCCAGTGTCAAACCACCTGATTACGCATCCCCCCATCATTGCCAGACTTATTCTCCTCTACTGGAGTCTAATTAACAGAAAATATGAAGTACCTGACTTTTCAGTCTTGTAATATCCCATCTTCCATCAAAGTCTTCATTCACAATCTGCAGCATATGACTTTCTCTGACTTACAGACCCTTGAGGTAACTAAGCCTTCTCCCCTATTTTAAGCTTCAAAATGTTTAACTCTGTTCTCCTCCTTATACTGATACGGAATCACACAGCAAATCATATGGAACTGAAGTTACCACTCATAGGATGATGTTTTAGTTTTGCTTTCTGCAGTAAGCAATCTATTGCTTGCTTCATAGTGCTACAGTCCATAGGAAGACAATGCACTTTGCAGCATTTTTTTTTGGGGGGGGGGCAGAGTTATTTGCAAATCAGTAGTGTTAGCAATTCCACATATCCTCCTCCTTGATCCCCAGTGTCCCAGGAAAATAAGTTATGAAATAAATCCCATGGTGGTCTAGTGAACCCCCCACCCCAATCCTCAATGTCTCCAAAAATAAATTATTTAACAAATCCCCTGATGGTCTAGTGGACCCCCTCCTCAATCCCCAATGTCCCTGAAAATAGGCTATAAAAAAGTCCCATGGCAGTGTAGTGCACCCCCCTCCCAATCCCCAATGTCCGGAAAAATAAGCTATGAAATAAATCCCATGGTGGTCTAGTGGACCCCATCCCCAATCCATGATGTCCCTGAAAATAGGTTATGTAAAAAAATCCATGGCAGTCTAGTGGACCCCCCTCCCCAATCCCCGATGTCCCTAATAGGAATGTACTGTCCTAATTATCTCCCCCCCAGCCCTGATCACCCTTTGTGAAGTATGACAATCATTGGTGATCTAGTGGACTCCAACCCCAGCTGGCAGTGTCCCACCATTCTGCTTTCCCATCCCCAAACTGAACCAGCAACTGGCACAGCCCACCACCACAGACCACCACCGCCTGAGCTCTCAATGAGTTCTAAATGTATTCAGTAAATGCCCATTGATTGACAGCTCTGTCGATCATTGGGTGTGTGCTGAATACAGTACAGCACTCACTGAGAGCTCAGCCAATGGCTAGCTGTAGTGGTGAGTGGTGGGCTGTGCCAGTCTCTGGCTCAGTTTGGGGATGGGGGAGTGGGGTGGTGGGAAACTGACAGCCAGGGTGGGTGTGGGGGTCCACTATACCACCAATGATTGCGTTACTTCATAACAGGTGATTGGGACTTGGAGGGGCAGTAAATCACCATGGTATTAGGACTGTACATTCATATTAGGGACATGGGAGATCCAGGAGGGGGTCCACTAGACCACCAGTAGACTTGTTCATAACTTATTGTTGGGAACATCAGGGATCAGGGAGGGTAGTCAGCTAGACCACCAAGGGATTTTTTTCATAACTTGGTGTCGGGGACAATGGGGATTGGGGTGAGGAGCCACTAGATCACCAGGACTATTTATGTATGATAACAAGATTTTGGGGCTGGGGGGGGGTGTAGCACATTGCTGCAAACAGGTCAACTCTCCCAGAGGTGAATTTCTCCCTCTGGAAAAGTTCTGAGAATCCCACCTTCTGGGATATGGCAGCTTGCATCTGCCACATGGCCCCTAGCACAATATCACAGCCCATTTTTGGGTGCATGGGTTGTGCAAGCCCTGTTTGGGGCAGGCAGCCTGCAGTTGATGCAGGTTGCCATTGAGAATCACTACTGGCACAACATTTGGAGCAAGGGGCATTTTGCACCATTCATTGTGGCACAAGCCCCTTATGTTGCATTGGGAGATGATCTAAGGGTACTTAGAGTTTCTCCCCTTGGGAAAGTTCTAAGAATCCCAGTTTTGGGGATGTGGCAGATTGCATCTGACTCATGCCCCCTAGTGCCATGTCACAACCCATTTTGGAGTGCACAGGTTGCACAAGCCCTGTTTGAGGCAGGAAGTCTTCAGTTGATGCAGGCTGCCATTGAGAATCACTCCCAGTGCATCACTTTGTGCAAGGGGCATTTTGCGCCATTCATTGTGTCACATGCCCCTTCGTGTTGCATTGGGAGATGATCTAAGGGTACTTCTCTGGGGAGCTTTGAGATTTGGGCTCCATAAGTTATATACATAATATTGTACATAATAGTGTGAGTGTGTGAGTGTGTGTGTGTATATATATATATATACATATATATATATATACATACACACACACATATTATAGGGGTTAATTATAGTTAGGGTTCAACAGTCACTTGTGTGTTAAACCCACAATTTTGCACTTTAATAGCTTTGCAACCATTTGCCCAATTCTCATGAAATTTTGCGTGCTCCACTGGGGGCCCAAGATCTCTGGATCTGGTAAGTTTCATTCTGGTCAGATATGTGTGTGCAGAGCTACTGAATGTCATAAAACATGAAAATTACCATTTTTTTTGTGAAAATTCTTTGTCATGCCATTTTTCAGAAACAGCTTAGGGGCTGGTCTGAAATGTTTATGATATATTGAGCTTGGGTCACAGCTGTGCCTTTTGAAGGTTTGGTGAAAAATATGAATCCTTTCAAAAGTTTTTTTCTCATTATTTCCTATGGAAAAAATTAGATGTGTGTTGCGAAACAACTGTTTTGTTGCCACGAAAGAGGTATTTATTGTAGCAAATGCAGAATGTAGTGTTGAGCTGCCACCACCTAGTTTTCAGTTAGTTAGGCAAACAAATTTGAATATTTCAAAACTTACTTGCATTTGGTAAACACCAAGTGTTGTTTTTACCTAATTTGTGACAGAGGAATCGGATTCTGGGGTCAGTTTCCCCCCAAATACCCAGAAACATGTTAATTTTGTCCATGCATGCATTTGTGCCACAAATTGCGGCAGCTGATTTGGGAAACAAGGGGTGTTTTTGGCACAAGCTGTGGCAAAATCCCATTGTTTCACAAAACAAGCAATGGTGTCTTGTGAAAGAGCTGCCACAATTTGTGGCCAAAAACATCCACAGAAATAATGCACATATTTCTGGGAATTTCGACAGAAAATTGACCCCAGGATCTGATTCCTCATCCCCTGATTAGGTAAACGCCTGTTGGTGTTTACCGAATTCAAATATTGTTTTAGATCTTTCTCCCTCATCAATCCCCAATGCATCCCCCTTTTTCTTTGCCTGGTGTCTATTGGCACCCCAACTCTCAGATTCTCATTTATATATTTTTAAATTTTATGTATTAATATAATCTGACAATGCGATGCCCACTTCCAGTGTCACATGCCCCCCCCACCCCGCAGTCCCTTGTTTTGTCATTTTAAAACATCAGGGGCCCAGTCCCCATGCTGGCACTGGAAGACCTCACCACAGCAGTGTGAGACACTGGGAATCCCACTCCCAGAGTTCAGAAATACTTATTTTTTTTTTTACCTGTAAAGAAGAAGACTGTCCCCCAATGTCTTTTTTTCCCTGAAAAAAAGAAAATAGTCCCTTATCCCTGCCATTCCCTTCCCCAATCCTGACCCTCCCACTGAGCACTCACCACCCCACACAATCCACCTTTACCTTATGCTTACCTCCGGAGGTCATAGTCTGTCATCTTTTGTGGACCAGGACATGTATGTACACTTCAAGGCCGAACCGCATACTGAGGAATCAAAGTAAATGCCCTATAATGTATTTCAATGGCGTTTTGAACTTACGTTCATTACTTTGCCATTTGTAGGTATTTGTTCACCAAATTTTCAACATGGGCTTTTTGGGAGTCCACCTCATGAACACTGCCACTGTCATTTCTCAGTCGAGCCCAGAAGGTGATTCTGCAGTCACTGTGCAAAATCACCTTTTGGGACCAAATAATGAAAGTCTGACACCAGTGTTCATGAGGTGGGGTCCCAAAAAGGCCTTGTTGAAAATTTGCTGTAAAAATTCCTAAAAATGGCCACATTATGAGCGTTTCTTTAAATTTTCTATGCATACACATAAATATGGTAATTTTCAATATTTTGAGTCCAAATTTTCAACATAGCTATTTCTTCACACCACCTCATGAACAGTACCACTGTCATTTTTCATATTCTGTCTGATACATTTTCGCACCTGTGGTACAGAATGACATTTTGGCATGGATTTAAAAACTTTCCGCTATGAGGTTTGTGAGGTAGGGCCATAAGAAGACTATGCTCAAAATTGGTGATCAAAATATGAAAAAAAGGCAATGTTGTGACCATTCATTGCAATTTCAGTACGACCACTCGTAACTTCAGAAATGTTCAATATTTTGACACCAGATTTTTGACATAACCTTCTTATTACTATATCTCATGTACAGTATGTCACAGCTGTAATATTTCAGATTCTGTCTAAAATGTGTTTTCACACCTATGGCATGGAATGGCATTACGATTGTGCAGAATTACATTTTGGCATGGATTTGAACATTTTCTGTGCCTGGGTACATGAGGTGGGGTAATAAGATGGTTATGCTAACAATTTAGTTACTGTTGTATAAATTAAAGTGCAGGGCTGTTCAGGCCCTGTGCTTCCACAGCTACACACACACACACACACACACACACACACACACACACATATATATATATATATATATATATATATATATATACACACACACACATCAATGGAAGTATGGAAGCTCAGGGCCTGGAGGGCCCTTCACTCCCGCAAACAAATAAGGATATGATTGTACTATCTGAAAAAGTAAGGAAGTTCATTGCAAAAACTTCATTGATGCATCAGTTAGGGTTTCCTCTATCAAAAGTTGGGAAATGTGATGTTAGGATTTCCAACCCTAACCTTCACTCTACCCCCACCCACCACACACCAGCAGGCATTGGAATGTGCCTTAGGGTTGTGAGCCCTAACACTTACCCCATTCTCCTATACTGTAACATCTTACCTTCCTTACATATGGAATGGGAGTTTTAGGGCTGACAACCTCAATGCCCACCTCCAATGCCATGGAGGGTGGGATTGGGGTGAGGTGTTAGGGTTGGAAACCCTAACATCACATTTTCAACATTTCTCAACTTTTGATGGTGGGAACCCTAACTGATGCATTAGCAATGTTTTTTCACAATGTATATATAAAAATATATAGTCTGCTCCAAATATACCGACCACGGTTAAATCGGGCAATCGGATAATGTGGGCAAATAGTTAAATCCATTTGCCATTCCCAATTAACCCCCATTATAATACTGTTGTTTACAGCGCATTATGTCTGCCTGCTATGTCGAGCAGTTGTAGGGCATTTTTCAATATGTGCTGCCAGTTTTCACACCTGATTAGCTTGAGTGGTATTTGCTAATTGACTGCAAACCAGTTTGATGGCACACATAAAAGAGGCGCTAGCTCCAGATAGCAGGGCCCTGTTTGTTCCTGTATGTCCTGTAACAATGGTTGGCAAATGGAAAGCGATATCCCTCTGCCAAAAAATTGATGTCCTCAAGTAGATCGAAGAAATGTCCAAAATGAGCCAGAAACACCTGGCTCAGCACTTTCATCTGGCTAAATCCACTGTGGCAGATCTATTGAGGCAAAAAGAGCAGCTATTCAGTGAATGGACTAAAAATCAAAACCCCGACCACAAAAGGTAGAGAGAGGGAAAGGACTTGGAGGCTGAAGCAGCACTTCTCTGCTGGTTCCAAAATGCCTGTGATTGGAATGCACTAATCAGCAGTCCGTTGTTACAGCAGAACACCCAACAACTAGCCACTGCCCTTTGGCTGAGTGGGTGTTAACCCTTCTGATGGCTTGCTTCAGAGATGGAAAGCTAGAAATAATATTGGTTTCAGAAGGGCTCATGGAGAAAAGCTGAACTTGGATACTGAAAGTACAGAGCAGGGGCTACATAATATTCTCCTAGGGATCTTGGAGGGGTAAGAGCCAAAAAATATTTTTAACTGTGATGAAACTGGGCTGTTGTATCACTGTGTCAGGTATGCGACAATGGCTTTTAAAAGTGATCTGCTTCTTGGATTGAAAAAACAAAAGGAGAGAATCTCCATTCACCTTTGCTGCAATATGGATGGTTCTGAGAAACTTCTACCACTAATTGTGGGCAAGTCGAGAAACTCACAATGCTTTTGTGGAGTTCACCATTTGCCAGTTGTTTACAAAGCCAACAATTCATCTTGGATGACATTGGAAATTTTTACAGACTAGTTGCAGTCCTGGGATCAAAATCTGAGGCTGCACAAAATCGTCCTACTCTTGGACAATTTCTCAGGCCATTTAAATGTTACCAGACTGAGAAACATATGCCTTGTCTTCCTGCCTGCAAACACAACCTACCTTATACAACTGTTGGATATGGGAATCGTCTACAGCCTAAAGCAGCGCTACGTCCTTGCAATGTGAGAGAAAGTGTTGGCGATGTGAATCATGAAATGAATGCTTCTCAGTATGTAAAGCAAATCACACTTTTGGATGCTCTCCAACTCCTTAAAAATTAATTGGACACTGTTTCTGAGCTTACTATCCAGTGATGTTAATAAAATGCTGGATTTGTACTGCCTGCTGCTGCTGCATCGAATGATCTGCCTGTGAAACCTGCAGAACCCTACTCAATTGCCTAATTGCTTGACATTGATGTCTTACCTGTACCAGATACAGTAGTCTGTCAGAGGAACAGTTTGAGGAGCTGTGTCGCCTAAGTGATAATGACACTCCACCAGACTGAGATTTGGATGACATCCAGGAAGTAATCGGGGCAATGAAAACAGATGTCAATGTAGATGCCAAGGAGGAGGAGGAGGAGGAACCAGAAGCAAGCATGGCCGAGGAGGAGGCTACAGTTACCGCTGTTGACGTTCGTTTGGCCCTACTTGCATTGCATCAGGCCATGGAGCAGAATCCAGAACTCAAATCCAACTGGGACATACTACAAAAGACCAAAGAAACCTGGCACCGTACTGCAGAAAACAGACTGTCCAGACACAAATGACTGAGTTCTTCCTGGGAAGCAAGTACGCATACTGCTACAGATCTGTGGTGATACTTTAATGACTTAATTTTGTTCAATATTAATCACAGTTTTAATTAAATGTACACTGGAATAAAGTTATGGGCACAGTTACTGTAAATGTAAGTGGTATAATTTAGATTTGCATCTATTTTGCATCTAATTGTTGTGCGGCACTACCGGAGCTTAAACTAATACAGTTCAGTATTGAAAGCTACCATTTTGGTTACACCGACCATCTTCTATACATAGACTTTGACGGCAGATAAGGACCACTTGGACCACCTGGTCTGCCCATTTTCCTACCTACAGGATAGGCTGCAGATCCTAGTTAACCAACAGCCTATTTCTTCCTACTTCCCACAAGAACTGCCTTATGTCTGTCCCATGCATTCTTGAATTCTCCCACAGTTTTAGACCCCACAACCTCCTCAGGAAGGTTGTTCTATGCATCCACTACACTCTCTGTGAAAAAATACTTCCTCACATTACCCCGGAACCCCACCCCCATCTTTAAATTGTGTCCCCTTGTTCTTGCACGTCTCTTTTTTTGAAAGATGCTACCCCCTTGGACTTTGTTGATTCCACTGAGGTACTTAAAAGTTTCTATCATGTCCCCCCTCTCCCTTCTTTCCTCAAGGGTATACATATTAAGCTCCTTTAGTCTCTCCTCGTATGGCTTCTCTTGCAGACCCTGCACCATTTTAGTTGCCCTCCTCTGGACTGCCTCTGTCCTGTCTATGTCCTTGTGAAGATGGGGTCTCCAGAACTGGATGCAGTACTCTAGATGGGGTCTCACCAACTGTCTGTACAGAGGGATAACAACTTCCTGTTTTCTGCTGGTGATGCCTCTCCCTATGCATCCAAGTATACCCCCAGCCCTCCCTACTGCCTTCTCGCATTGCTTGCTAACCTTAAGGTCATCTGATATGATTACCCCAGTTCCCTTTCCTTTTTGTTGTTGTTGCTACCTCCCCCATTGTGTAATCTTTCCTGGGTTCTTGTTTCCCAGGTGCATTATTTTGCACTTCTTTGCATTGAATTCTAGCTGCCATACTTGACCATTCCTCCAACCTTGCCAAGTCCCTTCTCATCCTTTCCATGCCTCCTTGTCTATCAACCCTGTTGCAGATCTTTGTGTCATCTGCAAAGAGGCATACTTTTCCTTCCAGTCCCTCTCCAATGTCACTTATAAAGACATTAAAAAGGACTGGACACAGTACTGAACCTTGCAGTACCCCACTAGTAACCCCTCTTTCTTCAGAGTGGACTCCATTTACAATGAATTCATGTGTCCTGTTGTCCAGCCAATGTTTTACCCAGGCTACCACCCTGGGACCCACTCCCAGGCTAGTTAATCTGACTATTAATCTTTTGTGTGGGACTGTGTCAAATGCCTTGCTAAAGTCTAGGTAGGCCATGTCCATAGCCCCTCCCTGGTCTACTACTTTGGTCACCCAGTCAAAGAAATCTATTAGATTTGTCTGACATGACCTTCCCGCTGTGAACCCATGCTGCCTTGGGTCCTGTGCCCCAGTAGCCTCAAGGTACTCAACAATTCTTTCCTTCATAAGTGACTCCATCACTTTCCCTACCACAGTGGTCAAACTGACAGGTCTGTAGTTTCCTGCCTCTATCTTGGTCCCACTTTTGTGAAGGGGAATCACATCTGCCTTCTTCCAGTCCTCGTTACCACACCATCCTCCCATGATTTTTTAAAAAGAGTAGTCAGTGGTTTCACTAGTTCCCCCCTTAATTCTTTTAGAATTCTGGGGTGAATTCCATCAGGCCCCATTGCTTTGTCCACCTTCAGTTTTAGGAGTTCTTGCAGAACCCTTTCTTCTGTGAAAGGGCTGGGATCGACCCCCCTCTCAAGAGTGCTTCTGTTAATTGGATTAGGCACATCCCCCTCCTCTTTTGTGAATACTGAGCAGAAATATTCTTTCAGTATACTAGGCATAAGTGTAGAACACACATGTGCCCAGTATAGGTGGTGGCCACTGTGTATATATATCTATCTATCTATATATATATATATATATATATATATATGTGTGTGTGTAATAGATAATCCAGTGTAGGGTGTGCGCTCTGCCCTGCGTTACCTCTCTGATGCTGCCGACATCCTCGCTCTGCGCTAGCTCTCCACATACTTCAGGTGGCAGCTTTTTTGCAGGATTTTAAATTAAAATAACCAGAAGTGCACAGTTTCTTTGGTTTTCTAGTGCAGAGAGTGACTTAGTTTCACTGTTTGGCTGCATATTATTTATCACTTTTCACCTCGCTCGGTCATGCTACATATCACTGATAAAAGTGAAAGTGCTGTCTACTCGCTCTTCACTCATTTCAGCTGGCTTTTTCTTTTAGAGGATTCTCAATAAAAATAATGTAAAATACACAGTTACTTTTGTTTTTTAACAGCGAGGGACTTGATTTCAGTGTCTGACAGCATATTACGTACTATTTTTGAGCACGCTCGTTTACAGTACATATCACTGATAAAAGTGAAACTGCTCCCCACTCATTTTCCTGCCTGTAAAGAGGATGACTTTATTCTTAGAGTAGTAAAAGAAAATTAATAGAAATATAAACCTCTTTTTTTTTAATTCTTCAAGACAGTCAGTCTTACTTTGAACTTTTGGCAGCAATGCATTTACCAGGGGCAGTTGTAATTTATGTTGGTAGCAGTCTGAATGTACCACTTGTATGTATGTGGCTGCCTATCTGTGGTCGGTGTGGAATGATCTCTCTACTGGTGAGAAGGTTTTGAAGGATAAAAAGTAGTTCAGGCGTGCAGTCGCGCTGGGAGGTGGACAGTCATTGGGAAGTAATGCACAGTCATGTGATGCATTCTGTCCAATCATTTTAGTAGAATTTCTTTGATTTTACCTACCCAGGGGATACATGATGAGCAGGAGTGGAATATGGAAAATATTTTCACTCCTGCAGAGTGAGCCTGGATATTTTACGAGTGCCAAAGGCACAAATGAAATATACAGTGCTCACAATGGAGGAGTGAAAATATTTTCCATATTCCATGATCTGCCCATCATGTATTCTATTTATATAATGGGGGCCTCTTTACAAAATGTATGATTTGCGCAGCTTTGTACGGGTTTAGTGCAGCTTTGCATGATTGTGTGGCTTTGTGTGTGGTTTAGCACAGGTTTCGTGGTGTAATAAATGGTATTTATTTTAACTCTGCTGATGTCATCAGGATTTATTTCACTGGGGTGAAAATAACTTTGTTTATTTCACTGGAATATGTCTCACCCCCATTGTATATAATATATATATATATATATATATATATATATATATATATATATATATATATAAAATAACATTTTTATTTATATAGCACAATTCATATTTCAAAGTGTGTACATACAAGAAATAGCATAACAATTTAAAATTAAGCACATATTCAGCATTGGTTTAAAAATATCCACAGTTTTAAATATCAATTATTAAAAGCTTGCTGGAAAAGGTGAATTTTCAGACTAATTTTGAAGCTTTCCATGGTCCTGCACTCCCTAATCTGATGAGGTAGAGAGTTTCACAGGGTTGATGCCAGGAACATAAATGTTTAGGCACCAGTTGTTTTTAAATGTACCCTGGGAACCTCTAACATCTCCTCGTCAGATGAGCAGAGAGGCAGGCTGGGGCTGAAGGGAATCAGGAGCTCTTGCAGGTAACTCGGACCCAGTCAATACAGAGCTTTATAGGCAACAGACCAATCTTGAAAGTGATCCGCAACTGTATAGGCAGCCAGTGCAGAACACACAGCACAGGAGTAATATGGCTAAAGCGTGATGTCCCAGTCAACAATCGAGCTGCAGTGTTCTGCACTATCTGAAAGCAGTGGGTATCAGCTCCAGGAAGCTCCAGGTAAAGGGAGTTACAGTAACCAAGGCATGAGGTCCCTAAGGCATGGATCAAGATAGGCAAATCATAAGACAGAACTAGGTGTTTGATTCTGGAGATGTTCCTGAGATGGTAAAAGGTAGACTTGATGACTGCCGACACCTGCACCCAAAGTGCAAGCTCATCATCAAGAACCACCCCCAGATCATGTACCTGTTCAGAGGCGGGTAGCTGTACACCATCCAGCCAAAGCCCAGATGGTAAACCTGCCACCGGCCTCTCTATCCAGCACCCTGGATCCACTACCAACACCTCAGTCTTCCTGGAGTTCAATTTCAACCAGTTAGTCCTCACCCAGTCATGGATCTCCATCAAACAACTATTTAACAAAGAGACTGCACTATTCTAGTTGGGTGCAAAAGACAGGTAGAGCTGGGTATCATTGGCATAACAATGAAACGTCAGCCCATATCATCTTACAATGTGTCCGAGGGCTAGCAGATACACCGCAAACAACATGGGGGACAATACCAAGCCCTGAAGGACCCCGCACGGCATAGAGAATTGTTCCGAGGAAAAAATCCGAGACACCACCCTCAGAGATCTGCCAGCGAGGAAGGAACTAAACCATCTGAGGACTGGACCAGCCAGGCCACAGATAACCCTCAGGTGCTCAAACAGCACCCCATTGTCCACGCTATCAAATGCTGAAGAGAGATCCAGAAGTACCAAGATGGAACAACATTTCTGGTCCCTCAACATCAGGAGATCATTGAGCATCTGAACCAGAGCTGTCTCAGTGCTATGTCTCTTCCGGAAGCCTGAATGGAGAAAGTCGAAGATGTCATGGCTGGTAAGATGGTTCTCTAGTTGTAGCACCACCACTTTCTAAATCACCTTCCCAAGGAAGGGAAGGTTAGAGATAGGTCTGTAGTTGGCACAGTTGTTCAGATCCAAGGAAGCTTTCTTAAGAAGCTGTGTCACCACTGCATCGTTCAGGAAGCTGGGAAATTCTCCTGAGTCTAAGGAGCACCAAACAATCTGTGCTAGAATCAGGCCAATAAACTCAATACACCCCAATAAAAGGTGTGTAGGGCCCGGATCCAAACTACAGTACATTGACCGCAACTTCTGGACAATCTGCATGATATCATCAGTCTCCAGCCAGTCAAAAGAAATCCAGGTTGATTGAGAAAGAGTGACCAAATACTGACCACCATCAATTCCCACAGAAGACACTAAGGAGATCTCGGCCCTGATGTCGGCCACCTTACCCACAAAAAATCGAGCAAACTCATCACACTTCAATTGTGAAAATGCTCATTGAACCTGCAGACAGGATGGGTTGCACAACCTGTCCATGGTTCAAAAGAGTGGAGCTGGTCAATTTTGAGTGGCAGCAATCTTGCCGCACAGGAATTCTGCCTTCTTATGCATGACTGCTGATTGATAGCAATGATTATGTTCTATCAATATAAGGTGGTTGGCATCAAGGGATGATTTACACCTGTGATGTTCTAAATTTCATCCAACTTGTCTCATCTCCCTCAAAACCCCATCAAACAAAGGGAGTCAGGGGCGAAGAGAGAGTGGTTGAACATGGACTGGGGTGATGGAATCCATAGCCCTAGTAATGGTCTTGTTATAGGCCAACGCCAGATTCTCTGGATCATCGCCTGCCTGCCAAACTTCCAAAAGTTCCAACACCACCAGAAGGCCTTCAGGGGGTACTCCCCTCAATGGGTGGTATTTGACCATTTCCACCAGGCAGACCTTTAAGGGGGGGCTGGAAATTGAATCTTACTATGTAGTGATCAGACCAGACAACTGGTTCCACTACCAAGTTGGAGGTCTCGATCCCTAGGAGGAAGACCAGATCAAGAGAGTGACTTTGCTCATGCATAGCAGAGGTAACTACCTGTGTGAACCCCAATGAATACATAAGTTGGAGGAAATTTTGACCAAACTGTGAGAGTTCATGATCGACCCAGGTATTGAAGTCACCCAGGATCATTAGCCTGGGTGACTCCAATGTCATGTCGACGATGAAGTCCACAATTTCATGCACGAACAATTTCTCACCCCTGGGTGGACGGTAAATAAGAATGATCCTACAGCCCACACCTGCTACCATGGTAAACTAAAATGATCTGTCCCCCTCCCATGGTTTAACAGTAAGATCCAATTTTGATCTAAAACAAATAGCCACCTTCCCCACCCCTGTGGTCCGATCTTGAGTGGTGTATCACTGAGAAACCGGCCAGGACAGCTGCCTCCACAATGGGGCCTGTGTTGTCATCGAGCCAGATCTCGGTGATTCAAGCCAGGTCTGTCAACTCAAAAAGATCAGTAATAATTGCTGTCTTGTTTCTAACAGACCTGGCATTGCATAACACCACTCAAGTTGGACTGGGTTATGGGGCCAACCGAGTTATCTGCCCAGATAAGCTAGAGTCCTTGGGTATGGTAACAAGACAAGGAGGACAATGTTCCAGCAACCATGTCACCCCAGGGCATCTCCTGGGATGTATAACCCCGAGACGGCCACCCCGCTTCCTTCCCTCTGAAGTCCCGGACCCCCCCTCCCCCTCCTACTAATGATACCCAGAGTCCTACAGTGGTAATAGACTGCTGCAGGTAGAGAAGGGGGTGAGAAGGGCGGAAGATCCCAGAGTTTGGATGAGGAGTAGTGCCTGACTGGGAGAGCCTCAGCCCAACACATCTTCCAACTCAAAAAAACTGTGCTTTCATTCCCTGTAAAACTATATTTCCTCCCCAAAATTTATAAGCCAAAAACAAACCCAAAATATAAATACCAACCCACAAAATAAATATAAAATCTAAAAGAAAATATAGTAAATAATTAATGTATAGAAATTTAAGAGTACTGAAGTCCTCTCACTACTCCAGGCTTCTTAATGTCCAGAGTTTTATCTCCCCCACTACCTCTCACGAAGTGGGGGATGCAGCATACAAAACTATATATATATGTACATATACAGTGAAGCCCACCAGGGTGAATTGCAGTGTCACAGGTTTACTGCATGACAAAAGGGATTAACTCCCATTGAAATTGCATTGTTTACTGCAGTAACTCTATTGCAGAATTGGGCAGCACTGAGCTTCATCCTGGTGGGCTTCACTGTATATATATATATATATATATATATATATATATATATATATATAAAATGCAAAAAACTTTGTTAATGCATCAGTTAGGGTTATTCTACAGCAATAAAAATGAGGAAATTCTACATTAGGGTTCCCAACTTGCACCCCACCCCCACCGTGCTCTTACCAACAGCCATTGGGAAGTGTGTTGGGGTCATTAGCCCTAACTCTCACCCCATCCCATGTACAAACAAGCTGAGGTGGTTCAGTGTAGGAGAATGGGGTGAGAGTTAGGGCCAATGACCCCAACGCACACCCCGATGCCTGTTGGTTGGGCTACGGTGTGGGTGGGGTGCAAGGGTTGGGAACACTAATGTTAAATTTCCTCACTTTTGTCAATGTAGAATAACCCTAGCTGATGCATTAATGAAGTTTTTTGCATTTCATTTTGTTACTTTTTAAGAAAGAATAGAAAAGAAGAAGTTGCGCAAGTTGGTGGGAGCATGGGGCCCTTGTAAGTGTTGGGCCACATTATACAGCTAATGACTAAAAAGTACATTGACAAAAGCACAACCAGCCACTAAACAAATGTTAGTGTAGTAGAACAATAGAAAACACTGTCCACAAAATGTAAACTGTGCCACACAATATCTCTGCAAAAAACATATTGTACAACACGTAAACATCTCTATTAATGTGTACAGGACATGCCATCAACACTCTCCAAATTTTAAGTAAAAAGACCAAACTGTGTCCAACATATGACATGCCAGAATTTGAAATTTTCATTCATCAGAGTGGCACAGTTCCACACCTGTTGACATTTAACACACACAATGACTGAAAATGACATCCATGACAATAAAGCGAGGTATCCTATGAATTTCAAGCCACCACCACAAGCAAAACGCTGTCCGCAGAATGTAAACTGTGCCACACCATATCTCCGCCAAAAAAATATTTTCTGACACATAAACACTGTAATTTACATCCACAGGACATGCCGTCAAAACCCTCCAAATTTAAAGTGAAAAGACCAAACCATGCCCGAGATATAACATTTTAACATATGAGATTTTCATTCATCAGACTGGCACAGTTCTGCACCTGTTGACATTAAACAGACACATTGCCTGTAAACTACATCCATAACACTAAGGCTATGAATCCTATCAATTTCAAGCCACCACCACAAGCAAAACACTGTCTTCAACACGTAAAGTGCATCACGCAATATCTCCACAAAAATAATTTTCTCTGGCACGTAAACACCATAATTCACATCTACAGGATATGCCATAAACACCCTCTAGCTTTCAACTAAAAAGACCAAACCATTTCTGAGATATTCAATGTTACAGATTGGTAAAAATTCCCCATCTATTCCATTATAAAAAATCTGGCCATCTTGTCCCTATCTCAAGACATCAGACATGGCGATCAAAGAATCTAACAATCAAAGAATTTCCAGGCTCGTGATCAAAGAATTTGTAGGCTCATGAACAAAGAATTTAAAATGTTATAAATCCAGGAATTGATAGAATTGCAGTATACCACCACCATGGTTCAACCAAACAAAACCTTCTGAGTAAAACCCACCCTCATTTGTCTTCCTTGCAGACGCCTAGACTGAGAAAATTGATTTTTTAATCTGGCCATCTCATCTCCCGCTCGCGATGCATGATTCCTATCAAATAATCTCGCGGTTAAAGAATTTGCAGGCTCGCGATCAAAGAAATTGCTCGCTCGCAAACAAAGAGCAAGGGACAAGATGGCCAGATGTTTAAACAGATTTCTGTAGCCAAGAGGTGCTCGAGACTGTTACATGCGTGTGGGTTTTGCTCAGGGGGCTTCGTTGTGCCCCATGTGAATAAAAACACATACGTTTTTATTATCCCTGGTAGTTTTGCGGCCCCCTCCCCCCGATCATGATAACATACATAAAGACTTGTGTTTCCCTGGTAATCTAGTGGCCCCCCATGTGTATTTGATTAATATCATATTATTTTATCCCTGGTAGTCTAGTGCCCCCCGCATGTCTATTTATTTATATTTGTTGTTTATATCCCTGGTAGTCTAGTGGCCCCCTGATCTGTATTTTATTACTATTATTCATATCCCTGGTAGTGTAGTGGACCCCCCCTCATAATTAAAAAAAAAATAAGCATTTGCTACTTCCTGGTAGTCTAGTGGCCCCCATCCCTACCCTGCCATGCCAGTCCACCCAGCACCCCCCACCCTTCCCTAGCTGGCAACTGGCACAGCCCACCTCTCACCTCCACGGCCAGCCACTGTTTGTGATATGAGCACTAATTCAAACAGGTGCTCTGAAATATTTCTTTGTGCCCATTTGAATTAGTGTTATTATTATACACAGTCAGCGGCTGGCCGTGGAGGTGAGAGGTGGGCTGTGCCAAGTCACCAGCTGGGGGAAGGGTTGGGGTGCTGGGTGGGCTGGCATGGCAGGTGAGGTTGAGGGGCCATTAGACTACCAGGAAGTAGCAAATGCTAATTTTTTTTTAAATGATGGGGGGGCACTAGACTACCAGGGATATGAATAATAATAATAATAAAATACAGATCAGGGTGGGGGCACTTGACTACCAGGAATATAAACAGCAAATATAAATAAATAGACATGGAGAGAACTAGACTACCAGGGATAAAATAATGAGGTATTAAGCAAATACACATGGGGGGTCACTAGACTACCAGGGTAACAGAGATCTTTATGTATATTGTCATAATCGTGGGGAGGGGACCACTAGACTACCAGGGATAATGAAAAGTTATGTGTTTTTATTCACATGGGGCACAACGAAGCCACCTGACCAAAATCCACCGTCATATAACTGTGTAGGGCACCCTTGGGCTACAGAAAACAAATATAAATTGGCGATAGCCAGAGGCATTCTATTGCCAACCCTTACATATGGGTGTCCCATCCTGTCCTTGGCCACCAAATCTTCACTGCAACTATGGGATACTACCTTCAATAATGTGTGCAGGTATGCAACCAAAGCACCTCGACTGCAGCATCATTGTCTCTTATATCAGGACCTTGGCTGGCTCTCTCCTTCCTCTACAAGGCAGTACTACTTGTACAATTTAGTTGATTCCATCCTAAGGACGTCCAAGCCTGCTATCCTGTCTGATCTCCTCAGGCCGGCCATTCCCACAAGGAATCTTAGATCGGCTGATCAGACCTTACTATCCATCCCCTTTTGTCGGACTAAAAAGGGCATGGGCTCCTTCCATCATGCTGCCCCCACCTATGGAACCTACTACTCAGGATCTAAGGGATGTCTCCACTCATGTGACTTTTAAGAGCAAACTCAGGACTTTCCTCACTACTATGGACAAATGTGTTTGCTTTGACCCTACCTGATCCACTGCATTTGTTCTGTTTTCTCATTGCTAGCACTTTTGCCTGTCCAAATGGTGTTCTATACTGTGCCTTGTAATTAATGTTTTATTTGGTGCCTTGTTATTAATGTTGCCTTAACCTGTTTGTTTATAAGCCTAATGTTAGCTGTTGACAATTGTAAGTCGCTATTCTACTCCATGACATTCTTATCTTCACTTCACAGCCTCTCCTCACTTAACCCCACTGCTGCTCTCTTCCCCCCCTTCTTCTATTATATCCTCTTCCCCCCTTTTGCCACTCCCCACCAAACTCACCTTTACCTGTTCCTACCTCATCCATGCCCTCTTTAGTCCCCACCCTCCTGGCTGTGCTTAGTCACCTCTCTCCACCCACTACCGCCTACTCCCACCGGCTCACCGACCCCCTTCCCTGCCCTGCCCTGCCGTCTCTCGGTTCCACTGGCTCGGCTTGACTTTGACACTTTGCCGCTATTGCCGTAACTCCTCCACCTCTATCCCCTCTCCCAGCATCCTCACTCTCGCCCCTGCATCTCATCGGTTCCACCAGCCCGGCTGTACTTTCCTACCTCCTACCGCTGTTGCCGTCTACTGCTGCTCCCCCCTACCACCCTCTCTTCGCCTGCCGTCTTTTGGCTCCATAGGCCCGGCCGCAGGTTGGTACCTCACCCTGCTGTTGCAGTATCTGACGGCACCTCCTTTCCACTTAATCTATCCCTCCCATCTTTTTGCCAGTTTTCCCTTCCTTGTGTCTTTTCTACTGATGCCTATCCTCTCTTATTTTCTGCCTTCTACTATTCACATTTTTGAGTATGTTCCATGATCAAGTGCTAAAGTATATTTTTGTTTACTAATGTATGTTACATTGCCATATGTACTTCTCTCTGCATTTATTGTACTCGTTGTCTTAATAATCTGGCTGTACTCTTTGTTGTGTTGTAATTGTACCTCCCGGGTCGTGCCTGAAAACAGTCACTTGCTGGCTAGTGCACTTACCCAGTTAACAAAAACTAAGTAAATAAATAAAATAAAATCTGGCTAGCTCGTCCCTCGCTGGTGAGGCACGATCGCGATCAAAAAATCTTGCGATCAAAAATTTTGCAGGCTTGTCATCAAAGATCATTAGCGAGCCATGAATGAAGATTACAAAAGCTCAAAACTCTATTTTTGGACCAATTTGGAGAAAACCAAAGACATGGCTCAATAGATTGGGGTCCCCTGAGTAAAACCCATCCAAGTTTTACTTCAGAAGTGACCCCTGAACCGAGATATTTACGTTTTTCTGATCGAAAAACTGAAAACAAGATGGAGGACCTCGCAATCAAAGAATTTGTAAAATCCTCAGGGACAAAGATTTTTGAACCGCAAGGCTGCAAATTCTTTGATCACCAGGTGGGACCAGATGGCCAGAACCCATTCTTTGTTTGCAAAACATACATATTAATTTTCCCGTTGACTTAAAATGGGAACTTAAAAGTGGCATAACTTTTGAATGCCTTAATATTTTTTCACCAAACAAAAAGCGGCATATTCAGCCCCCAAAGCTCTTTCAAATAAGTCATCTCACAGAGCAGCATGCCACACAATGGCCGTGCAGAGCCACGTCCAAAATCCCAAAAGCTGCCTCCAAAATGGACAATTTTGCATTTTTCAGTGCTTTCGTACGCAAAGACCGTAAGTCTGACCAAAACACAATTTGGCAAATCAAGAGAGCTGCCATGCCCCACCATGCATACCAAATTTTAGGCAAATCTGTTGAAAGGGTCAAAAGTTATTAATGCACAAACTTTTGACTTTCATATGTAAGTGACCACTGAATCCTAACTGTAGTGGTGTGACCACACCACTATAATATATATATATATATATATATATATATATATGTATTAATTACAGTGGCACAGTAATGCCACTATAGTTAGGGTTGAGTACCCCATTTAAGGTTAAAGTGGAAATTTTGCAGCTTATTTACTTTGCCACCATATGATGGATTTGCCTGACATTTGGCAGACTCAGAGCAGTACCATTGGTCTCTGAATCTGCCAAGTTTTGTAACAGTCAGATATATGGTTGTGGAGCTATAAAGCGCATTAAAAAGTTGTATTTATGCTTTTTTGCACATTTTTTGCTCATGTCTACAGGTTGCACAGTTTGTGCGACCAGTCTGAAACCTTCAGAGAACATGTAGTCAGGGTTCCCATTGTGCCTTTTGAAGATTTTATGAAAAAATATTAAACGGTTCAAACATTATTCAAAAAACAAGTTTCCCATTATAGTTAATGGGAAAAGTTAAACTATTCGACAGTGTCACAAATGCAGTTTTTAGTGTCGCAAATGACCCTTGCAGTGTCATGAGTCAGCAATTTATTTTTCAGTTACTTGTCACAGAAATGCTTGGCATTTAAATTTGGGACCCTCTCGGGACACAATTTTTTTTGTGTTCACCTAGTCGAGGTCTGAGGATGCTAGCTATGTCTTTTTTGGGGGGTTAAACACACCAGAAATATGTTTTTAAATTTTTTGTAAATCGTAGTGTTGCAAAGTAGTGTCACACTTGCAACACTTTCATGATTTTTTTTGCGAAAGTGTCGTGATTTGTGACACTACTTTGGGACACTATGACCAAAAGAATATGAAATGAATATTTGGCTAAGACACTCGGAATACCACTAACTGGTCTTGTCTGCTACTGAATCTCTCTTCTACTTTCTCTCTTTTTTCTCCTTCTCCCTCTATCTCCTCCTACTTTTCCCTCTCTACTCTTCCTCAAATGCCTCTGAGTATCTTTCTTTCTTGGAAAAATAGTTATTGATTTATTAACTGCCTTTGTAAATTGCTGAACAAATTTTTTATGGAACATTTTTTTGTTATTACATGTATTGTCTTTTTTGTTTTATGTTCTATGTGACGTGGAACCTTTGTAAAAGAGCCCCGGCTCAAAGGTATTAATTCCTAGACCAATAAATTGAACTAAACTAAATCTTTGACACCCTGCTACGAAAGAATGGTTTGGTCTTTTGAGCTGAAATTTGAAGGGAAGAAAGCCAAGATCACACAGATGTGCCTTTTGGTGGTTTGGTGACAAAATATTAGGGGGCTGCAAATTTACGGTACTCCGAATTTGACTATTTTTTCCATAATACTAACATTACGGCATCTGTCGTGCCTTTCTGGGCCCGAATCTCGGAAATGCTTCGAGATACAGACTTATCATCAGAAAAATGCTTAGCCCCCCACTAGGGGTCTAACTACAAAACTAGCCAGGAAAGTCCCAAATTATATGAAATTTTAATTTTTTTTCTACTTTGTACAGTTCCTGAGATATAAGCAATTTAGTATTCCAAGTGCTCATTTTCTGCTGAGGCCCAGCATTCTGCATACATTCTTTGTATTCACTGTATTTCTCAATGCAGCTTTTGGGGAAAAAAAGGGTGTGCACTTTCATTACTGTTACAGCTAACGTTTCCACTTGCATTTCCATAACTGTTTGCTTTAGCATTCCCGTCTATGCCACAGTGTGTGTTACCCTTTGCATTTTCATTTGCACTTGCATTTGCGTTACTGTTACCATTTGCATTTCCATTACGGTTTCTGTTTGTGTTTTGTTTTGCACCACCATGTGCATTACCATTTGCGTTTGTGTACATGATTCCATTTGCGTTTGCATTTGTGTTTCCTTTGACGTCACCGTTGTTGTTACTGTTAGCATTTGCATTTCAAATTGTGGTACCTTGACCATGTGCATTACCATTTGCGTTTCTGTATGTGCTTGTGTTTGCATTTCCATTTGCTTTACTGTTACTGGTTGCGTGTTTGTCACTGTTTCCGTTTCTGTTGGCCTTAAGTTTTGCATTTTTGGTTGCGTTTCTGTTGTCGATTGTGTTACTGTTTCCTTCTGCAGTGCCATTGCCTTTACTGTTTGCATTTCTGTTTGCGTTTGTGTTTCTGTTAGCGTTAGCATTTATGTTACTGTTTTTGTTACCGTTTGCGTTTCTGTTGCCATTAACATTTGCATTACCATTTGCGTTACCATTTCTGTTTTCATTAACATTTGTGCTTGCATTTCTCTTACCATTTGCATTATCATTTACATTTGTGTCACCATGTGCTTTATCATTTGTGCTTGTGTTTGCGTTACCGTTACTCTGTGACAAAAAATCACTGGTGGCCCCTCGCTCATACCACCACATTCCATTTAGTATTTATAGTGCTCATTCTCAAAAAGAAGGGAAATTCATGGCAAAAATCTCAGTTTAATGCATCAGTTAGGGTTGTTCCATAGTGACAAAGTAAGGAAATTTGGTGTTAGAGTTGCCACCTTTTTCACCTGCTTCCATCCTCACCAACAGGCATTGGGCTGCATCAGGTTTAGGTCCAAGTCTCACCCCATTCTCCTACACTGCACAACCTCAGCTTGTTTACACATGGGATGGGGTGAGAGTTAGGACAGATGATCCCAACGCACACTCCGATGCCTGTTGGTGGGGACAGGGTGGGCTTGGGGTGCAAGGGATGGTAACCATAACACCGAATGTTTTCACTTTTTGTCGCAGTGGAACGACCCTATCTGATGCATAAAATGATGTTTTTTTCATGTGTGTGTGTATATATATATATATATATATATATATATATATATATATATATATCATACATATATATATATATATATATATATATATACACACACACACACACATATATATATATATATACACACACATATATCTATATATATACATATGTATATATACATATGTGTGTGTATATATATATATATATATATATATATATAGGGGCACAATAATGCCCCATATTTAGGGTTCAGTAGCCTGTTTAATGCTGAATGCTGAACCTCAAATTTTGCATATTAATATCTTTGGCTCTCTTTGACAGAAGGAGCTAAAATGTTGTATGTGTTGTCTAGGAGGCAAAGTTTTGATGTGTGGTGGGAATTTTTTTGTGATGGCAGCTTATGTGGTTTCTGAGATCCGCATGTGTTATTTTTAGAAAAAAATGTCTTTCCCTATACTTAATATTGTTTTTATTTTTTTTGCTCTCTCCTACAACTTACATGGAAAGGAATTGTTACCCCAAATCTTGAGAGGGACATGTGTCATGTCCCAAGGTAGTGCCTTTGACAGGTATGGTGAAAAAATACCAAAGGGTTCTAGAGTTATAAGGCTTTACATTTTAGTGTTTTCTGACTTGGGCATGTGCAGTAGGGTTTGGAGATAATGTTTTGAGGCAAAAGGTAAATTTTGATGCCACAAATGGACATTTTGCTTTCACGCCACTTGTTTGGCATGGCACCAAAGATTTTTTTTTTTGTGCCATGCCAACTGTCATCTTGTTGATCTTTTCCACAAACCAATAAACTCAGAAAATAAATTAAACTGCTGATATTTTTAAAAACAGACATCAGAACCTATCTAAACGGGACCAGATTAGCTAGATTATTATGTTTGTTTTTTGAAAATTGTGCCCACAACTGCCTTTTCTGGGCACCCAAAATCCTGGGTACCCAGCTTAGTGAGAGGAGTTCTTCCCCAGCATTCTCAGCATGAGAACACCAGACTTTTATTGACTTCTGCAGCCATAACTGAAGTCATGCTGCCTGCTGCAGTGTTAGCTGTCAGCCATCCTTTTCCCTGGTTCCCTGGTGTCTAGTGGCACCTCCCACTCACCAATCACTGTCCCTGGTGTCTAGTGGCACCCCTCTACCTGCTGATCACTATCCCTGGTGGCTAGCAGCACCCTCCACCCACCAATTATTGTCTCTTGTGTCTAGTAGCACCCCCTGCCCTCCCATCGCCATCCACTCATTTTTATTTTATTCCTCCTGCCCACAGCCTCTTGTTTTATGTACAGGGCTGACATCAGGGTCCCAATCCCTGTGTTGGCATTACAAGCCCCCCAGCAGTGTGGGACACTGGGGAGCCCACCCCAAGTGTCCCAAAATATTTATTTGTATTTTATACCTGCAAAAGAAAACAGTCCCCGATGTCTTTTTTTAATCCTGAAAAAAAAAGAAAATGGTCCCTCATCAACCCTGTCAATTCCCTCCCTCATCCTGAAACTCCCACTGAGCACGCACCATCCCAAACCCCCCCTTACCCTATACTTACCATCGGAGGTGGAATACTGTCATCTTCTGTGGACCGAAACATGTCTTTACTCTTCAAAGCCAAACTGTGAACTAAGGAATAAAGGTAAGTGCTGCATAATGTATTTCAATGGTGTTTTGAACTTATGTTAATAACTTTGCCATTTTTTGGAATCCTTTTCACAAAATTTTCAGCATGACCTTTCCGGGACCCCTCCTCATGCACACTGCAAAGGTCATTTTGTTAATCAGGCCTGGAAGTGATTTTGAAATCACTGCGTGAAATCACCTTTTGTAACAGAATAATGAAATTTCACCACCTGTGTTCATGAGGTGGGGTCCCAAAAAGGCAATGTTGAAAATTAGGTGAAAAAACTTATAAAAATGGCCGATTTATGAGTGTTCACTGAAATTTTTCCATACACTTGCATAACTTTGGTAATTTTCAATATTTTGACTCCAAATTTTCAACATTGCCAGTTTTTCATACCACTTCATGAACAGTATAGCTGTCTTTTTCACATTCTGTCTGAAATGTGTTTTTTCACCTATGGCGCAAACTGGCATTTTAGCATGGATTTGAAAATTTTCACCTATGGGGTTTATGGGGTGAGGTTGTAAGAAGATTGTGCTGACAATTTGGGGTCAAAATATGACAAAATGCCAAAGTTATGACCATGCATTGCAATTTTGCTACACCCGCTTGTAACTTTGGAAATTTTAAATATTTTGACCCCAGATTTTCAACATAGCTTTCTTATTACTCCATCTCATGTATGTCACAGCTGTCATTTTTCAAATTCTGCCCAAAATGTGTTTTCACACCTGTGGCACAGAATGGCATTGCAGTTGCACAGAATTATGTTTTGGTGAGGATTCAAACATTTTATCTAAGATAACTATACTGATAATCTGGAGTCAAAATATGTAACAATTCCAAAGTTATGACCATTGGTTGCAATTTCACTATGCACACTCATAACTCTACAGATATATATGTATCTATGTAGGGATTGGAGTGCAGGGCCCAGAGGGCCTTCCGCTTACACAGGCAAATAGATATATGATTATACGATCTCAGAAAGTAAGGAAATAAACTGCAAAAAACTGCATTAATGCTCTAGTTAGGGATAAAGCCACAAAAGTAGGGAAATGTGACATTAGGGTCTTCAAAACTAACACCCCACCCCCACACTGCACACACCAACAGGCGTCGGTCACCAAATTCTCCTTTACTGTACCCACCTTAGCTTAATTACTTATGGAATGGGGTGAGCATTATGGCTGATGACCCCAAAGCACCCCCAATGACTGTTGGTGTGTGCAGTGTGGGGTGTTAGCTTTGAAAATCCTAATGCCACATTACCCTGCTTTTGTGGTTTTATCCTTAACTAGAGCATTAAAGCATTTGTTTGATATAGTGCTACCATAGTTAGGGTTGAGGAGCCATTTACATGTTAAATCTAAAATTTTGCACCTTAATAACTTTGTAACCGTTCAATGGATTTACTTGAAATTTGGAATACATGATCAAGAATCATACATCTTGGGATCTGGCAACTTTTGTACTGTTTGGATATATGGCTGTGGAGTTATTAAGCATGATCTGTGTGCACATTTACGCTTTTTTGGAATTCTTTGCTTGTCTCTACAGGTTGCATGGTTTGCGCAACCAGTCCAAAATCTTCAGGGAACGTGCAGCCAGGGTCCTGATGTGCCTTTTGAAGATTTTGTGAAAAAATATTAAATGGTTCAAAAGTTATTAAAAAAACAATTTCCCATTATAAGTCAATGGGAAAAGTTAACAAAAGGTTCGACACTGTCACAAATGCAGTTTTTACTTTTGAAAATGGCCCTTTTACTGTCACAAATTGACCATTTTGTTTTCAGTTGGTCATCAGAAAAATGCTTGCCATTTAAATTTGGGACTCTCTAGCAACCTAATTATTTTCCTGTTCACCTAGTCGGACCCAGAGGATGCTAGGCATGTCTTTATTTTGGGGTAAAACACCCCAGAAATATGTTTTTCAAATTTCTGGAAAAAGTACTTCCACAAAGTACTTTTGCATTTGTGACACTGTAGCATGAATTTGCGAAAGATTTCACAAAGTTCGACAGTACTTTTCCAGGCTGTGGGAAAATGACAGCAATTCTTTGCCACTCAGCTGCAAAAGAATGGTTTAGTCTTTTAGGCTAAAATTTGAAGGGAAGAAAGCCAACATCTCACAGATGTGACTTTCAGTGTTTCAGTGAAAAAATATTACAGGTCAGCAAAGTTACGGCACTCCAAAGTTGATGCTTTTTCCCATAGGATAACATTACGGAGTCCGCCATACTACAGGCATCCTTTGCCGCCTTGCAACAAAATAATGGTTTTGGTCTTTTGGGCTGACATTTAGAGAGAAGAAAGCCAACATACAAAAGATGTGCCTTTTAGTGGTTTGGTGAAAAAATATTATAGGGAGCCAAAGTTATGGTACTCTGAACTTCTCTTTTTTTCTCATAGAATAACATTACGGCATTCGCCAAGCCTTTCAGGGCCCATATCTTGGAAATGGTGTGAGACACGGACTTTTTATTGGAAAAAATAGCCAGGAAAAACTAGCCAGGAAAGTCATAAGTCATATGACTTTTACATTTTTTTCTGTGTCGCACTGTTCCTGAGATATAAGCAATTTAGTATTCCAACTCCTCATTTTCTGCTCCGAGACCCATTATTATGCATACATTCTTTGTACTCACTGTCTTTCTCTATGCAGCTTTTGGGGAAAACCAGCCTATGCGCTTGCTTTACTGTTACCCTTACCACTTCTGCTTGTGGTTCAGTAACCATTTTACTTACTTTTCCCATATACGGCACCATGTGTGTTACCCATTGTGTTTTCATTTGCACTTCTGTTTACGTTATTTTAACCATATGTGTCTACAGTACTGTTTATCTTTCTGTTTTGCTTTGCATCACCATGCGCATTACCATTTTCATTTGGGGGCACCATATTACTATGTGACAAGACATCATGTGGCGGGACCGTGGGGCTCAAAGGGCCCCGTGCTCCCGCCACCGCATTACATTCACTATTTCTCATTATCCTTCTCAAAAAGAAGGGAAATTAGAGGAAAAAAT
The DNA here is from genome assembly GCA_016271365.2 of Neoceratodus forsteri. Classification (NCBI taxonomy): domain Eukaryota; kingdom Metazoa; phylum Chordata; order Ceratodontiformes; family Ceratodontidae; genus Neoceratodus; species Neoceratodus forsteri. The sequence goes on along the minus strand of CM028129.1, from coordinate 952,823,801 downwards.
CCATTTAATGTATTAGTTAGGGTTGTTCCACAGTGACAAAAGCAAGGACATTCGGTGTTAGGGTTGAAGGCCCCCTTGGACCCCGCCCACACCACAACCGGCATCAGGGGTGCGTTGGGGTTAGCCGGTCCTAACTTTCATCCCAATCTCCTATACCTCTGCTTCTTCACACATCTGATGTGGTGAGAGTTAGGAGAACCCCAACACACACCCCAATGCCGGTTGGGGGTGTGGGCACAAGGGGCTTTCAACCCTAACACCGAATTTCCTCCCTTTTGTTGCTGTGGAACAACCCTAACTAATGCATTAAATGGAGTTTTTTGTCTCTAATATATATATATATATATATATATTATGGTAGCACGGTAGTGCTACCGTAGTTAGGGTTGAGGAGCCATTTCTATGTTAAACCCCAAAACTTTGCACCTTAATAACTTTGCAACTGTTTGATGGATTTGCCTGAACTTTGGAATTTATGATCAAGAACCATAGGCCTTGGGATCTGCCAAGTTTCATACTGGTTGGATATACAGCTGCGGAGTTATTAAGTGTGATCTGTGCGCGTGTTTACACTTTTCTGGAATTCTATGGTCGCGCCTACAGGTCGTATGGTTTGCGCGACCGGCCCGAATTCTTCAGGGAATGTGCGGCCGGGGTCCCCAAAGTGCCTTTCAAAGATTTCGTGAAAAAATTTTAAACGGTTCAAAAGTTATTCAAAAACAGTTTCCCATTATAAGTCAATGGGAAAAGTTAACAAAGTTCAACACTTTCGAAATGCATTTTTACTTTCGCAAATGGGCCTGTTACTTTCGCAAATCGGCCATTTTGTTTTCAGTTGGTGATCAGAAAAATGGTTGGCATTTAAATTTGGGACCCTCTAGCAACCTAATTTTTTTTGTATTCACCTAGTCGGGCCCCGAGGATGCTTGCCATGTCTTTATTTTGTGGTAAAACACCCCAGAAATATGTTTTTCAAATTTCTGGAAAAAGTACTTTCGCAAATTACTTTCATGCTCACGAAAGTGTCGCAAATTTTTGCGAAAGCTTTTGCAAATTGCGACAGTAGTTTTCTAGTCTGTGGGAAAATGACAGCAATTCTTTGGCACTGCGCTGCAAAAGAACCGTTGGGAGTTTTGAGCTGAAATTTGAAGGGAACGGAGCCGACATCTCACAGATGTGCCTTTCAGTTTTGTATTGAAAAAATATTACACAGCGGCAAAGTTACGGCACTCCAAAGTTGACAGTTTTTCCCATAGGATAACATTACGGCACTCGACGCATTACAGAAATCCTTTGGATCCCTGCTGCAAAATAACGGTTTGGTCTTTTTTCCTGAAATTTGAAGGGAAGACAGCCAACAGCTCACATATGTGCCTTTCAGTGGTTTGGTGAAAAAATATTACAGGGAGGCAAAGTTATGGGTGCTCCAAACTTCTCTTTTTTTCCCATAGGATAACATTACGGCGTTCGCCGCGCCTTTCAGGGCCCATATCTCGAAAACGGTGCGAGATACGGAGTTTTCGTCGGAAAAATCCTTAGCTCCCTAATGGCGGCTAAGTGCAAAACTAGCCAGGACAGTCATAAATCATACGACTTTTAAATTTTTTTTCTACGTCATACGGTTCCTGAGATATAACTTATTTAGTATTCCAAGTCCTCATTTTCTGCTCCGATACCCATTATTATGCATACATTCTTTGTACTCACTGTCTTTCTCTATTCAGCTTTTGGGAAAACCAGCCTGTGCGCTTACATTACTGTTACCATTGCCCTTTCCGCTTGCGGTTCCATGCCCGTTTCACTTACCGTTGACGTCTGCGCCACCACGTGTGTCATCCTTTGCGTTTTCATTTGCGCTTGTGTTTCTGTTACTTTTTTGCCATTTGTGTGTACCGTACTGTTTCTCTTTCTGTTTCACTTTGCATCACCATGCCCATTGCTATTTTGATTTACAGGCACCATGTTACTATGTGACAAGACATCACGTGGCACACCATTCCCGTCTACGCCACCGTGTTTGTTATCCTTTCTGTTCTCATTCGCGCTTGCATTACCTTGTGCGCCACTGTTAGCACTTCTGTTTGCATTGCTGTTCCTGTTACTATGCCACAAGACATCATGTGGTGGGAGTGTGGGGCCCTTTGGGCCCCGCGCTCCAGCTGCCGCATTACGTGCCGGGAGCACGGGGCCCTATGTGCGTTATCCTTTGCGTTTTCATTTGCGCTTGCTTTTCTGTTATTTTTTGCCATTTGTGTCTACAGTACTGTTTCTCTTTCTGTTTCACTTTGCATCACCATGCCCATTGACATTTCCATTTGCAGGCACCATGTAACTATGTGATAACACATCACGTGGCAGACCATTCCCATCTACGCCACTGTGTGCATTACCCTTTCTGTTCTCATTCGCGCTTGTGTTACCATGTGTGCCACTGTTAGCATTTCTGTTTGCGTTGCTGCTCCTGTTACTATGCCACAAGACATCATGTGCTGGGAGCGCGGGGCCCTTTCCCACCGCTGCATTACATTCACTATTTCTCGTTACCATTCTCAAAAAGAAGGGAAATTAGAGGCAAAAAACTCTGTTTAATGCATTAGTTAGGGTTGTTCCACAGCGACAAAAGTGAGGAAATTCACTGTTAGGGTTGAAAACCCTAACTCCGAATTCACCCCCCCAGCACCACACACACACAGAAACGCACACACACACATTCAAGTATGGGGGAGGACCAAGTCAACACAACCAATGACAGACATCCAGCAGCAGGTGACAGAAATAACAAACAATTGTCTAAATGTACTACGAGACATCCCCACCCACCTGACCAGGTACTGCATGCTCAGTGGAGATCAACAGCAAAACTGAGGCCATGTACACCAAACATACACATCCCTGATTGCAGCTGACACAACGTACACACTTAGTAGTTGCATGGCCTTACCTACCGAGTGCTCCACACCAGACCAGACCACATGGTGGGCCACCTGAGCAACAGAGTTCAGCAAAACCAAGGAGCTGTACAGGTATAATATCTCTGATTATAACAAGGGTTTGAGAAATGCAGCTTCTAATTGACTGTAAACATTGTAACAGCCTTATGTTTACATTTTATTAACATACATGTAGAGCCTAACCATATGATGAACATGGTTTAATGTTGTTTAAAAAACAGTTTTATTATGATAGCAGTAAGCCACTCCCAGGTATTATGTTAATGGTCAGTTTATCACTGTCTAGAAACATGTGGCACTCGGCTATGCCTCATTCAACATTAAACCCCCACAGGGTGATTAATAGACCATTTAACATAACTGTTGGTCATGACTTACTGCTTAATTGTCTTTATGAGTAGATAGTCTCCCTCTGCTAGGCACTGTAGCAGCTTTGCAACACAGTGTCCCACCCAGTTACACCATACACTGTCTAGTTACTGGAGAATGGCTGTGAATACGAACTCATGAAGATGAACAGTGTAACTTGATCATTACAGTCATCGAAACGTTAGTGTGATTATAACTGACAGAGTCAGTGATAGAGAATAACCCCTGCTGTCCTAGTACACTTACCCCATTGTGAGTTAAATCAATACTAAAATACATTCTGTTTATATCTACACCATACCTACTTGATTCCTGTTGTACCACAATTAACATAGTTATCACTTTGATAGCATCAGTGAGAAGTGTGGCAAACCCAAACACTAGACATACAGCCTGAGTATGAAACAACTGTTAAAAAAATTACACTGTGTCCATAAGTGGCATAGATCACTCATTGCAACAATAGTAAATGTATTACTATTTGAATAAGTTAGTCATCACCGATGCAATGAGATTGTCTTTATCAGGTACAACATACTCAGTAAGTGCCTACAGGAAAATCTATCCATTATACATCTCCGATACAGGTACGTCATTGTTGGCTCAGTAGTGCTATGATATTTAGAAGTTGCTTGGCCTGATCCATGCAATTACAATGTTTCTTACAAAGAATACTTACTGCATCTTTAGTATTGAAACACACTGAAGGTCTATGTATGTACATGAGCAGTACACCTTCATCAGTAAGAATGCATCTGATACTGGCAGTACGAATTTCAGAGCATTGAACAGGCAATGCTTTTCCATAGCTACATCAGCCTCTATCTTGAGTAAACCATTGTAGTAAATGTACTACTATGTAAATCACCTACTAAATGTAACACTACTTTTATCTTGAGCATGCTAGAGTCTTGTGGTTAATTTATGTACTTCTTAATTAATGTATACTCACTAGTGTTAAACCTTTCTACAACTGTCATCATGCACCTTCAGCATTTATATTGACTAATGGCACAGTACCAGTTGTGGTGTGGTGTGGGCATCGTAGGTAGGCCATGCAACTACTAAGTGTGTGGTACGCTGTGCAGCTGCAATCAGGGATGTGTATGTTTAGTGTACATGGCCTCAGTTTTGCTGTTGATCTCCACTGAGCATGCAGTACCTGGTCAGGTGGGTGGGGATGTCTCGAGGTACATTTAGACAATTGTTTGTTATTTCTGTCACCTGCTGCTGGATGTCTGTCATTGGTTGTGTTGACTTGGTCCTCCCCATACTTGAATGTGTGTGTGTGTGTGTGTGTGTGTGTGTGGTGCTGGGGTGAATTTGAGTTAGGGTTTTCAACTCTAACAGCTAATTTCTCACTTTTGTCGCTGTGGAACAACCCTAACTAATGCATTAAACGGAGTTTTTGCCTCTAATATATATATATATATATATATATATATATATATATATAATGTCTATATATATATACTGTATATCTTTTGATTATCACATTTTGCATTTTATTTTGTTTTTATATATTAAAAATATGCCCCATAACAAGACAATTAAATTAAAAAGTGAGTCAGGGCCTACCACAGTGATGGAGACCAAGCATCCCAAAGGATGTTATCTTCCACCAGTGATGGAGGGCTGTAATAGATGCTGCAAGATTACTACCTTTGTGACCACAGGGTGCAATGCAATCAGGCAGTGAATGTACAGAAGGGGATTGCTAACCGGAGCTTGTGGAGGCACACTTGCATGCATCCAACTAGGCCTTTTCATGTGCCAGCATCCTGTGGATGGGCCTACCAGGTGGGGGAAAAGATCCATAGTCTATGAACTTTGGTTCACTTGGGCTTCTATGCTGGCAGCTGTTAGCTGTATGGATACCAAGAGAACCTCCTACTTTGTGACACTTGTGTAGGTGGAGGGTTGGTTCCAGTTCAACTGGACCCCATCATGAGGCGGCAAGCTCATGGGGTTTGACAACCCCTGCAGGTAAGTTTCAAGGACACAAGGGGTTGGTAATAGAGTTGCCCAGAGGGAGGTCAGGCTGGATGGCTAAAATGTAAAAATTGTAAGTAGAGTCCGGGTTTTTCATTTTTGACAGTGACTGAAAGAGGAATGTTCAATGTATAGTATTGTTGCCCTGTGATTAGTCTTGGATCACTGTAAAGTTAATTAGAAGATTGCAGGTTTGAACCCCAATACAGCCATCTTTCACTGTACATCTTTAAGCAAGTTACTTAGCCTCCCTGAGATTCAAGTCTTTCAGGTGTAGAACAGGATACTGTAGGAATTGAACTCAACACCTGCAGTTCAAAGCTAAGCATCAAGATTAAAAGCAAACACGCAGAGAAGAAGAATATTTTTAAAAATAATCTTGCATTTTTTTGTTTAAAATCATCTTTATTCAAAAAAAAAAAAACACATACAAGCAGATAAAAAAAAACAGCTCCACTCCATACAATGGTTCCTGAATTAGCACAGTCAGTTCCAATGTACGTGAGTTACTAATGGGCAAAAGAACCTCTAGATGAAGGAGCCCAAACTAAAAAAAGAACATTCAACACTATTTCTTAGAATTATGTACATTTTGCACTGTCTATAAACAAGTTCTAGCCAGAGCCAATATGTCTGCTTAATGATATTATTGAAGGTAGTGAAAAATGTATAAGAAAGATGGTATTATACCGGCCACATACTATATTTGTTTTTGAACAGCACAAGCATTTGGACATTAATCAAAGCTTACATCCAAGAGACACTAGCTTCTCCATCCAGATTGTATTCCCTCTTCACAATCTAGTGGTATTATAAGGGGATCAGATTTTCAGGGTTGAGCAGGCACTTTAATGTTAAACCTCAAATTTAATAACTTTGCAACCATTCAATAGATTTACACAAAATTTGGAATACATGGTCTTGTATGGTAGCTCTCTTGCTTTACTAAGTTGTGGTTAGGTCAGATATAAGTTTTTTGCACAGTGAAACACCAATAAATGCACTTTTCCCCACTTTTTCGCATTTTTTGTGTGCGGCCATTGTGTGGTTGATTGGTCCAAAACCTGGAAACTATAAAGCACTTCGATCAAGGAATATGTCACTTTTTGTTTGGTGAAAAAATATTAATCCATTCAAAAGTTACTAAAGTTTGAAGTTCCCATTACATCCTATTAAGAATGACAATCTGGTTATCTGGTCGTCCCCTCACGGCTGAAGATTTTGCATGTTCACATCATAAAAATCTTCCGCCACGAGAAATTTTTCATTCACAAGAGCTGCCATCTTGTTTTCAGTTTTGTGACTGAAAAAATGTTGTCGTTTACTCCACGGGTGACTTTTGGGACAAATGAGGCATGGGCTTTGTTCAGGGAGACCCCCTTTATCGAACCATGCCTTTGGTTTGGTTTGGTTTGGTTTAGTCAAAAAATAGAGTTTTACAATTTTAAATTTTTTATTCATGACTCACTAAGATTCTTCGTTCATGAGCCTGCAAAATCTTTGGTTGTGAGATTTTTTCCGCCATGAGCTTCGTTCATGAGGGGACAACCAGATAGCCAGATTTTCACGACCAGATATACTGTACATGGGGAAGACCAGATAGCCCAAATTGGCTTGACCAGGTGGCTGCTTGTGGTTGAAGATTTTGTTAGCTCATGAACTAAGATTTTCTCATGGCAGATAAATTTGCTGTCTCACGACTGAAAAATTTTAAAAGGTGTATAAACTTTAAAATTGCATATCTCAATAACGGTTTGGTCTTTTTACTTGAAATTTGCAGGGTGTTGAGAGGATGTCCTAGACAAGTGAATTATGATGTTTAGATGTTGGGAAACAAATTGGTTGCAGAGGTATTCAATTACATAGTTGATGTTTTTCCCATAGGATTACATTGCAGTCTGTGTCACGACTTTTGGCGCCGTTATCTCGGAAACAAAGTGAGATACAGACTTTTTGCTACTGGTGGCTTAGATCACCTTTAGGTGATCCCTGCAACTGGAACAAGATTTTAAACTGCACAGGAAGTCTGCATTGGAATTTTTTTCATACATTGCACGGTTCATGACATATTGTCAAATTACTGTGACAAGGGTTCAAAGAGTGCCTTTGCAGTGCATTTTGGTGCCCATATCTCAGAAATAATGCGTATACATGTTTGGTCATTTATTGCCATATGCACTTGTCACTGTCACTGTTACAGTGACACTTGAATTTTTTTCTAGCTGTTACAGTTACAAAGATATGGACAAATTACTGTTACAAGTGTTCGGTGGCCTATAGGGCTGCTGTTTGGCTCTGCAGCTATGCTTAAGAGGGAGCACATGCCCGGAGGGCCCGTGCTCCCACAGATGCATATTGTTATGCAGAAATGGGCAATCGGGCCCTGTGCTCCCACCAATACATGTTTTTTTAGTGGTTATATAACACTTTTTAAAAAAGTAAGGATATTCATGGCACAAAAAATACCACTAACAGCTTAATCTGGTTCAAGGTCAGTTGGCATTCATCTGTATCTCCTTCCCCCGGATCGTGCCTGAAAATAGGCAGGATTTGTAGTGCACTTACCCGGTCAACAAAAACAAAATAAATAAAAATAAATAAATAAAAACTGTGTTTAATTCATAATTTAGGGTTAAAGTGAAAAAAGTCAGAAAATGAAACATTAGGGTTGAGCCTAACTTCACACACCCCACACCCCCATCCTCCACAGACTGACAGATGCTGGGGAGTGCCATTAGGTTGTGAGGTTCAGAAGCTCACCCCATTCTCCTTTACTGTAGCATGTCAACATGCTTACACATGGAATGGGGTGAAAGTTGGGTCACACGACCCCAATGGCATACAACGGTGTCTGTCAGTCTGTGGAGGATGGGGGTATGGGTTGTGTTGGGGGATCAGGGGCTCAACCCTAATGTTTCATTTCCTGACTTTTTTTACTTTAACCCTAAATGATACATTAAATGCATTTTTTTGCTATATATATATATATATATATATAAAACATAGATAGGAAAAAGAGGTTGCAATGTGTACATCAATCACATGACAAAAATGTAATTTCTTAATAATGTCACTAGAAGAACAGGCAGACAGAACTGGGATGTAAAGGCGTGTTGACTATGCCAGTCAATGGTGGCAAAGCAAGGCCTAAACACAGTGGTGTGTGTGTGTGTGTGTGTGTGGCATTTAAAACCTAGGAGGAAACAACATGGCTTTGATTGATTGAGCACAGCACTTTTAACCCAGGCATAACTGGAATATTATGTAAAGGAATTCTGACTAATGACTGATATGTGAGTCTGTGGCAAAGTAGGAGATGTGTTGCAACTGCAAAGGAAACACATCTTGTTTTTTTCTTGTTTCTTGGGAAGGGACTTTGTTGTCTGGTGTAGGAGACTGTGCTGCAACTCCAACATGTTCTTCAGTTGGAAAGAATGCTTTCAAGTAATCCTGAGTCCCTTTTTGAAGCAAGAATTCAGCTGGGTTCCACCCACTGCAGCCATAAATGTACAAGATGGAGGGCCATCTCCCCACGTGCAGCAGTCCAGACTGGCTCTGGACCTGTGGATACCTCTGGATAGAAGTGCAGTAGGAGCATCATGGGGCCTATTTCTGCTTCCAGTTTTCCATTTCCTGTCCCCATCTCTGTGCTGGGACATGGCTGTTGGATGTGCGGAGATATAGAGGTGTGTACATGCCCGTGGAATCCTGCAGTTCAGTTCTTTCCCTGCCATCCTCAGACCTGCATTATGACCACACCTCCACCTAGTGGCAGTTGTTCAGTGGGAGAAGCATTCCTCCCTTCCTGGGAAATGACAGCAGTCCAGTGGATACTCAATCCTTTCCCTCTCTGGTCAACCCCCAACACCCCAGGTTTGTTCCTGAATGAGGGTCCCTGGTATGACAAGAGCTAAGGCATCCAGTGCTTTAGTGCTGTACACCACTGGGCTAGCTACTAATGTTGTTTCTTTGCTGAACTGTAATTTAATTACATCAACAATTATGAGGACATAAGCAATTGCAATGTACTAGATAGGTCGGGCAGTGAATATAAGTACTCATGTTTTACTTTTTCTTTTTACATGTTCTCTCTGATCCATACCACTACAGTTTGTAAGGATGTGTATTAATTTGAACTGTATTATTCAAAACTTTACAGCTACCTCACAGTGGGAGGTTATGTAGGTCAGAGGGGGACTGGTTTGATCATGTGTTTTAGAAAAAAGCTTCTCGCTTGATAGAATTATCATCCTAGAATTTAAGCAACCCCAGTTACACTAAACACTTTATATCTGTAGTGATATTAAACACCAACTAAGATATTTACAAAATAGCACAAGAAATAACTATATCACACATTTCCGTTCCATGTAGAGATATGCGAAAGGAGTGAATTTTATTCCATGCAAATATTTAGCGAAATTTGCACATTTTGTTAACTATTTTATAGGTGCAAAATATGAAATTCTGCTGGTGAAATCACAAATTTTGCCTGCACAATTGCGTATTTAAACAATAAAATCAATTTCACCTACATTGATGAATTTCGCCAATCTGGCAAAATTCTGCCACTCACAGACTAAAGTCAGCATTTATGCAGGTGACAGTCTCAATTTTGCCAGTGGAATTTTGCATTTCACACCAATGAAATTTACAGGGCAAAATGCGTTAATTTTGCAAAACATTTCACACAGTGAAATTTACAATTTTTCCGGAATTTTGCTGCCAAAATTAAATTTTGCTGTAACACTAATTTTGTACCATTCATGTACATTTGCTCCATGACATAATGTTCTATAATTCTTTAAAAATATTTTCTAAATCCATTTCGGTGAACTTCTCTAAGGGGTAATGTGTATGCACTGACTACCATAAACTAATAAGAGTGCAAAAGTTCTCCTTTAAGAACTGTGCTAACAGGGTCCACAGAACTCAGTTAAAAAAGCGGGAGGATAATGCAACAGGGCATAGATAGATAGATAGATAGATAGATAGATAGATAGATAGATGGAAAAGGTTGGAATGTGTATATCAATCACATGACAAAAATGTAATTTATTTATAATACCATTAGGAGAACAGGCAGACAGAACTGGAATGTAAAGGAATGCTGGACAATGTCAATCCATGGTAGGAAAGCAAGGCTAAAACACAGTGGTGTGTGTGAGTGTGTGTGTGTGTGTGAGAATTTTAAAACCTAGGAGGAAACAGCATGGCAATGATCGATTGAGCACAGCACTGTTAACCCTTACTGCCTACTGACAGAAATGGATAATATGCAGAGCTGCTCTTAACCATTCTGGGGTCATGTGCAAAAGTGCTCTGTGGAACACCATCCATTCCTTGTAACACCCATCCTTCGTATCTCTCCTCCCACTGCAGTTCTGTATCATATCATATTAAGACAGATATGCTTAAATGATATACTGTAATTCATCATCTTACACATAAAGAGGATACAATTGCAAAATGTTGCTAAAGTTAATTGTATTTATTGTGGACATCATCTATCACAACTTGCTAAGGAAATGCATAGTAATGGTTAGAATGGACTTTGATTACATCAGCCACCCCCCTTCCCACTTCATAAGCAGGAATTTATAAACAAAGCACTAATTGATAGAGGTAAATATTAAAACACATACTAGCATGCAGTGTTATTTTAATTATTTCCGTCAAGAAACCATTGATGTTTACCATTACGCTGTTTATATGTTTATTCCAGAAATAGTATTTGGTTACAGCACTAATAGTTCTTCCAGAAATAAGATGCTTTCTTTTTAAGAGGGACTGTAGCCAAAAATGCAACATTGCAGAATTAGAATAAGCATACCCCCAATAAATTTCATACCAAACATGTGGTTTCTGTGTTACTTTAGTTTAAAGTTATGAACTATTTTGTAACCCTGATTTCACTACCTGTTCAAAAAATCAGTTTCAGTGAAGAACTGCTTCTGATGCCATCTCCTGAACTCACAGTCTAGTCCTCCCTGTTAACCAGCTTATAGAATCTATTTCTCTAAAGTTTAAATATCATGTGCAATGGTTTTCACAAGAAAAACAGGCAGCACTGTTCAAAAAACATTGCTATTAAAAACTATGTGTGTTTCAGGTTTTGTATCAAAGTTGACAAATTATTGTGTTTTTTAATACCTTTGTGGTGTGATCCATTTCTCCAGGGTTGCTGGCTGATGATTCCATTTGGAGAGTTACTCTACTGTGCCTGTCAGGAAGTTGTATTGCTACGGTACTAGTACTATAATGTTGGTAACTTCATTGCTGTTTGTCAGTGTCTGCTTTACAATAAATTTCAATAGGGGCCTTATATGTGTCAATTCCTACCAGGGGTGGAAGTTTTATTTATTTATTTTTATTTCACCAGGAGAAGCTGCATTGAGCAACTGCATTTTCAAGGAGGTCCCGGATGGACAGGAATATACAGACTGACAGTTTACAACAAATAAGTTTACAGAGTCATACTAACTACATAGACAGCATTGTACAATAAGTGCAACATTCAGAGGAGAACATAGGTAGCAATACATTATACATACAGTTACTTACATATTTGGTAGGCAATATAGGGTTATAAGACAGAATGTTTAGAAGGGGAAAAAGGGACTGAGTTAAGGAGGAGAGGTGAAGAAGATGGATAGAGGAAGGGTTAGGAGTAACAGTCACATTTTTCTTGGATAGCTTTGTCTAAGAGAGATTTGAAGGACCCTATACAGATGGTAGAGACTAGCTTAAAAGAGTGCTGAAAGTTATTCCATAGTGAGGGAAAGTTGGAAAGAGGCTTCACAGTAATGTGAAGCGAACATAGATGTATCCAACTGAAGGTAGGAATGCCTCCTCAGTGAGTAGATACTGGAGAACTAGTTAAATAGGTCAGTAATGTAATGAAGGAGTTTGCCCATGATGGCTCTGTATGTCCATAGCACAGCATTTTTTAGTCTTCTGTTGGAAAGCGAGGACCAGCCAATTTGTGTATACAGCATGCAGTGGTGGGTTATGGCTGGGGCATTCATTATGAACCTTATAGCTCTATGATAGAGCACATTCCATCTTTTAAGAGCAGAAACCACGCTGTGGCAATATATAAGGTCAGCAGAATTGAGGAGAGAGATGAATGTGGTTTGTACCAGTTTTTTTCCTGGCATCATGTGTAAGTAGGCTTTTATTTCTAAAAAAAAAAAAAACAGCCCAGTCTCTTTTTTAGTTTTGAGCTGAGCTCTTCCAAGTGTATTGCAAAGGAGAGTTGGTGATCTATCCAGAAACCTAAATGTCTGAACCTATCCACCATTCTGAGTGGTTCATTTAGCAAGGTTACTATTTGACGAGAGTGGCAGGAGAGGGAGGATTTGGCTGCTTGAGTGTGGGGGGGAGAACACCATGACCTTTGTCATTTTTGCATATAGCAACAGTTTGAGATGGAATACGTTTATATGTTTAATAAGTTAGTCCTGGTAAAATTATAATTTTCATGTAGAGCACAACATATATTAGCCTGAATGTAGGTCAAATAACACCCTGCCAGGGAGAAAACACTGAGGGCAGGATTCACAAAGAAAGCTAAAAAACCCCACAGTGGTGGGAAAAAGGCCTGCAGCACTGTGGAAATGCAGTTGCGTGATATTCATAAAGAAATTTTGAGCAGGTGCAGAATTCTGTAAAATCCTCGCAGCTGTGAAAATTCAGCAGCTGCGGAAATTGAGCAAATGCTGAAAATCCACAACTGCAGGTCCGCAGCTGCAGAAATAGCTTAGGAGGCACAGCAACAGTGAACCTAATTAGCTGGAGCAGCAGACATTAACATGGCTGCCATAGCATGAAGCTGAAAGCCCCCTCAAAGAGACCAGCAACCAGTCCCTCAATTGGGACAGCTGCAGCACCACAGGTACCAACAATACCATGACACCACAGTGGCTGACTACCACTGCTGGTCCTCCTTCCCTCCCTGGGGTGTTCCTGTTGCCTGCAGGGGTAGCATTCACTGCAGGGTAGTCAGGCTCTGCTGCCTGTGGGGCTCCGTCATGGGCTGCACTGGGTCTGGTGGTTGTTGCTTGTTGCCATGTCATGGCAATGTGTGCTGTTGTTGCTGTAACATCAGCCACTGCTATGCTCACTGGGATGCTATTATCTGTGCCTCACCTCCACCTTAATTTATTCCAGTTGTTGGGGCACTACTGCAGTTTGCTGAGGGAGAGTTACACCTCATTCCACTGTGTGTAACATTTTTTTCTGCAACTGCAGAAAAGAAATGGTTGTAAATAGCCTTTCAGGGGATGTGCCTTACTTATCTCACACCTTTTTTCCCTCAGGGACTTCCACAGCTGTACTTTTTTCCACATTCCATAGTGTTTTTTTCCTTAGCTGCAGAGGGTTTTGTGAATAGTATTCAGAGCAAATTCCCCTTTGTTTCCATAGATACGGCAGTTTTGGGGACTTAAGGAAGGTTTTGCACTTTCAGAAAGCTTTGTGAATCCAGCCCTGAGCTGGCTACTACTGAATAGAAACTGGTAGCAAGGATTCAAAACAGCATTACCTATCCCACCCCATTTACAGGGAGATGGCATAATTGCTTTAAAGTGCCATCCTGAGAAATCATCTCAATTGAATAACAGATGTGAATGATCACATCCTTTCACCACATCAGTTATCCAGTCTGCAAACTTCACAGCACGGTGCTATGATCCAGCATCCAGCAACCCTGGAGAAGAGAACCATAAGAAAAAGGCATCAAGAAAACAAAAATTGTCAACTTTGTTACAAACCCTGAAACACACATCATTTTTAAAGCAATGTTTATTGAATGGTACTACCTGTTTTACTTGTGGAAATCATTGCACGTGAACTTTAAAACTTTAGAGAAACAGGTCCTATAAGCTTGCCGACAGGAAAGACTAGACTGTGAGTTCAGGAGGTGACATCATCAGCAGTGTTTCACTAAAACTGACTTCTTTGAATAGACATTGAATTTAGGATTGTAGAATGACTTAACTTTCAAACAAAGTAACTTAGAAAACTCATTTTTGCCATGAGGCTGATTGGGGCTATGCTGATCAAAATTCTGATTTATTGAAGTCTGAAATTTTGACAGTAGTTCCACTATAATTATTGCACTGTAAATAAAGTGTTTTATGTACTGAACTATGCAGCTTTTCAAGATTGTATGAATCTGTAAGTATCAAAAATATTTAACATTATTTACAAATGTGAACAATAGTTACAAAAATGTTAACACAATAATACAATGACTTTTTTATGAAACTTCAATGTCAGTGGAAATGCCTGGCTTTTCATATATCTTGGTATTTGGAGGAATGTTAACACCCAGTGGAACACCACAGTAGATAGATTTGCACTGCTGTCTAAACCAGACCCCCATAGCTTAGGATCCCTCTATACAATGGTAAGGGAATGGGCCTTGGTGGATGTCTAAAGGCACCTAAATCCTTAGGGAGTAGTCCTAACATTCATGCCAAACATACTGTACGCTAGAATAGATCTGCTTCTTGTTTCACAAACCATTTTAAACTCAGTGGGAAGTGTCTAATAGGTGCCAGTCTTGTCCTCTAATCATGCCCCATTGGCATAGTGACTGATTTCTAATAATTGTGTATTACTTGAGACAGCCAACTTAATTTCAACAAGCATGCAGAACACATAGTTACATAATTACACAGGAAGATTGGGGCACTGTACGCAATAAGTGATTATTTAATGAAACAAGAAAAATGATAGCATAAACTTGCCTTATTCCAATATAAGAGTATGGGAGTTTAGTTTGGAGGAACATCAGAAAAAATAATACAACAAATAATTTACTTGTGTAACATCCCAACTAGAGAGCATCACTGTACCTTACATAGCAGATTGAAGTGGTTACCAGTAGAACAAAAAGATAGACTTCAAATGCCCTGTTTTGTTTTCAGTCTATTGCATTGCTTACAAAACAATCCTATGTCAGCTTTTTTTTGAACAGAAACAGAGCCCAAGAACTTTAAGATCACAAGATACAGAAACCTTCATAACAAAAATAACTTTAACTGGTATATGCAGTGGCTTAACTGGAGACTTGCAGGCCCAAAGCACTTTGAGTCTACATACTGTTCATATGTACATATGTACATATGTAGTTCACAATACAGTATAGCAACAGATAAGTTAATTAAAATTACACATATTCCTTTCCCAACTCTCAAGAATCTTTAGGAATCTCATTTTAAGTGTCTGGCTGAATTAATGCAGTAAATGGTAGTTTACTGCATTCATGGTAGGAGTGGATCAGGCAGAAGCCCTGAATGAGTACTTCTGTTCTGTATTCATGAGGGAGAAAGGAGGGCAGCTACTGCATGGGGTGGACAGGGTGGGTAGGGGGAGAGGGGGTAATGGACTTGGTGATCACTGAGGTTAGGGCATTGGAGGGGTTAAGGGCAAAGAGGGTGGATAAGGCACCAGGACCAGATGGCATACACCCCAGGGTGCTGAAAGAAATTGCCGAGATCCTGGCTGGACTACTGGCAGAACTATTCAATACCTCCCTGGACACAAGGTGCATACCACATGACTGGAGGATTGCCCACATGGTACCCATCCATAAAAGTGGACCAAAGGATGGGCAGATAAATTACAGGCTGGTAAGCTTAACTTCTATCATAGGGAAGCTGATGGAGACAATACTTAAAGAAAGGATGGTGACCTTTATGGAAGATAATGGGCTCAAGGACAGTCACCAGTATGTGTTTGTCTCCGGAAAATCCTGCCAGATGAACCTAGTTGAGTATTACGATTGGGTCACGAGGGAATTGGACAAGGGTCATGCAGTGGACGTCATATACTTGGACTTCAGTAAGGCCTTCGATTCGCTTACACATGGGAGGTTGGGAGGGAAGTTGAGATACGTGGGAGTGGGGACTAAGATGTTTAAATGGATTGAGAATAGGCTGCAGGGGAGACAGCAGAGGGTTGTGGTGGGGGGGACTCTCATTTCCAAGGGCTATGATGAGTGGGGTGCTGCAGGAATCAGTACTGGGGACAGTACTGTTTGGAATATTCATAGCGGATATCTCGTATGGTGTCAGGAATAAGATCAGTCTATATCAAATTGGGGGTGGTGGTGGATGATATAGCAGGTTGGCAGGGGCTGCAGGATGACCTGACCAAAATGGTGGAGTGATCAGAAGCATAGTAGTTCAGGTTCACTGCAAAAAAGTGCAAAGTCTTGCACTTTGGAGCAACCCAGGGAGCGGTTACCAGTGGGGAGGGGTACTACTAGGTTCCACCTAGGAGGAGAAGGATATAACGGTGGTTGTAAAGGGGAAAATAAACAATACAGAGCAGTGTAGGAGAGTGACAGTGAAAGCCAACAGGATGCTAGGTTGTATTGCAAGAGGGGTCCTCCAGGAGCAGGGAGATGATCCTGCCTCTCTACAGGGCACTGGTCAGGCTGCACCTGAAGTACTGTGTGTAATTCTGGTGCCCTTACCTGAAGAAGGATGTGAAATTACTGGAAGGGGTACAATGCAGGGCAATAAGGATGATCCAGGGATTGGAGGACTGATCATAACGAGGAGAGGCTGAGAGAGCTGAACATGTACTCCTTGGTGGAGAGAACGGACCTGGGGGATATAATTGAGACCTTTAAGTAAGTAAAGGGGATAAGCAAGGCAAGTACTGAAAGGATACTCAGGCTGAGGATGGTGAGGTACATGAGAGGGCATGGCCTTAGATTGGAGGGGTGAAGATTTAGGACAGAAATGAAGAGACAATTTTCACAGAGAGGGCCGTGGCAGAATGGAATGCTGTACCGGAGGATGTGGTAGCCTGTAAGACAGTGGGTAATTTCAAAAGGGGATGGGATAAGGTGAGGGGGGTAATGGGGAAGGGGAGGGGAGGGGAGTGGGGCAGCTCCAAGGTGATGGTGCTAGCTGCACACTTGAGCAGACTTGATAGACCAAGTGGCCTATTTCTGCAGGCAAATTCATATGTTCATATGTTCGTAGTACGCACCTGGTAAAGGTGATTACATGAGCATCACTTTACAGCATCCCCATCCATTACCAACTGGATTACATCCCCTCATAGGCTACTGATGCACATGTGACCAGATGTTACAAATCAGATCTGCCTAGATCCTCCTTCTTACCACAGGACTCCAGTTCAATTCTTCCAAAGCTGTAAACTATCTAAAGAAGTACTGTGACTGAAGTTTAGGTTAAATTATTAGCCAAATTCAGCATGCTAAGAGAATAGTGGTAGAGATATGCCGTGGAGACTGAATAATGAATACCATACTTGTTTATTTCCTATTTACTACATTCTAAATTAAGCCAGCCTGTACAGCATGCTGGGACATATGCTAAAAAATTTATTTACCAGTGTCTCTTAATTTATATATCATTTTCTTAGCTGGGTCATCTTCTGATGCAGAATACCAGGGTGGGTCCGGGGATGCTATAAGGTGATGTGTATGTAATCACCTTTACCAGATGAATAAACTGCCATTGCATATTCCATCACCTTACAGCATCCCCCATCCATTACCTACTGGTTTCTAAGAAGCAGTGAGAGACAAACTTGGGAGGGATCCAGGTAAGGACCATCAAGGTTTATTAGTACTTTTCTTGAGAAGTTATTCTTTTCTGCATTTGTCATGTCCAATCTGTAATGTCTAGTGAATGTGTGATTTGATGACCATGTTGTGGCTGTACAAATGTCTTGTACTGATACTCGGTTTAGCTATGCCCATGATGTGGAAATTGCCCTTGTGTAGTGGGCTGTAATGCCTTGTGGCAGTGACAGTCCTTGTAACTTGTACACCTCAACGATGGTCTCTTTGATCCAGTGTGATAGAGAGGATTGTGTGGCAGCTTGGCCTTGTCTTGGACCTTTTGGTAGGACAAATAGCCTGTCTGATGCTCTGAGCAACTTTGTCCTCTCTAGGTACAGGGAAATTACTATTTTCATGTCCCAGTATTTGTTCGCTCCTTCCTGTCCATTATCATTCTGTGGGTTCCATGCTAGCAGTTCTATGGTCTGAGACATATGGAATGGCATGGCATTTTGGGAAGAAAGTTGGGCTTGGTTCACAATGTGACACCATCATTATGGATTGTGAGAAACAGATTTGCAAGATAATGCTCTGATTTTGCTTATCCTTCTGTCTAAGTAGATTGGCACTAGGAATAGGGTCTTGAAAGGTATCCATTTTAAGTCTGTCGAAGACATGGGTTCAAAAGGGGATTTTGCAATCTCATCTAGTACTGTGTTGACATCCCATGGTGCCACTGTTGGTTTGTGTTTTGGGCAGATGTTAGACTAAGCCTTTAAGAATTTGAGGACATCTGGATGCGCCCCTGGAGAGTAGCTGTAGATAAGGCCTGCACCTGCCCCAGTTGCCACTGCTTGGACTCTCAGTGATGATAGTGAGAGACCTTTATCCAGCCCTTGTTGAAGGAACAAAAGTACATGAGGAATCTCCATAGGTTGGTCCGACAAGTTGTTCTCAGATCGCCATCCTTAGAATATCGCCCATTGGTGCTTGTAGGTGTTGGTGGTGGATATGCACCTGGATTGAAGCATAGTGTCGACCACCTTTGAGCCATAGTCCTTGCTTAGCAGTCTCTGTCTCTCAGAAGCCAGGCTGTGAGGTGCAGAGACCACAGATTTGGATGACTTATCAGACCCTGTGTTAGTACATTTGTTCCCAGTGGAATTGTTCAGGGGCTGTCAATTGCCATGATCACTAATGCTACAAACCAATGTCTCCTGGGCCAGTAAGGTGCTACTATAACTATGCTGGCTCGGGATTAGCAGATCTTGTTTAAGGCCTGTTGTATTAGTGGGATTGGTGGGAAGACATAAGCTCTTTGAAATTGCCATTTCTGGGATAGGACATCCGTCCCTATTGAATCTGATTCTTTGAATATAAAATAAAAACGTGGAAGCTGAGAGTTCTTTGTGGTCACCATTAAGTCTGTTTGCAATGGGCCCCAGTACTTGTTGAACTGAAGGAATACTTGTGGATGTAGGGACCATTCCTGGTTGCTATTCTTTGTCTGCTTAGCCAATCGGCTTGCATGTTCAGTTTTCGCACTAGATGTATGGTAGTGATGGATTGGAGATTGATTTGGCCCAGTCTAGAACCTTCCATGTTTCCTGTAACAGTCGGAGACTCCTTGTTCCCCTGGGTTTGAAATGTAAGCCACCGTTGTCCGACCTTATGAGGACTCCCTTGATGCGGATCAGTTTCTGAAAGTGATATAGGGAATGATTTAATGTTCTCATCTCTAGTATACAGGTATTTATACACAATTTTGATTCTATTTGCAACCATTTGCCCTGAGCAGGTATGCAATTGAGGGTGGCCCCCCCAGCCCATGAAGCTCGCGTCCATGTCTATTATCAAATCGTGTTCGGCCTCTAGTGTTACTCCTTTGATTATGTTGTGCTCATTGGTCCACTATAGGACTGACTTCATTGGTGATGGGGATAACGTGATTGTTATGGATAGGTCGTGGTGCAGTTTGTGGCCTGCTGGTATTGCGAGTGTGAGGCAGAACTGCATTCTGCCAGTCTGATAACCCTGGTGGAGGGATGCCTTTTCTACCTTCTTCTTTTTCCTACTGAAATCTGTTGCACAACAGTATCTTCCTATACTATACTTTACCTTTTTCCACCCCTACGTAGGTTGGCCACCTACATCAGTCTTTTCTATCTCTCACTAAACTTTTTCACTACTAGTTCTATTTCTAATTTCCATATTTCCATCCCTCACCAAGAACTCCCCAAAATAATGCACCAGGCTGAGGCCAGCTGGCAAGAATGAAATAAGGTGCATTTATGGCATTTAATACCAAAAGATATAAAGTGCCTTTAAGTATATCAGGTGCTGGTTGAATAAGTGTATTTTGGGCCATATTTTGAGTTTAAAGTGCTGTAGTGCTTAATTAAGTTAATGCTTATGCCATTTTTAGGTATATGGTACAGAAATGTTAAGAAATGTTTAAAATGGCAGTTAACTACAATATAATGTCCACTTAGGTGGATTATGGATACAATTAAAACAAGCAATATTATATTTTGTTGTTTGAATTATTTTGCTGCTGCTCCATTGTTATATTGGTGGCAAAGAAATCCTCAAACGAAGCAAGAACTGTTTGAACCGAGCTGCAAACTTTAACTTTTACTTTTGCTGCCACACGGTATCTGTGTAAATAATTACTGATGGCCCTGTATTATTAGGACTCCCGGCTGCTGGCTTTGTATAAAATATGCTGTAGAATTGTGCAAGCTAGCCATGATGGAGTCCATGGCATGGGTGCAGCCAGTCCAGGCTGCTAGACAGGCATGCTTCCATGGAGCGGCAACCTTTCACTTTTAGCTGCCCAGCTTCCATGAGTAATCTCTGCTCTCTGAAAAGTGAGTGCTTGGAAAACAAAAGGGACTATGCTGTCCCTGGACATATAAGCTACAACACAACATAAAATTAAAAAAAAGACAGGCCTTACCAAGTTTATGCAGAGCCCCCATAGCAGAACAGCTAGATAGTGATTATTTTAGCAGTCTGCCACTCTGATACAACATAGAAAACAAATAATTTAAAGAGACAGGAATGTCTCTATGTATTTAGAAATGCTATACATTTGAAGTAGCCCTCAGAATAGGAAAGGGCTGCAAGATAAAATAAACACAATAAAGTAATTAACCAATTTAAAAAATAGACACTGCAGGTCTCTAAAGGAGCCCCATTATGTATAGAGTCCTGAGATATAAATAAAGGGCTAGTGTCCATATACTGTAACAATACAGCACATGTATAAATGAAATAAATTTTTGCAATGTTTGCATATATAGAAAATAAGGTGCTGGCCTGTTAGCAAGACCTCAGGAAGAGGATTTTCTATAGAGGGACTTCCCATAATTAAAACCTCATAATGTAATAGAGGAGGAGTTTCCCCTATTTATTGACCATTCTAGAGCTAACTGGATGTTATGGCAGGGACTTTCCAATAAGTGGGAGGGCTATATAAGCCCTCCTCAAACACCAAGAGTCAGATTAGCTGCATAGCCAGTCTCACCTACCTGGAGTAAGGTAAGCATAAGGACCTGTGCCTGAACAGGAATTTATTTCTAACAGCAGGAAAGCTGTTGAATTGTTTTGAGATCCCTGAAGTAAGGTGAAATAGCCTTGAGCTAGTATTTATTTTCTTTCTCTGTTTAAACTGTTTTATTTATATTTTTTTTCCTATTTTGTATAAAATAAAACACACTGCAGGTGTATTGTACCCTATTACTGTGTTCAATGTTATCTTTATACCCATGTCCCTGTGACAGAGTGCATGCAGTGTGTACATGTTCCACAACGTCCAGGGTACCAGGCCTATGCAGGATGTCATGGAGCTGAGTGTCTGCAGGACGGCTGTCAGTGTCGGGATCTTGGTTTTGGCAAGGGCACATGCTTGTGATATTACCATGTCCATCCTCTTTTGTGAAGGTTTCACCAAGTCCACTGTGGTGTCTTTGATGGCCCCAAGGTGTTCTTTGGTCTGACTGGGTGTTAGGGTTCTCTTGTCCCAGTTAAGTACCCAGCTGTGAGCCTGTAGAGTTGACACCACCTGCTGAGTGTGTTGCTGGGCCAGTTGTGAGGACCCGGTTTGATTAGCTAGTCATCCAATTAGGGAATTATGTGTATTTCTTTCTGTCTGAGTTTGGCTGCTAAAGTGATGGAAACTTTAGTGAACACACAAGAGGCTGAGGCCAATCCAAACAGAAGTGTTTGATACTGGTAGTGTTGACCTAGTATCTTAAATCTCAGAAACTTGAAGTAGGATGGTCTGATGGGTATGTGGAGGTACGCATCCTTCATGTCAATGGATGTGAGCTAGTCCCCCTATCTTATGGAGCGTAAGGTCATTTTGAGGGTCTCCATTTTGAATTTTTTGTACTGTATGAATTGGTTCACGAATTTGAGGTCAACTACTGGTCTCTTATCCTCAGACTTTTTTGGTACTAAGAAGAAGATGGAATATATTCCTTGGTCTATTTGTTCTGCAGGGGCCGTAGCTATTGCCCTGTTTATTAGGAGGCTGTGTAGTGTGGACTTTACTGCCTTTATCTTTGCTGGTTGTCATGACACTGAGGATGCCACGGTTCTGTTTGTGAGTGGTTTCTGTTCAAATTTTGTTGAGTACACTTGAGATACAACCTCCAGAACCCATTTTCCATCTGTTGTTTGGCTCCATGTGTGAGAAAATTGGAGTAGTCTGGTTCTTAATGGGGGAAGTTTGATCAGCTTTGTTATTGGCCTGACTTGCGAGTTGTGGGCTGTTAGTTATCTTGAGTCAGTTGGAGTGCAGTCTGCCTCTTGAAGAATTGAAATTGTATCTGCCTCTTTGACCTCTGCCTCAGGACCTTCCTCATCTGGCACTGGACAAATAGGCCAGTTTGAAGGTTTCATAGATTTGTACTGAGCTTAAATAGACTTTCGTCCTTAGTGCTCACTGTTTATATTTTATTTTAGAATTTTCCCTGCCTGAATACCTCATCCAACTTTAATTTAAAGGACCTGATCGATGAACTGCCAACCATCTCCTCTGGTAAACCATTCCATTTGGCTACTACCCTTTGGTTGAACCACATTTTATGCATTCATGTCCTGCAGCTCTCACTCTTCAGCTGTAGTGCATGGGCTCTGGTATTAAAGGGGTTGTCTCTATATTCCAATCCTAGCATTTCCCACAGATCTTGGTCGTCCAGTGCTTTAAACAGTAAGCACATGTTCCCCCTCCTTCTCCTGAACTCCAGAGGGAATAGGTCCAGGTCTAACAGTCTGGTATTATAATCTTTACCTTGCATGCCATTTATGTAGTGTGTGGCTCATTTTTGTACTCTTTCTATCTTATATATTAAATTCTGACGATACAGAGACCATAACTGGGCTCCATACTCAAGGACAGGCCTCACCAGAGAGCTATACAGGGGGATTATTACCTGCTTTTCCTGACTAGCTACAGCATGTGTCTTAAAAGTTGTAAGACTTGTTTTGGTAATAGTGGCTTGCTTGCCTCCTAACTTGTTTTCCCCGTAAGGATGAAATCTGCTCCAAAAGGCTGTTAGATGTGTGTTCTTGGAGTTCTTCTCTTTGTCCACACTTTTTCCGTCACCCTTGTTCTTAAAATATTTCTCCAGACCCTTGCCAAACACTAGGTTCCCCTTGAAGGGTAATGTGTTTATAATTGTTTTAGACTCTATGTCTGCGTTCCATATCTTTAGCCATATGAGATGTCTTGCTCTGTTGGATAAGGTGGCAAGTTTTGCTGTCATCTTTAGGGCATCAATGGATGCATTCTTTGTGTATTTGGCTGCTTGAATGCCATATTCTGTGATGTTGGCATGCTTTGACTTTGGGTCTAGTGTAGGTACTAGTTCTTCCAGCCATGTTTCTAGGGCTCTGGACGTATATATATTTCCTGTCCAGGAAGATTGCCACCAGGAAGAACCGACCAACTGCGCTCTTTCAGACTGTGGACAGACTTCTTCATCCTTCCTGTCTACAGCCGAAGGTAGATTTTTCAAGTGCATTATGCGAGGAGTTTTCTCGGTTCTTCTGGGACAGGGTGTCTGCCATCAGGCGGGAGGTTCAGCCAGTGGACCAGAATCTGGCCGACAGTGGTCGCCATGGGCGACCAGAGAGCACTCCACCTGGTTGGGGTGAGTTTAGACCAGTGGGGGTGGCTGTGATCAGTGAGATTGCTTCAAAGCTGCGGCACACCTTTTGTGAACTGGACCTGGTGCCAACTTAATTTTTAATGAGATCTGTTGACTCCGTTGGCCCGGTGTTTGCCTTGTTTGTCCGGTGTTCCCTGTCAGAGGGGTCTTTCCTGATGTCTTGAAGGAGGCATTGGTGAGACTCCTTCTGAAAAAAACATTGTTGGACCCTGACATCAAGGCAAATTACCGTCCTATCTCCAATCTCCCTTTTTTGGGTAAGATTGTTGAAAAGATGGTGGCACTCCAGCTTGAGAAGCATCTCATGACCTATGATCTGTATGAGCCACTCCAGTCTGGGTTTCATGAGAGGCATAGAACAGAAACTGTGCTAGTTCGGGTGCATAATGACCTCCTTAGGGCTAGAGATCGAGGAGGGGCCACCTCACTCCCGATCTCTTCAACATTTGACGCTGTGGACCACCGAAAGTGTTGCTTGACCACCTAAGGGAATTCTGTGGACTTGCCAGCACCGTTATCTGCTGGTTTGAATCTTTTTTATCTAACAGGAGGCAGAGGGTAGTGATGGGGAATTTCTCCTCCTCCCCTGTCAACCTGTCATTCGGAGTTCCCCAGGGCTCGGTCCTGTCACTGATGTTGTTTGCCATGTACATGCTACCCTTGGGAGATATCATTAGGAAGTATAGTCGGGGTTTTCACTGCTATGCTGATGATACCCAGCTGTACCTCCCCTTGGCCCCTGGAACATTTTGCGGAGCAGAAGTGCTTAACAGCTACCTAGCTGAAATCAATGCCTTGATGGCCTCCAGCTGGTTGCGACTGAACCCCATTAAGATGGAGGTACTGGTGGTGGAGTCAAACAGAGGGCGTGATAGGTTGGCCTCTGGTGCAGAGACAGGACTTTATCTTGGCTCTGTACCATTGAAGGCCTCCTCTAGGGTGTGTGATCTTGGTGTTGTTCTTGACAGTGATTTGACACTTGAGTTTCAGGTGGCATCTGTTGTCCATACCAGCTTCTACCATCTGAGGAATATCACCAGGATAAAGTCCCTAGTTCCACTACTGGACCTCTCCACTTTGGTGCATGCCTTCGTGATGTCCAGGCTTGACTACTGTAATGCACTCTATCTCAGGGTCTCTGGGGGTACCCTGTGCCGACTGCAGCTGGTGCAGAATGCAGCAGCTAGACTGTTGACCGGACAGTCTAAATATTGTCATATTAGCCTGGTGCTGCGTCAACTGCACTGGCTGCCGGTTAGGTGGAGGGTCCTCTTTAAAGTGGGTTTGCTCAACTTTAAGGCCTTACACAGCCTAGGCCCAGGCTACCTGAAGGACCTTCTTGCACCTGCTGTCTCAGTCTGCTCCCTCTACTCCTCCTCCTCCTCTAGGGGCCTCCTAGCAATTCCCAGGATGAGGTTGAGAACTGCTGGTGACAAAGCATTTAGTGTTGCCGCCCCCGTCCTGTGGAATTCGCTGCCTCTGGCTGTTAGGGAGGCCCAGTCTGTGGACGTTTTCAAAGCCCAACTCAAGGCCTTTTTGTACAATCAGGCCTTCCCAGACTATGTTTTATAGTTCCCTACCTGTCTTTTTAATAAAGATAAATCTGATGTTAACTAGTTTTAGAGACTTTAAATGCAGCTAAAGTTGAGGGTAGTTAATTGTATAGCAAATTCTGTTTTAACTTGTTTAGAGTATTGTATTTAATTGATTATTATTGTGATGTGTTGTATTTATTGATTGATGTATGGCAGCCAGAGCCTCTGGGATGGGCATCTTTTTAAATAAAATGTGCCTTGCCTTGCCTATGTTGCAGTGGTATTGGCTCTGCAGGACAAACCTGTTATCTCAAGGCATTTCTTCATGTACTCCTCCAATAATTTTATCTGTTGGGTCCCAGAGTTGTGTAATGGTTTTGGAGGGGAGCACCATCTTCTTACATAGTCCTGTGACTTGATGGTCCACTGTGGGTAGGGTGCACCAGATCTTATTGATGTATTCTTAGATAGGGTAGAATCTATAGAATGTTCACCTTTCTGCTATTCTAGCTGGTCTGGTGACTCCCATTGCTTGTTAATGACTTCAGTTAGGGCTGTTATTGCTTGAGGTCTACTGTTTTTACCTGAATGTACCCTGTAAATTACTGTTACCTTGTCTGTATAATGTTATTGCCTGTACCTTTTGTAATTCTTCCAGGTCGCACCTGAAAATAGGCACCTGACTGTCTAGCATGCTTACCCGGTAAACAAAAGCTATATAAATAAAATAAATAATTCACAAATAGAGAAATGTTCATCCTTTTTCTGCTTTGCTCTGATGAGAAGATTTAACTTGCACTGCTGTGGTGGTTCTTGGCCTTCAAACCCCATTGTTTCCTTAATGGCTCTCAAGAGCTTGGAAAGCGATAAGATGGCGGTCAGTTTCTTTGTTAGGGTGCGCTCCTTATCTTCTTCCATATGGCTGTTCTCCTCACCTGAGTCACAGTGGGATGTGTCATCCCTTAATGTGTCATCTGGATTGGTTTTATTATCATTGTCGCTGTTTTGTGACGTGGTAGCTTGGTTTGCCCCCTTTATGCCTGAATCATTGTTCTTTGGTGATTTCTTCTTGGGGTTGGACAGGGCACCCTTACTGTAGTTGTCTTTGACAGTTCTTCCACCCACTCCAATATCTTAGGCATTACTGCCTGCTGAGTTTTAAAAATTCCTCAGCAGTGGAGTGTAGCTCATCTGCCATGGATTCATGGGCATCCATATCCTGATCTATTTCTGCCTCTTGCTTGCTTTGTATTTCTGAATCATCCTGTTGCTTAGAATGGGCTGGGCAGAAGGGGTCTGATTGGTTGGTCAGGAGGGCAAGTTAACATAATTTGCACATCTTAGTTTTGGCCATGATGTAAGCCTGTGGCAGAAAAGGGGGGGGGGACAAAAGAAACAATATGGAGGAATGAAGTACTGTCATAACAGACTCTATCTATATATGAGAAACAATTGTTTCTTCCTAAGAGATCCCTGACAGTAGCTAGGCTGTGTGGGTCTCTGACATAATCATAGTGCATCTCTCTCTCTCTTTCTCTCACTCTCTCTCAATATATATATATATATATATATATATATACACATATATATTAGATATAGGCTTGCAACTTCATATGTGGCCATTATAACATATTGATGCATTTGCCTTTAACTCATTCACACTACAAGAGCTCTTTGAGACTTCCACCACTTGTACACTGTATACTCGTAACACTGTATCCTGGGCCTTTCTAAGTAAAATCAATCCATAATCAGCATGCCACAAACAAATGTGAATGCATGTTGATCCATAAGTGCTACACACAAAGTATGAGTGGCAAAGTTTTTACCTTTCCAATGGTGCTATGCAATCAATTGTAATCAATTTGGTTTTTATTTTATACTTGCTGAAATACCAAACAACTGTTTTTTTTTTTCAGATGTTTTCAAGGTGCTTAAGTGGGGGCTTGAGAGACAGATGTCAATCATGCACACCATATCTTAAACAAATGTGAATAACTCCTAAAGTGTACATGGTAGACACAAAGTATCTGTGGCAACATTGTTCAGCACAAAATTTCCTTTCTAACGGCACTATGAAATCAATTGTAATCCATTTAGTCTTTATTTTATACTAGCTGAAATACCAAACAACTGTTTTTTTTTCAGATTTATTCAAGGTGCTTAGGCAAGGCTTGAGACAAATGTCAGCCATGCACACCATACCTTAAACAAAGGCGAATAACTCCTAAAGTATACAGTATAGACACACAGTATCAGCAGCAAAATTGTTCAGCACACAATTACCTTTCTAACAGTGCTATGCAATCAATTCTAAGCAATTTGGTTTGTTTAATATGTGGGTAGAAACTGCTGATTTCCTCAGATGTTTCTTGGCCTGAGTGAAAGCCAGCTGAGTATGTCTACAGGCGTTATTGGCCTGAGTGGCTATGCTTTCAGACGCCACCTACAGGTGTATCTAGGCCTTATTGAGTTAAGAGGCTAAGCACACTAGGTGGCATTTGTTCTCAGTAATGGCACTCTATTAATCTGTTTATGTCTTCATTTGTTTATCTTTTTTTTTTATATGTTCCCCTTTAACTGGAGTATGACTAGAGAGTGCCACTTGATTTACTGCAGTGGGTGGTGTTCCTGATGCACACATGTGCACTGGAGAGGTCTGATATCCTAAGATGTCTGTACCCACTTTACTAAGATGGTGGCCATGACGTTGCACTCTGTGAGCATGCGCGGGTATGTCAGTGGCTGACAGAAGCTTCTGCATATTGCCTTTTGAAAGATGAAGGCCATGATGTTGGCATGAGGCACTGCTCATGTGCCAGAATGTCTATGACCATGGAGAAGAAGGCAGAGCTCTGGAAGAAAATAGCCCTGCAAACTCGGCCCTGCAACAACAGAGAGGTGTCCAGGAGCGGCCTAGGGATCTAGAATGTAGGCTGGCTGAGCACCACTCATGCTACTCTGAATCTGCTTAAAAAATTTAAAAAGGAATTGGGGTTGGATCTATGGCCCCATGGACTGTACAGTAATCCTAGCCACCTCAAAGGGAGCTGAACAAGAATACCCATTCCCAGGTCAGTGCCAGTACAATAATGGAAATAAGAAATTAATAATTATGCCCTGTAATCTGGTGCTTCAGTAGGGTTTGCTCGCTAGAGGACCTTACCTTCACCTGGGAATTTGGAATCGCTCTCAAGGGGTTCCAGATTCAGTAGTGTAGACCTGGTACAGTTTCTATAGAGGTGGAAATTGTGTTCCTGGAGGGGGAGGGGATGGATGGAGGGTGTGGATCGCTCAGTGACACCACATTTAAAATCCTTCCTGAAGGCTGAAATCAGTAAACATGCAGTATGTTCTCCTGAGCTACATACACTGTCTCCTCAAGTTGATTTCTAAACTTAAGCTAACTCCACTTGCAGTTGGTAACTCATTATTGTTCTGTTATCCTGCTACATAGTAAATAATAATGACAGAACTCCTGAGGGATGAGCAACAACAGAGTGAATATATATACTAATCAAACAGGAATACAGCAGGATAATGTAATGTAGAATGTTCTGTATGAACTGCAACTTCAAGGTTTTTGTTTAAAGGAATACATTAGCAGGAGTTTTGAAAGCAATAAGTTTATAAGAAAAAAATGCTAGAATTGCAATGCAGAGCAGTTACTGCTATCGGTAACCACTGTGCTCTTATTAAAGCTGTAATCATGCTCATTTGGAGGATATGTGTAGTTTCAGTCTTACCTTATTTTCTGGTAGCTGTGGAGCTAGACAGGGTGCGTGTAGCCTCTGCGATGAACATTAAGGAACTGGAGTCCTGTGGTAAAGAGGAGGACCTAGGCAGATTCGATTTCTAACATCTGGTCACATGTGCATCAGTAGCCTATGAGATGGATGTAATCCAGTTGGCAATGGATGGGTGATGCTGTAATGTGATGCAATAAGCAATTGCAGTTCTAACAACTGAAACAACCCTGGCTTACACACACACACACACACACACACACACAGACTGCTCTAGAGAAAGGGATATAGGCTCACACACACAATCACACCCCAGGAATCCAGCAGGAAGGTGCATATATTGTCTAAAAAGCCACTTAAGTTTCATTTTTCACGTAGTATAAGGTTCCATCCCAGATAATACAGTCTGCAGAAGGAAAGTATGTAAATCTGACAAATGCAGAATCCTATCCTTAATTCAAATTCAGAGTTTATTTGATAAAAGTGTTTGTTCCAGATCCCTTCCCCCAAGAAAAAGACACATACTCAATATTGTCTTTTGGCTGCTCAGTTAGCAATAACTTTTATTAAACATTCCCATATGTACAAATGTACACCAAATACGTACAATATTGAGTTCCTTTTCCATTTTCTTCCAACTTTCTTTTGTTTAAAATCCACATCTTTCTCCTTTTGTCCTTCGTCATTTTGATTCTGGTTCATTTTATTCTTAATTTTCTTTGTCACCCCAGAGCGTCGAACCTGGGGGGCTCTTGCTTCAATCCTTCGAATCCCGGATGTAAACCTGAGTGATCTTATCATTTTTCTTTCAGGGCAGGTCCATTTCCTGCTCCACCTTTCCTTTTTTAATCTTACTGGAGTGTCCATACCCCTTCACCTTCTCTTCTTCCCACTTTTGTTTTCCCCTGTCACCCCAGCTCTCCCCCCTTTTTCCTGAGAAACTATTTATTTCCTTTTTCCTTTCCCCTTTGCTCCCTTGGCTCTTGGGTGGTGGGTGGGCATAGAGAATTTTTCCAGCCTGGCAAAAAGTGGCAGAGCTACCCTGTGCAAGCCTATTTGACCCCTAGGTTTTTTTACCCTTGACTCTGCCCCTTTTCCTTCCCATTCATCCTCCCTTACTTCCCCTTTTCTGATGTCATTTTGCCCCACCCCCTTTCATCTGAGACTCCTACCCTTCTGACTTCACTTGCCCCCCCTTTTAATTCTTTCAGGGTCCTGGCCTGGAACAACGGAGGTTGCCTTTTATGACAACCCTTCTTGTCCAGAATGGCTGTACACTCAGAAGTAAATGATTAAGTTCATGCAAAACAGTAAAAACAGGAGCATAATAACTTTCAAATAATAATCAGTATCATACAGCACAACAAACAGTTAAAGGCAATAGAAAATGAAAATGCTTCTCTACAACACTAAGGTATTTGTTGTGTTTTTATTAATAATAATACAGTAAACTTTGGGGGGCAGTACTACTCACCGAAGTGCATCCCCCCAAAAATGTGCTTGTTATCAAAGGCAGGGATCATCTCAAAAAATGGCATTAGGAGTTATGTATGAAAAGAAAATTAACTTGCACTGGGAAACTCAATTGAATAAATTATAGATTACATTCTGAACCAAAAAAATATGACACTGATAAAAATAAATACAGATTACAACATAGGTCTGAAACATGAGAATTTTATTTTTATTTTGTACACAGAACAACCATAGCAGAAGGGCAGCACTTCAGAAAAACTTTTTCTGTAACTTTTCAGTCAGCTTTTTTCCACAACTGACTGACACAGCTTGTACCTGCTTATATATTCTTTAACTTTTATTACCAAAAAATGCAGCAGTTCACAAAGTAAAAACAGAACAAACTGAACTGTCCAGGTACAGTATAAGAGAGCACATAAATGCTTACCTGCTAGTGAGCATGGTAAGTAAAGTAGTTATTTCAGGGGAATATCCAGTTTACAACACACACAAGACTTGTAACTGCACAGACTATGGAGTTTGATAATAAAATAAAAAGAAAGCTGTATGTGCAGCTGGTACATCAGAGGGACAAGACAGATGTGTTTTATTGTTGCAAGCCAGCACAAACTTCAAAGGCCAGCAGTTAAGATAACACCATGCCACATTGTTAATAACTAAGCAAACCATTTGCATTGCTATGAGGGGTGGACGGGGGACTTTAAGTTGCAGAACTGGATGCACAGAGTGGTGTCTTGCTATGTAGTGACTGTTTTAAATTTCCCCATGTTGGACATGGAATCACAAACTGGCAAAGTAGGAGAGATGTTGCAACGGAAAGGAAACACACTTTGATTTTTCCTGTTTTTTTGGGAAGGGACTTTGTTATTTTTCATAGTTATCTGGCGTAGGTGACTGTGCTGCTACTCTGACATGTTCTTCGGTGGGAAAGAATGTTTAAAGTTATTCTGAGTCCCTTTTTGAAGCAAGGTGTCTGCAGGGCTCCGCCCACTGCAGACATAAAAACTGCTTAGACCTTATTGATCAAGCACATAATTATCAATGGGGATGACACTGTGAACACTACATAAGAAAAATCACTTTGACTCTAAATCCTTGTGATAAAGAGAAACAACATGGCAGGTCTCTGGTGTGCGAAGAAGGGCCCTCCCAACAGAGTTTAGTAGTTAACCAAAAAGGACACCTCCAGCCTTCTTCAAACAATAGCACCATGGATGGACATCTATATTGTCCCACAATCCATATGCTGCTATAAAATTAGGTTCCTGACATTGGCAGCTTCACCTCCCATTTGGATCCAATCCATGGCTGCCATAGCTCCAGACGAGACTCTACTCTTAGACAAAGCTTAGCAATTAACGTTTCCATATCAAAAAGCTGTCTCATCCAGGTAATCCACTCAGAGGCCTGCAGAGGTTCCTTTTGAAGCCTGTGGGCTGTAATACACTTTGATGACACTGTCTGAAACACTAATGATAACTTCCACCTGGGAAGGGCATGCAGACCATGATGGAGAACCCCAAGACCCTGTTCGTAAATGTATTAGGAATATCATATTGTAGAATCCGTGTGATCTTCTCTTGGATTTCCATCCAAAAGCTATTCAATTTAGGGCACCCCCAAAAGGCATGCCAATGTCAGCTGACCACACCACAAGCCCTCCAGCAGTCTGTTGTATTAGTATGGTGAAATGTGGGGGTTCAGAAAAATCTTACAAGTATTTCCCAATAAAAGTCATGCCAAATGGAAGAGGATGTGACCTTTTCAACCAAATTTCAACCTTTGGTGACAGTCCTCCTCTGTGATAGTACAACCTGCCTCCTTTTCCAAGGCCACTCTAATTCTTTTAAGGGAGTGTACCCTATTCCTTTCTAATTACCTATACAACTCAGAAATGCACTTAACTCTCCTCTTTAAAGTCACTGTCCAATAGATAAAGTCCTCCCATGGAGTTTTGGGTCACTCCAACTGAGTTTTATTATTCTCACTGTTGAAGTGTCTCACCTAGAGATATCAGTGAAAATCTTGAGACTCCAGATGATACTTAACCCATAGGACTTGAAATGTCAAATAAGTACCCTCCCTTA
The DNA here is from genome assembly GCA_016271365.2 of Neoceratodus forsteri. Lineage (NCBI taxonomy): Eukaryota > Metazoa > Chordata > Ceratodontiformes > Ceratodontidae > Neoceratodus > Neoceratodus forsteri. The sequence goes on along the minus strand of CM028129.1, from coordinate 952,790,913 downwards.
ACAACTGTGAGAAATGAGTGAGGCCCTTCTGCTCCCAGCTATCATACCCACCATCTAAGCATGGGGGTAAAAAGACAGAGTGACACCGGATAATGGTAAGTGGGCCCAGGGAAACCACAGGGGCCAGCCTCTGTTGAACTTTATACAACATTTTCAGGGTGTGTTTAACCCAAGGGTTTATGACTTGTTTAAGATAATCCAAAGGGAAGTATGACAAGGCCAACATGAATAACAGTTGCCCCCCACAACCAACATTATTCATGGCATACCACCAAGACTCATGGCACTGTTTAGCCCATATGCACACTGGTACCATCTGCTCTGCCAGATAATACATCCTGAAGTTTTAAACCAAAGTTCCCCCTCATCTCCTGGGAGCATCAGTGTTCTGAGGTCCACCTGTACCCACCTCCCACCCAAAATTTATTGAAGAATCCCCTTGTGTATTGCTGTCCAAAATGAGATTGGGACAGGTAAGGGAAGGGCACTGAAAAGAAAGAGAAAAGGTGATAACAAGCTTATCTAAATTGTTTCTATGCAGCCAGCAACCAAGAGTGGATGCCCATCTTGCCAAATTTTACTGTACCTGTTCCCACAGCTTCTGATAGCTGATATCAAATAGCCGATTGATATCACTGGAAGCCTGAATACCAAAATAGCAGATTTGATTATGTTTTGCCCAGGTGACGGGGAAGGTGTCTTTAAATCCAGCAGGGCACCGCCTACCCAGCCTAAGGTCCTCTGACTTAGAGCGGCTAATTTTATAACCAGAAAAGGAAAAAAAGTGTTACAATAGGGCCACCAGATGAGGAGTGGACCACTCTGACTGACCAGTAAAAAAAGATGGAGTCATCAGCATACAATGTCACCTTGTGTTCCTCACCCTCTGCCATAATTCCCACTATTTGAGGGTCCTGACGGACTGCCACCACCAATGGTTTGAGGCTATAAGTAAATGGAATAGAGGACAGTGGGCATCCCTGACATGTACCCTGGGACACAGGGAAAAAGGCTGCATTAATATCCTTTACCCACACCAGAGCTTGCAGTTGGGAGTAGAGATTAAAAATTACTGCTAACAATTTAGGACCGACCTTCGTCTTCTCTATTGTGGTTTTTAGAAAATGCCAATTAATCCTATCAAATGCTTTTTCTGCATTCATAGAGATTGCTAGATGGAACTTCCCCCAGTCCCATTGAGAAGACAAAATACTAGGCTTCTGACATTGTCTTGAATGTATCATCCTGCTAAAAACCCAGTTTGGTTAGGATGGACTACCTTTTGAGTTATCCATGAATACAATCTGCCAACAGCCCTGTGAAAATTTTTAAATCTACATTGAGCAGAGAGATAGGATGTCAATAATCACAATAATCTGGATCCTTCCCATCCTTGGGCAACATTAAGATCTGAGGATTGTGCCAGGAATCTGGGACTTGCCAACCCTTCCAGGACATACTGCAAATAATCTAGTAGAGAAAGTAACAAAAGTTCTTGGACATTTTTATAAAATTCAGAAGGCAGGCCAGCTAGCCACATGACTTTCCCACCTTGAGCTGTTTTATTTTTCCCTATGACCTCGGAGGCCTCCAAATCCTTCTCCAAACCATTGATTTCCTCCTGGGTCAGAGAGGGCAACTCCATCTGAGCCAGAACATCTGTGATGCAGTGAGTAAGGTCTGGCTGGACCTCCTGAGAGTAAAGTTGGGTGTAGAAATTAGCAAAGGCAGCAGTCATTTCTAAGGGATTTGTTATAATGTGGTTCTCTTTAGTGGGATCACAAATCTTTAACATTGCCTTGCTGATCTGCTGTTTATGTAGAGCTAGGGCCTTGAGTAAACCAATACTTCTGATAGAACAATGCAATCCAGCCAGCATATTACTCGCTATGTGACCCCACATTGCCACGTCTTGGGTGGTTACACTGCCCACCAGTAAACCCAGGCATCTGGGTTTGAATCCCACCACCCATAACTCACTGTATGACTCTAAACTGCTCACATAGTCTCACTGTGTTTAACATACTGTTCACATTGGCAAATCATTTACAAGGTTGCTGCTACAGTAGTAAGGCTGCCATTTAGTTACTTGCTAAAAGAGTCCAACACACCCCTTAAGTAACTGCACAGAAAGGGCCTATAGCCGATTGCAGCTGTTTTGTCAATCAGAAATCTGCAAAAAGATGACAGGAATGTAACTTGGGGATAGAAAAAAAAAGAGACAGACAATTTTAAAATTAATTACAGGCTTTTTGTGCAAGTCCATGGATGTGCTGGAAACTTAGCAAGTTAAATAAATCCAAAAGTTATCAGGGACACTGTAATGGAGCTACAAGCTGAAAACTGGTTTAACACACTTCACCAATGCTGCCACCAGTCAAATGCAAATTTACCACTGAGATGTTCCCTTCTCATCCTATTTTATGTCTTCTTTATTCTCAAAATGCAAGGCTTGGACATAAAATATAGGTTCACTTCAGACACTCTTTAATATGCTCCTCTGTTGGAAGCAATTTGACTTTAACCAGTTTGTGCTCTTCAGGATGGAACACAGAGCTGCTAGTAAGAACAACTATGTTTACATTTTGAAAACATTGCAGTTACAGGTTAATTACAAATACAATATTTAATGTGTTTACAAAATAGTAGAAGAAATAAAAGGGGAACTACAGTACACACTTGAAAATCAAAGTAACAATGTTTTAGACTGAAGAACTGCACCAGACAGGAAAATATTAAAGTAAAGTGAAGCTAAAATTCCAACCACAAACATTATTAACAAGATCACACACCAAGTTGGGAACAGACCTTACTCATATATCTAGGATTAGACGGTGAACACACAGCACTTTTCTTATCTTAACTAATCCACAAGTGACTAAACATTCCAAGATGAAGTTGCTTTGAGCTCCCATGAGTCCCTAAGTTGGCACATCAAACATGACTTCTGTATCTTGGAATTAGAGGCAGTATAGTGCTAGGGGTGCCACCTTTGGGAGAGGCAAAAAATGAACACTAAACCACACCCTAAACTCCTTCCCCAGACCCACCTCCTTTTTATGACTTATCATGCATTGCTTCCCCTCCAAAGCCATTTGTTAGATCAGTGAAGACTTAAATGGAACAGTAAAAGACAACACTTACAAAGCAGCAGTTCAAAAATTTTTTTAGCATGCTGTACCTGTTAAATTGGATTTTCTTAGCTCATCCTAGTTATCTATTTTTTTATTTCTTTGTTTATTTATTTATTCACTGAAATTATTTTACCAAGTAAACATGCAGAGATAAAGGAAATCTCATTTACAGATATCATCGGAGGGGCAGGGAAATAATGTATATAGTACACAATCATATATGGTAAACAAATTGCTTGTTTCCTATAATGTGTATTTTATATTTTTCCTGGATCCAGTTCCTTTTCATGTCCACAGTACTATTTTGAAGCCAAAAGAAGTGAACATACTATTTATTGGAGGAAACAACTATTTTATAGAAAATAATTTAAAACATTTCAAAATACAGTACTCAAATTATTTTAGAGATGAAAGAGTTTACCAGCAAATAAAAGTGGAAGATAACTGAATCTTTTACTGTTAAAAAACATAGGGGCAGACATTTTGCCCAGCTTTCCTGCTGTTCTGCTTTTGAGATGCAGAGTGGAAAAGATTAGATTAAGTATATGCGAATGGTCTTAATGGCCATACTTTACACCTCCCAAGTTAACTGCCTTTACAAAGAAAGGGGTTATTTTGACAACAAAACTTGTTTGTAACCTGGAAATGCAGCTGAAACAATGAATATTATGACAAAATCTGTTTCTAAGGTATGTGAGCACAAAAAAAAAAAAAAGGCTCAAAAACATATCACTGAGCAAAACCGGATTACCTTATTGGGACCCTGAAACTCTGATCACCAGTTAAAAAAACCTGACAAGTGGCAACCCTCTATAGTGTTGTGGTTTAGGGCACTGAGCTGCAAGCCTGTATACCTGGGTTTGAATCCCACAGCCCCCACTTGCATACTGTGTGACCCTGAGCAAGTCATTTAACTTTCTCATGCTCCCAGCTCGCACCTGGAAACAAACTTCAGCTCAGTGTGCCTTTCCTGGTTAAACAATTTCCCCTCTTCCCCTTTCTGCAACATCACCTCTTTGAGACACTTCCTTGAGAGACTGCCCCTAAGTTTAACCAGGTGCAGCCTATTAGCCAGTCGTTTATCTTTCGCCATTCATATTCCAGCAGGAGTTAACTGGACTTTCACTTTTCTTCTGGTGGAGACTAGTGGGCCTGTGAGAAATTGTTATTCCACATGCAGAATTTATATGAACCGTGGAAATCTGCTTCTACAAAATTCTGAAAATAATTCTCGGACCGTTTGTGAAATTTCACCTTTAGTGTTCTGTGGATTTTTCTGTTCAGCGTACTTAAATTACGTAATATATTCCTGCAGAACAGCATAACTGTTATGCGGAAATATATTCCACAATTGAAGAATGCCAAACAGAGAAATCTGCAGATTGAACATCGCTAGACTGGAGAATTAGTTGCATAATTCTTGTTGTAGTACAACCACTGTAGTGGTATGACATCTACAAATCCATGGTTAAGAAGTTCTGCCATTCACATGATGTGACGTAATGATGTTTGATTTTTTGAGTGTTGTTTCTCATGCCACATGATCCCAATTCCACAGGACAGGTAGAGGAATCCTTAACAGGGACATGGGGAGGTTGGTAATCAGGGTCTACAAGAGAGTCATCTTGACTAACAAAATTTTCCACACTATCACTGTCACTGACAGTAATGTCTTCTACCATATCCTTCTTTTCCTCACTAACCATCAGCAAAATGTCATTATCAGTCAAATCAACAGGTTTATTATTGCTACACTCAATATTTTTACTGACCACCTGGTTTGTGGGAGCATCGTCCTGAGTATCACATTCACAAGTGCCACTTAAACACTGTGAATCCATCCCAGATAACATCAAATCCTGACTTTCATGCTGAGAATCATCCTGAGAAACAATCATTAATGCAGCAACATCAACTGCAGATTTCAGTCCCCCCCCATCTTAACGTGGGTGCTGCTGCATCCTCATTAGCATTACTATTTTGTTACTCCCAGTACTGGTAATATTACCTGCACTCTGAAAAAAGTAACTGATACTGATTTTGTCCTTACCTATTGCACCACCAGAAGAAGACTGAGCTACTGGAGACAATTTTGTACCTAAGTTGCTACTACCTGCACCCACTGTACTGCCAACCACAGGACCTATAATGTTGGGGCTGGAAGAACCTGCACCACAATCAAATTCCATATCCATATCACAAGAAATTTCAGCAGGAGCTTCTGGAAGAGTGTTACAACTCAGAGGAACCAATGAACAGTCACGTTCATGTCCACCATGCACACTACCTGCCCTCTTTCCTACCATTTTTTAAACTCTGATTTTAAGTAGCAGACAAACAAAATATTCCAATAAGTGTATATACCAAATGTGTGTCACACCCAAATCAGTATATCTATCTAAGTAGATACTAATACTGTTCAGGAAAAATAAGAACAGCCTCTCACAGTATTTCCTGTCAAAAAAAAACTAAACTGCAGTTTAAAAGTAAAACTGCAGACTTTACAGTATGTCGTGTACATATATTAACTATTAAAGCAGTTAATCAAGATATCAGAAATCATATATTAGATTGCTGAAGGAGGATCCTACAACAACAAAAGGATTTCAAAGTATTTCAATCAAAGATTGAAATGCAAAGTTTTTTTTTCCTCTAGTAGAATACAAAAAAATGGAGACATTCAGACCAGCAGAACTTTCCACTTCACAAAACTCTAAAGAACTGCACAGAAAGCAAGGAGCAGCAGTCACTTGACTGAGAGGGGGAGGGTGGTTGTTACAGTAATATGAACCTTTAACACTGAAACCTCACATAATGGAACTAAGTCAGTCAATCAAGTAACTGTGGAATTTTTGAAGGGTGTTCTGTGGAATAAATTTATGAACAGCAGAAGTTCAGGATAAACTGTGGAGTATTTTTCCTGAAAATGTTAAAATTGGGAAGTTCTGAAAGAACTATAATATTTAATAGGAAATGATTTAACACCACAAAAATTACAACATTTACCTGAAGACAGTGATAGTAAAAAGGAATAGTTTTGTAATTTATTTCCTACCTAAATTAACTGAATTACATGATCAGACAGCTTGCGGAACATATTGTTCTGCGATTTCAGCAGCATGAATGGCGGATTCTTTCAGTAACAGAGAGTTCTACGAATCTCCATATATTTTCCGCAGTACTATTATTTCTATAGTTTGGTGATGAAGTCTTCTGAAATTGTGAAATTTGCTGATGGTGGATATAAGGAGAAATTCTGCAAAAATTGTGGAATTTCACAAAATTTCCATGGAAGCGAATTCCGCCAATTTTGTCCAGGCCTAGAGACTACATGTCTGGATCTCCTTTGTCTTGCAAAGAGTTCCTTGATGACTTTCCAGTTAAGTACTTTGAGGTCTACTACAAAAGGTTCTCATGATAACATCTTTCCAGACATGGCAGAACTAATATAGTTTAACCCTTTGCTTGCAGCATTTTACACACAGAAAAGCATCCTAACGTATGCTGTGATAGAAAAAAAAAAATAATTGTATGTACATATGAGGAGACAAATTTGTCATAGGCACCATTCATAACACTTACCCTGATCTACTTCCCAAAGTATATTAGTGTTTTAAAAAGTATGGCTCAATATAATAAATGGACCAGCACCGCTGGACACAGGGCTTTCCAACCCATTCCTCTCTCAGTATCTATTTATTTATTAAACACTTCCTTTCCATAGTGTTTGAGTGTGTGCGGGGGGCAGAGTGTTGGACTGGCCAACTTGAATACTTGAAAATGTCCATGTGTATCTCCCCTCCCTTGCCAACACATAACATCCTTTCATACAACATTTATTATTGAAATACATGAGTCTTCTGGAGCTCCAAAAGTTAAAACAAAATGCACTCAGAAAGCAAGAGTACCAGAACATAATGGTATGCTGATATATATGTCTGGTGGGTCCCATGATTAGTTGCCCAGAGAAGCACCAACACCACAGTTGAACCAGAGGGATGTTTGTTACACCATATGTTTGCACCTCTGCTTGAAATCAGTTCTGGTTTTGTAGACTAATGAGCTCATGCCCATATTTCTGATAGCAGAGGTCCAGACGTTCATTTACATGGGCTCTATGATGCCAATTCGATGACTAAATTATTGACCGCCATCACAATGATGGATTTATGTTGACCACAACTTGCAGTTGACATAATTCCTACTGGATAGCCTGGCTGTTTTTTCATCAGGGGGCTTAGCCCCTGAACCCCTCATTAGGAGGGCTCTGCCCCATGCACCCCCCAATCTATAGGATTCTAACTCAAGAGTCGGAGTTGGATCGGGAAGGGGGTGCAGCACCAGGAGACAGAGTACTGGGTGGTGGTGGGCAAAGTGGGCTAAATTTGCTCCACTAAGTGATACCGCAGATGGCGTGGAATCCAGCAGTGCTCCATAACACAAGAGCCCGCGATTATAATGGGGAACAGCCAAGTCCATTGAAAACAATGACTTTGTGTTACTCTGCCTTCCCCAAACCACTTCTCCACCAATTTTAAGGTGAAGTAACACTGAAATCAATGTACTTCGCCTTGTTATTGAGTTCCAAAGTGAATTTGCAGTGCTTCATGGGATTGCAGGTCACATGGGCTCTAGATTGTTCTGCACAGCTTCAGTTCTGTGTAGTGTGTGTGTGTATTGGAAGATGGAGACAGTTTCCTCTCAAAGCGCTGCCATTCAAGTCCTCTAAAAACTGTTAAAAAGGTTTTTTGAGCCATTTTTTTTGGTCAAAATTTAGTACATTGATTGTAGGAAACCCTCCTGTGCTGATATCATCGAGTGTTTATTGTTTGTGTGTGGATTTTAAATGTTAATTTAGAACAGTCAGTCTGTGTACTATGAAGTGTGCTTTGGGAGAGGGGCGTATCTGTGGTGTAGGTAGATTAATGGGAAGAAAAACGCAGTCTTTCTGTTTTGGTCATATTTTTCTTGTATAACTGTGTTAATGTACACAGTAATATTTTCAGTCATTCTTGGCATTTTTTTGCTGATTGTTGTGGTGCAGCAGTACATCATTTCAGTTTGTTTAAAACATTTGGTTGTATTACTAAAGGTTTTCAATTTACTACGCATTACTTATAGTGTGTGTATGTGTGTGTGTGTGTGTGTGTGTGTGTGTGTGTGTGTAGTGTGTGTGCGATGCATGTGTGCCATTAAATCAGATACCATTTATTGTGCCACAGAGTAACTGCAGCAGTGTGAACCTGCTATTCACTGCACCTGCATGAATTTTTTGTACTGCTTGTGGTATCTTTACTGGTAGTAGTGGACTATTATTGCCATGCCTTCCCCCATCAAATGGAAAATGGTATTCTTTTCCAAATTTGGATTTCGGATGGTGAGCACTGGTTAAGTGTTGTTGCTGTGCCTTTGTGTCTGAATCTCTTTAGTGTGCAAAGGAATCTTAATCTTTCTGTACATTTGCATCTCTTTAGGGCCCTATCTCCATATGTTACTTAAGTCACAGTTGTTTCTTTGACTTCCCTTCAGAACGCTGGTGTGGTGCACACAATTCATGATCATGTCACGAATCACAAATTTAATGTTTTGTAGTATCTCTCCAGGCCTCACCACTGTACCCATTGATATGAGTTTTCAAGCTGGTGAGTTTTGTGAACAGTTAGGTCATCAGGGAAGTACAGCCATAGGCATTCGCATTCCCAATACGCTCGTCAGCTCCAAGTCTGAGAAAAATAAATTCATATTTCATGGTCACAAATGCAGTCACAATTCCTGATCACATCACGAATCACAAAATTAATTTTTTTACTAGTTACTTGCATCACGTAAGCCTGTTTTTTAGTATCTCTCGAGATTTCACCACTGTAGCCATTGATAGGAGTTTTTTAAATTGGGGAGTTTTGTGATACAGGTCATTGTCATCGGGAACTACAGCCGTAGGCATTTGCATTCCTGTACAGCATGTGAGTTACAGTACTGTAAGCCATGTGATGTGTGGAGGCACTAGGGCTGCCAATATTGTTGTCTTTCCTCCTTACTTCAGGTTAAAATGGAATGACAATGAGAAGTCACAATCACAATAACAAGGCAAAGTGGGCATTTCATGCTGGTCATTCTGACAATGCAAAGTGCCCACTTCATGGGCACTTCACTGGCGGAATTTTAATTCACTGCATCTCTAAGATGGGAGACTTTGCATGTCTCATTACACTCTCATTTCACTTCGTCAGCAGTGGGGAATTTTCTGGACACAAGACAGTAACATTTTGGGGATGAACATTAATTCTGGTGACTTTGTCTGACAACTGCCCTAATGACTGAGTGTGCCGATAATTATGGGAGACTTTGCATTTCTTGTTACTCTCTCATTTCACTTCTTAAGCTCTGAATTTTTCTGGAGACAAGACGACAGAAGCATTTTGGGGATGCACATTAATTCTAGTGACTGTGTCTGTGGGGGGCTGCCAATATTGTTGTTATTCTGCCTTACTTCGCCTTAAGGCAGAATGACACCATGAAGTAATGATAACAAGGTGAAGTGGGCATTTCATTCTGGCCACTCCGCAAAGCAGAGTGACAACGCAAAGTGCCCACTTCACGTTCACTTCACCGGCAAATTTTAAATTTGCTGCATCTCTAGTGCTAGGGTATCGGGCAGAGTATTAAAGTGAAAACATCAGTGTTGTCGACATAGATGTGTTCGCTGCAATAGTGTTGCCATACAGCGAGCATACCATTTACATGCACATCACTGACAGAATGTATGTTTTTTACATAAGTTCAGTGTGCACCAACAAAATGACTATTGTACAAGAGTAAATCAAGAGAAGCTAGTTTGTATATTAGGCACATGGTCATTTAGCAGTAAGAAAATCTTTCCTAGTGCAGCCAAACAAATGGCAAAATGTACATTCTATACATTCAGTTACTGACATGTAAATACATACTTTTCAAAATTTTCAGAATTAGATTTTGCAAAGTTTTCTTCCTCACCTCGTTCATTGTTCTTTTGATCCAGCTTTGATAACTTATCTACCATGACTGTGTCCTCCAAAGCTCTATCTCACTCATGCTCTCCAACCAGTATTTGTGGGCATTGTATATCAAATAAAACTAACTCATGCTCTCTAGCCAGTATTTGTGCTCATTCTATGTCCAGTAAAACTGACTCACTTTTAATGACACTTTGTCATAATCAGTATTGAATCTTTATGTAATGTACTGTATTGTGTGACTTCGCAATGCTTCTTGGCATAGCCTGTAGACTACTTGCAGTTGCATGAGAGTAGGTCTACCAGAAGGAAGCTGAAAAGTTCCCAAGGCAATTATGAACTACTTTTGGGTGGCCCTCCACCACTGCCTGCCTGTCCAAGGATTTCCCCACAGAGACAGCATGTAAGGCTTATTTGTTATCTCTATGGATGGGTGGCACTGGGGAGGCATGTGAGGTGGGCCAAGTGGGGAATCTAAACATCACACTGCACATAGTGTCATTCTGCCAGGAAAAGGGCATATTTTGCCCAGCAAAGACTATGCAGAGTGGCACTCCTCTGGTCAAGTGCCACTATCATGGTCATCACCTGGCAAAGTGCCACTACATGTAGTTGTGCATAACAAAAAAAAACTCCCCCTCCCACAAGTGATAACTGCAAGTAAAAATTAAATATGTGTGATCTCTGTGGGTGGGTGATAGGTGAGTTGTTTTAACTTTGTCAGCAAATTTTTGTCAAAGTAGTAACATTTACACAATGCATAGGTAATACAAAATTGGCATTTCACTAACAATTAGGCATGTATAGTACCTTTCTAAAAAAGTTTCCCTGTTAAAAAAGCAATGTCCCCTCCCTCCCTACTAGTTGCACCCAAAAACCTACTGTCCTCCCAATGACCTGACCATCATCATAAATGTATTCCCTTACCGCACTCATTTCTCAAAACCCTATTCACCCCCTTCAGTAGTAATCAGCTACTGTATGAATATAATCCCATTTATTCAGATAGTGGCCAACTATGTTAGTGAGAGTAAGGTCTGTGTCAGTCATCATGTCTCCTTTCTACTGTATTCTTTTTGTGGGTGCCAGATAGCATGGGGTGATATGTGTTGAATGGGTGGGTCAGGGGATGTTTTGTGTTTTTTGTGGAGTGAGGGTGGAGGAGGGTGGGTTGACACTGAGTTGATGGAATGGGGGTTTGATTAAATCTTGTTTTCACAGGGCAAGGGGGTTAGATGAGGTGATGCACTTACAGTGCATGACAGCTCTGATAATGATGTTATGCTAGCATGGTGTAATATCATCTGCAGCATGCACATGTAACCCAATCCTAAAATGGGGGTTGCCTTTGACTCTCTACAGAGCACCACTGCCACCTTCTTCTACATTGCTCCTTTACCCTGGTCCTGGTCCAAACTGCATTTATGGGACCTGAGGCAGGCCACTGTCATTTGTTTTGTAGGCTGTTCAGTGCCCTTCTCAGTGTGTTGAGCATGCTGCCACCTCTCCTTGTTTAACTGGCTCCTAGACTTCCTTCAGGGCCAGGGAGCCCACCGCAAGAAGCTTGCAGTTTCAGCAGCTCTCAAAGCTGCACAGGGTGCAAAACCATTCCTCCACTGGGATCACAAACTTTTGAGACTGGTTCATCTCTGCAAACAACTAAATTAACATATCCTTATCCTATGAAATGGATATCTAGTTGAAACTCAAGTCTGTAAAACAGTGCTAAATTGTAGGCTGGCTCAGGTCTTGTATGCATGCCTTTCCCTGGAACTGACAAACATAAAGAGACAGGAGTTTAGCATACTGAATAATGCATGAGATGCTAGCCATGCTATTTAATCCCTGGATTTCTGCTTTAGGGAATGCAGATTTGTCTAAAATAAATAAATAAATAAATCTCTGAGCAGAGAAGAACTTTGTTGAATAGCTTTCACTTGTTATTCCTGCCTGACTAAAACATTTTTCCAAAACAGAACTGAGACCCTGGAAAAGGGAACTGATGCAGCTACAGTGCCAAGTCTGGCTCTAGCATCATATTAGATCAGGGGTTGCTTAAAAGCTGCTCTGTATCTGGGTAGGTGGTGAGCCACTACCTTCTGCTTTGATTAGGATTTTATCTTGACAGGGGATCAAACCAGCTGAGGTCCTGAGTGATTACCCACCTGTTGGGGTGGGTGAAGGCAAGTCCCCTTGTGGGGTGAAGAGTATCATCATCATTCAAAGTATCACAGTCTGCAGACCTTACCTAGGGAGGTGTGTTGGGTCTGCAGCACCATTATCCAGTCTACAGAATATATTATTTAGCCATCATCTTCCTAAGCAGGAGAGATGCCCTCATAGAGCAGCACCAGCCTGTCATCTAAAAGTCATGAGTACTGGGTTTTATAAGCAGAACTTATCATTACTATTGTTTTGCTCACTAGCTAGATACATTCTATTCATTCCTATGTGATCTTAGAATAAAGCTCACAACTACAGTTTACAGCCAGGAGCAACTGTTTGCATGTCATTCAATTGTGTAGCTTTCCAGTCAGCAGCTGCAGTCAACAACCAGATTTACACAGTTCTGCACTGAGGTCCAAGCATCACAGTCCCACAACTCTGCATCAATGTGCACTCTCGAACTATAATTGGGAGTTACCAGAGGGACTGTCAGTTCAACTGGTGCACCAGTAGGGGGGGGTGCTGAGACATGCATTTCACTGGGGGTGAATGCAAACTGCAGTCTTTGTTTATTTTTACCTTCACTTCCCTTGTCCCTTACCTTGTTCTCCAACCAAGAAAAAAAACAACACACTGGTTGTTTTCTTTGCAACTGCTGAGATATTTTGCAATTAATACTTTCTTGTTTATTTGCATGTTTACAGAGGTAAGTGGGTAGGGAATATTGTTACTGTGTTCCTTGTCACAGAGGATGGGTGTTGTATTTATTTCCTATGGAGAAACCACCTGGCTGTGCTCTGTTATAAGGATCCCTGTATGTGAAGGGAGCATGTCACTTTCCAAGCCCATTTCTAATCATAAACCCAGGTGCCATTCATCCAAAGGCATAATGGACTTTGCCTTTACCATCTCCAGGCTTAATTAGCATACTTCACAGGTGGGAGGTGGTTACAAATTTGGAAGCACCCTTGGGATTTCTGGAACATTTCTGCCATGCCTCACCCTCACTCAAGAACAGAGTTTGGTAACTCCACACATTTTCTGTTTCACCATGGATCACAACACATTGCTAGAATGGTGCAAGGGTGAGGACCCTAATCCAAAAAAGCCATTTGTTGCATGGGATCCCTGAAGGAACCCCTAAGGACTGTTTTGAAAGTGTCATGGGCAGCATCGAAAGTTTAGGAAAAGTATCTGTTCATGGGAGGGTTTCCAACCTGGCTCGACATACATTATATGTTTTAATGTAGTGCCAAGATGATGTTGATCCCTCAAGGGTGCCTGACAAGCTCATTAATGATGTAGACCCACCCTATTGTTTATAACAACTCACACAAGCCTGGACCCACCCCCGAGAGCCCTAAAGAGGAATGTGAATTTGAACAGAAGTTGTAATTCTTTTTGTCAGCTGCAGGAAAGACTATTCAAGATGTGAGAGCATTCTTCAAGGAAGAAGAATCAGTACAGGCAATACTACCCAATGGACTCCAGGATGGGGGACAGGACTGAATTGGAGATGGGCAAAATCAACAAAATTTGTTCTGTGCATTAATGCACAAATTTTGCACAATTCGTGGAGCACAGATAGATTTATGAAGTGCTACATTTCACCACGAAGTGTGGAATTTCACCCATGAAGTGTGGAATTTCACCCATGAAGTGCAGAATTTTGCAGGCAGAATTCTGCACTTTGCAGAAAAAACGTCATGATTCATACAAAGTAGAAGTTGCCAAGGTCTGGAAAAACTTTGCAAAGCTCCACAAATGTAAATTTTTTCCACTTCATGGCAACTTTGCCAGAAAATTAAAACTTCACCACATCTCTAGACTGGAAATTCTATTTGGTCACACCCTATGAACAGTATTGGTGACTGCATACTTTCTCTGGAGCCACCCACCACTCCTCTAAGGAGGATGACTATGAAAGTCAGATGATCCCAGCTGTACAGATGGAGAAAGTGTGGATATGTCAGATGACAAAAAATGCAAAAGAATTGTGGAGAGCTTCAGAAGTATGACTTTGGACATCATCTGATGCCTATGTGCCAGCCAGCCAAACTGCACCACAAGTGACCATCTTGCCCTGATTAAGAGTACATTTAGAGCAGTTGATCAGAAGGAGGACCTAATTTACCAACTAGGAGACAACACTCAAAAAGAGGGAGAAAAGTTGTTTCACTACAAGACCTGAGTGAAGACTGTAATTCAAAGAACTGTGGAAGCCTGCGGTGTTACCCCTGTGCAGATTATACAGATGAGACTGGACCAGATTTTGTGATGAGCTGTGTATTCCTTCTGGACATTAATATCTCTCAAGTTGAAAGAGAGAAGACCCCCTGAATAACTGACAGCTACTGAATGTAATATGGGAAGCAGAAGTACAAGAAGCCACTGTCAGTTAACTGCGGTACCAGCAGGGAAAGCCATACCCCTGCAGCTGCAAATTGACAGCTTCTGTGAGCAGAGTGATGTCCCAGACATGGCTACTCAGCTGAAGGAATTCACTGAGTGTGTTAAGGCCTTACAGATGGCACAGGTACCTCATCCATAAGCCAGTTCCTTGTTACCTGGTCATGGATGCCCACTGAATCTTTTGTCTGCTCAAAGTGTCAGGCCTCGATGATCAGCACTGCCCAGAGATGGATTGTGCTACTTTCACTATGCAGAAGATGCATATTTTCCCACATGGAATGTAACAGGCCTGACAATCAGCAGCTCATAGACCAGAAATGAAAAATACAGCAACAGTCACAGGGAAATGACAGTGGAGCCCAGTAAGGAAGCAACCTCAGACTTTAAGAGTGAACATCTCTGTAAGATGGACAAATCCCACTTCCTCTGTTCAACGCAAATTGCCACCTGGATTGATGGATCCCACCCCAACCATACAGCTACAGATCAAGGGACATCCATGTGAAGTCATATTGGACAGCAGATCACAGGTCACCATTATCTACTGGTCCTTTTACCAGATGTACCTGAAACAAGTGCCCTTGTAACATTTATAAGGATTTACAAGTGCAAGCTACGTCTGTGATGGATACATAGCTGTAAAAAATTGAATTTCTAGAGATTTTTTTGAGTCCCTGAAGAGATCACTATCTTGGCTTTCATTTGTCCTAACACTCAGATATTGGACAAGACACCAGTGCTAAATGGAACCAATGCCAATATGTTTGGATGCCTGGTGCACTTGTGCCTACAGAAATCAGGGGGAGGAAAGCTACCAGATGTTGCTAAATTATGCCACTGCACATACTGCTCACCTGGAGAAGGAAACAAGATTTGCTGAGTGGTCTAATGGTTCAATGAGGAGTACTACCTGGTACCAATGTAATGGTCAGGATGATAAACATAATGTTAAACACCAATAACAAGCAGTGTCAGTGGCTCAGTAGGTAGAACACTCGCCTCTGAGGCTGGGAGATCAGAGGGCTGTGGGTTCAGTTCCCACATCTGGCACTTGGGTTAATATCCCAGTACTGACACTGTAGTGCAGCATGAGAGGGGTGCTGCACTTCTGAGATGCCATTTTTCAGATGAGATATTAAACTGAGGTCCCATCTGCCTGGATTGGTGGTAGTTCAGGTGGATGTTAAAGATCCCATGGCACTTCTCGAAAAGAGTAGGGGAATTTTTTTATTGAAAACATAACAAATTATATACAATTCAGTATTACATCATACAAAATCAATCAAAAAGAAAAAAAAATCAAGAACATAAATAAATAAATATTATTTCATACAGTAACCCCAAACATAAGGAAAACATTATAACCAACCCCCCTCCCCATCCCCATTAAAAGAGTAGGGGAATTTTTTGTTAAATCATAACAAAATATAAACAAATCCATAATAAATCATACAAATCATGGGAAAAAAGGAAAAAAAATCAGTATTAATTCATGCACAAAAACCAACAAAATGTTTTTTTTTTATATAAAATCAAAGTAGGCCCATTTCTCCACCAAGTCCCTTGTGTTCCCCTTTGATAATTCATCACATTTCCATTTTTTAATTTCCAGTATTATAATAAAATACAGATCTAAAGCAGAAATATCTTGTTGCTGTAGAACTAAACGACATCTACAAATCCAGATCCAATATACAAAATGAGCAAACAAAATCCTAACCGTACCTATATATAACTGAGTAAATCGGGTATCAGGAATCCCAAAAAACAATAATGTAGAAGCTGGAGATATAGGTAACCTATTTTTCCATCTATTTTTAACAATATCCCAAAACTGAATAATATAAGGACAGGAATAGTGTAAATGATCTATCGTTTCTATTACTTCTACACAGCCCTCTCTTGGACAATACCTATCATACAACGCTTTATGCTTCTGGTTTCCTTTAAAATTTATTTTCTGATGAACCCCCAACCACACTGTGTCCAACATCTATTCAGGGATCTGGGGATCTGTAATATAAGCAGATATTGACTCCTGTTGGAAGCTTGGAAGACTTGAAAAAGGGTGTTCCTGAAACTGAACTGCCAATAATTCTTCGTACAAAAGCTTCCTAGAGAAGGTGTGTACCATATTATATCTTACTTCCTATTTAATAATCCAATCAAAGACCCCCTCTCATCTTTTTACTAAATGAGGACTCCTTTTATTTTTATGAAAAAAATACCCTTTTCCCATTCTAACAAGATCCCTTTAAGTAAAGAGAAACCGCATATACTCCATAACTGAGTAGTACCTTTTATCAAGGGTACTATATTTGTATATAAAAATACCATAAAAAAATAAAATAGGGTTCAACATATTCACCCCTCCATCTTTAACTTGTTTATATAATATATTCCTTTTAATAGGGTTTAGATGACTACCCCAAAAACAAGTAAGAAACACTCTAGATAAAGAAACTTCAAATTTTTTAGGTAACAAAAATAGCACTAATATATATAAAAATTGGGGTTAAAAAAGACTTAATCAGGAAAACCCTTTTCTTTTTCCCAACCTTCCATCTATTCCACCTACTCACCATCTCACTCCCCACAGATAATAATCTAGACCAATTATATTCCGCCATTCCCCTACTGCCAAAATAGACTCCTAGAATTTTACATGGATTTGTAGCTACCTCACAACCACCAATCACTCTTGGAGCATCCTGAAAACCCTTTAAATCTATACATTTCATTTTCCCAATATTCAAAGTAGCCCCTGAGGCTTTCCTCACCACCTGAATAAGATCCAGCGCAATAATCAGAGACTGTTGGTCCTGAATTAATAAACACATATCATTGGCATATGCCATTACTTTACAAACTGAAGAAAATCCCCCGGATAAACCTAAAATTCTAGGGGATTGCTGCAAAAGTCTCATAATTGGATCAATTAGAAATACATAAAGGAGGGGGCTCAAGGGACAACCTTGATGCACTCCTCTCAACACCTGAATTTTAGGACCCATAATACCATTATCAAAAGGAACCACATAAGCTAAACTATAGCAAACTTCTAACCAAATTACAAACTCTTTTGGAATCCCATATGCAAGTAAACAATCTCATAAAAAGGAATGAGATACCTTATCAAACGCTTTGGCTTGATCTAAACTGACTAAAAACCCAGAATTCTCCCCTATACTATTCCCTCCATCCCCTTCTACCACCTCCCTAAGTAAAAGCAAAGCGTCAGTAATTCTCCTTCCAGGAATGGAACAAAATTGAGTTGGACTAATCAGGTCTTCCATAACCATTGCTAATCTGTTACCTAATAATTTAGCAAATATCTTAAAATCAATATTTAACAAAGTAATATGATGCCAGTTAACCAAATCTGTAGGATCCCTGGATTTAAACAAAAAAAAATAATAGACCCTCATACATTTTGTTAGGTAAATAACACTCTTCTTGAAAAAATATATATACACATAACATTTCTACTGGAATAATCTCCCACAGTAATTTATATATTTCATTAGGTAAACCATCAGAACCCGGTGAAATCCCCTTGCGGAGACTCTTAATTACCCTATCCATTTCTAAGTTTGAAAAGGGAGATATCAGAATATCACAAAATTCTTCAGCAAGTTTTGGTAAAACTGCTGCCTGTAAGATTTGTGAAGTAAATTGAGAAAATTCCACTGGAGTGCCAAACATTTCTTTTAAATATTGAGCAATTGTCCTCATAATAGTACCATTATCTGTTGCCAAAGTTCCTTGTGGTGTTTTAGACCTTTAATCAATTTCCTCTCTCTACTCTTTTGACAACTGACAAAAGGATTAACACTTTCAGCTTTCCATTGAGTGCTGAAAGTTTGTTCTTTCTGAAGGGAACATAAACGGTCATACTGGTATGATCTCATCTTTTGTTTAAATACAGTAATCTCCTCTCTAAGATCCACCCCTTCCTCACATTGCCTTGATATCAACTCACCTAATTCATATCTAAATACTAAGTATTCCTTGTATTTCGATATAGCTTGAAACTTCTCCTGAAACTTAAAAAATTCTACAATAAGAATTTTTAAATCGTCCCAGCATAATCCTACATCATCATATAAAAATATCATAGAAACCTTATCACTTATCAATTCTTTAAAAGCAGACAAAATTTCAAGATTTTCTAATAAGGATACATTCAATCTCCAAAACCCTAAACCAGGTTCTCGTACCAGGGGATTGCAATATTTAACCCAATCAACATATGATCTGACGATTCTATGGGTAACAGAAAAATTTCAGAAACTTCCAATGTTTGTTTTAAAATTAAAAAATCAATGCAAGAGGAAAGGGTACCTTTAAAAAAGGTGGCTTTGCCAGAGCATATACTATTTCTCTGAAAATCTTTCAGTCCTGTTTGAAATATCAAGTTTTCCAAAAAGGTCTTATCACAGTATTGCTTTTCTCTATTTTCCTGAACTTGCAAATTTACATTGAAATCACCCCCCAAAAAAATCTGTCTGCTGATAAACAAGTAAGGCTGAATTTTTGTTAGCAATTCGATTCTTAAAGCCTTTGACTGTGGACCATAAACCATAATCAATCTACACAATAAGGAATTAATAACTACATCTAATAATAATGCCCTACCAGGAGCAATATCCACTAAGCGTAATACATGGACATTAGAAGAACAAAAACAGAAACCCACCCCACAACATGTTTCCATTCCTGTCGACCAGAAGGAAGAACCCCACCACCATTCTCTAGATGTTTGTGATGTTTCAAACAAGGTATGAAGTCTAGTGTCTTGCAACATAAACACATCAAAATGTAACTTTTGTAAAATACCGAAAGTTATTTTCTGTTTATATTCTGATTTAATACTATTGACATTTAAACATGCCACTTGTAAACTGATAGTGTCCAGGAGGTTTATTTATATTTTTCTTACTAGACCTAGTAACCCTTTTTTGTAACACCACATCTTGTGAGGACTGAACTTCTGAATCTGGGAGAACTTGGATTAAAATCTTCGGACCTTCCTCCATAGGGTCTTCCCTATCCACTTGCTCTCCCCATGAAGCAAAAGCTGAAAATATGTTAGAAAGAGGTAAAGGTGACAAGGGTAACTTTACATGCCCAGGGTTTGAACATTCCACCCTTTGTAAGTTTGTGGAGGGAATTCCTGGACTCCCTGGAGAAGAAACTTCCTGCAGGGCTAGTACATCCATGTGCTCCTGAAGGGAATAGATAACTGAACGAAACCCACCTAGGAGGACCATGGGGTTTAGAAATTTCTACTACTCTACACAGAAAGCTCTATCTTTATTATTAGCCAGAGCTAAAGGGGGACCAGACACTGTTTACCCATATGCAACCACTCCCTACTACCTCTAGAGGAAGGGACACTACTTCCACCCCTTCCTCTACGCTGAAGCGGAGGAGGATGTACAATAACATGTTCTGCCTCATGCCTATAAGGCCTCCGAGCTTGACAAAGAAACATCTCATGATCTGAAGATTCCTCTGAATTGTGGGAAGCCCATGGACATTCTTGAAAACCATGGTCTTCATCCCCTTCAAAGATTACAGGTTGGGGGGGCTGTGCATTGGGCAGCAGAATGACCCAATACCCCACAATGAAAACATTTTATACTATCACAGTCATTGTTCAAATGTGTTAAATCACCACATCTATAACAGCTTTTAGGCTGTCCTGCATAAAACAATATACCCCTGTTCCTCCCCTAAAAAAATGAACTTGGCAAATGTTGAATCCCCCTATCAGTTTGTTTTAATTGAACCCGAAAGTTCCATCCTCCATTCCAAAATCCATTCTCATCCATGATTGGTCTAGGATATTCAAAATTAGTACATCTTTTTTCTAACCAAAATTTAATGTTATTTACATCTACCCCCTCATTCCTAAACAACACTGTTATAGTTTTAATAGTGGGTTTATTTATGGGGATTGCCAAGAATTCTTTCCAGTCTTCTAAGTCTTTCTGTTCATAATATAGCTTTCAAAATTTATCTAAAAGTACCATCGAGCAGAAGCTAACATTGTAGTTCCTATCCCCCGGTGCATGAATAAATGCATACACATCCATAGGGGTAAACCCCATCTGATCTTTAATAAGGGTTTTCCCCACCTAGAACCTATCAGGAATAATTGGAGCCTTCCCAACATATCTGATTCGGACTAAGAATCTCCTTTTGGCTGCTTCTTCAGGCTTACGAAAAAGCCCAGCATATGTCTTAGAACTTCCCCGATCTTGCACAGCAGGCAACGCTTCTCTAGCAATGCTACAGTCGATTCTCTGCCAGTCTTTTGCTTTAAACCTTCCCCCTTTTCTCCTACCTTCTCCATAGTGGTAGCTAGGAAGTCCTCTTGAACATTCTCTTGCTGAGAACAAACTCTTAGAACCACAGATTCCTGGCAATCCAGCGAAGGGGAAAACGCGTCTGACACAGCATCTAAACCTAGAGCCTCCTTATCGAAATGTGCAGATGTAGTAGAAACTTAAGGGACTTAGCCTTTTGTCCATCTATACTGCTAAGTTGTATCCCTGGGCTATCTGGAGAACCCAGAATCAGTACCAAAGGATCTGGAACCCAACAATTCCCTTTGTATAGCCATCCTGCTCTTTGTAAAGCATCCTCCGGAGACCAGTCTGTTGCCACTTCAGGTAACTAATTTTCATTCATCAAAACCACACAATTACTGTCCACATTTCCCTCAGGGACAGTATCAGCACTTGTAGGAAAACGTTTGCTAGTACCTAATATGGGACTAGCTACCGACCGTTTCCTTTTTTTCCTTTCTTCCTCCAATCTGGATCTGCTTTGGTTATATTCTTGTTCTGCAGTAGAAATTAGAGCCAATAATTGAGTTTTCTTTACCTCCAGTTCTTCTTGGAGTTTAATTTCTTCAGTGTTTAGATCATAAACAGCATCAGGCAAAAAAGGTTGCTCCATACATGTCTCCGGTATTACTTCTGGTAGCAAATTCATAGCTAAGATAGCACTTTCTTCAGGCCAGGTGTATGTGTCCTCTGGAGCTCCAAAAACCTGACTGTCCCCGTCCATGGTCTGGGACATACTGAGCTTCTCCACACTCTCCTGCAGTGCTACAGTGCCCTCTGCCGCAAGAGTAGGGGAATTTCCCAGGTGTACTGGCCAAATTTCCCTCATTCACTAAAAATACCACCAACAGCTTAATCTGGTTCAAGGTCAGTTGGCATTCATCTGTATCCCCTTCCCTGGGTCATGCCTGAAAATAGACAGGATTTATCTAGTGCACTTACCCGGTCAATAAAAACTAAATAAATAAATAAGGATTTGACGCTGCATTTTGGTATGGTACTAGTCAGTCTGTGCACTGCTGAGGTGGTTTTAGCATCAACCCATTGGGAAAAAACCCTTGATTGGGCAAAGGAGTTTTCCATTTTGGGTCATCTCCTATCCCCCCTAACTAAATGAGATGATTTCAATAGGAATTAGCTTACAGGCCAGATGTTTTCTTATGACAGAGGTGGGATGTGGGATGTGCCAAAGGGTAAGAACACTGTACACAGCTAGATGATGACCACCCCTTCAGAAAAGGGTCATGAAGACTGGCACCTGCTGACACTGAAGATGTCATATGACACTTGCAAGAATTCTTGGCAGCAAGGATCATAAAGGAGACTCAGAGCCCCTATGCTTCACCTGTAGAGGTGGCCTGAAAGGAGACTGGTGCCATAAGAATGTGCATCGACTATTGCACCCTTAATCAAAGGACTGTAGCCAACCAATACACCATGCCTTGAGTGCAAGATGCCCTGGACAGCCTCAGAGGGAGTAGATGTTTCTCCATGCCAGACTTGCACAGTGGATACTATCAAATACTGATTGTTGAGGAAGACAAGGAAAAGAACACCGTTATCTGTCCTCTTGGGTTTTATCAATTTAAACTTATGCTGCAAGGGATATTCTTTTGCCCTGGCAACTTTCCAGTGTATAATGGAGAAGGTGGTAGGGTTATGAATATCCTTGAGGTCTTAGTTTACTTGGATGACCTTATAGTGTTTGGGAGGACACTGGAGTACTTGAAGGGAAGGTCAACTAATAAAGGTGCTGAACCAACTGAAGGAACATAGTCTAAAGCTGTCCCTGGACAAGTGTCAGTTCTGTCAGACTGTTATCAAATATGTTGGGCACATTGTATTGGAGAATGGAATCGGTACCGACCCAGCAACATTGGAAGCCTTCACAACCTGGCCAACACCCAACAATTTAAAAATGCTTTAGTCTTTCTAGAAGTTCTGCAGAAAATATAGGAGATCTGTGAAAGACTACTCCTCCATGATGAGGCCATTGAACAACTTGACTCAAGGATATCCTTGAACCCAAAAGACTAAAGGTTATGAAACCAAATAGAAACACCATTGGAATACTACAGGATCAATGAACCTTTTGGTGACAGATGTATTGCAGGCTGTGAACATTTTTTTCAAGAGATCATTCAACACTTGATGGTGGCTCATTTATTGGCTTTTGTTGACTATACCAAGCTGTGTACCCTTCACAATGATGCCAGCAAGAAAGGATTGGGTGCTATACCTTAACAAGAGCAAGAAAATGATATGAAACTAGTTGCCTATGCCAGCTGCATTATAAGTCCATCTGAAAAGAACTACCAAGTCCATAAGTTTGAGTCCCTTGCACTGAAGTGGACAGTGACTGATCAAGTCTAGGAATATCTTTATGGAGCCAGGTTCATTGAATTAACAGAGACTACCCCACTTACTTTAGTGCAAATTACCGCAATGCTTGATGCCACTATGCATAGATGGATCTCTGCTCTATCTGCTCACAACTTATGTTTGCAATATCATCTGGGATTGAACAATATTGCTGTAGATGTCCTGTCCACATGAGCACATCCTACTCTGCCCACAGAGGGGCCATGTACCTATGTACTGTATGTAATGATGGGGTGAATGCAATCTGCCATGTAATGATGCTTGATGAAAGGCCTGTTGTCACCAACCTGGAAAGGACTGCTGACTTGCTTGGAGTGCATCCTCATGCCGCACTGAAGGTGTACACCCACTTTGCCATACCACAGAATACTTATTTGCCTCACTTAAGACCTGCAGATGTAAGACGTGCATGGTGAACAGATTCCACTCTATGGGACTTCATTCTAGCCAGAGATAAGAGCTTGGCTTCCACTCAAATAAAATCTGATCTTTCAGATGTGCCAATTCCCCTGAGGGAGTGGGGCAAACTTTCACTAATGAATGGACTGTTGTTTTGACTCACAAAAATGCAAAAACCTTTCCCCAAAAAGCCACTTTTTGTGATCACTTCATGTGGACATGGGACACCTGGGGATTGATCAAATTCTGGGTCTCAACCCAAGGCTAATTCTACTGGCCACACATGGCTATTGAGTTAGAGAGATATTGTATCTGTAGCAAATAGCGCATCACCCATAAAACTCTTCTCAAGAGGGGGCCTCCACTTGTAAGCACCCACCAAGGAACCGATTGACCTGGTTTACATAGACTTACTTTCCCTTGAACCTGACTAAAAGAGGTCAGTAACATTCTGTTGATGACAGATCACAACAGCCATTATGCATAAGCATTCCCAACAAAGAAAAACAGAAGACAACCACCATGGCTAAATTTTTGTGTGAAAAGGGCTTTGTGCATTATAGCTTTCCCAGCTGCCTTCAATCCGACCAAGGGAGAGACTTTGAGATTTGTGTCATCAAAGAACTTACCAGCATTATGGATATCAAAAAGTCCTGCACCACTCTTTATCATCCACAGGGCAATCCTGAGCCAGAGAAATTCAATAGAACACTGCTTAATATGTTGGGGACACTGGTTCCTACAAAAAAGCTGCACTGGAACCAATAGGTGTATTTTTAAGTCCACGCCTACAACTGTACTGAAAATGATTCAACTGGATTCTCATTAGAGATTGATGAAGTCAGTAAAATTCACTCCATGAATGAATTCATGAATGTTGCAGAATTAGAGAAGTGCAATTCATGAAATTCGCAAAATTCATGGAGCATGGCTCCACCGTGAAGTGTGGAATTTCACAAGTGAAATTCCACACTTCATGGCAAAAACTTCCCTGGTGTCTGCTAGTGGGCACCCCTGCCAATCACTACATGGTGTAAAATTTAATTAATTAAATCCCTGGTATCTAGTGGTCCTGCCCCCCCTCCCCACCGATCACCAGCCCCAATGTACAAATAAATTATTTATTAAATCCCTTGTGTCTAGTGGTCCTCCTTCCCTCGCCAGTCACTGGCCCCAGTGTAAAAATAATTATTTATTAAATCCCTAGTGTCCAGTGGTTCATCCCCCTCACTGATTGCCAGCCCCAATGTAAAAATAAATTATTTATGAAATCCCTGGTGTGTAGTGGTGCCCCACCAATTGCCAGCCTCAATGCAAAAATAGATTAGTATTAGTTAGATCCCTGGTGTTGATTGGACTCCCCACCCCATGAGGTAATGACCCACCACCCCTTCCCCCCACCTCTACCTCGAGTATGTGACCAACACAGCCCTCCACTCTCTACCATGGTTGGTTACTCGATCGAGCTGGAAATGAATGAGCTTACGCTTGTATAAGCACATGCTCATTCATTCCAGCTCAGCGGGAAACCAGCTGTGGTGGAGAGAGGGATGGCTGTGCTGGTCACCTGCTCAGGTGGGGGACTACCTGATGGGGTGGGGGACCACTAGAAACTAGGGATTTTAATAAATAATTACATTGTGGCTGGTGATCGGGGGGACAGGACCACTAGACACCAGCTACTGAATTAATTAAATTTTACATCGGGCAGCAATAAGTGGGGGAGGTGGAAGGACACTAAGTACCAGGGATTGGAAAAAAATAATTTATTTTTTCATTGGGCCAGTGACTGGTGCTATGGGAGGAGCACTAGACACTATGGATTAGCCATTTCTATATTCTCCTTGGTTTGAGTTTTTTAAGTGCAATTTTGCACTTAAAAGAAAACAAAATCAAGGGGAAGTTACAAATGGGGAATTTTCATTACACAGAACAACTTCGCAAAATGATCCATGGTGGTGAATTTGGTGACTTTGCTCTTATTCTCACCCTACTTTCTAATGTTTAGATGGAAAGCCAGACTCCCAGCAGGCTTATGTTTTAGGGTATCAGCTGATGGTGCCTTGCCAGAGACATACCTAGACTACGTCAATAGGTTATGTGCGCAACTGAAAGAGACCTACAGGATGATCCCAAAACAGCTAGGAAGTCCAAACTATTCAGCAAGACCAGATATGACAAAAGAGTCCAAGAGGATGCTCTCCAGCCTGGAGACCAAGTAGTTATCCAGAACCTGGAGATCCAAAGCAATCATAAGATTCAGGACTGATGGAAACAGAATCCCAATGTAATTGTGGAGCAGCTTCCAAAACTGACAACTTATCATTAGAGAATGGAAAGAGGAAATGCTATTGTCAAAACTTTGTATCAACACCACCATTTGCCAGTTGTTCAACTGTTGCCTGAACCAGTCAGCCCAGTACCTCTATCACTGCCAAGGAGACCTGCCACCAGTAATGAGACCCAGACAAGGAGGAACCGTATGCCACTACCTGAATTGCCTGTTGCACCCCCTGGTGACTCAGTCTAATGTGGTCTACAGTAGCTCTGAGGATGAGGAACTCTAAAGTTGTCCAATAACATGTGAATATTTTCCTGCATCATTCTCTATGGAACTTCACCCTTTAGCACCTGGAAGAAGTAATGTGAGTCATTCTAGCCCACTTACTCGAACAGTAGCACCCTTTGTTATGATTGAATTTGGGCCCACAGCCATGAACTTTTCTCCCATCACATTGGATATTGGGATCCCAGTAACAGAACCACTTCAAAACACTGAACAACTTGAACCCATTCTGGCATAGCACAGGAACCATCAGTGATCCTGATCAAATCATTGTAGAGGAATTTGTGGCACCCAGAATTCCAGAAGAGAAGCCAAATATCCAATTAAACTCACAATGTCCCTGGTGTCCCCTGTGACATCTTCATAAATGTGATGCATAAAAGTATCTCTCTATTGACATGCCCACTATTGATACCCCTTGTACTGCTCTCAAGCCATTTTTGGAGGTTTCATTGTTTACCATTGTGGTTACATTCTAATACCAATGTTTTCCCTATGTTCTGTGATGTACACTGCTGCTATGAATGTTACTAAGACACAAGCTATGCTCTTTGGCTCAGCCCCAAGATTCAAAATGTGCCATACCCCCTTGGCAGACAGTGGAATGGATGGATCCTGCCTCATCACGGTCTCCTCATCCAGTGATCACACTAGACACATCACTGGGCTTTTCAGAGCACATCACTGCGGCATGTAAAACAGTGAATACTAGGCTGGAACTTTCTTTCAAAATCCAAGACAAACCTACCCTGAGATCCCATATTGTCATTGCCCATGACATTTTACTACCCAAACTGACCCATGGGATGGCAGTATATTTCTCTGTATCCAAGGCTGTCCTCCAAAAGTTGGATGTGGCCTAAATAATATCTGTAGGTTTGCCCTGGCCACCAACAAGTAAACACACCATTGCACATTCTATTCTAAATTTTTCTGGCTTCCACAACCTGCCATGGATAAACTCATTTTGGGTTGTGTGTTTTTTTAATGTGGTGACCAAACAGGCCCTCTCATCTAATACCAGGCAGCATCTCCTACACACTCAGGTTCAGTGTCCCTGGTTCTTTAACTATCCTCAATACCAAATCCAAATTAGGTGAGTTGTCCTTCTCCTATTCTACCCAAAACTGTGGAATCTCATCCCAGCCTTGGTCTGACTGATCTTCTAGTCTAGCTTTCAAGTGTCCGTATCACTACCTCCTTTCAAAGGTCTCTGCATGTAATTGTTTATAATCTGCCTTGGATCAGTAGTATATCTCTACACTGTTTCACTTGCTAATATTACTGATCATAAATTCAAACCTCTGAGCTTGACATTATACTTGGAACCTCTGCTAAGATTGTGTTTGTGTTGTACTGTTGTTGTTTTTTTATTTCCCTTTACCCCTTACTATGTCTCCCAGTTATTGCATTTTGTATTTTTGTTCTTTCACGTGTTCCTATTTCTACAGATATTCAGTTGTTTATGTTACTCTTTATGCTGTATAATGCTTCTTTT
This sequence comes from Neoceratodus forsteri, assembly GCA_016271365.2. Lineage (NCBI taxonomy): Eukaryota > Metazoa > Chordata > Ceratodontiformes > Ceratodontidae > Neoceratodus > Neoceratodus forsteri. The sequence continues at coordinate 952,763,008 of CM028129.1, read as the reverse complement.
TACCTCCTGTTTTTGTGATTCTTCCGAGTCATGCCCGAAAATAGGCAAACATATTGTCTACTGTACCTACTTGGTAAATGAAATATAAATAAATTAAATAAATAAACATATCATTCAGATAGGATGTAGGCAAAATTACAGGTGACCCCCTTTAATAACTCATTTCTCTAGAGCAAAAAAAAATGCAGTAATAACCCAAAATTGAGTTATTATGGCATTTTTTACAGAATCACATTTACAGTGTTAAAATAATCCAGCAGTAATTTGCACTGAACATGTCTCAAGTGCTACTGACAGTTTCTCCCTCGCGAACACCTGTTTTCAAAATAGTTCAACATTAGCTTGCTCTCACCTCATATCTGAGAATTCCCTACAAGCAGTTATTTAATGAGTCCTGTCGTAGATGCACCGGCACCTCAGTAGTCAAACGTTGAGTCCACACCTGTATCAAATGCAACATTTTTCCATGATCCCTAACCTTGGCTTATCCTTTTAACCCCATAGATCTCCATAGCAATGACCCATGTTGCCGTGACAACTCCACTTAGATCCTCAATCAGTTCTCCAACGGAAATTTTCCTTATCTGAAAAAAATACTTCAAACAGACTTTGCAATTTCAAAAGTTTAATTTGCACATAGTTAGCATTGTGTTTTTCCAGTTAGCTGTCTGAGCTGTGATTTTCCAGTTTGCTGTTGTCTTTCTCGCCAACATAGCGAAGTCCTCATCAGCATGTGAATAAGTTCTTCTGCAGTTCAATGTTTAAAAAAACAGTTGCAACAAAAAATAAAGAGATTTCTGCCTAATGTTACTGTGGTTTATCTTTCACTACTAAACATGGTGTTTCAAAATAAATTATCAAAACATTAGCAATACTCTTGTTCTATTTCTTTAACTATTTTAACAGCAATTACCAGCAATTATACAAAATAATAGCCAAGTGATTGCCTATGACAATTTTTTTCACACCCTTGGTGTTTGATGACTGCATGAACCTCTTGAGTTTTGCTCTTGAGGTTTATGGGTCATCAAACACCTCGGGTGTGAAAAAAATAGTCATATCACACACTTGCTTATCTATTATTCTCTATGTATTAGCCAGAAATGTTTAGATAGGACTCAGGTGTATTAGACACCCTGTGTTGTGCTGTGTTACAATGTTTGATCTTTAGGCCTTGATGAAGATGCCAAGGATTTCAGTAAGGGAAATATGTAATCCTCTTCTAAAAGAGGGCCCGGAGAACTGCTGCCACCTTCCCCATCACCACTCCTTCACCCCACTCCCAGTCCAGACAAGAGCTATGGACCGGGGCTGGGGCTGGACTGGACACTTTCATTTGTTCTGTGAGCTTCTTCTGTGCCCTTCTCACCATGGCCAGTGTGCAGCCACCTCTTTTTGCTCAACTGGCCTCTAGACTGCCTTCAGTGTCAGGAAGCCCATAGCAAGGATGTTGTTCAGTTTCCACATACAAACAGAAGAGAGAAAGAAGTAAATGCCTCAGTTGGGACTTGAACCCAGGCCACCCAGAATACAGTTCTGATTGTGCTACCAGCTGCACCACCAAGGCAAAAGGAAACTGTCCCCAAGCACATTACTCATTCTCAAATGCACAACTCGGTGGCTACACAAATAATTACTTATTACAATCACACACGAATGCAGTGTTCACATTTTACAGACCACATACAAACAGATGAGAGAAAAAATTAAGTGCCTCAGCTGGGACTTGACCCCAGGCCACCCGGAATACTGTTCTGATTGCACTACCAGCTGCACCACTTAAGCAACTGGAAACTGGGCTGTATTCTGGGCAGCCTGGGTTCAAATCCCAGCTGAGGCACTTACTTCTTTCTCTCATCTGTTTGTATGTGGTCCATAAAATATGCACACCACACTCATGTGTGATTGTTCACTTTCCAGCCGCTCTTGAAGCAGCACAAAGTGCAAAACTGCTCTTCCCTAGGTAGTACAAACTTTGCAGACTAGTTGAGCTCTGCAAAAAAAACCTCAATTAGTACATTCTTTTCATGTGACATCTATCTGGGGCTCATCTCTTCAAAACAGAACAGAATTGAAAGTTGGTTCAGGACTTTTATTCATGTTTTTCCCTTGTAAGTGACACCCACAGAGAATCAGGAGTTTAGCATAATGAATAATGCATGAGATGCTAGTCACAGATATTGGATCTCTGGATTTCTAAACAAGGGGAGGCATCTGAAAACAGAACAGGATTGTCTGTAACAAAATCTCCTAGGAGAGGAGAGGAGAGGAGAGGAGAGCATTGGTGAATAGCTCTCTCCTGCTATTCCCGTCTAAGTAAAAAGCTTTTCTAAAACAGAATTGAGACCCCAAAAATAGGGGACTGATGCAGCTAGAGTGCCAAGTCTTGGCTCTAGTATCAAATTAGAGCAGGGGTTGCCTTGAAAGCTGCTCTACATCTGGGAAGATGGTAAGCCACTACTTTTTGCTGCTGATAAGATTTTACTCTGAGAGGGATCAAACCAGCTAAGGTCCAGAGTGACTGCCAACCTATTGGGGTGGGTGAACGCAAGTCCTCATGTGAGGTGAAGAGGACCATCATCATCTGGAGCATAACAGCCCACACCCCACACCCCACAGCACAAGAAATGTGTTGGGTCCACCACACCTGTAACCAGCTTACAGAACAGAGTTCCCATCATCCAAAGTCATCACGGACTGCATCCTTCACCATCCAGAAGTGTGTTGGGTCCACTGCACCTGTACCCAGCCTAAAGAAAAGATAATCCATCCATCTTCTGCTTAACCAGGTGAGATGTCCCCACGGAACCAGCACCAGCCTGTCATCTAAAGGTCATGAGTACTGGGCTTTACCCATATAATTTATCAATCTTATTGTTTGCCTAGCTAGACACTTTCTGGGCATTCCTGCATACCCATAGAATCAAACCCACAACTACAGCTTATAGTCAGGAGCAATTGGTTTGCTGTCAATCTAATTTTGTAGTTTGCCCATCTGCAGCTGCAGCCAACAAGCAAATTTACATGGTGCAACTTTGAGGTCCAAGTGTAACAGCCCAGCAACTCTGCATCTGTGTGCACACTTGAACTATAATTGGGAGTTCCCAGAGGAAATGTGGGGTTAAGTGGTGCACCAGTGGGCAGATAGTTACTGAAACATGCCTTACAGTGGCTTTGAATGCAAACTGCCATCTTGGTTTATTTTTCTACCTTTGCTTCCCTTGTCCCCTACCTTGATCTCTAACCCTAAAATAAACCCATTGGTTATGTATTTGCAACTATAGATGTATTTTGCCACTGTTGCCTTACAGTTTATTTGCATGATTAGAATGATATGAGGGGAGGTGATTGTCTTATTATGTTCACTGCATCAGAAGGTGGGGTTGTATTTATTTCCTGTGGGGAAGCACCCTGGCAGCTCTCTGTCATAAGGATCCCCATAGGTGGAGGCACCATGCCACTTTCCAAACCCATTTCTAACCAGGAACCCAGGTGCCATTCACATAAAGGCACAATAGACTTTTCCCTTTACCATCTCCATGCGTAGTCAGCACACTTTATGGGTAGGAGTGGTTGCACCCACATTTCAACTGCACAAGCTTGTTCCTCACCCAGCAACCCATCACGTCGGTAAGCATTTGGGCCCATTAGCTTGCCACCTGTTTTGTTCCAGACTACAGGAATAGCTACATGGTTGTGTGATTAAAGGATACTCAGAAACTACACTGTACAGTACATCATGTCCTCTGCTACCTCAGCCAACCATTGTCTGAATGAATAGGAGCTTGTGCTCATAGTGGTAAGCTGATTACTGTGACAAAATGCTGCTTCCTGTTTATTTAGATGGTGGCCGTCTGAAATGGTTGAGGAGACTGTGTGCCATTACCAGTCCCTTTCTTTTCACTTATATCCAAAGGCTGTGTGTGTGTGCGTGTGTGTGTGTTTGGGGAGGAGCTCACCACATGCAAGAATGAGGACAATGCTGGAGCATGCTATATATGATAATGGTGGTTTCTACACTACCTTAATTTGGGATGTTGCATTGTATAACAACATGCCACTAATGCAATATAGCCCTAACCATTAAGCTAGTGTCAAGTCCAAGCAGCCATTGTTAGCTGTAACACACTGTTGTTTCTTTTTGTTTTTGTGTAACCCCTAGGTGGAGCTATCTTAAGGGTTACTACCCCTGCCTATACTTTGGACAACAGGTTGAAGGGCCTCAGTTCAAACTTAACAATTACCAGGATTTCCCTGCCATCAGTAATCGCAATATTTTGGTGCCTACACCCACAGTAATATATGTGGGGTATCTACCTAAACTGGTATAGCCCTCTGGGAAGCTATAACCACTCACAAGCCCACCTAGTGACCATGTACCTTGTGATGGGGAACAGCCTGGTACAGCAGTTAACACACAGTTAGTAATAAAAATTAATAATATGTACACATCCCTTGCACTTACCACCAGGGTCTGGTCTTCAGTATACACCCTGGAATCCCTGTAATACAGTATTTAAAACAGGCATGCACTTTTAAATAGGTTTCCCCCAGACACATTAACCTTTATCCAGACAATGAAATATTCATGAGGCAATGTAACAGTGAAACAAACCAATTGATTTATTAAGGGGGATTTGAACAAGGAAAGGGGCAAATCTAGATGAATGATTACTATACTGAATTTAAGCCAGGGCACTTTGCATGCATGTATTCAGTCCCACTATACAGTTTGCAGTAGCTGGATACTGAGACTGTTGGTGGCTAGCCTAAACATTGCCCAGGGTTGCAGCTGTTGTTGGGACACTTGATGGAAGGAAAGGCAGTTAAACATGCAATAACAAAGACCTTGGCTATTTGTATCCTTAGCCGGTTGGCCCTGTCCAAGGTAACCCTGTAATACACAAACAAAATCAGATGATACCACAAAATGATTAAAAGAACTGCTGCAGGGAGCTAACCTGAATTTACTCACAACACCAGTTGGTAGAAATTGGACTGGCAATACAAAGACCTGTTGCAGAGCACCGAAGAGCATGGGGAAGCTAGGCCTGCATAATTCACTTCCGCTTCACGGCCTTTACCTCCAGGTGGCCACAACCTGTGATTCCTTGCTGCACAGGGACAGGATTCCTGAAGCTGGTCTCTCAATGAGAAAACAGTAACTGGTGCAAGAAGAGGCAGCTTGGGTCAGGTTTGGCATGAGCCCAAGGCTGGATAAACACTTCTGGCAAAGTTCAGTTTATTTGCTGGTGACCCCTCCAGCTGTCACTGGTAAAGGTATTTATTTATTTTTTTAATTATTTGTTAAGAAATCAGAAATACACATCAAAAATAACAGGACAAGTAGACAATATTTTAATAAGAATACATATCCAGAAGCAAATGATTTGATACCTTTTATTGGACCAGCATAGATTAACTACACTATTTGTTTGTCAACAACAATACATTACATGCACAAGCTGTACAAGTGAGTGGCCAAGCTGGTGTTGTCTTGGTTGCAGAGCAGCTTATTAGGCAGAGGAACAGTACACCAGGCATTGTACAATGTACGCCTAGGAAAGTTACATAAGAAGTTACTGGGACTGAGAGCAACAATAGATTTGAAAGAAATGGGTAAGAGGTGGATAGCAGCTCGGAAGCATTGGCAGGAGGGGGAGGGTGGGAATAGGGGATGAAATGGGCTAGGAGGAAGGGAAGAGAGAAGTTGAAAGGTTTAAGGGGGGTAGGAGTAGGTGGGGAGGGGAGGATGCAGGAGATAGCAGAAACTGAGTGGGGAGGGAATAAGGGGTGGATGGGTGTGTCAGGAGGTCTAAACCTCACTTTCAGGTTCTTGGCAATATTGGGAATGCAAGTAATCACAGACATGTTGCATAAGAGTAATAAACTTGTTTATTACTACCAAAAAGGATAAAATCACAGTTGCCCTAAGCAGTTCATACCAATTAGAACCGGGAGCCAGTGCTAAGCTTTCCCTATACCTCGAGGTTTCTTTGTGTCTCTTGGGATCTCCGAGGTACAAGACTAGTCTATCACATTATATACCTATGATAATTACTATGGTTACTGTAAGATAGAAACATTTCTAGTTACAGAGATGAGCCCTATTGGCTAAATTAGAGGAGGCTCCACGGTCCAAGATAACATTATACAATTTTGTAGTAGTCATCAGTTTGTGAAACAAAAGAGTTCTTATACAGAGTCTTACATAACTCAGTGTAGTAGTACAAATCACCAAAAGGTGGCAATGCTGACTTACATATCATAATTATTCCAAGGACACAGATGCCTTGGCATCTTATAAGATATACACAGAAAATACATAGGAGAATATATGTATTAGCAAGCAAAGTGTATTACAACAATATGCATACGTATCCTGACATCTACTCTTGTACGATAGATGCCCTTAGCCCTATATGTTAGTATAACATATGCTTAAGCACTACCTGTCTAAGGTGTACCTCTGAGGGTACCAATTAGGGTGCAGGGACCTCGTGTAACAGGTGTGAAGAAGTGTTGCAGGGAATAAGGGGAGGTTATGGGAGTGTCATAGGGTAGATGTACAGTGGGAGAGGGATAGCTGTACTGAAAGGTTATAATACTAAGGATTAATCAAAGTTAAGGGATGGACAGTAATACAACAGGGGTAGGGGAAGGGACAGGGAGGGAGGGAGAGGGTGGGAGGTGGGAACAGTGAGGGGAGAAGATAGAAAGCAGTTAAGTGAAGCAATCACAGGAAGCACTGGCTACAAGTTGCTGGCGTAGTTTGCACTTAAAAGCGTTGAATGTGGCAGTGTTCATGACTTCCACTGGAAGAGAATTAAACCAGTTTGAGGCTCTAACTGTAAAGGATTGCTGTCCTTGTGTAGTCCAGCAGTGTGGGACAGAAAATGTTAAACTTTCTGAACTTCTGATGAGGCAGGGAACACAGTAAGGCGTGAGTATCTTCCGAATCCCTGGGGGCAAGAGACCTAGTGAGGTCTTTTTTGCTAAGATGCAGGTCTGGTATTTTACTTTGCTTGACAGTTGAAGCCAATTGGCCTGTTCATAAATATCACAGATGTGAGAGAGGTGTGTGGCAGAAGTGAGGAGTCGGCAAGCCTTGTTGAGGGGTAAGGCAAAGCGACATAGCACAGTGTCCATGGCTGATCAGTAGATTATGAGCCCATCAGCACTTCAGATAAGTCATTTTTTGGATGTATTTTACATCCAAAAATCAGCTAAAAACATCCAGAAATGCACTATCTGGAGTCAATTGATGTCAGTAATACTTATGTAGTTTAATGCTGACGCCTGGTTTTTATAGTGTGGACGTCACGTCATCATTTTTTTTACTCAGTTTTGGAGTAGTCTAGCCCGCCTACTGTGGAGACGACAAAAATAATTTTTTTTCAGTGCAGTCCTGTCCATCTGCTGCACACGCACCATCCAAAATGGGCCAATAATACTCCTTCTGGCTCCTGTGACGGTGTAGCGTGCCAACTTGTATATGCAAAATGCACTAATAATGATGGATGATTGAGTAAGGAGGAGGAGTTGGGAGCTGCTTTGCTGGTGGTGCTTGCTAAGTTTAACCGTGATGCAATGCACCACGAGTTGGCGGGGAGAGTGTGCTGTGTGCCACCAGCAGTCCGCGCAGAGGAGGAAAAAGGAAGCTCTGTGGCTGCACAGAGATTGACCGTATTCGATCATCGGTGTGCATCTTGTCCCATAAGCGCGTATTCTAAAAAATATAGTCAGTTTACTATCAGACAGAGATCTGATCTGTCTGTGTCATCCTGGTCCACTTTTACTGTAGAGACAGTAGAGACGAGTAGAGGCCAAGAGCAGGCTGGAGACCCCGTGTGGTGCCCAATCCCATCGTCCCTGAGCGGCAGTATGATAGTAGTACCACACAACCTCGCAACTGAAGCCGGACCAACGGTGAGGCCCCTGGAGCTGAGGAGGAGAGGGCTCGGAGCCACCTGAGGGGACAGCCAGTCAGGAACAACAGCGGAGGATCGAGATCAGAAGTGCTCCGTGCATAAAAAAAAATGCTAGCTCAGCCTGGGTGAGGCCTAGTTGGAGCCATGACTCACGAGTGCCATAGTGGTGGACAGAGAATGGACGACCAATGCCTGCAGCAGCAGCCAGTCAGTCCTCAGAGGTGGGTGGCATTTAAAATTTAAATTTAAAAGCTTTAAGTTAAGCTAAAGGATTGTGTGGGTGGTGGGGGTGTATTTAGATTAGGATGGGGTCGAGGGGACACACACCACCAGTAGGTTGCAAGGGAAGGCTCAGGAGGCTGAGCAGCAGACTAATGGTGTTGGCCGTGTGCTGTAAAGGGATCGGGGAGGAGGAAGTGGTGGGTCGGGCGACTTGAGACACACTGGGTGGGGTAGGGAGGAGGTTGGTTTAGGCAGGCGGCGGCCTACAAGTGGCCGGACTCTCCGGGTGGTGGTTCCGTGGTTGGTAAGTGTCCTCCCGGCCGGCCAGCGGCACAGCAAAGCACCAGGCAGCAGAGTAGCCAGGCAGCAGGTCAGTTGGAGCCTCAGAGGAGCGAGGTGAGTAGCAAAGGAGTTCAGTGGAGAGCAGCCATCAGCACAGTCAGCCAGCATCTTCCCCAGCAAAGGTAGGCAGCTGCTGGCAGCTAGGACATTGTTTCTTATTTGACCTTACCCTTAATCCAGGAACACTAGTCTGTACAAATACCTCAGGATGAATTAAGAAAGACCGCCATTTTTGCAGTTCCTTACATCATGGTCTTTGTGGGTTGGGGTTTATCAGAGCAGGTGCCCACTTCCCAGCATATAATTTAAAATGCAAATTTGTCAGCAATCCCACCAAAGCAACATCAGTGGGGTCAGCAACACTGGGTACACAGGAACTTTATAAGGGAGCTTCCTAGATTGGTTAAATAAATAATGTACACCGGGGGTTTGTAAGTTCAGATCAGTAAGGCCACAAGTCCATCAAAATTTGCGAACAATCCTCCTTAGCTATGGTGCAGTTTTTTTTTCCTCTCTGTTGCTGCTATGAGTGGTTTACATGTCAGGGAAGGGGGATCCACAAGCAGAGGGGTTTCATATATATATAGTGTTAGTCCTTGCTGGGTTTGTCATTATTTAATTTGGGAGGCTTCAGGGCCTGAATTGTATAAGGGTTTGTAATTGGCCCATTGGCCTCAAAGCTGGTTGGCCTTAACTTGACAAGCTGTTCAGAATGTACTTTTAGCAGGTGGGCTGGATTAATTTTTCTGTACCGAATTGTATATACTTCATCTTTGGCCAACTAAATGTATTTTGCCTCCATATTTCCCCTTTTCCTCTTTTTCTTCTGTACCCTGTTGTAACCTTGGAAAAAAGGAAATAATAAAAATTGCAATTTAAAAAAAAGATATGGGAACAATAATAACTGACAAAGCATGCCATACTTGTCCCCTGTTGATGCTGTCCTGCATGGCTGTAGGTAATACCCTTCCATATTTTCAAATTCAGAAATGTGACTTGGTATGTGTTCAAGAGACTAGCATGAAATCTACTAGCATGAAGTTACTATCTGGATGGTTTTCTAAAAAGTACATCTCGCTGGTGTCTGATAGATGTGTACAGAGATGCAATGTCGATCGCTACCCAGACATAGCTCTCCTCCAGACATGTTGTCTAAAGGTGTCCACTCCTGAAGCATGTTCAGGTCCTACCCTTCCCCCCGGAGTCTCAACACTGCTGCAGATTTTAGTATCATCTGCAAAAATGGATACCTTCCCCTCTAGCCCCTCTGCAATGTCACTTATGAAGACATTAATCACAGCACGGATCCCTGTGGCACCCTGCTGGTCACCCCCCTCTCCATGGATTGAACACCATTCACCACCACCCTCTGTGACTGTGTCCTGTCAGTCAACCAGTTTAATTTCTGATCCAGTTTGCCACCTTGGGGCCCACTCCCAGGCTGCCCAACTTATTTACCAACCTCCTATGGGACAGTTTTGAAAACCTTGCTGAAATCTAGTAGTCGTCCAGAAAAACCAAAAGCTGGGAGCTCAGGACTACATTCCAATATATTCACTCAGTCGCTGATTCATATATTTTCTTTTATTTTGATAAAATTCCCCTACATTTTAAACTGTAATATTTATATTTATGTTTTTTTCTAGAGAGAATATAACAAGAATAGTTATTCTAGAACATGAGGAAAAGGCTATTGAAATATAGATGGTAATATAAGTGAAATGTGTCCTTTAATATAATAGTAACAAAAGAGATGTGATAAAAACTAAATATAGTCAATGAAAAAGTGATTATTATATATTTTTTGTACTTTGACACAGATTCTGAATGCCCCGTGAACAAGCTCAAAGGAGCAAAACGTAGGGGCTTTTTATCAAAATAAAAGAAAATATATGAATCAGCGACTGAGTGAATATATTGGAATGTAGTCCTGAGCTCCCAGCTTTGGTTTTTCTGACGACTTTAGAACACCTTCGGAGCTCTACTTAAAAAGACTTTTGACACCATTACCCAATTTTTTTGTATTGTGGTTTGTATGAAATCTAGGTAGGTCACTCGCATCCACCTCCCATCTCTGATCCACTTCCCTGGTCACCCTGTCTAAGTACTCTATCAGATTTGTTTGACAAGATCTTCCCGCTGTGTATCCATGTTGGTTTCATGCCCAGGTTCCTAAACTTGTGCTGTAGCCAATCACAACTGGCCAGCCAGCAAGCACATTTTGTGGTTTTGGATTGTCTGTGTGTGCCAGTCGGGGGATCACTCCAAGTCTTGAAATGAAATGTTTGGTTTTCATGCATACAATCACAATGTCAGTGCGAAGCATCTTGCTTGCAAATGTAATAGCCCATGTAGAGTAGCAAGCAGTAGTACAGTGGTGTCATACGAGGTGGCAGTGGCACTTCCACAACTATAGAAGCACAGCACAGCACTGTCTCTATAAAAACTTCACACGCTTGCCTTTTTCCCTGATGCAGGCAGCATAGCATCTGACTGGCGGTGAGCTGAGCTGACTGGAAGGAGTCACACCACAAACCAGTAGAAGAAGTCAAGCAGCAGCAGCAGGGTACCCTTGGTAGCATGTGGTGATCAGACACGCATATTATTCCGAGAGGAAAGCTATCACCAGCGACAGCATTTCATCACCTCTTATTTGCAAGGTACTTACCATTACTGTTACCTGCACCGCACTCTTCAGTAGAGAAATGTTAAAATGCTTTTTTTTGTTGGGTTTGAGGCCAGGTTGCTGGGGGTAGTTGGTGGGGGAGAAGTAGTACTGTGGATGTAGGGTAGCTACCATAGATATAGAGGATAATGCATGAGCATCAGTGGTTAACCATAATGATGAAAAGGGACTTGGCAAGGTTGGAGGAATGGTCAGAAGTATGGCAGGTTTCATTCAATGCAAAGAAGTATAAAATAATGCACCGGGGGAAACTAAACACAGGGGAAAGAGTACACAGTTGGGGGAGGAGGTAGTAACAACAACAGCTTTGGGCATGTGTACTAGGTTCAGTCTGCACAGTTGGGGTTTGTGTTTACAGAATAAGCTGTGTATTTACCACTGGGTCCAGGAGATTGATGGGGCCATGCTAGACCTATCTTCTGGAGGGAACCCAGTAAGTCCATGCAGAAGCAATAACGTAATGTCCAGACCTGCAGTCTGCAGATGGGATCCTACAGACTAGTGTGACTTTATTAAAACAAATTCTCTTTTAGAACAACTTAGGTAGTCTGGTCACCCAAAGCTTTACAACATAACACTTGGCAAATGTATTAACTTCCATTAACCCCATACATTACAATGGAGTTTCGTACTTGTTTTGTCACTATGTGATGACAGTCATGTGTGATTGCTGGTAAAGTAGAGTACACATGTTGAAACGACTTTTATATATGCTTTAGATAACCTGCTGGCTGACAACAACCCGAACCAACTGTGCATAAACAACACCTCGTGACACAAATTTTGAGAAGGGAACTGTCGTGACACACCGAATATGTCAAGCTCAGGTCAAGCCAGTGCGAAGACCCAAAAGAGAACCACCACCACTACCACAAACTCTTTATTAGACTGCTGGTTAATAAAAATGTCCTGCAACTCAGTGCTCGGCATTGACTCTTGAGGAGTTCATCATCTGTGAATGGAACGACTGCTGATTGTTCTTCCAATTCCAGTACTGAAACGGAAAGTGAGAGCTGCAGCCTTGCTGTAACTTCAATTTGTTATTCTAATGACTTTCCTACACTTCAGTTATCAGATAGTGATGATTGTTCTTCTTCTTATGAGTATATCCCACAATCTGCAGATTCTCAGGGTCACACACAAGTGACACAACAATTATCAGTTGTTCAGAAATCATGCAGTGGTGACACTAGAAATCAGAACAGTCAATTATCAGATGCTATGAAATCTGTTGTTATGCGTAATTACAGACATCAGTGGGAAACTGAATTTGATTGGCTGGAGGCAAGAGATGGGAAAATGTTTTGCTCTGTGTGCAGTTCAGATCGCCGTCTCACAAACAAATTTGCTACTACAGGTGCAGGTGCATTAATGTGCATGCAGTATGTCTGACAGTAACGGTTCTGAGTAGCCTGATTGGCTGTCACAAAATGGGCTTTGACTTCTCCAGTTCACAGCGGTGGTGGTAGTGAATTAAGTGGTAAGGCATGCCATGAGTGACATCATAACCATCTAGGGAGAGTTATGGTGTGATAATGGCCCGCCCACCTCCAAATGTTTTGAAGCACGAAGGTAGCCAAGCAAGTTCCACCACCCGAGCAGAGGGCCCCCTCTACTCCACCATAACTCACCCCATGAAGTGCCATATTGTGCTAATGAAATGTGTCCTTTTGGAAACCATTATGAATTTTTAAACAGGTTATTTCAACTGACCACATTGTGCTGTGATAACAGTCCAGTAGTTCAGTAATTTAAAGAAGAGGTTATTCTGTTGTGTTGTGGTGGGATTATGAGATAGTCATGAAGCATCTGTCTGCCAATCAGAATTAAAGCATTTTTCACAATATTATAATCTGATATTGAAATTGGTAGAAGGAATGCTGAATTCTGATTGGCAGACAGATGCTTTTGTATGACTGACCCATAATCCCACCACAAACAGCCCAGGTTAACCTCTTTAACAAATTAATAACATTTCAAAAAATTACCGATTTTATTACCACAATACAGCACTTCAGGGGTGTGGTGCTTATGTAATCAATAAGACATGACAGGGTGTGATGATGGAACAGATTTTACCGAACACATGGCCAGGGCATAATTTGGCACAAGGCCTTGGCTGAAGCAATTTTAGCCCTTGACGCTGCGTAAAATCTGTTCCATGGCTACCATCTTATTGCTTACATCATATTCATCATAGTTCATCTAGTGAAGGCTTGCTACTTTTATTAATAATTTGTAACAGAAATGACAATTTCTGACTCAAGTATGCTGACTTTGTCACCTGTGTTTCAGGACTGCACTTTCCTTCCCCACCTAGATGCTAATAAGTTTGATAACTTGTAGCCGGACATAGCATGGTGGAGTGCAAGCAACCAATAGAATCCTGCAGTCTATCTGTACAGAGAGTGTAATACTGAGTTACCGCACCAGTATTATCTACTTTTAGAATATCACAGAACATACAAAGATTTTCTTTGGGGTGATCTCACTCATCAGGTAGGTATGGTACCAGTACCGCAGCAGCACCACTAACACCATAGAGATAGGAATGTCACTGTCAGTGAATGGGAATCCACATGGAAGATTCTCCGCAGTACATTGCTCACTCCTCAGTTCTTTTCCACCATCGAGTTGCAAGCACATTCTCCAGTGACGAGCAGCAGTGCAGTGTTGGTGGATTTAGCACCTTTTTCAAAGTAGGGCCTACTGCCACTTGGAGTACAATAGTATCACACAGTTGTTTCACCGAGGTGAGTATTACTGTCTTGATATATATAAGAGCCCATGAATTTTTTGGAAGGGATTCTGCGGACTCCTGTCTTAAGTTTATGGAGTCACGGGCAGATTCAACTTGCCAAGCTCTTCTGTCTTGAGCTTAAGAAGATCCTTGGCTTGGCCATTTGTTCCAAGTCTCCTGTCTTAAGTTTATGGAGTCACGGGCAGATTCAACTTGCCAAGCTCTTCTGTCTTGAGCTTAAGAAGATCCTTGGCTTGGCCATTTGTTCCAAGTCTCCTGTCTTAAGTTTATGGAGTCACGGGCAGATTCAACTTGCCAAGCTCTTCTGTCTTGAGCTTAAGAAGATCCTTGGCTTGGCCATTTGTTCCAAGTCTCCTGTCTTAAGTTTATGGAGTCACGGGCAGATTCACTTGCCAAGCTCTTCTGTTTTGAGCTTAAGAAGATCCTTGGCTTGGCCATTTGTTCCAAGTCTCCTGTCTTAAGTTTATGGAGTCACGGGCAGATTCAACTTGCCAAGCTCTTCTGTCTTGAGCTTAAGAAGATCCTTGGCTTGGTCATTTGTTCCAAGTCTCCTGTCTTAAGTTTATGGAGTCACGGGCAGATTCAACTTGTCAAGCTCTTCTGTCTTGAGCTTAAGAAGATCCTTGGCTTGGCCATTTGTTCCAAGTCTCCTGTCTTAATTTTATGGAGTCACTGGCAGATTCACTTGCCAAGGTCTTCACCCCAGGGCTTGCAAGTTGTGCGCTGATCTGATCCCTTCTTTACTAGAGTGATGGTGGGGAAGGACTGTGGATGGAGTGTGTGTGTGTGAATGACCAGTGCCACAACTATATTGGGCTGGTGAGGTCTTGCTGATGGTGTCACATGTGTGGCCAAAGTTGCAAACTTAATAAAAACCTGGTGTGTTTACTGTCATTCCATGATGGTGAAGAGTGCCTATGGTGCACTTGTAATCCACCTGGTGAGTGAGATCACCTTAAAGATCTACTCTTATGGTACATTCTACATATCTGTTATTTCCCTGTGTCACTGATGTATGCCATTTCATTGTGTGCATAAAAGCAGACAGCAGCTTAGCCTTTACAGTTTTATTCTTCTCTTATCCAATTCCATAGTATTTACAAGAAAATAATTTTCCTATTTTAGAAAATTGTCAGAAATCAACCCTCAGGAAGCACAGTCAGACAAAGGACCATCGTACAGCACTGGAAGCAGACATTCTTAGAAGGAGACTGTATGCAGTTAGCGACAATGATGAGGCAGAAAGTTCAGAAGATAATGATTCAGCTATTAAATTTGTAAAGACAGTGAACGTAATCTGTTTAAAGCAGTGTACTTTGCAGCAAAACAGATATGGCAAATTGCAGTGTCAACCAGCTTTTACATTTCATTCAGCTGGACAGGAGGTCAATGCTCAGTACAGGATATACGTGATTACACTGTTCATGATGTTCAGAGAAGTATTGTGAAAGTATTAGATAGCAAAGTCATAAAAGAAGCCTTGCAAAGTCCTGTGTTTGGCTTGCTAGTTGATGAATCCACAGATCTTTCAGTCCACAAAACTGTAATAATGTATATTCGATATGTCAGTGAAGGGGAAATGAAAACAAAACTAATTGGCAACATCAGGGTAAAGGATGGTTCAGCACATCACTTAACTGAGGCTATTGTAAACAGATGTCAGGCCCTGGGCTTTGTCGTGAGTAAACTTGTGGGTTTAGGTAGTGATGGGGCTAGTGTAATGATGGGCAAGTCCAATGGTGTTGTTGCACTTTTGACTTCACTGCATTCACCTTTTATGGTTCATGTCCACTGTTTGGCTCATAGATTGGCTTTGGCCTGTTCACAGTCTGCTACTCACTTTAGATACCTACAAGACTTTCAGAGTAACATTAATGGTACATATGCCTATTTCAGTACATCTGCTGTTAGGCAGGCAAAGCTAGAAGATATGCAAAGGGTGATTGGTACAGTAAAAGGAAAGCTGAAAGAAGCAATTAACATACGTTGTTGTCAATGCAAAATGCTGTAAATGCATTACATAAATGTTACCCTGCTATTCTCCCTATACTTAAAGAAGACAGGAACCATGCCAAAGCTTAGGGCCTTCACATGTTTCTCACTACTTATATTTCTGCAGCTGTTCTATGTATGTTCTGTGATATCCTTAAAGTAATGGGAACTCTTTGTAAACTCCTTTCAAAAGCAGGATGTGCTGTATGTGGATGTGAAACCACAAGTGTTCTGCAATTGGTGAGTTAGAAAACATGAAAAGTGAGCCAGGCCCAATCCTTACAGCATTTCAAGAGGCATGTGAAATTGAGACTAGCGATAGTGGACAAATGACAGCATGTTGGAAAATAAAGGAATCTCAGCAAGATGACATTCAGATTAAACTCAAGTGTTCACATAAAATTACAGCACAATTCTTAAAACTGAGGGAGGAGTATCTCAATACTCTTATAAGCAACATGAAGTGTAGGTTGTGCCCAAATTCTAAAAACAGAAGCACTTCTGGATGCCATTGCCAATCTAACTGACCCACAGTCTGTAGTAGACTGTAATACAGTCAGTGTTCAGAAAAGTTTAGAAGTTGTTTGTGAAAAATTTGGTTCCAACACACAAAAATGACACTGATCAAGATGATACTGAGACAAATATTCATAAATGCAAGCCTTTACTAGATGAAAATTGTCTCTGCTCAGACTGGGCAAAAGCAAAGGCAATGATGCTTGGATGCTATAGGAACCTTAGTTCCGAAAGCTTTATGAGAAGGGTAATTTCAAAGTACTCTGATACAATGCCAGTATATTCAACATTATGTAATATCGCTTTATGCATTCCACTGACATCTGTAGAATGTGAGCGAGGTTTCAGTGTGCAGAATAGGATAAAGACAAAATTTCATTGTTCACTAACAGAAGATAGCCTAGAGCTACTAATGAAACTAAACATGGGGCCTGACTTCTCCGACTTTGAAGTCGATAAATCTGTGACGTGTTGGAAAAAAAGAGAAAAAAAAGGCGCTATATGTCTTTGTGGCAAAAATCAAAAAGGAGGAGACTGGAGAAGCCAAAGTCCCAGACAGAGACAGTCAGGTTTCATGTTTCTGGTAGCAGCAGCAGCAGCAATACTGGTGGTAGCTGTGCCGTATTATCCAGAGGTAGCCACACATCAAACAATGATTATGTCAGTATGTCACCATGTATCAGCAGCAATACCTGTTCTGACACTGCAGATGATGGCAGCGTGGGTGCCAGTGCCACTGCAGTTTATCCTACAAGCAGTACTAACAGAAGTGCTCATGATGGGGGGAGGGCTGAAGATAGTGAATTAGGCAATGAGGATTTCCTGGAAATAATAGAGGGCATGGATGACAACAATAGCGAATAATTACATAACTTTCAAATTGGACTCATTTGATCCAGGTTCAGGTACACATTTTGGCCCAAATACAACTTACTGACAGACATACTGCTGCACATTGAATCGGCAGAAGTAATTATCTGAAAACCAGTATTATAAAAAGTAAATTCACTCGAAAGCTGTGAAGAAAGCAAAATGTTTATTTTCTTTTTTGTTGCATACTACTGTCACAGTGCTGCTGTATACTGTACATGGATGGAGTGTATGAACAAGGCAGCTATAGCTGGTGCAGGAAGCATTGTTGCAGCCGGGCTGCTGCAAAAAGTGCAGTGGTGATGGCTGGGAGAGGAGTGGGGACTGGTGTGACTGTGAGTTGCTGAACATAATGGAATATGGTAGGGCATTGGATAATGAAAAATTAGTTGCTTACTGTTAAAAGAAGACACAAAGTCTATTGTTCACATCACATGATGATGTGCTGTACCTTGGTTGGTGGCAATTTCTGGTGACAGACACTAGCAGACATAGAGGTACATACTACATCTAGTAAGTACACAACAGGTTGCATTGCCTCACATTGCTTGCAGGTAATGGATGTGATACAGCAGTCACATTACATAAAGCAAGAATGGGTTATTAAATGTATCATGGGGTCGGACATACAGGGATAAGTGCATTGTTAAGGCTACACGTTCTCTGCATTACTCTGTCTCCCCCAAATCAATTCTCCACATGTAACCAAAAAACTGGTTTGCTTACCCAGCAAGACAACATCTTGCCAGGCCATTAGTCACTCACTGTTATATATTTGACAAATTTTAGCACTGACTCACACAGACTGATTTTTTTGGCATTGATAAGCATCAAAAATGTCATCACTGCAGGAGTTACCCAATTTCTGCAAAGTGTCAACTTAAGTTCAACCAACCAAGTGCCAACACCTATGGTACCAGCAAGCTGAAATGTTTTTGTTTCAAAGTATAATAATTGTGGCTTAGCAATTTAAATGTTATCATTAGCACTTTTACCTTGTTAAATAAGTTCAAGTTAGAATGGTAAGGTAGGTTTTAAAACAGCTGTTCCTTGATTGAAAAAGACTGTACAATTAAATCTCATGGACAATGCACACACAATACCCCAACCCAAGCACTGTCAGGCTGCACCAGGCACCCATGTAGGACTTGACTATTTGTCCATGATGTGTTATGTATTACAATACATATACACAATACCAGTCAGGGCCAGCCAAATACATTGGGTAAATACATCATGTTATTTTGGAACAATTGTGTAAGTTTCACTTCATACAACATCATATATTTCACTGTACTACAATTTAATTAACTTGTTATAATGTTATTTCCACTTGTAGAAATGGAACCGGACAAAAAAACACAGATAATAACAATGGGCCAGATAGGAAACTTACAACGGAAAGAAAGGCAGCTTTGAGATAATACAAGGTAAAACACAAAACTAATACAATACTGTAACAAACAGTACAGAACCATTGAAAATGGTGTTAAGGACTACTGTTTTAAGTTTATGGAGTCCTTTGCAGATTCAGTTGTCCTTTTGTCAAGATCTTCTGTCTTAAGTTTAAGAAGATCCTTGCAAGCAGCCTGCAGGTGGCTCTATATAGCATGTGGTGGGTGTATGGTATATAGCAGGGACTCCTGTCTTAAGTTTATGGAGTCCTTTGCAGATTCAGTTGTCTTTTGTCAAGATCTTCTGTCTTAAGTTTAAGAAGATCCTTGCAGGTGGCTCTATATAGCATGTGGTGGGTGTGTGGTATATAGCAGGGACCCTGTCTTAAGTTTATGGAGTCCTTTGCAGATTCAGTTGTCCTTTGTTAAGATCTTCTGTCTTAAGTTTAAGAAGATCCTAGGCTCTATATAATACCACCACACACCATTTGTAATGATTGTTTGTGGTGTTTATCTTTGTTTTACCTCAAAACTTCCTTTCTTTCTATTGGAATATCCATATGTGGCAGGGACGCCCATTATTCTGAGTTCAATTACCAGGCTATAAGTGGAGAAAACATCTTGTAATACATTACTAAATTGTAATGTAAGTGAAATAAATGGTGCTATAAAGTGAGAAAAAAATATTTATGCAAAAATAAGATTTATTTAGCCAGTTTATTCGCATTGCCAGACAGTGCCACTGGAGTATTTATGATGCAGTGTGGCAGTCGGCAGAATAGTCCATTTTTCCAACACGAGTTGTGATGGTAATAACAAATTACTAAAGATTTTACTTTATAACTAAATAAACAATGAGTAGTAATCAATCACTGATTACCACACTATGAATCATAATGTAGGTGGCAGCAGCCTAGCATACTGCTAGCAGCAGGCATCTATCTGCAAGCAACTGAAAGAGCCACTAACGCCAAAAGTGCTACATTGCAGATTCTGAATAAGCATACTGCCAGTAAATCTCATATCAAAAACTAGATTTTTACCTTACTTCGTTTTAAAGTGAGTAGCCATTTTGTAACCTTGACTGCACTACCTGTGCAATAAAAGCAGGTGTCGTTGAAGTGCTGTGTAGCTCTGTAACATACTAGATAATATTGTATACAGTACACAATGATTATTACTAATCTATGCACAGCGATGATTTGAAGATACTGGCATGGCATTGTCTACTATACAAGAACTGAACAATTCATGAAATAAACACATTGTCTGAAAACGATTACTGCATGCTTACGTTTTCATTTCTTATCATTGAGAAATGTATTTATGTGGATGTAGCATGGATTACAGTAATGTACTCAGAAGGCCAGTGAGTTGACTTCTAAAATTATAGGAGTTGGAGTATTTTGACTGCCAAAATTTGTCGACTGGAATTATTTTGACTTCCAAAAAATTGACAACTGGAGTATTTTGACTCCAGTAAAACTGAAATGACTTCCAAATTTCACCCCATGGAAGTATTTGAATTCCACCCCAAAAAAAATTATCTGAAGCCCTGGAGCCCATAATCAGTTATTGAGATTACAGAGTTCTAAATTGCAAGAGATAGGGCTTCCGCCATCAGGCAGTGTTTATGCTTGTATAACAGCCCTATATGTGTATTTGCAGCTTTAGTGGCATTGTCAATATGTTTGGCATGCAATAGGGTGCAGTCGAGGGTCACACCCAAATACCTAAACAGATACACCTGTTCCAGCTCAATTCCTGAGCTGTTGCAGATTGTAAGCTGTTTGTCCATGTGCTTGTTATGGGTTCCATGGAACAACATTGTTTTGGTTTTTTTTGTAATTTAAAATAAGTTTATGTGATCTGAATCAGGCCTCAACTTCTGCAAAGCTTTTATGCCACTGACACTGTAGGAGGGAAGGATCTGAGCTGCATGTGTAGATGACTGCATCATCTGTATACAGAAGAATCCTATCTTGGTAGGAGGCAGGGAGTTTATTGAAGAAGATGCCAAAAAGTAGAGGACACAAGATATATCCTTGAGGAACTCTTAACCAAACCAGAAGGGTAGTTAAGAGCACCTTACCAATCTTAACCCATTGGGTGCAGTCAGTAAGGTAGCTCTGAAGCCAGAAGCCGGTGTCATTAGATAGACCTAGGAGAGACATTTGTTCAATCAGCAAGGAGTGGTTGACAGTGTTGAATGCCTTGGTCAAATCAGTATAAGTGGTGCCGACAAGTTGGCCAAGATCCAGAGCATTGTGTATGTAGTTAGTGAATTTTAGAAGAGCAGTGATGATATTGTGCACCATTCAAAAGCTGTGCTGCTGTGGACATTGCAGGTTATATTTCTACAGGTACTCAACAAGCTAATCAGCAACTATCTGTTCCAAAGCTTTGGGGGGGGGGGGGATGGAGATAGGTCTGAAGTTGCTAAGTAGAGTCTTGTCACCACTTTTGTGTATTGGTGTCACCACCACAGATTTCCATTTTAGAGGGAATTGGGAAAGCATGAGGGAATGATTCAGGATTTTGGTTAGGTGGGACAAGACTTCATCGATGGTGAGGGCAAGAATTTTCTGATCAAGCGAATCTCCACTATGTCTGGACCTCTCTAATACTTTTAGCAAGTGTTTTTTTGGCTAGACCTTCGGTAATTGCTTTGAAATAGAATGGTGTGTGCCCATGTATCATTCCTGTTTTGTCTAAAAGTGTTCCATCAGTGGAAGTGTCAAAAAAGTTTTGGTGAAGCATATGACTAAGGTCTGTGAATGCAACGATTAATGCGTTTGCTATGGTTACAAGAGCCAAGGTAACGCAGCCATCTAAGTTGAGCATAGAGGGGGTTACTTTAGGGTATTTCTCTGTAGCTTCTGTAAGGTTCCTCTAGAACTTTCTCCATCTTTCCAGGTGCAAGCTAGGGCGCTTCTATTGTAGTTTGCTTTCTCAGATCAGATAGTTCAAGTGCAGGTATTTCTAGCTGTTTTGTAAGACTGATCGTCTGCTTGAGTGCCAGTGGCCTTGGCTCAGTACCAGAGAAGGTCCTGGGATTTCATTTGTTCAAGGAAATCTAGAGTAATCCATGGGTTATTGACACCCTTACACATAAGTTTCTTGAAAGGTCCATGGACATCACATACGGAATTGAAGCTGGAAATAAAATACTCAAGAGTTTTGTCCATGTCAGGGGCTCTGTCAATTGGTGACCATTCATAATCCTGTAGGAGTGTTTTTAGGTGCCCCAGGAGCCTTGGAGCCAGTACTCTGCTGTAAATGTTTTTTTGATGGGGGTTTGGTGAATTTATTTGACCAGGTGCACATGATTGGAGAATGGTCACTTAAGGAGTCTGGTAGGACTTCTGTTTTTGTGATGTGCTCTGGATGATTGTTATGCACCCAGTCCAGTAGTGTACTGGTCCCCATTCTGTAGTTAATCCTTGTGGGTGACTGAACCAATTGTGAAAAGTTAATGGCAGTTACAGCATCCTTGTAGCTTTTTGCACAGGGGGCCAGCCAGTTTATGCTGAAGTCACCTAGCATAATGACTTTCAAGTTCTGATCAAGGATATTGATACAGTCAAGTAGAGAGTGAATGCCCTGATTGGTTAGCGTGGGTGGTATATAGGCTACGGTGACAGTGAGGACCCTATTATGTGCTTCAAGCAATATCTTTGTTGTAAGGACCTGTATATCATTCCCAGAGTTGGGCATAGTCAGGACATGACCCGTGAAGGTAAAGAGCAGAGGCCCACCTTTCTTAGATAGCCTGTCTTGTCTAAAGATTGCATATCTGGATATAGCAATTGCAGAATCTGGGATCTTAGGATACAGCCACATCTCAAGCACTGCCAGGATATCAGGGTTGTGCTGAGAGACCCAGACAGTGAGGGTATCTAGTTTATTGAGTAGGCTGCAGATGTTTATGCTAGCCAGAGAGAGTGTTCCAGCTCAGCTGTTAACCTTTGCCCCAAGCTGAGGAGGGCCAAGGTTGGGATGAATGTTACCAGAGATAATTAACAACAACAACAGTATTAGGCATTTTAAAAGAACCTTGAGGTATATACTATGGAGAACCTGGACCCTTTTTTTGGATGGTTCTTTGCTGACTAGTCGAAAGAAGCATAGAAACTGGTTAACAAGGGTAAATATCTGAGGAGAATTGGAGATTTCTCCAGGGTCTGGGGAACCAGCCAAGAGTGACAAAGTCGTGGAGAGGATTTGCTAATGTGATTCTGGTAGTTGTGATTTGTTACAGTTCCCTAGGCAGACAGGAGATATTCATCAATCTGGGCAGTGAACAGGTAGAGTTTGTGTTCACCTAGCGTACTAGTGGGAGTAATTAGTGCTAGAGCCATAAACAGACATGGCATGAGAAAAGCAGGTAACATTTTGGACCTATAGTGAGGTGTCAGGATTAGAGGAAATACCAAAACAGTGTTGTTTTCCTTTAAGCGTAGAGTAATGACTAGGATTGTAGAGTATTATTATGCTTGTGACACCTATCATGGCACAGGAAGTGTGAGCACAAATGCCTAGAGTTGTGAATTATATTTAGCCCTAAATGAAACAGCAGTAGCCCTGATAAAGGTTAGAAATTAGCCCTATAGGAACTAAAAATATCCCTTATTGGGTTTAGGGCAAATGCCTCTTGCAGCATACCCTGTGACAGATAACTGTGCAACTTGTAGCTTGAAGAAGTGAGCAGCTTGTAAGGTTAGCAGGGAACAATGATTTGCTTGACTGTTCAGGCTTATAGCCAATGGGAGAGGATGAGTGGGAGGGGGAGGAGCCCATGCATATTTAATAGAGGCCAGGGTTGGGGTGGGAGGGCAGGACAAAATAGAAAGTCTAGAAGAAGCAGACCCCAATGGCTCCAAATACCATAACGCTGTGCCACCAATTACAAGGCAGGAGGTCTTGGCTTGTCCAGTTGGACTACATGGCTTGGATTCCGTGTGATGAGTGAGCTAGCCATACCTTTTGATTTCAGCTGCTGGGTGGAAGGGTAGTGAGGCGCGGCCAGCAGCAGCAAGCCGAGCAACAGCCTAGGAAAAAGCGTGAGGTGCCCAGTTTAGGGGCAAACCCATAGAAGGAAAGAAAAAAGAACAGGTTAAGAGTTAAGGCTTGAAAAATGGTAGGTGGTAACAGTACTACACAAAAGGATGAATTAGTGGGCTGGTAGAGAAGTAGTGAGGTGTGGGGGGGTTACAATGAGTTGCCTGGTAGGGGGTATCTCACCTCGGCAAAACAGACAGCGAGAGGCAAGCAGGTTAACAAAAGCCAGAGGGCAGGAGCTATGGCGGGGCAGCAGGTATGAGTAGCTAGATTGCATAGTTTGAAAAACAAAGAAAAGTATAATTAAATGTCATAAGGAGAGAGGAGAAAGTAAAAGCAGGAGGAGGACAAAAGAGGGTTGATGGGGCTAGCAGTGTAGTATTCAGAACAGTTTGAGATTTTACAAAACGGCAGTAATTTATAGTGCAAATCACAAGGTGCAGACTAAATAGACTAAGAAATTAAATACAAATCCCTAGTTCCATCTAAGTAAATTCAGAAAAAAATATCCCTAGGAGCCATCTAAGTAAATACAAAAGAATTAAGGAATCGCATTTAGTACATTTCCCAGGTTATGGTCTAAATAAATTCAGAAATATTAAGTACAAATCCCTATATGCAGTCTAACTAAATTCAAAAACATTTAGCACATTTCCCAGGTGTGGTCTAAATAACATTCTGAAAGATTAAGTACAAAATCCCTATATGCAGTCTAACTAGATTCAGAAATATTCAGGCAATACTTTTAGTATAAACCCCTATGTGCGGTCTGATTGATTTAGGAAAAGTAAGGCAAACAGATATAACCATGTAGGCAGATGCAAATTAATTACCAGAAAGGCAATTACAGGGTTAGAAGGCAATTAAGTCCCCCTCCTCCTCCCACCTGGTTTCCTTCATTCCCCCTTGCCACATATCTGTATTTATGCAACTACTGTTTATGAAATGTACAAGATTTGTGTAACAATGTCTGTATACAACTGTGTAAAATCTGTGTAAATCTGCATGTCAACCTTTCTGTAATATTGTAACACTATTGTCCTCTCTGTGACGAGGTACCTTTGTAAATGAGCCTCTGGCTCAAAGGTTGCAAATCCGATTGTACAAATAAATAAATACATAAAGGCAATTACAGGCTAGAAGGCAATAAATTCTCTACTGGGAAGAAGGCAATAAATTAGGAAGGCTGAGACTGGGCAGTTTGAAATAAAAAGCAGTCCCAGAATAGCTAGTCCAGAAGAAGCAGACCTTGATGGCTCCAAACACTGTATAGCTGTGCCACCAATTACAAGCTAGGAGGTCTTGGCTTGTCCAGTTAGACTGCAGGGTTTGGATTCCCTGTGAGAAGTGAGCTAGCCGTACCTTTTGACTTCAGCTGCTGGGCAGGTGGGTAGCGAGGCACCACCAGCAGGAGCAAGCCGAGCCACAGCCTAGGAGAAGGCGTGAAGTGCCCTGTTCAGGGGCAAACTTTTTGACTTCAGCTGCCAAGTGGATTGGTAGTGAGGCGCGGCCAGAAGGAGCAAGCCGAGCCACAGCCTAGGAGAAGGCGATGGGTGCCCGGATTGGGGAGAACCTGTAGAAGGTAAGCTCCTTTCTGGCAATTAGGAGCCCCTTCACAGTAGGCCTTGACCCATGACAAGCATTCAGCAAATGTAATGGAAACAGCATTCACTTCTCTACCTCTCAGTTCAGTTTTAGGCCAGTTCACAATTATAGTTGATTCACTGAGCAAACCTCTTAGTCTGTCGAAACAGGTTCTTATCACAGTTCTTGGACCGAACACTTCACAGAAGCTCCTCTTGGTCCAATAACTCGAGCTGCACTCCTCAGGGTCTTGGAGCTAAACAACCACAGTTTAAAGTTCATTTTTGGATTAGTTGGTTTCACTGCTATCAGGCAGTCCAATGCTGGAAATAATAACAGGGAGGCAAGTCAGGCCTTTTCCTGCCAATTTTCCTTACCTCCTTTCCCAGGGCTGCCTCTTGATGTCTCAAACTGCTCGCCATCTCCACTCTAACAGCAACTGAACTCTTTTTTCTAACAGTTCTTGAACCAGTCCAGTTTTTCTGGATTCTGGTTGGCTAGGGGAGCTTTCAATCACAGTTCTGGTGCTTCCATTTGTTAGTTTAGGTGTCAACCTGTAAAACTATGAGAACTACAGCTTTTTCGCTCAAGTCACCTGAACTAAGGACCTCTCGAGGTCCCATGTGTCCCAACTGGTCCAAATTCCTGGAAGTTCTGGCCCAGACATGGTGGCTCCCATTTGGATGAATAAGCTGTAATAAAGGCAGGTTAAACAAACACTCTAATTTAAATATAATAACAAATTAGAAGTAAATATTTACAGCACTAGTTAGAACTCCCCTCTACTTAACTATCAACTGAAGAATGGGGCAACTCAGGATGGTGCCTGGCATGTCACAAGCTTTGAAGCACTTGGACCTAGCCCAGACCATTTACTGTATACACACTGCCAGTGTCACTTAAAGGGACAGGCGAAGAGGCACATCATGACACTCTCATGCAGATCAACAGGATTACCAAACAACCATAGATTTACTATCTCTGCAGGATGTCTGCCTGACAGTGGGCATTACTAGAGCCCTGTGAGACACTTTAGGTAAGCCCCTAATTGGTGGGGGGGCTACACTCTCCCCTGCCTTGGAAACTTGGTGTCCGCATCAAGTCTGTACACCATAAACACATTTACTTAGTGGAATACTATTTGTTACCATATACAGGTTGCAACCATGAATTACTATATACATTACTGCTCAGTTTCATTGTTAACATTCATAATAAAGCATGCTTTACTGTAACTAGCATTTTTATAAACAATGGTATTATTCATACAGTTACAGTTTCATTTCAGTCTTTTGTTTTCAGTTTCATACTGTCTTAATTAAGCAGTTATATGCATTACAATTTACCTTACCACTGTTCATACTTTAACCCACAGGTCTGGTAAGTTGGACTTGTCATCTAACTCTGGGATTTCTGTAAAATGACCAAAGGTATACTGGTTGGAGGGTCTTATCACTAACTTAGAAGCTGCAGTGTATGCTATCTTAAGAGGAGATTTAATTGTAATATACACCCCTTTATGGACCACATTCATTGGAAGGTCTACAGGCTTTCCTGGAGAATCATACATAAGGCGTACTACTGTTTTGATTACTCTTTCAGATCTTCTAAGTAGAGGGGGCTCAGGCACAGTCCTTTTAACATTTGCATTTGGGTTGATCAGTCCTGGCTTATTGTCCAGCAACAAGACAGCTTCTGATGAAAGGGACACCTCTGCACTCTTAGTTTGTTCAGAGTTGGAAGTAGTACTTGCATTTGTATTATCACTTGAGTGTGCTTGTTCTGTAGACTCTTGTTCATCAGTAAGGGGTATTTCAACAAAATTTAATTCATTTAGTACACTACTAGCACTTTCAGAATTACTAATACTGTGGTCAGGTTCACTAGGCCCAGATATCTCAGGTTCACATAAAGATTCACCAGTGCAGTCCTCACTCTCTTGGTCAGGATTATCTATTTCAAGAGTAGACAGTTCCACAAGACATAAAAAAAGTCAGCTACTTCTGAAGTTATACTTTGTACCTCATTTTCAGGTGGCATGGGGTAGTTGAGAGGGCTGGATGGCCAGGCAGTTTTGAATTTTCAGCATCATGTTCCATGTTGCAAGCAGGAATCCTCTGAAACTGCTAAGCCAATTCAAAGGAAGGGTAATACACAGGTCCATATTCACTTTCATCAGACTTGGAATTTACAACATCATTAATGACAGCATTACTTGTAGAAGGCTTTGGCTGTGGTAAGGCAGGAGGCTGGTCTAACAGTTTTTCCGAGAGGCATATCTGGTAACAGGCACAGCTGGTGCATCACTTGGTGGTGCTGTGTCTAGGATAAATTGCCCAGTTGGAAGGAGGTGATTCTGATGGATTGTTTTTACTTATCTGGGATCTCTTCCTGGCCAGACTTTATAGATTGGAATGTCATTCAACTTGCTTATGACTGTGTAAGGACTGTGACTCCAGTGGTCAACTATTTTGTGTTTTCTGTGCAAACCACAAATTCTCATCAAGACACAATCTCCAGGTTGCAGCTCTTGGGCTTTGACTGTTTTATCATACCTTACTTTGTTTGCTAGGTTTTTTTTGCAGCCATGGTGTAAGCTAATTGGTAGGCTTGATTGAGTTGTGCTTTGAGTTTATGAATATACTGTAAATAGTTCTCAGCCTGAATTCCATCTGGGGACACTCCAAATCAAATATCTACAGGTAAGCATGCTTCTCAACCAAACATTAGTTTATACGGTAAAAACCCAGTTGCAACATTGCGAGTGCAATTATAAGTGTGCACCAAAGTACTTATTTGTTGGCTCCACCTTGGCTTGTCCTTTTGGTAAGGTGTGCCCAGCATGTCCAGCAATGTCTGATTAAACTTTTCAGGTTATCTGTCACATTGTGGGTGATATGGAGTGGTTCTTGATTTCTCACACCACAGAGTGAAAGCATTTCTTTGATTAAATGGCTTTCAAAGTCCCTTGCTTGGTTGGAATGGATTCACTGTGGGGCACCGTAGTGGACAAAAAATCTTTCAATGAGCACTTTGGCTATGGTGGTTGCTTTCTGGTCCTTTGTTGGATAGGCCTGTGCATAATAAGAGAAATGGTTTGCTATGACAAGCACATTGCCAATGTGTTTTGCATCAGGCTCTAAACTTAAAAAGTCAATACATACAAGCTCAATGGGTTAACCAAGGGTGATGCTCTCTGAGGCTGGGCCTTTCTCTGGAGGCAACTGCTGCAAGTTTTGATGTACTGGTCCACATCCACATTCAGTTTGGGCTAGTAGAAATGGGCTCTAGCTAAGTCGGCTGTTCTTTCACTGCCCAAATGTCCTATCTGGTTGTGAAGTGCTCTCAGGACCACACATTGAAACTTGGATGGCAACACCAGCTGCTGTTTAATAACTTTTCCTTGTTCATCTGTGATCTCTCTGTATAGCAGTGTATCTCAAGTTTAAGTCTAGGCCCCTGTCTGAACAGTAGAGCAGGTCTCTGATCATTTGACCATAGTTTAGAAACATCGTCCCTTGTTTATGGCATTTAACATGAGCTTGATCATAGGATTGTGATATTGTTACCTCTAAATGTCTGCAGTGGTGAGCTGAGGCAGGGTGCTCAGATTCAGAGCCACAAAGTTGCAGTAAGCGGCTGGAACACAATATATGGAGGCCTCAAGCAGTCAGCTAGGCAGTACACAGTGGCAGCAGATGGGTGTTCATCCAGGTCAAACATTTGGCATAGGGTCTTTGTGGATTGTTCTGACACTCTCACCTACTCAGGATTGGAAGCAGACTTTCTAGATAGTGTTGGTGTCAATATGATTGAGGCCCGGATGGTACTCAACCGAATAATCATACGTTGAGAGAGCGGACAACCACCTGTGCCCAGTGGCATCTAACTTGGCTGAGGTTTGGACATACATGAGAAGGTTAATGTCTGTCTTTACAAGTATTTTGGTGCCATATATATATTCATGAAATTGATCTACTATTGCCCATTTCAAAGTGAGAAATTCAAGTTTATGTACAGGATAGTTTTTCTCAGATGGAAACAAACTTCTACTGGAAAATGCCACACGCCGTAATCCTTACTCATACTCCTGATAAAGCACAGCTCCAAGTTCTCTCAGACTCGCATTGGTGTTTAGCACATATGGTTTAGTTGGATCTGCATAGGCAAGAACTGCAGGCATGTGTAAGCTGATAAATGATGTTGTAGAATGCTATGTCACAATCAGGGGTCCACCTGGCTCCAAATGGTTCATTAGACTTGAAGTAGACTTTATCACCTTCTTTTACAGCACCCCTTTTTTGTACTTCGGATTGGTAGGGGGATATCCTTGAGTCAGATTTAACAGAGGGTGAATTACTTTTGTATAATCTTTAACAAAATGCTGATAATATCCTCAGAAACCTAGGAATCTTTGAAGTCCTTTAAGGTTGTTAGGCCTGGGCCAGGTAGTTAAAGCTTGTACTTTTCTGGGATCTGTTTGGATGTCTTCGGAAGATACAATGTGGCCCACGTATTTTACAGATTGTTGAAAAAAATGGCACTTGTCAATGGACAATTTTAATCCAAATTATTCCAACCTGTCCAGGACCTTGAGCAGATGAGCCTCATACTCTTCGAGTGTTTTACCAAACATGATGACATTGTTCTAATAAACTAGGCATTCAAGGAGGTTCATGTCTCCTACAACTTATTCCATTAATCTCTGAAAGGTTGCTGGTGCAACATATATGCCTTGGGGCATGCACAGAAATTCATAAAAACTCAAGGGACAAATAAAAGCAGTTTTCTCTCAATCTTCTGGCACCATCGGGATTTGGTAGCACCCATTTCTGAGATCTAAGGTGGAGAAGCACTGGCTTCCATTAAGACAATCAAGGGCATCCTGGATGTGAGGCATTGTATACTGATCTGGTATGGTCCTTCAGTTAAGTATCCTGTAATCTACACACATTCTTACTGAGCCATTTTTCTTTCAAACCACCACAATGGGGGAGGCATAAGGGCAGTGAGATTCCCGGATGACTCCAGCTGATAATATCTTTTGGAGGTGGCGTTGCACTTTGTCAATGTCTGCAGGTGCCAATCTGCAGGACCCTTCTTGAAATGGCTTCTCATCATGGAGCCTGATATGATGCTTAGTGCCTGTGATGCAT
Organism: Neoceratodus forsteri; assembly: GCA_016271365.2. Taxonomy (NCBI): domain Eukaryota; kingdom Metazoa; phylum Chordata; order Ceratodontiformes; family Ceratodontidae; genus Neoceratodus; species Neoceratodus forsteri. The sequence goes on along the minus strand of CM028129.1, from coordinate 952,732,493 downwards.
CCAATGTCCCATTCCTTTAATGAAAATACTTTACTTCGCTGTGCTAGCTTACAGCTGACTTTATCTTTCTATTCCTTGGGAATGGGGGATTCTCCAAAACTGAACAGGTCTACATAGAGATATAGAAACATAGAATTTGACGGCAGATAAGGACCGCTTGGCCCACCCAGTCTGCACATTTCCCTACCTAATGGATAAGCTGCAGATCCTAGTTAACCAGCAGCCTACTTCTTCCTACCCCCACCCACTAGAATTGCCTTATGACTGTCCCATGCATGCTTGAATTCCACCACTGTTTTTGACTCCACAACCTCCTCCGGAAGGCCGCTCCATGCATCCACAACCTCTCTGTGAAAAATACTTCCTTAAATTACCTCTGAGCCGCCTCTATCTTCAAATTGTGCCCCCTTGTTCTTGCACACCTCTTTTTTGAAAGATGCTACCCTCTTGGACTTTGTTGATTCCCTTGAGGTACTTGAAAGTTTCTATCATGTCCCCCCCTCCCTCCTTTCCTCGAGGCTATACATATTAAGCTCCTTAAGTCTCTCTTCATATGTCTTCTGGTGCAGACCCTGCAACATTTTAGTTGCCCTCCTCTGGACAGCTTCCATCCTGTCTATGTCTTTGTTGAGATTGGGTCTCCAGAACCGCATGCAGTACTCCAGATGGGGTCTCACCAGCTGTCTGTACAGAGTGATAATAACTTCCTGTTTTCTACTGGTGATGCCTCTCCCTATGCATCCCAGTATCCCCCCAGCCCTCCTTGCTGCCCTCTCACATTGCTTGCCCACCTTTAGGTCATCTGATATGACTACCCCCAGGTCCTTTCCATTTTGTTGTTGTTAGTAACTCACCCCGATTGTGTACTCTTCCCTGGGTTTTTGTTTCCCATGTGCATTACCTTGCACTTCTTAGCATTGAATCTAAGCTGCATACATTTGACCATTCCTCTAACCTTGCCAAGTCCCTTCTCATCCTTTCACCCCACCATGTGCATCAACTCTGTTGCAGATCTTTGTGTCATCTGCAAAGAGACATGCTTTTCCTTCCAGTCCCTCTGCAATGTCGCTTATAAAGATGTTGAAGAGGACCGGTCCTAATACTGAACCCTGCGGTACCCCACTAGTAACCCCCCTTTCTTCAGAGTGGACTCCATTTACTATTACTCTCTGTGTCTTATTCTCCAGCCAATTCTTTACCCAGGCTGTCATCTTGGGACCCACTCCCAGGCTGGCTAACTTGTATATTAATCTTTTGTGAAGGACTGTGTCAAATGCCTTGCTAAAGTCTAGGTAGGCCATGTCCACAGTGCCTCCCTGATCTACTACTTTGGTCACCCGGTCAAAGAAATCTATCAGATTTGTCTGGCATGACTTTCCCACTGTGAATCCATGCTGCCTTGGGTCCTGTGCCCCTCTGGCCTCTAGATACTCAACAATTCTTTCCTTCAGAAGCGATTCCATCATTTTCCCTACCACTGAGGTTAAACTAACAGGTCTGTAATTTCCTGCTTCTGCCTTGCTCCCACTTTTGTGAAGGGGAATCACATCTGCCCTCCTCCAGTCCTCGGGTACCACCCCATCCTCCCATGATTTGTTAAAGAGGGTAGTCAGTGGTGTCACTAGTTCTACCCTTAGTTCTTTTAGAATTCTGGGATGAATCCCATCAGGCCCCATTGCTTTGTCCACCTTCAGTTTTAAGAGTTCTTTCAGAACCCTTTCTTCTGTAAATGGGCTGGTATCAACTTCTTTATCCAGAGTGTTTCTACTGTTTGTTTTAGGTACCTCCTCTTCCTTTGTAAATACTGAGCAAAATATTTGTTTAGTATCTCTGTCTTTCACAGTCACCCTCTGCCACCCTCCTCCCTTTATTAAGCCTCACTATCCTCCCTTAGTCTTCCTTCACTCCCTGATGTACCTATAAAAGGTTTTATCCTCTTAACTGAGTTGGCTATCTTTTCCTCTGTTTGGGCCTTTGCTGTTCTGACTGCCTTCTCAGCTTCCTTTTGCTTTAATTGATACAGTTCTCTGTCCTGCTCCTTCTGTGATTCCTTGTACTTCCTGAATGCTTTCTTTTTCTCTTGAACCTTCACTGCCACTTCCTTTGAGAACCATAGTGGTTTCTTACATCGTTTCATTTTGTTTATTTGCTTCACACAAAGGCTTGTTACCTCTGTGATGGCAGTTTTTATTATTCCTCATTGTTCTTCCACACCCTCCTTCCTGCCCATTTGCTAGTGCATTACTTAGGCACTCACCCATTTTGGTAAAGTCAGCCCTCCTAAAGTCCAGTACTTTTGTCTTTGTATGGCTTGACTCTATTGCTGTGTTTATTGTGAACCATACTGTTCGATGGTAGCTAGTTCCCAGATGCTACCCACTTCTATATCTGTGATCCTCTCTTCATCTCCATTTGAGAGAACCAGGTCTAAGATTGCTCCCTCTCGAGTGGGCTCCAATACTAGTTGTCTAAGGCATGCCCCCTGTAAGGCATCTAGAATAACCCCACTCTTCAAGTGGCTGCTGCAACTGCACTCCAGTTAACATCTGGCATATTCAGATCACCCATCAGCAATATCTCCCCTTTTTCTGCCATTCTAAGTATACTTTCTATCATTTCCTTGTCCATTTCCTCCCCCTGAGAAGGGGGTCTGTATACAAACCCTGGGCAGATTGTGATGCCATTGCCGGTCTCCAAATTTACCCACAGTGCTTCTTCTCCTCCCTGTTTTCCCTTTTGTTCTGTTGCTTTGATTCCTTCCCTTATGTAAAGAGCTACTCCTCCTCCTCTTTTACCCTCCCTGCCCCTCCTGTAGATAGTGTATCCTGGTATGTTTACGTCCCAGTCATGGTTTTGTGTGTACCATGTTTCTGTGACTGCCACGATTTCCAGATGTTCCTCCTCCATCAAGGCCACTAATTCAGGAAGCATGTTACTCAGACTACGGGCATTGGTACTCATTGCTCTCCATTCTTTGATGGCTTTACCTTCTGTTGCAGCATCCCCCACTGACCTTTCTACCTCGGTCTTTTTCTTATTTAGTACCCTGTTTTGTATGGAGAGGCTGGGATTTTCCTGCTGCTTATCTGGAGTCACTTCACCATACTCCTCTGTACAGCACCTGCTTGATAACACAATGGTATCTGCATAATACGCCTCAACCAGGGTACAGCCCCGAGTGACTTCAGTGTCTCTGTCAGTCACTTTGCAGAGCTGCACTGCTACTCTCCTAGCATAGGCATGGGCTCTAACAGGTAGCACACTAGGTTTGACTAGGAGTCCATCTGGCAGCATTCCCCTCCTCTGGGGCATCCAGCATAAGAATCTTGTTTGTTATATCTTTTTACATCTGCACTTCGCTGCTGACACTGCTCACAAATTGGGAAATTGGGTGGCAAGACAAGAGGCACTGGATCCTTTTTCCACATGATTCCCACTGACTCATCCTTGTCCATCTCTTTGGCCTGCATTTGCATTGCATATGCTCTTTGCACCAAGGCATGGATGTGTAAAGCTCATCCAGTCTTCCGGGCTTGTCTTTCTTGCCATATCTGTGCTAAGTGGCCAATTATGTGGGCATTGTTTGCTGATTAATATGGGCACTCCATCATACAGGCCAGATGGAGGACAAATCAAAGCCAGTGTCTCCATGGGTTCATCCAGGCCAGCTACAGTGGACAGAAAAGAGAGCCATACTTTTAGGTAACCAAGATATGGGTAAGAGTTGTCACTTAAACCCTACATGTGTAGTCCATCTAGAGGTTGTAGAGGGTTATCCGAGAGATGCTGGTCATACCAGTCTTTAAATATTATAGTGACCTGAGATCCACTGTTCAATATGACTCAGAATGGGATTTTGTCAATATGTACAGTGGTCTCCATCAAAGGATCTTCCATTTTGGACCAGTCAGGAGGAGCATTAGCAGGAACTCAGACAGATGACCTGGCCACAAAGAAACTGGATTTGGGTTTGCCAGAACCTCCACTGCAGTCATTTTCTGAATCCCTCTGAAGTCACTTTACTCTTTGGAGCTCTTCCTGTAGTTTGTCTGCCACCTTCCGCACATCCTCCGGGGATCAACAGTCCCTCTTTATATGGCTGTCTTTCCCACAGTGATAGCAGAACACACCATCTCTCTAGGCCACCTGGGCTGTGACAATACATTTGAAGTTGGCCAATATTCACGGTTAGGGGGTGGGAAGGAATATGTATTTGGTGCTTGCACAAGGGCACTAACAGCACAGGGTCTTGGTTCAGCTTCTTTCTCTCTGCCAAGCTGGAGGATGCACACTACATCCCATCAATTCTTTCACCATGGCAGCCAATTCACTTAGTTCAGTCTTTATGCAGCCATCGACAGGGGGTGCCTGAGCATGCACTTCCACTCCCATAGCAGATGTGGATTGACGGGTACCTGGATCATTATCAGAGGAGGCAGCCTTGGTGGCAGCACCAGTTTTTAGTTCCCTGATTTCTTTAAGTAGTTCATAGAGTTCAGGACCATCATTGAAAGACCCCCTGACAGGGGCAGGGACAGCAGCAGCTACTGTGGTTCAGGGATCCCGGGAGTCTTCTTCTTTCTCAGCTTCATGTACCTCCTTCATCAACATGTGGAAGGGTGGGGGATCAGATTTTCAGTGGTGCAGCCACAGCTTAAGTAGTATTCAACTGGAATGCTGAGCAGAGTTGAGTATGTGATCCAGTCACACTTGATCCATCTCGCTAGGGGCCACGTCTCCTTTTCTATAAATGTTTGGTAATATTACCTCTAGTTGGGCTAAGTAAGCTGATAAAGGCTCTCTCTTCTGTAGTTTAACTTCTTTGAGCTTTCACATTAATGCTTAAACTGTATCAGTGCTCCCAAATACATTCCCAAGGGTGGTCAAATGCTCTTGGGCACTGTCATTGGGATTAGTGGCCCTCAGGGAACAAATGACATTTAAAGTGGGCCCTTGGAGGCTTTGCCCCAAGTGTTTCCTTTTTTCTGCCTCTAAGCATTGCCAGTCCTGCATTAGAGTAGTAGCTGAGTCCATCCAGGTCTCCAGGTAATCCTCCCCATTGGGTGTGGGGAGGGCGCTAGAAAACAGTCTAAGCTTGCGGTAAAAGTCATGACTAATTGAGGGCACAGGTGTAGGAGTAGGCACAGTAATTAATACAGGTGCTGGAACTGGGGCAGGCACCGGGACCAGTGCAGGTGCTGGGGAAGGGGTATCCCCAGGAGAGCTGAACAACTTTTTTAATTCCTCAAGGGATTGCTGCTCATCCTGCAACAATTTGACAAGCTTCTCCTCAAAATTCTTAAATAGGGTTGGGGGTTCTGGCTCTGAAGAACTCTCACCGTCCTTGGTTACCACCCTCCAGGCTGCCGGGGACCCCTCAATGGCAATGGTTTTAGACACCTTAGTAATGTCTATGGGGTTACTACACTCTACTAGAACCATTAATGTTTGGAAGGTCAGATCAGCTTGTCAACCTACTACCACAACCTCCCCAAGAAAGTCAATTCTTGAGTGTACACCATTAATGGTGTCCTTACCAGTGCCATGGGATATATCAAGTAATAAAGCATACTGGGGGTTAATTTCACTCCCCGTACACCAACTAACTGATGCACTGCCAACTTTTCAGTGATACCCTTAAAAATGTTAGTTGCAGTTTTTGGTTTTGGCCACTTGGGGGCACTGATTGCAGCAGTGCCTTCAAAGTTGTAACCTATAGGCAGCACTATCTCTAGGGTTACTACCCTGCCTGTACTTTGGTCAACAGGTTGAAGGGCCTCAGTTCAAACTTAACAAATACCAGAGTTTCCCTGCCCTCAACAATCACCATATTTTAGTGCCTCCACCCAGAGTAATATTTATGGGGGTATCTACCTAACCTGGTATAGCTCTCTGGGAAGCTATAACCACTTATAAACCCACCTAGTGACCACGTACCTTGTAATGGGAAACAGCCTGGTACAGCAGTTAACACACAGTTAGCAATAAACATTAATAATATGCACACAACCCTTGCACTTACCACCAGGGTCTGGTCTTCGGCATACACCCTGGAACAACCTGTAAAACAGTATTTAAAACAGGCATGCACTTTTAAATACACTTCCCCCAGACACATTAACCTTTACCCAGACAATGAAATATTTGTGAGGCAATATAACAGTGAAACAAACCAATTGATTTATTAAGGGGGATTTGAACAAGGAAAGGGACAAATCTAGATGAATGATTACTATACTGGATTTAAATCAGAGCATTTTGCATGCATGTATTCAGTCCCACTATACAGTTTTGTAGCTGCCTAGTACACAGACTGTTGGTGGCTAGCCTGAACATTGCCCAGGGTTGCAGCTGTTGTTGGGGCCCTTGATGGGAAGAAAGGCAGTTAAACATGCAATAACAAAGACCTTGGCTATTTGTATCCTCAGCCGGTTAGCACAGTCCAAGGTAACCCTGTAATAAACAGACAAAATCAGACAATACCACAAAATGATTAAAAGAACTGTCGCAGAGAGCTACCCTCAATTTCCTCACAACACCAGTTGGTAGAAATTGGCCTGGCAATATTAAGATCCATTGCAGAGCACTGAAGAGCATGGGGAAGCTGGGCCTGCATGACTCACCTCCGCATCATGGCCTTTCCCTTCAGGTGGCCGCAACCTTCAATTCCTTGCTGCTCAGGGGCTGGATCCCTGACGCTGGTCTCTTGCCAAGAAAACACTAACTGGTGCAAAAAAAGGTGGCTTCTGGATGGGTTTGGCATGAGTCCAAGGCTGGATAAACACTTCTGACAAAGTTCAGTTTATTTGCTGGTGACCCCTCCAGCTGGCAGACAGTTCAGTCACTGGCAAAGGTAGGCTCCTTTCTGTCAATCAGTAGTGCCTGCACAGCAGGCCTTGACCAACGACAAGCATTCAGCACATTTAATGGAAACAGCATTCACTTCTCTACCTCTCAGTTTGTTTTAGGCTGGTTCGCAATACAGTCAATTCACTAAGCAAGCCGCTTACTCTATAGAAACAGTCTCTGATCACAGTTCTTAGGCCAAATGCTCCACAGAAGTTCCTCTTGGACCAATAGCTTGAGCTGCACTCCTCAGGGTCTCAAGGCTAAACTGCCACAGTTTAAAGTTAGTTTTCAGATTAGCCCATTTTACTGCTATCAGGCAGTCCAATGCTGGAAATAATAGCAGGGAGGTAAGTCAGGCCTTTCCCTGCAAATGTTCCTCAGCTCCTTTCCTTTAGCTGCCTCTCGATGGCTTGAGCTTCTCACCCTCTCCACTCTAACACCAACTGAACTCTTTTTTCTAACAATTCTTGAACTAGTCTGTTTTTTTTGGATTCTGGTAGGCTATGGGAGCTGTCATTCACATTTCTGGTGCCCCCATTTGTCAGTTTAGGTACAAACCTGTAAAACTACAAGAACTACAGCTTTTTCCTGGAAGGCACCTGAACTAAGCACCACTCGAGGTCCCCTGTATCCCAATTGGTCCACATTCCTGGAAGTTCTGGACCAAACATGGTGGCTCCCACTTGAATAAGCCGCAATAAAGGCAGATTAAACAAGCATTCTAATTTAAATATAACATCAGATTAGAAGTAAATATTTGCAACACTAGTTTGAGCTCCCTCTGCTTTACTATCGACTGCAGAGTGGGGCAACTCAGGACAGCGCCTGGTCAGTCACGAACTTTGTAGCACTTTAACCTAGCCCAGACCATTTACTGTATATACACTGGCAGTGTCACTTAATGGGACAGGTGCAGAGACACATCATGGCACTCTCATACAGATCAACAGGACTACCAAATAACCATGGGTTTACTATCTCTGCATGATGTCTGCCTGGCAGTGGGCATTACTTGAGCCCTGCGAGACACTTAAGGCAACCCCCAAATTGTTTGGGGGGTTCTACATTTGCAATCATGTCTCAGTGTAGGGACAGTGCCCTTAAAGGGTACCTAAACAAGCAGTTTTTTGCATTTATGCTCAAACTGCATTTACGTAAATAACATAAATGCAGAGTCATAGCTTTTGAAAAATGTAAACATCAGCCTTTCACAGTCAAAAATCAGCCTTGGTTTCTCCCTAATAAGTCTGCCAAGTGTGTTAAGTGATGAGTCATGATGACATCATCTGAGCCAGAGACAGAGATCCACATATATTTCTATAGTGCTAACTAGTTTTTCTTTCCTTCTTTATTTTGAATTATTGTACCAGAATGATCAACACCATGTATTAACTCATGGATTATTTTGATCAGTACACATGTTAGGCTATGATTTTGTTCATTTTGTTTACTTTAACTTGCAGAAAATGTTTTGCAATCCAGCTGACTTTTTCTTTGTCAAACTGCATTTCAGTACAACACTTCAAATACCTGATGATTTAGTGGTTATATGATGCACTGAATTTTGCTTTTTGTTAACCAGGAGAGACACACTAAGCTGAAAGCTTGTTTACAGGTGTGGCCTGGGAACACAAAGAAGTTTATTGACTTGCTTAGTGTCACACAGCAAAGTACCAGTCTTGTTCAGTTCCAAAGCTCATGCTCTCTTGTTAATCCACAAATAAGGCTTTCTTTTTTCCATGTGAACCCCCTGCACCTATCCTGCCTTCTGTTGAACTCCCCACCATCCATACCCTGTCCTTCTGCCTTGGGCCCGCATATGAGCCTGTGGTCTCATGAAGAGAATTATCACACCTCAGATTGTAATCTTGTACCTCAGAGAGTTGTGCACACCTATTCTGATATGCACCATCAGCTGGCACTACTGAAAAATGCCTCCCAAATCACTCTCCAGTCCACATTCTCAATGTTTGACTTTTGCTCCGACAGTAAACATTGAATGGATCACCACCCTTCTGCACAGTGAAGGTAGTGTGTACAGTTCCCTGTTGAGTTTTTTCCCACCGCATTAACCAACAACTAGGTCTTCCTGGAGAGCCAAGCAATAAGCATCATGACCCACCAGAAAAACTGCTGTTCATGCCCTCATAAAGGCTGCACTTACAATGGATAACAATATTATTAGCAGGATAGGCATACTAATACCTTAAGCGAATCCACCTGACTTCCAGTGTCAGTCTGTTCCTTTACCTGTGATCTGCAGAACCCTGCAGGACAGTTCCCAGCAATTCTTCTCCAGTACTTTTCTGTGCTGTACTCCATAATGTGAGTTGGCTGGCTACCAGCCTTCCAAATCTTGAATGAGCTATACACAACTCCCTCTATACTGTCCTAACAAACATTAACACCACTACCCCCTACCCAAGGGTAATCTCCCTACACTGAATTCAAGTAACAGTTTAGGTGAAGCCCTGCCACTCTGAGTATTTGTCATCGCTGGCTATTCTCATCCACAGTCAGGTAATGATAACGATGCTGGCAGACCCACATTTCAGATCTCACAGTGATCTGCTCAGCATCCTCCTTCATGTCTTCAACTAACCTGAACATAGCTGTACCTGCTGGAATGGCTTTTTCAGTCCCTCTTTGGCATTCATTCTTCTCACCGCTCCCCACACCAAAAACTGGTGAGTTCACTACCCTTGCTCATCATGAATGTGTTTAGTACAGTCTCCCGTGTTATATTTACATATTAATAATAAACATGATCTTCTGGTAAGCCAGGCTGATAGCAGCATGGCACAAGTGGAAAAACTGACATTTCTACCCATATAAGATCTAAGCCACCTATGATTAGGCACTGTTATATGACGTGAATAATGATGTGCACACCCATCATTAAATTGTGCCTAATCAAAGGTAGCCTAGATCTTTCAAGGTTAGGAAAGCTCATCATTCCCCTTGTTCCCTGCTGCTATGAGCCTGACTTACTGGAAAGATATGTTTATATTTGATATGTTAAAATAAACCGGGGACTGTGCTACTTGCATTCATGATGCAGAAGGGTGATGAGCTCACCAGTTTTTGGTGTGAGGAGGAATAGTGAAGAATGAATACCAGAGGGGGACTGAAAAGGCCACCCTTGCAAGGTACTGCTATATTCAGGGAAGGGGGAAGACAGAAGAAGAGAAATATGAGCAGATTACTGTGAGAAATAAGATGTGGGACTGCTAGCACCTTCATCACTACCTGACCCCGTTGTCCTGACCAGCATTCCCCTTCTCATAAAACCAGTTCATGAAATTGTCCAAGGCAGTGTGTGGATATTAATGTATGAAATGGCTGCCACTACACGTTCAGTCACTTCACTACCAGTCTAGTATTGCTTGTAAAGCACTTTGGGATACAATGTGTATGAAAACCACTATATAATTGCTAATTCTTATTATTATTTCCCATGGAAAAAGAAGACAAGACAAGCATATATTTGAGTTTTGAGAAAGTATGTACTCTAACATTAGACTGCACAAGAACTTTACTACAAACAAAATGGTGGCTCTAGGGGGTGGTGAAGGGTGTGGCTGCACCTCCCCCTCCACATAATAATAACATACTTGCTTGCTGTTGCATTTTACTTTGTTGAAGAAGTCTGATTTATTGATTGTACAAATATACATTCAAATATTTACATTCAAACTATGGATTACATTTGTAGGTTCTGTCAAAAATGTACTAGAAAAGAATAACAGCAGAAAATATAAAGGTTTAATAAAAATGTCAAAAAGTGCATATTAAGCAAGCACACCACCCCAGCACCCCTCTTGTAGCATCTTGGATCCGCCATAACCAATAGACCACCAGGTTATTCAAGATTTGTACTGCACTGTGGTTTTCCACAGAGAAAGTCGGTTGGATTAAAACACATTTTCAGCTTGTTAAAGTAAACAAAATGAACAGAACCATAGCCTGACATGTGCATTATACAAAATAATGCACTTGGTTTTGACCATTTAGGTGAAACAATGCTATACAAAGGGGAAAAAAGAACTAGTTTGCACTATAGAGAGCCATACTGTATATCTCACTGACTGGCTCAAATGATGTCATCACATAACACATTTGGCGGCCATTTTAGGAAGCAAGTAAGATTGTTTTTTTGAAATTGGAAGGCTGATTTTACAATTTTCAAATGCTCTGGAACAACATTTAGGTCAATTATGTAAATGTAGTTTTAGCATTAATGAATACAGCAGCCTTTCTTTAGTCACAGATTCAGATTTTTGAATAGTTTGTTGTCAAAATGTTGTTTAGGTATCCTTTAAAGTGGGATGCTAGCTGCAAAAATGGGTGGAGAGTGATTTTTGCGCAAATCAGGGAGGATCTGCAATACCAGACATCACTTGATTGCTTGTAGGGGACACCTTATCAATTTCAGTCAGTACCAACCACCACCTTCAGAATCACATGGCACAAATGGTTTTAGAAAGAAGTCATTAAAAAAATCTTGTAAAAATAGCACCACAGCACATTTAATCAGTCAATAGCATTTCTTTCAGGCACAGTCCTGGAACTCAGATGGGGCTAGAAACACAACAATTAACAGCCTCCCAGACAGAACACACAGTTTCTTGAAGCACATTGAGAGATGGTGTAGACTGTTGTCATGTTGATTCCCAGATCTGCATCTTTATCATCAGTTTCAATTGACAGGGCAGTCACTTCCCAATATGGGTCACATTACATGTGGCTCCCCTGGAATGGTGTTGTTCAGGCTTGATCACTGCGAACCAGTTAGTGGGTCAGTCCCTAGTCCTACCATAGTCATCAGTCCAGTCTCCTCCAATTCAGCTGACCTTGTGCTGAATGGTCCAATACATTTCCTCTCTTTAGCTCTGCCATAGAGTTCTAGGTATCTATCACCTGAATATCAGTCTATGTACGACATAGTCTCATGCACTTGTAGTGGATGCCATGGAAAGGTGGTCAGGTGGTGTCACAGCACAGAGCTGGTGCTGCTGGGCAGATAGCACATCTACAGCTGGAACCAGGATGGAGCTGTCTACCCCAGGTTTGGCATTCCCCTATGGGGGCATGCTTACTATTGCAGTCTAGATGCCCTATACCACCTTCATTCAGGTTGGCGTCACTTCCTGTCAACTACAAACACCTCTGATTCCCTTCACTTTTTATACCCCTGCACCAAATCAATCACAACTGGGATGGCACTGAAAGTTCACCCCTAAATATTCCAAATTAAGGAAGATGTTACATTGCATTTGATATTTATCATATGACTCTTTTTCCAAATACTTTCTTATCACTACACCAGGTCATACCTGGAAATAAAATTCAAGTCAGTGTGCTTTTTTGGCCCACACTTGTAAATAAATAGAAATAAAAAATAATGGTCTGCATTATAATATTGTGGTAAGCTGAATGTAGACTCCAAGATCATGCTCAGTAAAGTCCATGGCCCCTCCCCAAAGTTGAAACAGGAAATGTATTTCTTTTCCAGTAAACACGGACTATAATAACTTGGGAACTCAGTATTCTTTTGCCTTGGGCAAGAGTTATTCAGCTTGAAATATACAGTACAGAGACATTCTAAATCTTATGGCTTCTTACATCTTAATTATTTCCAATGAGCCACTCATTGAAGGGTAGCTGGCATATTCCTAGTAATTTGATTGACTACTTTGTAAAATGAGAGCAGTGTTATGCCATTTCTAAATGCTGATTGAAAGTGTTCACTTTATTAATTGGATGAACCTTAAAAGAGATAATAAGTGAAAGGATATATGAAGCTGACTGAGTGGTGCAAATTAGTTGCTCCCTGATCTACTGGTGTTCAGGGCTTTCATAGAAGAAAAACAGCAACGTTTGTCTCTGGTGATTGCTGTTCTAAATTAGCATCTATGTTTCTGAGTGATAAAAAAAAGTTACTGAAATTGCAGAGCTAAAAAGGAAATATCATCCATGTCTGTCATATAATTGAGTATATTAATTGCCCTCCCATCAGCAAAACTCCAGTATCTGCGATCCAACTTTCCCTGCCTCAGACATTTTTCTAATTTATATGTTCTTTACTCATTGTTTTCACGTTGGAACCCTACTCCTTTGGACACCCCAAGCGTCACTGCCATACTGGACAAACCTATTGCCTTCCTACTTGCCATGTCCAAACTCCTGAAGTCTCCTGATATCAGCAATTCTTGACCGAACTTTAAAGGGAAGCCTTGCTGTCACCAGCAGAAGAAAGTGCCTTGTGGCAAAAATTTCAGCAAAGGAGATCACCACATTATGCTGTGGGGATAAGGGGTACAGGGGGCCATCATCTGGTGTGTCAGACTAGGTCAGACTCTTTCTGATTTTCTTCCTTACACCTTTCTTATTAGCATCTCTGCCATGGCATTTTGATGGTTGGGGGAGGGACTGCACAGCAGTTTTCAGTCACTGATAACACTATGCCACCACTAGGAGCCACCAACTAAATGATGCATTACTCAATTCTTCCCTTTGAGTAAAGGTGTAAAGATGTAAACTCTCAAGCAGACTGGTACAGGAAATGAAGAGACAACATCTGTTGACTTTCATTTGAGTAACATAAAGCTCTTTTAATGAGGAAACTATGCCACAGCTGTTTGAAGTACTCTGATAATACTGGGTCTGACCACATGATTCAATCTGATTCAGTTTGAATTTGTGGGGCAAAAAAACAACTACAACAATTTCAGATTTGCCTTAAACATAATGGCCCAGATATTCAAAAGGGTTGCGCCACTCACCACAGGGATGCACCAGCGCAAGTCCGAAAATGCGCCATTGTGCGATATTCAGTGGGAGGCAGATGCACCCCCCCCAAATCACAATTTGCATGAGCGCAATGGTAATGAATGCATGCACAACTGAAGGGGGAGGAACCATGAACTAATGGCGCAGTGCAATATTCAACAACATGCACCATGCGCAATCGGGGAGCAAACGGAAGTTGCGTGATAGCAGAAATGATCCAAAAGAAAAAGGAACAAGAGAGAGGCACAAAACATGCTACAGGAACGCCACATGTGGGAGAACTGCAAGCAGGCACACAGTATCTGTGAGCAGGACAGGGCAGGAGCAGAACAGAGCACCTGGAACCACCAGGAACAGGGAAGGAGTGGGGAGCCTGTGCCACTGTGCAGGACGAAAGGGGGAAGTGCCACATAGGACTGAGGGCACGGACAGTGGGCAGTACTCCAATACTGGGAGGTGTTCCCAGTGCAGGGGGAGTAGCAGTAAGGACAACGGGGGGAACGGTAAAACAGCTGCTGGGGGGGTAACACAAGCCAGGGACATGGCCAGTGCTGCCATTCAGATGGAGGCAGTAATGAGGGGTGTGAGAAGGCAGGCAGCAGGGGGGCATGGCCATGGATGGGCCTGTCGGCGGTATGCCCCCAACAGGCAGTACCAAGCCCACACCAGCTTCGAGCTGTACACTGACACTGAGATCGTGGACTGGTACCACCTGAACCAGGCAATCCTGAGGCAGCTCTGTGAGCTCTGCAGTGAAATGATGCAGGCACCCACAGGACAGAGCCATGCTCTGTCAGTGGACACCAAAGTGACAGCTGTCATGTGCCTGCTCACCACAGGTACCTTCCAGAGACCAACAGGGGACATGACAGGCATAACCCAGTCAGCCGCATCATGCCTCCTCACCCAATTCCTTAGCGCACTGCTTCCACATGCTGTGGAGTACATCCATTTCCCCAGCACACCGGCGGAGTGCACAGCAAACATACAGGAGTTCCACAGGGTAGCATATATGACTGGTGTGCTCGGGGCCATAGACTGCACCCATGTGGCCATCCGCACGCCACCTGGCCCCGAAGGGGTCGCATACATAAATCAGAAGGGGTATGCAAGCATCAACTGCCAGGTGGTGTGCGATGCAAGGAGGCACATAACCAATGTCTGTGCCACGTACCCTGGGGGGGCACATGATGCCTTCATCTGGCACCAGTCTGCACTGTGCCACAGGTTCGAGAGTGGAGACATCCCCACTGGCCACCTAGTGAGAGAGTATGCAAATCATGCAGAAAGACATGGATCTTGGGAGGGGTATAGTCAGAGGTGACATGGTTACTGGCCTAGATGGCTCATGGAAGGGCGACGCTGATCACCAAACTAATGTCCACCCTCTACACACAGGTGACAGTGGATACCCACTCTGTCCCTGGCTGCTCACACCATACCAGCGGCCCACCACCCCATTGCAGAAATGCTACAATGAGGCACATGCCACCACACACAATGTCATCGAGTGGGTGTTCGGGATGCTGAAGGCATGTTTCCATTGCCTGGACATGTCTGGCGGTGCCCTACAGTACAGCCCCTCAAAGGCCTGCTGGCTATTCCTGGCCTGTTGCATCCTGCACAACATGGCCAATGACTGTGGGATAGCTGTACAGGTCAAAGAGAAGGACAGTGATGGGGACAATGAGGACGCTGGTGAAGATGGTGATGGGCAGCCCCCCCTTGGTCAAAGGGACCCCCGACTGATCTGGGCCCCGCCAAGACCCACCAGCAGTGATAGGCTGACCAATGGCCTCATGGGGTGGCACTGATGGTCCCCCAGCGGTTCCGCTGCATGAACACATGGGGTCTGCAGCATGCTGAACATGCCTGCGCCAGGCGTGCTCGGGATGCCCACAGCTGAACCCGGTGTCGACAAGTAGGGTGTCGCATGACACCAGGAACGGGGGGTGGACATTGCACTGCATGGTGTCTGCGACATATACGCAAATAACAGTGTGCCCACTGTGGCCATGACAGCTGTGATTGGCTGTGTCAGTCTGTCAATGGCGGTGGTCACATCCTCCCGCAGCAGGTCCATCCCTCCCAGGAGCAGACTAGTGTTCCTGCTGTGACGCTCCTCTGCCTGGTGCAGGGCCGCACTGAGTGCATCCACCGCCATCACAAGCCACAACTGCTGATCGACTGAATCTTGGAGTATGTGGGTGTGCTCATCTGAGAGGTCATCCGCCTGATCAGCATGCTGTCTCTCACGGTGTTCGCGGCCCTGATGGGCAGCACCCCTTGAGGGTGGGCGCTGCACACCAGGGCCATGCCTGGGCATGTCCACACGTGATGCACTGAGGCTGCCCCCGACACTGTACACCCATGGCCATTGGCAAACTGCTGACACTGCCCCTCTGGCTGCCACTCTCCAGGGCTCAATGGTGCTGCCGCAGCAGCTGCAACAGCCCCACTGTCCTGGACACACACCAGTGCTGCCATACTGGTGCAGACAGACACAGGCTGGGACTGTGATGTCACGCAGGCTTCCACAGCGGCATCACCCATGCCTGTGCTGTAACCTGCTGTGTGGCCATCCTGCGGCCCACACATATCACTGTCCATGATGTGAGCTCCATCATCATCAGTGATGGATCTGGCACTAGTCCGAGTCTCAGCATGCTGGCATCCATGGACGCTGGCACGCTGGGACACGGGCAGGTCCTCCTCCACACCTGCTTCGCCAACATCAGTCCAGACAGCCAGGTGGGCCCACTGTTGCCCTGAGCCTCAGACACCTGTGGAGGTGGACTGGCCCTCCTCTGTGTCCATGGTATCACCCTCAGTGGATGAGCCCACCACCGCTGACCCATGTAGATGCTCAGGAGCTGTAAGGGAACACAGTAGCATTAATGTATCTGCCCTACCCTTTGTCATCCCCCCCCAGTGACAGATCAGGACCTACCATGCAGTGATGGGCTACCACCCATCTGGAATCCACCACCTGGAACACCCTCAATGGCACAACGCTGCATGCTGCCAGCAACCCACTGTTCTTGTGGGGTCAGGCGTTGCATGGCCAGCTGTTCCTCACCAGTCATAGCCTGTGCTGCCTTATTGGCAGCCACCTTATCCTTAATCCTCCGCCTGTCCTTGCCCACCTTCTTCTTGCACTCCTGCATGGACTGCTGGTGGCTGCCATGCAGGTTGATGGCACGTGCCACATCTCCCCATGCAGCAGCATGGGCCTGTGGTGTTCTCCGCTGTCTGCTGAGCAGCGGCTCCTGGTAAAGGTAGGCCTCAAACAGGGCATCTGTTTCTGCCTTGGTGAAGTTTGGCCTCCTCTTCCGCTCATATCTCTGTTCCTCTTCCTCCACCTCATGATTGCTCATTATTGATCCTGTGGGAATGACAGGTGTTACCTGTGACTGTGCAGTCCCATGCATGTCCCACACACCACAGTCCGCACTCCCAAACATCATGCAACTCACCACAATAGACTGTAATACCAGACTATGGCCTCTGCAGCCCAATGTCACATTTATATAGCGCAATACATGCAAATGAGGTGAGGTGCAATTTTAAGTGGATGCTAATGCAGTATCTGCACCATTGAATAGCCGATTAGCTGATTTCCATATGCCGGCTGAATATCGCGCTGTTGCGCCTTGTGCAATTGTGTTGAACATGCTCAGGCAAGGGCGCATTTCTGTGACATGCACAGTGGACACTGAACAGCGCATGCCTGGGGTGCTGACGCTGATGCCTGCCACGCTGCTGACGTGCTGTGCATGGGAGGCAGTGCTGGGCACGGCCACCATTGTGCGAGTGGCGCTACTGCGCTGTTCACATGTATGGCACTCTGGCACTGGGTGCCGTAGGCAGAGTGGGGCCATAGCACGCTAGACCACTACAGGAAGTGCCACACAGGTGCCCTACCATGCTACATGAGGTGAGTACCAATCGCGCTGTGGCGGTCTGTGCTCCACAGACCCCTGACCCTGTGCTGACCTTTTCCCCTTGGTGCCATGCGTCTGCATGGGTGCACCTCTATCACGCTGTTCAGTGACAGCATGATGGGGAATGGCAGTGCAGTACTGTGCAGCATCTGCACGTGGTAGACGTGTGCTACAGAGCACCATTTTGATACTGAAAGATTGGAGGATGGCATAGAGATGGGCACCAATCTGGAGCCAGGTCGAACTGGCCAATCTAGTGAACTTGATGGAGCCTCATGCTGCTGCTCTATTTGGGGAGGCACCCCTGAACAGGGCCAGGAGTGCTGTGTGGGAGGAGGTGGCGGTGGCCCTGGAGGAGGTGACTGGCATGAAGCGCATGGCTGAGCAGTGCAGACACCGCTATGGGGACCTGCAGCGTTGGGACCCAGACAGGCTAGCCAACCTGCAGTCACGCACCAGGAGGGGCGCGGTTCCATGGCCAGGTAGGTGCCCCATCCATACACTGTTAATGTCCATACGGGTATCATTGTGGTATGTGTCCAGCACATGGGGGGGGCTATCCAATGTGGGCTGTGGTGGTGGTATGGGGTGGGGGGCAGATGGATATGGCTGTGTGGGATTGCACACAGATGGGGCGGAGGGACTTTGCTACCGGATTGTATAGATGTTCCTCTCTCCATGTTTGCACCCTAGGCCCTGAGGAGCACCAGCATGCCAGGGAGGGGAGGCTGTGGCCTGAGGCACATCATGCAGCAAGGGCAGCTCTACAAGACCAGCGCAGGGACCATCCTTATGATGGTGAGTGCCTTATATCCATGATTATTTTTGCATGCTGTGTAACAGGGTGGGCAGCGGGGCATGGCCACCATCCATTGACACCACTGCCATGCATGCAACTTGGTACAGTCAGCACTGTCCAGTGGCACTGCATGTCTGGGAGTGCATCAATGGTGGTCCTTGCATGCACCGGGTACATGGCTGTGCCACTGCCTTCGCACCGCATAGCCATGTCACTGTACAGCCACGGTGGTGCTGTGCGGGACTTGGCCGGTGGGTGTGTGCAGTGGTCTGCATGGCTGTGTGCGCAGGTCTTGTGGACACGATCACAGTGGGTGGTCACACACCATCACAGAGGCATGTCCCATGGCTGTATGCCATGCACAGTGGATGGGCTGCAGGGGGCTGTGCATTCACACCTATTGACTCTGCTCCCTTGTCCTAGGTGGACGGCAGTTGCAGACCATCCAACAGATGCTGCAGGAGATATTGCAGGTGGTCAGGGCCTCACTGGAGATATTGGAGCACATAGACAGTCTGGGAGTCCGACGAAGGCATGGCGGGAGGTGCGAAAGTGGATAGCGGGACTTCCGCTGAGCTTGTTTCACCCCATGACTTCCCTTACCCCCTGGACCCACTCTCACACCCCTCCTTCCCTCTACCATTTGTTCACCCCTGCCCCTTACCCACCCCCACCTTGTTTGTGGCCCTCCCCCAACCTTTTGTACATACTGTAACTGTAAATAGTTTTTTTGATCTTTTAAAATACATTTGCTTTGTTATGCCTACTGTGGTGGTCTCTGATTTGCAGTGAGCTAAAGGTGCTCAGCTGCAGTGGTGTGCATAGCGTCAGGGGTGGTGCAGTCATGGGCTTGTGTGTTTCCATAGGGGAAGTGACTGTGGTGTGGAAGTAGCTATCAGTCATTGTCTGTGGTTTGCATGTTGTTCTCTGTGCACTGGATGACTGTGTGCAGTGGTCCACGGTGCATGCTCTGTGTCCATGGCACACCTGTCAGACCATCCATGGCCTTTGCAGTTGACACCCTTGCATGTCTGTGACCTGCACGGTCGGCTGGAAAGTCAGAGGTGGCTGTCCATGCTGGACAGCCACTGTACCCAGCGCAATGCCAGGTTGCCTCCTGTCACTGGTGTGGTGCATGTCTGCCTTGGGTGGCACCATGGCCTACGCTGTTGTTGTCCCACCTCCATGCTGTCACTTGTGTGTGTGTCACAGGGGATGTGCACCACTGTCTGTCACTTGTGCTCCAGGTGCATGCTGGTGGCGTACAGCTCTATGCTGCTTGCGCAGGGTGGCTGGCACTCCTGTGCCATGGAGGGGTGCTAGCCATGTGTACACAGTTTCTGTCGCCACAAGCTGGGGGCTTGGTTGCCCTGCTACTGTGTCCCTGTGTTGGTGTGCCCTTGGATTTGGATGGGTGTTTGTCCATGCACTGTGTTGCATCCTGTGTGGTGCATGCTTCCATGCACCACTGTGGGTGTCTGCGCTGGCTGTCGTGGCCAGTGCTGTGTCGGGGTGTGTCCTTGGGAGGGTGTGCAGGGTGCTGTACCACTGATGGTGGGGTCCAGGGCATGCCCTGTCACGTGTGAGGTACCTTGTGTGCCAATGCATGATCAGTCTCTCAGCTGTACCTCAGGGGGATGTGCATGGTGGCACTGTGTATGCAGTCATTGCATCGCTGTCTGCTGCCACCCACTGATGGGTGCTTGTGGTGGGGCTGCCTTGCATGGTTCTGTGTTGCACAGGGTTGCATTGTCACAGTGGGGGTGGTGGCATGCATGGGGTGTCCTGCACTGGTGGACGATACTCCTGGACAGGCTGTCTGGGCATCATGTTGCAGGGTGTGCTCTGCATTGGTGGGATGGTGTGGCGTGGGGTGGTCAGACCTCCTTGTGTGCTGGTCACAGCATGCCAGGGGGTGTGCTGGGGCACCATGCCCTGGTTGTAGGTTTGTTGCTGGTATCCATGGGCCGGTGGTTATTCCAGCACTTCACCAGTTGTGCAGTGCATGGGGTGTGGGGGGTGATGACTGTTCTGCTGTGTGCTTCTCTGCCCATCTGTGGCATGGGTGGTGGGCCCCTGCATCCTGTCCCTGCACATCCCTGGTTGTGTTGTTGCACTGCTGCCCTGCTCCACTGGGCATCCCTAGTTGTGCTGTTGCACTGCTGCCCTGCTCTACTGAGCATCCCTGGTTGTGCTGTTGCACTGCTGCCCTGCTCCACTGGGCATCCCTGGTTGTGCTGTTGCACTGCTGCCCTGCTCCACTGGGAATCTGTGGTTGTGCTGTTGCACTGTTGCCCTGCTCCACTGGGCATCCCTGGTTCTGCTCTTGCACTGCTGCCCTGCTCCACTGAGCGTCCCTGGTTGTGTTATTGCACTGCTGCCCTGCTCCACTGAGTATCCCTGGTTGCGCTATAGCACATCTGAACTGCTCCACTGAGCATCCCTGGTTGCACTATGGTGCATCTGAACTGTGCCACTGCACATCCCTGGTTGTGCTATGGTGCAGGTGATGCGATATTCAGTCGTGTGTCGCAGGCACATCTTGACCTGCGCAGTTTTTGAATATTGTGCTCCTTGTGCATGGGCTTAGTGGTCTTGCGCTTGCTCCTGCTGTTGCGCACTTTTTGGGTGCAGTTTGAATATCTGGGCCAATGTGTGCATATTAAGTAGTTTAAATATAGTTACTACTACATTAATCCTTTCTTTAAACCTACTGTGCACTTAGTATTATACTGTACTCAATACAGTAATCCTTACTTTAAACCTTCACTAAAAAAAGGTAAGGTAAGGTAAAATGTATTTATATGGCACCCAATCCAGGAGGCTCTGAGCGCCTTACACAATCAACAGGAAGAGTCAAACAGTAACAACAAGTACATGAAAGCTGTAAAGGACTATAAATAAGTTTAAAATTGCAAGCATAAATAAACATATAAAAAAATATTAATAAATACACACTTAAAAACAATTTGAGTTAGTCCAGAAAAGCCTGTTTAAAAAGATAAGTCTTCAGACCCCTCTTAAATGCCTCTACTGACAGGGCTTCCCTTACAGAGTTGTGAAGCAAGTTCCAGGGGGACAGGCTGGACACCTCGAATGCTCAATCATCAGAGGTTTTCAGTGAGGACCTTGGAACCACGAGGAAACCCCTGGTGGAAGAGCGGTGGGAGCAGACTGAAGTGGCAGGTGCAAGGAAATCAGTCAGGTAGCCTGGGCCCAATCTGTATAAGGCCTTATAGGTGAGCAAGCCCACTTTGAAGATAATCTTCCATCTGACAGGCAGCCAGTGCAGGTCTCGCAGGATCAGGGTCACATGACATGACCTAGACTGGCCCGTCAGTAACCTTGCTACTGTGTTCTGCACCAGCTGCAATGAATGGAGGGTCCCTCCACAGACGCTGAAGTGCAGAGCATTTTAGTATTCAAGTCTGGATGTAACAAAGGCATGTACTAGAGATGGCAGGTCATCGGGTGGAACTAGGAGTTTAATTGGGGTGACATTACTTAAGTGGTAAAATCCACTTTGGACAACAGATGACACCCGAGCATCAAGTGTCAACCTGTCATCCAAGAAGACACCCAGATTTCTCACACTAGAAGAAGTCATCAATGAGGTGGTTCCCAGAACCAATCATGTTGCTACCCCAGAGGCGCTTCCATCACGCCTGTGACCAGGCTCACTCACCAGGACCTCC
Organism: Neoceratodus forsteri; assembly: GCA_016271365.2. Taxonomy (NCBI): domain Eukaryota; kingdom Metazoa; phylum Chordata; order Ceratodontiformes; family Ceratodontidae; genus Neoceratodus; species Neoceratodus forsteri. The sequence continues at coordinate 952,710,414 of CM028129.1, read as the reverse complement.
ATCTTGTTGGGATTCAGCCTCAATGATTTGGAGGACATCCAGTCCTGGATCTTGGCCATACAGTTGTTTATCACTTATACTGCATTATTTGTTCCAGGGGCAAAGGACATATATAGCTGGGTATCATCTGCATAGCAGTGAAAATGTAGACTGCAGTGTCTAATGAGCTCTCCCAGAGGCAGAATGTACACCATGAACAACATCAGTGACAGGATTAAACCTTGAGGAACTCCTCATGGCAGGAGCTTTGGGGGAGAGGAGAAATTCCACATCACCATCCTGTTGCTTCCTGTCTGAGAGCAAAAACTCAAACCAGTTGATGACAGTACCGGTGAGTCAACAATACTCTCTAAGGCAATCCAGAAGCATGATGTGGTCTACGGTGTCAAATGCTGAAGAGAGGTCAAGAAGAATGATCTTGCCCTGAGGAGGTAATTTTGTACCAGACCAATTCTGTTTTGGTTCTATGCCTAGCCCTGAAACCAGACTGGAATGGTTCATAGATGTCAAAGGCCATGAGGTGCGCCTCTAGCTGTAGAGCCACTATTTTCTCAACAATCTTCCCTAAAAATGGGAGATTGGAGATAGGTTGATTATACACCAGGATATTGGGATTGAGTGAGGGTTTCTTCAGGAGGGGCCTCACCAGTGCCTCCTTCAAGGCATCAGGAAAGATCGCCTCCAAAATCAAGCACTGGATTATCCTGGCAAACACTTGACCAACAGTCATAGCACATCCCATTAGGTGATGGATCAGGGCTGGGTCCAGTTCACAAAAGATGAGCCATAGCTTCAATATCATTGCAACAACCTCGGCCACCTCCACTGGCCTAAACTCTTCCTAGACAATAGGAGTGCCCATGTTACTACCTGGTCGACCACCACAGGGTGGAACTTGCCCCACTGGGGAGATCCTGGCCTGAATAGAGGACACCCTGTCAGAGAAGAACTGAGCAAACTCATCACACAATGTGATTGAAAATGCTTTTTTGGCTGAAGACAGACAGGATGAAGTAGTCTGCATACATTCGGATAAAGATGAGCTGGTGTGTTCCTCCCTGCAGCAATCTCTGTGGACAGGAACTCTGCCTTCTTACAGTCGATTGCCCATTGGTACTCACAATAGTCAGCTCTCAAGGCCAGTTTGTCATCTTTAGAACAGGTCCTCCCTCAGCAATGCTCCAACTTCTGACCAATGATGTTCATCTCCCTGAGAGCTTCATCAAACCATGGGGGTCTCAAACGAGAAGATATGGGTTGTATACAGACTGGTGTGATGGCATTGAGCACTTCAGAAATGGCCTTGTTATATGCTGCCACTGTCTCACCCATGCCAATTCCACATGCAGTACTCACACCAGACAAATCTACTACCACCAAAAGTCCCTCTGGGGACAATTCCCTTAAAGGGCAATAGCTGACCATCTCAACAGGGGAGGGACTACCAGGGGCCCCAAATGAAAACTCTACCATGCAATGATTGGACCAAGTGGCCTGATCAGTCTTAAGGTTCTTGACTTCAAGCCCCAGTGAGAACACCAAGTCCAAAGTGTGGCCACGGTGATGGGTCACAGAAGCAATTGCTTGTACCAGGCCCAGTGATGTCATCAACTGGAGGAGGCGATGACCAAAACATGAAGATTCATCATTGACCCTGACATTGAAGTCCCCCAGAATTAACCATCTGGGGGACTCCAACATCCTGTTGATGATGACATCCATGACCCCAAGCTTCGCCACAAGCTCAACGGATGAGGTAAAACCCACTGGGAGCACAGTAAAGTTCAGACTGGATCTAAAACACAGCCACACCCCTACTTTTGCATTCCTTCATTGGGCAGTGCATCACAGAGCACCCGGCAGGGATGTCACCTCCAAAACTGTTCCGGCATCATCTGTCAACCAAGTCTCTGTAATGCAAGTCAGATCAACTGCTGAAATCAAGTCTGTCATAACTGTGGTCATGTTCCTCTTCAATCTGGCATTACACAGCACGGCCCAAAGGGGACTGCTGAAAATGGCAGGCCCACCAGCTACCTGCCTACTCAGTTCAATGGGAACCCTGTGAATTAGAACTAAGCATGTTGGGCCTCTCTCCCAGCTCCATTTATGTTCAGGGTGTTTCCTGCTCCTAACCACCCCAGTGCTGCTCACCTTCACTGTGTTCACAGTGCCCTGCCACTGACCTACTCATTCCCTAGTAATACTCACCTCCCAACAGTGTCTCACCACTGTTGCTGCAATAGGAGGTCGGTAAAGTGGTAGAGGTCACACAGCATTGACATAGAGTGGGCAATATGGAGGGGTCTATGATTCCTACTCATCTTACTGCATTAACCACCAACAAAACCCTACTACAGCTAAAGCAATAATTAAATAAACCCACCCTCCAACCATAAAACACCCTAACTCACTCAAACAACCATCACACAATCAATACTAATACACAACTTAACTACACAGTCATGCACCATACACACTCCTTACAACCCTCCCCACCAACTCACTAGCATATAAAAACAACCATAATTATATATATATATATATATATATAATACATAATGGGCATGTGTGTGATATGGCAAATATTGTTACTCCTGCAGAGTGAGATATCCAAGCTCATGATGTAGGAGTGACAATATTTGTCATAGCATATGATCTGCCCATCATGTACTTGATATGTACAATAGGGCCAAGAGTTTTAGAAGTTTTGTTATGCTGTCTTGTGTTCTGTTCCTATTTATGTGTTTGCGCATTCTGTGTGTGAGCTTTTCTGAATGGGCTGGCAGTGTTATAAACTCTGAGAGACACATGAGTGTGTTTTGCAATGCTAAATGAGTTAGTTTTAGGTAGGAGTGAGAAACATACTTTTGTGAAGCTGTATTGTTTAGAAGTCTGGCTGCAGTGAAGTTGAGAGCATCACAGTATTTGTAATGAGCTGTGAGACTGAGTGTCAGAACAGCTGATACTGTTTTTAGTGATAATTAACTTAGCTGCAGGCAGAGTGCAGAGTGTTCTGTGAAATTGTGCTCTTTAGGATTCTGGCTGCAGTCAAGCTGAGTGTATCACAGTAATTGTAACAGGTGAAAATCAGAGTTTGAGGAACAAGAGAGAGTGTATTTCAGTGGTAATTCAGTTAGCTGCAGGCAGCAGTTTAGACTGTTCTGTGAAGCTGAGCTGTTTGGAATTCTGGCTGCAGTCACTGTAATGAGCTGGAAGTTGGGGAGGGGATAGGTGTGTTTTGTAATGCTCACTGAGTTAGTTGTAGGCAGCAGTGAGACATCTGAAGCAGTTCTGCATGTGTGTCTATGGTAACAGCACAGGTGTTTCTTGCATGCTGAGGGGAAAGCTGCCTAGAGTGATGACCTTTTGTGACCTGTGTGTATAAATGGTTGATATCATCACAGTAGAGAAGAGGGTAAAAATATCACACTGCAGTGGATGATACACTGTTGTATCTCACTCATTTACCACTCACCCCTATTGTGTGTGTGTGTGTGTGTGTGTTATATATATATATATATATACACACACATATATATTTATGCAAACTGTGTGAGAGGCCTTTTGGCACCGTGCATTTCTGCTTAAAGTTGAACCAGCATAATATTCTGTGGTGATTTGCATATGCAGTCCATGATGCTTTGCATTGTAGAGGCATGTGTGATTTTGTATTTCTTTGAAACTTGGCTTCCCAGCCAAATGCCCTTGGGGGTAACCATTGCCTCAGTGCTTACACACAGAGGTTCTTTGTCTTTTAAATTGTTTTTTGTTTTAATTGGGTTCACCACACCATAACCCAGATAGACCATCTTAGGGTAGCTGGTTCATTCCGCTGGGGTGTCAAACAGACGAGGCATACTGATGAGTCCTGGTAGGACGAAACATGTGTCTATGTCTTCTGTTGGCACCCTTTGCAAACTGTGTGAGAGGCCTTTCGGCACCATGCATTTCTGCTTAAAGTTGAACCAGCATAATATTCTGTGGTGATTTGCATATGCAGTCCATGATGCTTTGCATTGTTGGGGCATGTGTGATTTTGTATTTCATATATATTTATATGTGTGTGTGTAAGAGAATCCAAAACAGTGCTGTAGAAAATAAAGTTCAAAGAAAAGTACAGCACCTTCTAAGGAGCAATATCCAGATTTAACTGTAACTAAATGTCAGTAAAATATCACCAAAAGTAAACCCTCATCAGTTCTTGAAATTGTCAACAGTATCCCCAGTAAGCTTCCACCAGAACTGAGGTAAAAGACTAAGACAGGAGTTGTGCTCTTGCCTCCACACTCCCAAAATATTGATGTAATACTGCAAAAGCTGTGGTATTTTATGAGTGGAGGGGATTTGCAAAGGATTTATTTTAAGTTTCTCCAGTAGTGCTCTCACCAACACTGGAGCAAACAGATGTAATAGTACAATCACACACATGGGAGGCTCTTAATGTCCACACCAAGACTCAAAGAGTGTCACTGAAACTCCCAGCCCCACTCTCACCGATGATGAAGCAGAATCCAAGCCATTGGAAAAGTAGTAACATTCAGGAACACTGAACCGGTCCCACAGCGTATATCCAAAGATGAAATATACTAAGCACTTGAAGCAGCTATTTTAGCAGAAGATCACAAAGACCGCACAATTCCCTCCAACTTCAACTTGCATATCAGGTCAGAGTGGCAGCAGCAATTTCTCCAACCACTCAAAAGCTCTTCCCTCAGCTACCACATTGACCACCAAATTGATAATCCAAATAGCTCTTCCCTTGTCGACCCCATCAACCAGAAGTCACTGTTCCAGGTGGCTCTCCTCTAGCAACTCCAACAACAACTTCATGTGTGGTAAGAGGTAATGAGGACAGCAAGGCAGATGCTATCACTGTGCTGTAATGGCTCCTTCAATCTCCAGTCTCCGCTCCCCAGCAGTTGTCCACAGCAGTGAATCAAACCTTTCTAAAAATCAAAAAATAACACTAACTCTTAACACTACAATCACAGCCTGACCCAACCTACAGCTTATACCTTACTCCTCATGTCTAACTAAAATCTCTGTAAAACTAAAAAAAACTCTGGGTGCAATGAGCAGTCACAGTGTTAGGATTCTCCTAAAATAAAATAAACCTGAATGAGCAAAAACAAGAGGAATTAGAATCCCCTCAGAGCTCTTGCTGATGGCAGCCCAGCCCAGCCACCGTCATGCTCACCAGTAGGTAAGGTAGTGTGTGGGTTGCTCTCTCTATTGCTTTCTCTCTCTCTGGAGGATCTAGCAATAGTACCTGACATGGCAGGTGGTATTGGGCTATACCCACTCATGCAGGGATGCAATGATGCCCAACACTGCGGGAAGAGGGCCTCATAGCCCCTGGAAGGGTGGGTATAACTCATACCACCCACCTTGGAGGGTATTATTGTGCTTAGAAAATGGGTTTAGTCTGAATATTAGAAAAAAAGTTTCATGTTTATACAGGTTTTAAAAAAAAACTACTGTAAGCAGTTAATTTTAATGGATTAAAACTTTTCAGTTAAAGTAGTCCCAGTGACTTCTGGTTGTGATGGTCGCCTGATGGACACTCTCTGAGTCACTCCCCGTTCTGCAGCTCAAAAACTACCCCTTCTAGCCGATTAAGTCCGGTCAGCAGCGAGGGAATATTTCTCTAAATACACCGCAAAGAGAGCAATCACAGAATTAAAGCAAATACCTGATTGATCGCATTTCAGCATTAAAATGAAACCCCAGAGGCCTAAACATACGCCCCCGCCATCGCCAGAGAAAGATCAGCCAGCAAAGCATACCAAAGTGGGTGGCAGGGATGACACTGCTACTCCACAGCTTTTAACAGTCAAGACATTCTTTGAAGGGTTAGCTCCAATAAAAGACTACCTTCAAGCAGTGGTAGGAGATCTACAAGCACTTAAGAGCTCTATGGAAAGCTTAACGATTCGTACCAATAATAATGAAGTACGCATTTCTTCCCTGGATGACTGGAGGGCTCAGCTGGAGCTTGAGATTGCTTCCCTGCATCAGTGCCTGAGAAAAACAGAGGATAAATTGGAGGATCTCGAAGGGAGATCCAGAAGAAATAATTTAGTGGTGCTTGGACTCCCAGAAGGAGAAGAGGGGGTCAATCCTATTCTTTTTGTACAAATAAATGTGTGCTAAAATAGCTGGTCCCTCATCTAATGGCCCAACATATATTGTTGAGAGGGAACATCGGGCATTGAGGCCCACACCTCCAGTTGGCTCCCCCCTCCAGACCTCTAATATTTAGACTCCTTAACTATTTGGACAAGCAGCTGATACTCGAAAAGTTAAAAGAAACGAAAGAGGTCCAATGGGAGAGCACCAGAATAAGGATAGAACAAGATTTGCTGTTAACAGTCAAGCAAAAGCGTACTGAGATGCATCCTATTGTGGTTAAACTCATTGCTGCAGGAGTAAGATTTAGAATGCGATATCGGGCGATTTTACAAGTGAATAAAGAGGGGCAGTGGATATCCTTTGATACTGTGGCTAAGGCTACTACAGAGCTCAAGAACCTGTACCCAGACTTGTTCCGTTGAAATAGGGGGATGCCTTGTTACTGAATAAATGCTAAGAATCAGTAAACTGTCTATATCTAATAAACCAGGCTAAGAATAACCTGGGCCTGGGAAGTAAGGCAGTTTTGTTTTGGCTGATTAGAGGTTTGAGCAGCATTTAGCTGCATTTTGGCCAGTGAACCCCAAGGGAGAAAATAAGTTAAAAGACACTGCCAAAAGGCTCCTGATTGGTTGTTTTACGTGGGGCTATACGTCATGGGAAAGCGGATGCCCAGAGTTTTCCGATTAGTTCTAAGTGGAGGCATGACTCAACGGACTGGTCGGTGTAGACACCGGTCCTTCAATTGTCACAAGGACTGGGTAAATGGACATGGGGTTTCTCTGGTTTTGTGGTGTTGGCATGCTCTTTGAAGTATCTTTATTTTTCTTGTTAGATTGGTATTTATATGTAGCCAATTAGCACCAAATATAAGTTTTAAGAACTATAGTCGATTAGAGATTAATATACTACATGTTAGTTTCTCATTTTGGTAAGAGAACTGAAGGAGGGGTATAATCCAGATATTTGGGCTTAAGTTGGGGAGGGTAGATGAAACTGTCTGTTTGGCGGGGGATAAGATTGTGACCGAATAATAGGAGGGAGTGCGGTCGAGTGGACCGGGGTATTAAGACAACTTTGTTGGGGTTAAATGGTTTTGTTTAGGTTTAGAAAGGTTAGGGAAATATTTCAAGTGGGTACTAGAAGGCAAGTGCTAGGTATAACCGTTAGATTAATCAAGAGGGGGCAGAACTATCAATATGATTTTCCTGAAAGGGGCATGCTAACTACTATTATTTGTGCGGCTCTACCTTACTTTGAATATCATAGACACCCAGTTCTCCAGGGATGGAAACTCCCTGAGTTGGAATTGGATCCTGACCATTAATGGCAGTGAGGATTATATCCTGGAACGTGAAAGGGGCCAGCTCTCGAGTTAAATGTTACCAAATTATTAGACACCCAGAAACTCTACAATGTAATGTAGCCCTTTTGCAAGAAACACACTTATTAGATACGGAAGGTAATCTTTTTAGGAGAAGAAAAATAGGGCAGGTGTATGCTGCAGGCAATCAACAGCACAGTGAGGGGTAGCTATCCTGTTCACCAAGGGGACTCCATTTAAGTTACAGCAATCTCAAATTGATAAACAAGGGCAATATATATTTATTAAGGGACTTTTAAACCATATTGAAGTTATCTTGGGATCTATATATGGACTTAATAGTAATACACCGAAATTCTTTGTTAAAATAACTAACTAATATTTTGAACTTGTTTCCTAGATTACCCACAATAATTGCTGGGGACTGGAATCTAGTGTTGTCACCAGTCCTTGATATATCAGTATGTAAGGGAAGTAGTCTCTCTCCAGCTCAGAGAGCTTTAATGGAATTTATTGGAAGTTATAATCTTAGTGACCCTCGGAGACTACTAAATCCTATAGCTAGGGGATACACTTTTTATTCTCTGGTTCACAAGTCATTATCCCGTATTGATTACTTCCTAGTTAATACTACAGTTCTTGAAGGCTTAATAGGATGTGGTATGTCCCCGAGGGTTATTTCTGACCATGTGCCTGTTTGGATGGAGGGTGCAGTTTCACACCAGATAGTTAAAGCCAGTAAATGGAAACTGAATACACAGCTTTTACAGGACGAACAGGCAGTGAACTCCCTTAAAGAAACAATTGCCCACTTTTCTATACAAAATCAGGGATCAATATGGGATATTGACAAACTCTGATGTGCCCTAAAATGTGTGGATAGGGGAGAATGTATCTGATTATCTACTATTCGTAAGAAAAAGAGTGAGATGTTATCCTCCTCGTTCCTATCAAAGATTCAAATTTTAGAAAATCAACAAATTAGCCAGCAGACTGAGGAAATACTGGAGCTTCTAACTAAACTAAAGAATCAGTACTCAGAGTCCCTACAAGAACAAGCTCAGTATATGCTTTTTAAGACTCATGTCAAATATATAGAACAGAGTGATAGAGCTAGTCATTTACTAGCTCTTAGGTTAAGAAAATAAGAAGAGTCTAGGATTGTGGTGTCCCTAAATTCTAATTCAGATAATTCCCTCCTCACTACTATTAAGGAAATTGTTAAAGAGTTTGAGGTATATTATAGATCCTTTTACTCTCCAAAGCTACCTACTCCCTCTATTGCGGAGATTCAGACTTATCTTAATGATATTCTGCTCCCCTCTCTCTAGCACTCGCAAGCGAAACTCCTTGAGGAGGCCATAACCCAACAAGAATTATGAGAGGCAATTGACTCCTTACCGGATGACAAGGTACCAGGCCCAGACGGCTTCCCACCTAGATTCTACAAGGTGTTCAAGGAGCAATTATCTCCCTTAATACTGAGCATGTTCTCCTAGGTAAGATTAAGGCTTCATCTGACCTTCTTAAAATCTTAGGCCTTCCTCCCAATCAGATATTTAAAGTTTTCCAAATTAGACACCTGTTAATATCCACGTAAGGAAATGATACTTGGGATACAGACCAAACAGACCTGCTTAATAGGTTTCAGGACCTGGTATGGAATCCTCATGCTGTATCCAAAATAACGGCTGAGTTATACTCACTAATCCATCCAGATATCCAAGGAATATCATTATATTGGACAACTCAATTCCCAAATAGGCAACTTTGCTGGGATAGTATTTGGAAAGCAGTACATTCTTATACTTCTAACGATAAACTGCGTCTAATTCAATTTTACATATTACATAACATGTATTTTACTCCAGCAAAGTTAGCCACTATGGGCAAACTACAGGAGCCCAGATGTAATAGATGTGGTCTAAATGAGGGTATTATATATCATATGCTATGAGAATGCCCCTTAGTCAAACCCTTATGGAGCATGATTAAATCCAAACTTGACCCCCTTCTTGGACTGGAACTACTTTTTGAACCCAAAATATGTATCATGGGAGTTTATACCCAAATTCCAGTTTTAGAAAGACAATATGCCATGGCCTTAATTTCCCATACAGTCAAGCAATTAGTGTTAAGGCCTGGAAAGATTCCCAATTTATTCCGTATTCTGAATGGTTACAGCAATTTCTATATAATTTAAGAATAGAAAAAATGATTGCCAGTCTTGGTCACAACCCAGCTAACTTTGATAAAAAATGGGGCAAGATTTACACGCTGGCCTCACTTACAAGGTAAAGCAAAGACCTGGCAGCCAAAACCTGTGATTATATTTAGCACCCCAGTAGTAGCTTGTTCGCAGACCTTAGCACTAGCGCTTTCCTGGGGGGGGGAATAAGGGGAAGGATAGGTATTTAGTGTGGTATTTGTTTAGAATTAGGATTAGTAAATAAAAGGCTGATGTAACCTCAAGGCCATAAATACTTGTACTTATTCATCTTTCTATGTCTGAGCCTCGTAGTATTATGTATGTATGATTGAAGCAATAAAGCATATTTAATTAAAAAAAAAGGTAAAGTAGTCCCTCCCTCCTTCCCTTCCCAGTACTGTTCCCATTACCACTAGCGGGAGCTGTTTGTGCAACTGTGTTGAAGGTTTTGCAACCTCCTCAACAGCTGTCTCTTTCCCTTGTAAAAAGTTATATGTCCTTGCAGATTTTACTTGCAAGACAGCTGCTTATTTTATTTTTTATGTGGTTGGAAGATGCGGCCATTATGTCAGGGGTGTGACCCTGCATGACCATGCTTCACAAACCCAGAAGCAGAGATCTGGTAGTGTGCTGAGAGATGGCATAACTGTAAGTGTTACTGTTTTTTATTTATATTTTACTGTGGTGGGCTTAATAGAAAGAAAGGGAAATTCCTGCTGTACAAAACTGGACTTACAGCAGCCCAGGAACTTCATGGGTGGTAGGGGGTCACCACCTGAGAAGCTTGCTTGATAAGTGACAGAAAAAAATGGTTGTTTTTAAGTTTGAATTTCAAACCTGGCCCAAGTATTTCAGTGGATAATGAAGCAGTTGGTGCAGGGATTTGTTTTAGGTGGGCATTGTTGTCTCATAAATGCCCACCTAAACAAGTGTACCAGCCAATCAGAATCTTCCGAGTGTTTAAACCATTTTCTAATATTTAATAGCAATCAGCAATGATAGGCTTTATATGTAATATCAGGACAGCAATAACAATTGTTTTTGGACCATTAAGAAAAACTAAATGAATATTGCGTATTTGCTCATAACTGCTGCCTTGTGTTACGTATTATACAATGGTATCTCATAATCAAACACTCTGATTGGCTAGCTGGCACCCCTAACCTGTTGTAAATCCTAGTATTACCAATGCAAGAGGTGCCAGTGAGCAGCAGTCTCAAGCACCCCAAAACAGTATCAATCCGACCCCCGCTTTTCAACTTCTCAACCAGCCAGATTGGATTGCTGCCTAAATGCTGTCTGATTCCCCAGGACATCATGACCTCACAACTGGGTAAGCAAGAAGCACAAGTTTTAAAAAGTGAGACAAGTCACCAAACCCAGTTGCCAACCACAGAATTGTTTTTTTTTTTAACAATCTTTCTTCTGTGACAGCAAGTCCCTGGTAAACCCGCCTAAGCTGTCAACAAGTACTTACTGTTATTGGCCCTGTTTCCCAATTCCTCAGGACAAACAAAACAAAATGACAAATGAAACCTTCTTCGCTCTTCCCACTCAAGAGTACAGGCTGCAGTTAGACCACAGCTCTCTCCCCAGTCCCCCAGGCACACTGCAATCACATCAATTCCTTTATCGAATGAAAAGCTATTTTAAAAATCGCATAACTTGTTTTTTTTGTAAAATACATCTACCACAGCTGTACCTCAGAAAGAAAATGCTGGCCACAGTGAGATGATGACTTTGTCTTCGCCCCTCCCAGCTACATACACCTGTTCACTTTTCTGGACCGACCCCACAGACTGCCTTGCTCCATATCCATTACATATTATCCCAGTACACATCAGTGAGCAATGGATAAATACTACCCTCAGCCCACCATCTTACAAAACCTGCTGCAACTCACTGTCACACAGAGCTGACAGGCTGTCTCTCCTAGCTGGGACAAACGGAGCTGACAGGTTGCCTCTTACTCTCCCAGCTGCTCATGTCTTGTGCGATCCATCTGTAGTCTGTGATAAATAGGAAGAAAAGTTAAAGAAAGAACACTTAAATAGTACTTATATCAACATATGCCTGTCTTAGTTTCAGGGAGGGGGGAGTCCTAACTATTCTTCCTAGCAAAAGGGAACTATTTTTCCTGGTGTAACAATACATTCCATAAAAAAAATAAAACTGTCAAAAGACTATTTTTCTTTAACTTTTACATGCCAGAACTAAAATAGGACATTGTATAACCACAATAAACCACTCCAGGGTTTGAGTTATGCTGGGATTTACTCATGCCTGACCTGGCTTAGCCGCTTGGTCTGCAGCCCCATGGCCGAACCATGACAGGCCTGGGTAAATCCCAGCATAACCCACACTCTGTCATGGTTTATTGCTTAATTAGTTGAGCTTACTATCATTAGTATACTGTAAGTCATTAATTAATAATAGAAAATGCTGACTATGTAAACAGCAAATATTCCAGCTTCAATAAAAATCCAATTTTATTTTGCATTTCTGCTTTATAAGGAAACAACTGGAGTGATAGCTTCACTAATGATTATATTAATAGTTGTTGTAGATATCAAACATATACTGTTGCTATTTGGTGTTCTCATAAGTAATATCTTGAAGATTGTTGTCATCGCAATGGAATACTGACCCAATCAGAGAGCAGATTTCACAGTGCTAATGATATCACACTTGCCTAGTGCAGCACTGATGCCAGTGGTTGAAATAAAAGAGAAACAATAAAATCTTCAAACAAACACCATATTGAGAACTTATAAATTAATGTTGTGTAAACTAAACATGCAATAGCCTGACTCAAAATATTGAGTTCATTATCACTTATAAGGGGCAGGACTTTCATAACCCATTGTTGGCTCCACCAGATATGAGTTGTGATCCTGTCCCCTCACACTTACAGATAAACTGCATATTTCAAGTCAGGATATTACATATTCCCTATTTATAGTACACAATATTTAAGAGAAGTAAGATTTAGTAGAATGTCCCTCGTGCAAAGTATCATATATAGCTGTATTTAAATAACTGTGGCAGTGATTTATGGCTATAAGTTAAAAAAACAGGTTTCTAAAATAAGTCTATTATATCTTAAAGCAACATTCACAAGCATGTTTTTCATCCTTGAGACTCATCAATAAGGTGCACTCAACTTCTGAACTATGCACTAAGTGCCCACCAGGAAAACAAACTCTGGTCAGAGCCTATAGGGCTGCAGCTGACAAATTTAGGGTACAAATATGGAACATTTGTTTTTTTTAATATTATTACACAAGATTGTCAACATAGTCTTGTTATGACCCCTGCCTCATGAGGAAGGGCAGATAAAATGTTCAACTCCTGGACTAAAGGTGATTTTGTGCAATTTTCGTTGTTACAATCAGGGCAGAATAGTGGGACCACAATCTTCCACGGTCGTACTGATTTGTTTTATGGCTAGACCATGCTTGTATAGTGTTTGTGACTAATTACATGACACATGTCCATGGAGATCAGGGATGGAGAACAGAGTGCATGCAGGACTGAACATCATGGCTACCTGGGCTGGATCCACCACCGGTCTGAACACCATTTTGTCCTACTAGTGGCAATACTAATCTCCAGTTTCTGTACACCTCCCCAGCACATCCCTCCACAAGAACAAACATGAATCCCTTTAAGGCATCTCAGAACACTTACCACCATTTGAGGTTCAAACACCTATTGTTGAGCAGGAATAAACATGCTGAATCAGTACATTTAAATAAGTAACTGTGTCTCAAATGATTATTTATTTCAAATCAAAAGTTTTACCAGAAGAAGACATACTGAGCTGGCAATTGCTTGGTTCCAGATGTGTGCTGCTGGAGGGGGAAAGGGAGGACAGTCAGAAATTACAACAGTCCAAGTCAATTCTTAGTGCATGTTTTCCACCCTGATTGTAAACTCCTGCATTATTTTTTCAACACCCCACCTCTGCTGGGTTAGAGAAGAGGCAAACTTTCATTCTTAATAGATCTTCAGGCAGGAAGGGGGAGGTGGTAGTGATTCGGTCCCAATTCACATAACAGTATTTAATGCCATGAAAGCTTTCTGACTCTGTGGTATGCTATAGCTGAGATTGAAGGAAAACACATGATCATGTGAGTGATTTGTATAACATCACACATTATGCCTGCCATCAGTATACTGTTCTTCTCTTCCAAACTCCATGTGACAAGCAGAATCTTTTAAGAGAAATCCCCAGGTGAAGTCACTTCCAGAGGTGTAATGCAATATGCCCGTAGAGCAGTGAACTGTTTGTGACTGGATAGCATCTCTGGAACTCAGACATGCAGACGAGCCATAAGGTCCTCTCCTTTGATAGCCTCCAACAATCCTACCACTCTAACGTGAGTCTCCCAGGTGGCAATCTCAAGGTGCTCAAATTAATCTGCTTTATAGCAGTGATCATGAGAAGGGCTTTCTCGGCCCCATCATTAATTGCTTTAGCCTCATTCTGAGAAGCTTCCACTTTCACTTTATTCAAGGCTGCTCCTGTACTAAAAGCCTCAACTTTCTGGTCAAAACTCTTTATGGCCTGTAAGGTAGCTGCTGTCATTTAGGTCTTGGCATGGTGGCAGCAAATGGACTGCTTCTACTGGGGCCATATTTCTGGGTTATGGTTTTAGAAGATTACAAGCATACAGACATGTGAAATTTGCCAGCAGATAATGGCCTAATGGTCTATCAAGTCTGCTTGATTGTGCAGCTAGCACCCCTTATTCTGCAGCTGCCCCTTCCCCCTCCTCCCTTGACCCTCTCTCTTGCCCTGTCCTAGTCCCTTTTGAAGCAGCCCACTGTTCTACTATATACCACTTCTGCTGGTAACACACTCCACCCAGCCACCACCCTTCCTGTATAAAAGTGTCTCCTCATCTCCCTCCTGAATCTTCCTCCCTCCCTCCAGTCTCATATCATGGCCCCGGGTGTCCCTCCCTCCCTTCCCTTACTCTGAAAAGTCCCTCCATGCCTGTCTTTTTTATTCCTTTCATGTATTTGAAGGTTTCAATCATATCCCCCCATCTCTCCTCTCCTCCCCTCCAGTGAGTACATGTTCAACTCCCTCAGCCTACTCTTCTATGGTAAGTCCCCCAGACCATGGATCATCTTTGCCACCCTACGCTGCACCTTCTCCAATAACTTAATGTCCCTTTTCAGATACTGATGCCAGTACTACATGCAGTACTCCAGGTGTGGTCTGACCAGTGATCTATACAATGGCAGAATCACCTCCCCACTCCTCAGCGATATACCCTATGCAATGCAACCCAGAATTTTGTTGGTCTTTGCAGCTATCTTTCTACATTGTGCTGAGTTGTTTATTGATCATGTAATGAACATCCCCAGATCCTTCTCCTCCTCTTTCATGGCTAGCTGCACTCCCCCCAGCTGGTAGCTCCTCTAGGGATGTTTCACTCAAAAATGCAGCACCTTGCACTTTTTGTCATTGATCACCAGTTGCCAGGTGTCTGACCAGGTTTCCAGCTTTGCTAGATCATCCTGCAACCCCTGCCATCCCCCTAGGTTGTCCACCACCTCTCCCATCTTGGTGTTATCAGAAAACAGATGGATCTTGCTCTTGTTGCCCAATGATATGTCTGCAATGAATATCCCAAACAACACTAGTCCCATCACTGAGCCCTGTGGAATGCAGCTCATCACCGCCCTTGGATATTAGAGCTCCCCCCCACCACCCTCTGTTGCTTTCCCTGAAGCCAGTTCACTACCCATCTCACCAATGTCACACCTGCCCCTGTGGCTTCTAATTCACTTCCCAGACACCCATGTGGCACCAAGTTGAATTCCTTACTGAAGTCCAGGCACAGGACATCCACTGCATGACCCCCATCCAATTGTCTAGTTACTCAATCATAGTAATTCCCCAGGTTTATCTGTCAGAATCTGCCACTGACAAAGCCATGCTGCCTGCTGTGCTGTAGCCCATTGGCCTCCAGAAGGGACAGCATCCTCTCCTTCAGGATAGTCTCCATCAGCTTACCCATGATGGATGTGAGGATCACTTGTCTGTAGTTCCCCAGTTCATCATTGAGGCCACACTTGTGGAGGGGCACCGCATGAGCCATCCTTCAATCCTGAGGTACATACCCTGAGTGTAGTGAGGCATTGAATAGGTCTGTCAAAGGCCCCACCATGACCACTACCAGCTCCTTCAGTACCCTGGGGTGAATGTCACCTAGCCCTGGTGCCTTGTTCATCCTTAGCACCCTCAAGCCCTCCAGAACTCTGCCCTCTATGATTTCTCTATATGTCACCCCTTCCCTCTTCGTTTCTGCCCTTCCACCCCCTTGGGTATCAACCCCCCTTCTCTTTAGTAGTTATTAGTTAGTTGTTATTAGTAGTAGAAGATGACTTCTCCAGTTGTCCCATCTCTCAAACCTGCTGAAAATATCTCAGAATATGTAGAAAATCTATCTTTATCTTTTAACATAAGTTTTATTAATATTGCTGCTTTGTTAAGGATACTTTCTATAGTTATAAGTCTTCAAAAGTATAGGAGATCTCCCTCCATCCATCCAACCTGCAGGACAGCTGGCCATGCCTCCCAAATATTTGTTCAGTATACAGTAGGTGTAACAACCAATTTTTAGATCATCAGGGATAAAACCATCAGAAAAGGAGTGACTGATAACTATAGCACAGATGTAAGGACCAGTAGTTGGAAGACATGAAGACAAAAATTAGGAGGGAAAACATTAAAGAGAAAATGTAGCATGTTTTTAAAGATTAAATTGTTTTAGAAAGAATAAAGTTCTAAAGGCTGGACCATAAGGAGCAGCTCAGTTACACGGCAGTAGTGCTATTGCCTGCCAAGGCAGTGACCCAGGTTAGAAAGCAAGTTCAGGTTACATGAGGGTCTGTTCAGAGGAGACAGAATGAGTGTCAGATAAGCTGCTCTGCTCACATGGTGACACATGGGGCTGCTTGATTGCCACCTGGCAGAGGCTGGAGGCAGCACAGTCAGAACATCTAGTTGGGGACAGGTATACCAGCTGAAGCCTGCATGTACATTATCTCCATATACACACACACACGCACACACCTGGGGTGTCACTTCACTGCAGGCAGTCTTTGGGAAAAAAGGGAGGAGGTAAATCCCTGACTGGCAGGATGAAGCTCCAGCCTAGTGCAGGCCCTACATCACAAACTTAGTTCCTTTCCATAATCTGGATTATGCTCTGGAGGGGGCCTAGCCAACCCTGATACCCTTGCCATGCAAAGCATTCCATGGAGAACTCATAGGGGGTAAGTTCCAGAGAAGATTAGT
Source organism: Neoceratodus forsteri (assembly GCA_016271365.2). Lineage (NCBI taxonomy): Eukaryota > Metazoa > Chordata > Ceratodontiformes > Ceratodontidae > Neoceratodus > Neoceratodus forsteri. The sequence goes on along the minus strand of CM028129.1, from coordinate 952,693,428 downwards.
TACAGGAATGGTGGAGACCAGAGATGGGGACCAGTCAATGACCCAGGTGACATAAACAAATGATGGAAAAAAAAGTTTGACCAAGAACAACTGAAGGTTGTACAGCAGCAGAAAGTTTTCATTTGTGACTTGGTGTTATTGGAAGTAAGTGGGACAATGTGCAACATTAGCCCTAAAATATGTGACATATCATCAGATGTGGAGACACAAGTTCAAACACACTGCTGTGGAAACTTCAGCTGTTATTTGGGCTAATGTTAATTTTGATTTAACATTTATTATAAATATGTGCTTTAAAGTATTGAGTTTGCACCTTATCTATGTAGGACAGCAGCTTTCCCATATGGTGCACCATAATTTCAATGGGTGATATGAGGTATGTTCCTTCTAATGAGGGATAGTTGAGAGGCATGAATAGATTAATAGCCCCTCCTCAAGACACACACACACACACAAACACACACACACACACATTCTCAAATTCCTGTTCTCATCCTCTTAAATGAGTAGTAAAAATAATCCATTCTTAACAAAACAACACATTTGTACATACAGTACAACCTCAGAGTTACAAACTTCACTAATCCGGACTGACCGGTTAACTGAACCCCCCTCCCCCCATGCAGGAATCAATTATCTGTAACTGTCACTCCTCTAACACCTGTGGTTCAAAGTTTACAAGGCGCTAATTGCAATTGTTTATTTAACACTAGCACTAACATGGTATTAAGCATGGCAAGCAGTGTGAAATGAAAGCGGGTCACTTTCTCTTCTGCAAACAACTGAGTTCCAAAGCTGGGTGCGAGATTACCGTGGAATCCTTAAGATGGTCCGGGAACATGCTATGGCCTTCCAATGATGAACTTGATGACCAGTAGTGCAACAATGTCATCAATAGTCAGGTACATTTCATGGAAGAGAGAGCACTGGCAAAAAGCGAGGTGGAACAAAAGGACTCACTCAGAGATGACGAGACTGCATAATCTGATTGCAAAACAGCAATATAGCTCATTAAATCAGAGCACTATCATTGATTTCTTTAAAAACTCAGAGACTTAGTCATGAACTTTGCCTTTTTTATTCTAAATACAGTGCAGCACAGTAAAATGTTGATTAAATAAAGCAGTAACAAAGCAAAAAAGCTAACACTGTTTTTTGACTCTACTTATTAAATAAATTCTGTTAGTTTCAGAGATATGGATTTTTCAGAGTTATAAACACCCATCATTCCCATGGTGTTCATAACTTTGAGGTTGCACTGTATACAATGACATGAAGAACACAAGTGTGTAAGGCACCCAAGCCAGCTATGTGCGCACCTGACCCAAATATTCAGATGTCTGGTAAAGAGTATCTGCCATATGCCAATGTGCAATACACTACAGTGCCTTTTGTTTTTAGATAGCTTCTTTCCTAGATAAACTTCATGACCTCTACACATGTGGGCCAAAATGAGAGCACAAGTCTCCAGCCATTGGAATGCCTTCGGAAGTTTGTCCAAACATTCCTTGATTTAGCATCTTTTATACACAGCTATAAACATCGGGCCAACACAGGTCCCACATTCTTAACATTTGAGTCACATTCTTTTGCCAAATTAAAAGATAGTTATAAAAAAGATCCCCAAATAATATGCTCACAATTCAGTCCCAACTAGAGATGCAGCGAATTTAAATTCCGCCGGTGAAGTGAGCACGAAGTGGGCACTTCACGTTGCCACTCCGCTATGCAGAGTGAGCACTGCAAAGTGCTCACTCCGCCTAGTCATTACCACTTCGCGTTATGGCAGAATGACAATGCAAAGTAAGGTGAAGTCATTGTTTTTAATGGACTTCACATTCCTCATTATGATTCTAAGTGATCCACTTGGTGTTTCAGATTTGGCAGCCCCCCCCACACATCACATGGCTTACATTACTGTAAGTCACATGTTCTTTAGCTAGGTGGGAAGAAAGTGAATCATACAAGCAGACACTTTTACTTTCTCCTGTGCAGACAGAGAGAGAGAGGAGTGCGTTTTGTGATGGCTGATACTTTGAGATCGGAACAAGGAGGAGATTTAAACTTTGATTTAGACCCAACAGCTTATGTAAAAGCTAAATTTTTTTGTCTTTTCTGTCTGTACTCTTTTTTGCTTAATTTGTTCTTTCTGTAAGTTTTATTTTTCTTACATAGAAGGACATCAGTTGCAAATTATGTCCATGCTGGAACTACTGCTGGATCACCATGGGATCCCACATTATTTTTTTTTCTTCAAACCATGTGCCCCCCACACCTTCCTTGCTGTGTTATAAAATGCATTCCTCCACCATCTCCGACCCTTGTATGTAATTATGCCCTTTTTTTGTTGTCTTCTGTATGTATTCTGAGCAGTGAAAGTATACTGTGCTAAACTGCATGGGTGCAGTTTTCTTTCCAGTCTGTGTATGTACTGCAGATACTGTTCAACTCCCTGACTTAAAAACACTTATTAATGAGTACAATGGTGGGGTGGTGAAGCCTGGAGAGATACTAAAAAACAGGCTTACAATACATCCAAATAACTAGTAAAAATATTAATGTTGTGATTCATGACGTAATTGTAAATCATAATTTGTGACTGCATTTGTGACTGTGATGATAAAGAAATGCAAATGCCTATGGCTGTACTTCCCTGGGCCCAAATGAGGTGTGGCACAAAACTCCCTGACTTAAAAACACTCATTAATGAGTACAATGGTGGGGTGGTGAAGCATGGAGAGATACTACAAAACAGGCTTACAATTCATCCAAGTAACTAGTAAAAAAAATTACTGTTGTGATTCGTGATGTGATTGTAAATTGTAATTTGTGACCGTGAAGATGAAGAACGTGATTTGTATCATGAGCGACTCCTGATGATGGTCCTGACTTAAAAACGCATATTAATGAGTAAAATGTTCATGCTGAATTATGCACCACACCTGTCCAGTACTCTGAAAGAAAGCCAAAGAAACAACTGTGACTTAAGTTAGAGATGGAGATTGGGCCCTAATGAGATGCAAATGTACAGACAGATTAAGATTGTGCTGTGCACTGAAGAGATGCAGATGCGAAGGTACACCACACACATAGTCACACACGCACTAAGTAATGCGTAGCAAATTGAAAACTTCAGCAAGATAACCACATATTTTAAACAAACTAAAATGATGCACTGCTGCACCACAACAATCAACAAAAAAATGGCAAGAATTATTGAAAATATTACTGTGTGTACATTAACACAGTTATATAAGAAATATCACCAAAATAGAAAGCACTGTCTTTTTCTTCAAGTTAATCTACCTACACCACAGATACACTCCTCCCCCAAAGCAGACTTCCACTGTCTCTCAGTACACAGACCGAATGTTGTACATTAACATTCAAAATACACACACAAACAATAAACGCCCGATGATATGAGCACAGGAGGGTTTCCTATAATCCATGAACTAAAGTTTTAGCAAAACAAATGACTCAAAAAGGCTTTTTTAACAGCTTTTAGAAGGTTTGAATCACAGAGAGCTCTGAGAGCAGATTGTCTCCTACAGCTTCCCACACACTAACACAAACTGAGGCTGTGCAGAACAATCTAGAGCCCATGTGACCTGAAATTCCATGAATCACTGCAAAATTCACCTTTGGAGCTTAAAAACAAGGTGAAGTAAGGTGAGGTACATTGTTTTCAATGTACTTCACCTTAAGAATTAGTGGAGTAGTGGTTTGGTAAGGCGGAGTAATGCGAAGTCATTGTTTTCAATGGACTTCGTGTTACTCATTAATAACGCGAAGTACTCCTCTTCGAGTTGTGGAGCACTCCTCAAATTTGCTTTCACTCCGTGTTCCACTTTGCAGAGTGAATTGGGGCCACTTCACCCATCTCTAGTCCCAAGCTGTTCTATCCGAAAACTCCACTAACTGTTTGCATCACTAAGCGCCAACAGCAAGAGGATCTCCATATCACCAATTAAAAAATCAGTTTGTAATTTATCTCCAAAACAGCAGGAAATGAACCTCAGGAAGCTCCAGAGGATGAAGCCCTTAAATAGCATTCTTTAGGGCCGCACATGGGAATGAGACATGGGAGAATGAATATCTGGCTGCAGTGTACACCAACAGCCTGAGCTGTTTCATAATTTCTTGATGGTATTTAAGTTTGTCCGTAATGATCACAAGGTTGCCCTTATGGGCTGATGTTATTTCAATCAGTTCATTATGTTCTAATGCATATAAACCTTGTTCTTCCTACACTGAAACATTCGGCTTTCTTTTCAGCCATTTGAAAGTTATTAGGTTTTCAAAATCTTGCAAGTCTAATGTCTGATATGTGTGAAGGACAGGAGAGCCAAATGCTGGCGAAAAAATGTGGATTTCGGCTTTAAACATATTTTTCTCCAATGAGCATATTCTGCTGATCTTTGACCTCCCTCCTCTGGACTGGTTTTAGTCTGTGAAAACTGAGTCAATGTCAATATAGGTTCACCCCAATCCACGTCTCCTGCTACATAAGGGGAAGATTGCACTTCAGACTCCTTTGCTGGACCGATCAATGCTTGTAAGTCTGTATTATTCAAATTGCAGGATGAATCAAAGGTAGTCAGATCCAGGTTGTTTGTCAGTACAGTAATGTCCTCAGCAATGCCTCATTACTTGCTGTGAGGCCCATGTTTCTTTTTGAACAGAATTTTTTTTTCAAACTGAGTCTCTGAAATAACTTCTAGATATCAATATAAATTTTAAAAGCATTAATTTTCGGAGATGGTATAAAGTCAAACCACTGCTAAGGACTTTAGTTTCAATGTCACTTAGCTCATAAATCAAAATATTCAGGACTTGTGTACCCTGGCTCGGAAGTCCCACCTCTGATTGCCACTTGATGTCTTGCCCCCTCCTCCCCTGTGCCTGGTCCTTCTGTGCCTTGTCCATTTGAGGGCCGATTATTGTGTTGTTGTTTACCAGAAACAACAAAAAGACACACTTTTTTTGGTGGGATTAGATTAGAGTGTTGTTTATGGTCCACCTAGTCTGCTCATTTCCCTACCTACTGGATAAGCTGCAGATCCTAATTAACCAACAGCCTACTTCTTCCTATCCCCCACCAGAATTGCCTTATGTCTGTCCCATGCATTCTTGAATTCCGCCACCTGCTTTTGACCCCACAACCTCCTCAGGAAGGCGACTCCATGCATCCACCACCTTTCTGTGAAAAAATACTTCCTCACATTACCACTGAGCCATTCTCTCTCTGTCTTCAAATTGTGTCCCCTTGTTCTTGCACATCTTTTTTTCTGAAAGATGCTAGCCTCTTGGACTTTGTTGATTCCCTTGAGATATTGAAAGTTTCAATCATGTCCCCCTCTCCCTCCTTTCCTCAAGGTTATACATATTAAGCTCCTTTAGTCTCCCTTCGTATGGCTTCTGTTGCAGACCCTGCACCATTTTAGTTGTCCTTTTCTGGACTGTCTCCATCCTGTCTATGTCCTTGCAGAGATGGGGTCTCCAGAACAGCATGCAGTACTCCAGATGGGGTCTCACCAACTGTCTGTACAGAGGGATAACAACTTCCTGTCTTCTACTGGTGATGCCTCTCCCTATACATCCCAGTGTCCCCCCAGCCATCCTTACTGCCTTCTCACATTGCTTGCTTACCTTTAGGTCATCTGATATGACTACTCCCAGGTCCCTTTCCATTAACCCCCATTGTATACTCTTCCCTTGGGTTTTTGTTTCCCATGTGCATTACTTTGCACTTCTTTGCACTGAATCTAAGATGCCATACTTTTGACCATTCCTCCAGCCTTGCCAAGTCCCTTCTCATCCTTTCCACCCCCCCTTGTGTATCTCTTTCTGAAAGAAGATGTCTGAATTTGAGAGAAAGACATACACCGTCTTGATCTAGAACCAAGGGAGGCCATAAAAATAAACAATACTCTAATCAATCTAATCCCATTCAACACCATTCAGTACAAACTATGATCAATTTAGGCCCAACAAAAAAAGAAAAAACAGAACCTATGCCAACACCTGATGAGCCATGTACAAGGGGCCAACAGCATTAACAATTTGTTACAAAAAAAAGTTTATCTAAAACTTAATGTGCAGTCAACGTTAAAATGATGGTACAAAATATCTTGTATAGCCACAATAAAGAAACAAGTTATGGCTCTAAGTTTAAAAAAAAAACATTGAAATACATTGAATGGCATTCCTGTTTTTTCAGTTCACTGTCCAGCTTAGAAGAGCAAAGATGTGTCTGCAGTCCAGAGAGGATTACAGCATTGTACCCCTGATCAGTAAGTAAGGGCAGAGGGTTGCTGAGTGGGTGGGGCGGGTGGGGCTCTGGACAGTTTTCTTGTTACAGGTTAAACTACACACACACATATATATATATATATATATATATATATATATATATATATACACACACACACACAAACCTAACTAAGGTAATGATCATGACTCTGGGCATTGGGCACCCTCAGTGTCACTATTATGTTTCTAGGCTGGGTCTGGGGTGCTGAGTGCTAAGAGAAAGGCTCAGGCCGGGGGGAATAAAGTAAAAACATTAAATAAACATAACAAAGAACCATGCATGAGCAGTACTGGAGTGGTGGGGGATGAGGATTCCTGTACTGGGGGACTGGGCACCCTCCAGTGCTACTGTTACATTTCTGGGGGGATGGAGTAGGGTGGTGGGTGCTAAGAGGGAGAGTTGGTTGGGTAGAAGAACCAAAAACAAAGGAAAAATACATGTGAAAAAAAGACTTACTGCAAGTGTGGTGGAGTGTTCTGAATGTAGAGGCCACTTTTTTCACACTCTACCAAGTTGTTGGTTCACAAGGAATGCAGTAGTACTTTTTTAGTCAATGCAAGAGGTCTGCAGGGCTATGCCCACTGCAGTCCTAAAAATGACTAAAGGCCAACAGATGTTTAACAACTAGCTTATTTTGGAAATGGGACTTTTCTAGCTGCTTCCCATTTTATAGTCCCCCTCCAGCTGCAATATTTATAGCTTGTGTATTCTAATGAAAACAAGTCAATGAAGTTTTCATTAGCAACATTATGGGTATAGCATTGATTCTCAAACTGTGAAGCCAGCCTCCCAGGAGCGTCTCAAACCTTTTCCAGTGGAGTCTTACTCAAGCCAGTTAATGCATCAATTTCTGAAAGAGGGGCAGAAGAACCTTCATACAGTTGTTTGTTGCTCACAGAGGTTTATTGGCTGTCTAGGGGAAAAGTGCTGCCCCACCTCTGTAAACTTCATGAGAACATTTACATTTTCAGATTCATTAGATATAAATAGTGACCATCCATTCAAATATCATTTCCCTTTGGTGCTAGTTTATTGTGCATAGGACAATATAGTATTATACAGGGAGTCCTGCAATTTGTTCAGTAAGTTAAGGGAGGGCATGCAGTATAGCCTAGAAGTTAAACAAAGGAGCTGTTAATGAGCTTGATGAATCTTACTGACCTGGGATTAATGCACAGAACCTCCACTTGCATATTGTGTGACCCTGAGGAGTCACTAAACCTCCTTGTGCTCCTGGGTGGACCATATAAATGTGCTTCATGCCCAGTAGGCCTTACTCAGTTACTGAGAATAAAAAAAGGAAAAGCTCACTATAACATTTCACAGCAGAAATTATGATGTCCAAGAGGTCTGCCAGCAGATTCACAACACAACAGTAAGGGCTGTGAAAGCTGGCAGTGGTTCATGTCAGTCACAGCTTGTAGATCCTCATCTGTAGTCTTTATTCATAAATTAAAATTCAGGCTGAAAATGGCTGGCTCATAGTCACAGCTGTCATGGATAGATACGCTCCTGTGCCACAGCAAGGCAGCATGGGGACTTACCAATACATGAGATTGTTACTAAACAGCCAACCATTTTCTGCCTCTGTGGTTATGATGTGTACCAACTAACCAACTTTTATTTGCTGGCAGAACTTAAAACAGAAAATATAATAGCAAAGGTGTAAATATGATAGGAATGTATACAATTATCTCTGTGGCATTTTAGACAATTTATATTCTTGATGATGGCAATGTGATCTTAATAACACAAACAATGCAGTTTTTTTGACACATTACTGGTCAGTGCAACTGGAATGCATTAAATAACTGTGTTATGGTTATTTTGCAGTCAGTTTTCAAACATTATTTAGAGTATGAAGTAGTGGTCTTCATCCCCATATTCACATGGTTAGTGCTATGCTTAACGTGAACAGTGCCAGTGCTTGTGACTGGGCCGTATTCGGAAGCCCCGGAGCACTGTACTAACCTGGTACTACAACTGCATAAAATATACTGCTGCACCTGTGCAAATGAAGGATCCCTCATGGATAAAGAGTGCAGTGGTATATTCTTAGATTTCTGTGAAGCTAAACTTTTGCCATCATATCACTGTTTATTGTCACTGAATCTTTGACCTTAACTAGGCACAATGGCTGATCCCACCCCTAACTGAACACCCATGCTGTCCTCCCTTTCAATACATCTTAATGAGGGCAATCTATGTGCAGTGCTAGGGACTGAAACCTAACCTGAGATGCTCATAGTTGTCATATTTTTCCTGGTTCATCTCTGGCTGTACTACCGCCAACTTCTCAATCACCTTCCCCAAAAAGGAATGTGTAAAGAACATCAGAGTACAAAAATGGCCTTTATAGGAGGTGACCACTACAACCTTCTTCAGCACAACCAGAAAAACTCCCTCTTCCAGGGAACATAACAGCACCCAAACCAATAAAGTAGATACCAGAGAGTTGTTCACACTCAGTGGCAACACAAGCACCACAGGTAGTTCAAATCTGGAAGGGGAGACTTAAGAGGAATATCAGAAAACATTTCATCACAGAAAGAGTGATACAAGAATGGAACAGACTGTAAAGGGAGGCATTCTTTGCAAAATCAGTGAAGGGATTCAAACACAGTTTGTATAGACCATGGGGCTTATTAAGACAGTGGCTAATGGGGCCTCATAATCAACACCGATAGGTGATAAGTCCACACTGCTATAAGAGCCAGGTTATAGCCCTTCATGTCCTTCTTGTCTTACTCAGCACAAGCTCTCTCTGTACTTGAGATATCCAATACTGCCAAGATTTTGAGAGACCCCAGATTATGTTTTGGATGGTAGCAGATCATCTCCACAGGACTGGACATTAATTGGGGGGGGCGCATGACATGATTCAACCAAATTACTGGATAAACCTTGATGTTTCAATAGTAAGACCCATTGTGAATACTAAGTCCAAGGAATGACACTGCTGATGGGTTCCAGAGGCAATTGCCTTTATGAATATACTTAAATATGACAATAAAATTAGTTCTCTATATAAAGATGTAAGTGTTTCTGTTGGAGTTCATGGTTTGTTATGAATGCAACATAACATATTTGCAGTGATATCAAATATTTCGAAAGTGGCTGTCAAATTTGTTTAGTTTATGTGGCCTGGGAAAGGAGGGCTAGAAAATACTGCCTATTTTCAGCACCATCTGGTATGGGTGGGGGAGGAGTTGAGAAATTAGCAAAGAAACTGATATTAAAGTAGATTAATCTGTTGGTGGCATTGTAATGAATGGGGAAATTTGGCCAGGACACCTGAGAAATGCTTCTACCCTTTTCAGGAAGTTTCATAGAATCATTAATGTCCACTTGAACAAGCACCAGAAAAGACAGACATTATCTCAGTTTAACATCTCATCTGAAGGATGGATTTGATTAACAATTCTATTATAATATATGGTTAAGCCCTTTTATTCTCACTTGTGATGTCAAACCAGCCATAATACATGAGCATGATGTCAAAACTGTAAATTATGATCCATGTCTCTAACAAAATATGTATTACCTGTGTGCTCAGCGAAACAGCTGCTCTTTCTCACATATTAAAAAGTTGACTGCTTGGTTTTCAGAAAAGAGTAACCATGCCACATTGTGGCTCAAACTAGAACCTGACATTGTCAGGGTGAGAGACCAAGAAAACATGGTGCACAGGGGTGAAAAACATAACTTCTGCTCTACAACTTTGAGTGCAAACCAGCCCTTTAGTTGTCAGAGATGCAGGGGGTGGATAAAACATACATTTTATAAACTAAAACAATCTCTGAATTATAAGGGTTTCTTTCAACTGATGGTTCTGAAGTCTTGCAAACCAGCAAACCACCTGAGCTGTGCTCTTGTGGTTTATAATGATAACAGAACCCCTTGATTGAATACACCCTTGTAAATCACAGTTGCCTATAATGTCTTCTCTGTGTAACATATCTATTTCTTCTCTGTGTAACATATCTATTGTGGAAATATCATGCTAATGATATGACTACTGTGAAAATAACATGTCATCTCCATGCTAGCTATGTCATATTATAGGTTTACTGCAAATGCACTGTTATGGTGTTGCTTATGATAGTAAGAATTTCTCACTGAGTTCACTGGATGAGAAAAAGAGAAAGTGAAGTCGAAAGGTTCTGACACCCAAGAAACTCAGACAAGAGACTCTTACAATCACAGGAAACACACCACACATATAAATACATTATAAACTCTAGTTTTCATGCTCAAGGATGATGGATAGATAGATAGATAGATAGATAGATAGATAGATAGATAGATAGATAGATAGATGAACATATACGCACATATTAGCATGCACTCTCTCTCTCTCTCTCTCTCTCTCTCTCTCTCTCTTTCTCTGTCAGTATGTACCCTTACAGAAATATAGGTGTGCTGTGTACATGCAGAATGCATGCCATATGCTTAATTGTGCAATGTTTGCATGTGGTTTGCATACACCAAGTGATCCTAAGTGAACCAGGTCTAAAAAGAAAATCAGGTTAGCATGCTGTAAGCTTGACATGTATGTAGAAGGTAAGCTGATGTGAACATCTTCTAAAAATTCTATCAGGTTCACGTGTGGCATGCTTAACATGAGTGAAGCAGTTAAGCTGGTGTGAACATCATTTAAACATCACATCAGGTTCACATGCTGCATGCTTGCCAAGTGTGTAGCAGCTAAGCTGGTGCAAATCTAATCTAAAAAAAAAACACATCAGTTTCTATTTCTTATACTACTGCTTGCAATTAGAGTCATTAAAATAAATTTTTATTTGAATTCCCATAAAATTTAGGTGAACTCATTAATTCTGATCCTTTGCAAGTTGTTTAATGGCTTTTGATTTTTGTCATTAAATTGCCATTAATTTGTAAAGTATTGTTTGCTTACTGCAATAAATACCTAGGATATAGCCAGTCAACATCCCTCATTCCAGTTGTACAAAGAGGGGCCCCTGTGTTGTGAAGCCTATCCATTTTGCTTTGGACCATACAAATCCCTTATGCATATTTAGCGCTGCAAATGTGTTTCTCCATGACTGTTTCATCTCACTTACTTTCCATTTGTCATTCTGTATCGAGCATATATATTATGGCTATGCTCAGTACTTTTTGTTCTGACTATGGTCTTGGAAGCATGCACCATACCTCACATTTTGTCACTGAATTGAGGGACATGGACACTAAAAATGAGGGACACTGAGGGACACTATCCCACATGATGATCAGGACACATCATGAAACATGGAGATACAGTACCTCAGAACACAATGGAAGCCATTGCATTAGTGCCTGAGAATGAATTTATACCATTAAGGAGGGTACCATTTACAGAAGGTAGGGCAGAGGGGGGAAAGTTGCACCACCCCACCCAGTATTTGTGCCTAGGTTGTTCTTATGGTGTGGCAATAATGGCCTTAAATTTGGATTTCATTTTTTGCACAATAAGTGTCCACATGGCCTATGCGTGCTCACGCTGCAGGTACTCTTGAGACTCGACTGTGTCTGTATTGTGTTGTCCACTTTCTCCACCTATTAGCAATGGCACAATCACATGTGAGGTGGATGATCTCCAACCAAGAAAGAGTGCATGAGCCTTGCAAGTGCGACATTGTCTTTCCCACCACAGATTACTGTAGATAGACTACACACTATGGCTTGGAGAAGTCAGTGAGCACTGAACTCTCAATATTAGAGTTGTGGCAGCATAGTTTTGTTGTTCTACTCTTAGTGAGTCTCTATCTTCCCTGGTGACTGAAGGGGCAGAGGGTGAACTAGAAGCTGACTCAAGACTAGGCTACCTACTTTCTTTACTAGGCTTGCCTTGCAAAATAAAACCAGCACAGATCCCAATGGCAGCAAGCTAGGCTCCACAGCAGTGGTGACAGCAGTGTGGGTAGTCTTTAAAGGCCTTTATCAGTGCAGTGCAGCAGCAGCAACCAAGCCAGAAGCAAGCAACCCAGGTTGGGTGAGTTCAGATGGCGAGGTGACTTGGTCGCGCACCAAACTGGGGACCTGTGATGGTCAGTTATAGCATTCAGTTTCTGGTGGAAGGAGAGAGGGGTAGCGGGCTGCAGGTTCTGGCCATATGGCTGGGTAAGTAAAAGAAAATAATTTTTTTTACAGGGGGATTGGGGAAGGAGGAAGGACTGAAATATTGATGTGTTTTTTAAGTTTCTTCACCTTTGCATGGCTTCATTACCCATAGGGGATGGGTATTGAATGAAATGGAACCATGGAGAAAAATAAGGACAAAGTTCTTTTTTTTGGGGGAGGGGGCAGAACTTCAGCCAGGAAAATAGTTGGATAGTAAATAGGTGGGTTTAACCCAAATCTGATGCACTTCTCTGGGGTATATACAGATGAATCTTACACATGTGAGTGTTTCCATAATTGCATATCACTTTTCAGTCACCTTTTAGAGATGTTACAGACATTCTAGTGCTGTCCCTTGCATTCACAGACAGTTGAGCAGTATGGTATGCACAGACTATTAGAACCCCACTATAGTCAGGCTAATGCCCCCTCCTCCACCAGTGAAGCTGACCTCTACATCCCCTCACTCAGGCACATAGTGACAAAGGGCAAAGGAGACTGCAGGGGTGTGCACCACTGAAATGAATGGGCTTATTCTTTTATTACTATTTTATACATTATTGATTTAGAGTTGGAGATTAATGAAGGCCACCGCTTGACTAACAAGGGCCATGTTAGTAGAGCAGTGGCCTTCATTATTCTCCAAATCACCATATAACATATGAAACAGTACTAGAGAATAACTCCATTCATTTCAAGAGGGTAGGCCCCAGCACTCTGACCCATGAACATTATCTAATGACTCCTGCCTCTGGCTCCCTAGTACTCAAGTAAGAGACATTTTACTCATATCTGAACTCGGTGGGTTGTCTGTAGGCACATGGCTGTACCTGCTACAGTGTGTGTGCATGGAGTGAGGGGGACTGGCCATGTTGGAGTGTGTGTTGAGTTATTGCCACTCTTGTGTTTGTACCTTAAAGTCTGTTTGGATGGAAGCATTCAAAGCTATGGAGAGAAAACAGTTGTATTACAGGGCAGACAGAAGTAATTAAGTGATTTTGTGGGTAAGTTTGTGTATTGGGGTGGTAAAAACCACATGTGTTTCCATTGGTATGTGTGTTACAGTCCAGCTGTGAAAATGAGATGGACAGAAGAAAATTGAAAAGCATAACAGTGGCTACAAGCATGCTGCATGCATGCAGAGGTATTCAGATACTGTATGTATTGTAGTACAAGTGAGCCACATGTGTGCAGACAGTATGGCTTAGTGGTTAAAGGCACTGAACTACAAGCCAGGAGACTTGGAGGCATGAAGACCTGGGTTTGAATCTCATCAACCCCCCCCCCACTGTATGGTGTGTTCCTGAGCAAACCACTAAACTTTTTCATGTGCCGTTATCAGTGACCACTTGTTTTTTGCATGCATGCCACATGTCTTTCCCAATTTAAATTAAAAATCATTGTTTCACACTTGCTTGCTTCATGAATGCCATATACATGCAATTGGTTCCAATTTAACATTTAAATGGGAGAAGCAGGACAGAGAACTGTACCAGTTAAAGCAGAAGGAAACGAGGAAGGCAGTCAGAATAGCAAAGGCCCAAACTGAGGAAAAGCTATCCAACTCAGTTAATAAGGGGGATAAAACCTTTTATAGGTACATTAGGGAGCATGGAAAGACAAAGGGAGGGATAGTGAGGCTGAATAAAGGGGTCGGTGGGTGGGCAGAGAGGGACAGTGAAAAAGCAGGGATACTGAATGAATACTTCTGCTCAGTATTCACAAAAGAAGAGGAGGGGGAGGTACCTAATCCAATCAAAAGCAGCACTCTGGATAGAGGGGTTGATCCCAGTCCATTCACAGAAGAAAGAGTTCTGAAAGAATTCCCAAAACTGAAGGTGGACAAAGCAATGGGGCATGATGGGATTCACCCCAGAATTCTAAAAGAATTAAGGGGAGAACTAGTGACACCACTGACTAGCCTTTTTAACAAATCATGGGGGGATGGTGTGGTACCTGAGGACTGGAGGAGGGTGGATGTGATTCCTCTTCACAAAAGTGGGAGCAAGACAGAAGCAGAAAACTACAGACCTGTCAGTTTGACCTCTGTGGTAGGGAAGATGATGGAATCACTTCTGAAGGAAAGAACTGTTGAGTACCTAGAGGCCAGTGGGGCATAGTACCCAAGGTAGTATGGATTCACAGTGGGAAGGTTATATCAGATTAATCTAATCAATTTCTTAGACTGGGTAACCAAAGTAGTAGACCAGGGAAGGGCTGTGGACATGTCCTACCTAAACTTTAGCAAGACATTTGACACAGTCCCACACAAAAGATTAATAAACAAATTAGCCAGCCAGGGAGTGGGTCCCAGAGCGGTAGCCTGGGTAAAACATTGACTGGACAACAAGACATGGAAGATAATACTAAATGGAGTCCACTCTGAAAAAAGGGGGGTTAATAGTGGAGTACTGCAGGGTTGAGTACTGGGTCTGGTCCTTTTTAATGTCTTTATAGGTGACATTGCAGAGAAACTGGAAGGAAAAGTATACTGTACCTTCTTGCAGATGACACAAAGATATGCAATAGGGTTTAGAAGGGACTTGGCAACGTTGGAGAAATTTTCAGAAGTATGGCAGCTTGGATTCAGTGCAAAGAAGTGCAAAGTAGTACACCTGGAAACAAAAACCCATCAAAGTCTATGTTTCTAAATCATACATGCAGCATGCATATCATTTGGGTATTTTAATGTGTGCAGCATGAATACATTTCATATAATTATTTCTGTAATGGTAGTTACAAGCTCAGACGAATTGATGTTTCACATTGTACTGCCCTAAAATGGGAGCTTTACCCTACTACTTTAACAAAACACCTCTCTCTACTAAGGAAGTTCCTCCTCTTGTTATGAAGATAAAGCTATCTTAAACCTGTTTTGACAAACTAACCAGATAATTCAGATTTGCTAATACTTCCTTCTTCATTAATGACCCATCAGTGAAACGTGTTTCCAATATTTGATGTTAATTCTTCCCACACATTATGCTTAGGTTAAGATGAGGCTCCTGTTCCAAAGGGTAGGGTGGGGGATCTTAATTCAGTGATATGTGCTAAGCTGGTCCCCCACATCCCACAACCTTACTTTTCATTTTTTTTTATAATGCATTGTTGAATTGTGATAACACTTATATTAAAGTCCAAGCATTGCAAAGATTGTTCTTAACATTCTTACATCTACAGTAATTGTATTTAGTGAGTTAATTAACTGTAATGGTTATGCCTGTACTTATTACCTCTGTGGCAACACAGGTTGCAATAAATTGAAATGTTACAACTTTTCTGATTAAGAATGTATAAATATTAGCATGGGAAAATAACATTTTGGCAGCAGTAAGGCACCAGATAAGAGGTACAGTAAACTGCAGCAACAAAGCTCCAGCTATTTTAATATGCCTACTAGACCTTGACTCTGAACCATATTTCCCAGTACAATCAGTCACTGTTTGTAAAAGATACCTCAGCATGCCATGCAAAAGACACTGCTGCTACTGTAGATATCCTTATGTAGATGGTGGGCAGTCATTTTTATTACTGCAGCTCAGATTTATTATTGGTAAATGTTTTGCACTCAGTCTCTAAACAACTAAAAGGCCAAATAAACTGGTGGGAAATAAAACCGCAAGGTGCACAATCAAAGGAATCCCATAAGGCTTACAACACAGCTGTTAACTGGTATGATTTTATAGTGAATAATATGGAAAACAATTACTATGTGTATATGATTCCTATATGTATGACATTTACTGGTAGCACACTGTACGTGATTCTGAGTCTCAGTGCTTTACAATCTTCGATTAGATCTGACCTAGAAATATAGAAACATACACCTAGAGATGGAACTTTTATCCCCATTCCTTTTTATATCAGTCTGTGCTCCTTAGAGAGGGTTCTTCTGGCTCCTAGTATTTATGTATATACTATTTCTTAATGAATTTTACAACAGAATGTCTGTCATAACAATGGAACATGGAGCTCTTATAGTTAAAATATTCTTGTCATGCATTCCACAACATCAGTGGCTAAGGAAGTAGAGTTCAACAGAAGTTTGTGGTAAGGTCAGGGCAATTCAGTCAGCTAGATGGGAACCAGCACACAATTCCACAACTATCCATGCATATGCCTTTCTTATAGTTATAAATTAAGCACGCATGAGTGTCAACCTTGTGAAAAGAAAAAAAAACTGAAGCAACACATATTTCTATTGTTTCAGTCCTGTGTTGAGCGCAACAGAATACACCACCTCAGCAAAATTTAATGAGTAGAGCTCAGATATCTAGCAAAACTTTAAGGCTATAATACAATCTGCCCTTCATCCAGTTATAGCATGCACAGAGCTGTCTTCAAAGAACAGTTCATGTCATTTGTACACACACACACACACACTATTACTGTCAATGAGGTTTGAAGATAGTATATGTCTCTTTACTATGGTAATTTGATGCAGGGTTCAAACAGCACATGGGCAATGTAATAGCATAAATCATCCCAGAAATACCTGCTTAGTTCTACTTACTGTGAATTTCAGAGAGCACAATCCACAAGAACATTAAGAGTAGATGGATATGAGTGACTGTAGCTATTTAGTGGTACATTATATGTAGGTTTGGCCATTTCTGGAATTGAATATTTGAACTTCCATACCTAACTGAGGATTTCCTGGGAATATTTCAACCTGCAGTATAGGAGCTAGTGCTATACAGAGAACAAAATGTTAAAATATGACCACCAGATGATTGTGTGAAATCCCTCAGTCAACTCATAATCCAGACATGTTCTAATAATTAACTATATGTCAATTTATGCTCAAGAACAATTACTGTTTTGCAAGCTAACATAGCACAAGGGCAAGCAAATCCTTGCTGTGTGGTTTCAAGGTGCACAGCCTTTAAAACAAGCAGTACAGGTTACTTACACTGCCTGAAATAAATCCACATTCTGCAGGTTCTTTTTGAAGCTAGGCAGTTATTTACTAGTTTTAAAGAAAAGCAGGAGGTGTCTGTTGTTTTGTAATGTATGCACAACTTACTAGGCAGTTATTTGCTGGTCTGAAACAAAAGCAGGGGTCTTGTTAGGGTTGCAGGTAGGCAGAGCCTGCAGCCCTATTGCATCAGCTCTAAAAATGAGCTACAGGATTCAGACCATAGAACACTTCCTTTGGAGTTTTCAAATGATCCTTCCACTCTCTGCATTCCTTCAATTTAACCCTTGTAGTGCTGCAGACTGAACATCTCTCAAGGGGTCAATCAAATAGATTCATTTTTGTTCTTTCAGCAGCCTAGGGATTAAGAAACAAATGCTGTGGACAATCACCTCTCCTCCGTGCCTACAGTATATATAGCACTGGTTTTAAAGCCCCTTAAATAACTGTGCTCTTAAAAGAGCTTAAGGCAGTAATGGCTGTAATTTCTATTGAAACACATTCATCATATCAAGGGCATGTAAGATAACTAGCTATGGGACAGCTAACTTCCATAAACAATGAAAAGATTATTTCTTTTCATTGGCACTTCTTTTCCTACATGCTAGCACATTTACCTGATTCTGTATTATACGTATCAATTTCCTGCAAAATGTGTCTTTAAAAACTAACATATTTATAATAATTAGTTAATGTAGTTGCAAGCCTTTTCTTGTATTTTAATGGCTTCAACTCTCCCTGCTCTCAGATTTCCTTGCAATACATTTGAGTCTTAACCTTTGATTATGCTGGTCATTAATCTTCAGCCTTCTTATGTGCTTCGCTCTTGAGGTCAGAGGGAATCAGAACCCTTCTGTGGCAGAACACACTGGTTGTGCATAAAGTTGCTCATCCAGTACTTTTCCTAGTGTATAGTAGTATTATGTGAAAGTGGGCATTGTGTTTTATTTTTATTTTTTCCATAACAAAACTGACTTGTGAAGTCTCTAGAGGTTTTAGATTACTGTCTTACCACAGAATTAGAGGAAAGCAATTATGTTCCAACATTCCAAGTGGCCTTCTGCAGTAGTGACATCACTACTGCAGCAGAACTACATAATGATATCACTAGTGCAGCAGAACAAGCATATTCCAGGCATGGAATTCCATGCATAACAGCATTCGTCTATACTCTGTGAAGGCATTTTGTTTTTGCAGTTTTTGCAAATTCCTTGCCTCTTTCATTTAATTTTTCTCTCCAATGTCCACCTCCACATTTACATTTTTTATTTCTATTTGATCATGTTTCACAGCATGTAAGGCTAGCAACAGTAGCAGTTCCAGCTTCCCTTGGTTACCAGGGCACTGGCTAGGCACTACAGTTGGAAGCCAAGGCACCTATTGTAACTCAAATGGAAAAGCATATCTGCATATTCATGCTTGCTTCTTGGAGTATTTGAACTAATGATGAATGTTATGTTTCTAAAAATAAAAATGCTTATTCCATTTTATTTTTTTACTGGGGATGGACCTGCTTCTCCTGTCTTGCAGGTGGGGGTACATATGGCCCAGCTTCTCTTGGCTTGGGATGGATGGTTCTGCTTCTCCTATCTTGGGTGGGGGGGGTGAATGGCCCTGTCCCCTTCTTTCCCTAGCAGAAGAAGCTGTGCCACATGACCCAGAAGATAGGGCCACTCACAAGCCAGGAAAAGCAGGGTCACCACCAAGCCAGGAGAAACAGGGAGATACCCTTCCCTCAAGCAAAAAGAAGCTGGGCCATCCTCACTCCCCCAAGCTGGGAGAATCAGGGCCCACTCCCACCATTAAAAGCAAAGCTATTGTCCTCGGGGCAGGAGAAGTAAAGCCTTCCCCATCACCCAAACAAGAAGAAATAGCCATCCCAACCCTTTACAGCAGGTATCCACCTACCAAAATGGTCCTCAATAGATTAGCCACCTTCAGTGACAGGCCAGTAGATTGAGGGCCATGCATTCTTTTGTTTGAGCCTCTCCCCTCCTCTCTCCACAGTACTGAGACATTTTCAAATAAACCCATCCACTTACCTTAATGAAAAGGCACAAGCAGTCAGACACTGTCACTCTGGTTCTGCAGGTATATTCTTTCTTGGCTGTTTTTGCTGCTGGCAGGACTTTTACTTGAGTATCCGACTCTGTGCTGCAGCTACTGGGTGGGCAGAGTGGCTAGCTAGTGCTGCACTCTCTCATTACTGACCAGACTGCTCTAGTATTTTATGAAAAAAGCACTGCATAGTACAGTTTTTTTAAGGTTAGCTATACTACTGGATTGGAGGCTTCTGTCGCTTGCAAACAACAGCAATGCAGTTCTGGTTTGGTGGGCATGGTTGATTGGGTGACTCCTGATTTAGTCAGCTAGGCAGTCACCAGGAGTCAAGCCACAGTGCCACTCCCTGTCCCAACACTGGGTGCCCAATTATGGGGTAGGGTGGTAAAATAAAATGAAAGCAAGTAGTCACTTGCTGCTCAACCCTGTGCCACCAGACTTCCCCACTTCTGTCACAAGGTGCCTAAACCTAGAGTCAGACAGTAAATAAAAAAAGTAAGCAAACAATGACAGACAAACCTCAGTGTCCAGTGCTGCCAATCCTCCATTCCAACACTAGGTGTTCAGCCCCCCTCTCCAGTCCAACAGTTAATAAGAAAAAGTGAGCAGACAATGGGATCCCATCTACAGTGATGTTTTAGAAAGAAACATCAGTTATTTTCTGCATTAATCTATTGTAGCATTGCTCCCTGCTATTCATTGTACTATTACACATGTGTACTTGCCACTTGTACATCAAATAACAAGCAGTGTTATTCCATAGTCAGCAGTAAAACTTTAACCTGCTCAATATTAAAGCATATGGAAATTCATAGGATGAATACTAAAAACATAAAAAGTGCAGCAGTGCAATGAGTATCAAAGAGTAATGCTATGCCATATTGGGGCAAAAACAACTAACGTTTCACTCCAGAAGCAGAGTTTTATCAGAGTTAGTAACATAATGCAGTAATGCCCTTACATTATCTGTCACTAGGTCTGAATAGCACATGTATGAACAGCGCTGTCAATAACAGCACCTTCCATACAGCACTATGCAGAACAGTGGCAGGAACAAATGCTGCAAGTAAAGGCAATGCCACTGGTAGTGGTCTCAAAGGACACAGACAATTGCTACCAGTCCAAACACTTATTTTTAATGGGGACTCTGCTCCAACACCCCCTTAACTAAAATGATCAACTCTGAGTTGGTGTTGGATTACGGGAGAAAAACTACATTTTGAATGCCAGAATTAGAACCCTGATCTCCAACACCATTGTGGCCAAGCAGCTCCATGTCTCAGTCCTCTCTGCCACAGGACCAGCTCATTAACCATTTTCAATTTCCCAGCCCTTATCTTTTTTCTAGTACTACGGACAGTGACCTGGGTAGAACTTACTGAACAGCACTGTTTAATCCCTGTCACTGTCTGTGATATGCCATTTGGACATCACTGTTTTTTCCTTATGCTATATGTGTAGCACTATTGTATTTGGTTATTATATTATCCACCACCAATGATGTGTACAAAATGTAAAACAATGAATAAGATGCATCCCCAGGATATGAAGAGGCACTCAACAAATTACAACTGACAATTAAGGTAATGAAAAGTATATCAAACCTGGTTTAAACTACCCAATAGGCATATTTCACAGTTGGTTAGTGCATGTAATTATTAAAAAAAAAAAAAGCTTTACATATAAACTACAACAATAGGAACTATAAAACATATAGAAATCCATTTCGTGGATGTTGGAGTGAAGCAATGAGGATATAAAATTGACAGGTATTCATTTATATATCTCTTCTCTTGAGAGACATGTTCTTTAGAACTGTGGAACCAATGAACTCTGCAGTACAATGATTCCAAATATCAGGAATCTATTCAAAAACATTGGATGAAAGGTAACGCATTATTTATTTTTATTTATTTAGTTTTTGTTAACCGGGTAGGTACACTAGACAAGTTATATGCCTATTTTCAGAAACGACCCGGGAGAGTACAGTGGAGGTATAACAGGTACAACAGTTACAGCGAAAGGGTATAGCAAGTACATCAATACAGCAAACAGTAGAAAAAGACAGTTTACAAATTTTACATTGGATTGGAAAAGAACACCCAGTTTCAATTTTGGGGCAAGAGTACAATTTGTGAGATAAGAGTGCAATGACCAGCAGGGCTGGTGGTATAAGCACGAGCAAGGTGAAACCAGCTATCCAGTGGACACCAGAACTGTGTTCTAGGGAGGCTTTAGGAAATCGCAGTGAGAGGCCAGCTTTAGATGTTCCCACAGGGAGGTCCGGAAAAGTTTGTGAGAAGGGGTAGTGCGGACATTTTCAGGAAGGGAGTTCCAAAGCCTGGGAGCATGAACAGCAAAGCTCCGGTCCCCCATGACGGTGCGGGTGGTAGGTATATTCAGTAGGCCAGGGCCCTGGGATCTAAGAGGGTAGGAGGAGATATCAGCTGGGGTGAGAAACCGGGCAAGTTCTGGAGGGGTGCCGGAGCTGACTACTTTGCTCGTGAGGCACCCAGTGCTAAAGTAGAGGTGATTGACCGGGGATAGCCAGCCAAGCTTATCGTAGAGTTTACAGTGATGGGTGAGACAGGGAGCGGCCAGGGCAAACCAACAGATATTGTTGTACGCTATGCTCCACTTGTTTAGGAGGACCTTGGAAGTGTGAGGAAATAGGAGGGAACCATAGCTTAGGGAAGGGAGTAGTACTCTCCTGGCAATAGCTAGATGTGCCGCAGGGGTGAGGTTGTACCGAGCCCTGTAAGCCAGCCCTAGCTTATGGTTTACCCCACTACAGGCACTGTGGATATGATTTCCCAGGTCCAGTTGGGGATCAAGCGTCACACCAAGATATTTAAGGGAGGTCACTGTAGGAAGGGGAGTACCATCGTCATAGTTGATTTGCAGTGGAGTTGGAGAGGCCCGAATCTTGGCTGAGTTGCCAAATAGCATGGCCTGGGTTTTTTTCTGGTTAAGAACCAGCTTGTGGCTGGAGAGCCAAGCTTGGATGTTCCAGAGGTCCTCTGATAGGTGACAATTTAGAGTGGCTGTATCGCGGGAGTGAGCCAGGAGAACCAGATCATCCGCGTACATGGTAACTCGGCATCTGGTGATCTCGGCAGGGAGATTGTTAATAAACAGGGAAAAGAGTAGGGGACCCAGCACTGAGCCCTGTGGGACACCGGAGGTTATGGGCAGGGGGCCAGAGAGGACTTTGTTGAATTTAGTTAGCTGTTCTCTGCCATGCAGATAGTCAGAGACCCAGTTTAGAGCAGAAGAGGACAAACCAAGGGACCTCATCTGCGAGGTAAGCATGTCGTGGACATCGAGGTCGAAGGCCTTGGATAAGTCAATTGACACAGTGCCTGAGAGTTGCCCCAGATCCATTGCAGCTCTGATGCTGGAGGAGACAGAGATGAGTGCTGTGGTAGTGCTGTGCCCTTTTCGAAAGCTGTGTTGGGCAGGGGACTGCAGGCCATGGGTGTGGATATACTCCAAGAGTTGTTTGGCTACCACCTTTTCCAGGAGCTTACTGACAGCTGAGAGGATGGCTATAGGACGGTAGTTGTCCAGGGTTTTGGGGTCGCCCTGCTTAGGGATAGGGATGACCTTGGCAACCTTCCAGATGTCAGGGATCCATCCCTGGGTGAGGGATAGGTTGAAGATGTGGGCAACTGGGGAGGATATGAGGGGGGCGCCAAGTTTTGGCTCCAGGTTATCCAGGCCAGGGCTTGCATTCTGGGAGAGGTCTAGAAGGAGAGACCACACCTCATTTACCGATACTACCCTTAGGTGGAAAGGAGGGTAGGCCAGGCCAGACTCCCGCTGGGTCGTGGGAGCATAATGGTTAGAGTTCCAGGCCATAGACCCTGGAGGGAGGATGGTAGGGAGGTCGGTGAAGTGAGAATTAAGTGCATTGGCAATCATGCGGGGATTATTGCAGGAGACACCTCCGATGAGCATGTAAGTGACCCTGGAGTTGGAGCGACCACTGACCAGTGTTTGGATGGTAC